>OU611958.1:17509375-19997500 GCA_914767545.1 Sesia apiformis
TAACTATGCAATTTCAAAACACAGTAATTGACATGTCTATTTAAAACCTGTTCAATAGGGTTCAATAAAACCTGTTTTAAACCTGATCATCGACCATGTGGTGTCGGCCGGCTTTGGAATAACACCATCCCATTTCATCCCGTGGGTGTCGTAAAAGGCAACTAAGGGATAAGAATAAGGATAACTTCAGAAAAATGTGAACATAGCGGTAAGTAGAACCGAGATATGGACCCTTTTACTCGGATGCCCACATTTCAACTACCCTACAGTGACCAGCCCTTATGTGAACAAGGGCTCCTCAGGCACATCGCCTTTGCACGAGAGACGTGTGGCCCTAAAACGCCACGCTGCCTGGTCAAGCAGATTAGATCTTGTGGTAGTTAGCGACTTTGTTATGCTTTAGTCGCCTTTTACGGCACCCACGGAAAGAGATAGAGTGGTGCTATTCTAAAGTCGGCCGGCACCACACGGCCAATAGAACTCCTAATGTCCCTTCCATCACTCCCTCTCTACTGACGTGTTCGAAAATCGTCTAAAACAAAAATAGTGACATTAATTTATGTAAAAACATATTAAAATACGTTTTCAAAAATGAAACTGTATTGGTAATCATATACTGTGTTTTGATATAGAGCATCAGCCGTCCTTGCCGCAGCGCGAGGCGGGTGCGCGACGCGCGGGGAACGCGGCTGCGCGGGAGTGCCGATGCGTGACGCAGATCGCATGCGCAATGTCAAGGTCACACATCTATGCTTACAGAAATAGATCCGTTCAGATGTATTACAGAACAGATCGTTGTCAATGGATCAAGATTTAGTTCTCGTGGGTCGTGTTTTTCGTAGCTGAAATTACGTGTTCGTAATTTTTGTATTACATCTGTACGCTTTCACATCTGTAATTCCAATTTCCTCGTGCCTTGCGGTAATACGTTTGGTCTAGTTGTAAATATTCAGCTTTTTGTAGTGGAAACTATTTGGTAACTAACTATTTGGAAAGTTCCTTTACTATTTTTCTCAAAGACGTTCAATGTCTTAAGGTAAAGATCCAACATAAAGACTAATTTTTAATCATTTTAATTACTAATACATAAATATGAAAGCCTGTTTGTTTATTAGTTACTTGATAGCGTTTTGACAAAATCTTTCCTAAGAAATGACTCGATTACATTTATTCCAATTGTTAAATAAATATGAATGATGAAATAATAGGATAAAAATAATTTCCTTTACTTTCATTTCATTGTTAAAAAAATATTAAGACAATGATAATGTTACAAATGTTATAATAATGATCAATGAAATGGGCAATATATTCTGAAATTAATTGTAAAAGCATTGTAAAGAGGATGAAATTTTGGACAAGATAATATTAGGCTAAGTAGAGTACTTTTATCCAGATCCGTTACAGAGTTCTCTCGGGAATAATGCCCTGTTTTCGAATAAAGCCCCAGTTTCTAGAAACTACCCATAAGTTTTGGCGTCCTCTCCATTACAATATTATATTATTTGTAATCTAAATGACAAGTTAGGATGATAAATTCGAATACCTGCCGATCCTGACCTCAATACAGGTTATATGACTAACATGCTCCATTTATTTCAATTCTAAAAATAGCTAAAACCAGTCTAGATTTTTTGCCGTATCATCTAACTTGGTAAAAAAACTGGATCGCGTGTCCCGCAAACATTGTTTAATAGACATAATAATATAGACGATACACGATCACGCTTGTCATATTTTTTAAGAGATTAAGAGAATGTTTGATGAGAATCTTGTTTTATTTAGACATTATCATGTCATGTACCTTGTTTTTTGTCAAAGCTAAATGTTGGAAAACAGTAATTTGAAGGCCTTTGAAGTTTAAAAGTGTTTATTGTAAAAATTGTGTATTAGGCATTTTGTGGTTTAATAGTGATAGTTTATCAGACTTCAAACTGTTTTTCATGCGTAGTGTTTGTGATAACCAAATAAAAGCGTGTGACGGCGTTTTTCATGTGCTTCCAAGGAGTCCTCTTCTGCGCTCAGTAAACTTACCATCCCATTACTCAGCAACTACTGACTTGCTTCGACGGGACTGGAATTTGACAGGATACGTTTTAGACTTTGAAGTTGTTTATAACGAAGAAAACTTGACACTTGACACATGTGCTAATAGCACCATTGCCCATATATGAAGATTTTTTTTTAAAAGAAATGTGTTTTCTATTATTGCTGGAGCAAACACTGAATGGTCTATATGCCAAAGCTCACTCCCAACCCATCCCATTCTAATCCTCCCCATTTTCCCAAGCCTTTCTCCAAATCCAATTGTATATTTTCAAAAGTAGGCAGCGCATCTGGAGGCGTGACAACGTTTGTCATTCTCGACTGATGTTGGCATGTATCGCGGATGTCTATGGGGCAATAGTATCCACATAGATCCACGTAGAGGGCAACAATATCCACGATGCAAAAAATACGTAGACTCTGGCAATAGGCCTGATCCACAAGTTCAACGTCCTTCATAGAGAACTAAGGAGAGAGTTATTCTCGGAGTTTCTTTAGGGGATAAGATGCGAAATGAAGAGATTCGTTAAAGAACAAAACACAGTGGCATAGTTCATAGAATCAACATGTTGAATTGGCAATGTTGAGCAGATAGGCGGCCAGGTCATGTGAACGGAGACCGCGTACCGGGAAGCGTTAGACGCGCTCCGGTGCGTTGGATCAACTTAAGAAGAAAATAAAGAAACAAAACCACTACCAACGTAGTGGTTGTATGAGAAGATCTGAAGATCGTATATAGTAGCGAGCTTTGGGAGAGACCTATATCCAGATATAGGACCTATATCCTATATCCAGTGGAGAGATATAAGTTTTGGTAATTACGTACTGTCATTCAAAAGATTATCAATAGAACCCAAGCCTATATTTTTGGAAGGCCCAAGCCCTTCCAGACAATCTTTGTGTGGTAAAGAGAAATCTGAAGACAATTAGATGGTTTTCTGATGATAAAGATGCGATAAATAAAAAAATTAATGACTTCATGGTGAATACTGAATAGAGGAGCAAATACCGGCGGCGGAAAGCTAATAAAACAATAAACGGTTCGCGTTGTTGCTAAGCGGTTGGCCGTTCGATATCCGGTTCAGGCGAGTTCCATGCGAGGGTCTTTGCCCGCCGCACCGTAAAATAGGCTCGCCAAAATTGGTAATAGACGATGATAGGCGTCAGTTGAAACAAAAAAATGGTAGACACCTGTAGTTTATTGAAGAAATAAAAAATATAAACGGCAATTTACTTAAAACTTTTTTATATTAATCACCCGAAATCGTTTTCACGAGTATACAACGCAACTAATTGATGATAAATGTTACAATGAAATAAAATGGTCATATTTGTTTTTTTTTTTCGTTCTTCAAGCTTCGAACTTTAAGCTTTATGGCCAGTTACAGGTGGATATTATAGTAAATATAAATATGTAGTATCACTGCAACTTATGGTAGGGTGAGAGTGCATGCTGCATTCCCACAGCCACTGGGCGCACTCGACTGGCCACGTTACCTCTCTGTCACAGAAGGCTACCTTGAAATGTACTGTATTTCCTACTTTATCGTATTTACCCAATGTATGTACATGTTTCGGTAGTAAGTGAGATATGCCAGAGCCCATTCCCATCCCATCTTATCCTACCCCTCCCCATTTTTCCAACCCTTTCTCCCAATCCATTTCTTAATCTGCAAAGGTAGGCAGCGCATCCGGAGGCGTGCCAACGTTTGTAATTCTGGACTGATGTTGGCATGTATCACGGATGTTTATGGAGGACAGTATCCACTATCCATCAGGTGAATTTGCAAGCATCAAGCGAACTTCCGCGGGCTCAGAGAGTTTGCACACCGATGGCACAGGAAAAGGAGCCCGAAAGAGCTGCTCGGCACTGAAGTACATCGTCTAGTGGAGTAGAACAGCCCCAGAAAGGGGAGAGTGCTTATGGGACACAGGCAAAAGAGAATACTTGTAGGGAGGCAGAGCAGATACGCGCCGCAACATAGCCCTAGCAGGCGAACGGCGCGTACCTCCCGACGATTTGGTCCGTATAACCAAAAGGTTGGTAGGACCATGGGTGGAGGTGGGTATCCATCAGGTGGACTGTATGCTCGTCTGCCGCCGTTTTTTATAAAAAAAAAAAAACTTGCCAATGCCGGCATGCAATTTATGTAGCATTGATTAAATTTCAGGATATACAAATTAACTTTATTGAATATTGAACTCTTGTCACTTTCCTCTTTCTCTCTGCTTTTGTTTTTAGTGTTGTCCCTTAATTGACCACCTATAATACCACATATATGTATTATTATAATTCTTCCATTAATGTTATCTGTAAGTTATTATAAATTTTTTTTTTTCTTGTTGATTTTATTGTGACATCGTCTTTAATTTTATTAATAAGTTAAATAGTTATGACGCTGATATCATGACATTGTACTCAAAGTCCCACTATAGAGAATAAGGTTCCCTTTACGCAATCAAGGGGGTTCTAGGTCACAATTCACTACATTTGGCCCGGTCCGGATCGGTGGATATTACAACATTTTTTTCGATGGGTATTCAACGTCTATTTTTACCAATTTCGAGCGAGTTACACTACCCACGGTCGCGAGACGTCAAGAGTTGCGAACAGTTTTTTAAACTACCCGCGGTAGTAAAATAGGGAAAGAAACGCATTTAAGATCCATTCAATAGATAAATAATAGGCATACTTTTTCCTTTCTTCTTCCACTGAACTCTAGCACCAATAACTAACTAAATTGGAAGCGAATTACCATAATAACGCTATCCATTAGGCAATATTAATTTCATTCCACTAATATTCTCATTTCAGCTATAACACGAAAGTAATTTTATCCAGAAATCACGCAAAGGAAGGTAATAAGGATATTGCGTATTTTTGGGGTAACAAATGAGATTGGGGATTGTAGAGGTATATTGTTTGGGAATTAATGTGCATCACACACGTGGAACTAACTACATATTTAGTAAGGATTTAGACAAGTTTAACAAATTCAGTGCCACCGCTATCGCACTGAATCATTGTAGGATGTCACGTAATTTTAAATGTATTACGCAGAATAAATATATCACTGACAGAAATTTATACGAACACACACGATGTGTTCATTGACACTGTTTATTAATAAATAATTTTTCATAGAACACTTCATAAAAAAACTATGAAAATGTGAAGAACACAGACGTTGTGTCGTTTGAGCCACTTAAACTATTTGCATGGACACGACAACTGGTGTGTTGTCGGCATTGAATTCGTCAAAAAAGACGCGATGACACAGTCGGAAGGGACATCTCGACATTAAAAATCAAAGTTTATGACGTACAGTAAGTACATCGTAGATATCATTATCTTACAAAAAATTACACAGCAATTGGTGTACAAAAACCGTGTCTGCTATAATTGGAAAACTAAATGTTTACGAGTGTGCACCTCAGCCATCACTTGTAGGAGTAAAACGATGCTCTGCGATACGATCTGATATTATGTTTTAGTTTCTCTTTTAGTGCGCGTTCGAGCGTGAACTGAGTTGCTTGCAGACACGGATGTATAAACTACTAGAAGGGACAATGATTTTAAATTAAATCCAAAACGCGCCAAATAGACAATTTCAACAGCGAACCTGAAAATTGTGGAATGAACTTCCAGCCGAGGTATGTAAAAAAAATGTAAGCACATGTGTTATGGACTTTTCTAAGATACATTATTGTCCACGCAAGTGATGCAATTGTTAATTAACGAGAAAGAAACTAATTATTGTGTCTACGACTAAATCTACTACGACGTCTTATGAAATATGAGATTTCATACGTAAGTGTTCAATATTAAAAAGCATTAAATGGCCTACTTACTGTCGGTATTATCAGATTATCAATCACCCTTGGGAAATAAATATTTATTCAAAGTAACAATTTGGTAAGGGGGGCACACAAACGAGCTGTTCTCCCAAAAAAGACGAAAAGTTCATAACTACAGAACTCAGAAGAATCATATTATTTATTTGAGTTCTTCAATCATAAGTTTCTTTCCAACGAACATGTTTTACAAGAAGAACAGTTCTGTCTAGTAAAAGTTGGCGATCTTTGGACTATCTCCCAAATACATAAATCCGGTTGTGTTAGACTCATTCTAACTCATTGTGGGTTTGTATCATATTTGTAACAGTTTTATTAATTTGTATCATTCTACTTGTGAGAATCTGAAGTTAACTTCAACTACGCTCGCATAGAATAGAACGTAGGTGTGGTCTCATCCAGCGTCACACCATCACTGTAGTCTCAATATAAACTTGTTATATACTGCTTACGCATAATGACAATTTCATTGCCTCGTAAACTGTTTTATATCGGCGCTGATAACATCTTGATTTGTCATTTCGCGTGGCCGACGGATATTGTGCGCGGTAACAGCATAGTAAAAACGTAGTATTATAACAGCTAAAGATAACACGTTACGTTGCAACGTTAAGCCCGACGGTAAAGGGTCGTAAACCGGCAAAGGGACGGTAACGAGGGACAATCATTGTCCTCGCTCATACTCGTACTTATGACGATGCTAGCGGACAAATGAGACAGTGACCATTTTGTTTACAACAATTGCTGCAAAATTGCTTGGTAGTGTTGGTTCCATTGAGATATATAGGCTATTTTCTTGAAGCGAATCTTATCATAAGTTATTAATCTTTATTACCATTTCTTTTACTACCTTCTACATACAGTTTCGGTTATATCACGAACTGTATATATCACGTTAAGGAGCTTTAATTATTTATCATGATATGGTAGAGTAATTAATCAGCCTGTGTCTTTCCATTGCTAGATATAGGCTCAATAAATTTTGGTGACAACGTATTTTTTTTTAATTTGCTGCGGTTTTTCCGTTTCAAATTTAATTTGCCAGACTTTACTATACCACCTTAGAAACTATACCACTTCTATAAGAGTGGACTTGCACTTGGTCAGCGTGGCGTTTTAAGGTCATACATTCTTCATGCATAAGATGATGTGAATAAGGAGACTCATATCCAGTAGTGAACGATAAAAGAGCTGGTTACGGTACTACGGTATATTGCAGTCAGATGTGTCCATCTCATTTAAGCTAATAAGAGAGCTTACCATACCCATTTAATGAATCCTTATCTGCGCTCCTATCTGATCACACTGGGAGCTAACTCATACTTTGATCTATTGATTCTAGATTGGTTGGAGTTAGCATACACATACATACACACCCTCAAATATACATATACAGAATTTATATATTTTTTGCGTTGTATAATATAATAATAATTATAATGTATAAGGTTTTTTTATGGACGAAGGCGGTAGACGGACATACACTCCACCCGATGGTAAGTGGATACTGTCGCCCATAGACATCCGTGATACATGCCAACATTAGTCCAAAATGACGAACGTTGACACCCCCCCGGATGCGCTGCCTATCTTTAAATGTTTATGTTTGGCATAATCAAAAACTATTTAATATATTGTAAAGTAAAAGCAGTAGATTTTGTTGACATAAATAAATAAACTTATCCTAGCGTAGGATAGATGCCAGCATACAGTCACTACCGTTTATCAAGTTTCATAACCAATGCACGCCATTGTACGTTCTATCGCGAAATGACAAGATGGATTAACAAATCCATAATTCCAACAGTATTGACAGTATGAGAGTAATGGAAACGGAGTGAAATGTTGATACCGCCGGATGCAGCGTTCGTCTGCATTAACTACTAATGCATCAATGTCGACGTGAGTTTGTATAATTATACCCTCGAGTGTAATACGTTATATCCAACAGTGTACAGACAGGTTGATGGTGCATAATAGTCTAGTAATTAGGTATATATATTTGAATCATTAACTTTCCTTTATATGTATATGCATGTATGTTTCTCCGTTTACCCAAAGGTAGAGAATGCTTTAAGGCATTAAGTCCGCCTTTTGTACAGTGTTTGGGCGTTTGTCCATCGCTGCCGTCACCGAGAACGAGACGACGGCGCCGAAGTAGCGATACATACATTTACTATGGCCGCGTGTCCACCGCAGGACCGTCACCCGAGCGCCGTCATCCCGGCCGCCGAAGTTTCGAGTAGTTCGGCGCGACCGCTAGAACTCGCTCGGTCCGAGATTGTAAGGGGCCGATGTGGTGGCAATACAAAACACGTTTGATCTTGTCCACACACTGCCGTCGCACCGCGCCGCTCGCCCGGTTTTTGTTTTGTCTATCATAACCTTATTATAACATAATTGTAATAAAAAATGACCAAGAAATTTAAATACGACATTTATTCATTAATAGAAGTTATAGAAAGTAAAGATTGTTTGTGGGATATAACCGAGTTCGGTTTGGTCGCGGTGGACACACGATCGCCGTCACCGGGACGTCACGTTCGGTTCGAATAATCTCGTTTCTCGGTGACGGCGGCGGTGGACAAACGCCCTTTGTGCAATAAAAATAAATATCGATTCGTATGAAAAAAAAAATATTTTATTTTTATATTTAAATGGATATTAAACGGGTACATTTTATTCGATGTTTCAATAGGAGGCTTTTTGTACTGAAGTGGCCTGTGAATACTTTAGTCGTTGCGTAGATAGATGACATTTATTAAGAACACAGTTACAAAGGAAAATACAAATACACATATTTAAACACAACAACAGAGAAATTTTCAGAAAGTGAACAGCAAACAAGAAATAGCGTAGTCTGCTCTGTACGTGCGTGCTGTGACTGCTCTGAATGGGCGTCCAGCTCAGCTTCAGCCGTGTGTCTGTGACAGGGTTCGCTGATATATATTACGATATATATCAATTAACATTTATAATTATATATATCCATTGATATTTATCGTCAAAACTATAATTTAGGTAGATCTCACGCTTTTATATTATTATACTAACATAAATAAAAATAAAATTATAAACACTAAAGTTAATAATTATAATTTAGTCGAATGTTGATTAAGTATACTAATTATTAATCTCAGACTAATTTTTTGTTACTCCAATTTTAATGTTATTTTTTGTTTTGTTCTATAATAAATAAGTTTAATAATCAAACTCAAAGTTTCATTTAACAATTTTGACACATTAAAACTAGAATACAGAACAAAATTCACGTCTTTATTATATACATAATATATATCGGACATACTCGTATATGAAATATAGGATATTTTGATAGTTATTCTATATATCGGATTTTTACAAACCTTGGTCTGTGATGGCACACAGCGATTATTTTCAGCTGTAACCCGTGGTGAAATCACCCATGGTCACGTAGCTGTTTTATTGCTGTGGGATAAGATTTTCCTCGTCCAACCTTTTGTAAGTCATCGGTCTACTTAGCGCGTCCTACGCTACGCTAGCTGTTCCGACATCATGTCTATTACAGGTCTATGTTTATTACAGGTCTATGTCTATTACAGGTGTCGACCTCGACACCATGTCACCGTGCAAGTCTGTGCATTCACAGATAAAAGGCCCCTTTTGTCGTAGCACCTCGCTTTTAGAGCATACCTCTTAAGATCACAGAGAGTATCGGGATCCTTGGTGTCCACATTTCCAGCAAAAGTCAAATTTAGGGGCCATCCGGAAAAGAAAACCAAAATGGCCTCCAAAAATCTCGGTGTGCTAAACATCCGCATTTCCTCGAACAGGGGTGTCGTGTACTGTTCGGTGCAAAAAAAATCATTTTATACCGCAAACCCGTAAGCTGTGGAACGAACTGCCTTAAAAGTTACCTAAAGAAAGCTGTGAAAGGGATTTTACAAAGTCGGCGGCGTACTCGCATACCTCTTGTAGATTGTACCTCTTGTACCTCTCGCATAAGAAGATTCTTGTAGGCCAGCACTGCTACTTTATTTTCGCTAAATAGGTTTATATGTTAATTTCACAGAACACTTACAAGTAGTAAGCTACATCTAAAACGATCCGTCATCAAATATTGCAAAACAAGAAGTATGCTTAGGCGACTCGCTAGTGCCTCCTAATCCAAATCTACTGCTGTTATCCGCGACTGAGCCAAATAAGTGACGTGGCGCGCAAGTCACACGCGATTCGCTAATCAGATTTGGAGAAAATCGGATTAAGGAGGCGCATGAAAGCGAGTAAACAAAACGAAAGATGTTGTTGAATGTTGTTCTTCATTCTTGTCCTAATTTCATGAGATCTCAATAAATGTTAGTGGGCGTTATAAAGCAGTTTCAAAGTCTTAATAGGTCTTAATTTTGTTTCTTCTTTATCTACGAGTACATATGGCTCGAGGCTTTGGTCTCAGCACGTAACCAGGTCGATGAAATTAGTGTCCGTGTGAGCACAGACGTGGTAATCTTAAAAAAGCGCGCAAACGCAAATACGGTTGACAATATTGTCAACAGACATTTAATCTGGAGGGTGAGAGTGCACGCTACATTCCCACAGCCGCTCCCACACTCGACTAGACTTACCGCTCTCTCATAGAAGACTACCTTGAAATGTACTGCATTTCCCACTTTATTGTATTTTCCCAATGTACGTGTGTTTCGGTAGTGAGTGAGATATGCCAGAGCCCATTCTCATCCCTTCCTATCCCTCCCTATACTTATATCTCAAAAGTTTGGTAGCGCATCCGGGGGCATGTCAACATTTGTCATTCTGGACTGATGTTGGCATGTATCGCGGATGTCCATGGACGACAGCATCCACTTACCATCATGTGGACCGTAGCTCGTTAGTCACCTTTTTACCCATAAATAAAAAAGAATATTGGATCCAGAAACTAAAAACTATTCAATTAAGTGCGAGCTACTAACGCGTATAAAGAAAATATCAGTTGTTCAGTTTAACACAACTCAATTAACATCAACATTTTATTTTTATGATAATTTTTAATCAATTTTTCTTTAACATTATTCAATGCTATATTTATTAAATATTATTAATATAACAATTATACACTTTATTTCCTACGAATTGTTTACTAAAAGGCGCGTCCATAGTAATATAGGTTCTGTACGCGTCGCGATCAAAATCACGCAGGCATAGAGATGGAACGGGGGGATCGATCAATATTGGGCAGGGGCCCAATATTGATCGTTCGATTAATATTAAGAATAAACACATGATAGACGACGAGAGTTTGCACACACCAAAAGACACATTGTCCCTTCTGTTTTTATTTTATATATTCGGTAGTGTAACGGTGGTAGCAATGCAGCGTTTATTAATCTGCACAGCGGGACGCATAACGCGACAATGGCCCCGCTGACGCTCGAGGCTTGGACCACAGCGCGTAACGATGGCACCAGTGAAGCGGCCACTCACCCGGCCACTGCGGCACGCACTATGCGACGACCACGTGCTGTTTACGATGCGCCTCTAGACTTCGAATTATTGCTTATGTTATGCGACTATAAATTATCCCTTCTATACTTCGAAATGCAACATGTGACTATCTGTTCTATCTAATCTATTCCGTACAACTTTGTAATTGTACATTTACTTGTTAGACACTAGTTACCCGCCCTAACTTCGCTCGTATGGGATTAACGATTTCTTAGGAAATCCAAATATACCCTATGTAAAAGAAAAAAAGAACAATTCGTTTATTCAGCCGCAATCACGACGGAGCACAATTCTATATATTTTATTCTGTTTGTCATCTTAGTTTTAGTTTCGTAGAAATGATAGAATTCTCAAAATAAGTTTTTATTTTATGGACGAAGGCGGTAGACGAGCATACAGTCCACCTGATGGTAAGTGGATACTGTCACCCATAGACATCAGCGATTCGTGTCAACAATAGTCCAAAATAACAAACGTCGGCACACCCCCGGATGCGCTGCCTACTTTTGGAGATATAGGAATGGATTTGGAGAAAGGGTTGGGAAAATAAGGAGGGATAGGATGGGAATGGGCTCTGGCACATCTCACTCACTACCGAAACACGTACATACGTTAGGGAAATAAGATAAAAGTGGGAAATGCAGTACATTTCAAGTCCAATAGTTTATACATTTTTGTGATAATAGGTAAACTTGATTAAAGCTAAACTATAACATTAATTTTAAAAAACTACGAACTCAAAAGCATTGAATTTTTTGCAAATAAATATTCTTAGTTTTTATGTCAATGAAATCGAAATCATGAACGCAATCCACGGTTTCAGGCTTCTGTAGTTTCAGAAACATCCCGTAGTTCGTGTATCGTTCTCTTAGGTTAAGTGGTAGAAATTTAATGGAATAAGTAACGTCTTTTGTACATATTCTGAATTGATGTTTTTCTTCCTCAGCCTTTTTAACGTCCCTCTGCAGGGCACAAGCCTTCCCTAGTAAATCACTAGAGAGTTTCGGATCACCAATCCAGGTGAATCCACCACGCGGTCTCAGTGCGAGTGCGGATTGGTGGATACACTGCTAAAGATCTATTTTAAGCTATATAATTACGACTCTTCTCGTGGTTGTTGTGAAAGGAGATTAAGGAACAACAACTACATCATCCCTGAAGGAGTGGACACTCGCCAATTCGCTTCGTCAATGTGGCATTATAAGGCCATGTCTAGCAGTGAACGATGGAAGAGCTCCGGTTATCTATTTTGATAATCGTTAATAATAATTACTTTTTATAAAGTACTTAATTAAATAACTATAATAAAAAAAGTTCTTTGATTTATTTCTCCAAAATACTTCGTGTAAAAGTTACAACCGACTTCAATCATATAATGTAAAAGTAACAAAGTTAAGTCACAAAGTATCAAGTTTATAGTTAAGTCCGGTCCTGGGACCAGTATGGGCTACCGATAGAGATACCAAACAAGCTTTGTTGATCAAAACGTGCGATTAGGGAAAATCGGGATCTCGTAATCATAATCGATGCATTCTACGCACTCATAATCGATTTATGTAGTTATTTAAGTAGTAGTTATAACAGGAGATTAATTTATAAGACGGCTTATTATGATAGTAGAAAACTTTTTATGAAATCTTTGATTCGATAAATCTTGCTAAAATTGTAAGCAACAAACATTTTTTTTAACAAAATTATCATGCAACAAGCGAGCTTATTGTCTTAAAGCGTTCTCTATCAACTAATCTTTGGGTTAAACAGAGAGATACATCGGGAAATGTGATGAAAAGTATAAATATATAACTTAAATGACAAAGAGTAGGTATACATATATAATTCCCATAAATACTCCTAATGCTATGCATTAGGTAACGTAGGTACTATTAATATATCCGTATAAAAGAGATAAATAATACATAAGTCTTAATATCGACCGATATTACCGACATTTCCTGTGATGACTACTCAATACATATTTGCATATTATACATGTACGAGTATATACCGCAATAATTCAATTTCTTCGATGGCTCCATAAAAATATACTCAACTGGTGATCGATTTTGGGACAAAAAAAAAATATTATCTATAATTTGTTTGAAAGGCCGTCCGCTAGATTTGGCATTAATATTCCGGCCGGAAATTTGACACTAGGTACAGACGGCAAAATAAATAAGTCTGTATGCAATAGACTTTGTTCACAGACCAGACGCTCAACCAACTGAGCTGCGGAAGCTATGAGAGCCGTCAGTAAAATTTTATTAAACATTCAGTGAATCAGTTAATGTCGTATCTCTTATGTGTGCGGGCAGTAGATAATGAGCAAACCCAGTTGCTTGCAAACTTATCTATTTTGCCGTCTGTACTACAACTAGGTAGGTACTATTTACCGGTCACTCCGACATTTATTATAATGTAGTTTAGTAACACACATCGCCTTTACAATGCTGGATACAAAGGTCTGCAATCAGTGAGTCCTGTTAATTATGACGTATGGTGCAGAAATGTGGGCTCTAACGGTAGGCCTGATCTGTAAGTTCAGTCACTCAGCGAGCCATGGAGAGAGCTCTCTGTTCTTGGAGTTTCTTTGCGGGATCGGATTCGGAACGAAGAACTAAAGCCACCGACATAGCTCGTAGAATCAGCATGTTAAAGCGGCAATGGACAGTTTATATTTGCCGCAGCACTGATAACAGATGTGGTAGACGAGTCCTCGAATGAAGGCCACGTACAGAGAAGGACAGCTCTCCGGCCAGGTGGACCGAAAGTTCTCCGTTGGTGGCTGTACAAGAAGAGCCGAAGAATGTGTGTGGTGGCGAGCTTTAGATGAGGTCTATATCTAGCAGAGGGGAGACATAAGCTATTAATATTGTAATTTGGTAACTTACTCATATATTACGAGTACTTATAAATGCGTACAACAGCTTAAACAAAAACTCCACGTTAAAATCTAGTTTACAATCACCTTATCAAAGTGTCCTCTCTCAAGTTATCGACTAAAGCTCTCGATTTAGGGCACGAGTGGCCATGTTTGAGCTCTACCATTGTGATAGCTAAGTTAATTCACTTATCGATATCGGCTTACAGTAGTGCGGGGATGAGTGGTGAGATTATTACCTGTAAGAAAAGAAAAATTTGTTAGAATACAGAGAAAAGCAATATTATTTTGTGAGTATAGTTAGTCACATATATTTTTAAATCTTTTAAACGGGTCTTAATCTTAACGCGTATTAAGCCAGTATTAGTTAGTAACAGTAATATTTGTACTTTTTTTTATATTTTACTCAACATTTCAAGACGTTTAAGAGTAGAAGTAAAAAATAGGTAAACATACACGGTGATCCGTGTTATTTAAAAATATAGAAATGATTTTCCCAAAAAATGATTCTTAATCCGAGGATTGCACAGTTTACACAAACAGATTAAAAAGTGAAATTTTCAGCTTGAATTTAATGGTCCATCCAGCGACATCGTGACATCGTACAAACTAATATTAAATTCCCGAGTTAAAATGAAAAATGCGATAACATTACATTTTGTCTAGGAAAATTTTCATTACGGTTACTCGAGACTATATCTGAGGAAAAGTATAAAGCTATTTGCATATTTAAAGAGCGTGCAGTCCCCGGCGATATACACAGGATATTTTTGAACGTTTCCCCGAAGCCTAGACGGATTCAGTTCATAATTTTGAATTCATTGACGTAAAAATTCTACGTATCATATTTTGCAAAAACAATATTTTTTAAGGTTTTTTTTATTAAATTTCTCATAAAAATTATAAATACCAAGTACAGAAAGAAATATATTTATTCAACATTATAACATTGTATGTCAAGTAACTGTATGGTTGGGCTTTAAGGTAAAAAGGGAGCAGCAACCAGCCCTTTCAGCATCCACTTGCTGGACATGGGCCTTCTCATGTAGATTATCTTGTGCAGAAGGGATGAAACGAATGACCTTAAAACGCTACGCTGACCAAGCGGGTTAGCGAGTTCACTCTTGAGAAGTGGTCTGGTTCTTCGAGGCTTGTGGTAGCCGCTTTGTTATCCCCCGGTGGCCTTTTACGACACCCACATCCGCGTGGGGAAGGGGGGGGGGGGGGGGTGTAGCCGGCTGACACTACATGGTTCTAAAAACACGACGACGCGACGTACACTTTTTAGAAGATCTCAAAAAAAGAAATCAAGCACTTATACATATACAACAGTTGTTGAACAGGGCTCATGAAGCCGACTAAACTAAACATTTACCTAAGTTATCTAAACATTTACCGACCGATGTCGCGCGTGCTATCAGTTTTTTTTTAGTCTCTTCGCTCCACTCTGTATTTTATTATCTATCTATGCTGTGACGATATCGTTATAAAATAAAAGTGGCTGTCTCTTGAATTGCAGATTTCAATAAATTATTCCAGTCTCCATTAGTAAAATTACTAGAGGAAGAGAGGAACTCTACATAATTCCGCTAACAATATGGCTGCTGCGCCATAAGTCATCCTCCAATTACTTCGCTAACTTATGATAATGTGCGAGATGAGTTTACGATATGACGAAAAGTATCTTGAAGTAACTAACAAATCTTTAGAGGTACTAAAAATACTGGCATACATTTTAAGGATAACCCAATATTAATTCACTCATGTACATTTCACGACATATTTAATTAAATGATCATTCCACATTATTAAGTCATAATATTTATTCGTTAATAAGTATTAATAAATTTATTCGTTAACAGTTCGATCTTTATTTATAGTTATTCCAGTAGACGTCCACATTTCTAAACACTTAAAACATATATGGTAAGATTTTAAACTTTTGGTACCGTGGTGGAAGACAATTACATTTCCCGCGGGAATCGTTACAAAATACACGTAAAGGAAGTCAGATTTTAAAAATATTTTCAATTTCATTTTACTATCAACGCTTTTGTTTGAGAGCTGAAACTGACAGTGGGCGTCCAATGTTTTGTTGGCCCATTTAGGAGTTACGTTCATGAATATATTTTATTGTTCTTCATAACATTTTATAGTTAGTTTAATATTCATTTATTTTTGTTTATTTACTAGCGGACCAATCTGGTTTCGCTTGTAAATTATAGACTTGGCTTCGTGATGAAATATTATTAACATTAAAATTAAACGGTTATTTAAAAGTTTAATTGTTTAGAAAATTAAATATTGAAATCAAATAATTTTATTGTGGACCATAGGTTACAACGTTGTTACGTGTAAAATTTATACAGCACAGTCATGTCCCGCCCTAGGGGCATACAATAATTGTTAGAGAACCAACTATGTTCCTTTTTTGCCGCCTCGTCCTATTCCGCCAAACTTGGCAACGCTGACAGTTCGATGTCCGTCCGCGAGTGCGCTTGTTACGCTTACACTCAAAAATTAACTAAAATCAAAAATAGTGGTGTCTGTGTGGAGAGAATATTACCGAACCAGCTCATAACCCACAACGAGGTGCCCCGGGGCTGGAGACAAGCATTCATCGTCCTGTGAGTACTTACCTCTTCCCTTTAGCATAGTCGGGGATTTGTTGAGGTAGTTTCAAAACCTAGTTTACGCAACAATAATTATAAAAGTAAATAAACAATCTCATATCCAAAAGTTTACATAAATATTCCACTAAGTCAACAATTTATATTATATATGTATTATTACTATATCACTGTTTTATATGTTTATCATTTTATATGTTTCATTATACACATTTGTTTATTAATTTTGTTATATAAGATTTATTCTTATTCATCACTATTTATATATTATACGTAAATACGAGCTTGTCCCGTGCTAAGGCCCGCCACCATATATGGATATACAGCTCTTCACATCCAGTCACTACTGGCAACTCTTCTTTAATTTACCAATCGACCTGACCGGCTTGGCAGGCCTTAGGAGAGGTCTATATCCAGCAGTGGATAGACACAAGCTGATAGTATGGTATATGAACTAGGGAACTAGGAAGGGAGGCAGAAATATTTGTCACTGGCGCGTAACAGCACTACTAAAAAATAATGGCGTTATACACTACTGCAATTCTTTTGTGACTTCCACTAAGCTCTTTTTAACAGTATATTTCAAAGTATTTCTGTTTGTTTTGTTCAGCCGAAGGTGAATGACAAATGTGACGTACGCCGGATACGCGATTTTATAACAGCCTTTAATAATTTATGTTGACGATTTTAATGTGTATGTTTGTGATAGCCTATTAAATCTATTCTCCAGCTCAAGACCTGTGCGACTTAAGTATGAATATCAATTGTTACTAGCTCGGCGGGGAATAAAATGGAGAAAAGGAATTATATTAAATAGTGCGAAATATTAAAAAGTGTGGGCATGCGACACCATTCCGACCGAGTGGTATATTATGCCATAAACCTGTTACTACAATTACAAGACCCATGACTTGTAGTGGAACGTTATAGGTTAATATCGAATGTAGTGGAACGTTATAGGTTAATATCGAATATTTTTAGTATCCTACAATCATTTCTGTATTCTAAAAATAATAATCTTTTTTGAAGCACAACAGAATTTTAAAGAGTAATTCTACAGACGATTATGCTCATATAAACTAACGCTTACGTCCAGATGGTACCAGAATTACTACACAAGAAATCATCTAAAATCATTCTTCTTCAATCATCATTCTTCATCATCATCATTCTTGTTTCAATAATTTATGACGCCAACTAACCTTTGTACGCTTGGTGACAAGTGTCAATCACCTTGCGAGTTCGCGAATACAGTATGTTACAACGTTTAACTCACACTTCATTCAAACAATTTACCAAAACAATGTCTTATCACATTGGCAATAAAGGTCATAATACTTTGAAGTGTCTAAATTGAGATTTTTAGAGAGAAACAGGTAAGCAGATTTTTGATGTTAATCACATAGTCACCGGTGGTCTTACTCCATTATTTGCTCTACTGAGAATGAATGATGCTTAAATATACATTGGATGTCTTTACTTACATTTGGATATATGACTTAGGAGAAGGAATGGCGATGTTAAAGATTAAGAATGGTAAAGTGAGGAATGGGAAGAGGACAGGAAGAAGGGAAGGAAGAACTGCGTCTATTACACAGGTGTTCTATAAGAGCGCTAACACAAAGAAGGCATCATATATTTTTTTGTACTCATATTAAAACATACAGAGCCATTCGTAGTAATAGCAGTTACCGCTTAAAGTTACGCTTAAAACATAATGAGTGGTGACCAGTTGAGTAAAAACATATAGAACACAGATTTTCTTAAAAAAATTACCCATGCAGATTCGTCATGACTTTTCATTCATTTATTAATTAGTTTGCTCTCAAATAACACTTACAGACTAGCACGACAGGCCTAAATATGTATTACCAAATGTTATTAGTACACAAATTTAAAGTTATATAGTTTAACAATTGTGTACGTCATTGTGGTGTGATAACAAGAAGCTTCAGAAATATTTTGACTTTCGTGTTTTGTACACTTTTTATATTGTAAATCGGGTTAAAACGCGTTTATAATTAAAGACTTTTATGTTTACCTTTTATTTTTTATTCTACACGACGTTACACTGGCCGTAGTCACGAGTGGACTGACCACGAGTCAACTCATGACCACGACCCAATTTATAATATAAAATAAAAAGCTTTATTTTACAAGTCTCGCGTTTCCCTGCAAGATGACTTCAAAGTATGTTTCAAGGGTAACTCGATGTCCGTCTTACCCTTACCCATCCCTAAAAAGATACCATCACAAACGCCCTAAATAAGGCGCTTTCGAAAGTCGTCATTGAAAATTCAATGACACCGGCCCCGGGCGGCGCTCGGTATCTTTTTACGACTCACAAAAAAAATGGTAGAAACTTTTTATCGGATCCAATTTTGTACAATACCTATACAGGGTGGATTTGCGATAAGCTTTTATAACAAGGGCTGTACAGGGCACGGACTTCTATAAGGCATAGGTAGTAGAATAATACAGGCTATGTTAGTCAAAACAAATATTCAATTCCTACAGGAAAAATCATCTCAGAGAAATAATTAAATAAACAGCGAGAAATACTGAATTAGCAGCAAATCTATGGTAGCAAATTTTAAGGTGGGTTAGATTTAAGTTCTCTAGTACCAATAAAGAAATGAATCTCGCTAAACGGAACTCCGTCTTAGTAATTTAAAATTACTTATTACAGTTATTCAAATATAGGTTGTTTTGTTGATAATGATTTGCTGCTTATTTAAACATAAGCCTTATTCTAAATTTATTCCTAAAGGAATAGAATAGACTGTTTCTTAATTTATTTGCTTATTTGGGAAACAAAGGATATGATTTCATTATCCGCACTGCAGGGCACGGACCTTCGCCGGTAAATCTCTAGGGCGATTATATTAAGGTAAAAGACAAAACAAGTTACATAACATAATTACAAATTTATACATAAACTATATAATGTTTCTTGTAATAAATACGGGTTAATAAAGTAACATTTAAAAATATTTTTTAAGGCTCCAAACAATTATTAACAAAATTTAAAATTTTGTGACGAAAGGAGGACGAGAATGTAACTAAATATTTCCCTGTGAATAAAATATGCTTTTGAAATTAATATATTTTTAGGTTTATTAGACAAAAAGAGGTGCAAATGCAAGTAAAAATAAAACATTCTAATGGCACACGCTGGTCGGATCGTAGATTTTGTTATTTTTCGTTTTATAAAAAAATGTTTATACAACAGACGTAGAGCTAGCTTCACGAGCTCTATCGAACAACAAATTGTTCAAATCAAATCAACAGCTGTGAACAGGATTCTGCAAGGTCGGCAGCGCAACCCCAAGCCCCGGGTGTTGGAGGTCTCCATGGGCGGTGGTCACCACTTACCATCGTGTGGTCCGCCCGCTCGTCTGCCATTTATTCTATTGAAGAAAAACAAATCATTTATATTGCCAAAATATAGGTAACCAAAATATGGTGTTATAATAAATACATTTGTCCCGTTATGTTTTGCTTTAATAGGCGTGCAAAAATCAAATTCGTAGTCACAATACGTTTAGACATACATACATTAATTATATTATTACACATAACGTTTCAGTATTAATCACAAATTCTACGTCTCTTTTCTATTTATAATCATTTACATTGTAAAAACAGTTATTTAAAAGCCAGCGTGTAACTTTTTCCTCAAAAATACTTAAGGCTTTACAAAGGCTTAGAATTTTAATGATTTGTTTTTAAAGTTTAAACCGTCACAATTTTGGAACTACTAAACCAATTTAGTCTATTCACGAACATAACCGATTAAACTATTTTGAATTTAAACTGTTTTAGTGATCGCCATTAGTGGGAAAGTAGTGATTTTTTCCGAAATTCAAAACTTAAGATAATTGCAATAAGTAGATTACTTTGAAAATTCATATTAAGAATAAAGCATAGAATAAAAATAAAACTACAAACAACACGTTATCAAATTGAAGTTAAAAAATTACAGATATAAATACGAACAACATTTGCTTAAAACCTTGTTTTCGTCGCATTTCTCGCGTCTTTTCAAACTGCACCTTTATTGAACTTTTTCCACTTGATGTGCTTTCAAACTAGATCGCCGAGGGCTATGGGTGGTAGAATTAAATAAGGGGCAGAGGTGAATGACAAATGAAGTGGATGCTGGCGATGCGGTTTTGGTATACCCGCCGGCTATGTTTACTATCTCCATAATTTGTATACAGGTGCGTGTACATGTACTTTGTATATGAACACACGCATACTTGTACTTTTTACATGAACATGTCCGTTGCCTACGGATTCACTCGCTTGAAATGAAGATTACAAATTATCCATGTTCTAATCCGTCCCACGTACGAGTATGTCAAATTTGGAAACGAGTGCTTAATTTGTTGCAGTGATTAGGTTACAAACACGCAAAGAAACTTTCGCATTTATAATATTGGTAAGGATTAGGATTGCTGTATTTATCTATTAGGCATTGAACACACGTCACTGGTCGCGCTTCGTCATAGCGACTAGCGTGTGGCTACGTACAATCAATCGATAATACCATAGTCGTCGTCGTCGTTATACGTCAACATTTAAAAAATGCTCCCGTGTGTATAGAAGCGAAGACATTTCGGCTGCCCTTTTAGATTTTTTTTTTTTTTTTTATGACTTTTGATTTAGAAAGCCAGGCAGGAAACTATCCAAAGACCTCATATTAAAATTCTTCGTATTTATGGAGACATGAATGCCTCGAAATTTAGTAAGTGTATCAAGAAAACTTTTACGCGACCTCATACAATTCACTATTCAGCTGGTCACGTGGTCACGTGGCCACCGCGACCAGTGGCACCGTGTGCCCGACGAACGCCTTAAATAATGGTCACGAGGTGACTTCAGGGGCCTTACCACCATCTTTTACAAAACAATATTGTTGCAGGAACGTTTTATTTCAGGCCTAAAATAACATTACTCATATTCGTACCATGACCTCCACCAAAATATTAATGCTTAGTGCTGCGAAAGAACGAATGATTTTAATTATTTGTCTATTCCCTGCTAAAAAACAAAACGAGATAACGCTATATGAACTGTATAACGCCATTTCTTTCATACAACGTTCCAATTTGCACTACAGTAAGCTACGTGACGTCACCAAAACTTCTTAGTAAAACATTACTAATATAAGCTTACATTAAGGACGCCGTGGTATGAAATTGAGAAATAAGGTTAAAATAATACTGCTATAAGGAATTGTGGTAAGGCCCCAGTTCGTGACCATGGTTGGCGTAACCCAGTTGCAACGTGCGAGTAACATAAAATAGGCAAACATGCGCGTTTAAGGTGCGTTTACTAGAAGAAAACGACTAATACGAGTATATAATTGCTATATATGTTACTTCTACAATTAATGTGATATTGTTGTTGAAAAAGTTTGTTGGAACAAAGTTTCTTTATGCGGCTTGCGGTACGTGTGATTCGAGAGAAAATGTAACGTCACGTAAGATTTTTACCCCCTCCATACGCCTTTCTCTTTCTCTGTGTGGGTGTGTGCCAGTATCGAGAGCGAGACTCAAGCAGAATAACAGACGTGCAGACTAGTGCGTGGCCGGTTGTATATCCTAAATTTTTGATTTTATTCCTTATTTTAAATTATTTGCATTGAAAATATGATACAAAATAAAAAAAAAATACATGAACTATACAGATTATATTTCGAATTACATTCGGAGTTTAAAAAAAAATGCGTGAGGATCATAGTTCCTGACGTCCACTGACCGCACACGTTTTTTTTTTTGCATAAGATACTCTATTGATACGGCTACAAGTATGACATGTATGGATTAGGCTGGTACTTAATGAATACCTTTTTTGATATCAACCTATAACGTCCCACTGCAGAGCACAGGCCTTCCCTAATGAGTTAATGGCGGTTTCAGCTCTAATCCCTGGGCAGGGCTAGTGCTGTTGGTGATGTGTAATATGCAGGCATGGGACATTGGATCACATGATAGATTATAACACAAAAGCTCGCGAAATCAAGGGAGAGGCCTGTGTAGTTGTGTAGGCTTTTGAAACACTAATTTAATTTATTTATATATTTCATTGTACACATTGTATTTATATATTGCTGTATATGATTAATTGAGAGAAGATATATAAAAGCAAAGCTTATCTCCTGTGGAAATCTAAGGACCCGTGAACTAGAGACTTGGTCGGAACAGAAAAGGTGTGCGTAGTGCCTACTAAACAAAACTTAAATACATTCATATAATAAATAATATACACCTACAATTTTTTTTAATGTTTATCTATATATTTTATATAGATAAACATTAAAAATAAAATAATACATGGTATACCTACACAGCCATATATACACAGTACACACACACGCATATATATAAGTTACGACAAATATGTGTGTATATTTCAAAGAATAATTTACAAACATACCTACATAGTTTCCATAAAATTTTATGATGAATCGTATGAAAGAAATATGAATGAAAGAAAATGAATGAATGAATATGAAAGAAAATATGAATCGACCATCGACCGTTGTTTACTGTTCTAAATTGACCAACTGAATGTTATCAACTCTTATCTGAGAAAAGATTAAAATTTTCTAACTTAAAATGTAATTGTTTCAAGGTTAAGCTTAAATATAAGCTAATAAACTTAAGCAAAGTAAATATTTTTAATATTAATTGAATCTTCCGGGCTATTTGGCCGAGGTCTTCTGGAATCTCTTCTCTTTTTTCCAAACGTTTCGTCAACAACTGCGAGCTTCTCGCTTCTTTTGCTTCGCGCTTCTCGAGTTGCGCTCGAGAAGCCGAAGAGATAACATCTCTCCGAAAGTGAACGCAGTCGCCACTGAAGATGTCAACCGCAGTTGTTGACGAAACGTTTGCAAAAAAGAGAAGAGATTCCAGAAGACCTTGGCCAAGTAGCCCAGAAGATTCAATTAATATGGACACCGGCCGAGAAAGCCTACACTCCACTACAAATATTTTTAAATTTAAGAGCTGTAAAACTTTCATAGTATAATGAATCTTATCTGACTTTTGTTATTTGTGACCCTCAATGGATCTAATTCCTTGTCTTTTGCGTTTCTCTTTTAACGAGTGCTGAGCGTTTTACAAATATTAAGCGTTATGTTATACATTTTTTTATAGAAAAAGGCGGCAGTCGAGGATACAGTCCACCTGATAGTAAGTGGATACTATCGTCCATAGACATCGGGAAACATACCAACATCAGTCCAGAATGACAAACGTTGGCACGCCCTTGGATGAGCTGCCTACCTTTGCAGATTAAGGAATGGATTGGGAGAAAGGGTTGGCAAAATGGAGAGGGATAGGGTAAGATGGGATGGGAATGGGCTCTGGCATATCTCAGTCACTACCGAAACACGTACGTACATTGGGGAAATACGATAAAGTAGGAAAAACAGTACATTTTCAAGGTAATGTTCTGTGAAAGAGGGATAACGTGGCCAGTAGAGTGCGCGCAGCGGCTGTGGGAATGCAGCGTGCACTCTCCACCTACGATTATTTTACTGTTATTATTTTAAATACTATTCATAGTTTATGTATTGTTACTATACCAAAGAAAATAAATAAATAAATATGAATTAAGTCTCCTACTGAAGATAAGCATGTACTCATATTACAACCATCTCAGATTAGGAGCGCCCGAGTCAAATCGATTAACACTTCACCCGGGGACCAAAGGGCTCGGGAAATAATCACGTACGGAACCACCCTCCGTCGCGTGGGACAGAATCACCCGTCGCTAAAGTATTTGCACAGGGCTTAATAAGAGGAAGCGTGTAATTTTTGCCAAATCCTCGAGCGAAGGGCCCATATCCGTAAAGGAGTTGGGCAAACAGGGATGATTCTGGAGCGTTCTGTTAAATACGCATTACCATAGACTCGGTGTCACGCCCGCCCTGAGGCCCTGCTACGAGAACTACGAGCTACGAATGCTACGAGCTACGAGTTTCTCCGAGCATGCTACGTATAATATATCTCGATATTAATATCAAGATTGATATTAAGCAATTGACTTCCTATAATTTTGGTGACGAACCCTTGATAGCAAATTGTCTCGAATTCCCGCTAGGCATAAACACTCTGAACAGTAATATATAAATAAACATGTAATTTTCCCTCGAAACATATATATTATAACTATTAGACTTTGTATTAGGGGTAAAAACCAAAAAAAAAATACACCATTCAATTTTATTGTCAACTTACTACGTTTTTGTAATCAGGATTAATTAAATAACACAGTATTAAATTAATAAATTTTTTTGATAATTATACGGGAAACGGGAAAATTATATCTCAAAAAATAATCGTACGAAGAGTTTGTTCGTATGATCTCCGCAAGCGAACATGTATCATCAACTATACAAGTTCCATTTCTTTAATTTCTCGATGACAGCTGACACACAGTGGTCGATATAACTTTGTTCTAGCGCCAACGCCTAAAACTCCGAACAAAAATTAGGCACCAAGACGTCATATTTCATTAACAAGGTCACGTCAGACAGAAAGCAATTTTAGGGATGTAGTTATCGATAAACGTAACACGATAACAGATCCGATATTTTTTTACAAAATGTAAGAAACTAAACTACTGCCGGATACTTTTGTACAAATTTATTAACTAATATTATATTTCATTACAAGATGTTACACGTGTTAATTCTTGATTGATAATGCCAACTTCTTTAAAATTTTCAAAGCTATTGTAAAATAAGTAGGTATAGGTAGGTACTCGACAATGAAACGAAATAATTATAATGACAGGTAATCTTTATTTATTTATTTTAATCAAAATCTGATGAATCGTCACTGTCACTCGATGAGTTGTCCCCAACATTTATTATAAGTTCCTGTACTTCTATATTATCGAATGCCACATGAATTTCCCAATCCGACGCTATAATGTTTTGGGTTCTTCTCACAATTTTTTCCCAGTTTTCGGCAGTTACTTCCGCATATGCATTTTTTAATAAATCTAACATCTTGTTTGCCGTAAAAGGGGGATGGGTATTGTTTCGAGCGGCGTGTCCTTTGATTTGTGCCCATATTAGTTCTATAGCATTGTACTGGCAATGATACGGCGGAAGTCGAAGAACCCACCATTTTGATACTCTGCTTCAAAGTAATTACGAACCTTGATCACCAGTTCTCTCGCCTGCCTTTTCAGAACAGATCCTTTCGGCATTTTGATATTTGACAGCTGGGCAGCAATCAACACGGAGGAACACAAAATACACAACGTAACGTATGGATAATGTGAAAAAACTCAGCGAACAGAAATGTAGTGACTAGCACGACCGTCTTGTTGCGAGTGACAGATTAAAACAAACACAAAATGGCGGTGGGCCATTGAGTGTTCCCACCTTGAAAAAATATATTTGAATGTTTTTGTTGTATTTGTCTTTGTTCAAAATATAATAAATATATGCGATCGATATCATTACTTATTTGGTCACAACACTACAACTATCAAATTAGAACTGTCATCGAGAAAATAAAGAACTGGAAATACCTTAGTTCACTAAACTCTGATGACACTATGGAGGTATGTTAAGTACGGTAAAATCAGTTCTACGCCATAGTGCGTAGGTACGCTCTTTCAAAGGCCCTATGAGTGAGCTACGAGTATCTAAGAGCATGCTATCTTTTATTGACAGACTAACAGTTTCTTACTATGTGTTTTGCTACGGATATCTACGATTAATAATAGACAAATTGCAGTATAACAATATGGAAATCATCCGGTGCGAGCGTAGCGCGTTCTACGGCGTAGAGTTTCGGTACGCATGTGTAATCAAATCACGCTGCCTTGCGGGTCTGCTACGAGCTACGGGTGTCTACGAGCGTGCCATTGTATATTTTGTTTGATTAGGGATGTTACAGAGTTCCGTAACTGTAACCGAAAATATCGGATATCCGAATTAAAGAAATATTCAAAACCAAAACCGAATCCGAACTTAAAGATTCGGATGTTATTACAAATAATTTTATTCATTGCAGTTAGGGGCGGAATTTAAACGAGGTGAGTTTTGACATGTTCTTATTTATTTATTATACAATATTTTTTATTTTTTTATTTCTATTCATTTGCAAATGCTGCTGCTTGCATTTGATTTGATGGATCTTTCGTTCTTTCTTTATGAAAGTAATGTTGCAGGTATTCCCTATTCGGTTTTATTTTTCTTTGCTTTTACTTATTAATAAGTTTTTCAAAAAGTTCATTAAAAACATATCCGTAACCGAAACTAGTAAAAGAATATACAATATATCCGTATCTATATCCGAAATATAATATCCGTAACAACTCACTCTGATTTTGATGGCAAGCTCACGTGGGTGGCGTACCGACTAACGACAAAAATAATACGTACCATTATGATTCAAATCATTATTATAATGTTTAGGAGAAAGAAAGTTATGGTTCAATGGCAGATATTTTTATTATCAATGTATTCTTGTTTTTTTTTAAGTATATTCTAAAAATATCGTTTAACAGTGAAAACAAAGTACGGCAATTATGAGCAGCTTATTTGTTATCTGTCATTTTTTATTCACAAACAATTTACTTTGTAATTCCAAGAATCTGTTAGAGCCACTGAAAAAATACATTTCTGCCGAAACAAGGAACGTTGTTCGAAAAATAATAAGAACAAAAATTGGGTTCGCGATATTTTTATCGTCAATACACGAAATCAATTATCCCTTACAATCCCCATATTTTTCTCCCGAGTCCCGGGAGGAACAAAGTGGTCTTTTTTTCTCTAAGCGCGTAATGACACGTAAAACTTATTTTTCTCCAACAATAAATAGGTGGAACATATAAATCTTAATTCCTCGTGGGCAGTAACAAGTACGTAGTAATACAAAAGGCAATGTACTTTTAAAATGAGAATAAAAGGTCAGCTGCTTAAACATTTGTATTTATTCAATACATACGTACAACGTCCATAAGAATATTCTCGGTTTGTAAATAAAAGGTTTAGTAATTGCTTAATATTTAATAATGCGAACATTACACTGGGTCAAGTACCGGGTATTAACGTGACTTTTCACGGAGATTAAAGACACTGAATAAATACCACGTGCCACTGAAATAACGCAAAAGCTTAAAATAGGAGGTTAAGTGGATAATGGACCATCGAGTCCATGTGAACCATCCATGAGGACCAAAAATAGTTGTCCATGGACAACCGCGATACATGCCAACATTAGTTCATAATGACAAACGTTAGCAGGTCCCCGGATGCGCTGCCTATCTTTAAATATTTATGAAATGATCTGGCGAAAGGGTTAGGAAAATTGGGCGGGATAAGATACGGATTCACAAGACTACTATCACCAGCCTGCTATATAGTATCTATAGATCACTTGATAGATACTCCTATATTCGTCCTGGATAGATGCGAGAATGGAACCACGTTTCAAATAGCAACAATTTATATTCAAGTTTCCGCCTAGTCTGCTATTGCTGCGTGAGCGAGACAGCGCGGCGATCAGTCCGTAAACACGCACCCGCTCACACCGTGTATTGAAAACAGTGACTTAACATTTAAGGCTTCGTGCACATTTATTCGTCTGTATGGATTTTGGACGGCAGAAGTCAACTGAATTGTACCACAATCAACGAGATATTTTTATTAGTACTCGTAATATACACTTTTATTATTAATAATATTGACTGGTTCAAGCATTCTACAACGAGGCAAGAATAGAAGAAGGTCGTACGGCCGTTAATTAGGGATCGCAATACCATTTACTAAAACCGTTATTAACGATATTAAAATATTAAGAACTAGCAGTGCCTGAGACTTCATTCGCGTGAACTGTGGGAGTTATTCCCGTGGGAACTTTAAAACGGACTGGGATAAAAAGTACCTTAAATATTAACCGGGTATATAAGGTACATATAATTGTGTAGTTTCTTTAAATTTCGTTCAGTGGTTCTTACGTGATGCGCGTTTAGAGAGACAGACAGACGGACAGACTCCCCATTTTCCCAACCCTTTCTCCAAATCTATTCCTATATCTCGAAAGGTAAGCAGCGCATCCGGGGGCGTGCTAATTTTTGTCATTTTAGCCTAATGTTAGCATGTATCACGGATGTCCACTGACTACGGTATCCACTTACCATCAAGTGGACTGTATAGGTCGTCTACCGCCTTCGTCCATAAAACAAAAAAATTGAAGCTAGAAATATTAAAAATTAATAAAGAATATTTTCTTACGTCTTTTTCTTTTTTTTGGGCGCGTCATGATCTCTATATTTTTGTAGGGTTTAAAATTTAAGTTTTCTTTGGCAAGACACCTAAATAAGAACAAACAGGAGGCCGCGAGGTTGATGGTCTATGCAATACACATATTATCATCTCAAAATAATCTTGAATAACCCTAGTTACCCTGTCAGATGAACTGACGACTTTAAAAAGTTGCCAGTAGTAACCAGACGAGAATAGCACATTTTGTATAGTGTATACCATATCCAGTGGTGGAGAGGCACAGACTAAAGGTATGGTATAGTATAACCACACCTTTTAAAACCTAATTGAAAAATTGGTACTTCAGTAGGAACTCAGTGGTACGTTGCGAGAGTCGAAATTAAAATCTCACGAATTTGAGTCACCTAAATTGTCACTGCTCTTAATTAAAACTTCATAATCTAATGCTACATTTAGTAAAGTATACTTACAGCCAACATTATATGTACGGTAGGTAAACATTATTAGTTTGAAAACTGTAATTTACTAACATCACCTATAACCTCATTTATTATACCGGAGTACACCGGTACAAAATTGTTTGAAGTCGGGAGCTCGCGCGTCGCCTGTCGGCTCCAATATACCGCACTTGGTCACACGTAACACAGGAACAGTATGGCAACTTCATACATACGACCGAAATGCGATTAACGCGTTGCTTGGTTGCGTAGAATTTGCATAATCGTATTCGCAAACGCTACACCACGACAAGAGCCAAAAGGATAAAGTTCGAAATATTAGTAATAAATAATAAATTAATGGTTACTGTAAAAGCACGTATATTGGTAAATCCTAGGTTTTACTTGTAAATCTTCGGATTTACCAATATGAGTTGGAACAAGGATAATTATGCTTATGCTTTACAAAACTCAGGTGAGGCCCCATATGGAGTACTGCTCTCATCTCTGGGCCGGCGCACCGAAATACCAATTGGACCCATTTGACTCCATCCAACGACGTGCTGTTCGTATTGTCGACGATCCCACTCTCACGGGCGGTTTAGAATCCCTCAGCATTCGGAGAGACGTTGCGTCTCTCTGTGTGTTCTACCGCCTGTACAATGGGGAATGCTCTGAAGAATTGTTTAATATAATTCCCACCTCGGGTTTCTACAACCGCACTTCCCGTCACAGAGGTGCGGTCCATCCGCATTTCCTCGATACGGAGGTGTCGCGCACTGTTCGGTCCAAAAATTATTTTATACCGCGAACCCGTAGGCTGTGGAACGAACTGCCTCAAGAGGTCTTTCCATTGAGCTACGATATGGGGTTCTTCAAGAGAGCTGTGAATAGGATTTTGCAAGGTCGGCGGCGCGCCCGCATACCCCCTGGTGTTGCAGGTGCCCATGGGCGGCGGTAACACTTACCATCACGTGGGACCGCTTGCTCGTCCGCCCACTAATCTATAATAAAAAAAAAATTATAATATTGGTTTAATTATTGGTATAAAGATTTTTTATAAAGTGAGATGATTTTCCGGGCTTTACTTACCATCAGAATTTGGTACATGGTAGGTTTTACTAAAGACGGTTAGTAAATTTTGGTTTTGGTCCCCGAATGTCAACCTTGTCAATTTGTCAACCGCGAATCCACGTGGTACTTGTCTACTATAACCGTAGAGTGTTTTTAATAAGTCGGAGCTGTTGCAATGACTCAGGATGAGTCTATTTTTTCAACATTTACCATGTCTCTGAGGTAAAACCTAAGATATACCGAGTGAATGCTGGTAAAAGTTCGAAATTAACGATGATCGCAGAACATTTCGGACTTTTAACACAAAGAATTGGTAAATCTTAGGTTTTACTGGAAGATCTTAGGATTTACCATAGGTCGAGCATTTACAGTAAAATATACATTATTATTAATGCATTGGATGGATGTAGATGGATAATCTTAATTTGACATTTTATTTTCAATGAAGCCGGCACCAATAACAATTAATGTTATTAGGTACTTGCATAGCATAGTGCATAGTTAGGTACTTGGTATTTTTATTCATCTATCGAGCGTCGAGTGACAACCAGTATTCTAATCTTGTGTATGTTTTTTTATAGATTAGTTTACGAATAGCAATATGACTCTTTAACTTTTCTAACCATCTATATCATATCAACCAAAGAGGAATATGTCGTTATCTGCCGTTAGATAGTGCCATCCCATTGAAATACTAGTAGATAAAATCGGAATAATACCGCTGTAATTCTTATTGCTATAATGTAGAAGATGGCCCGTACCGGTTATTGCCTAACGTTCATAAACATATATTTTTCATGTTGATCATAAACGTTTCGGCAATATTTGAAACATGTGTTATACAATGAATGCAAACGTTCATCAACATTGTGGTATATTATAGTGTTTATCATTATTACGTACATAGTAGAGAAATTTGTAAAAGTTGTGAAAGATATCGAAAGTTTTTTGTTAAAAAATTTTTGACGTGAAACATCTTTAAAATCACACCGAAACATACGAGCACCAGGTCAGAAAAGTAAACCGTAACGAAAAGGTCTATATCGTCTTACCTTAATAATTACAAAACTATTAGTCTTAGAGACATAAATCTAGTGTCATTATTTAGCTTATATAGTCAGCTCGCTGTTACGACCTTGACTTTGCGTCGGGGCCGGGCGGGTTGGCGGGGAAGGGGCACCGCGCAGAATGGCCGAAACCGGCGCTTTCGCTCCTTTCTATTCAGTGTAGCTCACGACTCAGATGTGATAGCGCGGTGATTCGTGCGTGTGTGTATAGAGTTTATCTAGACCAATTGATTTAAGCAAAAATTAGTGTAAGTTGGACAATATTTATACGTAAAAATAACAAGTAAGTCTATAAAAAAAAGTATTGAAATACAATATGTCGGCCTCGGCCCATGCAAGAGCCACTCGAAAATATAAATCACGCCTATCGTTGGAAAGAGGAGGTTATGGGCCACGCACAGGTACCGTAATGTCCGTCGCCGAGCGAGCGAGGCGGTTTCGAGAGCGTCGCAAAACTGCCACGGCACGCTTAGTGAACGACACCGACTCCGCGAGCACCTCTACCTCTGCTGTACCTGTACCAATGGACATAACGAGTGAAGATACCAGCGAGAAGCGACTCGCCGACATAGACGTTTCACGTTAAACCAACGGCCGTATGCCCCGACACAGCCCCACCCGACTTTTTTTGTATTATCCCATTCGTATGGAACAACTGTACCTACTGTATGCATCTACATGCTGTGTCCGGGCTGTCATATCGCGCCGCGCGCCAATTACTCACCACCTGCGGTCCGGTTTAATTCGACGCTTTTCGACACGCTCATCTCCGTAACTCGTTTACGGGGATTCGCAACATTCTAACGTGTTGTTTACTCTATTAACTGTACATAAGTTCAGTGGACTTGGAAATTTGAGACTTAGAGCGAACGAAAGACCTCTTAAAAATGAATACAACAAACTTGTTCATATCTTTACGATTTGAATACGATTGAATACACAACAGAGGTGCTTTTGCTCTGCTTTGGATTTGTCTGCCGTGCAAACGGTTCAGTTTCAATGTTTATTCGAGATTTAGAATGTTCGCCTTTGTGTGTGCTTCTGAACACACGAGAAACGGAATCCAAGTGTAGGGCATTTCGTGTTGTGTGTGTCAATAAAATTTACATTACATTTACAATTTGATGTTCTTCAAAAAATATTATAGAGACAGTGACCTCAATCAGATAAGAGACCTTTATGTTTTTAAAAAGTAAACAATCTTCGGTTAGCAAAAAAAAACTAGATTCTTTAAATTCAGTAGTAAAAGTTCTTGACGCCCTTGGTAATTAAAACCGACGATAAAGCTAAAAAAATCCTGATAGCACAGATAGATAGATAAACTCTTCATTGTACACCAACACATGTATGGTGACACGCAAAGTATAACAGGCGGCCTTATCGCCAAAGGGATCTCTTCCAGGCAACCTTTGGGTGGTAAGGAGAAAACAGATAACAATATCAAATAATGAAAAGTGGAATTTTAAATAACGTTAACACGATATAACTGAAATACATTATTTAACACATGAACATGAAGATAAATAAAACAAATATTTTTAATAAATTTGCAAATAAGGTATTACAATATTTGCAATCATTGATTTTTGCGCAAATTCCACATCTAGCCACTATGGAAGAACGCATCAAAATTTAACCAATCGTTCACGTGTGTTTATTTCCTGAGGAATATCTTGCGAATATCGGCAAAGATATGTTCTGTTTACAAGTGGGTAGCACTTACATTCCCTAGCTCGCTTCAATACTGTAGCAGCGAGGGTTGTTTGCCGGTGTCACACGAGTGACGCGTCTGCAAGCGACGCCCGCAAACACTCTGTTCCGTGTGGAGGGGTCGTTCGTTACAAGAGCGTTTACACAACTATGTATAACTGACCGTGTTAAATATACGACGTCATACAAACAGGTATATGGGAGCCTTAGTTTTCGTAAACTACTGTTAAAATTATTTTTATGTGGAAAGCCAACACAAAAAGTACGTAAAATGGTAAAATTAAAAGGTAGTTTCAATCGCGGATGTTTATGGACGACAGTATCCACTTAAAATCAGGTGGACTGTAAGCTTGTCTGCTGCCTTTTTCCATAAATAAAAAAAAAAATACATATATATACAACAGTTTGCTAAAAGGCATAAGTATACATATATTAGCATAGCCTGCCTCTCCACTGCTGGATATAGGTCTCTCCCAAGGACCGCCACCACACACGGTCTTCAGTTCTTATCATCCAGCTACTATCGACGACTTTCTTCAAGTCGTCAGTCCACGTAGTTGGAGGTCCACCCACGCTATATAATTTAACATTAAATAAATTTCAAACAGTCGTAATTAATGTAAATCTTCAATGTAACAATGAGTTTAATTCGCACTTCCTTCTAAACTAGTTCCCTTTCCTCACCCCATTTCCCCATCATGCAATTATTTTTTCAAACCCTAATTCTTAAATCCTTAAAATTGGAGAAGGCATCTGCGATATCTACCTAATGATGAAAATATCAACGTTGATAATTTCTGACTAATATTGACCTGAATCGCAGGTGGCGTTGAATTACTCTAGAAAGCAAAACGCTTTGGCATCTAATGGTAAGTAGTAAATGAAACAGAATTCGCAAACGGCATTGCAGATAAATAATATGGCTGCCAAGGAATCGTCATTTATTATTTGACGTTTATTGCAAATAAATCAAAAGCTGAGCTTCGACCACGTTGAGCTCAGCACTATTGAACACAGAAATAAAATCGTTTTTTCAGCGACACAAAAGCAATGACAAAGATATCAACTCAATATTAAATAAAAAACTTGACATACATGCATAACTTAACGAATATATTCTACTTTAAGACTAGTACCTATAGTACGAAGTAATAACATTAATAATCAATAATACATGTAGTAAATCTGTCTATGTAATTATCTATTATCTATGCAGTATTTATAAAGCGCGCGCCACGAGCAGGAAGAATTCCGCTCGCTGACATGAGATCAGCCAAGACTAATAAACAAAGCTGTGTCTATTAATTAATTTTTGTGAAATACAGTACGAGTAATACAGGGCGCAATACAACAGTTTTTTAAATTTTCATCAAACATATCACGAACACATATCACGCAGAATACCACTGGACAGATTTTAATGAAACTTGGCCAAGTTATATCTTATTAGGGTGCTTTTTATCGAGATCAATTATAAAGTATCCCGCGGGAATCAAGCTAACCACACATATTGTAACCTAAAAGTGTGCGATATCGCAAGCACAGCTAGTTAACAATATAATAAATTGATATTACACACAGACCACATATTGGCCAATCGTTTAAATATATAGTAATTCATTATCAATTTCATTATTGACTCATTATCAATTATCAACGTAAAGCATCAGACGTTCCCCGGGGGTGAATTACCCTCGGATGGAGACCAATGCAGTATGGAACGCGCTACGGCCAAGTGGACAGGCACCTTGAAAAAGTTCGGCGATGGTAGCTAGATGAGAAAAGCAGAATGTCATGGGTGGTCGCGAACCTTAAGAGAGACCTATCATCCAGCAGTGGCTCATAGTATGGTATGATATAGATATAATAAAGTATTAGACTAACATAAAGCCAGGTTGGGTTTCATAAGCTATGACGTAACATGTTTGCTATAGGACTTTTAGGGCGGAATAGAACAGCCACAATTATATGACATCTGCTCGCTCATCCGTTAACTTTCAAGCCGACAGCTGACGTTCCAACAAGACTCTTCGGATATTCCGTGTAATTCCCGCTAGGATAATGCATTAGCTTTATTCTATCTATTGCAAATAATATAGATTCGCAATAGATAGAATCTATCTAGTGTTAGAATAATTTAAATTCTCCCCTCTCTTTCTCCAAATCCCCTCCTGACATTTGGAAGGGGCTAGGGTGGCGTAGAAGCTACACTTAAGAGAACACTCTCACAAAAAATAATCGATAAATGTTAGTAATGTTAGTAAGTGGCAAACAGCCCGATGGAATAAAAGCAATAAGAGTACATAATAAATACAAAATATCATTAATTAAAAATATGTTACACATTACAGAACTAATTCAATGACTTTCAATCAATTTTAGCAACATCTGTATAGTTGTATCAATTGTTTTTTTATGGAAATAATATGGCAGTCAGGAGGACAGTAGTAGGTGGATATTGTCGCCCATGAACATCCGCGATACTTGTCAACATCAGTCCAGACTGGTATAGTAGTCGGTATGTATCGCGGATATCCTCGGGCGACAGAATTCACTCGCTATCAGATGGACTCATCTGACACCTTCTTTCCATAAAAAAAGGAATGCTTCCATCAACTAAAAAAACGCCGTATTTGCAATTCTGTTTAATTAGTGAAAATTACTAAATTAGTAATGGCCCGTATTTAAACGAGCAATAAAAATTACTGAATGGGCAACCAATCATGATCAATAAAACAACCTAGTTTAGAATAACTGCAATAAATAAAGAAACAATATAGGTACTCGTTGAAAAACATAACCCTCCTCGCGTTCTGCAGTCGGGTAAAAATTAGATTTTAGAGCATGTTTCTAGTTACACAGAATCATGAAACAATGAAATAATATTAAACCAAAGTCCAATAAGTCCAAAACGACCATAAGGTCCTTTTGATCAGATAACAGACATATATTGACTCTACACTTCTTGTGAGAATAAATACGTTTATGTACACACATATTTTAAAATATCCAAAACGACGTTAACATATCAACATATACGCAGTAAATATAAAGCAGAAAACAACAGTTTGTTGAACTAACTGTGATTTGATTTCATGGATCGGCATTCGTATTTTTTAATTATATTTATCAAGTGTATTGAACTATAGTCTGAACTCGACACGTGCAACTGAAAGTTGAATCGGACGCCGGAATGTTTAAAACTTCCTACGTGACAACTAGTTGTTGATTCGATTAATGGTCGATAGTGCATTGACTCGATTACAATTCGAATTTAATGGATTTTACGTACATTTGAAATAATTTACTTATTACGAAGACAATAACTAACTTTTTTTCATTCTAAATTTAAATCGGATCTCTGATCATATTGAACATGTAGCCCCATAGTAGTTAGTACCTTTAAGGCACGCGCACATTATAGCCGTGTCGCGTTGCAGCGCGTCGCACAGCAAAACTGCGAAAACGCACATTACAGTCGCGCAGGCCGCAGCTCAACGCAATCATTTAAGGCAGATAGCTGTAGACATTGAATTCTTCACGTTATTGCACAGCGAATAACTCTTGAATTATGTCCGTAACTGCGCCCGTCCATCGCACATTGAGGCGTGCCGCGTCGCAGCGCATAAATACGGCTGGTGAGCGATCAGACGCAGTGCGCTTCACTGTTGCGCGAAACAGCTCGCCTAAAGTGTGCGATGGTTTATACAAAATGTATGAAAATAATTCAGGAGAATTTTTGCAATGTCATGCGCTGCGGTGCGGCCCGCCGTAATATGCGCGAGCCTTTAACGTGCAAGTCGTTTATGCAGCAATGAGACATTATTGCGTAAACAGTTCGTACAGCACAATACGCCCTCGAGTGAGATTTTGCTAAAATGCTATGAAATACTTCCACATTGGAAACGCATAAATTTAAAGTATTCAGCAACATCTCCCGTCCAGATCGGATTCTCTACTACATCGCACATTTCGCAATTAGTGGAACTGGACTTTTTCAAAGGGAATGCAAAGCTCTTTTTAATGGCACGTCCCTCGATCGTAATCTGTGAGCCAGAGCAATATGTTTCCTATCTAGTTTACATAACTATCTTAATTTCGGGAAAAAATACATTACATCTCGTTTAAACTAAGAGCGGCCAGTTAAATTCAAACAGTTTCGAAGTATGTATATATATGTATAAATACTTATAATTACGTATAACGGGGGCGTTGGCCGTTGGTGTGGGCCGGCGTTAGAATAGCACTACCCCATCTCTTGCCCGCGGGTGTCGTAAAAAGCGGCTAAAGGGTAACAAAGCGGCTACCACAAGTTCTAAGGACCTCTGAAACCTTTCGCCAACCCGCTTGGCAAGCGTGGCGTTTTAAGGCGAGGAGGTCCGTGTCTTTTTTATATACAATATAAAGAATATGTTTAATATTTATGCTTTAGCAACTTTTCTCCATTTTTTACACGCTTCATAGCGCACATTATAATGCTATCTCATTTTTTTTAGTATATGTATTTTGTCTATTTTTCTCCTGCTCAGTCGTAATTGGGACGCGGTCGAAGTCAGTATCCTATCGCTCTCTCTATACGGTTCAAGAATATGGCGGCCGTCTCGTGTTACTAAAAAAAACTATATTATTTTGAATACCGGTAAAAACAAAGTGCATCGGCGGAAATTAGCGGAACGGTAAATTGGAGCAATCGGAGTATTTTACGTTATCAGGACACTTCTCAAAACAAACAATCGACAAATGCGTAGAAAGAATGTGTTTTTTTTTTCTATCTTTATGAACCAGTGACCTGGTCCCCGTAAAGGGACATAACATCGAAGAATTTAGAAAACAGAATATATATGTATAAATAAAGTGCAACAGAATGTATAAAATGCCATCGAACAGTAGTTATTTTACAAGCATGTTCAAAATTTGTTATGGTATAATGGTAAATAGTAACCGAAGATTGTCACACGAATCGTGCGTGACGTAACGCCCTTGCCGTTTGCAATAGGTAAGTTCTTCCCGAGCTCGATCATCGTCCGTCATCGCCGTCGGCTCTCCATTTACGAGTGTTTTGTAATTCTTGACTATATATTTTTACTAGCATATCTATCTTGGTTCATTTTAATTGGCAACGAATCACAACTTTTTAGGAGGGACAGAAAATAATTTTCTATGTACAGATATTGCTTTGACGTTAGGATTAAAACAATCGCTGTAACATTAATATAGTTAATGGGATAAGAAAATATATCCTGTCCCTCTTGAAAAGTTGTGATTTGTCCCATAACCAAGCCCTTGTTTCGTCCACTACTGAACACGGGCCTTCCCATGCACATTGCCTTGTACATTTATTTATTTAATTTGGATAACTAACAGAGGTATATATATATATATATATAAAGTAGTGGTTACATTGTAATTGTTCCCCTACTTACGGGTTATTACTACATGCCATTCAAATTGCATTCATTGTGGACCAAGACAAAATTGGTACAAATGATATTTGAAAAGAATGAGTTAATATTGAAAAAAATAAAAATATTATTATTTAAAAAAAAAGTTACAAAAGCAAAAGTCACAAGTGAGAGGTACGTCGGCAATTTGAAAAAGTTTTTTTGTTTAAATTTATACAATTTATCATAAAATATATCAAGGTCAGCGGGGCTGATCGAAAATTTATTAAAAAACCGTGATAGATATCCGAGATACATGAGAATGTTTTCCCAGATTAGTTCTGTGTTTTCGCGTCTGAAACAGTCCGATTGGGTAACGGGGTGTTCTGGTAAGTACTTACTCAAAAGATTCGGGCAATCAACAGCACTACTAAATCATTTGAATAATAATATCATATCTAACGTATTTCTTCTTAATTCATGAGAATGCATATGGAAATTTTTAAGACTGTGAACATATGATGTTTTGGATTAAATTTTATATCGATAGGTTAAGTGTCTTATTAGTTTACACGTTTCTGTGCCCTTTTCTATTCTATATGACTCTAACAAATGTACTCTTCTTGACAAGCATATTTGTACCGCTTTCATTTTCAATGTACCTCTTTTATATAGAAATTTAAGGCATCTAAATGTTTTAGTCGCTTATTATTTTTTAAATATTAAAATATATTCTACGAGAAGGTGATTAATATACTTTTTCACAGAATACAGGCAGAGTTCCATGCCTATTCGTGTCTAGAGTTCATGTCTTGTTCCTTGCTCGGGAGACCATTCTTTATCTGTTTAATATTCAGGACATTATTTATCTATCATATTACGATGAACATTAAAAAATAATAAAACAATGCCACGTAACTAAAATATTTCTTTATTAACACTTAACAGCATACGCATTTTTGTATACAATCAAAATAAACGAAATAATCTTAAATTAGGAATAACAGATACCGATACAGAAATCATTTTGATTTAACCTTATATAATACAAAAATGAGTAGAATGTATTTATTTATAAATAAAAAAGCAGGAGAAATATAATGTACGAACCAGAATTCGTAATTCAGGTCCCTGTGTAACAAATTACACACCGGATCAGGTCGTTACAAAGGTTCGTTGTACTAAGCCACAGTGACTCGACAAGTTTTGAATGTATGCCGTCTGCCCCACACAAGGATAGGCTTAGTTAGGCTAGGTCAGGTAAGGTAAAATTTTATCTATTTATTGGTATAATGGAAGGAAGAAAGAAAACATTTACTGCCACGTGACAACAAACATATCACGACAACAATAGATAGTATAAAACTATGATCATAATGACAATGGGAAAGGTATCAGGTGGTATTAGCCAAGAAGTGTGTGACACACGTGTGTGACACAGACGTGTGTGACACAGACGTGTGTGACACAGACATGTGTGACACACGTGTGTGACACAGACGTGTGTGACACACGTGTGTGACACAGACGTGTGTGACACATGTGTGTGAGAGAGATTTACGAACTGACTTTTAAGAGTTTCACGTTTTACTTACACACTTATCTTTTATTTATGGAATAAAGGCGACAGACGAGCATACAGTCCTAGCCGGTAGTAAGTAGATACTGTCGCCAGTGGACATCAGCGATACATACCAACATCAGTCCAGGATGACAAATGTTAGTATGCCCCCGGATACGCTGACTCTGTTTGGAAATATAGGAATGGATTTGGATAAAGAGTTCGGAAAATGGGAAGGAATAGTTTAGGATAGGATGGGAATTGGGCTCTGGTATATGTCACTCACTACCGAAACACTTATACATCGTGTACGTTCCCCATATAACCGATTGAAAATGAAAGTATCAAAGAGTGCATGACATTACGCGCATACTGGGGGACAATTCGTACTAATTTAAAAAATATATGTTCATGGGTTTTTTATTAATCTCTGACTATTATACTATTGTGTCAACCTGCGTCTCACCATATGCTGAATATGTGCGTCTCCCAAGGATCGCCAATTTCTGAATGTTTACATTGACACAAGTGTAGCCACGGTAACAGGTTTAGCTAGTAAGGTTATGAAAAAGATTAAGTTGTAAAATGTTATACCCAGTTAGAAAATATGAAGACGTTAAATAAATCATTAAATTAACCTTAAATTTTAAGATCATACGTGAAGAAAGTCTCCGGTAGTGAGTGGATGAGAACAGCTGAAGACCGTGTGCCGAAGGCCTTGGGAGAGGCCTATATCGAGCAGTGGAGAGATACAGGCCGATGGTATAGTAACAGATCATACGTGCTAATGGAGCGTGACGTTAGGAAGATGTGAAAAAATGATTAACTTAATGCTCAGTTAGAATTTAGATTTTGCAAGTAAAAATTAATTTCTAGAATTCAGGATACGTGTAAACCATTTTTTTATAGAAAGACGGCGGCAAACGGTATGCAGTCCATCTGGTGGTAAGTGGATACTGTCGCCCTCGTGGACATCCGCGATACATACCAACGTTAGTGCAGAACGACAAACGTTAGCAAGTCCCCGGATGCACTGCCTTCCTTTGAAGATTTAGGAATGATTTGGAGAAAGGGTTGGGGAAATTGGGAGGGATGGAATATTACATTATTTTACTATTACATACTCATGTAGGTCTTAAATGGCAGTGGGCTGGACATGTTGCCCAAATATAAGTGTTTTGTTGCGAATTTTTGTTTTATAAGTGTTTTGGTCAAGATACTCTGCTAACGTTATTACGAAAGAACTCGAGCAAACCCGCGCTCCACTCGCGTTCACTCAACGGGAGTACATAAGATTTTACTTTGTAGGTATATAGCATATAAATTTTATTAGTATGTACTTATAGACTATGAAATTATGGACTAAATTCTGATTTATTAAAGAAAATAAATTCAACGCAATCTCGCGTGGGGCTGGGTGGAAACAACGTTACATTTTTTTTTGTCATATTGACTTCTTAAATGTTTGGTTGCATATAAAGCAGAGTAACTTAGTCAAGTTACTCTGCAAGCGTCATTACGAGAAAATGCAAGCACACTCGCGTTCACTCGACAAGAGTATATAGCATTCATTTCGGTGGCGATTTCGTAGCAATTTCACGTTGCAGCTCGTAAATCAGAGGAACGGAAGATATTAATGGCACCGCCCGACCACCTCCGAACACGTTTATTGCACCCCCAAATGGACCCGGGGGTTTTTAATCGGTCCGCGATTGTAACTAACACCTTCGGCGGTTTTTTTTTGTATGTTTTCCTAGTGTCCCTCCGACATGTTAAGTGGGAATTTTGGGTGGCTGAATATGGTATTGTATATACTTTTTTTGTATTTTTTGTTTCTATAACTTGCTCTGTTAGATTCCTTGGAACTATGTACCAAATGTACACGTACCACCAGTACAGGCATGCATTTTACAGTTTTTATATTAAAGATTAATCTTATAACATCTTAGTCTAGGATTATCGTATAACATAAATATATGTTTAATGATTTTTTTTATTATTATGTTTCTATTTCCGTTTTCGACTTATTTTATGTATATATCTTTAAATATATTACATAGTAATATAAATTGTACATTTTTTATACATTGTTTTTTTTCTTTTGTATAAATATATTCACATTAATAAGTTCTTGTTTATATATCAAGCCTTCTTATTTCTAAAAGTAACAACATTTCTTGCTATTTCTAAACAACATTTTATAAATGTTATTCTACTATAATTATCAGCTAAGATACCATATAAATTCTCTTACCTTATTTTATTTTATTTCTATTTCCAGATCGCATCGACTCGTCTCATATTTTGGACAATATACTATCAGATGTATTACTGTTTCATCGACGTATGGATCACATAAGCAAAAGGGACTTTTTTTGCACTTAAATCTGTGCAAGTAATTAGTTCAAACTTAGTTTGCACTTATTTCAATCCAATGATTGGTTCCTGCCTCTATAATAAATATACCTATAATAAATCGTGAGTAACCCGTTTAAATAACCAATTATTATGCTCGACGACGATAACAAAATTTTAAAATCTTACGAGACTAGCATATAATCCACCTGGTGGTAAGTAGATACTGTCCCCCATGGACATCCGCGATACATGCCAACATCAGTCTAGATTGACAAACGTTGGCACACCACCAGATGCGCTGTCTATTTTTAGGGATGTAGAAATGGATTTGGAGAAAGGGTTGAGTAACTGGGAAGGTATAGGATGGGATGGGAATGAGCTCTGCCATATCTCACTCACTACCGAAACACGCAGGTACATTGGGGAATAGGATTACATGTAGTACAAGGTAGTCTTCTGTGAGAGAGGGGTAACGAGGTCAGTCAAGTGCGCCCAGCTGCCGTTGGATTGCACCCTCTCCATCCAAAAGGTAGCCACTTGCCGTCAGGTAATCACTTACCATCAAGTAGTCATTTACCATTAGGTAGTCACTTTACAACCCCCATGTAGCCGTTTAGGTATCGCCTAGGTATTCCATAAAAAACTGAAAGTCGCATTAAAGATTCCATTACTCCATTTTAAAATGTCCGCGAACAAAGCCTCGGGTGTTCTGAATAATATATCAAGCTATCGCAGCACGCACGCTGCAAGGGCGCATGCATACTTACAATATTTACAGAGATACTTCGCCCTATACCAATAGGGGATGCAACCATTGTCTCGACGCTTACCTGAAACAAGAAACAAAAGGGGTCAGTACGTTTGTTCTCTCATATTCATACGTATATGAGAATTTCTACACTAGTGTTGTGAAAAAGGAACAAAAAAAAAGTAAAATCAGGAAGGAAAAAAAGGAAAGAAGACTGGTAAAGAATGTCTCAAGGCATTAGGTCCGCCTCTGTACAATATAGTGCAGAAAGAGTAAATAAATAAATAAGTAAAAATGAAAAAGGAAGTTTTGTAAATTTTGTGATAAAACGGAAAATTACAATATGTTTACTGAAATTCATATATTTTACGATTTACCGACAACTAGAAATGAAAACGAATGCATATTAAAATAAGAAAAGAAATCTTCATATTTATTTAAAAATATTGGTAGATATCCGCTTCAGAATATTTATTTATTTTGAAGTGAGGAAGAATATGGTAAAAGGTTACTGCCATCTATGTTATTTATATGAAATGAAATGATTTATTAGTACAATAGAATTTAAAAAATGTACAATGCTAAAATACAACCAACTAATACAGATCTCCTAGACATACATTATTATTGTACGTAACTTATTAAATACCTTACAATTATTATTGGCGTTTGTGTGTATGTATACATGTATGTGTGTGCGTGCATGCGCTGTACGTGTACATACAAGTGTGTATACCTACATATATAATACATATGTGGATATAATAGCACTGATGAAGAATGACGTTTTTCATATGTTATTTAATGAATATAATATCGCATCTTATCGTCAGTCTGTGCCTCTCCACTGCTGGATACAGACCTCTCCTAAGACCCGCCACCACATACTGTTTTCCGGTCTTCTCATCCTGCCACTACAGACGTCTTTCCTTGGGTACTCTTTATTTAATTATATCATTATTATTTATTGAACATATATATATATTTAATTAGATAAATTGTTTATCAAAAATAAAAAATACCCTATTCTTCAATTAGGAAGGTATTTCCTTTTACTTAAAGACTTAGGCTATGGACTATTATTCATGGACGCTAAGCTAGGCCGAATCATTAGTAACCTAAGCATAGTCTTACGCGATCTAATTAAACGATGATGGGTAGCCACAATCAGCAACGCCTACCTATCTATCAAGATAGGCAAGAGAAATATGTCTATATAGTAGAGACATTACGTAAACATTGGCCAACGGCTACTCCGGAAACACTCGAACGCGTCGTCCACGTCTATGAATTACCGTACCTCTAATTGCGTTCGGGTGTTTCCGGATTAGCCGATGGCCAATGTTTTCGTAATGTATCTGTAGGATTTTTCACTATAATTTTTTTTTCATTACTTATAAATCAAATGTATCATTACTAAATGAAGACATTTTTTTCATTACTTATATATTAATGGTGTCATTACTAAATGAAGACAGGCTTTCTGAGCACTTATATATTTTATTTTTGTTTAAAGATCTTGTTATTTCACTAAGTTGTGCACTTAGTCGTACTGTACATATACATACATGAATATATATCATATAAAACATATACAATATGTGATTAAAAGAAAAAATATGACTTAAAATTTTAATTAAATAACTATTTACATTTTGGCTCTTTGTCAAGGACTAATGTCCTGCCTAACCTAAATCTCCCAGGAAATATTCTGGATCTAGACTGGATCTATCCGAACAAACGGAAGGGGTCATTTATTTACTTTTCTACTGCAAAAGCTGAAGGGAAAGTCGCTTTATAAGATTCCGATAGAGTTCCGTAATAAACTGAAAAATAATTTTAATAGTACATTGTTACCCTAGGGGTGAAAGTGACTTATTTCAGTGCGCTCGGGCACCAATAGGTCGAGGGACTAAATAAGTCCTGAACCCCTAGGTAAACACTGTGCTTTTCATTACGAATACAAGGAAAGTAAAAATAAAACTACTAATTAGCAAAATAAAAAATGAATGAATTTTATTTCATAAATCAACAACTTTGGTGAGATATTTATTTAAAGTTTATGGTGATATTAGAGCAATTATTTATAGTTAGTGAAATGTTTTTTCCGGGTATTTTCATATTTGATATTTTCTGGGATACTTGAGTTTCCACAGTACCTATCTTGGGTGAATAACGCTCACCCTAGGGTGTATTAGGCTATTTTCACTTCGCTCCACAGGCAACTTCGGACCTACTTTCAGAGTATGAGTAATGAAAAGATACTTTTCGTTTTGACAGGTTTAGGGGTATGTAAATTTGATATCTATTGTACAAATTGAAGCTTGATAAATAAGGTTAAATGGCCCCAAATAAGTCTAAAAAGAGCCGTAGTACGTATGAATAAATACAACAGCTTGAAAAATAAATTTAAAAACTAAAAACTATTTAAATTAGATCATTTCGTATCTGATTTACCTATTAGCAAAATGTCGTATGTATCATAAACAGTTTCAGGCGCTTAGCTTGTTTCAAGCAAAAGCGTCAGAGAGCATGTGGATCCAATTGTATTTAGTATTGAAAATAAGGATGTGCTGAGAAACAACCAAAATACAAGGCAACTTTATAAAATAGATTTAACATTAACTCAAATTAGACAGTTTTTGGCGTTTAGCCTATTTTATAAGCAGAGGCGTCTACGTCTGTAGAGCCAATTGCAATATTGTAGAAGAGGTTACAGAATGTCGAGAAACAACGAAAAATAAAACAATTTTATAAAGTACTAACGACCCGCTCTCGCCTCGCTTCGGTTTATGTTTTTTTTTTTTATTTTTTTTTTTTCACTATTTCAAAATAAAATATAGCCTACATTAGACACGGATAACGTAGCTTCATATTTGTGAAAGAATTTTTTAAATCTGTTCAGTAGTCCCAGAGATTACCCCCAACATACTTACAAACACACAATTTTACCTTTTTATTATATTATATTAGTATAGATCAGTATTAGTATTAGTTTATTAGTATAGATGAATATATTCTACAAAGGCATGAATTTGAAACGTACATGTTACAAGGCATTAAAGTGCAACCGTAATACAAAAGAACCTAAAGTAAGAAAAGGGTCTACGTAAACTTGAAAATATGTCTAAATTATAGTTTTGGGCGACAAGCCTATTTAAGCAGAGTGTGAATTCCTGTTGCACAAATTGTAATACTTAAAACATTATTGCTGGACGCTAAAGCTCACCTCAAATAAAAAGCAACCTAACGTCTATACGAATAGGTTTTACATGAACTTCATAATATAACTAAAAAAAAATAAGTTACATTAGACAGTTTTTGGCGCTTAGCCTACTTAAGCAGAAGCGTAAACGCCTGTGGCGCGAATTGCAACATTGTAAACAAGGTTGCAGGGCCCTGAGGGGCTGTTTAATGGTTCTTTGTGCGAGGCGCGCAGGGCGCAGGGCATGGCCCGCGATCGATACCAGCTCACGTGCGCTCTGCGAGCCGACCGGCACTCTTTGTTCTCCGCCGACAGCCCTTTATTAACTTCCGCGTCATATTCGCACGCCGCATTTCATTTGTCAACGTGTGTTGGATCAACAAGCCACGTGTAACCTAGATGTAGACCTTCAGAATTCTAAAACTACCAAGTTATACACAGATGAGAAATTACCCGTAAATGGGTTCTTTAACCGGTACTATATAATTCTAAAGGTATATGAATTCTTATTGGGGCAAACTTCACAAACAAAAGTGGTCTCAGGGCAATAAATAAAAAAGCTTTCTTACTCGATTCAGAGGTCAGAAACCTGAAGTTCAAGTTATAGGTTATAATTTCGAACGGAAAGTTAGTAAAAGTTCGGTGTCAAAAAGTTTATCGTCAAAAATCTTTAACATTCATGATACTTATTTATTAGTGCCGTGTGGTGTCTATTCCAGGGGTCTCGTAAAAGGCGACAAAGGGTTAACAAAGTCTGTACCACGAGCCCGGAAAAACTACACAACCTCAAAACCGGGGATTCACCTACCCGCTTGGCCAGTAAGGTGTTTTAAGGCCATACATTCCTCGTGCACAAGATAATGTCCATGGGGTTCGCAGTGGATGAAAAAGAGCTGGTTACTGTTATTGCATCTTTAAAGTTTTTAATGCATTAATCAAAACGTGTCAAGAGAATATTTTGTATGAACTTAGTTTCGCGTTGTATACACATTTTATATTGTAAATCGGGTCTGAATATTCGCCATTAAAGGTTTTAATAAAAGGTAATCAAAAACTTTTAATATAAGCGTTAAGGCCCGATTTACAGTATAAAATTTTGTATGACTGTCATTAATTCAGCGAAGCTAATGACCACTCAAATTTTGTCGCAGATGGAGCACCACGGTAATTAATTTTCAGATTAATTAATTTACAGATAAATTAATAATGTAACAGTTACAACCGCATTACCGCTATGGCGGGTTGGACATCGCACATGCCTGATTAAATTAATATTACTAATCTAATTTGGAGGGAAACTGTTAACGTAACTGTTAACTTCCTGCGGGTTTACTCACTTGGATTTACCTTTGGACTTAGGACAGAATATAAACTGGGCAGCACTTGATTTGCGAATCTTTCCCGATATCTGAAACTCCCGTTCATGATTTTGAGTTCACGACCGGTTTTGCGAAAAATTCATTAACCTGTATAAGAAAATTTATACTGTATGACCAGTGCTGCGCAACGTTGTGCCGCGGCATACTGGTGCGGCGTGCGACGATACTGCGTGTGCCGCAGTATATACCTGAATCACCCAGGAGGGAGGTGTGTAACTAAGCGCACAAGCATATTATTATTTTTATTTTTAGTTCCGATATGGCGCCGAATTTTGAAAAGAATAATGTGAGTGTGTCATAAGTGAAAAAAGGTTTCGGAGCACTACTATTGACCGCGATATAGATCCTAAATTTCATTTAAATTTCGTCATTCATACCAGTGAGCCAGCCACGTAAAGAACCTTACAAAAACGGAATGGTTTTTTTTATAGACTAGTGGGCGGACGAGCAAGCGGTCCCACGTGATGGTAAGTGTTACCGCCGCCCATGGACACGCCGCCGACCTTGCAAAATCCTATTCACAGCTCTCTCGAAGAACCCCATATCGTAGCATAACGGAAAGACCTCTTGAGGCAGTTCGTTCCACAGCCTACGGGTTCCCGGTATAAAATAATTGTATCGGAATGTAACCGTGACTAAACGCTTTGCCAGACCGCACCGCACCTTCGTCCTTTGTTCGATAAGGATGCTTACTTCTAACAGCGGCTTACATTCCTCACACACCTCGAGAGCGAGATAATTCCGGCGTAGAAACAATGACATAGTGACATAGACAATAAAAACGTATTTACGTTTGGCTTTAAGTCTTTAAATAATCTGCTAAGATTATTAGGTACAGTTTGTTGGTCTATTTGTTCAAGCATCATTACAGCTCTTTCACAATGCAGACTTTTTGTTGGCCGAAAGTTTAGTCGTTGTTATTGAAGCAGGATGTATGCTGGTCTTTCTTATATAAAAAGCACCTGCTTAAATCTTCAAGTGAAGTGTATTTTATCATTTTCATTTGCTCCGTATAAGCTCCGGGTTGCTGCAATTCAACAGAAACTATTCCTCAGTTCCGACTTTTAGCTTGTTTCAATGCTTTAATAAAGCGAGACCGAACAACAATAATCCCTATCAGTAGTTAAGTTTATATAATTGCATGACCTTAGTTGCCTGAAAAAAATAGGCCTATAACTCTCCACTGCTGGATATAAGCCTCTCCTAAAGCTCGCCACTACACACGATCTTCAGCTTTTCTCATCCAATCATCACTGGAGAACTTTTTCATGTCGTCGGTCCATCTGGCCAGAGGGCTGCGGCTCTAAAGGTAGGCCCGATCCATAAATTCAAAGTCACTCAGCGATTTATGGAGGCTACTATATGCTCGGAGTTTCCTAAACTGAAACGTAGAGATTCGTCAAAGAACTAAATTCACCGACATAGCTCGTAGAGTCAGCGTGCTGAAGTGGCAATGGGCAGGTGATATTTACCGCAAAACCGATGGGGTAGACGAGTCCTCGTATGGAGGCCACGTACCCGGTAAGACCAGTATCAGAATGTATACGTATATGTATATATGTATATGTAGGGAATGTATATATATATTTTTATCATACGGTTGTGCAGTTCGGTCCAACTGGCCGGAGGGCGTCTCACATTGCACTTCCCGAAGCGCAGTGTGAAACGGATAGCTAAAGTAGTTACGATGCGGACCGAGCATTCAGCATTAGAGCGGATTTTTATCATATGGTTGTGCAGTTCGGTCCACCTGGCCGGATGGCGCTTCCCGAAGCGCAGTGTGAGACGCCCTTCGGCCAGGTGGACCGAACTGCACAACCGTATAATAAAAATCCGCTCTAATGCTGCATGCTCGGCCCGCATCGTAACTGCTTTAGCTGTCCGTTTACATCAATGTAAAATTCTCTATGGAAAATGTACTTGTCCACGCAGTTCTCGCTAGAAGCGGGTACACTGTCCATCTATTCCTCGTTTTATGACTCACTACAGGGGAGTTTCTGGAATGTGATTTTCTGAAACATCGATTGAAAGTTAGTATAAACAACTGTTATCATCATTTGATCACTGTTATCAACCCTACTATCAGCGAGTTTTTATCATCATGTAAATAGTTGTACGCAAGAATTGTATGTAGTCTAGTCGTATAAGAGAAAAAATGGTATGCAATATTCTCGCCCGACCAGTTCGAAAAACTCTCCATGTGTAAACGGAGCCTTTAGAATATTACACAACGACTTTCCAGACAGGACGCTCGAACGGTGACACGATGCAGAGGCGAGTTTCACCATCGATTGCTGTGTAATCGATTTAAATTCGGATTCGCTTATTAGGTCGAGTGTGTAATCGAGATCTGATGATTTGAATTAACCCAATAATCGTAACTCACGGGTTATAATCGTGTGTTATCCTCGAAAAATTCTCGTTATACCTGGGACCTTATTTCAATTCTAGTTTCCGAGATAATGAGTTAGCAAAATTTTTATTTCAAAAACTTTATTGCACATTAGGACTTGAAAGCCTTTAAAGCATTCTCTACCATCTAACCTTTGGGTTAAACAGAGAGATGCTTCGGGAGGTGCGATGAGAGGTATAAATATATAACGTAAAGGACAAAGAGTATAAATATTTTACCCACAAGTAAATATACCCGATGGATACATACATACAATATCAAATTATAAAATATCAATATACATATAATAAAATCGTAAGAAAGCCGCGTAAATTATTTTTTGAAAAAAAAATTTACGGTGTAAAAGTAAGAGTGATACAGAGTAAAAACAACAATTTCATGCATCTGTCTGTCTGGACGTGCTTCACGCGAAAACCACCAGACAGATTTTAATGCTACTGAGCCTAGTTATATAGCTAATATGTCGGGTAAAGAAGTACCTTTAACCTAGCTTGACTCTGATCTGAATCTGATCTTCATAATCGATCTGAATGATCGATTATCAACATGTTGAAACGACGAAATTTCAAGTTATAAAATCGTAACAAAAAATTAATAAGATATAATAAGGACAGTAAGATCCCTTTGCTTAGATGACGTCACAAATATAGTAAACCAAAATCCATACACATTTAAATATATTTCAGTACTTATGTGAAATCTATATTTAGTTTGGAACCGTACCAAATATGGAGTATATGTTTATGTTCCATTTACTGAATAAATATAAAACTTTATAGCAACTACTGCTACATTTAAAATATGTAGATGCATTATTTATTATATATATGTAGCTTTTATTATGTATGCTTGGAGTTTCTCTGCAGGAAAATATACGAAACGAAGTGATAGGCCAAAGAATTGGTCACCGATATGTCTATCTCCCGATTTCAGGCTAGGTAGCCTGTCTGCCAAAATTTCTTTGAAATCGGTGTAGTAATTTAATCGCGAAAATATAAGAAACAGACAAAAAAATCGGATTTATAATATTAGTGCTGATAAGACCAGTCGATATCGGGTATTCATTGACAAAAACTGAAGCAATAGATGGGAAATATGCAGAGACTGGCTTGAATAACAGTTTCTTAGCAATTAAACAAATTTGAACGGTTTAAATCGCGTATATTTGACATTATTTATATCCCGACGTTTCGAACACTTTGCAGTGGACGTGGTCACGGGGTGACTAATTGATTTTATTTGTACGCGATACGCGATATACGCGAAATATACGCGATTTAAACCGTTCAAAGTTGTTTAATTGCTATGTATAACAGTTTCTTGTATTATTTTTTATTTTACATGTATGTTACATACTTTAATGACTCCATTAGCGCGGATTAATTAATACGTTTATCGCATGGTATTTGACACACAAAAAAACTATTTATCTCTATTTCATTTCATTCTCTATGTCAGTGGTTCTCAAACTTTTTAAATGACGGAACCCTTTTGGGAAGCAAAATACTTGATGGAACCCTACAATAAAACAATTATTTTTATAAGTGTATTCTATATTAATCAGCATAATAAAAGTACAATGTATCAGTTACTAATTATTATTTACTTCACCACTTGGTAAGGACAATAATAGAAAACATTAAAAAAGAAAAAATCTAACTAGTGGGAGGTATGAAACTGTTTTTTATTTTTCATCAATTGCTTGATATCAGGTTTGATGGAAGAAAGTTGGAGTCTCATATCAGCTTCGGCGTCCAGTCTATTGCGATATTTTGTTTTCGTGGCTGCGTAGGTAGAGAATCCTGTTTCGCACAAATATGTAGTTGGGAACGGGAGAAGAATATCCAGAGCCATTTGGCCAAGCATTGCATATTCATCTTGGATTCTGCACCAAAAATCATTAAGAGGCGTCGTTTTGAACAATGACTCCATACTTGTGTCTGATGACATTTCTAAAAGAGATTCATATATCTCATTTGACATGTTTTCAGGCTTTTCCAAGTTGGGTAAAAAAGGATTATGAATCCAGGAGTTCGCTTTAATTTTTGTATTGTGTTCTTCGGGAAAATACTTTTCAAAAGATGCGCGCATCGAACTGAGATATTGGACCAATTCTTCAAACACATTATCTTCAAACATTTCTGAGTCGTTTTCGCTAACAAACTCACTGAGTAACGTAAAACTTTCTATTTCTTTCTTACCAATGCAAATGATCCAAAAATCTAATTTTCTTTTAAAAGCAGTTATTTTATTATAGGCCTGAAACACTGTTGTCTGTTTACCTTGCAACGATAAATTTAATTCGTTAAGTTTTTGAAAGATATCCGCCATAAAAGACAATCGGAACAACCAAGTTTTATCATACAAACGGTCCTTCAAATTAAAAGAAGTATCTGCTGAAAGAAACATTTGTAACTCGGCTCTAAGTTCAAATAGCCTTGTTAAAGTTTTTCCCCGAGACAGCCATCGCACTTCTGTATGGAGCAGCAGTGTTTTATGTTTGCTGCCATAATCTTCACACAATAATGAGAACAATCGGGATTGTAGTGGTCGTGATTTGATAAAATTAATTATTTTTACCGCTTCATCCATAACTAATTTTAGATTAGACGGCATTTGCTTCATCGCAAGTGCTTGTCTATGCAGAATACAATGACTGGAACTACAATTAGGCGCTTTATTTTTCATTCGTGACACTGCTCCTGCTGTTTTACCTGTCATCGCCTTGGCCCCATCTGTACAAATGTCAATGCAATTGTTCCAACTGAGATTATGTTCTTCAAAAAATATATTTATTTTATTAAAAATTTCTTCCCCGGTAGTGTTTGTAAGCAGCGATGAACACATAAGCATGTCTTCTTCAAAAGAACTTTTATATGGATATCTCACAATAACCAGCAGGATAGCCAAACCAGCGACATCAGTCGACTCGTCCATTTGCAAAGCGAATCGTGTATTTTGTAGACGTGTAACCAGTTCTTGTTTGACGTAGCTTGCCAGATCATGGATTCGTCGTGAAACAGTATCGTTTGATAGCGGAACAGTAGAAAGATGCTTTGCAGATTTTTCATCAAGCATACATTTTGTTATGTCTAATACACATGGTTTTATTAATTTCTCAGCGATAGTGTGCGCTTCACCTGCTTGTGCAATGCGATAGCTAACTAAGTATGATGCCTCCGTGGCCTTTTCGTTGGTAGTTTGTGTTACATGCATCATATTTTTTTGACTTTCTAATAACTGATCTTTTTTGCGAACAAAAAATTCTTTATTCTTGTCTTTAGTCTCGGGGTGTACGGTTTCTAAATGTCGACGCAATTTGGCAGGTGCCATGGAACTATTAGGAAGCAGTTTACTACAGAGCATGCAGAGAGGTGAGCCGTTGGAATCAACAAATCCGAAACTGATATAAGATTCATCATACTTCCTTTTTTTCGTCTTTGAAACCGTCGAGCTTGACGTCGTGGCACTCGTGGCATCATCTTCTGGATCGGTGATTGCTAAATTCTCCGCGCGCATTGCTTTTGAACATTCAGCGTCATTAGAAGATGTTGTTGGAACACGTTTAACACCTTTAAGCCAACGTTCCATTCTTCTTTATTTATAATGTTACAAGTCAGGATAGTGGGGTTTAAATAATGCACAATCGTTACTGCGTATAAGAGACTAAATTTAGAACCTACAGGGAAGAAATGTATAAAACTGAGACAACAGAATACAGCAGGCAGTAAAACAATGAACACTAGTTTCTCGCTAGCGAGCTTGTAAGTAGGTAGTAACTTATCGCTCCGAACGCTAATCATCAACTGACGACGCCAACGCGCGATCGCCGCTTTTATACTTAGTCCTAGACTCGATCTCAAATATTCTCGAAAATACTCGAGTCGGCACCTTTGATAAACAAAAAGCAAAAATAAAAACAGAAATTTAAAAATAGCGTTGTAAACAATATCGACTTTATCCTTTGAAGTTAGAGACGAAAGTCGCTAGTTGACAACTATAGCGTCTAATTCAGAGGCGGCTTTTATCAAAGAGACTGAGCGCTTACAAGTATACTACCCGCTCGTTTTAAGTTTGCCGCTGGCGATAGGTATGAGTGTATGACGTTCGAAATTTTTTATTTAATTGTAACAATAAAAATTGTGTACGTTAGATATTTGGGTAAAACTATGACACATTATAAGTTTTGTTGTCACGTGGGGGAGGGTACGCGCATTCCACAGACCGGCAAACTTAGAGCGAACGCGTTGTACAAGTATAAAATTGTTGAGACCAAACTTATGAGATATTGTACCAGCTAATGTAACACAAGCTTATACAAATACAAATAAATAAATAAATAACATTCATAGCGTTTTGTCTCCGCGCGGCCGCGGAGTCCGCACAGCCGCGGAGCGACCAGAGAGAGGTGTTTTGATTTTTTTATTTCTAAATTCTTGCGGAACCCCGACAGAGGTATCACGGAACCCTAGGGTTCCGCGGAACACACTTAGAGTATAGCTGCTCTATGTCATAAAACCCATCCACTGTGCAAATTTCATGTTTCTAACTTCAGCGGTTTCGGCTCGGCGATGGTGAATCAGTCAGTCAGGCAGGAGATCTCTTTTTATATGTACAGATAACAGTATGTGCAACGAACAACAAGCCGTTGCAACGGACACTTTATTATATCTTGAACTAGACTTTTTAGAAAATCGTTTGAAAATCCATACAGAGAAATCAAAGTTATAGCGAACGGACAGACAGATATGTTGAGTTATATAAACATTGTGATAATATTTTTTGCGATTTACTATAGTGCATTCCATGTATTTGTGGTAGTTGGGAAGCAACTCAAGTTATTTTACAGTACATCATTAGTTAACCCTCCCATCGCGTCCCTATTATAAACCTCCGAAAACAGCCGACCGGTCAATCGTACCAATCAATACGCGACGTGTCGACGTAATCCCAGTTACAGGTGACTGATGACCGGCGGCGTCTAACGAGCAAACTTGCTTCTTTCACGTCAACCAACTTCGTTGTAATTGATGACGAGTGGTGTACGCGCCTCCTGAAGGTAATGTTAGTAAACTATTTAGATTCAAGGATCTATGAAATCGGAAGTAATGTTCGTAGCAGATACTTCAGCACCACAAATATACAGTAGAGAGATGTTCGTATAACAGTGTGGTGTTGGCCGTCATTGGAATAGCCATCTCTTTCCGCGGGTATCCTAAAAGACGACTAAGGGATAACATAACCGCTAAAGCCTTATTTATTTTACTCATTTACTGTGAAAGCCTTATGTGCTAAATTACAATACAAAATCTATTTCTATGTGTGCTTAAATAATACACAGGTCATAAATAAAAGTGTAATAATAATAAGAATGAACAAAAATAGCACCAACAAAATTTGCCTAACAATAATAGGCTTTTCTACGTTGTACGTTGCGTTATTTAGTGACAATCACATCATACCTAGATAGAAAGGCTTTGTGTATATTGGAGTCGCTTTTTTATGTGAAACATTTCCATGTTTATTTACACCGTCGTAATTTAGGAACTACTGAACCAATTTGGCCCATCTATACACTAAAATCGAAATATACACATAGACACAATTTTTTTATGCCTATTTCCATTTCAATCGGGTTAGAAATGCATTCTATAGTTTATCCAAAAAATCGTTTATTGAATTTATTGTTCATAGTGATTTAAATGAAGTGATTAATCGATTTAAATTGTGTCGATAAACCACCGATGATTAGGATTACTGTAATGTAGACGCTCGTGCAAAACATTATCTATGCCAAGAGAATATGTCATCAACGCACGTCATAGATTCTATAAACAATTACGTATTCACTAACCATAGATCGCGATAACTCCAAAAAACAAAAACACATTATGTAACGCGCGCACCTGCCAAATACTGGAACAGTAAAGTCTAACACAACCAAGCAAAATACATCTTAAGTTCTAGCGCTAAGGTTCTATTTCGTGTGTGATGATGTCCACGTGTTTACGGGAGCTGAAGTGGGGTACGATGAGAGTACAGCACAGCTAGCTCTGTATGTTTCCGATAACTATCCATCACTCGTTCACTGTTAAAACTCATTCCATGTTCCATGCGCCGAAAAGGTGCAGTTTTAACATACACTCCAGTAAGTTTTAATGCCACTAGGTATACTGGCGGATTCTCATTTGTGACATAATAAAAAGAGAGACCTTATTGTTTGTTCTAATTTTATAGAGACTTTTTTGTGGCTCTATTAAAAAATTATGTTAGTTTATTTAATTATATCATTGATTATTATAAAAAGAGAGAAATACCCTATTGCGTTATCAAGAAATTTCAAGATTCGATTGTTTCAATTTGAGATAAGGGTGCGGGATGCGATATTATCGGTTTTGTGACGTTTCGTTCCGTTTTTACAAATGAATTAGAAAAATAGTTCCTAGAAGGCGCTGACTGAGATCGTCTTGTCAAAAGATTCGCATCGATTTGGCGTTTTCGTATCGTAGATGATAGAATGTGACTAGTGTGAGTAGTGTAAGTGATAATCCGCGTCTAACTGTTCCTAACATCACAAATAAACGGTAAGTCGCGTCATCAGCCATCTGGCACATCAGCAAGCTTGACACGAAAAAACAATATTTACTACAAGACAGCGAGGTGCTCGCTTGCTGTGTTTCACCGATTTACTAGTGATACCCACGTCATCACTGACATGCAGTTAGGGTTGTCAACAAATCATCACCGGAATATTTTTATGTAATTCAGACGCAAAAATGAGAAATCAGCAGACAATAAAATAGACAAATTAAGTACTCGATCAAAAAATAATTTTAATTACAAACTAGTTCGAATTTTTGCATTTAATTCATAAAGCATGTGAGGTTTAAAGCAGAATTTGGTTTTGCACTAAAGGGTTCCAAAGGCAAATTTCGTGAATCAGATACTTCTTGTAACTAAAATGTTTTATACATGTGTTAAAAGAGTTAAGTTAAAAAGTACGAAAAATAATCCTATCATCCCGACCGGAATCACCATTGAAATGGCATCGTTTCAATGGGATATGTACCAAAAAAACATGAACTGGAATACGAACCAAGAAATGAAACCAAGTTATGGAATTCGTGAAAGACAAAGTAAATATGATGAGCGAGTCAGAATGAATGGGCTTATGTCAGAAAGAATAGATTGAAGAAGAATATACCGTAAGAGGAGCGATCATGTCAACGATGATTTAACTGACGAAATAATTATACGAGTCGGCGATAGTGGATCAGAAAGTGAGGATGAGACAGGCGAGGATACAGATTCTATTACTAAAATGGACGAGGAATACGGAAACAATAATGAGGTCTTGCCGTGTTCAAGTAAACATTTGGACTTTATAGAAGGTGTAAAGCCACTGTGAAATACTTTAAGTATATTTTTATTATTACCTTTTTCAAGTTGTTTTATTTTACTAGGTAACTATTCTCAACGATTAGTAAATACCTAGACAGAACGTTTATTTATTTGCTTTTAATTTCAAATAACTACCTAGTGTTATATATAACCCATAAATAAATTGAGTTAAATATTGTCTACTTGACTGTACTGCGCGAAATCTCACTCGTCTCAGGTTTTTAGTGAACAAGGAGTTTGGTGCGATTCAGATGTATTTTGATGAAATAAAGTATTATTATTATTATATAGGTTTTTTTTTATGTACGAAGGAGGCAGACGAGCATACAGTTCATCTGGTGGTAAGTGGATACTGTCGCCCATAGACATCCGCGATACATGCCAACATTAGTCCAAAATGAGAAACGTTGCCACGCCCCCGGATGCGCTGCCTACCTTTGGAGATATAGGAATGGATTTGGAGAAACGGTTGGGGAAATGGGGAGAGGTTGGATGGGAATGGGCTCTGGCACATCTCACTCACTACCAAAACACGTACGTACATTAGGGAAATAAGATAAAGTGGGAAATGCAGTACATTTCAAGGTAGTCTTCTGTGAGAGAGGGGTAACGTGGCCAGTCGAGCGCGCCCAGCGGCTGTTGGATTGCAGCGTGCACTCTCCCCCTCGACAAATTAGATTATATGAGAACTAATATGCCTATCGGTTATTTTCACGAAACGAACCCAATACATTGTATACGAATGAAATAATGTTTGTCGAAAAGCGTCAAAATTGAACATTGCTCTGACAACTATTCAGTTTTCATTAATCTACCCTTCAAGACTTACAAGATTTTAAATATCCATTCTTCAAGACCTTGTCGCGACCAAGTTCCGTTCTGATAGCCCTGACCACTCACCGTTCAAGAGTGACAGCAAACTAACGCCAAATAAATTAACTCCAACAAGGTCACAGTTATTTTCGTTGAAACATTTCGTAGGTCGGGTAAACGCTACCCGCAGAAATCTAGACGTTTCTTCGTGTATATTTTTAGAACGTTATTGGTCTCACCTCTGTGACACGGTGAAAGTTGCCATGCGAAAATGGGTTACCGACGTAACCATCATTTTGATGGTGCACGAGTATACGTTTTGGTGAATACTTTAGTTACACTTTGTAACTGGGTGACACGAATGTCAAGTTGTGGCAATATTTTTTTCAATATTGAAAGTTTTCTTCGTAATCAAAGTCAATTAATAATTAATTTAAAACACATTTTGTCAATGTCCAGTCATGTCGAAGCAAGTCAGGAGTCTCTCAGTAAAGTAATAGTAGGTTTAATGAGGATTGAAATTTTAATAAACTATCACTATTAAACCACAATACATAATTTTCCCATTAATCGAACAAAAACTCTACCTCGCTTCTCAAGTTCCCGCCAAAAACTCCATTATGACATTCATAAAAAAATATTATTTCGTTGGTTGGTGATGGTTTATGGCTATAGAGCCAATGAGTTATTGATCATCGCATATCGTATAGCAAAAAAGGGCAAATTGGATAAGCGTAAACTAATTTTATGCGTCCAATTATTCGCCCAGTGAAAAAGCCGTTCTTACTACACCCTAAGAACATCATTCCATATTTATCAATGAAAAAGAAAGCACGTAATCCCAATATTTATTATAGTTATGTAAGTCATAATCCGCGATTGGAAGGAAACGAGGTAGCCTACCTACCCGTACACTACCCATATTTCGATGAGAGTTCGCGAATAAAGAATACAGTTTTGAGGTCGAACGAGCCACATGTAATATACGAATATGTGAGGTGGGTAGACGGAGTAAGCCAGGCGTAATGTCCTTGTTAATAGAAACTGCGGATCACAAAGTCCTTCCAACAAAGGAACAGTGAACCGTTAACTTTATGGGTCGCTTATAAGCGTGTACGCATCCTCGTGCGGCGCCAACTAGGTATATCATACGAGGTCAACGCCCCGGGGCCGTCATCGCACGCAATTCTCGCAAATCGTCTCCGGCCACTGTTTCCAACAAATTAATGGCTACTACATGAATTAGATAGCAATTTGCCATAGTTACACGACGCGTTACAACACGATATTTTCGAAAGTAGACTACCGAATTCCACCAATCAAAATATGCCAATCCTCTCCTCTAAGTTCAACAACCCTATTACGTAAAATATATTACGTTTTTCTCTTAGCAAATAATAAAAGACCGCCAGCGAACGAAACTTCCCGGAGAGGTATTAGCCACTTACAATGTGGATTACGCTCGGGTAGTGTTGTGAAATAGACGCCTTTGTGCAAGTGGACCTTGAGTAAAATGAGAATTCGCTAAGTCCCGACAAATTGAAAGCGTTCCAGCTGAGCGGCAGCGTATCCCGTAAAACGGAACGGTGAGTTCCCGAGAACGCCGGGATCGCATTAACTGCGCCCTTTGTCAGCGGCGCCCGACGCGTATCGCCCTTTCACGAGCATTTACAGGCATTGCTGTGCGCTCAGATAACAACGAACAAAGCGCTCCCGACAGCCCAATGCCAATTCGGGAAATGCTCAGTCATCCTTGTGGAGTTACTATCGAGTTTCAGTGCGATAGTTGCGTTATAGTTTGTAGAAATCGGTAAAAGGCCGACCGCGGCCGGAGCGTATCGTTCGCGGCGACTTTCAGATTGGTTCAGATAGGCACGCGGGGCGTTGACCCCGGCGCACGCGCATGCTCGCGAACCGCTCTCGACACAAACATGGTTAAATATAGCTTGTGACGTCATCTGTTTATCATCGTACGCAAGGTTACGCAGCGAGCGTACCGTGCGACCACAAGCTGACCACGCCGCTGCCGTAATGCACCGCAAGTTGTTACGAGCGAGCAAATCACCGCAGAACTTAATGCTACTCATACGGGTGTTGCATTACGATTGATGCCTTGTGGTCTATGAGTACAGGGTTAGCATCCTTATACTCACCTACATTCAGGTAAAATGTATTTACATCACTAGAGACAAGTGAAACGGTTTTGTGGGCGGAATTGTTCAAAGTTTTGTTCAAGACTATTGGGAAGCTGGTGAAATAATTTTACACGAACAAAGGCTGTGAATTCTGTTGACCGGAACAAGCCACCCTTTGTTGCCAGGCTATATAAATTTCAGGACGCCTTGTATATCTTAGTATTTCTGACTCCGGCAAGATATAAATCTCTCGGGCTCCCGGGTCCAGGTAGACAAAACAATTTCGAAAAAACTGGATCTTTTCTACAAAATCACTCGTTCTTTCTTCATTAATCACAGCAACAAAAGATGGAGGCGAAGAAACGTGAACTACTCATTATTTAGTCTGCATTTGGTTTAGACGTGTTTTTGGGCTAGACGCTTTTTTCAATGCTTCATTGTTAGTAAATCGTTGACATCTGTGGAGGAGTTTAAAAATACATTTTATTAATATGTTATTTTGCAATCATATTTTGTTTTATATTTAAGATAGGTAAAGGTTTTTGCGTTTAGCACACATATTTAGTCTAGCAAATGTATATTAAACGCGTATGTTTTCGTATCTTGTTTTCTCACTCAGCATTTCGGCTGGGTTACAGCAACGGTGCTCGCGAAGCTGATTTCACAGGCATATATATTACCTAGTAAGTATAATTGAATATAACATTTTGGGTATTCTCCGTAGTGTCTATTTATGTAAGTATACGTATGAATACATGTTCGTGTCAATATGATTCGAAATCTTGTGAAGGGAAGGCTGTTGAAAATTTCTACTTACCTTACAATTACAATCAGATTTAGTGTACTACCTTAGTAGAGAAGTAATTCTATTTTTTTTTTATAGAAAGTGGCGACAGGCGGGCAGGCAATCCACTTGATGGTACATCAGGTGGATGGTACAAGTGGACACCGTCGCTCATGGACATTCGTGATATATGCCAACATCAGTTAAAATGACAAACATTACAGGCACCCGAATGCGTTGCCTACGTTTGAAAATTTAGAAAGGGTTGGGAAAATGCAGAAGGATAGGTTAGCATGATATGGGAATGGTCTCTAGCATATTTACTCACTACCGATACACGCGTACATTAGGGGAACATATTAAAATGGGAAATGCTCTACATTTTACGAGTGTTCTGTGAGTGCGGGGTAACGTGTTTAAAGTGCGCCTAGCGGCTGTGGGATTTCACGTGCACCCTCCACTTCTCAAATAATGATATAAAATATCGTACACCGAATGCAATAATTGTGCAACTTAAAAAGTGTGACTGTAAGACGCATGTGATTGTAATTTGCAACTGTACAAGAAAGGACAAACAAATGTCGGCGCTGTGTATATCTTAGTGCGGTCTTATTGTTTTTGAACATTCCTCAATTAGTTTATGACTGTCTTCATATAGGTCATTTCAAATGGCTAAACATGATGAGAATGTCAGCACGAATTTAATGATGAATTATAAATTTAATAAATAAATAGTGGGCCTGAAGTATGTGTAATTAATTGTAGGCAAAATAAGAAAAAAATCTTGAAGACAAAAATGATTCTGCAAGGTTAGCAGTATATCTTGTCAGTATGTTGGCTAGCGGAATAAAAGCGTTTTTAAGATTTTCAGACTGAGAATGGAGTCTTATTCCTCAAAAATCTCAACATGTGTATTTATAACAATACTGTTTGTTGCCCGCGGCTTAGTTGGCGCGGGTTTGGGGTGCCAATTACACCCTGTATTTTAGCTCCCTGATACCATTTCCAAAAAAGATAAAACACGTGTTTAGTTAATTATTAATATTGTGGTTAATAGGATCATGAAATATTTTTTTCCCATACAAACTTTAACAACCCGTTTCACCCCTTTAGGGGTTAAATTTCGATATATTCTATCTTCTTAGCAAGTCTTTACGTCATAAAATAAGTTTTAAAATAATTTAAAACCTTTAATAACTTAAAGGCAATGTCCAAATTTCATGTTTGAATGTTCAGCGGTTTCGGTTCTGCGTCGATGAATCCGTCAGTACGTCAGTTAGGACATTATCTTTATATGTATAGAGATTACTTTGTAACTAAAAATACACTTTCAGGCCGTGCGTGATTTCGTGCATAATGAACGGGGAAAATGCCCGAGCACGAATCGAAGATTTTCCGATCGAGACAGATCTCGGTTCGATTTAAATTACAAATTTAATCGTCTCCCTCGCACAAGGACAGTGCGTTGGTGCAACGAACTCGAACAACCTGAGTGGACATAGGGCTGTCAGATTCACGAACATTGTTTCACCAATGAATGAATCACTGATCATTGATTGTCACAGGTTCAGTAGGGTATATGTTACGGTTAACGTGTGTGGATAAAGCCAACATTATCTCAGGGATTTGGATAGACTCCAAATACCAAATGAATTATTTCAAACAAATTGTTTTAGGGTAGAGGATTTACGAGCTGTTAAAAAAAATACCATAAAGTCTGAAACGATTAGTAATAAAACTTAGTAATAGTGCTAACGCTGATTGGCCAATGTATTAGGTATCAGACGGTTTTTAAGTAAATTATAACTTGTATTATGACTTTACGAGGCTATTCAATTATTGTATTAGTTTCAATATAATTGTATAACTACTACTAATGTATATGATTGCATGCAGAATCGACATTCTAAACAAACTTTCGTAGTTTTTAGAATGTTACCTTTTAGGTTTTGTTATTCTAATTGAAAAATAAATAAAAAAAAACAACTCTAATTTATGACACAAGCCGCAACAGTCGGATGATTGTTAATTTTTCGTCACTTCAAACTATTGTTGTGCCATAAAAATTTGTCAAGTACGAACTGCGTCCAAGTGCTGAAGTGCCATAGTCGACTTGCACATGAAATAAGAAATTACATTTTTTTGTGTATTTAATATTAAACTAATACATATTTATATATTGTATATCGTATGGAGATTGGGACCTTGGCGCAAGATACCCAGCAGCATAATTGCCGGCCCTGGTTTCACCTCAGCGGTGGTGTCGAGCAGGTGCTTCGCTATATATTTAAAAAGATTACGTGCACTGGGGCACCACTGGCCTAAGGTGTCGACCCCAAAGGACGTAAAAATGTAGTTTGGTATGCCCAAATCCCGTATTTATAGATCCTGCGTTTTTCAGTCACTTCTACAACAGCACCAGCCTTTTCCATAGTTCTCTGGAGATGGGAAGGAGCCAGCGTGACAATAGAAGTTGCGTCCCACACTAAGGGTCGCCTCATACTCCACGGAACCAGAGACATCGACACGATACTGTTCGGCTGTATCTTTCTGACACTCGTATTGAGAGTATTTACTTTAGTAGTCTCAATTGAATTTTGTAAAAAACGTAAATCTAAATTTGTAAATGCATTTGTTTTTTGTTGTCTAGAAGAAGTGAAAATCTCTGGCTTGATTTTCTGTTTGCCTACAAAGGTTGAGTGGTAGAATGCCATAAGGTATTAAGTATGCCTTTTGTACATTATGTCTGTGCAATTTAGTTTAAATAATAAATAGCATGCACCTGACTAAAAAAAAAAATATTCAAAATTTGTAGTTTAAAGAACCCTATACAACAATACATCGTTTGTATACATAGAATTTCAAATGTTCCTTGGAGTTTTTTGAAAAGTTTATAACTATCTTTGAATCCACAGAACTGATTTGCTCCATCTACGAAGTTAACCGAAATTGCGCCCTGCAGTTTCTCCACAAAGACTTCATTATATTTCGAAATTTCGAAAGTGTTAATATCCTTCGCAATCTCTTTCCAAATTCTGACCCCAAAATAAACATTAATCATTTTTGACTCATGTTGGCATGCATCGCACATGTATCCATGGACAAAAGTATAACATTCTATAAAATATACTAGTTCAGTGGCACTCAAAGTGTGCGCCTCGGCGCCCCGGGAAGCGGCAACTTCCTCCCAAGAGCCCGGGCGCCGTGAAATAATACACAATTTTCCTAACTTCACTTCTATTCTCCATTCAATGTCATAAGAGGCGACGTCTAGCGTAGCTGGTGCAAACCATTCAGTTATGTTTCATTTATTTTACCTAACCGTCGTAAAAAAATAATGATTATTTCGCAAACTAGTTGTAGGTACATAGTTGCACATTGGACATACGGAATCTGGAAAAGGGCGCAAAGGCCCCGAGATTCGAAAAAGTTTTAATTTAAACCATCATTGTGGTAAAAATCGTAAATACAAATTATATATTTTCAAATTTTCATGACTAGAAGAGATAAAAACAAATAATAGAAATAGAATACATACATTATATAGAAAATACAATTAAGGTACCATTAACATATATATATATATATATCAACTAATGTCACTATACAATTTTTTTAACTAGAGAACCCTAAAGCGATAAATTGTAACGTACTGCCACTTGAATACGCGCCCCGCACAGACGCCCATTGTGTACAACGCACTCGGTGTTAATTATAGCAATACAAGCACCTCGCCCCAACTTCTCACGGGGCAATACACTAGTTTAAAGCAACTCGTCAACAGGGCTTTTCAATTTAATGATAAAATTCAAATCTGAATTTTGAATTATTCTCAAAAAGCCCATGAAAGCGCTTTTGAGAAAATATTTGGTAATTAATTAGACACACTTCTGGTTTTCTTTATTTTTGAAGTGACATGGTGTGACTTTTTTATAGATGGCTGATGAGCGCGTCGGACACGTGATGGTAAGTGGTCACCACCGCATATGGACATCTGCAACACCAGATGCACCACGTACCACGTACCCACGTACCCACGCAGCTTAACATGCACAATCCTGTTCACAGTTCGATTAAAAACGTAGAATAATAATAAAGTTAATTTACAATAAGTTTTAATTACAAGTAATTAATTTTTTCCCAATTTTATAACCAATATACACATTTATATTCCAATTCATATTTTTTTACGACCGAAGAAGGCAGACGAGCACACAGTCCACCTGATGGTAAGTGGATACTGTCGCCCATAGACATCGCATAGTTGGCACGCCCACGGATGCGCTGCCTACCTTTGGAGATATAGGAATGGATTTGGAGAAAGGGTTGGGAAAATGGGGATGGATAGGATGGGAATGGGCTCTGACACATCTCACTCACTACCGAAACACGTACGTACATTAGGAAAATACGATAAAATGGGAAATGCAGTACATTTCAAGGTAGTCTTCTGTGAGAGAGGGGTAACGTGGCCAGTCGAGCGCGCCCCGCGGCTGTTGGATTGCAGCGTGCACTCTCCCCCTCTGATTATATAGATAAATTTATAGATTTACAATAACTTTATCACTACTCGATAGAAATATATTATCCTAAATAACAGTTTCATAATCCATAGAATAAACTTCAATTCATAAAATGTAAATTTACAATAACTTCATCACTGTTTGTTGCAACTACATACTATATTAATCATATATTCCTTTGTCTGCCCACGCAGCATCGCACCCGATAACCGCTACTGGCGTGACCTAAATACAGGGCATGGAGAGATACACAGTGTTTACTAGTTGGAAAAGGGTCCTACTAAAGGACAAAAAGGGAAATACCATGTCAATACTCCTACACCATAAAAGGTAAACCATAAAAGGTTGACCTGTCTGGTCAAGTTGATAGAGCAGCTTTCAGCTATGTGAAGACTAAGTACGATTCGTGGACAGGCCTAAACATTTAAAGATGAATTAACGTTGGTTTGGGTATGATTATGTTTCTTTATGTATGTCTCTAATGTGTCTCACAAGAAATCTTATTGTGGGACACTGTGTGGTTTATTTATAAATGGAAAGTGGGCACGCTACTTAAGTACAGGACAAACATAGGACACGGTCTCAATGAACATGTGGTGTGTAGACACACTTCGTGAAATACGTAACACCGTGTCCATTAGATGAAAAATACACTACTTGACTTAAGGATAAACATGGTACACTATGTACGTACAAAATAAATAGATGGAAAGAAGGTTAACTATTTGAAAAAGATTCGATATACACAGTATTACTTTAATCCCCTTTTGGCAGTTATTGATTAAGTTTTTAATCGGGGTCTAATCGATTAATTACAATTATTAAATTAATTCACTAATTTTAAATGACTTAAGAATATATTTTTCAATCCAACTAAGATTGTCGGCTTACGATTTTTTTTCAGATATTTCTCAAGGACACTCCAGGACACAGGCTTCTCTTAAATAGCTAGTTTTCGACCCATAATCCACTCGTGGGGCCAGTGCGCATTGGTGGATACTCATGCTTCACACCTTTTTTAATTCTGGAAAGTGCGAGCTACTCTACTTACGATTACCAAAGATTAATCGTAATAATACTATTTTTGTTTCAATCCGATTGATTTATTATTCTAATTAATTATGCGAAGTAAAATTAGTCGACTAATTGGTGACTATTTTTAATTGGTATTTAGTATTTTTTGCTGGTCGTTTAAATAAAAGCCAAAAAAATTGATCTAGAACCAACTTAACGAAGGCTTTGTTTTGTTCACAAACATCATAACCGTAACAGTTGACATGGATAATTAACTTCCACGCTAAAACCAAAACCCGTGTAGATAAAAAGGCAGAGATTTGGCGGGCGCAATATTACACCGTCAGTTTTCGGTTTTGATGAATGGTATCCTGCAAATAATTGTCCTTGAGGGCTAAGGGCGGGGGGCCCGCGGAGGCAACCGCGGGGAAGGGCGGGTGTGGGCGAGGCCCGTGACGTCACGAGCCCTGCGTTCGTTGACCTGGTTGAAAACAGCTGACATACTGCTTGAGAAGCGTGTTGCGGACGCTCATGCGTACTAACAGTACCACCAGGGTGTGGATCTTTCATACTTAATACTAATATCAGTACTAGAGCTTGATAAACAAAACGTGGCAAAACGGTATATTCGGAAACAACTTAGGATTAATAAAGTGAAGTATATAATTTTAAATTAAGTAGTAAGAGTGACGTCACAAGTTGAAGGAGTTCGCGGGACTCTATTTGCTACCCATTCAACTCATTAATTATTCTCATTCTCTAAGAGTATAGCAACATTTTTAAAGGGAAATCTTTAACTGCACGTGGAATAACCATATCACTTTCCAAAGATTAACATCAATAAAATATAAACATATTATTATTGTTTTACTACATATAAATAAACTGAGTAACGTTAGGAAGTTTCGAATTGCAGAAAAATCACTATTCGCGAATATGAATGCGATTACGAACAGTACATAAATTAGTAAGTAGGTAATCTTTTTTTAGTTCAATCAGTAAGTACCTTTTTGGTTTAATCTGAAATTAAATACCTACCTAACTTCAAATTAAAGTATACATCACTTACTAATTAAACTAAAAAAATCAGATTCGTAACTGATTTTCAAATGAATGTTTACTCCTAAAAGTATTTCTTTTTTGTAGACAACTTGTTTTATCTAATTACATTGGGCTCATACTATTCGATTAGTACTCGTATTCGAGTATTCGTTTAGAAAGTGGCGAATCCGAGTACGAATACTTGAAAATTGACGAGTATGCGAATATTGGGAACATACCTAAACGATACAATGACTAAAGAACCAATACTAAAATGGTATCGCATTATACCATATCTATAGATACAAACTATTGGGTTGTAAAGAAAGTTCATAGAGTTTTCATATTTTCTTGTATTTCACAACGATTTGTTTGCTGTTTGGCAAAGTGTATATATTAATTTGATAGAGCTCTTTCCGCTCTACAAAACTGTGTTTTTGGTTTTTTTGAATAATTTAATTTTTCATCATTTGTCAGGCTCAGAAATGAACTATCCAGGAGGCAAAAATCAGCATTTTCGACACCTGCTTTTCTTCGCTTTTCATCGAGGTCAAAAAGCTGCCGCAGCCGCTCGGGAGATATGCAACGTGTATGGAGAAGGAGTCTTAGGCGTGTCTACTGAACAAAAATGGTTTGCGAAGTTCAAAAATGGCGACTTTAACCTCGAAGACACGCTTCGCAGCGGATGACCTTCGGAATTCGACGAGGACCGGCTCAAGGCACTTTTGAAGGAAGATGGTCACCAAGCAACCCGTGAATTAGCCGAAAAAATGGACTGCAGTGCGATGACGATCTCTAACCACCTTCAATCAATTGGTTTTACCCAAAAACTCAGAGCTTGTGTGCCTCACGAGCTTACTGAAAAAAACAAAGAAAATCGCCTTCAAATTGCGGCTCAACATCTCGCCCGCCACCGAGCAACACGTGGACACAAGCAGCGCTTTTTGTATCGAATCATCACGGGTGATGAGATATGGTGCCTGTACGTCAATATGAAGCAAAGAAAGGAGTGGGTGGCTTCAGGAGATACGCCAAAGCCGAGAGTCAAGCAGGATCGCCACCCAAAAAAGGACATGATCTGCGTTTGGTGGGACTGGGAAGGCGTGGTGTACTGGGAAATGCTCGAAAGGAACGCCACGGTCAACAAGGACCTCTACATTGCTCAGCTGCACCGCGTGAATGAGGCTATTCGACTGAAAAGACCTGATCGACAAGGCAAAGTCATCCTGCTCCACGACAACGCCAGGCCGCAATTTGCACAAGTCGTCAAATCCGCCCCCCAAGAGCTCGAATGGGAAGTTCTTCAACACCCGCCATACTCTCCAGACGTTGCGCCAATGGATTATCACCTTTCCACTTCATGTCGAACCAAATGAGGGGTTACCTTCGACGGCGAAGAGGACCTCAAAAACTGGCTCAACAACTTCTTCGACACCAGACCGGGCGATTTTTGGCGGAACGGCATCAACAAATTGGTCGAGAGGTGGGCCGAGGTCGTGAACAGCAACGGAGAATACATCATTGATTAATTTATTGTTATAATTATTGTTTTTTGTTCAAATAAATCATTGTCATATAAACTCTACGAACTTTCTTTACAACCCAATATATGTCGCAGGATAGGGCGCGTAAAACTCGTACCTTTGGCCTAGCATTTTTTTTTCTAAAGGTAATAGCGAAAACTCTTCTGACTGGGGAGCCAGCGTCTTTTTAATTTTAACTCTTACAATCAAACAAATAATAAAGAAACTCGAAGTCTTCCTTCATAGAAAGATATAGATATGTATCCATTAATATAAATACAGTAAACTACAGTCGCTAGTCAGGTAACGAGCGATAGCTCACGGGGGAATCGAACGGAGAACTCCAAAACTGTATATTGGATAGCATGACAGTTATTCGCCGGATCTAATCAAACTATCTGTACTGTATGCTAGCTAGCATGTTACGTTTAGTACTTAACTTACTTATAACTTTGATTAGATAGCTCACCTACTTACACAACTGTTTTTTTTTTTTTCGTATCAATATCGGAAAGTTTTGGATGGTACTCGTATTTGGATTCTGTGATAGATAACGGAAAACCTAGTACACTTGTAAGGAAGTATTTTACACCTAAAGGATACAGCGAGTGATAAAACAGTTTTAATAAATGGGTGTACATAATATTATATGGTCGTTTGGTGTCGGCCGCCTTAACAATAGTCCTACTCGATCTCTTGTATGAAATATAAACTCGTTCTATCCGCGAGTCTCTTAAAAGGTGACTTAGGGACAACATAGGCCATGGATTCCCAAAGTGGTCGATATCGATTTCCCAGGGGTCGACATAAACGAAAACTGATTTTGGGGGTCGACGAGGTCTAAAAATCGATCCCTATTTAATTTACACAAGTTCTTATTTGAAACTTTCAAGATACTGTGTATACAAGTTGTGTTACGTGGTACCAACTCGTTATAAGAATGACTGATATTTTAGTAGGAAGTATCATTGTTGTACTATTAAAAAACTCAACAAGTCGATAAGCGTGCACAAGTTCGTACAAGATGAAAAACTCGGCAAGTCAATAAGCGTGGACAAGTTCGTGCAAGATAATGTTTTTCTCAATAAATAATTACCTACTTAAGTATTTTTACGTAATTTGTATTAATAATTATTAATTACACTTAATATTTACTGAATTTTATGTCTATTTATTTTGTTAAATTTTGATGAGAAAATGATGTCAAGTTTACTCACTTAACCAACCGTAAAGTTTTTAAATTGGTAAGTATTTTGTATCAATAGGAAAAAAACTAGAGATAGGATTTTTTAAAGTAATTTGGCTATGGGGGTCTGAGGTATCAGTTCATTTTGGAAAAGGGGTCTCTTGCCCAAAATAGTTTGGGAATCCCTGACATAGGCACTACCACAAGCTCTGAGAACTACACCACCTCTGAAAAAGAGGATTCAACACCCCGCTCGGCCAGCAGCGTGGCGTTTTAAGGTTATATATGCCTTGTGTATAAGACAATGTATATGTCCAGCAGTGGATAATGACAGGTGACGATGACTGAATGATATATTGTAAATAGGCTCTAAACTTCTACAATTAAAGGCTCAATTGTAGACATTCAGACCTGATTTAAAATATAAAATCTGTGTCCTAAACGCGAAAGTCCAAAAAATTACAGGTGAAAGCGATATCTCCCAGACATCCTTTGGGCGGGAGATGTATGTGAGTACAACAATAATAGGTGCAGATATCATTACAATTGCTTATGTATATTTATCTATTTTTAACGGGTTTCAACGCGTATGTCTACCTTCTCTCGACAATTCTCGACGTGGACGTGGTGCAACCCAACCGAAACGTCGAGTAAAATAAATAAGGTAAACATACGCGTTGAGAGCCGTTTAAGTAGATAAATATGTATGAAAAATGCGAAAATCTTAAATGTTAAATTGCTTATGTATACATACATAATATATACCAATTTTATTATGTGTACTCCAGCATAATAATTAATTTTAAAACATTGCTTCAAAGAATGTAATTATTGTAATGTAATTCAACTATGTAATCTTATTCCGGTCACTCCGACCCAGGGTTACACAAAAGAATCTTTTGTGTAACCCTATCTTCTACTCCTGTTCTTTAAATACGATATCTATACTTCCGGTGTAGGTGCATGTTTTCCTATAAGACTTATATTGCATGTTGCCAAACCGTCACAATTGCACATGTGCATCATGGAAGCTCCTCATTACAGGCTCAAAAAATAGTTATAGAATAGATGATAATTTTCAAAAATTATGGATAGATTAAAAAATGAAAACTTCTAAAGGCTATTCTTACTTAGGAGTGAATAACTTATAAATTTTGCATACAACTTACTTCTAAATGTTGCATAAATTTCACATCCTAAAAAATCTTTTATCCTTTGTCCGCTTCTGAATCTTAACCATGGACATTAGAATAGTAAAGACGTAACGTCGCCATTCGATGAAAGCACATACTGAAACTATGCCGATTGCGTGTCACATACTATGCCAATCTCTCCCATTACAACCAATACAAAAAAAATAAACACACACATTCTAACGAAGGTTTCTTCAGTTCGTTGTTTATTGACACACCATCTGTGATGGGCGTAACATAACACAGTACTCGAACGAAAATGAACATTACAATTTAAAAATTAACTCAAGTTTTTCTTCATTCACATCACCAAAAGCCAACAGTTGTTAAGTATGTGTGAGGCACAAACGCGGCAGACATTCGTAATGCTTCGCCATGCAAATATCATTTCAGGGTTTAAAAATAACTGAGGGAGCTTTCATTTAACGAAACAATACAGAATTCCGGCCGCGTACACACATCGCATTCGCCACTCACGTTCGGGGTCTTGACAGGCCTTATATATAGGGCTGCCCCCTACAGAATTACCGACCCAAAAAACCCGGTAGAAAAATGTCACTTAGGTCTTGGAGAATACAGACATAATGTTAACTTCAAGAACAAAGTTAAAAGCGGTTTGAAAAAAAAGTTTAGTTGACTATTGTTGAAATTGATGTTTCATAAATTATTTTAAGATAGACTCTCTCATATATAGAAGAATACAGTAAAATGTACTGCATTTCCCATTTCATGCAATTCCCGAATGTACGTTCCTACGTATTTCGGTAGTAAGTGAGATATGGCAGAGCCCATCCCATCGTATTATTTGCCCAACCTTTTTCCAAATCCATTCCTAAATTTTCAAACAGGGCATCGAGAGCGTGCCAGCGTTTGTCACTCTGGACTCATGTTGGCATGTATTGCAACAGTATCCACTTACCACCAGGTGGACTGTCTGCCCATCTGCCACCTACTTTCTATTAAAAAAGTCATTAGTCATCAACGGTTAGCACTTCGCATCAAACGCTACTCACGCGCGTTAAAGTAGCACAATCAAACCTTGTGAAATAGTCAGTTTAATTAACGGCGCACTCACGGCGCTTGCATAATCGCGGATCTTTACGACGTACTTTAAACTTAGGCAATTGATCGCGCACAATATAAAAAAGATGTACAGTATGCAATCTTAGCGCTAGTTTATCGCCCAAGCAACAGTGTACGTGAATTCGGTAGTAAACTCAATAATTGCGTTTGCTTTACGTGTTTTTTCTCTAAAGAAGATCAAGCAGTGCTTCTAGCAACGTTCGATGATAACACATGAACGATTGGGTTATTTAAGGCTAACATTAGTACGTGTGTAAAATAGGGCGCAATAGCCTTGCGATTTTGTTTTTCCATGACTTCCTAGTTCGTCATATAGTGCGAAATAAGAAATAACAGCCTCCTCCAACTCATTAAACAATTCAAGATAAAGGACGGGCGGAGGACGAAGGACATCCTAGCACACACGTCACTATTCCGGCTACAGTTTCTTAATGCATGATAGACATGATGATTGTTAAATTTCGTTAACAATGGCGGTACGAGAACTTTCTCGTACCTAATACTACTACTACTGACGTACCTACTAAGGAACTACTTACAATTCCGTGTGAAGAGCGCGCATAGATGTGTGAAATACATTTTGAAATTGAGGACCTAATTCGGATACTGTACTCTTTTATCCAATACTGTGTCACAAACTTTCGTCGAGAGCGTCGAATTTTGTTTGACTACCCTCTCCCTTTGTATTACGACTCAGTTTGTTGTCTTAGGCCGAAGTAAACACACGCTTACTGATCTAGAGTCTAAGCTAACTTAAGGAGTTCTATAATAAAACAGAGTTTGTTCAGTTGCGGTCACAAAACAGTATACAGTAACCTTGTATACGAATAGTCGGGAATACTACAATATAAGATGCTGAATATTTTCACACTACGGAACTGAATTAATAGACTTTACGGAATAAATATCTCTATACTTCAATAGCGACTAAATACTATAATTCTATTTCAACGTGGATGAAAACAACCATAAATGCATCTGCGCTGTACTCAGATAAAAGTAGAATTATGGAACTTTCAATAACTGACGCTCTACGACATACCGAGTAAAAACGTAGAATGGAAAAACTTGCCCGACATATCTGTACGAAAACATTTTCGTGAACACAACATAGAAAACAACTTACAATAAGAAAAATTGATATTGATATCAGCATATAATGTCCCACTCTGCAGGCCTCTGCTTACGATTACGAAAATGAAAAATACCTCATCAAGAATTTAGTCATTAAAAATAGACAAATTAAATCCTCAAATTAGATTGAACAAACATTTGCGTTTTAAAAAAAACACGTTTCAATACTAAGACGACAAGGCGGGTTCCCCTCGTGTCACAGTGGAATGACCGAGGATTCGTCTTACTAAGATTGTATAGTGAGAACTAGTAGTCTCAGCTTCAAACGATTTATATTACCTGACGCGACAGACGGGAATCGATGCTGTACCCTCCAGGTGACATAACACATCATTCTGTTGATGTGTTAACTGACGTGATGACCCACATTCGGATGGGTGCTTCCTGCTGGCTGAGCTATACCACTCTCACAGAAGACTACCCTGGAACGTTGCCGTACGAGTACGAATTTTATCATAATGAGTCATAAATGGCAGGATTTAACGGGATTTTAAGGAATATTAGCTAAAAATTTCGCAATGCGAATCTATAAATACTGAACGTGACATCGAAAGTTTACATTTTTCTATAGAAAAGGTAGGAGATGGACGGTCAGCATAAAAGTTATTAAGTGGTCATCGCCATCCCTGCAACAATAGGGCAGAAGCGGCTGCGATGCCACTTTCTTGCCTCCTTACGGAATTCTACATATTTACAACTTTCTTGACTAGCTTCTAGTCGTTGAAAAATCGAACTATTCTGCAAATTTTCCGCTAATTGCGAAAGCGAATATTCCTCCTTTCAATAGTTCCGCATATCGCCATACATCTGGCTTATCGAGCCACGGGTCAAAGCTAATGTAAACAATTACGATATGTTCACCAGTCCATTCACCCCGTTCCATATTACCATATTACCAAATCGCGCTAACACATGCGGCCAACGATACCATTAGCATTTTAAATACGATACTTGAATCACCGGTCACCGGCGCTAACCCGAAGATTAAATTTATCTATGGAAACAATAGCGCCATATAATCGGTGATTGCTTCACTATTGTATAATGTCGATAACGTATTGAGCTATATAAATAAAGCTTACTGTATGCCACATTCAGAGTCCATATCATATAAGTATGGTGGCGACGTGGCCGTGCCGGCCGGCTTTAGAATAACATCGGCCATCTCTTACCGTGGGTAAAATTCACGTCAGTATATTTTGAATCTATGCTTTTGCTCCTCTTAATTACGTTGAAAAAAATATTTACCATATATATATTAAACTACATAATTAAAACTTCTTTCCTATAACGCCAACATATTTCTAGAAATTCTCCCAAAAAATACCCTCTTATTTCTCCACGGAGATCCGAGGACAAACATGGCCGCTCGTTACATTTTTTTCCAGAACAAAATTCCGTCGGAAACTCGTCAATACGTCCCAAATGTCCGAGGCTGGAGCAGGAAAAGGAGGCATGGGGGGACGAAATAGTTTCGTGAGCGTCGATAACACTATGACTACTGCCCAATTTGCGCGGGAAAGGACGAATTGCCGACCCTTGGGGCCTTTACACACGACGCTGTAGCGGTAGCGACACCACGATCATTGCGACGCCGCTTCCATAGAAGTCCTTTATATAATATATATTTATATTATAGTTGTATATGTATGCTATACATGATACATGATATACTATACATGATGCCGTGTGGTGTTGGTTGGCTATAGAATAATACCATCCCATCTCTTCCCGTGGCTGTCGTTAAATGCGACTAAGCGATAACAAAGCGGCTATCACAAGCCCTGAGGAATTACACCACCTTGGCCTTTTAAGGCCAGCATGGCGTTTTAAGACCATACAGTCCTTATTCACAAGACAATGTGCACTGAGGAGGCCAATGGCCAGCAGTGGATACTGAAAGGGCTGGTTGGAACTTGCATTTAACTACACATGAGTGTCGCCACCTCAACGACAACGCTATGTGCGCGACGTGTTTTTTTTTTCGGAACGGCTAAATTCTTGTGGCCCTAGTGGCCTTTCAAGAGTCACCGGACTTGTTTAATTTAGGGCGAGCGCAGAAGGCGCTCAGCCAGGAACAAAATGTGTGTTGCAACGAGCCTAAAGGCTCCCCCACTGGTAACCCACGGAAGGAACGGACCTCGCCTTAGGGCGTTGCATTGGGGGGATACCGCGGGATCACGAGTCGGTGTCGCGGCGAGTGGTGCTGTATTTCCAATATATACTCGTAGTTACACAGGCAACTATAAAGACTTCTATGGAAGCGACATCGCTACAGTGAAGGTGTCGCTGACGCCACAGTGTCATGTGTAGAGGCCTTTAGGACCGCTTCACATTGAGCTGGCAACGCGAATTTTGTCGTGTCCATGAATTTAAGGAATGAGACGTTTTCGTGAGTTTCCAAGCAAACTACCTTTGACAGAGATCACGCCTTTCGAGTCTCAGAAAAGATTACATCAAGGGTAATAGTGATCAGCACAACCCTAAACTATCTATGAACAAATTGGAGGGTGAGAACGAAATAAAATTTTGCACAAAAATAGTTTAGATCTATATTATCTGTTCGTAGGTAGACCGTATTAGACCAAATTGTTTAAACTTTTTAATACAGTTACAAAAACGTAAATCTTTAGATGGGGCTTGTACTACAACTATTTACTGATATGCATTTTCTAACATGTACAAAAATAGAATCTGTCTTTCTGATTGGCTCGTGGCATCAGTTTTATATATCGAAATAAATTAATATGACTGTCAATGTAAGAATCAAAAGACTGTAAAACAAAGAAATGTAAGGCTACGATTGTTCTGTTATTGTCAACAGTTTCAATCAGTTGGTACTCATGTCATTTTTTAAAAAATAGATATTTAAAATTTTGATGCATTGTTAAAAACTTATACTATTGCAACACGATTGTCGATTTCTAGAAAAAAAATTGCGACAAATATAACAAATGAAGGAAAAAGACAACTTCAAATTACACATAATTTTATGGTTAAATTAGACTACATTTTTACATCGCTGCTTAAATGTTTGATAAACAAATTATCGCTGTTCTGCACTTGTCCACGTTGAACTTAAGAACTTAACTTGCTGAAGATAGAAGTCCGTTATTGGCAGTGAGATTAAAACATATTTTTTTATCAGCCTATGACGTTCCACTGCAGGGCGCAGGCCTTTCCTGGTAAATCATCGGGGGGTTTTGGGCTGTAAGCCACCACGCGGGCCAGGTGATCACATATTCCAGATATTTTTTTTCATTTCTGGATACATCGGTTCAACTGGTCGGAGTGCATCTCACATTAATGAAAAAAAAAATCAATCGTTTTAGTATTTTTATGCATGTTGAGTTTTCCATAGTTATATTATAATAGAGTGAATAAGAATACTAATGGTGCGTTATATATCCAAAGGAGGCCGATAGACGCATTCAGCTCGGCTGGGCAGCATTCGGGAAAATGTGTCACCTCTTCTCGTCGTCTATACCACAACGTTTGAAGATGAAAGTCTTCAATCAATACGTCCTGCCCATAATGACGTATGGTGCCGAAACGTGATCTCTGACGGTGGGGACGGTTCACAAGTTCAAAGTCGATCAGCGAGCGATGGAACGATTTATGCTCGGAGTTTCTTTGTTGGACAAAATCCGCAAGGAAGAAATTAGACGAAGAACTAGAGTTGTCGACATAGCTCAAAGAATCAGCAAGCTGAAGTGACAGTGGGCGGACCATACTCGTATATGCCGCAGGACCGATAACCGATTGGGGAGGCGAGTCTTTGATACCATACACCGGGAAACGTAGCGTGGGACGCCCGGGAAACGCCCGGCCAGGTGGACTGACGACTTCAAACAAGTCGCCGGTAGTGGCAGGATGAGAAGAGCTGAAGGCCGTATACGGTGGCGGTCCTTGGGAGAGGCCTATATGCAGCAGTGGAGAAACACAGGCTAATGGTATGGTAGGACTTTTTGGCGGGAACTCGAGAAGTGAAGTTGAGTTTTTGTTGTAAAAATTGTGTATTAGGCATTTTGTGGTTTAATAGTGATAGTTTATTAAATTTCAGTGTCTTTTGTGCGTAACGTTTGTGATAATTAAATAAAAGCATAGGACGGCATTTTTCGTGCGTTTCCAAGGAGTTCTTCTGTCCTCAGTAATCAATTACTATCAGTCCTACTATCAATTTACTGAGAGACTCCTGATTTATTTCAATGGAATTGGACATTGACAGGATACCTTTTAGACTGTGAAATTGATAATTACGAAGAAAACTTGACCCTGCCAGAATGTGTTAATTAAGCCATTGCCATATATAAAAATATAAAAAAATGAACGTAATATAAATATTGATAAGGCTAAGATGCATCAGGCAATGTACAAGTAATAATCTAGACTAGAAATAAATTACAAATCATAATAATGTTATCTATTATTATCACTGAGCAAAGGTCGGTATTAGCGATGTGATTTGTCTTCCTACCATCTCTATTAAATACTATATTATTTAAAGAATAGATGTTTGTGTATTTGACTGTCTGTTAGGTGCTTGTTTCATTCAATAAATATTGATTTTTCTTTTGCTTCAAGAAAAATATTTTCTTTTTGCTTTTTTTGCCGCCTCCTTTCCATAAAGAAAAAAAAACAGTTTAACTTTTATATATCAATTTAATCGCTTATAGTAACTTGAATGTGGATTTTTAGTTTGTTTGAAATGCTTTCAAGTATTAAAGGATCGAGGTGAAATCTTTTATGGACATTCGTGGGAACCATGAAAAGGACATAAGCTACAAAAGGTTTTCGTGGGATAGTGAGCACGCGGCCGAAGGCGCGGCCAAAAGGATGTCGACTACAAAACTAAGATCCAGGTGGTATAATGAATACGCGGACGGAGCCGCAAGCAAAAGCTAGTATGTATATAAATAGTAAGAACATAACTTGTATAAATTGACATTACAATATTTGACATTGAAAGTAAACTACGGATCAGTTAATCACACTTTACAATGAAAGTTAGTACTGATATTATAGTGATTTTATTTATTATAATGTATTATTAAACCGGAATTACACTGTTTGTATTGTGATGTTTCTTCTTGCGTTATATCGCATATGTAGGTATACTATGTAATACTATGTATACTATGTATGCGTATGTATATATATATACATACGTATCTATACATATGTACATATACATATGTATCTATACTATGTATCATAGTAATTACAAGGCGGTTTCGGGTCATAATACGACTTCTTGGTGGATATATATATTCTAAATTATTTTTTTATTCCTCGGACTTACGGTTCCTCTAATTTCGACATTTATGAGAAATAATATTGTATAAAATATAGAAAATTGAACGTGAGAAACGGCCCTAAAGAGTCTTCGAAGGCGAAGGACACTTTTCAAGTCTTAATTGAAACTTTACTACAAGTTGGACCTTAAAAGTTATGGCGCAATGTTATTGACGGAGGCACGGCAAACATGCAATTTTGTAGATGACATTTAATTTAGTTCGAAAAGTTAAATTTATCAGACAAAGGGCATTATTGTCAGTTGTGTTGGAGAAATTTCAATAGACTTTGGAAATATAAAGGCAATGGTTTCCAAATATCTCTAAATGTCTGATATTTGTAATTCGCCTTGTGTGTATATCTACATATGCAATCACCTGAAAATTCTGTAGTTTCGATAATTGTTCTGATTTGTTTTACGGCGTTTAAATAATTATTATGTATTATTATCACTTGTCTTCATAGCGATTTCTAAATTTTGGTTTAAACTATTAGTTTATTAAATTAATATGTGAATGCTAGGTATACATTCCAAGGTTTTTTATATTAACTGGTCTATACATGGACGTAGACAATGCATGTTTGTGAAAAAGTATGGATACCAAGTGGTTTTTAGTAACTATTCTATCTGTGGATAAATGACATGGCATCCCTCTTTGCAGTCTTTTAATTATTTTTGAGTTCGTTGTATGCTAAAATTTTCCAATTGTGTGCTGAAATCATTAAAATTGAATAAAAAATATTAACAACCAGGCGTTGCGCTTTTTATAGATGCTCATTTTTCAGAGTAATTATAAGAGCTTTTTAAGAGTAATTATATTCAGAGTAATACTTTACAATTTTTTTTCCAAATACTCAAAGTTCCTTAGAACAGTTCTTTAGCTATTATTAATTCGTGGCTATCAAATATTATAATACAACAATGGGCTGGGGGCATCGGCTCATACAAATTTGGGAATTGTCCTTTTAGTGATGGGAAACCATCGAATCGATGAAACGAAACATCTTCCTCGACTCGGTTTACTGCTGTTGACGAATTTTTACAATTGATTATAGCGCAATTAGAAATTTCTGTGTTTTAGGACAACGATTTGCTAGTGACACGAGTCGAAAGACTGAACGAGCACCGAGCGAAACAGGAGGTTAACACCAAATTTGGGTTATCTATCCCTCTATATCTGTGGCTTTATATGTTTTATAGTCACTGTTGCACATAAAAGTAAAATAAATAAAAAATAAATGAAAATAATCGGTGGTTGGTCCGCTTGCGTGCGAGAAACGCATTGGCATCGAAGTAACTTTTCAAACGCACGTGTCACTATGAGCGCCAATATTAGTATGTCATACCGAGACGCGTTGTCATACGAATGAAGGGTGCACACTGAATCGAAACGAACTCTACAATGTGAGAAATTGTTGACACGCGATTAAAAATTATCTTATAGATGAGAATCTTTACAAGGACAGGAATAGGAATTATTTTATTATAGTCTTAAGTCCTACGGTGGTCTTGTACTGGTCAGAAGGAAACACCGCTTAAAAAAAATGCGTATTTAAATTATAAAATTGTTAGAAACTCCCTGGGATGCTTCTCATGTCTCTAAAAACAACATTTCTTTATAAGAAGAAGACAGCAGACGAGCATATAGTTCATCCACCTTTGAATAGTGGATCCTGTCTGCGGCACATGCCAACTTTAGTCCAGAATGACAAACGCTGGCACGCCCCCGGATGCGCTGCTTGCGTTTGGAGAAATGAGGAGGGATAGGATGGGATGGGGATGGGCTCTGGCATAGCTCACTCGCTACCGAAAGTACATTGGGGATATAAAGTGGGAAATGCAATAGATTTCACGGTAGTCTTCTACGAGATAACGAGGTCAGTCGAGAGCGGCCAGCGACTGTTTTATTGCAGCATACACCTTCCCTTTACCAAAATGTATGTGATAATGATAACATTATATCACACTGCTGGCAAGCTTCTGAAAAAAAAACAGAAAGAAATCTCCTATAAATAGAATATGTATTCCTTTCCACGTATATACGCTATCTACTTAATATCTACGCTACACCATGTTAAGACGTACAAAGGTACTGCCCTAACGCCTGCGTTACGCAATTGGCATACACCATGCGCCACGCCCTAACGGTACGGTTGAACCGCAGTGACTACGGGCGCTCTTATGCTGTCTTTACACTTATATAGTATTGGCAAATCGAAGGAATACAAACTCCTTTGCAGCTTATAATCAACTTATTCAATATGAGGCTAGGTGGCGTTTTATGAGAATCATTTCGACAAACGATGGTTGAAGGTTTTTAAACGAATATTACACTATTGGGCGATTGTCTCATCCAGGTCTTCACTCAGTACTTTTAACAGATACTACTTTTATTTGGTTGGTATAGGAAAATAGCATAATTGATAAATTAAAGACCTGCTTTGTTTGTATAGAGAATTTAGTTTCCTTCTAAAGGCGAAGTTTATCTAAAGTATAAGCTAACCAGATGTTCCAATGTTTACAAATCCTTTTGCAGCTCACAATCAACTTATTTATCAATTATTCAATAGATGGTTATGTGACAAAAATCGCAAAGGTTGTCTTTGTTTTGGTACATTATTATTTTATCAGTTTACAGTTGTTTGTGAACCGCAAAAAACGCTGGTAACTCTTCGAATGCTTGTTTGAGCATAGAATATGCGAGAGTATTGTTTGCTTTCTCGCGTTAAATTGGCTCCTGCGATCTCGCTGAGAGTGTAAACGCGGCATTAGAAAGCGGTACGCAATATGTGCGACCAAATGCGTGAGCGCGTCATGAATAGAAATCACTCAGTTTAACAATAACTTTCGAGCTGCGACCACCGTCCGTCCCGCTCGCTCCCTGCCCTAACAACGATGTAATGACCAAATTACGTCAAAAGCAAGGGTGAGCGAATCCACTCTCGGTTTATTAGGTTGATGCATATTTATTTTATGTAGAACAGTTGTTTACCCGGCGGCCTTTGTTTTCCTATATTGCAATTTGCTTTTGAATAACGCAAAGTATATCGGATGCCAGCTTTCGAGCCCGCGGCTTTGTCCGCCTCTCCTTTTTCCTATCGAGATGCAGCGTAGCGTTATGATTTATAGTTTTAAGCAGGATTTTATATAAAAATGGGAACGTTTTAAACGGATAAAAGAGAAATACTAAAGCACTAAAAGTGAACCGCGACTGAGCGATTTTCAACGTTTAGCATTTTAATTTCGTCGATAGCACCGACACAATATTTCATCAAAGTACAATGTTCGGTTGACGAATCAAAAATATGTATTCATATTCAAAAAAGCTGTATTTATGCCTTTGGCGTATTTTATATCTATCTATAAGTACGTTTTCCGAGTTTCAATCCCCGAGAACTGAATTGTGCGGCTGTGTTTAGAATTCTTCATTGTACTGAGAATTTGTATGTTAGTAATAAAGTTTACAAAGAAAGGGCCATTAGGAAATCGGATTTAATCTTAGTGAGTACCACTTTGTTGCCGTGAATATGTTGCTGCGGGTCGTACAGAGCACGGACGTGTTCTGTAATGGTATAGTCACGTTTGTACGTTGCTAAGAAACCACAGTCGGAGATGCGCCGTCTAGTTAAATAGCTATGGTAACCTAGTGGTTTTGTCTGGCGTTGGTCGGTATTCTACTTCCTACTGCAGCAAAGCATAATTATGTAGCTAAAAGGATGGGTAAGCTCAGTTTTTTAAAATGATATTTTATGTTATGAGTTTCATAGAATTAAATCCCATAGAAACAGTTTGAAACATATCTATATAATTCGCGTTTCAATACTAAAATTGTTACTTCCATTTTAATTTTTTGATATTATTTACATCTGAGCTACAGATTGATTTAGGTTATTCGATTGATTTCATACCCATCAATTAGATTAAACCACAATGTATGTAACTCGCTACTTAAATCGCCACAATGTAAATCGCTCAAGTTTAACAGCATACTTGAGCAGATCGCATGATTAAAGAAAGATTATTCAACAAGCCACATTGTCATGTCTTGCATGGCAGTGCCGTATAGAAAGGGTCTCCAGCGCGCAGCATAATGATGAATACCCGAGACAAACATTCAGCGCTGATTTTCAGCTGAAGCTCACCGAGATGTAAATTAATACAAATCAAATTAGAGGGACTTTCTTTTCGATTCTTTCGATTAGCTTATAATATCCTACTGTAGGTTTTGTTTCTTTTCGAACTCATAAAAACGTACTAAGTGCACTGAATCAAATTTTACAGAAGGACTGAGAGACATGGTAGGCGAGTGTTCGAATGGAGTCCATGCATCGGGGAAGCGCAGTGTGGAACGCCCTCGGCCACGTGGAAAGACGATTTAAAGAAGTTCGCCGCTGGTGGTTGGATGAGAAGACTCGAAAATCATGTGTGGTCGCGAGCCTTGGGAGAGGCCTATATCCAGCAACGGAGAGACACAGGCTGATGGTATGACTACAACATCATGCTATCGTATTCTAACCGTAATGGCCAAACACGTAATTATCAGATTTTTTCAAAAACTGCCCCCTTATTAGATTTATAATTTGCAGAGTCGAAACACAAATAGCCTTAGTCTATCGCCGCTCAAACTTGTACAACTAATTAGTGAACAACAAAGTTAAATTACACAAATCACTTCCCCTTTTATCAATGACAACGATAGATTATTTTAACGAATTCCTGAAATACCTAAACGATGCTGAAAGCCAAAATGCAATGTTCGTTCGGTGGAATAATGCAAAGCATTTAATTAAACAGTTGTATGGAATGCGCCACAAACAAAACGCGAGCACCAGACTATTGAAATTTAAAGTATTTTTGCTACACATAACACTGAACATTCCCGCTGCAAAACCGGATAAGTCCACCAACAAAAAAAAAGTAAAACCAAGCGTCTCGTATAGGAGCACGATAATAGTTGCCAAAATTCGAAATACATTTACCGTATTAAGACAGTGGGGTCGCCAACATATGGGTATAAACAAACATAAATAATGTCTATGTGGGACATAAATTATTTTATAAAAACGAATTTATCGACTCGGAATTTTTAGTAGATGGTTGACAGGTTGAATCCGGCGACGACACGGCGGGCGCCTCGTTATGCCATATCGTAATTCTTAACCGTAATAATTCTTATTTTCTAAACTGCGTATTCCACGACTATATATCAAAAAATGCCACAAGACTCATGCATACGAAATAAGTTTCGGAAGGTAGAGTTACTAGAATCAGTGTTTTCCTTGTCCCATCGCATCACATCTCAAGGCATCATGTCCAGTTTTCCTCATCTAGTTCATGCGAGATGAAACGGTATGGAGTCGGTTTCCTAATTTAAATGAATTTAGGACAGCTCCAGAAGAGTCGATATCAGATTGTATGAGTATTTCCTGTTCCCCACAATAATATTTCCTATCCCCTATTTTTCCTGGTAACCTTCTTGACGATATACAGGACCCCTGAATGAATAATCAACCATGAAGGCAATGAATAATCAACTTGTGCCCCTTCATTGATGAATACAGGCCGCCCCTAAGACTCGCCACCACGACATACAACTTCGGTTCTTCTCATCCAGCTATTGTCCGCGAACTTCTTCGTCATAGGTCCATTTAGCCGAGAAACGTCCCACACTATTCACTTCCCGGTACGAGGTCTCCATTCAAATATTGGTCTACCCCATGGGCTGTCGTCTTGCAGTAAATATGGCCTGCCCATAGCCCTTAGCATGCCGATTCTTGAGATTGAGAATCGCTATTTCTGTCACTCACGCGTGGATGTAATGACACTACTGCGTTACTGACGTCATTAACATACCATAATATCGCAATTCGTTTCTAACATTGACTAGAAGTCAAGCCCTATAACACAGTGATTTTTTAAAATATTTTGATTTCACATTTCGATTTCTATTATCTCCAGCTACTTAATTACGATTGATTAGCCCATTTGATAGTGCCTTTGCCAGCTGTGCAAAAGGTCCCGCGTTCCTTTTACGGTCGGATATCGATTTGTTTAAAGACAAATGTTTGTTTGGGTTTGGGTAGGGTGTTCGGATTGTATGTCTGTGGACTGGACGATGTCTCTTGAACCACGAAAGAGTGAATCCTAGAGTGGGCTATTGAGTGTGGCATTATTGCACAGACCTAGTAACAGAGCTAGAGGAATAGGTTGTTATTAGAGTGAGAAAATCAGTTCATGCAACTACAAAAAAGACGGTATTAATTTTCATCGGTAAGTAAAAAGATCACGCCTTCAAGCATCGCTAGATAGGCTAGCTTTTTTTCTAACAATTTATTGCAGATGCGTAGTCGTCAGGCTACTTGGTCTGTGTATTATTATAATTATTTAAAGAGTCGAATAATCTATTCTACCGATTTCCGCCAAATACACAATCACGCTCTGAGTTTCCTCACACAATAGACAGAATTGCGATAGCTAGGTAGCTATCGCAAAGCACGTGTGGCAACAATGTAAGTTAATAGCAATAAGTCTGCTCCGAGAGGCGTCACTAATATCGATAACGTGTACGTACGTGTAGCAACAACGAGTGATTGACGGTGAATTACAGCCGCCACGTTTGTAAGGAGCTCGGTGTGGACCACACACGACAACAATACTATTTAGAAAGAACGAAAATCATTTTATTGACTCCATCAATATTAGAAAACATAATAAATTTAGTGGAATGTAAAAAGAATGGAATAATAAAATTGTTGTGCCAATGGGTACCAGCTCAACATAGTGTTAGGTGAACTGCGACGCTGATTTTCAGTTGGAGCCGCACCGGTGACTACGGCTGCCCACAGTAGAGGCCGTGCCATTTCTATACCAAGCCATTTTCACATTTTAGCAAAATATACATTACACCAGGTTAATATATATGTGTTAAAAGGATTGGTTACGGAAGGACAACATCGTCAGTGTGACCGAAAAACAAAAGGCATAGGCACCAATCCGCATTAGGCCTGCGTGGTGGATTATTATGACCCAAAAACCTCCTCGTGATCTAACAATACTCTTTCGAGTATTGTTTTTTACCAGACTTCCTGCTCCTAAATACTAAATTCCGAAAAAGGATTTTGCGATTCTACTTTACGATTTTCTTGCCTATTAAAATTTCAAATTCGCTCTAAACGTCAAATGCCAGAACTCTGACTCATTTCTTATCCATCTCACAGATGACTATCTTGAAATGTACTGAATTTCCAACTTTATCCTATTTCTTAATGTACGTACGTATTTCGGTAATGAGTGAGATATTATGCCAGAGCCCATTCCCATCCCATCCTATCCCTCCCCATTTTCCCAACCTTTTGCTCCAAATCCATTCCTATATCTCCAAAGGTAGACACAGCGCATCCGGAAGCTGAAACAAAGTTTGTCATTCTGGACTGATATTGACATACATCGCGGATGTCCAATAGCGGCAGTATCCACTTATCATTAGGTGGACTGTGTGCTCGTCTGCCGCCTTTGTTCCATAATAAACATTTTAATCGGTAAGGGACTCCGCTAAAGACTTTGTGGCAATAGTATTTGTGAATATTCAACTGCTAAAATATTGTTTATCTCACAGTGATGCTCACAAGAGTTAATGGTATTTTCTCCTTTTTGTTCTATATTTATATTATTTGTATGTATGTATTAAAATTATTATAATATATTTGTATTTACTTATACATATGTATTTAATATCCATTTTTAGTGCGTATACTTTGCGTATATTTATATATTTTATCGTATAAGTATATTATCATTTATATAGATGAGTTAATCTTTACTATTTCAGTTCCTCTGCAACTGCTTAAATTTTTCACATTTAACCAACGGTCAACTGGAGGCAGGGCCGTCTTAAGTCTATTCTGCGCCGGGGTGCGGGAGTGTATCCTAAGACAGTCAAACATCCTATTGTGTATCCTATGACAGTCAAATATCCTATTGTGTATCCTATGACAGTCAAATATCCTATTGTGTATCCTATGACAGTCAAATATCCTATTGTGTAATCGTTTACTATAGCGTTATATTTTTTCATTACCTTTAAAAGGTGAGCGCCCGGGGTGCACCGCACCCCTTGCACCCCCTGGTAAAGACGGCCCTGACTGGAGGAGAACTCCTTAAGGCATTAAGTCCGCCTCCGTACAATATAGCGCATACAGAGTAAATAAATAAAAGAGAAGCCTTATCTTATAGTGGTACGTTTATACGCTGATATCGAAACTCGTTATAAGTAACAAACGATTATAAACAATGATTAAATTTGAAGATCATTTAGGAGGTCTCTGTTCACATGGAGCCACAATCAGGCTCCACCAGTGGATCCATGGATAATTTTTCTTCCTCTCGGATCCACAGGCGGATTTATAGATAATTCTTTTTCCTCTTCAATCCACAGCTGAATCGAAGTTGTTAGTAATGAATTACATTTTTATTGTTTTACATAAAATGCGTAGTTATTGTATTATTACTTTTGCCGCCTCGACAAATGTGTGGATTAAAGTGGCCTAGAAATACATTTGGATTCAGAAATTGGTGGCATAAAAACATGTTATATATTTGAATTCCTAATTTGATGGATCGAAGAGGAGGAAAAATTATCCATGGATCCACCGGTGGAGCCTGATTGTGGATCCATGTGAACGGAGGCTTTAGGAGCAAGTGTTGATACTTAAAATTTTAAGATATCTATAACAGAGTTTTGTATAATTAAAGTGTTGGCGTATGCAGTACTGTTACGGTTTATACACGACTCTAAACTGGCTATATCCTAAATCTAGACAAAAACTTGAGTCTGCGTTTGAATCTACGCTCATATAACCGTTTTTTCTACGTTTTTTATTAGATAAAACTAAAACGAAGACGTCTGGCGATCTTGTCACGTGATAGAGGCGAATTGCGAAAAAGACTTTAGAATGTCCGAAGGACTATCCTAAAGCATCAGGAATAGGAAATTGTCATCTAAGCTTGCTTTAGGCGAACATATTACCATCGTGAAACATCGGTCACGTAACGACGAAATGGTCACGTATGGAGCCGCAGACTCGTTGGAGATACGATGTTACTCCGTGCGTATAATAACTTGGCTACGTATCTTATGGCGACGTTGTACACTACGCTTTACAGTTACGATTCTTTTTAAGTGAGTGCTAGAAACAGAGTAACTTATGGCCATTTGTTGTAGTTATTACTTGTAGGATTTCCATTTGACATTTTCGAAATCGCGACGTTACGCTGGATGATAAGTACTAGAAATTGTTATTGAAAATAAAAACATAAAACTGATATCGAAACATTTTATGAATTACCCTTCTTTGTGTCGAAAATAGGGCTGTGAATAATAAGGCTATGAATATACACAAAATAAATATTGTTTATAACAATAATCCTAATGACAAATATCTTTTTCATTTCTCATACTCTGAAAGTAGACCATAGATTATCTAAGAAGCGAGCTGAAAGTGATACGTTTAAGCTCTAGGGGCGAAAAGTAGTTTAAAAAAATTTAGTCAATAAATCGTAGTTACAGTGGGCAACGGCAGAAACCTATACAGCCACACTTCGATTAATACTATATTAATTCTTAACTTTGTAGAATTTTTGTTTGTGATGTTATTTAAGACACCGATTAAACCGCGTCAAAATTAATTTAGATAGATCATTGACATAAATTAGAAATCATCTAATTCCAGTCCGGGACAACCAACCAGCGTTTTCTTCTACCAACGAGAGAATGCCTTCTCAGACATTTACTGATATACCTCTACATGATACTCAAATTTCACAAACGGTATCTAATATTAATATTCCAGAAAGAAACCTTTCTCTTGCATTCACAAATTGCTCGAATTTCACTATTAATTTTAAGTAACACATTTGTATACCAACCATTTTTAATAAATATTTTTTGCATATATGGCTTGTGTTTACTTTCCTCATATTCGAAATGAAAAGTAGAGTGTTTAATTCGGGTGAAAAGCACCCATTTCAGACTCGAACTATTCTCGTCAGAAATGGGTGCCTTTCATCCCTTAGTTAACAATCTACTATTTAAGACACAGAAGACTACCTTGAAATGTACTGCATTTCCCACTTTTATCTTATTTGCCTAATGTACGTACGTGTTTCGGTAGTGAGTGAGATGTACCCAGAGCCCATTCCCATCCTATCCCTCCCCTTTTTCCCAACCCTTTCTCCAAATCCATTCCTATACCTATCTCCAAAGGTAGGCAGCGCATCCGGGGGCGTGCCAACGTTTATCATGTCAATGTGCTAATGTTGGTATGTATCGCGGATGTCTATGGGCGACAGTATTCACTTACCACCAGGTGTACTGTATGTTCGTCTGTCGCCTTCGTCCATAAAAAAAATAAGATACGAAGTGTTTGACATTTCCAAACTTATTTACCATTATGTAGAAGTTTCGCAGTTTAGCATAAGCGTAAATTGATTTCGTTTAATGGAATAATTCTAGCGGAGAAACAAAGTCGGCGAAATGAGGCGAAATGTTTTGATTACCGCATCAAAAAACGGGGAGAGCAGTTGACGAATCCCATTAGGCGGGGAACTCTAATTAAATCAACCTCGCAATAAGCGCTGCCCCTCATTCCGGCTGCTTCTATAAATTCAACCTATTTGTATTTATCAAAATGAATTTCTTGTCCACAACCATCCGCCCACAATAGCACGACATCGGAAACTTTATAATTTATCATAACGGCTACAGTAAAACAAACCACAAATTCTAAATATATAACGGGAACGCCCGAACTGAATTGCAAAAGTTCCGATATGGACCTTGCGATTTACGTCCCGAACTAACACAATATCGAACATTGCGACTAATTGATGATAAATCACTGCGCTTATTGATTAAACAAGGCGGCTACTTTCACGCAACTCGGACTAAAAATGAATAGCAAATTTACGTAAGCCGATACCGGCTAAGCATTCCCTCGTATTCATAGACACGCACATTCCATAGCAATTAACAGTCCGACCCTAGGATCGTAACGTTTTCATAACTTACCAGCGCTAAGTACAACAAAGGTATAACGATGAAAAGGCTCGAGGACACACATAAGTATATCGGTTTCAAAGAGGCATAGAGGAGACATTCGCTCGGCATTTCACGCACGACCTCGCTGTCAGGCGTCACCTTTTGCCGCAGTCAAGGGAAGATATCTGTAGCAAACGTCACAAGTAATTAAGAAGCGAGCCACGCTTTGTCCCGCCGGGCCCCAGGGACGACTTGGGGAGCTTTCTGCGCATCTCCCCACTTACATAATTTCTCTTAACTGCATAATCGATATCAACGTGTCGCTCTTATCCCGTCTAGACGTTGATGCGGTGGTTCATAAGTCTGTAGCGGATTGCGTTTCAAGAGCTTTGCAAGTAATGCAACTCCAGTGGCCCATCCTCCCTCGACAACTGTCGAGAGGACTTCGCCCGAGTGTTTTCAATGAACACTCTCTCATTTAGTTATACGATCAAATTTCGCGAAGTACTTTCTTGACAATGAACCGCTAATGACTACGCTACAAAGGTTGCAAAAACACCATGCAAATACAAGAGTTCAGCGAACCGACCACATAAAATTCATACAAACATAAAGCGTTTAATTGACAATAAATGTGACAATGTAACGGATCAGGATAGGGTTGCAAGCCAACCGGAGCGCGTGTCCGTTAATGGGGTCAACGAAATTGTGAAAAGTGAAACGATAGAGCGGGCCGAGCGGCCTTTAATGCCGGACCTGGCACTCGGGACCAGACATGCCGATACAGGGAAAAGAGATGAAACGCGCACCGACACTTACGAATGACAAAAAGAAAAGGAACTACGATAACTGTCACTCCCGGAGGACAGACCACCCTCGCCCCAGATTCGAGGTCGTTAGTTCGAAATTAATAACAAAATTTGTAAAGAGTGTACGTGACAGCGGGACCGTCTTTCGCCTCGTCCGTTTGGTCTCGTCGACCATACTACCGCGAATTGGAGACGACTCACTATATTCGCGTAGAGCGCTCTTCATTTGTAAGAACTATAAATAATTAATTAGCCGTACTCCCTCAAGGGACGCCGTTCAGTTTACCCACATCAAGCCTGTGACATTTTAATGGCCTTTTAAACGTCCGACCACGTGAGCTCTGAACCTGCTGTTGTATAAATAATTGATTATCAACCGTGTACAAAAATATATACGAGTGGAAGAGATTGAATAATTATTTTCCTTTTCGAATACGTATTCGCATGCATCGGATTAACAAAGACGGGCTCTGTTACAGAACGAATGGCCGCGGGCTGTCTCCTTACTAGTCGCAACGTAAATCGGTGCATCTAATCAAAGCGCGTCGAGGCCATTGCTCTAGATAGGGAGTTGGAAATCAGTTTGCCACTATTGAATTATACGAGAGCTGCAGCTAGGACGTCATACGCCAAAGTTTAATCTCCCGGAGCGGCGGGCGGGTTTATTATGCAAATAGTCGACGAGTCTCCTCGGTCATCTTACAGTCACGTACGTCGCGGCACGTCGCAGCTGAGAGCGAGCGCCGCCGGCGACGGCAGCCTCTCACTCGCCATAATCGACAACGTTACCTACCACATGTTTACCGACTACGCTGTACAATGCGACGGCAAACGGGAAATGGGACACAATTTATTCAGAGAAATAAAACATCGTTACAAAGCAAAGTAGAATCTTGATGAAGATAAAATTATTTGAGTATCAAAACACGGGCGAAACTTCGGCGACATCAATTTATCGTCGCCGAGCGAAGCTAACGCGCGGCTCGAAATGAAGAAGACATCGCGGAAACGAGGAGCGAGAATAAAATCCAACTCTTTCTTTAAAAAAGCCAACCCCAACGAGTGTTAATTAAGCGAAAATCGAAACGTCAAAGCTCGGCTCGGGCTCTATGCAAATTCGCGAAAATTGACTTTCGTGTAGACAGCTTCAGAATTTTTACCGCTTTCGTGCGGATTGTTTGAACAGAGTAATTAGGAGACGATAAAGACGTTCATCTGTTACACGTGACGCTCCTCAACTTTCAGCGGACATTAACGTATAATGCGGCCGATCAACGAATTCTATTATCGCCCTCGACTCGATGCAATCAATAAATACGCTTTAAACCGCATTTTATTTTATGAGTTCGTAATTTAGATCATTAATCTACAAACGGGATTCACTGTCTCTACCTTTTACATTGTTCTCTTAGAATAACTATTTCCGCCTATATCTCTATATAAAACATAGCAACATAAGTCAATTTTATGTCATTCTCAAGTATTCGCAATATTTCTGAAAACTGTTTAACCAACACAAAGGAATCGATGAATAACTTAATACCTAACATATTAGAAGTTGCGCCAGCAGGGAATCGTTTTCCATACAAGTTATTATTGCTTTTACAATGTTGCTAAAGAAGGGCATGAGAGGCCTGTCGCCGCCCGGTACCGCTGCGAACCGTTAGATTGAACTCCGCTCGACCTGAGTCTGGACCACGGTACCAACTAACATCATACGAACACGCATATCACGCACACACACGCCGTGCGTGGATGTTGCCACATCATAAAATTCAAACACGTGTATCACAAAAACACTGCCAATGTTCTAGTGCTCAACTAACAGTAATTTCTAAATTAGTCTTAGACAGTGTTCTAACACTATCCGATGCGAAAACAAATGGTGTGGGTATTTTTTTAAAAACATAAACGCTTTGCTTTACAGTATTGCCATATAAACATATAATCGGGAAATATAGTGACGAAAAGTAGTTTATGGTTTAGGTAACAAGTATTAACGAACACTACGCTGTATTGTGAAAATATCCTACAATAGATATGCTGTAATTAATTACAATGCATCTAGTGACACTTCCAAAAATCGTCATGATTTTGTTTCAAGGTGAAATTGAGCGTGTGTGTGTGAAACACGCGTATCTTTTTTATACGATGTAAGTTTATGTGTTCTGTCTGGTAAACTAGGTAGTGGAAACCGTAAGCCAAGCTTGCCTTGTCATTTCTTCGTCCGATAATTGTAGAAGTCCAGTTGTCCAGGTCGATTCGAACATGTGATTCAGGACTAGTTATCATATGGCGATGATAGAGTATGTTAATGTCTGATAAAACCTTTTAAGTGTGGCAATTAGAACGATTTCTACACACCTTTTAAATTCCACTGCTCTAAGGGTTTACATATTTGAACTCTTTTTTATACAACAAAAATACAATAAAAGCAATAATCATTTCTCTAATGCCATTAAAACATTAGCCAAGTACCGTGTGCCAAGTTTCATAAAATATATAAGTAAAAAATAAATACGCAGCTACCGTCGCCCGGGTAACCTAACAAGGCAGAACGCTCGTACAAGTTTTTCTTGCCCATATCGTGAGAAGGGACATTTAGCGCTTTACTTTTTAAGGCACATCGCGTGATATCAATAGAACACAACTACTATAAATTTCTTTGTCACTTAACCTCTACCTACTGAATAACTGGCCGCTGTTTTATTGAGCGTGACGCATGCTCGCAGGTGATACGATGTCGCCGATAACAGAATGCTGAATCGATGTGAGATATCCACTCGAAGACATTAAACGCCTTACTGGAACGCCCATTCCTCGTACACTGTTAAACAATAAGAGAAACCCGAATGGCTCTCGGCTAAGAATTTACCTAGCTAGCTAGCAAGACAAAAGTGTCGTTTTGGAATGTATTGCTTCTTGAAAACAGAAAGCCTCAACACCAACAAAAAATATGTAGAAATCGCAACAAGAATTCTAAGACCTATAACCATCCAGAGGGCGGAACACTTGGCTATCTACACCATTACAGTAAGGCGTTACACTGTGGTAGCCAAGAGAAGTTGGCAGAGTACCAGGCAGATGGTAAAAGATAATTAATAAGTTGAAAAGAAAACAGGAGACTGATAATGGTCAAGTTCGAAGCATGAGAAACGTTAAGTTGGGAAATAAACTTTTGAAGGTGAATGTGTTTATGCGTCTACTGGACCAGTGCTTACTTCATGTGAGGTTATTTGCAGTAATAATAATATGCAGTGAAAAGCTGCCGCCGGTTGGCAACCTCGGCATTGTCGCGTTCAGAGCTGGCTTAATGGACAAATAATGTGCACGTCGGGCAACCATTATAATGTTATTTGAGGGCAAGCAATCGCCGAGGCGGTTTGTTTCGCTCTACTCCGCGTTGCCAGCCGTTTTGAATCAATAAAACTGTTTATTTAAATCACTTGCGGCGGCTTCACTTCGGTGTCGTTTTGTTGACGCATTCACCATTTTATGATAGCATGCTCGAGTAGCGATACCATTAATTTGAAGAAAGATTTGTCAGTAATGGCATACCCATCAATAGCTTTCAATTCGTATTTGATACTGTAATTTTGAACGTTGCTTTTCTACACAAGTAGCGTGACTGTAAGAATAGGTTCTTCAACTTTCACCGCTCAAATGATGGCCTTTGTAGTTTGTATTTGAATATTTTCAAAAAGGAATGTCGTCGGAAGATACGTGAGTTTTGTTCCAATTTTAAAGAATCTTAGACGAATAATGTACTTATTTAAAAGTTCTAAATGTTGCCCACAAAAGGAAGTTACAATCAACAATCAAAATAGATTTCCCACGTCTCTTTAAAAACAAACATAAATTGCCATAGCTGATAAATTCAAAACGGGCACAAATCCCTTTCATCATAAAACAATATGGATTAACATGGCACGCTTGCACTCAAGAAGAAGACTAATTACAAGCAAGTCGGCGAGAAGATCGGAGCGCCGAGGCCGGAGGCTGTAACAATTATAAATTCAACAAAGTTCCCCCGCACACTTCACTGTAGCGTCGTGCCTTTGAAACTGAACTACTATTTTGAGGCTCGGAGCTCCACTTGAGAGCGTCTAGCTTTCAGGCGGTTTTTATTCCACGCTGACGGTGTTACATATTTAACTCTCTCTACCTACATGTAACCATGAACGTAATTGGCATCGTAATCATATAATTGGAATAACATAGTTCGATCTATTGGTGTTGACAGATTCGATAGACAACCGTTACCATGAATTATCACACTAGACACTTTTAATTGCTTCATTGTTCCTCCAATATTGATCTGCTCTATTATTGATTTCGTGGGTGTATGTGGGCAATTTGATAACCTCATTCAATAAAAATTGAGAAGTTGATTTTAATTATAGTTCAGTAGTTTTATTTAAGATTTTTTTGATAAGCATTGACCGTTCGGCTTGTACATCCAATTCAAAACAAAATGTCTTAATAATTCTTTACATCACTCCCTTTTACAGAATTTCTTTTTAGTCAGGTTTAGTTCCCTTCTGTTCATTACATCAGAGGTTACAATTACATCACCGCCTGTTACAAAAGTACTATGTTTCGTTATCTTTGCATATTAGAGCTAGTAAAGTACATAGGTAATTTTTAATCTAGTTCTTAAAACGGTGACTATAGCGACGTTAATCGTTAGCTAAACCAAGATTAGTGGTCACCCGACGTCTGTGTTATTAGAACCACAGCTAATTATCAACACTATTAAGATAACGTAAACCTATCTCGGATGTTTGCCTTTTGGCATCTGTCTGACTTGCGACTACTAAACAACGCTTTATCTTTATAACCGATTTAAATACACTTCTCTGGGTAGGAAGTTATCTAATGTTTATTCCAGATGTAGTTACGCACAATAGATAAGAGGAAATATGTAATACATTTACAGTTGATTTACATATGTTTAGAAAAGTTATGCACAAGAGAAAGAAGTACGTATGATGAAATTCATAAAAGATTTTAATGTAAAGATATTTATTTATTTAAATGTTAGCGCACAAAGAAACATTGTACTACAGGCGGACTTAACGTAAAGTTATATTTTTTTATAGAATGGATGTCAGACAAACGGTCCGGCCACATGATGGTAAGTGGTCACCGCCGCCCATGGACATCTGCAACACCAGGGGGCTTGCGGGTGCGCTGTCGACCTTGCAGAAACCTGTTCACAGCTTTTTTGAAGAGTGCTATATCGTAGCTTAACGGAAATACCTCAATTACTTATAATATATTACTAACATATCACTTATATTTTACTAATATATTACTTATATCTATACTAATATAATAAAGAGGCAAAATTGTGTGTTTGTAGGTATGTAGGGAGTAATCTCTGGAACTACTGAACCGATTTCAAAAATTCTTTCACAAATAGGAAGCTACAATAGCCGTGTCTACTATAGGCTATATTTTATTTTGAAATTTTGAAAAAAAAAACTTATAAACCGAAGCGAAGCGAGGGCGCTAGTTACTTATATTTTACGTTTGTACTAACCACATTTACATACATAAATTGAAACCATTCTAGCCTCTATTATTAAATCATTCCATGTCTGTCTGTCCAGACATGTCCATGTCTATAGCTTGTTTCGCAGACCAATGTATTCATTTCATGCAATTCTATTATAACTAATCTAGTAAATAATAAAGTACTTATGGTAATAGACACGTATTGCAATTCAATAAATATAGAGGTTATTTAATTAATAATTACTGATTCGTTCTTAGGCTTAAGAATATTTACCTACTTAAACGGGTCTTAACGCGAATGTTTACCTTATTTATTTTACTTAATTCTTACTTAGTTTCGGTCGAGTTGCACCGACCGTGGTCACGAGCTGACTTAAAATAAATATAAAATAAATAAATAATTAATTAATGTAATATAAATAAGGTAAACATTCGCGTTAAAACCCGTTTAAATACATAAATATGTGGGAAAAACGCGAAAATCTCAAATGATATAATGAAAGAATAATTAATATAATATAATCAAAGGTTTAAGAATAATGAAAAATTATTGAATGCCACTTGTGTAAATCATAAAAAAAATCCAGCTTATCGTTATTAAAGCCTGTATCTGAATTTCAGGAAATGAGACTAGTGAGATCTTAAAGAATAACAATATTTTTATTGCATTATCTTAAAAAAACACATGTTAGAACATGTTTTAATTTTAGCAGAATCTTGAAAGAACGAAAGTTTGAGTCATAAAATCTTAACTAAAGTCAATAAATCCATACCCACAAAGGTCCTTTAGCTCAGATAACGTCACATACTTTTTTCAAATGAAGTATGAGGCATTTGAAAGTATTTCAGGCACAGCCATTTAGAAACCATATACAAAACGTTACTCATCCCATTTAATGCGATTAGAAAAAGAATACGTAGATTACATACAAATGTATAGGAGATAATTCTATGTCATTATTTCAATTTGTCTCAAGACCTTTGAAACAAGAGATGACTTATTTTAAGAAAAAAGGCTAACCATTCAGAGTGCCGAGCTTTTGTCACGCCCCCGAGTTTAGAAGTAATCTTACAACAAAAACAAAACCATTGACTGGGCGTGCTTAGAGACCAAGCCAAATACAATCTTTGACAAAACCCATCGTGAACATTCTCTGTTTAATCATACCTACTCGTAAAATCAGAGAGACGCTCGGAGCGTCTAAACATTAGCCGGCATTATGTAAAACAATAACAATACCTGGGTAGACACGTCGCTCCTATTCACAAAGGCATAGAGCGCAGAATGAAGCTGCACGTATCCTCTCAAGTCATATTACAAGAGTTGACTACCCACGCGTCGACATACAAAACATGAAATAAATTGCCCGACGAAACAAAAAGACCTTTCGACATAGACCCTTCCTTATAGAGGTACAGCGACGACGGCAACATTTTAAAAGATTCAGTTTGTAATTAGCGTGAAAACTAAAGAAAACACAAAGTTTAGGGACGGAATAGCCTTTTAATTAAAACTTGTTACATTCATCGGACTGTTGAATTTAGCACCTCTATAAATTCAACTTTTAATTGATATTTCAGACTTTATAAATTACGTAGACTACAACAATTTACCTGGTAAAATGTTGAATTGCAATTTTATTGGCCTGAACTACTGGATCTCACTATAATAAAGCTCAATAGATACTTCAAACCAAGACATAATGAATGTTTTATAGGTAACAGATAATAATACATACACAGCTATAGAACTTCAAAAGAATAAGGAGTTCTATTCGGGTGTGATAAGAGCATACGAGGTCTCCGAGAAGCCGATACGAATCAAGGAGTACATCAAATTCAAGTAGGTAACGAATGCGTTTCCCTTTATCTGCTTGTTATTTAGTTAGTGACGGCGCGGCGAGGGGCGGGCGAGGCCGGCCACGTATTGATTGATGAGTGATGACCCAACACGTGGGCTAGGGTTGCTACCAGCACGGCCATAGCCGAAATCACGCATCCGTGTATCTTGATGACATGTTCACATTTTGACGGAAAACCGAACGTGAAACTTTTTATATTGAAATTATAAAGATGGTTGGTGAGTTGTTAACAAAAACAAGTAGAGGTGACCCTAGAGCGAACTGTCGCGCAGGTCACTGCTCAGTGAGCCCTTCATAATCAGTGTTGCACATCTCACCGAATACCCAATTAACATCCCTACACACGGGCCGGAGATTATGTCGTGCCGCGTAACACGTATCAGATCACCGCGCAACGCTTAACCTTCGCGTGCTCCCATCTACTTCCAAACTAATATACCCGGACCAAATTATAAAGGGGTCCGTTTGCGTTTCAATCACAAAATCCGATGGATCAATTCCGTTCAAATTCCCCTTTCATTTCGGGAGTTGTTTACGTAATGGAATCGAAAATCATTTCGGAACGATAATGTGACAAATCAACTCGATTAAAAACTCGTTATGTTTCGATATAAAGACTATTTTGAGTCGCCGTTTTTTAAAATTCCCTCAATTAATGAAGGAAGGCGGACGAGACAAAGGCGGTGGTGAAGAAGCGAGGATTTCCTGAAGACAATGGTAGTAATCAAGGCTCGAGTCTTTACGGCGTTATTACCCCGCCTCCGACCGCGCCGACGGTACAACTGCTAAAGAATTTATAAGCTTACGATAAACAAGCTTTACCTACACAATTTAAAGGCCGGCTAAGCATAATATAGAGATCATTAAAACGTAAATTTTGGAAGTCAAATAAATAAAACATGGACGCTACAAAGCAATCAAAGAAGCATTCGAGGAGTAAATTTTGTGAAATATTTATTAATAAGGGAGCATTATTTATTACTAAATATGGAAGCAAAGGTTTCCTCGCGATAACTTCGACCTTATGATCACCGATCGAGAGAACAGCAAAAACTAGCTAAACGAGTTAAGACCTCGATTTGCAGTCATTATAATGCAAAGTGAATTTCTCTTCGCCGCAACGTAGTTTAGTAAAACAGATTCGACGCGGTATTTACATGAAAAACTAAAAGCAGAAGAAAACACGAGGCGCACCAAGAAAAAGATTCCGATACAGGAGCAAATTGAATTTGCAAATCTTCCCCGGCGGCAATGATCGAATCAATTTACGCAATCGCCTAAGCGAATTACGTCATTCAACTGCCGAATATTGTGACGAGAAAAAAAGGCACCAAGGCCGATAGTCGCTGCAGTCCGTTCACTTGCGATTTCGACCGGGCGGGATGCCGATATAAAAACAGTATTAAGCGTAGATCATGTGCGCCGTGGGCTCAGTACACTAAAGTCAAGGTGAACCGGTGATGTCGAGATTGCTCTTGCGTAAACTCCGACATATTCGAATGCACTGTGTATCTCGAGTCATGCGACAGTCTGCATTACTACTTCCGCGGCTCATAATCGATACGTCAATTAGTCAAAGACACGTGGCGTTTCGCATCGCAAAATAAATGGATACGATGATTCGATCGCGGTCAAACGACACAAACGAGGTCAGAGAAACGGAGCGACATAGTGCAATTTTCTTCAAAGTAGACAGGCAGCTGTCTTTGGAGGAGAGTTTTCACAACAATAATCTGACTCGACAATGTGCCGACCGCACAATGTTAAGTGGGATCGTTGCGGTGAACCATAGTTTGATTCCAAACGAGTGCGTTAGGACTTTTCTAGATAAGTCTGCGGAGAATGGTTTTTATCACGGCGCGCGCATTGTCGTTCCATAACGCTCGAGCCACTTATCTACGCTAAGTATCATATGTAAAGTGAGCATAGTAAACGAAGACAAATAAAGGAATAATAACAACAGCGTTGCCTACGTTATACTTATTACTGTCATTAGAGTCGCGATGACAGGTATAAAATATTAAATGACTGCAATATGAAAGGGCCGTACACTGACGAAGGCGCATAGTTGTACGATACCTACTGATATGAGTATTGATTATGAGGACAGACAAGCAAGGATATGTAGAAATAAAAAAATATTTATAATGGAAAAACAAGCAGATGAATAATGAAAGTATACGGAAAAGGGAATAAATCAAAGATTACGAAGCAAAAGAAAAATCTTAAAGCCTTAAAGGAAATGAACGTTAGCCAGAAATTTGTTCAACAAGTCAAGGTTTAGAAAATTACAATAATGCTTAGATTATATTTTTCAAAATACCAATTTAATTTTCAAACATATTTATCGAATAAACTTGTCCTAACGTATACACGTACTTTTTTTAGTTAAAGTTTTGGCTAGATTACATCAAAATATGATCACAAGTTGATTATTATCGTCAGCTCGTGAATGGTTGGTGTAATTGATAAGTATGCATTTTGCAAGTATGTAGCAGGATTTAGGAAGTGATTAGACAACATTATCTTATATTGGCTATGATTTTGTTCGTTCTGCTTTCATTAACACCTTTAATATCGCCAACTTCCTCAATTTGGTAGATATTCAATAACAGTAATTTCATCCGACGTGAGTCAATTGCTGCTTCATGTGTCTATTACCCCATTTGTTACTTTCGACATAAAATATTTTGGGTCAATTTCTTATACTCATACCAAAATTCTTGGTCTAACAAATGTAAGATCCGTCTTACAACTATAGCAATAACATTTTGATAATTCTGACGCATAAAAAGGACTTATTTACGACTACTTTGTGATTTCTATAAAAAAAGGAACAGAGCTCTTTGCTCCGTCCTGTTAGAGATATAAAATATATTGTTATGTAGTTGAGTAGGCATTTATTTTATAGAGCTATTGTGAGTTTATACCCCGGGCTATAACATGTTCTCGAGAGAGCAAAGTAATTACTCTGAGTACACGAAAAAGTACTAGACACAAGAGTGTTTGCTGCGTATCCCTGGAAGAAATTTCCATTGCATGTAATGCTCAGTTAATAGCAAGGCTCCTGCCACGCTGTGAAGTAGCAATTCTTAAAAACTATATTTCAATTTTAGTTATAAAGATTGCCGCTGCAGCCGGAGAATATGTCTAAAGTCATCGAATACTTCGCTCGGAAGGGGTAGATAACACATTACAGGGATATATGCGATATATGCTAGGATATATTGTGAAATATATACAAAGCTCACAGAATTAGTACGCACAAGTGAAATGAGCAGGCCATATCTTATCTGTCGCCGACAACCGATGAGGGAAAAGAGTCCTCGAATGGAAGCCACGTACAGGCAAGACCATAGTAAACCATTTTAAGGTACGTTTTGTCTAACTCGTCACGGGAAATTCAAGCGCAGAACTGATTGATCCTTCTAAATTGTTCACCTCGGACTTCCAATTTAAAAATGCATCAATTTGTATGCCTAGGAATCTGACAACTTTAACTAATTCCACTTTATCATTGTTCAATTCCACCTCCATGTTGTCGTTATTTTCGGCAGTAGTCCAAAACAATAATGACATTGGTTTTACTGATATTAATTTTTAACTTATTTGCTGTGAACCATTTGCATTGATAGAATAATTTTAGTGCTCGATTTACTTTAAGACCTAGATCATCTATATTATTAGTAGATATCGCATTTGTATCATCTGCAAAGACTACCAGATCTATAAATATATGTATATTTATGTAATTTATATATTTATGTATTGTTATTATGTAACACAACAGTTAATACGTCACGTTATTAACTGAAATTGTTATTGAAGTGAGATTCTAAACAAAAGTCAGGACGTATCATTATACCATAATAATGACGATGATGATGACGAGCTTTGAGAATATTTTTGAAATTCCCAATCAGATAAGATCGTATCTGTACAAGTTACCAAAATAGTACACGAGTCAATTTTGGTGAGTCGTGATGTGAAAAGTACGGTTATGTGTTTTTCAACGTGCGCTAAAGTTTGCAAAGCTTGATACCAAGTGAGCTCAATCGCCGGTGAAAGTTATGATAACCGCAAGTACTAACGTGGAAAAAAGTGATTTTCTTTCATTTTAACAGAATTTTTAATTTTCATAGATAACTGTAGTAATTGGCTCAGTTGGTCTTCTCACCGACTCGCGATTCCGCGGTACCGTCCCGAAGCAACGCCCTAAGCTAAGATCCGTTCCTTCCGCCGATCTACCGGCGGGGGAGCCCTTAGACTCGTTGCTGCACATATTTTTTGCTCCTGGCTGAGCGCCTTTTACGCTCGCCCTAAACCATACATGTCCGGAGACTCTTGAAAGGTACCATTAGGGCCACAAGAATTTAGGCATTCCGAAAAAAAGCTCAGTTGGTAAAAGGTCCCGGGTTTGATCCTAGGGCGGATTTGGTTGGTTTGGGTCTATGTATTCGGCTTTGTATGTGTCTGTGGGATCTACGACACAGGGAATTCTGGTGTGGGCCGCTGAGTTTGGCGTTGTCATTATAGCCTATGTATTCTATACCTATGATATATTCTCCAACCTATCTTTTTTCCAAATTCTCATTTATAAATAAAAGCTGTCAGAGTATTTGTGGACGCGTCAAAGATCATTATTTTTGACTTATGCTGGCATATATCGCAGATATCTACGGCTCGCGCACCATAAAGCGGACGGTTCGCTTATCTTTCACCTTCGTTCTATAAATAATCACTATTTGCTGACACGACGATATCGTAATAGCATTTGTGAACTTCATTAAATATTTGAGGATTATCAACTTTTTCAAGTTTTTCTTTCTTAACCCGAGTAAAGAACACCTCGCCTACTTAGTGCAGATAAATGTCATGCACTTAAAAACTTATTTATTAAAAATTCTATAATTTTTCTCCCCTAGTCATTTTTAGAATTAGCAGAACTGCCTCGTTGATATTAAAAATTACATATATAATTCACTACGAATTTAATGAAAGTTGAAACGTTTTCTGAAATTATAGGGTTTCTTCCTTATTTCAGAAACTTTATCGTTATTATTACTACAACAAATGAAAGCTATTCATATAAACGTATCAATATTAAAGGAACGGAGTATTACACTGGTTATCCAAAAAAAAAAATTCAGTACTCCTACAATATTCTCGTTATTACTTATAACATTTAATACTGTATTCATCATCAAATTCACCATTAATATTTATGCAGAAATCAATAACAACCCAATCACGAAGCGACGTTGAAAATATTAACCTCCAATTATTTATTTGCCTGCAAATGTTAACCTTCATCATTTCATCTGAACATTTAAGATCACGAGTATACGAGCGAAGTAAACAAGTTGTATCGTATCCGCCGGTTTAGTGGAGAGGCTAAGGTTATAACCACTAGCACAGTGGAGTTGAACGATCGATGTAGGCTTGTGAACGTGGGCGACGAACGATGCACTCCTTTGTTACGAACTCGCATTGAGTTTCTACTTAGATGTTATATAAACCATTAGATGAACAGAGATATGCTTTAACCGGAAATAAAGTCACTAGAAATGGAAAATTTAAGGGATTCCGATGAAGCATTAGATGATAAATAAGACGGAATGGAGATTTCCATATTTTCCGTACGTTATTGAAAAATAGTGTTTATGCAGAAATTCTAGAGTTTGATGGGGGCCATATGAAACTATATTTTTTTTAGTTTTTTTTTTTTAAATGTTTACGCCTTCATAATTTTATAACTACAAAGCGACTTGGGTCATCTTCGTAATTAACCGAGTCATATGTAGACCCAAACCATTTTTCTGTCAAATTTTATTTCAATCCGTTATGAAATGCGCGCGGCAGTTTGTTTACAAATTACGTTATATCCCCGAAACTGATTGGTTTTCGGATTCAACTAACCCTTAGTCGAGATATAGTGAATTTTTCCTTTCATTAATTCATTTTGCGTTCGATAACGAACTGAAATAAGGGATTCCGACGAAGACTTGATCGGGTAACGGAACGGGATTGTATGAAGAACGGCAGCTTGCGAGAGATCTAGTCCCAGCAGTGGACCAAATTGCTGGGAGTTTAATACAGGAGTTTATTGATAGTATACATTTCATATTACTGATTAGTGGTGCTGCTATTTAAGGAGGGTGAGAGTGCACACTGAAGTCCAACATCCGCTGAGCGCATTCGACTGGCTTCGTTACCCCTCTCTCAAAAAGACTGCTTGAAAATATACTGCATTTCCCACTTTATCCTATTCCCCGATGTACGTATTTGTTGCGGTAGTGAGTGAGATATTCCAGGGCTCATTCCCATCTTATCCTATCCCTTCGCATTTTCGCAACTCTTTCTCCACATCCATTCCTACATCTCCGAAGATAGGCAACGCATCCAGAGCGTGTCAACGTTTAGTCATTCGGGACTAAGTTGGCATGTAGAGCAGATGTCCATGGACGACAGCACCCACTTACCACCAAGTAGGACTGTATGCCTTCTTACTATAAAAAATAAATTAATAAAGAATTCAATAAAACGTTATATTAAGGAGACAGAATCGCCCAATAGGCTTCCGTTTTATTATCGGTGGTGTAGACAAAATGTAAATTTTGTGACAACACTAAACGGGCCGGCAGTTACCAGCGATGTTTAGGACGCAGCCTACAAATGACACACGATAACGACTTGTAAATTTCACTACTTTATTACACTCGTGAAATTGGAAAAAAAAGGGAGGCCTGTAATTTGTAAACTAATGAAACAACGCTTATTTTACTCAGACTATTGTTTGATTTGAATATTGTTTAGACGTTTGTTTAGTTGGTTTCAATAACTTATTTATGGTACTATTTTGCCTTACTATAGAGATAATTACTAATTTGGACCAATATTAAGATTTTAAAAATTGAATATTTTTGGTGAATTTTTGATATAGTATGTATGAGCATTCACTTCTCATTGTGGCCACAAGGCTCAAAGACAAAAAAAATGCTCCATATTTAGTATTCAAATTCCACCATAGTATTCATTCATATCTAATATCTAGTAATACTCATATATTGTACATTTCAAGAACTTAACCACGTTTTTAAATAATTTTAGGAAATTTAGTATTCATCTTTCAAAATGTAGATCGATATTTATCTGTTATTTAAGCCCTGAGGAACTACACCACCTCTCAAATAGTGGACTCGCCAACCCGCTTCAGCAGTATGGTGTTTGAAGGCCGTACATCCCTCATGCAGAAGGCATGAGGAGACCCGTGTCCACCGGTGGACGACAAAAGCGCTGGTAATGGTAAGTAGATATCCGCAGAAATCGTAATAGTTTATAGAAAGAAAGATGTGCGAACATACCGTCCTCATGAGTGAATAGGGTCCATGAATATTTGACACGCCAGCGTTAGCCAACAATGACGGATGACTCAGGCTTAGAAAAACGATTGTTCTGTCTAGGTAAAGAGGCATATCAAAGATATTGAAATCCAAGAGCAACCTTCAAACAACCAGAATCACGAAAAAGCCACATGAAGTTTTGTCACGAAAGGACCAAAAATATAGAAATACGAGTTAATTATATGTAGTTCCATCAAAAGATACGAATTCTATTTTTACGCAGACATTAATCAACGTTGACAAAGAAATTGTAAATGAATATTCATTCATTGGTACAAACACAATGAATATAGCTGAGCCAACGTTACAGATAACCTAGTTTGGTTGGTTATGCTCACGTAATATGTTTTGCAAATGAGTCAGCACTTACGATACTCTTTTTTTTAATATTTACATGTAATCTCGACATAAGGAGACATAAGATTGGATGTCAGCATACGGCCATTTTTTGGGGATATTTGAAGAAAATTTATCTAATATTGTGAGGATCATATTTTTTTTTAAAATCACTACATTTTGACTACAATTATTTTTTCATTTATTTTTTAAAGACAAAATTCGACACATTTATATTTCTTAAATTCTGTGATTTTATTTAATTTTTTGCGTTCTATGTACGTAAAACTAAACGAGTCTTAAATGCCTACGCTTTCACCAACCATGTAAGTTATTTAACACAGATCGTTGAGCTGTAAGATGCAGACATCTAAAAAATTCTCTTTCTTCGGTATCTCTAACAGTTCTATCTTCGAAGGTCATTTCCACCCTCAATTTCATTTAAAATGATCATAAAGACAAAACTTCTTCAATTACGAAATCCGTCTCGAAATCGCGTTGTTTACCAAAACTGTCCATAAAAACTTTTCGCGCTATTGTTAATAGTAATTCCAATAACTAGTTTTATTAGATTAGCGAAAATATACTTCGTAGGGCTGCGGTTCGACCAAGAACGCGAAACGATGAGCGGATAATCCAACTATAAACGAGTAACGAGGAGCGAATAAACAGTTCAACCAGTGAAGGTAGCTTGTGACGTAGTCGTGCAGTTGGGAGACGTAGGTATTTTTATGTTATTGAGCAGGGCAATGACCTAAAGAGAGCAACTCGGTTTTCTTCGACCCCTCCGTCCCCGCACACTAATTGAAGTTGATGGTCACATTGCAGACGAGTGACTGAGCGAGTTCCCTTGATTTTTCTTATCGGTGAGAGATAACACTAAGAGGGAGGGTCATCGATTGCAATGATACTGTTGAACTACTGTGCTAGAGGCACCCGTTCAGAAATATTCCATGTTAGAACATACAGAATAAAACTGGGGAAGTTCTTTCCTTTTAACCGCTTACCTGCATTATATAATGGTACATACGGTGATTTCGACATTAATATTTTCAAGGAATCTAGCGTAGTGACGCTAAAACATAAAATGCAGCAATCTCATCTCAAAATAGTTAATCCACCTATGCTTACATTTGTATCTATTTTTCTTTAATGGGCGTTTTTTCTTTTCTTTGAAGTTTGTACATGTACATATCTATTATTGCGACACTTGTTACGTTAGTTATGGGCGTAACAATTTTTATCGAGTGAAGTGTTGTGTGTCATAATAAATAAACTATCATTGATTTCTGTCTTTCAATCATTGTCTCGTGGGATCTGTTCGTGTCTTGGGCGAGAAAATAGCTTATCGCTCATCGTTTCTCGTTCTTGGTCGGACCGCAGCCTAAAGTCATTCCATTCATTTGCGGCTTATGTCATGTTTTCGCTGACTAGTCACATTCGGGCTTCATTGAAGGTTACCAATACCTTTTTACAATAACAAGTCAATTAATCATTGTTTAGTGAGCGAGGCAATACGTGTTGACCGACTTTGCGGTTTTACAATTATTTATTAGTCATAATTTTGTATCAACGATAGTTAGTCCCCAGTGGTAGGTAGCTAGATGAGAAAAACAGAACATCTAGTGTGGTGGCATGTCTTGTGAGAGGCGCTTCTTCGGCTTGTACCTACCAATGATTTTATACTTACGTAAGGATTTAAAAAAAAATATCACTAGTTCGCCGGTGATGGAAAACATGGTGAGCAAACCCGCGTTCCTGAATTAAAAAAACAAACTGGATCCATCAATTTAGACGAGGCCCGCGCGGTGGATTATGACACGAAACGCCATAATCCCAACACTATTTATATTTACCATTAAAGATATTTTTATTTTAAATTTTGATGAAAATATATTTAATTTATTTTTTAATCCTCTGTCGGAACAATAGGTATTTAAGTATGATTTTCATTGTTATTGAAATGTCCTATAGAAGGCGAAGGTGCTTTACAAGATTAACTTTGCCTTCAAGTCACGATTGGGGGGGCTTATACTATAGCCCCAAGACGCTGCTCATTATTTTATTTTTTATCATTTGTGTACAATTAAATAAGTATGGTAAATAAAAAAAATCAATAAATAACAAGTCAATGGCTACAGAAGATATTATTTATTGTAAAAAAAATTACGTATTTAAAAAAGTAGTAATTCATTATCAAAAAAAACAACCTATTTTTGATTAACTGAAGTAAATAACTTTAAATTATTAAGAATGATAAATCAAGTCGACGGACACCTGTTTCTTTATTGTCATCATCACAGAACCTATACCTACTAATCCTAAAACACCTTTAAATGTGCTACAATAGATTTTCTGCCCATTCAGTGTTATCTGTAGCTCATTTAATTATTTCTCTATTTATTAGGTCCTCTATTTATGAACTTGCCGTTTTATATGGAAAAATGCAAATAGTTTTTTTTTGTTTATGAAAATTATATCTTTTACTAGCTGAGCCGACAGACGTTGTCCTGTCCAAATTTCAATAATACAATAATTTCGATAAGTTCATACAAAAAATCCACAGAAAAAAGCACTTTCAGTTTTTCCCGAATTTTCCAATTTTCCGGGCAACTTTTCCAATTATTGTTTTTTTCTAAAAACGTTACTCAGACTATTACGAATATTTAAAAAAAAAAGAACTCAATTGGTACAGCCGTTCTCAAGTGATGCGCTTACCAACGAACAGGATTAAATTTTTATTTATGTAGAAGATTAATAGAAGTAGGTATTGTCCATTATTATCAATGCACTTTTGCCATTTTAATGGAGTTGATTGATGCCGCCTGCTATAAAACTCCTGAGGACGATAAATAATCGTTGAATTCTGTAAAGGCATTTTTCACTGCCTCATCGAAGTTGATTTTTTTCCCGTGTAACAAGTTAGCCAAGTACTGAAAAAAATTGAATTCAGTAGAGGCAAGGTCTGACGAGTACGGTGAGTACGAGTTTCCTGTCGAAGCTGCTGAAACTGTCGTGAAGTGTGCGGGCGAGCGTTATCATGGAGAAGCAGTGGACTAGAGTGATTGACCAGACTCGGTTGTTTGGTAGCGAGCTACTCCATCATCGTTTGCAGTTCTTCACATTACACATTTGCATTAATTGTCGTGCCAAATCTCAAGAAACTATAGTGGATAATACCGGCACAGGACCACCACACAGTCACCATGAGCTTCTTTGAGTTTACGTTTGGGTTCAACCATTGTGACAAACGTTTACGATTATCATACAAGATCCACTTCTAAACACAAGTGACAATACGATTCAGAATCCTTTAATTTTTATGCCGGTTCAGCAAAGTAAGGCAAGCTTTGATGCAAATTTGCAGGTGACTTTTATTAAGTTCATACGATACCCATTTTCCGAGCTTTTTAAGTGTCCCGGTTTGACGCAAATGAATGAATATCGTTTTGTCTTTTATGCCGAAGGCTGCTGCTAACTCAGACGTGGTTTGAGATGAATCCGCTTCCACTATTGCTTTCAATTCGTCATTATCGACTTTAATCTCCGGTCGTCCACGGGGCTTGGATGTCGAAATTTCCAGAACGGCAATGAGGAAACCAAAAACGCACAGTGCGTTCGTTTTGCAGTGTTTGGTCCGTACACATCGTTGATATTGAGTGCCGTCTGTGCTGCGCTACTGCCACCACGGAACTCATATTCGATAATAACGCGAATTTTCAACTTTTCCATGATCGCGAACACAACGATATCTAAGCAAAAAGTCGTTTGACGGAAAAACAAACGAATAACTGATTTTGAGAAAGAATGTCATGGCTGTAAATTTGAATTTAGAATTCCTAGACAATTGTAAGATAACTAAGTTCAAAGTGGTCACTATAAACGAACGGCAATTTCATAGGTGTAAGGCCCTAATATGAAACGCAATGTTTGTCCTGTGTGTTCGCTTATACTTTGGCTTCTAATAAACAAATTTCAATGTTTTTTCAGGTCTTCATTACATCACGCGAGCGAAGTTTTTATTATATAAAATTGATAAACGTAATCAAATATCAAACAGAATCGTAAAGTGTATCTGCCCCCACTTATGCGAACCTGGTTTTACCACTTCAAAAAAGCAACATTATTACCCGGCTGTTTATATTTCAGTCCGCAATTCAGCTCTTGAATTTAGGTCTCATTTTAAAACCTTATCTACATTACCTCTTATCTACATCTAGAGCTGTGAACAGGTTTCTCTGCAAGGTTGGCAGCGCACCCGCAAGCCCCCTGGTGTTGCAGGTGTCCATGGGCGGCTGAAACCACTTACCATCATATGGCCCGACCGCTCGTTTGCTATCCATTCTACAAAAAAAAATACCTACGTAATGGGCTGTTTGAATCTTTTTAAATAACATATAGTTAACAAGATAACTTATAAATAAGTAACGGAAGATAACTTCCTACTAGAAATCGGTTCGTGAAATCAAAATATTTTAAAATGTGGACACGAGTTATAGGGCTTAAAAGTTAATGTTAGAAAAGGACCGCCCTACTGTGTTAATGACGTTACTAACGCAGTAATTGCTTTACATACACGCACGAGTGACAAAGAAAACGACAGTTTCCCACTACAAATTTTCAAAAATATTCCTAATTTTCTAATGAATTTGAAAAATTATTTTTAATACGGGTTTATTTTCTCTAGTTGTTGAATAAGCCAAGAAGCATTAATTTTAACTAAAACTAACTGGCATAAATTGGCATAAATTTTTAGGCTTGTATTTAAAAGCAAAACAGTACTGAATGAGAAACAAATCATGATTAATAAAACAACCAATTTTTGAATAACTGAAGTACTTAAATCATTTTAAGTTACTAAGAAAACGGAGTCCAGCTTTATTTATTGTCACCAGAGAACTTAAGGGGGGAGGATGGTTGAAGCGGATTTCAAAAATAGGTGTTTTTACAATTTGTTGCTGTCTCGGCAGTGAGCGATGCAACTTCTTCGAGAGAAGGGGCACTTCGGTTTCGTATTTCCTGTTCCATTTTCCTCCTTCTTCCCTGTTCCTCCTTCAAAAATGAATCGATCTTTTTCCTGATTTAGATTAAATAATGGTTTTTCTATGTCGGTACGATTTGCTTTTTTAAATAAGAGTTGTCAAATTTGCACACTGAGCTTCCTTTTTGCAGCGTTCTAACGGCGCAATTTCGTTATCTTCGGTGGATTCTAGCTCCTATAAGAAACAATTAATCAAAAAAACAAAACGTAGGGACATCATCATGGTAGATATCTGTAACATATTAAAAAATAATTGCCCTATTGGCAAAATTCAGAGAGAAAACAGGGAATAGGTTTCTATGGACAAGACGCTCCTGTCGTCCCCTCTTAAACCTAACCCAACTTTAAATTTGTTATCATCGATTTGCTATCATTCAGTATTTTCTGTTGCTTATTTATTTGTCAATTTGTTAGTCAAAAATGCCGAATCTCTGCAGTAGGTATTTTTTCCAATCTACCTAAAACGATAATGTGTAAAAGTGACTTCTATATTTTTAGGATACATTTTCATCAACGTCCGCGTTAAGTTCCCGCGAACCTCGTCGTTCATGTTTTATTGAATGGTGCGTACACGTAACTGTACCAACCATCAATCACTATCGCATCTCTAATGGTATCTGGTATAGGAATATCCTGTGACTGATGTATCGTAAAAACGTTCCCTTATAAATACACCACATTTATTATCAAAGGTCTACCACGCTTTAAGGACGGAAGTTTTCCGTGGGTAGGTTTTTTTACAAGAAAAATCTGTAAAGAATAATGGGTCATAATAAGTCCGAAACGCATCGACATACTGATGTTGAATTTGTGTTGCTTATTCGTTATCTGCTTTTTAACATCCCACTGTAGGGCAAAGGCCTCCCTTTGCAATGACGACGAGGTTCCAGATTTATAATCCACACCGGAGATTGATATCCACCGCCCCGTATCATTGCGAATCGTAATTAACGTAAAATAAATATTTATAGACATCATAGACTGTTCATGTAGACAGACTGTCTCTAGGTGTTGATATATAACATTTGAGACAAATTATTCATAAAATAGATTAAAATATTGTCTACTAGCATTTTGCCCATGGCTTTGCCTGCATGATACCACTAAAGTCTTGAAAACTAAAATCTTACGGAACTAAAGATAGTAAAAACCGCATCAAAATCTGTCCAATAGAAGCCAAGTTATGACCGAACAGACAGAAGGGCAAACAGACGCGTTTTATGAATATAATAGATATATTCCATCCATCCAAGTCCAAATATAATCCAAGTTCATTAGAACCAAATATAATCAAAATCAAATTAAAACAGTTTGTCATATTTGTAAGTAGGTATGTAATTTAATTTAACGTAATCTATGCCTAGGAATGGACGTTCTATCACCAACAAGTAACAGACAAATACGTACGAGTACTTAATAATGGTAATAATAACAATAGTAGAGACATCTATGGGTATCTATAAAGGAGCTGCCATTTTTAAAAAGAGAAATAATTAATTTAGCAAAAGAATAAACAGCAAATCAATGGCAGAAAATTTAAAGCTGGGGTTAGATTAGGGTCTCTGGCGACAATAAACAAATAGGAGACCCGCGTCTACTTGGTGATGACATTGACATGACATGATGGTGATGACGCTGGGTATTCCTAATAAAGCGCGCGCCACAAGCAGGAAAGAATTAAGTCATTGTCATTTAAGATCACCCAAGACTGGACGGAAAAGAGGCTCTTATGAAATCGTCGATCCACGACCATTTTACTAGACCCCTCATATTAAGGTTCAATATATTCAATTAAGGTTTATAGTTTATTATCTTTCCGTCCAATCTTGGCTGACCTCATGTCAATGACCGAAATTCTTCCTGCTCGTGGCGGGCGCTTTTTGTAATTTAAAATTATTTACTCCTGTTATTTATTAAAAAATCTTGTAGCCCTATCTGGTATTTTATTAAGGGTGCCCTTAGGCTCGTTGCACCTACACACCTAGTTCTGGGTGAATGTGTTCTGCGCTCGCCCCAAACTAAACATGTTCGGTGACTTTTAAAACGCCACTAGTCACAAGAATTTAGACATTCCAAAAAAAAGTTGTCCAGTTGGTATTTTTTTTCAGTTAGTTTAAATACAAGCCTTTAAAAAATCATGACAACCGGAGAAAGGGCTTGAAACCGGACATTTTTGTCATGAAAATTATTTAAACGTGACGTGAACGACACCTAGCGTCATTTATCGGAGAAGTAACGAAAACGAAAACAACTCTCGTAAGGGTTTAGTTGTAAATTATTGAAATTTTAACTACTTCATTTTGAAAAGATATAAAGATTCAATTTTGTATTTATGTAGTCTCCAAAATAAAGAATGGCACCATCCAACCGTAGGTGTCGTAAATGGCGACTAAGGGATGATAAAACCACTACCACGAGCCCAGAAGAATTGCACCTCTAAAAGAGTGGACTCGCCAATCCGCACGGTGAGCGTGGCGTTTTAAGGCCCTAAGTAACAAGGGGGCTGATTACGGTATCGCCCAAATGATCCGGACGCTGCGCTATCGTAACCCTGCCCGGACGCTCACTGGACGCCCTTCAAACTAGGACAAATCCGGAGAAGCACCCGACGATTTTAGCCCTAATCTATGCTAATATGTATTACGAAAACTGTATTAGATTGAAAAACTACTAAACCGTTTTTGAAAATCGTTTCAATTTTAAAATGCTAAACGATGCATAAGATGGACATAATAAAATAAGCGACCCGAGCGAAGCCAGGGCGAATTACTTAGTTACGTATAAAGACGTATGGCTCTATGAAGAGTATTGGCACTACTCGATTAAATTATTTTTTTAATGATTAGTAGAGCAATATTTAAATTATAAAATAATCAAAGACGAAATCGGTTTGATTGAAAAAAAAAATCGTAATTCCAAGTCTATGAAAAACATTTTTGAATTGCACTTTTATGCAAGTACTTTTATCTAACTTTAAAGATATTATTTTATCTTTTCAGACTGCTACTGGAGTATTTCTGTACAGTACTCGACGATGTAGATGACACATCGTAACTATAAATTATTTTATTTCTATAAAGTTGGGTATTAATAGTATAAATGGTTTTTATATTTCAGAGTTCTATTGACTAAGTACCGACTATTTAATTAAGTACCGAAATACTTCCATGCTTATGAAAAAGAAATCGATTTCTCGTTAACGTGTACCTACATCGCAGAATACTGTACATACGGTTTAAGCACCTATAATTCAGCAAATACACTACATTGTATACCTAGATGGCAAATAAGCATTATTAAAATTCTATAGTAAATCAATAGTTATCTACATATAGCTATTCAATTTCTAGTAAAGAAAGTCTAGTGCCATTAAAATTTTCAATTGAATTTTAAACGAGTATATTGTGCTGCGTTGATTGCGACTAAAATCTAAAATTGCCGCTTGAAACGAGAATAACTAGTTGAATCTGAATTCCTATTCAAAGCTTGTTGTTATAGCAAATGCACATGTCACGTAGGCACGCTTTGTTTCGCAAAATGTCCTCATTACTAATGTTAGCTACTCGACCTATCAAACACAGCTTCTAGCACACCAAACACGGAGCGTGCTGGCAAGTGTTATATCTACGAGTTGGAGCTACTACCTAAATGTAGGCAGCGCGTCGCGTGGCTGAACGGTGGCAGGGACGACCAGGCGATCCCCCCGTTATGTGTCGACGTGACGTAACCAGCCACTGCCCTGCCGACCGTGGCAGTGCTGCCAAATGGGTTACAAGCGTCATCCGCCCCACCCGCCACTCATTACGCTCGCATGCACTCTTTCCTTTGCTACGAGACGTTTGCCAAGGTCACTGCGGCACGCGTGATCAGCACGCGCCGGCACACGCTGCGCTCGTCCACCGTCACCCAAGCACAAAACTTATAAGATAAACAACTAACCTGTTCTTTTCCAACTCGTTATGAGTGGTCCTGGAACAAAAAACATACAATTTGTAGGCCACGGCGACACTGAATTCATTTCACGTGAACTGTCCACTATTCACAACACAAGATTCACTGCACTATCACTATTATCGGCGAGCAGTTTTCCACTCACCTGCTGCCCTGCGATTTCTTCGTTTTCGGCCGCCTGCCTCCAGTGCGTGTCTCCTCATACACCGGCAGACTGGACGCATACCCGTGCTCCGCTTCTGCAACCAAGAAAACTGCCATTCCGTCAAAATCAGCTGATTATGCCACGGCAAAAATAGACGGGAGCCATGTTGACGTGTGCGTGTAGTGCACTCGATTGACAATTCAAACAAAGAAAATTCAATTTACCTCTTTCACGCCTTTCGATGTATTCAGCAGCTTCGATTAGATCAGCAATACTCATATTTATTATATCCTGGATTCACACAGGTATTCACGAACGTCACGCGACTTTATTCGATTAACTATAAATAAAAAGTATCTGTAACCGCCCGAACTTCGCGACTGCGTTTGTCGATGTCAAAAACACACTAGGCTAGTTTGGACGCGCGATCGTATACACAGCTTCGTGATTTGTCGGCGGCGCTCGTACACCGCTCGGTCGACCAATCGCGATAAGGTAATGCCTACAATAAAATACCTGGGTCAATCACGTGAACTTTGTTGTTTCCAAACAAAACATTTTTTTTTTTGTGCTCTTCGAGTAGGATAGATAATGCAACTTCTCTTCTACATCAATTTTTATTTGATGCATTATGCAATCGAATTGGATTCAAAGTAATATTTTTGTTGCTGTATCTAGTAACTATACGAAATCATTAGAAAACTTAACCCACTTACCTATTATTTTTTTATAAGAAGTTTGTTTAACGTAATCGGACCTGTTTGTGAGTTTATTGCATTGTAAGAATTTTTAAAGTTCTTTCAGCAGTTGTTAAAATGACGTTAAACAAACTTCTTAATGATTTCTTAGAATTAATGTTCCTCTCTACATTGTCTGACCATGCTAGGCGGAAACTACGTGTCAATGTTTATATTAAAAGAATTTCTATTGTAAAAAACAAATCAAAATCAGTTCTGTATATTCAACGATATCCTGAAACAAACGTATTTATCTTTCGACCGTCGAATTTCATACACAATAGTCGGCATTCAGACGACAAGTGGCAGGAAATAAGTCTCTATGATTTGGCAATCGAAGTTATCGACGAACGATTAGGTCAGTTGGTAGTGTGTCCCCCGCCTGCTGTATGAAAGGTCCTGGGTTGGATTCCCAGTCGGACATTCATTTGTTTAATGTCAAATGTATGGGTCTGGGTGGTGTTGGTCTTGTCTCTGGAATATTAGTGTGGGCCATTGAGCGTGGTGTTATTTATTTATTATTATTTTATGGACGAAGGCGGCAGACGAGCATACAGTCCACCTAATGGTAAGTGGATACTGTCGCCCATAGACATCCGCGATACATTTCAACATTAGTCCAAAATGACAAAGGTTGGCACTCCCCCGGGTGCGCTGCTTACCTTTGGAGATATAGGAATGGATTTGGAGAAAGTGTTGGGAAAATGGGGAGGGATAGGATGGGAATGGTCTCTGGCACATTCACTCACCACCGAAACACGTACGTACACTAGGAAAATAAGTTTATTATTATTTATCAATTATTCGTCATAGTGTTGGACGCCCTCCGACCGGCTGGACTGAGGACGGCTTCAAGAAAGTCGGCGGCAGTGGCTGGATGACAAGAGCGGAAGACCGTGTGGTGGCGTTCCTTAAGAGAGGCCTATAACCAGCAGTGGAGAGATACAGGCTGATGGTCGACTGAAACCGATTTTAGTCGACTATATAGACTTAAAATAATGACGTATACATATACATTGACGCCAATGACGAATAGAACCAAGGCAAAACAGTAATTTACATACATTTGTAAAAAATATATAATTAATCGTCTAATACTTTCAATGAGGGATGTATTCGTTGTTGGTGGTCCATAGATTGGATATACAGTTATCAGTTGTTGGCGGTCAAAAAGTTATAAACATAAAGCGGAAAGGTGTCGATAAAAATTGAAAAGAAAAATGATCCTCTTTTGAGTAATCTCCTTTTGAAGGTTACTGTCTCTCCATTGCTGGATACAGGCCTCTCCCAAGGACCGTCACTACACGTGGTCTTCTGCTCTTACCGTCTCAACCAGCTATTACCGGCGACTTTCTTCGAGTCGACAGTCCACCTGACATCATTATTTTATTTCAGATACAATATAATTACATAAACTTATATATAACTAGCGATCCCGCCCTCGCTTCACTTCGGTTTATAAGTTTTTCTTTTCAAAATAAAATATAGCCTATATTAGACACGTATAATGTAGGTTCCTATTTGTCAAAGATTTTTTTGAAATCGGTTCACAGATCGGTTCCAGAGATTACCCCCAACGTACAAACAAACACCCAATTTTACCTCTTTATTATATTATAGTATAGATAGCCCAATTGAACATAAATATTAATCCGGCGTATTATTATAAATTACTTATTTTATTTTCAATATTATCACTACATAGTTCCGTAGTGAGTGGAAACATTGTGAGAAATACCGTCAGATTTAAAAAAAATATTAATATGCATTTATTTATATCCACCAATGCACACAGAGTCCGCGTGATGGATGTACTAGAGGAGGCCTGTCCCATCGTTTACAATGTCTGACACTATTAAATCTGGAAGTATTTTTTTTTTCATAGAAAAGATGTCAGACGAGCAGGCGGGCCACATGATAAGTGGTCACCGCCGCCCATGGTCACATGCAACACCAGGGGGCTGGCGGGTGCGCTGCCAACCTTACAGAATCCTGTTTGATTGTACCTACTACTTTCATTTTTCATTTTATGATAATGAATAAAACATCTTAAGACATTTAAACTTTTTATTACATTTGAGTAACACCTTTAATATTCAATATTTTCAGGCACGCCTGTAAAGTTTTGTTCAACACAATGACCATGTGCATACGGGCGAAAAGGACTGGCAGCAGATGCTTTCTTGGCTCCTGTTAAGAAAGAAATCTTTTAGTAAACTTGCTCAAAGTTACTTAGTATTGTTATAGCCTAGTGTACACGGGAAGAATAAGCTGTTGTATGTATTAGCTATGTAGTATGTACTATGTAGAGTAGTATCACTATCAGTTCCCAATACTCTACAGTTATTTTTGCTAGTAGTAGGATATAGGTAGTGAGTTCGTGAAGCTACACAATCGACACCGGCCGTTCGTCGCCGAAAGAAAAGTTTAATAATATTAATTGATCTGTTACTGAAGTAGGTAGCCAAAGTTCTGATAGAAGGACAAAATAACGCACGTGCGTGGATGACAAGTGGCATTGCAATGTACTATCTAAAGCAGTTTACAATGGTCGAGTAACGGTAGAATACAGCAAAGGGCGGTGGTGGGGAAGGCAAGTGGTGGAGTTACCATACCACGGAGCTAGCTACTCTACCAATATTTTACTCTACCACGGCGTCAACACTGATTTGGTAAATGATATTTTTTTATAGAAAAAAGGTCGGCAGAAGAGCAATGACAAACGTCAGTCCAGAATGACAAACGTTGGCACGCCCCCAGATACCCTGCCTATCTTTACGGATTAACGAATGTATTGGGAGAAAGGGTTGAGAAAATGGGGAGGGATAGGATGGGATGGAAATGGGTTCTGGCATATCTCACTCACTACCGAAACACGTACGTACGTTGGGGAAATACTATAAAGGAGGAAATGCAGTACATTTCAAGGTAGTTTATATTAAGTTTATATTATTAAGAAGATAAAGATTTTTTATCTGCAAAAAGAGTCACACGTGTAAGAGTGAATAAAATAACACGTAGCACAAACATCTCATTAAACTCATTTTTCCAAACTGATTTACCAGCTACCATATTATTCTTATTTTCATATATCTGATTAAAATCTTTCGTTTTTGTAATCTTGTGTTGATTGTTAATACTGTCTGAATATGATTATTTTTTCACTTTATTTTTATATTTAATATCGTGATTTTTATTTTTGTACTTATTCTGGATGCAAAATGCAAAATTTTGTATTGAAATGTCACAAATAAAAAAAATCTGCTGGTATTTTTTGTTTTAATTCTCGCTAGTGCAAGTTTCGATCATTTTTCAATCATTAATAATAATCGAATAAAACGAGTACTCTCCATTACTTTGAGTAAGTAAATTACTAAGTAATTGAATAAATTACCCTAGGGGGGTAGGGGAGAAATTATGAAGCAACAATTAATATACAGTTAAATTCTGTCGTTTATTTTGCCATTTCCGTAACAACAGAGAATACGAAAAGACACTTCCTTATTTTGTTTGAAGCATTCTGAACTGTATTGTCAATACCATATTCTACCATCATACCAGTAAAATGCCTTATGTGGTATGCCGCGACACATGATCCCATAAGTACATCATAGCTGTAGTCAAGAGACACAAGCTAACGGAATGGTATAAGTATTTTATATGGTATAAGTAGTATATAAGGTATAGTATAATGGTGTGCTATTTTGGATATAATTCCACAATTACGTTAATTAATTAAATAACTTTTATTTATTTATTCTACAATGGAAAATTAGACTATATACAGTCGCAAGAAATAATTGTTGAGCCACTATCCTTTATTCACAATTTAACCGTGTTATAATACTGTCATGTTTGATACGTAACACCGTGACGTGCGTCATTGAATTATATATTATGACGTCATCAATTAAATGTTGGGACTGTGTGTGTATCAGCCTATAACGTCCCACTGCAGGGCACAGGCCTCCCTTTAGTGAACTTTAGTAAATGTAGTTTCACTGGGGGGGGTTACGAGCTGTAATTCACACGAGGGCCCGCGTGTGAATTAGTGAGTCACGTACTTCAATTTTTTTTTTAATTTCTGGAGCAAGCGGGTTTCCTCATCGGCGAACTAGTGACAATTTTTAAAAATCCGTACTTAAGTAGTCAGTGGCATGGACTGTAACAAGAGGTGATAGCCGAGGGGTATCTATACTCGACTCACATTCGTGTGATCGTGAGTGCAAATCCCTTCGGCCCGTTGTGACTGTACAATACAAAAATTGTTCCCAACTCACCGTTAATATCCTAACCTTCCTATAATATTGGCTAAATGTTTTGGACAAAGACGAGAGAAAACTGCAGATATGATGCGGTCGAAATTCACAGCTCGCTTCTGTCACCTCTGAGCAGTGGTCAATTAAATAGGACAGCCCTAATATATAGTTGAATACCAAGCACCATTCATCCTGAAAAGAAAATTCATTATTAATAACAAAATCTAACGAAAAAATTAATGTTACCTCATCCATGTTTTATGGCCGAAAATGGTCTTGGATTAGTCACACCTTGCCGTTGATCCTAGAACCATATTCCGAAACAAGCCCCGGAGTATGGTTCGTTCGCGTTTAGAAAATAGTGAGTTTATCGATGCACATGCAGGGTACGGGTGTAATCACAGTAGAGTTAAAATATTAAACAAAATTTTGATATTATTAAACATAATAATTATTTGAAAAATAATACTCAATCCTCAGAACTATGTTGTTCGTGTTTATAATAAACGGATTTTGCTGTACGAGTTCAATTACGTCGTCCAATTGCCACATATCTTGGTCTTTTATTACGTGGTTAGATCATATTTTCTTCCACGTATGTATGTATTGCGTCTATTAACTTTATCGCTTCATAAAATAGATTTTTTACATCATTTAATATAAATGTGTTAATATAAATTTAATATATAAATATAAATAAATTTGCAGCAATAAACACCTAATGCGTTGAATTTGGCAATCATAGATAACGGAGCTCATTCTGTTCTCTAATGATTTTATAAACTGTATCTTCGGACACACCACACGAACTTGCTGTTTTAAACACCGTAACTTGCATAACACTTCCCGGCCGAAAGTAATACACATCGGCCTTTAGAAAGAGACTATCGGCTAGCTTCGGTTTTGTAGTGTCGTCGATACAAAACCGACGATAGTCGATGTGTATTACTTTCGGCCAATACTCATATTATTGTTATCACTTTGTTTAAAGTAGGTACAGATACATTACGAAAACATTGGCCATCAGATAATCTGGAAACACCGTACCTATAATTGCATACTATATTACGAGATACTTTATTGCGTAGACGTGGATGACGCGATTGGGTGTTTCGAGATTAGCTGATGGCCCATGTTTTCGTAATATATCTGTAGAACTTTTCACTATTAAACTACTTAAAAACATTGTAAATTACTCGTGTCTCTCTCTATTCGAGTCACTTTTGTTTGAACAGGCGAAGTAGAGGTATTCATTTTTAAACTTAAATAAAACAAAAGTTTATTTCGTGAGAAGCACTCCTTCGAACTAATCACTGTGAAGGACGCTTTCTAATTTACGTTGATCTCATTGGTCAAGAAGCGGGGCCAAGATAAAGGACAGTGATGATTCACTATTTTCTAAACGCGGACGGACTGTCTTTTTGTGTCTCTTTATGACAATGTGTATCCGTATGTCTTTTTGTGACAAAAAGTGTAGTTGTAGAAAAATGAGTTTTAAATACTTGTTTGAAAGAAATATCGACCTTGTGTTTGCAAGGTTAATATCGACATTCTGAACTGCTGATCATATAAATAACGTACATTTTAGACTTATTAGTATAAAAAAAATTAGAAACAGTAAATGAAAAAAAGCTCCGAACTTACTATATTAACAGGAAGGGCGAATTTATTATATTTATATTTATTCTCTGTACGACATCTTACTAGTCCTCCTAAAAGAAATCGCTTTAGCGATAAGGTCGCCTGTTGTACTTTTCACATACATAATGTGTCTTATTGCTACATGTGTTGGTGGGCAACTGAGTAACGTTGCCACTGGGACAAGAATTTGGGCCAGAGTGGAATAATTCTTAGTGTATAATAAAGTTTATATATTTATTTATTAATAGCCACGGCACACCCACAATGAGCACGCAATACATAATATAGAAACATTATTTGCAGTCCGATAGCGCGCAACATCACTTACGGGCATACACAGACAGCATTGTCACGTTGTTAGTGACATTTTATAATAGAAGTTTGAAAGTACATATATATTTAGAATTTAGTTTTCAAAATTTAAAATTTAATGGGTATCCAGTAGTGAAAGTATGAATGATCTTGTCTTACCTATAAATTTAGAGTAGTAGTCGGCAAAAATATCCATATCACTCCCAGGAAACTCCTTTAGACAGCTATTATATGAGGAGTACATACACGCAAGTAGTTACAACCGACATTTGTTCTTTTTGTAGGAACATGAAATAAGTCTGTACCTATAAGTCTCGATCCCATTTGTGGAACTAGGATAAGAATTTTGTCAAGTGCATCCTGACATTGCACTATATTATTTACAATTTTGTACAAAAATAAAAGTTCCACTTCCTTTCCGCGATGGCTAAGTTTCTGCAAGCCGATAAATCTGTCTGTCCTCATAACTATCGTTTATTTATCTATTAACTCCCAGAACAATTATTTCCGTAGTAAACTCCAACTAGATTCTAACTATAGATAGTAATCTAATGTAAACATATTAATGTTCTGCAGAAATTGCTTTTTAGCGAAAAGACCACCTTTTTTGCATTTTATGTTTACAATGTCTGTTATTGTTTTGTTTTAGTGTGCAATAAAGATTGCACTCTCCCTCTCTCTTTAGATTTATCAAAATACAACTCTTTAGTTTTAACTCTCTCTGTATTTAAATATTAAGATAGTTACCTCATGTGTAAGTAGACTGAAATCAATATCATTAATGTCCGGTAAAGGTGGGTATGTGCCGTCTTTTACTTTTTCCTCAAATGTCCGCACCAGTGTCTCCAGTCTTGCACAGTTGTATAACACAAATGATGCACCTGTAAGTAAAAAAAGATTTACAAGTAAGTTTTTAACTCATATTCAGGTTAATTTATTGTATACTAAAGGTGCCCATGACTTTGTTCGTGTGAACTTTAAGAGTGATTTCTGTGGGATAACTACAATGGATTTGGATAAAAGTAACCTAAATGTTAACAAGACAGATGAGCTTATAACTATGCCCAGTTTTATTAAAATCCACCCAGTAGTTTTTAAGTGATGTTTGTTTAAACGGACAGACACAAATTTCAAATATGTGTTGTTGTTTTGGGCTCTATATCATTTGTACTTTATACTACAAAAACACTTTTTCTGAAAAAAATTCTTGCACAAACACGACTTTATTACGATTTTATTGTATGTAGATATAGACTATAATCATTAATTACAATTGTACAATTGAAGCAGATCTAAGTGCTGGGGTAGAACTCCCAGTTTACTCTTATTGGGCATACAATATCAAGCAGTCATATGGTTAGATTTACAATAACTAAACAACACAAGATGATTCAATAGTTTACATATTTCTTTTTCTCCACACTGGCCAAGTGGGTTGGTAAGTCCCCTTTTTTAGAGGTGGTGTAGTTCCTCAGCGCTTGTGGCAGAACTACTGCCATGCCATCTATGTTATCCCTTAGTCGCTTTTTACGACACCCAAAAGAAGATATGGATTGATTAAAGCCGACCGTCATCACGGCACATTTAACCTATACCGATACTCAAATATCACTACAATTTCAAGACCTTTATTTTTATTAAAAAGTGATATTTGGATAGACAGGCAGCTCACAAGATGACAAATGGTTACCACTGCTGCACATGCTGTCAACATTGCAGAAATTTATTAAGTTTATTACTAGGCCTTTATATTCACATTTGTTTTTATTTTTAGCAGAAAAATATATACCTTTGCTAGAACCAGCAGTAGAACATTCAAAGTTAACTTTAACATCGCAGCCAGGCTTTGTCTGCAACAACTCAAAGATAACAGAGGATTCCCCGAGGTGTGCTATAAAGTCCTTCCACTTTGCATCAGTGGACACTCGCACCCCATATTTGTGCTGTGCAATCAATGTCATTTCATTTTGACGATTACTGTGGATAAATCAAAATAGATAGTTAGGCATAAGCAAAAATTATCATTAGCTTTCCTCTTTGAATTAAGTACAAAGCAGCAAAAATATCATCTAACTAAAGCATTGGCCAACTGAGTGTTCGAACAATTACAAACTTTATTTTTGTTTGTAAAAGAGTTATTGTGGTAATTTTAAAGTATATTTTCGTTGCTCTAAATTAATGAATAGGTTTGTTCTACAATGTAATATTTGCAGTTGGTACTTACTACCTACGTAACCATTTACTGAATAAGTTGATAATGAGATGCAAAGGAGTGAGCTGTCTTTGTGGGACCACTTGATTAACCATTGAGTTACACAGATCTTCCAAGTTAATATTAATTGAATCTCCCGGGCTACTTGGCCGAGGTCTTCTGGAATCTCTTTTCTTTCTTCCAAATGTTTCGTCAACAACTGCGGTTAACATCTTCAGTGGCGACTGCGTTCACTTTCGGAGAGATGTTATCTCTTCGGCTTCTCGAGCGCAACTGACTCAACGTCTGTGGTGCACCGGTATTTATAGTGGGCGAGGGTAGTTGTGATTGTGTGTGTACCGACACACCGATATTTATAGTGGGCGAGGGTTGTTGTGATTGTGTGTGTACCGAGTCTGTTTTTGGTCACCACTGAAGATGTCAACCGCAGTTGTTGATGAAACGTTTGGAAGAAAGAGATAAAGAAAAGAAAGAGAAAGAAAAGAGATTCCAGAAGACCTCGGCCAAATAGCCCAGAAGATTCAATTAATATGGACACCGGCCAAGAAAGCTTACACTCCACTTCCAAGTTAACTTATAAATATTAGAAATAATTTGGAATAATAAATATTTATGTTTGTGTTCACAATGAACTTATTAGTACTCATAAATTTTCATTCATTTTGCAGAGTGTGGGTGTAAAAGCTTCCCATGTCAATATAATATAGCTAGTAAATTATAAACATAGTTTGACAATTATCTATGAAAATATCTATCCAATGGCATAAATACCAATAAAAACTATGAAGTAGTGTGATGGTTTAAAGAGTATAAACAGAAGAAATTATTTTAAAATACCATTCTATACAATCATCTTGTGTCTGTCCACTGTCTGATCCACCACCATACATCATGTTATGCTGTTCTTATTGAGCCTCTACTTACATGGATAACAATTAGTCCAGTTAGTAGTTGGTAACTGCCATGCAAAAGGTCAAAGGTTCAATTCCCAGTCACATCCAATTGTTTAAAGACAAATGTTTGTTTAGGTCTAGGTGGTGTATTTGTTTTTTTATGTATCTCAAGACCACGGGGAATCCTAGTGTAGGCCATTGTGAGTGGGTATTATTTATTTTTATATTTCAACATCCACTTCTTAAATGTAGTTGGATGTTTGTCATTCTGGACTGTTATTGCCATGTATCACAGATGTTCATGTGCAATAGCACCAACTTACCACCTGGTAGACTGTCTACTCATCCCACACTCAAATTTTTTTTTTATAGAGAAGAGGGCGGACGAGCAAGCGGTACCAAGTGATGGTAAATGTTACCGCCGCCCATGGACACCTGCAACACCAGAGGGTATGCGGGCGCGCCGCCGACCTTGCAAAATATATCAGTTTGTCAAGAATTAGGTGTGATATTTTAAAGTAAAAGATAAATCTAATAGACTAGTTTTATTGACTAACCTTATAAAATCTTCATCAGTGACTGATAAATCACAAGCACCTGTTTTTGAATTCAATACATCACCGCACCATACTACCTTAGCGTTCTTAGCGCTATTCTTTGCAACCTTTTTCATAACAACAATATTAGCCTTACTCTCTTGGCATACCACATTTAAATTATACAAGTTCTGTATTGCTTTGCTCAAGTATTTAAGACGTAAAGATGTTAAATCATTTCCCTCTTTGGAAGACGATAAGCCAGTCACATCGTAAGTTTTATTCGATATTGTTGCAGTATTTCTCAAAGCTTGCAGCAAACCGACACGAATACAATTCGGTCTTTCTAGAAACAAGTGAATGTGCGCTTTCTCTTCTTTTACAGTTTTTACCTGTAAAATCCAATTTAATGACGTTTCTATTAAATCATTACATTCTTTACCTATGTACTTCATTATAGTAGTATCCGTATTTTTGGCTAATTCTTTGGAATCAATGTATTGATGCCACGATTTCAAACAACTCGGAAAACTGAAATCTCCCTGTATTTGTAAGTTTTGAGAGTGTTTCTTAATGAGTAATCCCTTGTTGGGTTTTTCTTCTTTGGTAAGAAAAGAAAACACGTCAGTGGAAAAACTTTGCAGAGCATTTTCTAGCATTTTATTGGTTTATTCTGTCGAAGTAAACACAACACAAAAAAACCGGAAAAAAGACCACTGGTCGTTTGACGTTTATTGACACTTGACAGCCATGAGTGTCCAAGTCCATGAGCTATGACAATTATTTGGCACCTCTTTGATATTTTTTATTACCTACCACAGTAATTTAATACAAAGCGCTTATTACTAAGAGAATTAAAAAAACCTTCCCCGATTATTTTTATAGCCTGTTTTATGTCTCACTGCTGATTAGAGACCTCTCCGTATCGACCTATTGGCTAAAGAAATAATAAAACAATTTATATTTTTTGATGCAAACAGCAATAATATAAATTGTATTACCAATGTAAATTTTACATCAGTAATATTTACATTTTATATTTATTTCGTAATATTTATAGTTGGATTATTTATTGGCGTCAGGGATATGACATGTAGAACTGTCAATAAAGTGTCATCTCTGTACAAATTTCACTCTGTATATCATATCCTTGAGTTTAGTGAATAGTTCGACTTTAGATTGGCACCAACAAAGCTGTAATTAAACGTACCTAGTGAAAAAAAAATTGACTGTCATAATTATAATTATCTTTACTGTTGATAATACCTACAAAGAAATTTGAACACAGCTACAAAACAACAGAAACCAGTAGGCGGTCTAGATAATTATATTTTGGTACCTACAATATTTTTTAATCTTGACTGTTAGAGCGAGGCAAATCAATGAATGTAGATCTTTGGTTATCGATAAACATGAATCGATATTAATAAGTATTCGATAGGATATATACAACACTATCGCCACAAACACCGCCTGCCAATGTCAATTGTTGACAATTGTCTCACTCGTGGTTCGAGTGCACGTACTATTTAAAATAAAGATATTTTGTGAATTTTATATAATTACGCTGCTAGTCACAGGTTACTGCAATTAAAATTAAGTATATAGTATGTTTTAATTTAAAAATGATTTTCGAGTACAAAAATATACTAGTTATTACTCTATTATGGCAGTTCACAGTAGTCTCATCGCAATATCACCTGTTGGAAGGCATCTACTGTGGAAAAGAGAATTGTTATGAGGTACTGGGAGTAACAAGAGATACGGCAAAAATTGATATTGCAAGAAAGTACAGACAGTTAGCCAAAAAATTCCACCCTGATTTACACAGAACTGAAGAAGCTAAAAAGGAGGGCGAAGAAAAATTCAAGCAAATCGCAACTGCTTACGAGATTCTCAGAGACGATGAAGAGAGATCGGACTATGACTACATGCTTGACAATCCTCAGGAGTACTATGCTCATTACTATCGCTATTACAGGCGGCGAATGGCCCCAAAAGTGGATGTACGAATAGTGTTAGCGGTAACTATATCTATTATATCTATAATACAGTATTACAGCGCGTGGTCTAAATACGACACTGCAATCAAATACTTCATGGCAGTGCCAAAGTATAGGAATAAAGCTTTAGAAATTGCCAAAGCGGAGGTTAAAGAGAACCAATCTAAAAAGGGAATTAGGAAAAGCAAGGCTGAGATGAAAGAAGAACAGGACAGAATCATCAGGAGGGTTATTGAGGAGAATATGGACATTAAAGGTGCATATGCAAAGCCTGAAATTACAGATATACTGTGGATTCAGTTGATAATTCTCCCATACACTGTTGCATATTACATTTACTGGTATTCAAGATGGTTATGGAAGTTTACTATATTAAAACAGCCATATGGTGAGGAAGAGAAATTACATTTAATTAGGAAATACATGAAATTGGGTCAGCACCAATTCAATGCTTTAGATGATAAGGAGAAAGAAGAGTTTCTCGATGAGGAATTGTGGATACAAGAGAATTTCTTAGTTTGGAAGGAAATTAAAGAAGAGGATGAAAAGAAGGCTTTAGCGGAGAACAATAAATATAAGCAATACAGGAGGTACTTAAAACAACATGGTGTTGGTCGCATGACCTTCGATGACTCCTGATAGTGTGTTGATTATTTATTTGTTAATTGAGGTTTTAATATTTTCTATTATTTACTTTTTTCTTATAATGCCACACATAATTTTTTACCCACACTTGTTACACCTACACTCTGACACACCTAGAACTGAAATTCTAAAAAATGCACCAAAAATATACATGAAATAATAAAACTGTTTTTTTTACACAATCTGTTGTTTTTATTTCGTTAATCTATCTGTCTCAACATGTATGTACTACAATGGTTTAATTAAATGTAATACATTCATAATATACATTCATCACATGTGGCAATTTGATAAGGCATTCTAATTTAACACACCGGGCGCTCTTTACAACACACATCAAGGCAAGTATTATACCCATAAGAAATTTATTTACCTCTAACAACAAATGAATATGTAAATGCAAGACAAGGGAGTTGCATAGCAAATATGCACCAGCAGGGCCGTCTTTACCAGGGGGTGCAAGGGGTGCGGTGCACCCCGGGCGCTCACCTTTTAAAGGTAATGAAAAAATATAACGCTATAGTAAACAATTACACAATAGGATATTTGACTGTCATAGGATACACAATAGGATATTTGACTGTCATAGGATACACAATAGGATATTTGACTGTCATAGGATACACAATAGGATGTTTGACTGTCTTAGGATACACTCCCGCACCCCGGCGCAAAATAGACTTAAGACGGCCCTGGCACCAGCATAGCAATTTTGTTCATAGCAACTTTGTTCCTATTAGTTCTGTGTAGTAGTTCTAGCATGGGCCAGTATAGGCACATATTTGGAGAGAGGTGGATTGCAAATGGTCTGGACCACCCTCTTCCGTCAATTAGTACTGTCAGTTATATTCTAAGGGTCTAAATACTGAGCAAATTTTCTTGCAGTTTTTACTGTTTAATACCGTGCTAAGATAAAATACTTTTTATCAGATTTAGCAATTTAATTAGCTAGATACTATTTATTCATTCACATGTTTAGTCCAGCATGTGTATTTGCGAATGGTCCAATTCGCGGCTGCTCCAATTGACGTTTAAAATATTTAAGTATTTATTTATCTGCGAGCAGTGCCAGCGACTTCGTTCGCGTAGTGATTTCTAGGGGTACTCCTGTAATTGATTGTGATAAAATCCGTCAACTAGTTTTTACGTGATGCTCCTTCAGATACAAAAATTTAAAAAATGGTTGTTTTGGACTATGTATCGTTTGTCGATTACACTGCAATGTTTTTTTTTAAATATTTCACTTACGATTTTATTATATATATAGATATATTGTGAATTGGACCATTTGTGAATGGACAAGTATGCCAAAAACTGCATACAGTGCTGATCTTCACCTGAAAATACCCACGAAACATCTGTTTAGGTGTTGGTAATTTAATTAGTTCAACCCCATGGGGTTATCCCATAGAGCTACTGGACAATATGGTATGATAAATCGTATGGATGTATTGAATTCACCTAGTAATAATTATTATTCTAAGTTTGGCGCAGGCGCAGGTAAATACTGACACTCTTCTAGCACTCGTCATTACAAATCATTCGCTCATCTCAGTTAGTCAATATTCAATTAGAAAGTGATAAAACGTGCAAGTTTTTGTCAAATCCATCATTAATAGGGTCAGTGCTTGCGAGTGATCGCGTAATTTTCTCGGGCATTTGTTTCGCAAACAACACAATGGACAAGTCTATTTTTTCTCTTTTTACTGCAATCCGATCCGACCAATTCGCGTTTACTTTCTAGTCGATACATGACGACTACTACTAGCATTCATCAGCGACTTCGCTCACATCGAACCAGTTTTCGTCGAAAAAACCGTTAAATAAGATCACGAAACCGTTTTTATATTTTCAATATTATTTAACCTATTTTGTTAATTACAGTACTCCCTTCCGTAAGAAAAACCTTACGCCGATCAACCGAAAATCAGGAATGTGAAAATTTTTCACTAATAGAAATATGTAGGTATAATATATTTATGGATTAAGGACCAATATAAATTGATCTATGCAATGGGTAAAATAAAAAGAAGATTAGGTCGGTGCGTAATAAAATGCACAAGAAGCAAATTAAAATAAAGAAACTATACTCCTTTATTTACAGAAATAATAGCCTTATTACTTATTTGAACAGATGGTTGAAGTTTATTAATCAACCAATATGTACGTAACTGAGAAAATAAATTTCTGTTCTCCAACGACAAACTAAATCAACACATATTTCACGTCAGCAATGTTCAAACATGTTTCAATAAGTCTATCCATCTGTTCGCGCTAATCTTGGAAATAATTGGTCTGATACTGTTTTTCCGTTTCGTTTTTCCTTTTATAGGGTATTTAATTAACTACCTTCCGGTTCATAATTATTCCGAAGTTTTGAAGTTCAACACGCTCCAGTGGTTTTGAGAATAACATTTCGTAAAACTAAGCAGGTAAAACCGCGTCAAATTAGAAAAGTAGCCGTCCTACATTTATATTTGAAAGTAGTTATATAATCGTTCAAATAAGATGGAACAGCTTCGAGAGCTACAAACACTAAACAACAATTTAGGTAGATTTCCATGAAAACTAAGTATAGGTATTGCAGAGATCACAATTTTTCGAATTTTAGATAAAAAAAATACTACTCCAACAGGCTCTCAGTTCAAGTTTTTATATGGATATCCCATATAGATGGGATAAATTGAATTGCGCAATGGCACAAATATTCTACGTTTTAGTTAGACTAACGCATATCGTCGGGGTTTTTATTTCGTCAAGTACCTATGCTCATCGCTGCTATAGATTAAATTGCGTAACTAGTCTTCTTAATTTTGGTACATCCTATGGCGATAAACTTTTAACATTATCTTTTTTTAATGATAAAATAGTTTTCGAAAATACAACAAATAAATACCGTGCGCGTATCAGGAATTTAGTTTTGGGAGAGTTAAGATTGTTCTGAAAATAAGAACTATATTTTTTTTATAAAAATAGTGTAATCCAGTGTGTCAGAGGGTTTGGGGAAGGGGTCCGAATCTTCCTAAATACGTGTCTGCTTGAGATTTGTTGTCCTGTTGTTCTGCCCTGTAGAAAACAACGAGTGCTGATTTAAATTGTCACAAATTAACCAATCAAGTGTGACCTTTTGTTATTCGTAAATTTTTTGCTCGGCTGTAGGAATCCAATCCTATTGCCGCCGAATTGGTAAATTTATCAATAGTCAATGGTTAACACTAACAATAAGTTAATTTTTGCAAATACACTTTTATCGCTTTCATATGTCTTTTCATATTTAGGGTCTAATTTTTGTACTCATTTACGGTCAGAGGCAAATAAAATTCTCATCGACGATAAATATTTTGAGATCCTTAATTAAACTTAATATTAATGCTTTGTTGAACGGTACAAAACCGAATAATGCTTGTTTTATAAATATGCCACATGACACAAACCATGATACACGAGCCAAGTCAGACCATTTTCTGCCGTAGACTGAGTCAGGTTTTAGACCAACACTTATGCAGTTTGCATAAGAGTTGTCTAAACAGCTCAATAAAAAATCGCCGCTTCAAAACTATGCTAGAAGTTATTATTATTCAGGATTAGGGGCTCTACGAGTCAATAACGTTACAGATTAACGTATATTTCGTCCACAGACTTCTTACCAAACAAAGATTGCCTTTTGTATTTCTAATTACTTGTACTTTTTATTTCTCTGTATATTTCTGGTGTACAATAAAGTGTATCTATCTATCTAACGTTTCGTATCATTGCGACAATTGTTGATTTATTGTGATCGCCACCTTTCTTATAATTCGCTGTCAATCCTTATGGCTTGCAAGTATGGCAAGATAGTTTTAGCAGCGAATTGTTGAATCTTTTCCGGTTTTAGTAGGTGAGCGCCCATATGTAGGTATACTCGTATGTTTTCTACATCAAAGGACCAAATTCGCAAAGTGCTCGGAACAAAATCTGTAGCTTTTTCCTTAACAAGTGTTTGTTCAACTTGCAGTTACCCGTAAGTGCCATAGTGACAGTAAAAATAACATGCAAATAATGGTAATACGATAACGCCTGATGATCCAACTTTTCTCAAATGTCTGGCTATGATTTGTGTCATTGGGTATGAGAAACAAGGCTCAAAACTTGGTCAAAGGCGGAGTTTGTTAGACGTTTGACATCGTATATGTTAGGGCGCTATTATTACACTACTAAAGACTGATCAAATTTCATGTACTTGTTTGGAAACATGCAAATTAGGTGCAATTGCAAACAATGCATGTAATTTCATAGTGAAATAGCGGCCTTACATAGCCTAAATCTTTTGACGTTTATGCAAAGCATGTGGATTATCCTTTTGTGAACAACGATCAGACGCGGTAATGGATAAGAAAGATACAACGATACGGTAAATTTGAACCCACCCAAAACCGTAAATACCTACTCCAGACGATGTTTAAGATCCATACAGTAATTGGCCTTGTTTATAAACTATTATAAAACGTCAACCCGCTGTTTGACCAGCCTAAACACGGCTGCAGAGGAGTCATGGGCTATACTGAGAACATTGGTATCGTCCACGGGGTCTTGTTAAAATTAGTCGGTGAAGAAAACTTTCAATTGAGCACTTTCTACCGATTTTAAGATTATTTCAGGATCAATTATATTGTGCAATTTTACAGATTACGCAGTGTTTTTGATCGTTTAGGAAGTGTATTTAGAAACTCATTTGGGAGCAAGGCACGGTCCAATAATATTGTACTGACATTATTATACAATTTTATTATAAGTCTAGGAACCGCCCAAGATGGACACACGGAATGGACGACCAATCGCTCATAAAGTCGCCATTTTTAAATAGTTCTGGAATAGCTGCAACCAGCGACTTCATATACCCGATGACTAAGATCCAATTTAGCTGACCGCCAATTCCTTCACCTCCACTTCAGCCGTTATATACAATTTTTGCATTTGTTACATTTGCATTGGCAGTGCATGTATCTGATATCTAGCTCAATACTCAATTCAATGAGTTGCGAATGAAGTTCTGGAATGTTACTTTTATATTTTGTTACATTCATGACACGCTAGAGGGTCACGAAGCAAACTTTACACGAGGTGACAAATGATGTTAAATAGTTGAATATCATATATTTATGCTGCCTAAATGTTACTCGACTTTGCCGAACAATGACATCGATTCACTTCGATTTGATGGCAATCATACAAAAACAATCGATCACCGTAATACAGTTAATAATCGAATCGACGGCGGCTAAAAGGCAAAATGGCTTAACCGACATATACTTTACATTCAAAACTAAATTTTTCTTCGTACAATGGTCTACATTTTAAGTTGAATGTTGGTCCGTTAAAACGTCTTGACTTCAAACCGTCGATAAAACCATCGATCACCAAAATATAGTTAACAATTAATCGATTTGTTTAATCGTTTTTCTCGACAAAATCGAGCAAATTTATAATTATCCCTTAAGTCTATTTGACAATAGTTTGTTGTGAACCTTCGCACGTCTACCACCTGGCATTATACAAATCAGTTCCGTTACACAAAATATGTGCTTTATAAATAATCTCAATATAATGTATTACGTCAATGATATATTAATACGTAGTTCAGTATGGGTACCTACTATAAATATATACTTTAATATATACAATTGGTAGCACATAAAGAGTAGTGTTGCATTGACATAAAGGTGAAAATAGAACAATATTATGTTCCGCATTATGTGGTGTCAGCTGTAAGATAAGACTAATACGTCTGTATATTATTTAATCTGTTGACAGCTAAATTTCCATTGCATTGACGAATAAAAAAGTATGGCATTTGTTTGGTCGAGACTAAAATAAAACATGCTTGATCGAATATCACATAGAGTTTTCCAGACGTTATAACGAGACAAAATAAAATATGACGTCACGAAGCCGCATCATACGTGAATTTGCGTTATTTGACAGATGCTGCAGCAAAATCGTAAAAACCATAAGATTATAATTTTCCTTGTAAATCTGTACTCATAATTTGAATTAATGTAGTTGCATTGAAACAATCAGTGCAGCAAAAAAGAGAGAAGAGTCCTAGAAGATGTTTACAATTTTCCTAGGAATATTACAGGTCAATATAACAAGTCGGTAATATTGCAACCATCTTGAAATCTGTTAGAACTATTGTAATAATTCATTTTGCAATCGACAATACCTACTGGTTACAGCATAGGATTGAAGTCTGTGGGATTGGCGACAGTTCTAGGTTATTTTGCTACCGCCAATGTCTATGGTCAATCAATAAATATGAACACTCGGGAAAATACGAATAATTTTACGAATTCTAGAATCTTGCGACGAAGCAATACAAAAAATATTTTATCTCTTTCTAACGTTCGGCAAACTCGTTATTGGATCCAGTCTGTATCAGCAGATCAGATCTTATAGACTTGCGATTCGTCGACTTAGTTTATGTCAAAACACATCATCATCAATTAATAGTCAACGGTAAAGATCGTTCGTTAATGGGTCAAGCACCTAAAAAGGTTATTTTTTTTAGGTGTACTGTAATTACTAATTACCTTATCGTTTTATATTTTTAATCAGTTAAAATTGTATAGAAGATGAAGATTAGTATTAATAGTATTAGGTACTCTGTGACTTGCAACTTGTTAACTACATCACCAATCCATACGAAATTGTCAACATGTTGATACGCACAATGTTCAATAATGTTCTGTACTTACAAAATACATATAATTAAATATGGAACTCTCAAGTTAATTTGGACATAACAACTGTAATTATTTACTTCATCTATTTATTTTCATCTACATATATTTAATACATAAAATAATGCATTTCTAAAGTGCAATTTAGACAATGTATCAGGTCACATTTAAGTTGACATTTTTACATTAGCGTCGTTTTTAACACTCTACTAATACATAAAACTATATACTGTAAAAATATTCCGATTATTCATGTGCTCGAGTGTGTTTATTTTAACGCACGTTAAAAATTACGCTAGTGTAAAATGTCGTTAGTTTGGTTTCTCACATTCCACATTAAATATGAGCAAATAAATATATATCTGAACACAACAGTGTCTCTTCATTAAGTGATAGATTATAACAACTTATTTTTAATATATTTAATATTCATTAAATCGTTATTTTATGTAAAATGCTAATTAAACCTGTAACTCGTCTAGCTCATGTTTATCTAAATAACTTTTTAATGCTATTTAACAAAGATACACTGTTGCGCAACATAGGAAATGTCAATTCGTTCCCTGTCCACGCCAACTACATTACATAAACGACATATAATATCTCAACCTCATTGAAATTTCATATAGTCCCTCGCAGTGCGCATTGAACCATTTTGGTTTCTACTTTCGTAAAATTCGAAGACAGTTCGATTTTTGAAATTAAATTCTCCCCAAAAACTTCACTAGACTCCACAGTAACTCGACAATCAACAGTAGATAATTATTGTCTCTGGATTTTAAAGCGTGGTTGCACTAGCGGCGCGCGCGACGTGGTCGCACCGCCACGTGCAAGGCGCGTCCTCACACAGGCGTCTCGTTGTCAGTTTCCTCTATTCGGCCGAGGCGCCACGCATTTGGATCCGTTGCTAAATGCACAAGAAAACAATTAAAATGCAACAGAATAAGGAACTATTCCTTTAAAAATGTTTATTGGTACATACAACGGCGTTGTAATCACCAAGTAATTTCTTATTTATTCTATAAGGGATATATACTCGTAAAGTGAAAAGGGCATCACATAAAGTTGTTTTAGTTTAAATTTCCAACCAAGAACAAATCAGAAAAGAATAATAATTACCAATAAAATTAATGACAAAATATTACACAAATAAAGAGAGGAGTTTGAAATAAAAAAAAAACTTTTGGTATTTTCATCTCAAACTTCATTAGCACTTTTTTTTAAAATGTACAAAAAATTTAGTTACTTCTATCTAGTTCACCGATTTTAATGAATATTTCATTCAAACTGATCCCCTATATTTAAAGTTAAAAATAATTTTAATCGTCTGACATATGTCAACAGTCACGGAAGCACTCTATTTGGAGTGTTTTCTAAAAGTGAAGACAAAGGTGTTTAAAGAATAAAACAATTTATATGTAAGTGCTGAATTCAGTGGCTTCAGATTGTCCAATTAGTGCGTTTAAGTTGGTAGAAATGTTAATAAGCGGTAAAAACGAACATTTTCGGAGCCTATAGTTTTGGGGAATTTTTTTTTACATCTAAACACAGTTGTATATGACCATGACATTAATGAAAATTTCGTAAGGGTTGCGTTTAGAAACTTAGAAAAGCTGGCAAAAATCATCGTTACGATTAAAATTAACGGCTTTTGCTGATATAGTCGATGCACATAAACGGGAGTACACTCTTTTTTACTGTCGTACTTTTACTGTATTTTTTTGTTGTGATAAAAATTCGGTGTTTGATCACTAATTTACATTTGACTAATTTATATTTTTTTTATCTATCTATTATTTTGTTATATGTAACTTTGCTAATGGTTTAGATTAAACTATTGTCGCTGGCTTATGATTTAAAAGCTCACATTCCAATGTCACTAGGTCCCTTACACCAAGTATAGATATGAAATGAAAAATTAGTGTTAACCTACTTTTGTTAAAAATAAGTTATTAAAGCTTGCAATGCTGAATGTATTTAGTAAGTACATCAAATCGACTGCTACATGAAACACATAGTTGCATATTATGATTGTGAAAGTGTCACACATCTAAATGAACCACACAGGTATTCTAACATTGACTCTAATATTCTAACATTCAGGTATAATTAAAGAAAAGTTAGAGAGGTAACACCAATCGAAAGCGGCATTAAAAACCTTTGAAATTTTCTGATTCTCTATGAACGTTAATTCATTCTAAAAACTCAAGGACTTCAAAAAAATTTTAAAATCGAGTATGTATGGTAGTTCTAAGGCGATTGGATATTTCTCCAAAAGCTCTCTATAGTAACATGTGGGTAGATCGATAAACAATATCCATATAATTTCGTGTCCATGTGGGTGGGGGCAACATCAGATAGACGTCGGTCGTCATTGTCACGAGAGCCATAGGCGAGTGCGGACGTGTTTTCGTACTCGTGAGTTATCAAGTCAGGTCTACGACATTCTACACTCTATTTTTTTCTCTTCTAGACTGCAGCAGTTCTGTGCGAAAGTGTATTTAATAAACGTTATTAATAAGCCAATTAAAAAGGTTGACTGTCAAACAATTAGTATTTTTTAATAATTTTGGGTGCAATAGGGTGAAAATTAAAATAAATGAAAATAAAAATTACCTTCGACTGTCGATCTTCCAAACATGCTTTGGTAATTTGGTCTTATAGGATGGGACTAAAGGATGATTATTGTTTATAAAGCCTTACATACACTGGTTTTATATTTAAAGGTAACACTATATTAAAGCTAAATCTAAAAGTTATCACCGCATGCAAAGTTAGGGTCTGATCACACCAAAGCGGTACCACGCGTAGTGGACATTTTACATACATTTTATATGTCGAATATCATAAAGATTCAGAGAATCAATACTGCTACCGCTGCAGTATAACTAGACCTTAATATTATAATAATAGAGAGAGTAATATAAGGTTTTATAGCACGAATTATATGGAAAACAATACATGACTAGTTCGTTAATTAATACACATGTCTACACATGCGTTATGGACATGAATAACATGTTTGACATCATATTATGTATGTTGAAATTTAACACATGGTTTAATAATACTTTATATCATATTATCATAACTTACTTTTCAATAAAACTAAGTAGACATAAATAGCTACATATAAAATATTCCAGATATTGGTAAATATTTATAAGAAAGAAATAACATATACTTTTTTTTTGTATATATCACGCAAAAATAGTGCCTAAAAATATAGATATTGTGTGAAGTCTAAAAATGTATATGATATATAGAAAGCTACATACATAAAATGTGAGCAGTAAGAAGGGACAAGGGGAAGGGCAGAACTTGAAGTGGGGATGAAATCGTCCCGACACAAACGTATTTCTTTTTAAATAACATATTAAAAATAATACAATTTTCAATCACAAAATCTCACTCAAAATCAAAAGCAATCACTTATCTCTATAACCTTCTATTATTTCATGAACCCAATTCAAAATAAAAATATGCCATCACCGTGTTAAAATATCTGGGTCAAAATAGATAGAGGTTAATTCTACAGTGCGATCATACGGTTACAAAAATCCGCCAATAAGAGCTCGAGCCGCGAGTGAGCATCTCTGATTGGTTAATGATGAAATTAAATGCACCGTTGTATGTAGATAAATAGGACTTGAAGTTTAGTGACAAAATCTCGCTTTCCTACAGCTTTTTTTTTTTTTATATACTAGTGGGCGGACGAGCAGGCGGTCCCACGTGATGGTAAGTGTTACCGCCGCCCATGGACACCTGCAACACCAGAGGGTATGCGGGCGCGCCGCCGACCTTGCAAAATCCTATTCACAGCTCTCTTGAAGAACCCCATCGTTTAAAATATTATAGATTTTTAAGGTCTTTTTGCTATTCACAAGTGATGTAAGAGTCGTGTGTGGTGCTATAAGTATTAATATGGTGTTTTTATGGATACATAGGTCTGATTTAAACTCTTAGAATCAATAAAACAAGTAAGTAACGACTTAATTGTATATTTAAGCTGAATCGACTGAAAATTAATATTTAACTGATCTATTATGTAAGTTTTTTTTTCCTTGTTTAATTATTATTATTAGTGAGCTTTTCGATATATTATTATGTTTACGTTTGTAGTAAATTATAAATGTCTATTTTCTTACTTTAAGCCCGTGTAAGGGGAGGCACTGGATTTCGACATACAGATTTTTAATCTAGTTTAAAGAGTCAGGGCTCAGTGAAAATCTGGTACTTATGTAAAAATTGAGAAAAACAAAGACAATTTCAACTCTCATCGTGGAATTAGTTTTAGGTTAGGAGTAGGCGTTCGATATTTTCGTCAGACTATCGGAACCGGATAGAGAGAAAATTAGTGCTTACTAGTGCGGAGATAATAGAAAAATATATATGCGCATATATGCCATCTACGCGGCGGAATCTTAGCTTTTATTAATAAAACTGTGAGAAAAATTAGCAAATAGTAATGGAATGCGACATTTCATCACCTCACCCGGTCCTTCTCTATACGTCTTAGGGGGTCAATTGATTAATTATATTTGGGGTTGAGGAGGAAAGGGGGATGGGGTTGGGGCGATATTTCTCGATGTTTGTTTCAGCAGGGGGGTGCGGACGCGGCGAGCAGCAGCGGCGCGTGTTCGCCTGCACGTACACGGCACAAGCACAACACATTGATACGCGGTACACACAAATGCTTTAAGACGCTTTTACACTAACAAACATCTTCGATTATATTTCATGTACATTGTTTCCAAATATGCTATTTGAGTTATTTTATTTATCGTATTTTTTGTACTCCTACTCCGTTCTCCTACTAGTAGGAGCTTAAGGATTAATATGTCCTTATGCTTCTACTGTTAATGAGTACAATCATCATAAAACAAAAAAAAAATACAAATCATAATCCATATAGATAAAAAAGAGGTGTAACCTTGTAAGAATAACGACAAATTATAATAATAAATCATCGTATAATTCTAATGAATGTTCACCGCCGTATTACGAATAGGAATATGAACAATTCCTATTCGTAATACGGCGTTAGGAGCACGATAATATACTATTCCTCGTGCTTCTACCGGCAGGAGAATGTAGTAGGACTACGAGGAAACCCTCATTTCATTGAGGAAAGAGAAATGCATGTGAAAAATTGATCAAAAACTTTTGATAGTGTAACAATAGCGGCATTACACAGTAATACTTGCATTTTACGATTCATGTTATGAAATTGTAAGACAAACTTCAAAAGGCTGTATAGTTGTGAACATAATTTTTTTAAACATTATCACAAGTCTTTATGAGACAATGAGGAATAAATGGGTGCACTGGAAAATCTATTGCGTAGGATCACATTCAATTTTAAATGAAGCTGGAAAAGAGACAGTTGTTATCTTACATACGGCGACAGATACTCATTCTCGTAGGTATAAAAGAGAAACAAAATAGGATATAACATAAAGTAGAAAGAGCTTGGACCATACGATTATATAACCATAAGATAGGAGGGTAGGAGTGAAAGAAGTCACATCCAATAAAACGAGTTATATTCAGGATTTAGAGGACGAACGAGATTGATGAAGTTTGTGAAACTGCAAGTACTCTTGTGTATAGAATTTGATTACACACAATCATGTATCGATTAGTTATCTAATGGTACATTTTAACAAACTTAAGATGTCAAAAGCTTCAGTTATCGAAATAAATCTATTTTCTTTTAGCTTAGATAACTACTCGATAAAGGCTGTATGAAGATTAGCTAGTTAACATCAAATTGTATACTTCATTATGCCTGTTTTAATTTACAAATTTAAAACTACGCAATAATGGGATGACGATATAAAGAAAATCTAACTACGCGAGGATAAAAGCTTTAAAAATACGAACAGACATATTGAAGTATTTTAAATACATTCAATTATAGAAATACATAACATCCATATATCCAATTATTTTGTTGGTGCTTCAGTATCGGGCACTTTTTTAATTTTAATGGGACAATCAAGCCTACGAATCATGGAAAATGTTTCTAAAATAAAGTAAATACTGATTTAAATTTAACTAAAGCGCGCGCCACGAGCAGGAAGAATTTCGGTCTTTGACATGGGATCCATCTCTTTTCCGTCCAGCCTTGGCTGATCTCATGTTAATAACCGAAATTATTTCTACTCGTGGCGCGCGCTTTATAAAATGTTGTTGGAAGTATTTGCGTATAAAGATTTACTGTTATCATTTGTAATATAAAATACACAGGCTGTATTCAAACCATACCAGAAATTAAAAACCAATTAGCGCAGTTGGTAACCCTTGTTTGCTGCGCAAAAAGTCCTGGGTTCGATTCCCAGCTGGACATTCATTCGTTTTAAAACAAATGTTTGTTCAGGTCTGGGTTGTTCAGGCCACCAGGTTGTTCAGGTCACCCACGAGACAGAGAATCCTAGTGCGGCCCTTTGAGTGTTGCGTTAATTATTTATTATTTGTAAGTTCCCTGAATATATTTTTTTTTGCAAAATTATACGAGCACGTTTTAATAACAATATTACAACATTCTTAACAATAGTGAAGAACGCTTGACAATAACAATAAAAGAAAGGACAACGCAACGTCAGTCTGTTTGTTCGCACAAATTTCAGAATTTTCTGTCGTTTTTGTTGCAGTTTTAACTGATGTTTTAACGTGTTTACTCCAAAAAAAATTACAGTGTATTTTTATCAAACTGAGTTCAGTAATTTTGAAAACTGGTAGAAGTCATTATAGCATTAAAATCTGGATGATATAATACCATAGGGATATGAAGTCATTAAGATATACCTAACTAGACATACTATACTTTGTACAAGTTAAGAGAGAAGTGAATCACTATCCTCTGATAGTGATCTATTTCACCTATTACGAGAGGAAGCGTTCTTCGATTGGCCAACTAACGCTGTGTTATACTGCATTATTGATACCACTGTTTTCTTAATGTGAATAGAGTATAATAAACTGATTATGAAATGTTATTGTAAGCGGATGAAATCACAGGCAATGCTAGTACATAAAACGACAATAATTTTAAAAACGATCAAGTACAGAATTACTAATTAAATGCCGGTCGGCCATTTTCGTATTTCCGACCGTGAGCGAGCGAATGCATATAACATAGAGTGGTTACAACGTTACGTAATGAACTCTGAAAGTGTATTTGGATGTTCGTATCTTTCTTTGCTTATCACCTCTTCGTGTTTGTTCGGAGTACGAAGATGGACGACTGGCATTATTTAATTAATAGTACTGATGTAGGAAACTATTTTCATGACTTAGATGGCAACTCGACTGTAAAGAATCTGGCCTGTAGTAGAATTGTCTTACTTAAATAATTATCAAAACTGTCAAGTCGACCTAAAAGGAGGCGTGGTCGAGTTGTGGCGTTTTTGTGGTCGAGTTGACTGACTCCTTATAAAAATAAGTGCGGTTAATGGATTATTTAGACAAGGAGAGATTTTGGAACGGTTCGGGCGAGAATATTGTATACGATTCTCGTATGTGACCAAACTAAATACAATTGTCCCATACAACTGTTCACATGATGATAACAGTGATCAGATTAGGGTCGTTAGGGATAGGATATCTGGGATTGGGATATATTTATACTCTTTTACCGGTTACGGATATGAAATTGTGTCTGATATTGTTTCGGATAAGGTTTCGGTTACGGATATGTATTTCATGAACTTTTTTAACAAATGTAACAAACCAACTGAAAGCGAAGGAAAATAAAACCAAATCGGGAGTAATAATACGGGGAATGAAGACAAAAAAGGGGTCAAATTTAGGAAAAATTCCCGGTAAACTAGATTTTTGTATGAACCTTCCTTTTGTGGTTCTAACCAATATCCCAAAAGTCCCCACCGATACATGTGCCGCTAAAAATGCTACTCGGGGTCAAAGGTCGCAAAAAACGGGTTTTCGCGAAAATCTCGTCAACGGTCACTTTTATCGAAAGAATAGTGGTTATCAAATTTGTAGCTTAGGAAATTGCCTACAAACAAACATATATTACTTTTTTCGTAAGACTAATGGAGAAAATTCAATTCAAAAAGTTGTTACGTTTATTTTTCTCATGATACGTAAGGTGTGTTAAGGTATTATTCTACTCTGCATTGTCTTTATTCCCTGTGCTATAATCGGAACTTTACTTTCAAGGAATTATATTATTATCAACAGTCACAGTTGCTCGTATCATGGAAGCAAAATTACTTGTAATAACCGAACTTTTATTTCGGTTTCCAATAATCTTTTATTTCGGATATCCGATAGTTTTGGTTACGGAGCTCCATGCCATCTCTAGATCAGATGATGATATAACAGTTGTTTATATTAGTTTTTGAGCGATGTTTGAAAAACTCGCGGTGGAAACTCTCCTTGTGTAAACTCGACTACTTTCAAAAACAACTTGCTATGCTATTCAGTGTCTTGTCTATATACAAAGACAAAGAAATAGTGAGAAAATTACAAAGCGAACAACATAATAATACTAAATAAATTAATGCTTTTATAAAAAAAAAAATAGTTTCGTTAATATAGAAAAGAACTAAAATAAACTTTTAAATATTTTGCCAATATCAATAAACAAAATTGTATTGCTATTGCTTTTTTTACTTTTTATATAAGGCAATGGTGCAATCAGCACATTCTGCCAGTGTCAAGTTTTCTTTGTAATAAACAATTTCAAGGTCCATAATATAATCTTGTCAATGTCCGGTCCCGTCGAAGTAAGTCTGGAGTCGCTCGGTAAAGTGATAGTAGGCTTACTGAGGACAGGACTCCTTGGAAGCACACGATACACGCAGTTGTCTGCTTTTATTTGATTACCATAAACATTACGCACAAACACTTTACAAGTTTAATAAATTATCACCATTAAACCATAAAACGCACAATACACAATTTTTATAATAATCAAACAAAAACTCAACTTGACTTTTTTCGTTAAAAAGTTCGACTATTTATTTGTCTTCGTACGAATAGGACACCGTATAGCAAGCAATGTATAGTAGTAATGAGGACCGATAGTATAGCAACTTGTTTCTAAAAGCAGAGTTAGATAAGGAGTCAACTCGATCATGAAGAGCTTCCTCTTCAGTCGACTTGACCACTGAATAGGGCGTTGAAAAGTAGTCAATCCGACTGATGACGACATTTTTGCGGTAAAATTGCCACCAAGGTAATTTTCATTAAAATTCTGACTTCAAAATGGTCAGACATGAAAATTTAGTTTCAGTACCCAATGACATCAGTGGGGACGACGAAAATTAGTTTAGTGTTTGAATTTTCGTAGGTCACAGTTGTTACGAAATAATCTAAAAATGAAAAAAGGGAATAAATAAATTTGGATCAATTGTAATTTTAGTAAATAACATCTGACATTTTTTAAGTTCATTTGGCGATTAAATCTATCTTTGTTATTAGGGTATTTTGTAACGTCAAACTCAAAATTCAAATACATAATTTATTACCGTTGTGTCCGCCGATGTCACTGAGGACAATGGTAATAATTTTGTCTACAATTACCGTTGTCCTTACCCGCGGGAATAGTCAATGGGGACATCGGTATAAAAGAAAAAATTACTCATTAGTGACCTGAATTTAGCTTGCTATTATACCTTGTAGCTGTCTGTTCAACAACGCTGTGATTCCAGGCCCATCACCTGTCTTCTTCACCACCAGCATAGGTTTGTCTTCACCCTCCTCGTAGCTGTTGGGAAGGTGACCGTTGCTCACCGCCATTGTTTCGCTCACCTGAAACATTTTGGACAGATTTTTATTAAAAAAAAAAGGTGGCAGACGAGCTAATACACCATTTGATGCTTATAAAAATATGGATAACTGCGACACAAGCCAATGTGTCACATGACAAACGTTAGCACGCCTGATGCGCCGCCTACGTTTTAAATTTAGGAATAGATTACGAAATGGGAATAAATTATTAAAATAGATTAAAATTAGATAATTTAGATAGATTTAATAAATTAATTAATCAATACAATTCTTAAAGGGATGTTTAGCTAAGCATCACCTCATTTATAGGCAATGTGGAATAGCTGGGCAGAATAGAGTATAACGAGATGGAAAATAATGAGTCAAGAAGTTTGCAAGAAGTTGTACTAGATTGCAAGTTGATTACTACTAACAATTATAGAAAGATTTCTTTCTGAAATAAAATGATTATTATGATTATTCCATAATAATATCCATACGATGGATAGAATCTCTCACGATGAAAGATCCTGAGGGTCGAACACGATTTGCAAAAAGTCATCATATATGTCATAAAAAGTCATCATATTTCTAGTGAGCTGTCTTGTCTTCGGGTTATTTTCGCAATTAGTTGATCAAAGTGACCATTTTGAGTGAGAGCCTTTCCTCGAGTATGACCTCTACTCGAGCCATTCCAGTTCCTTCTCGAAGTCGCTGAGTTTCTGAGGGTCTTTGCTAAATGGAACGCCTCGTGCACTGTAAGAGTACGTGTGACTGCGTTTTATCAACCTCCATGCACGCTCTGCAGAAGAGCAACCTTTTAGGAACCTAGGAACTTTAAAGTACAATTATTCATACCTGCATAAGTTTATGAACGACATCCCTCCCTAGGATGTGATCAAACACGGCCTGTAGGAAGACGTCCGACATGATGGAAAGCTTCAGCTTATCCCGGTGCCAGACCAGCACACGAGACTCTTCCATCGCCATTATTGACACCTGGAACGTGAAGATAAGGAATTACTGCTTCATTTCTTTGTTTACTGTTTTTTATTTACTTGGGTTGGTAGAATGTTCGTCGCAACTTAAGTAAATGTGCGCTAACTTAAGTAAATAAACTTAAGCGCGCGAACGCTGCTTTATTGTACACGTTCTTTCAACAATATGAGGATGTAGAAAAAGATAGCTTCGTAAACGTTTGTTGTTTTGTTGCAACACTTTATTGGTACTTATGATAAATTGTTACAAACAATATTACCGTAAGAAAGTATGAAGGCGGACTTATTCTTGAAAGGAATTTCTTCCAAGGAGATTCCTTGAAGGAGTCTTAGCTTAGAATAAAGCCTGTAAAAATAGGACCTCTGAGAGGTCGCTAAACGACTCGTACCATCTATACGCCCACAACGGGCACACATGCAAAACGCCGAGCGCTTCTACAGAACATAAATAAACTACGTTATTATGCTAGAAGGGTGGCTGCTGTTAACAGGCGACGGTGACCACTTACCATCAGTGGGTCGCCCACCTTTTGTTTTTCTATAAAAGTTGGTGGCGGCAGAGCAAATAATTCACCTGGTGGTAAGTGGATAATGTCGCTCTTGTGGACATCCGCGATACAACGGGTTGAGAAGTTTTCCTCGATCCATTACACCTAATTGCCCTCATTACCCGTGCTTGAATGCGGGGCGTTGTTTCTCGGCATCGATTCCCCAACGGAAACGTTTTGTTTACATTACAAACACGTATAATTTGGTTTCCATTACGGATTTATTTTCTGTTGTCTATGCCTGAATACACGACTCTCAATCTAAATTATTTTAGTTCGAATCATGTTTCTAGGCACCTTATGCAGTCTGAATAGAAACTAATTTCTAAGTCTATGTCAAGCACGATCTAAGAACGGTCTATGTATTAATCCAGGCGATGCAGATGACTTTGAAAAACTACAGAGATGGTTCATAACTTCAGTTCAGAATGATAATGTTGGCGCGTCCCCAGATTTGGAAAGAGGGTTGAGAAAATGGGTAGGGATAGGATGGGCATTGGCATAGTCGAGTCGAGTGCGCCAAGCGACTGTAGAACTACAGCGTGCACTCTCTCCTTTCCACATATATTAACATGTTCATGTTCTTAAATATACTTTATTAACAGTTTCTGTAAAACTGCGACCAAATATGTAGATAACAAAATGATACTATATTAGAGCTAATAAGATTAATTCAAAGTGCCCACACACGACCTTACATATTTAATATCAAAATCTAAACTATGTTTACTAATAAAAAAGCATTGATACAGAACCCACGTGCATGGCGTTCGGTATATACCGTGAAAAGTGAAAGTCTAGTGCGGAGAGTACATTTCGCCCACATGTTCAGTTTGTTGTGGTGTTTGTCGCATTTGCATAATGTGGGCATTTGTTTACAAAGTATCCACTGCATAGATTATTTTAGAAAATTGACTAGAAATGGATGCAAGAAGGCAATGAAAAAATTTGTTAAAAGTTGTTGTTCCGTATTATCTCCATGTAAAAAGTTAGAGGTTATTATTATAGTGAGTGAGACATGTCAGAGCCCATTCCCATCTTATCCTATCCCTTTTCATTTCCCTAACCCTTAGTTCTTTCCAGTGTCGTGGGTCCAGAGACACATAAAGAAAGACAAACACCCCACCCGCAACATCTAGACACGAACAAACACCTGTCTTTAAACAAATGATTGTCCAATTGGGAATCAAACCTGGAACCTTTTACACAGAACGCAGAGGCACCAACTGGGCTAATTGGTCGTCAATTAGCGCAACTGATATTAGTTAAATTCCTTTGCGTAAAACGATAATAATAACATAAAAAACGTCAAACACCCCGGTATCTTCTCCATCATTTTTCTCCAAAGCATTAATAGGTGAGGACTGGCTGATATTCTTTCTTTGGAGAACCCCTCTGCACACGTTGCAGTATGACCCAGTCGGTAGGATGTCACGGTAACAAAACATTAGAAAAATATTTCATCTTTGCCAAATTTCATACACACGAAAGATAAGTAATAATGTGCAAACACCTCCGCTATTTCATTACCATCTGTAGCAACAAATTACAGAAAAAAGATACAATAACTTGCCAATTCTGTACCAGAACAGCGGGCATCACAAAAAGCAGTTACTTTAAATCATTTTGACCGCACCTCTAATTAATAAAGTAGTTTGTTTAAATTAGCCTGTAATATAATTAACATCACCTCGTTGAACCAATAAATAAACAGTGTACCTGGAAGTACTCATCGGTGGAGACGCCAAACCACTCCGGCGAGTCGAGGAAGTGGTGCGGGAACACTATGTGCAGAGCCCGCTGGTTCTGCGACACCACCAATCTGGAAAACAATAGTATACAAGTTAGTATATCCGATATAGCACTTCTTATATCTGATATAGGACTTCTTTATATCCGTATCAGACCATCCTATCTCCCCTCCCCTTCGCGCGAACATGAGTGGAAGTTAGCAAAGCGTAAAGACATAGATGTTTTCTTCTCAAATGAGCGGTTTATAAACATGTATGCCATGGAATTCTTACAGAAATCGTTATAATGAATGTACGTTAATAATAAGATTATAGGATGAGGTAAAACTTTCATACCAAATATCAGGGCGCGCCAACGTTAGTCCTTTTTGACTGATGTTGGCATAATTATATCGCGGATGTCTACGGTCAATTGCAGATAACCCTGTACCACTGGATGGGTCTGCCTATTCGTCTCGCAAAAATCGTACAAAACTATAGTAATTATAATAACTAATGGCATCTTCAGAACAATGGATCTAATTTATAATGTAGAAAATGCAAAAATATGCTGAATTTGATCCCCAAATTATTAATCCTCACAAAAGACTACCTTGAAATGTACTGCATTTCCCACTTTTATCTTATTTCCCTAATGTATGTACGTGTTTCGGTAGTGAGTGAGATGTGCCAGAGCCCATTCCCATCCTTTCCCTCCCCATTTTCCCAACCCTTTCTCCAAATCCATTCCTATATCTCCAAAGGTAGGCAGCGCATCCGGGGGCGTGCCAACGTTTGTCATTTTAGACTAATGTTGGCATGTATCGCGGATGTCTACGGGCGACAGTATCCACTTACCATCAGTTGGACTGTATGCTCGTCTGCCGCCTTCGTCCATAAAAAAAAATGAAATTACTTTTGTGGAACACCCAATTGAATAATAGACGTTACGTGGCGAATTTATTCGCACAAGTCACAAACTGGCATTCCATTCCAAACACAATCAATGAGGTCACCATATGCCTAGAAATCTAGATCGTAAATATTTTGCAGCAACGGGTATACTAACTAGGTATACACTAACGCTTGAATTGTACTTTGAACTTTAGCAACAGGAAGACGACGCATCACGCAACTAAGATATAAAGAGACAAATAATAGTATTGATAAAATCCTCAACGGTTAAAAACTCTTATTACATTTGAAAAGGTTTAAGTAAACACATAAAGAAGTCTTGTTGACAATCTACAACAGTTTAATACAACCTGTCACCGTTGTCGTGCGATTTACACGATGGTAAGTGGTCACCTCCGCCTGTGGACACCTGCTACACCAGGGGCTTACGACCTTGCAGAATCCTGTTTACAGCTCTCTTGAAGAGCCCTCCCTATATGGTAGCGTAACGGAAATACCTCAGCTGGCAGTTCATTCCACAAGTTTCGTGTTCGCGGTGTAAATAATCACGGTCATTCATATTAATAATATATAAATAAATAATATATGTCGCTATAGGTAAATATTATAATGGTCAGTTTAAATTGATAAATACATATGTGTGAAAAACACAATACCCGTCCAGGAACACGTCCCAAAGTACGATTAAACGTTTAAAAAGAGGAAAGTGGTAAGAAAGGGGTACAAAAACATAGATACATACATTCTCTTACTCCAAAAGCGTATGCCATTTCCGTTACGTTGTGGGTAAAAAACAAAGGCAACGAACTTATATCAAGTAAAATCAACACTACTCCTCATAAAAGAGGATGTAAGAAACCTCGATAAAGCCTGGGAACGGCTAATAAACATGTTTTAATAAAGCGGCGGGTTCACGAAGGCTCTAATTAAAAAGAGTACGGGACCAAGCGCGGGCCGTCTCAATTATTTATACATTGTACAATAATTCCAGGTCAGGTCACCGACAACGTGTCCATCAGAGCGTAGCAGCATTAAAGTTATAAAGGTTTTTGTTGAAAATGCTATGGATAATTAACTGACTAATTTTTAATTTGCCTTTGTTCAATACTTCTAAAATCTTTGCACGAACAGCTGTTTCTTTGTCTTTTTATCTTTCTTTTTTACTTTATTTTGCTTTAAAAAGCTACAGGTTTACATGATTTATACATTTTGTAGGCAGAAATGCTCTCTGACCGAATCACACTTTCGCACCCTTGCTTATTTAACAGAATACGAGTAAGTGACTTATAAATATATATATTTCAATTATTATAATAGCATATACATATATTAAATACATGTTTAGGATTTTGTCACGTAGAAACGGCATTAAAAAGGACAAAGATCTTCGGAATCTGGACGTTTACCACGAATCTGCCGAAAATCAGTTAAAATCAGTTAACCCCTTTCAAGATAATCAACATACACCAATTTTTAAAAGAGTTATTTCGGTTTAGTTCGTGTATTAATTAACTTGATGTCTTCAAGAATACAACTTCCGATGAGTCAGAATTTGCGGTCAAGATACCAATCCTAATTTATTACAAGAGTACATACAAATGTAGAAGATTCTTTCCAAAGTTGAAAATGTAACAAAACGCATTATAAATATTGTCCGAAAATAGTCTTGGTCTGTATCGCTTTTAGGAAGACGTTTTCAAGGATCGATGTAAGTCAATCAGTTTGGTTACAATCAATCAACGTTATCTGAAATTAGTAAAAATGAAACAAAATATGGTAAAACAAAGAACATTATTTTATATGTACACAACTGATTACATTTATTATAAGTCGGTACAAACTAAAAGGGTGTATTGCGAAACATACCAGCATAATTGTCGAAAACACGAAAAAATAAATGATTTAAGGCATGATTGCAGCAAAAAAAACACTAACTAAAACTGTAATGTGAATAAAATTTCCCATAGAATGTGATATATGAATTGCATATGCCTATAATCACATAATAAAATAGTAAACACAAACAGCAGAAATAATAAAAGGAGTTGTTATATCCTAACAAAATTTCATGATAATATCGCCAGTGACATTTAAAAATAATATTTCACCCTTAAGTCAATCCTAACCTAACATCGTTGCGATCGCGATCCTTGACATTTTACCCAGTTTCTTTGCCCAAATATCATTCCCGGCTGAACTCGGCACTGCTACAAAGGTCGTCCTCTAATGGAGTTTCACGCTAATAAAGGTAGAGCTAACAACATTTACGTCTTATGTACTGTACCGGGTACTCGAATTTTGTTCCCAACTCGAAAAACACATTTAAGACAAAGGACCATTTGTTCTATAATACTGTCTCTTTGATTTCCCGATATTGTTAATTAACGATAATTTAATTGCCGCTAAAGCTCCCGAGGATATTTTCCGAAAACAAAACAACTTATAATGACACATCATTATTTCTTGGAATAGAGAATGTAAGTATGATTCATTGCGATGTTAATGCTAACGAAACTTTTCAAGAGGCATAAAACGTACGTATAGTAAGTTGTCTACATAATTATACTCTAGCAAATCTATACCCTCATGATGCTGTAACGTCATACGTAGCTGAGTGCCGCTAAGTGGAGAGCTGACTTTAAACCGCTTGAAATAAAGAGGCGAGTTAAAAAGTTCTTTGGAAGCATTGAGAGTGGATCGCAGCTGTGTTTACTGGGGCCCTCGTAAATACGGTTTTAACGCAGTAATTACACCGACTTATGTAGCCTGTGGGGTTTTTATAGCTTGTTGCAAAGTTCGGATACTCGTACTAGACTAGACTCGATGTTAGAAGGGTGTAAAGGTCAATGGGCTGATAACTGTCAAAATACGGAATTAATTATGAATGGATACTGAATTGCGTGGAACTTTCATATTAGATGCGGCAAACGTCGATGTCAATTTCGCAGTGTGATGATCCAAGCAACGCAATTATGTTTCGTGCAGGATATGAACCCTTTTGAAGTTCGGAACTGGCGCAGTTAATATACTGTTACAAGGTGTAATACCAAACCGTCACCTAAATATAATCTTCAACGGTTCAGTTTTCATTGAATTAAATATTTTTTCGTAGTTGAGCGATGCTCTCTACTTGTGTGTTTCATTCTTAAAATATTTGTTTTTTTCTATAGAACAAAAAGGCGGCAGACGAGCATGGTACGCGATGGTAAGTGGATACTGTCGTCCATAGACACCCGCGATACATGCCAACATCAGTGCAGAATGACAAACGTTGGCACGCCCCCAGATGCGCTGCCTACCTTTGCAGATTAAGGAATGGATTGGTAAAATGGGGAGGAAGAGGATGGGGTGGGAATGGGCTCTGGCATATCTCACTCACTACCGAAACACGTACGTACATTGGGGAAATACGATAAAGTGGGAAAGGCAGTACATTTCAAGGTAGTTTTCAACGTGGTCAGTGGAGTGCGCCCAGCGGCTGTGGGAATGCAGCATGCACTCGCCACCTACCTTTCAAGTAATTTCAAGTATATTGCTTTGCAAATTTCATGTTCGCACGTACTCGGTATAGGTTTAAACATTGTTACAATAAACTGTTATAATATAAAATGATTTATGACCCTTTGTCAAATCAATTATCCAGTGGCTTGTCTTGTTGAAACTTGAAACGTTCACCGGTCATTTATTACTTTGTCATTATCATCATCATTATTTATCGTCATTATTTATCATTTATAACTCTCTATTAGTATTTGTCAAGTAACAAATACTAATAGAGATAATACTAATAACAAATACTAAGTTCTGTCATCGGTATTGCGGATTGGACTTCATTTCTTCTCTTTTATTCTACTGTGATTACATTGATTTTAAGTTTCCTTTCGAGTATACGCAAGCTTTTAGCTGCTTGCTTTTCCTATTTTATAGTTGTATCATAAATTGACATAAATTAGTGCAATGGTTTATTAACAACCAAGTCAAGTATTCTAAAAACATTTTTATAGAATCCTCGATTTAAATTCAAGTATTCCAAGAATAGTATGATGTGTAACAAGAAGACAATGATTTATAATGAATTCCGCCATAGATTTAATAATCTTGGAATAGTCAAAAGTCAGACTAGGTGTCGAAATGTAGGTCCGAATGTTGACTAAAAACTGTGTCAAATGGATGCAGAAAAGTAGATATATATACTTTTAAAATATACGAGTAAACCGAATCAAGTCAGAGGTTCTCGACAACAATGTTTGGTCGATTAATAGAAACGCAGGATTAAAGAGATCTAATTATAATCAGGCGGAAGTACTGAGAAGCTCACTGCGGGACGCCAGGTCAGGTGGACCGATGATTTAGAAAAGTTCGGTGTTGGTTGATGGATGGAAGAGCCGAAGATAGTGTGAGGGGGGCGAGCTTTTGGAGAGGCCAGCAGTGGAGAGGCATAGGCTAATGATATGGTATGGCATGGTAATTATAATAAAAGATATGTAAACTGTTCGCTATGTTCTGACATCCATTGATAGTTTGCTCCAAACATGTGTAAGTGATATCACAGCGGCTACTCAAAAGTGATTAAAATGGGTACGCATAAGATTACATTGAAAACATGTTGTCCTCGGTCCAATACAGTCCTCAATGAGCGTTATTCAGTGCCCCCCGCGTCGCAAAGAGGTCGAGCAATGCAAGGAGATCTTTGTGGTGCGGGTTGCGCAATTTCTGTGACAGCGTGCGTATTTATTTCGCTTTTGGTTTCAACGGCATATTCATTCAAAATGTTACCATATAATTGAGGCATCTTTGTATAGAATAAGTGGCGAATTAAATGACACAAAGATGCTAAGGGACATCGACTATGCCAAATGCAATATAAATGTTATGCGTCGCCAAAAGGTTGGAAATGTTTACTGACATTTGATTACTTCATCTGCGGTTTTAATTACTCGTTTAAACTTCAACACAGAAATTGACTGCACCTTAACAGCGCGGTTAAAGCTAGATGGATAGTTAACATAGACTCAAATGTGCTAGTTTTAGTTAAGCAAGTCAAACGTGGAGCTTGGAACTGGTTAATAAAGCTTTATAATAAAGACTACAGTATATTTGTGTAGTTTGTATTTATTTATCACATCATCTTATTTGGGTCTATCTCGCATCTCCCAAATGAACACCTCTGATCAACCCAATGGTTGGCTGCTAGAGAACGCCTTAATTAAGGCATTAAGCTCGCCTTTTGTACGATAATGTGCAATGAAGTGTATAAATAGTAAAATAATATAAAAAACAACAAGCTTGTCGCGTGAATTGTAAATGGTACCACCTCCTTTTACGAATATTTCGCGACAAGCTATTTGAGAACAAATAATTCAATATAAACTTAGTTTATTCGTTATAGTACATGGCTTCCATAAAAACTTGTTTTTAAAAAAACGTTTTTTTTTATATATTATTTTATTTACACCTTTTTAGTTAGAAATATTTCTCAATCTCTCCATTTCAAGTAACGCATCATTACGGTAGAAAGTCATGTTTTATTTTGCAAAGTTTCATGTGCATGCCGTTAAGTACCATTATTAACCGTTGAGGAGTGCCCTCATGAGGAGATAATCCTGGCTGCAGCATCAGTTCATGGTGTAAATTATGTTTAGCTATCAAAATTAAACCTACATGCAAAGTTACGTATCTCTGCTACTAATCATTGAAGAGTGCCCTCATGAGGAGACAATCCTGGCTGCAGCATCAATTCATGGTGAATATCATGTTTAGCTATCAAAATTAAACGTATATGCAAAGTTTCACGTCCGTGTTACTAACCGTTGAGGAGTGCCTTCGTGAGGAGACAATCCTGGCTGCAGCATCAGGTTATTTCTATCATTTAGTATATTGTCATCAGAACTGAACAAGCATGCAAAATTTCAAAGTTGTAAGTTTAGAGGAAGTGGTTCAAATTTGGCTTGCAAGATTTGTCCCAAACATACTAACTAACAGGTGAAGTTAAATAATAAAAGCTTATAAAAATAAAAAAAACTAATACTGTAAAGCCGATTTAGGACCGTTTCTCGATCCTCAATTAACCGTTTTGTTCCAATTGAGCTGGCCATATAGGTCTTGCATTATTATAAGCAAGAATTGTATTCTCCGATGTATGCTGATAAATGGGCACTGTAATTTTATACAATAACATTACTCGTCAGTAAAGTCGGCTAAATGCAGGTTTTGAAATAAACCTATTTTTATTGACAACAACATATACAGCAAATAATACATAGATAACGTACAAGTAAGAAAAACACCATGGCTTGTTGCATCAATTGGCACCAACAGAATATGTCACGGTTCGAACTACGCTGATGTTACGACTGATACCGTAATAAATGGTTCCTATGTCAACCTTCCTATGTCCCAACTTAAGCTGAGCTGGACGGTCATTTAGTATAGTTGTGGGACACACGAACAAAAGGCCTATCTATTATACCTAGTAATACCTAGACAGGTATTACTCGTACCTATCTATCTTTTAAACTCTTAAAACTGTCTTGTTGTAAGTCTGAATATGTGTACGAGGGCGTACCCAAAACAAACCGAACTATTTTTGTACAAAGTTATTTATTTAATTTTTTTACAAAAAACATTTAATCTCCTTCAAAGTACTCTCCGTTGGAGTTAATGCACTTGTCCAATCTTTTGTTCCAATTTTCGAAGCATTTTTTAAACTCATCTTTTGTGATGCCTGCCAACGCCTCCGTCGTTTTTTTTTTTTACTTCATCAATGTCCGCGAAACGCTTTCCTTTCATGTCTCTTTTCATTCTTGGGAATAAAAAGAAGTCGCAGGGAGCCAGGTCGGGTGAATAGGGTGGATGGGACACAGTGGTCATACCATTTTTTGTCAAAAACCGCCGTACAGAAAGGGCTGTGTGAGCAGGAGCATTGTCGTGATGAAAAAACCATTCCCCCGACTGCCACAAATCAGGTCTTTTCCGCCTCAAACTGTTGCGTAATCTTTTTAATACCTCTAGGTAAAATGCCTGGTTAACTGTTTGACCAGGTGGAACAAACTCTGAATGAACGACTCCTCTCACGTCAAAAAAACAAATGAGCATTGTCTTAATGTTTGATCTCACTTGACGAGCTTTTTTAGGGCGAGGCGATGCTGGAGTCTTCCATTGGCTCGATTGTTGCTTGGTTTCAGGGTCATATCCATAGCACCATGATTCGTCACCTGTAATGACCTTGGAAAAGAAATTTGGGTCATTTTGGAATTCTTCTTTCAAAGAAGAGCATGATTCCACGCGGCCTTGTTTTTGCTGCTCAGTCAGCAGTCGAGGAACAAATTTTGCAGCCACCCGTCTCATCCCCAAATCTTCACTTAAAATTCTCTGTACTGAACTCCATGTCACACCAGATCTCTCCGCTACTTCTTCGATGGTTTGCCGTCGATCTTCCAGGATAATTTTGTGAATATTTTTTACATTTTTGTCGGTTCGCGACGTCGAAGGACGTCCAGAGCGAGCTTGATCTTCTATCGACATTTCACCACTTTTGAAACGAGAAAACCACTCAAATACTTGAGTTTTCCCTAAAGCATCACCTTTGTAAGCCGTTTTCAACATCTCAAGGGTTTCTGTGCCCGTTTCCCGAGCAGGAAGCAAAACTTGACGGCCGCGCGCTGTTCACGCAAATCAGCCATTACAAAAACGACGAGTACGCAAAATAACTTTAAAAAAAAAAATTACACCAACGTAACGCAACCTTCTACGATGACGGCCGTTGGCATACTGAATGTTGAGAAGTATGTCTATACGCCCCTACCGGCAAAAACGCGGTACTACTAATACTCTGTCCCGCACAACATCAGTTCGGTTTCTTTTGGGTACGCCCTCGTATGTGTCCTTTTCTTTAGTAACCTTTATTCAAGTTACAATTACAGGACACTCCGTGATTGTAACTTGAATAAAGGTCTTATCTATCAACTAGCAGTGCTGACGATTTCGTGGGCGTAGACATTAGAGTACGTGTGGTTAGCTTGATTCTCATGGGAACTCTATAATTGATCTGGATAAAAAAAACAGGCTAAAGTTAAGCCGGCACATGAATTACAACTATACCAAGTTTCACTCAAATCCGTCCAGTGGTTTTTGCATGATGCATCATTGATGAGTGTTCAGAGTCAGACAGACAAACGACAATATGACCAAAAAAAGTGTTTTGGGGTCTGTATTATTCGTACTTTACACCACATACACTTTTTTCAAAAAGATATTGAATATACAAAGATGGCTTTGTACTGCTTCTGCAATGCTGTGCAAGTTTTAGCTCCTTATCTGTTGTTATTAAATTTTCATTTAATAGTGCTTTTTGTATAATCTTCATATCCTTTCTATTACAACATTCGGCGCTCATTATGTGTAAACTCATGTTTTTTTCCCAAACATGCCTCCATCATAAACAGGCGTAGTCATTATGTCCTGTAATTAAGATTTTCAGTGAACTTGACTAAGGTGGGGTTCGAGCTAAAAATAATAAAATCCGATAATCCTGTAGTACCCACATTATACCTATAATATAATAAGAGTCTGAAGGTTTTCGGGAACCGTGGGATGTATACGAATCTTCTCCTAATGACATATAAAGGCACTCGACGATCCCCTCTTAATACCAGCATTGTTATCCCGTCCTTGGTAATAAATCTCGGATTTTTATGAGATAAGAGGAAAACCAAAAGAAAAAAATATTAAAATTAAATTACTCAGTTTAAATATAGACTAGCTTATTGTCAATATCTATAATATTTTACCGATGTATTTTTTCGTAGTTATTGTATGAATTTTATACAAACATTCTGAAAAGGTCTTCTTATAGAATGAAGGTGGCACACGACCAGACAATTCACCCGGTGATAAATGGATATTGTCACCCATGAACATCCATGGACATTATATGCCAACATGAGTCAAAAATGACAAACGTCGGCATGCCCTAGGATTCGTTGCCTACCTTTTCAAAATTAGGAAGAAATAGGAAATAGACATATTAACACATCATTAATCTTTATAAGAAATAGGAAAAGGAGCCTTCACGAGAGAAAGTTAAATTACTGATTTCAAGAATAATGTTGGTTTTTCAAAACTAAATACATAATATTTGAGATGTAACAAGCTCTATACATACACGTCATTAATTAATTTGTCTAAAAGGTAATTAAAATTCTCGTCGTTAAAAGCACTGACTGACTGAATGTTTGACTGACTTGAAAATATTCAAGTCAGTCAAGTCGTGGATTTATGCGCAGTTCTGAAGAATCACCCGTAAACGTCGCTCTATGCGTAAACATATTTCAGGACTAACTAATTAAGAAAGCACTAATTATTTTTAGCATAATATGTCGCCATTATATTTACCATGTTTATTATAAAACTATAAACATCTGTATTATGTTTCCACACATCTCTCTCAGTTCAATTAGACCGTTCATAATTAAAGATAATGAGATAACCGCTGAAAATAATGTCAAGTTCAAGTGTGAACTGCGTGTGAATCATGTGAAGGCATCGCAATCTTTAGTCTACAGTAGATAGTACATCAAGGCTAATGTTAGACATTTGTTTTTATGGAAAAAAGGCGGCAGAGGAGCATACAGTTCACCTGATGGTAAGTGGATACTGTTGTCCATAGACATCCGCGATACATGCCAACATCAATCAGAAAGGCCACTAGGGCCACAAGAATGTAGCCATTCTGAAAAAAAAAAAATGCCAACATCAATCCACAATGGCAAACGTTGGCACGCCCCCGGATGCGTTGCCAACATTTGCAGATTCAGGAATGGATAAGGAAAATGGGGAGGGTTAGGACAGAATGGGATGGAATTGAGCTCTGGCATATCTCACTCACTACTGAAACACGTACCTACGTACATTGGGGAAATACGATAAAGTAGGAAACGCAGTACATTTCAAGGTAGTCTTCTGTGTAAGAGGGTAACGTGGCCAGTAGAGTGCGCCCAGCGGCTGTGGGAATATACCGTGCACTCTCCCCCTACGAATATTGTGGACAATGTGTGAATGATTAGACCATATTGTGGTGAAGACATGCAAATAGAAACAAAAAATAACGCGCGACCTAGAGAAAGGAATATTAGTGTATTTTTCGCTTTAGAAAAAAAAAACATTTCTGTAGTTGAGAAGGAAAGGGTAGTACTAATATCTATCTAGTAATAAGTTATGGGTAAAAATAGTAATAAGTAGTAATCTATCTAGTAATAAGTATGGTAATAAAAAAAAAAAAAATTCAGACTGTAATTTCTTAATAACTCAAGTGACAAATAAAATCAATTAGTCACCCCGTGACCACGTCCACTGCAAAGTGTTCGAAACGTCGGGATATAAATAATGTTAAATATACGCGATTTAAACGAAAACCTAAGAAAATATTAAGTTATGGGTGTCCAAAGGGCTACTTTATTATATAGTAAAAAGAAATAAAACGTAATACAAAAATTAAATTTTTGGTGCTGTCAAATCGTTATCTTACAAGCTACACATTTGTATAATAATATGTTTATTGGTTTAAAATAATTTCTATGGAATTTCTTGAATAGTTTTTAACGTTATACATTTGAAACTACGAGTACATATGGATTCAAACCATCTTCGTATCAAATTCCATTTCTGTCGGTTAAGAAATGAGTTCTCTTAATTAGCTACAAAGGACATCACAATTTGCTATTCTATTTATATGAATCACGGAATTGTAATTTAGAATCAAGAGAAGACACAAAAATGTATTCGCAGAATCGAGAATTCATTTGTTCCTTACAAACTTGAAGCATAATTTAGAGTTTCGCTTCTCACAAAGTAAATCTGATAAACATTTGTTTCACTCTTATAGCTATTTATGATTAGAAAAATATGTTGAGTGCTTGCTGTGTATTTTTCTTTATATTGTACTAGAGCGATGCCTGAGAATTCGTTAGCGTGAACTTGTGATTTCCGTGGGAACTGATAAGGGATCTGGATAAAAGTACCCTAAATGTTAATCAGGTAGGTATATAAGGTATAGGTATATACGAGTACCAAATTTCATTAAAATCGGTCCAGTTGTGTTTGCGTAATGCACGTACATACAGACAGACAGAGACAAAAATTCCAAAAAATGTTGTTTTGGCTTCTGTATCGTTTATTCATTACATTACAACGTCTATTAAAAAAAAACAAATCTACTGACTCTGCTGTTACAATTTTATTGTATGTATAAATTGTTTATTATTGTTGTCAGTTTCAGTCAGGCTACCGTGAATTTCCCTTCAGTAATCATTGTCATATCATAGTCATAGTCATTGTCATAGTCAGATCAGTTACGTAGACAGTCAAAAAAAACTATTTTTTAAGATGATTTCTCTAATTGCAAGATCGGCAGCACACCCCAGAGCCCCGCTTGTGTTGTATGTGTCAATGCACTGCGGCGCTATGATGAACCTACCATTTGGTGGGCCGTCGCTCAAATGTCATCAAGTTTAATAAATAAAAAATTAAAGCTACGCTCATAAATATTTTCGTATGAATTTGCCAAAAATGCATCAGAATCTAGGTATAACTCGTTAGTACATATTTCTTTAGGCACTGCTAGTGTATACTATTCCGAGGCTAAAGCACTGGGGCCAGTTACAATAATAATTTTTCAAATCGTATCTCACCGTGTGAAGCCAGAGCGGGTGGCTAGTTGAACAATAAAAGTCATGCATAGAATAGGTTCTGAATAATAATTTGGTACAGGAATAACGGGAGAAACGTTTAAACTGTCTCGGAACTCTCGACGAACTTACTAATATATCAAAAGAATGCAAGAAATCTATAAAACCCTCGTGTTAGGGGTACGATTATTTCGGAGAATTTACTTGGATATTCTAATCGCGATAGCACTCGGAAATCTAGATTTTGTTGTTCCTCGTACATTTTAGAAAAAATATGTTAATACGAATGGTGTACAGCTTTATGAGCCCTACCGCTACCTAACTAATATTATAGTTTAGGTGTTTTGGGATGTTTTTCGATTTCAATCCTGTCTCAGATAGGATGAATGAGAAGTATAGTAATGGAATGAGGAAAACCCCTCGTACCGTAGTACTCACTATTCCCAATCCTTCCCAATCCTTTTTCCTTATACACTCCTTATGTTACTGCGACGCGGCCTTCATCAATGCGTTGAAAGAGTGCAGTTAACGGACGTAATTCGAGAGTTATTTGCAGAACAACAACAGAAGACGTACGACGCCTTGAGAAATACTCGTGATGATAGTGTATGTACTTACTTGCCGGACAATACGAGCGAGAGGCTATCCACCTTGGTGACCTTCTCGTGCGCGTACAGCTCGTGGCACTTGAGGTGTCGCACGTTGCGCATGCACATAAGTACTCGACGGAACTGACGACGCGAGACTCGAAGTGGTTTGAAAAGAGCCACGTACACCTGCAAGGGAAACATTAAGACTAGTAAACGTTTAGGATTTAAGAACTATAGCGCGCTGTGCAGTTCACCAGCAGTTTCTTACCGCTAATCCTGTCCGCGAGGCAACTCATGTTGTGGAACTAATTGACTATGAGGACGAATGACTTCGACATAAAGTTCTTCAAAAAAGCTATACGTAGGATTCTGCAAGTTCGGCAAACACCCGCAGTGTCCCCGATACTGCAGGTGTTAATGAACTGCGGCAACTATTCACCACAAGTAGTGAAGCAAGCAAGTCTGCCTGCCTCTTATCCTATCAAAAAGCGCAGGAAATCAAATATTTATTTGTTTTCTCAGGAAAGCAAGAAAAAATATTTATTGTCTATGAAAACACACATTCTATGTTGCATGCTTGTATGAATGGTTCATTTTAGTTAACAGAATATGTACGAAAATTCAGGTCAAATAAAAAGTAATTAATGGGTCCTTTAAAAATATCGTCGTCTCTAGAAATGGGAAGCGGATTGATGTTACAGATCGAACTCATTGTTCAGGGCTCTCGAATCCGAAGAAATAGAATCCTTTTTAATTCCCTCTATTGTGATTCGATTCTTGTGATTCTGTTCCATTTATTATCTTATTATGAGTCAATAACTAAATGTTATCTGATAATTGTCATCGTGATAGTTAACCAAACAGGGATTCTGTCTAAATAACGCCAATAGATAACATTAAATTAATATCTGTGATAATTTTAAAATTAACAAGAGTCTGTCTAATGCTATATTAATTTTATTGTTATATAAAAATGTTACGATGTATTAACAGTTAATGTCGTGTGTAACCATATAATAAACGAAATGGGAGTAAAAAATAAGAATGAAGAAAACAAAAGACAACATCTGTAATTTACTCTGACATACAAATTACAATTCAGCTTCTCTACAATTCCATAATGAGTGTATTCGCAATGCGAGTTGTTAGGCAATATGGCCCTCCCACACGTGACTATCACATTAAAGTTGCGTTATTATAATTTATTATTAACACTCCGCATACTACTCGTTACGACCATTATTAATTAAGTGATGTTTAAGCCGCCAATAAGGCCTCTAGCCTTATTAGTGGTAAATTATTTATGATTATTTTCGCCATTATAACGGAAATGGAATAAAGAATCAATTAACAACTTATACAAAGGTTTACTGTGCATATATTGATAGAAAAGTAGATAGAGGTCGCTTTAGAATCTAAATTTAGATCTAAAGTTTAGATGGAGTTTCAAGAAAGCTGTGAATAGGATTTTGCAAGGTCGGCGGCGTACCTGCATACCTCCTGGTGTTGCAGGTATTCATAAGTGACGGTAACAGTTACCATCACTTGAGACCGCTTGCTCGCCCGCCTACTTCCGTATAAAAAAAGCTAAATTAAGTAAATTGCGGACGTATTGAAGAAGTGTCTAGTTAAGAGGGCTCAAAATCAAACAGAGTGACAGAGAGTCCATAAGCCATCAAATGTTATTTAGTTAGCTATAACTTTATAAGCCATGAAGTTTGTTAGGCTCATAGCAAACGGATATTCATGGTTATTGCTATCATTTACAGAAGTAAACTTTATTCTGCAAAAATCAACAAGCGTGCCATAACCAACTGTCATGTTTTCAGAGGGCGAGAATCCTGCCATACTTGCCGTATCTTGCGGTGGGGCTTTTGTTTTAGGTAGGCGATAACTGTCCTTTTGTGGGGGGGGGGGGGGCTTTAGAATAGCACCACTCCGTATCTACCCAGAGGGTGGCGTAAAAGGCCACTAAGGAACAACAAAATCTCTACCACTAGTCCTAAGGAACTACACCATCTCTATAAGAGTGGACACGCCAAAACCGTTTTGCTAGCGTAGCGTTTTAGCGCCATACATCCCTCATGCACAAAACAATGTGCATGCGGAGGCCCATGACCACCAGTGGATGATAAAAAGTCTGGTGACGGTAACCAGGTAACCATTGTCATAACATCACGCACATTATGACAAATTACGCACATTTAGCAAGATATTTTTTGGACGCGCTGATTTCACTTTGACTGACTTATTATCCTAAGAACATGATGTAAACTCTAGTTTCACCAAATTTGGAATAGATGCTTCTGTTACTTCTGCAACTGATGTTTTCTTTTAAGATGAGCTGACAGGGAGAAATCCGCTTACAGTTTGCGTCAAGTCGTCTGAATTTAAATGCCAATTTAAATAAAGGCTGACGTTTGAAATAGTCAGATAATAATGATTAAACAATGTTCCGTGCCGTATCACGGTGTTCTTGGATAAGTTCCTGGTGAAAATTTATTGTTTCGCGAAAATAATCGGTAAAATCTAGTGCTTTACAATTGTCTGTCATATTATCAAAAACAATTCACTACATTTTACCGAACTTTCTGGTTTAATGGGCCAAATACAAATAACAAGTGATGGCAACCTTTTTCTGAATTGTAACACCTTAGAACCCACCAGAAAGTAATCGAAATATTCTCGGTCGAATGAGACTGTATTCGGTATTAGAGTTGTTTTATTAATGTGAGTCACACGAAGACAAATATCCAACAGGAACAAACAATAAATAAATGATCCCGAGAGACTCTCCATGCGTATTTAACTCGGCTAACAACGAAATGAGTCAGACTAAATGTGACGGCAGAGCAATGAATGGAATAAGAGAATTTCTTCTTCAGCGAAGCAGAAGACAGCAAAATTAATGAGCCCAACAAAGCCATAGATAGATATGCACGGGTAATTAACCAATGCTATTTAGAAAGTCTGCTGCGTGAACTGTATAACATTAAACGCTTTTCATAATATTCATAGTCAAATTTTCTCGATAGAAATTTTCAAAACTTCAGATTAGTTCATACGAATTGTAATTTTAAGATTTCGGTATATTTAGCTGTGCTTTAAGATATCCTTGACTAATTGCAACTCCCACACATCCATTAGGTCGAATTAAAACTGTAGATCAGTCGAGCTAAGTTCATGTCATAAGCAACACTGTATCTAAAATCGTTTCCATTTCGTTGGGACCCGCGAACTACCAGCACAGAGCGATTTCAGTATGACGACTGTATCGTTATCGAAGCAACTGCATAATGTGCATGCATTTCGCTTATTGAAAATTGTAAAATTTATCAATATTGTATGATTAAGTATATCCGTAAATATGACACACGAAAACAAGAAAAAGACTATGTTTCGTGCCGTTATTCAAGTAAAACTTCAAATCTATTTCAAAGAGGCTGTAAATAAAAAATCCTACCGTAAATTTAAATGTAAATTTTCTACCGTTGATAGCTTTGCTTTGACATTTATATTTATTGCCCTTGAGATACGAGTAGGATCTCCGAAAACTGGAAGGCTCGCCAGCAAGGAAGCGTTACCACGTAACCACGCAATCCAAGCTGGTTGTGTGATAAATGTGAATTCAGTATAAAAGGCCTAACCAGTGCTAGACTGTACAATATCAAGTGAAGTTATTTTTAGTATTCGCTACGACCTACGAGTGTCGCACTAATTCATTATTCAATAGTTAGCGACCGTGCGTAGTGTCGCTGCACTTTATAGCTTCGGAATCGTATAAGAATACATACATAATTACGACATCTTTATTAGAATATAAGTTTTCGTGAGCCTTTTTTTCCGTTGAATTTTTTAATATATGTCTATACGTACATAACCTCGGTACAGATTTTTGTTTTAAATACTTCTTAGCTCTATTTCATATTGACCATCAGATTTGGATTACCATAGTACTAACGCAAAAAATAAGTACCTAAATAGAGTTTCTAACATGTCACGAGTTACGAGAATTCTTGTTTAAAAATATCCCAATACATTACACCAGAACGCACATTCTATACCCTCGAGTCTGGCGGCAAAACAATGGGAGTTTCTAGTAAATGACAAATATCCGTGCGGCATGTGTTCCCTCCTATTGTACGTACCCGTACACGTCGCGAAATATTCATCTCGAGGGTACCCCGCCAGAATGGCTGTTTGTTCTGGGAGAAAAATGTCAGTGTGTTTTGAAGAGGTCGAAAGCAGCCGGTGCGAGGCCTCTTGCTTGGAGTTATGTATGTCAAAATTTTATTATATTTGGAGATTGAGCTAGATGCAAATAGTGCATACAATATTCGTTTAGAATATTGCTAATATATCAATCGAGTTTATTGGTGTCTTATTGGCTAAATCAAAAATTGATCACTATTGCATTCTTTTGAAAATTTCGGGAGGATTATTTTTTTCTTTTAAACCAAACTCTCCAACATTAGCATTATTTTAATTTTGAACGATGGAACCTTTTCAGCTTTTATAAAAAAAAAACAGTTCATGGGCCAGCGTTAACGTTGTCTGCTGTTTATTATTCACATTACACTTCTGGATAATTTTGCAATAAGTTCCAAGACATTATTATTTTTTATGCCGACGAAAAACATCATGCGTGTTTTCATAATTTCAAGACAGGCTGAAGAACCCTTATAAAATTATGCACTTTCAAATTGTACATATTATTATAACGGTAGTAGATGGTTTGTCAACAGCTTTTAAATTGGAGTACCATATATTGATTGATAATGAGTTGATAATAATTAATGCATATCGTCAGAACATTTGCTCCATGTATATTATTAGGTCTATGCACCGTTGGTTCCTAGACAATGACACAGTGAAGACAGAATACTAATTAACAGCTTATTTGCTTTAACCATTTCCGGATTACGTGACTGGTTAATGTTTTGGTACGTATAATTTGAAACAGATGAAGGAGCACGAAACCTCTAGATCGTATTGAAATACAAATTAAAGGTAAACATGAGTGAAGCACTGTGATCTTGGTTAACGATAGGCAAACACAACGTAATACTGACCCTCATCAAGGCCGCAGCCGCAGCGTGTTTCAAGAAAATATTTTATACCTACATATTACCATATACCATCGTCCCGTGCTTTCCACTGCTGGATAGATAGGCCTCTCCCGAGGCCCGCCACTACTCACATTCTTCTGTCCATTCTCATCCATTCACTACTGGCTTTCTTTAAGTCGTCAGTCCACGCGGGTGGAGAACGTTCCACGCTACATTTCCCATTACGTTGTCGAGAACTCAGTGGTTACATTTTATATGAGGTTTTACACATACATTTATACATTTTATGGTTATGAGGGGGAGAGTGCACACTGCAATCCAACAGCCGCTGGGCGCACTCGACTGGCCACGTTACCCCTCTCTCACAGAAGACTACCTTGAAATGTACTGCATTTCCCACTTTATCTTATTTACCTAATGTACGTACGTGTTTCGGTAGTGAGTGAGATGTGCCAGAGCCCATTCCCATCCTATCCCCCCCATTTTCCCAATCCTTTCTCCAAATCCATTCCTATATCCAAAGGTAGGCAGCGCATCCGGGAGCGTGCCAACTTTTGTCATTTTGGACTAATGTTGGCATGTATCACGGATGTCTATGGGCTACAGTATCCACTTACCATCAGGTGAACTGTATGCTCGTCTGCCACCTTCATCCATAAAAAGGAAAAAATATGCGTTATAGTTATAGGATAAATTAGTGTTTAAATGTGATCTGTTACAAACTATTTTAACCTATTTATTATAATATACGTCTGTATGAGAATGTTGGCATATCTGTAATTTAAATGCATATAAAAAATGATGTTTTGGATACACTAGCAATGTTCTGTGTATATTTAGTAGATAAGCCTTAAATAAATAAAATAAAAATAAAACTTATGTATAAAACTATGTCGTTATAAACATCCATAATGAAGGTATTTCTTAAAATAGAGGAAAAGCGACTGGGAAAAGCCGCAGAACCGATAATTAATTCAAGTAATTATTTTATCAGCAATATGTATTTATTTATAAACTAACCAAAAATTATAGTCCTGTCCAAGGAGACTAATAACTAATCATCTCACGTCTTATCATAATTACCGTTTTACAATTTTGATTATTTACCTTCAGCTTTTTTTTTTTAATTTAAATAGGTACTGATGGCCGCAGCGAGTCCTCCCGCAATAGCGGCCCGTGTTTCAACGTAGTTTACTAAAAAAAGGTCATCCGGTTCATGTCTGTCGACGGTGACAAGGTCTCAAACACAAACTGACAAATCCATTTTATGATCTCGATTGCTCCGTTCTGATTAGCACTTCAAACACACGTACAGTGCATTGCAATAAAATAAATATGAAACTCTTAAAATAGCAAACAGCTAGTTCTAAAACAGGACGAAATACTGCGGGGAATGAACTGACCGCACGATGCCAACGAAACACTTTTAATATACTGAGAAGCTGCACGTTTTTATGAGGTGAGATTTTTAAAGAAACCTTTGGCATTAAAGATATGTAAATACTGTACCTAAAATAAATTAATTGCTAGATAAATGGTCTGCATGTCCATATCCATTGCATTATTATCTTACTTTATACTGTACGTTCCTACATTATTATCGTACCATTGAATCTAAATAGATCACGGTGATGACACCTGCGTGTTATGTCTAAAATTACTGGACCCCATAAACTTCCCGGTTCAACACGCGGCAGAGTAGTGAAAACCGCAACGAGATCGGTCCAGTAGATCGCGAGATTGGTGCGAACAAATATACAGACAGAAAGCTTTTGCCCGTGTGGATTATGTTCTAAAAGTAATTGACCCTCTCTGGAAAAAAATCAATTTTCCGGAATAAAATGTATCCTGTTTCATGTATCATAGATTTCAGAATAGCTCTCTGCGAAATTTCATTGAAATTCTAGTAGCTAAGTCGTGAAAACGTAACAGACAAACATATGGCCCGGTCACGGGGTGACTAATTGATTTTATTTGTCACTTGAGTTATTAAGAAATTATTTGAACTACCGTCTGAAATTTTTTTTTTTGAACTACCGTCTGAAATTAAAAAAAAAAGTGACTCAAGTGACAAATAAAATCAATTAGTCACCCCGTGACCACGTCCACTGCAAAGTGTTCGAAACGTCGGGATATAAATAATGTTAAATATACGCGATTTAAACCGTTCAAAGTTGTTTAATTGCTATGTATAGTAATCGCGAAAACCTAAGAAAATAATATGGCCCGGCTTTGGAATAGCACCACCCCATATCTTCCTGTGGGTGGCGTATAAGGCGATAAGGGATAACAAAGCGGCTACCACAAGCCCTGAGGAACTACATCACCTCTGTGGACTCAGAGTGGACTCGCCAACCCTCTTTTGGAATTTTGGTATTCGACTGTATTCAATATTGAATATTTTACGTATAAGAATAAACGAAGTAACAATGCCAAGTCTAAGCAACAGTTAGACGAAATTTCAAAGTAAAAACTGACAATATAAACAAAGGAACAATCGCCATTAAAGTCTGGGAAAGCCTTGGGTCCGCTTAGAACTGTTGTCGATGCAACAGCTACATAAGTAATCAATGCAATAATGGCGGAGACAATGGAGAAAACCAGTTACTGCTATTAGTTTTGTGCCTCTATCCCGTTTTTACTAAAGCTGTGCAACTGTATTGTGGTTACAACGAATGCTAGAATAAAAAATAGTTCTCCATTGAGATCTTTCTAATAATATTGAATGTATCTTGTAATAATGAATCTATACATTTCTTATAATAAAACCGTGTCTGTGCATTAAATTTTTATTGATACAAGTGATTGCAATATAATGATATAGAGCCCGAAATAGCAGTTTTTGGAATTTTAGACTGTCTCGTCTGTCTAACGGGCATCATGCAAAAGCTACTGAACGGATTCTAACGAAACTGGGCGCAGTTATAGCTTTTTTTATTTTATTTGTTATTATTATTTTATTCTGTGCCGGGTTACATAACATTAAGAATACTTTTTATCCAGATCGGTTATGGTCCCCGCGGGAATCACTCTAAAGTTCACGTGAATATTCTTTTGCCGGCATGAATATACTTTGCCTAACAATGACTCATAAAATAGCAGTAAAAGGACAACCTCGCTGGGATTCGTTTGCATGCCACGCAATACAAACAAATTGCTCTTCGCATAATCGTGTCTCATCGGCTAGTTCATCGTTGAGATCGCGCAATACATGATCGGAGGGATCTTGAAAAGTCGTTTCACTGAATACATTCATTCAATTATTCAGTAGATTTTTAGATTTCTAAAGAGGTTGAGTTTTCTTTTCTATAATTTCATAATAAATGTGAACATTGTACAGCCTTAACAGACATTACCGATGTAATTTCTTTGCTTTTATTCTTTTTGGGTTACAAGCAGGTAGAAGGACTCTCCAGAAAAAAATAGCCCGAAGAATGCAGTGTGCACGGCACCGTAGCGTTTTAACAAAACATAACAAAAGAAAAGGAAGGGGCGATGATGTAACCACATTTTGTTTTGATGGATTCGTGGTTTTAAAAGTTTGAGCCGTTTTGACTTTAGGGCCATTAGGGCGGTGTCGTGGTGAATAGTTGCAAGAACGAAGATAAATATCGGGGCACCGCTTAAATAAACCCTTTACCACACTGTAAGGGTCTTGGCCTATTTAGCATTTAGGATGTTCGGGTAAACACCCTTTAGATAGTAAAAGTCAGAGCCTACGTATACTAACTAATCCTTCACATAATTCATTCCCTGATTTGATCTTCGTTGACAGACAAAATTTCTCGTGAATGACAATGTGATATGATAACCGACTAGGGTTTCCGATTTCTCGAGGTTTTTTAGTTCTCGGGTGTCGAGAGTTCTCGAGCCTGATTTCTCGGGTCTTCTCGGGTTGTCGAGAAAAAAGTAAATTTTTGTCTAGATTTTTTATTTAAATAATAAAAAGAGTCTTTAATTTAATTGTGTTTATTTTAAATGATAAAATCAACATAATTTGAAACAAAAAACTAATTCTTAATAAAAAATCAGCTCAAAACAAATATACTAACTAAAAACAATCATATTTTTTCTTCTCACCATAACTAATCTCACTAATTTTTAATAAAAAACAAAATCTCTGTTAACAATCAGCTTAAAACAAACATTTTTAACTAAAAACAATCATAAATTTTCTCATCATAACTAAAAGTCACTCACTAATCTCACTATGTGGGTGATATGGTATGCATCACAATTTTTGGCAGTTTTAATGTAATTAAATAATAGGTATCTGCTATTAATACGAAAAAAATAACTGTCTTTAAGCCTACTTATTAATTCTTATAAAATATGCCTTAAGATAAACTAAAGCATTAATAGATTTATCAGACAGGCGGCTTCTAATCTTACTGACCACATTTCCCGATATGGAAAATACCCTTTCATTTTCTGTTGAAGTCGGCTTGACTGAAATTAATGCCTTGTATAGTGTTTCCAGATTAGGAGTCCTCTTGCCTGTTTTTTCAAATAGCAAAAACTCTTTTTTTATTATTGATTTTGAAAGCACCACAGCATTAGTTGATTCATCATTTTTCGAAACACCTTTTATTGCTCTCTCTAATTGAGCTGCAAAGCTGTCTTGTTCAGGTTCTGATTCGCTTACGCCTGCTTCAACAACTTCTGAATTATTTTCTGTCAAAGGTTCTGTAGTAGTGGGAACAGTGGGGTATAGGCGATTGAATAAGTCTTCAGCATATCCAATTAAAAATGTCTTGCTATTATCGATAAAATAATCACTCTTTTTGTGCATAAAATTATCGGGGCTGTTTAGGTAGCGTAGCAGCGATATTAGAGGTGTATTCCGACGATCTGATATTTTCATTTTAAGAGATTCTACTAATTGAAGAGCCAAAGGGTGGTCGATATTTTGTAATTGTTTTAGCAACACGTCTATTATAGCCTCTGCAGTTAGTAAATTGGCACCTTGTCTGCTCAATGCTTCTACTGCAAGTTTCGTTGGCGTCAATATCAACAGCAATTTTTGTAGTACACAAATATTTTCCTCCTTCCATTTAAATGAGCTATCTAAATCAATCAAGGCTTTTTTAATGGAATTTTTTAACTTCAAGAAACGCTCAATCATTGTTAGCTTTGAATTCCACCTAGTTCTGACATCCTGTAATAAGGCTAGTTCTGCCCCGAATTCAGTCTTCACATGTTTTTGTAGTGTGATATTTCTGAGAGGACTCTTTCTGAAAAATCTTATGATCGAACGGGTCTCATTCAGGACTTTATTTATGTCGTCATCAGGTTGCAATATAGATTCTTCATCAGATTCGTCGTCGATATCAGTGCTGGCTTCATCAGAGCTGCTGTGTTCATCGTCGCTAACAGGTGTGTTTCTTCTAGCAACTGTAGTTTCTGGTTTTTTTTTACAAAAGGTATCAAGAATAGCCAAATGGATGGCATGGTTTACACAGAGGACCATCTCACAGGGGCTCTCTCTGCCAAATTTTTTCATAACATTTGGCCCGTCGCTGGTTACGGCCAAGACGTAATGCTCGAAGTTTACCCCAAAGTATTTCAAACGCTCCTCTACTATTTCTCTAACCTCTGCGGCACCGCATTTTCCGGGTATGTAAACTAGCCCCAAATTGTAAACTTTTGCCTCTGCTGTATGGACACAGACGCTAAAATATCGTCTGTTTCGTATGCTTGTCCACTCGTCAATTGTCACACTTAGCCGGTTTCCTGATGTGCAAATCTGAGAAAGCTCTTTTATCATCTCTTTCTCCTTTTCATCATAAAACTTCAATATTAGGTTCATTACTTCGGTTTGGGTCTTTGGGAGTTTATACCCCTTGGCAACAAGTGATTCACGGATAAATTCACTTTTAGTAATGCCTCTTATAGTAAAACCGTCTTGGGCAGAAAGTTTAGCTAAAATTTCACCTAACGATTTTCTGGGTTGAACGTCAAATTTCAGTGTCTGCTGTACGTGCATAGTTTCAAAAGCACTTCTAGATTTTTTTGGTGCCGTCACCCCGGAACTGGACGAGCTGGTAGATCCGTCTTCTGTGTTCATTTGAGCCTCGGTGGATCTTACATCAATTTTGTGTACATGAGCTAAATGCCTCACTAGTCCGCTTGTGTTTGATCCTTTACAGGATATGGTTTTAGGACATTTTAGACATTGCGAATTTGAGGCGTCCTTATTTTTTTTGAAATATTTCCAAACTTTGGAAGTTTCCATTTTGGTCCATCAGTTGTAAAATCTATAACAAACAGTTCAAGGATTAGTAAGTATTTTAGTACCTACAAAATAACTGACGCAACAGTGGGGAGGCCTATGCCCAGCAGTGGGTTGATGTGGTTAGGTTAGGCTGATGACGGGCGAAGCCGTGGACGGAAAGCTAGTTTTAAATAAATAATAACAAAACTTACCTGTTTGTTCTGCAATTCTATTACTCGTACGTTACTAAATAAGTACACTATGCTGGCTTTATGATCCGATTTTCAATCCGAAGTAATCCGAACACGGCGGGAGTTGAAACACGAATGAACGAAACACAACTGGGGCCGCGCGGGCGCTTGCGTTTGTCGGCGAAAACAAAGGATACCGACAGACACGAGCCGCGCTGTCAAAGGATGCCGCCGATTGCCGCCGCCACCTCGCATTTACAAAGAAAGCTAAGCGTAAAAATGTTTATTTAAATTTCTCGATGTCTCGACTTTTCTCGAGCTGAATTTCCCGGGAACGAGACCAACCGATTTCCCGGGAATTCCCGGGACGAGAATTCCCGGGAACAAACCCTATAACCGACAAAGTCACGGCGAAAAAGCCCCAGCAAAGTCATTTATTTATTGGCAAAATAAAGTTTTCGACTCAGATGGGGCTTGCGTGAGATGTGCAAAAGCCTATCCCGGTCTCACAGAAGACTACCGTGTACGTACGTGTAATGTACGGCATTTTCCACTTTATCTTATTCTCCCAATGTAAGTACGTGTTTTGACAGTGAGTGATATAAGCCAGAACTCATTCCCAACTCATCCTATCCTATCGCTTCCCACTTTAACAATCCTTTCTTAAAATTCATTCCGAAACATACAATGTTAGGCAGCGCATCCCGGGGCGTGCCAACGTTTTTCATTATGGACTGATGTTCGCATGTATCGCAGATGTCCACGGGCGACAGTATCCGCTTTCTTTCCATAAAAAGGGCGTGATGATTGAGGCCTATATCCAGCAATGGACAGGCTGATGGTAAATTGATATTATATCTTGAACACAAGTTTTCAATTGGCATAATGTGACAACCAATACAGGAGTGACGTTGAAGGAAAAAGCAGGAATAGTAGTTTTCCGGGAAAATTGCTCGGAAGGAAGCAGTCGTACGCAAGGAAGTTGCAGGCCTCGTTTATCAGAATAACTAGTAGGTACGAATATTAAGAAGATGTAAAATTTAAACGTTGAAGGTATTGAACTGACTTATTTTGGGCTTATTTAGTTTTTTTTTTATTTAAGTAAATCTAAACTGCAGTACAGATTGTGGGCAGTAAACATGCATGCATGGTTGGAAACTGAGGGCTCGCTGGATAAATGATATTTTCTTGGATGGTTCTCGACTCAGATTTTGACTAAATAGCACAATACTAAAAACACGCTATAATTTTATAAAAGTAGGCATATTTATTTATTATAAAATTTAACATTATAGTGCATTTGTTACTTATTTATTTTTTATGTAATAATTAACAGGATGGCAGACGGCCAACCTAAATGGTAACTGAACCGCTGCATATTCCGACCTGTGAATAAATGAGCAGCATAATCAGGAATGATGATAAACTTCAAATCATTGGAATCATTTATCTTCAACACTTATGTTGTAGGTATATAAAGTAAGCTTTTAAATTATCAAGTCCAAGTTTTCACTTCCATGGCGGTACAGAGTCAAAGTAACATGTTAGCTACTAGGTGGCTACCAGTCAACTAATATGGTAACCGTCAGATGCCGCCACCGATCGACCCATATTCCAATTGAGCATGCACATTGCACCGTGTTTCGAGAAAGCAATATTGGCAACACGTTTAGGGTGATATGTCAACGCATATAAATGTGAACATATATTTTGGCACCTGTCTGGTCTGTGTACCCGAGTTAATTCATTTCAACGTTTCTTTCTGTAGCAGCCTATATTTTTTTTTATGGAAGAAGCAGATAAGGGAGGATTATTATATGTTTTTTAGGAATACGAAGAGTTGTTATAAGTTTCGACATTTCTTCAGTCCTCTAAGGGACTACGTCCGTAATTTTTTGGTAAATAATAAAGTTTGAAAGCACCGGGAAAAAAGGAACGGTTACAGACACCTACAGACATCTTTATGAAATTGTTGTTAAAGTGTTAAAATGTGATAAAGAAAGGTAACGATTTGACGTAGGTAAACATCTTTTGAAACCTTTTTATGAAAGTTATATTTTATTTTATATAGAAAAAAGGCGGCAGACGAGCATACAGTCCACCTGATGGTAAGTGGATACTGTCATCCATAGACATCCGCGATACATGCCAACATCAGTCCACAATGACAAACGTTGGCCCGTCCCCGGATGTGCTGCCTACCTTTGCAGATTTAAGAATGGACTGGTAAAACGGGGAGAGAGAGGATGGGATGGGAATGGACTCTGGCATATCTCACTCACTACAGAAACACGTACGTACATTGGGGAAATACGATAAAGTAGGAAATACAGTACATTTCAAGGTAGTCTTCTGTGAGAGAGGGGTAACGTGGCCAGTCGAGTGAGCCCGGGGGCTGTGGGAATGTAGCATGCACTCTCCCCCTACCAAATTTGTTATGAAGGAACATTAAAATTATAAGTGAAAGGATTGCAGCAATAAACTGTTATAATAAATGAAGCTTGATAACTATGATGAAAGTGGATCCATGCTAGTGTTACTGAAAATATTAACCATTTAAATTTAGGTCACACAACACAGGGAATCCTAGTGTGAAGCCTAAAAAACATGTGTGGGATAATGTAATTCACGTAGCGTCATTAGTAGGTAATAGGTATCATTCATTCCCATACCCAATACTGACATATTAGAGTAAATTATAATATTAAGTAAAATAAAATTATATGTGATAGTGCTGTGTACAGATATATATATCTATGTAATGGTGATATCTATGTCATATTCCAATACTCATGTATGTATGAAATTATGAATGCTTAAATTCGGTCTCACGACACAGGGAATCCTAGTGTGGTACTTAAAGCTGTTAGTATTGATAGCATCTTCTTATTGTTAGTTTTTGTAGATTTTTTTATACCGTTATACAAATACACGCTCACATAAACACGCACACACATCCTCTCATACATGTATGTACACGCACAGCACGCACACACACACACACACACACATACACAAACGGCAATAATAATTGTAAGGTATTTAAAAAGTTACGTAACAATATATGTCTAGGAGATCTGTATTAGTTGGTTGTATTTTTGCATTGTTCATTTTCTAAATTATATGGTACTAATGAGTAATAAATCATTTCGTTTCATTCATGGTTACAATCTAACTATTGTAACTATGAGTTACAATAATGTTACCAAGTTGCGAATTGGTATTATTATTACCAAAATCAAATTAAAGCCCAACAAAAATAAAAAAATAATGTTTACAATTAAAATTGTAGTAACCTCACCGAAACCTACAAAGTTGAGACACGCCATTGAAGTTTTTAATTGGAAACTTTCCAACCGATGTTAAATATTTAACTCCTAATAGGATACCCTTTAATTAAAATATTGTATAACAGCAAGTAATTACCACCGATAGCAACAAAACACTTGCCAACTGTCGTTGATAACCTCAAGTAACACAGTCTAGGTTTCCGCGTTCAAACTGCAAACGTTGCGATTTGCATACAACTGGTGCTAATCCGGTTTTGAACAATCAATGTAATCGTTTAACATGTTGGGAAATTTGCGCGTAGATCTTGCTTAAATGGATAACACGTGTTTGAACACCTAAAATGTTATTATAAACTTTATTTATACTATTGTCTACAGTTTGTGGTAGCGGCCTTTGTTATCGCTTAGTCGCTTTTTACGACGTCCACGAAAAGGGATGGGGTGGTGCTGAGACTCTACACCACCTCTAAAAGAGTGGACTCGTCAAGCGTGGCGCTTTAAGGGCACACATCCCTCATGCACAAGACAATGTGAGTGAGAAAGTCTACGTCCAGCAGTGGATGATAAAAGGACTAACATAGTTTAATGCAGCGTGCAAGCGGGATTTCTTCCAACTAATAGCACAACCACGAGAGTACGAGAGAGTTATTCATCATGAACGAAAAATAGTCAGAACCGACTCTCAAATTGCACATGTTTTCAACGAGACCTGGCGGCCCACAGTGGCGGCAAACAAGTAGGAATTGGTTGTTGGTGTGTTTAGTAGACACTGGGACAGCACATTATGACTAAACACACCACAAGTAAGAGATTTACTCGCAAATGCCAATTCAAATTTGATATTATGTGTTTTGTAACATGGCTGAACTCTCATAGACGTAAATCTTGCTAAGGGAAAATGTGATTTTAGAAAGAAAATTGTGTAGGACAATACTTTAGAAATCGATACCAGGCAACATGGGTTTCTAATCGGTCATGTACTACTTTATTTTAGTACCAAGGTAGTATATAAGACTCGTAACATATAAGTTTATTCATAATTTTCTGTAGCACACGAGGATAATGTTCCGAGGACGTTCGCGACAATTGGACTAACGAGGACATGTGAAAATAACTTTAATTCCTTGTTATATTCATTACAGGCTACAATAAAGGATGATTCTGTGTTTTGTAACTCAGGAGTATGTGTTTATAAGTTGGAATAAACTTATGCCTACATCCATACTCGTATTCTGTTCTCCATGGAATAAGTTATCTTTGGATGGATTTGTATTTATTTATAGAAAGAAGGTGGCAGGTTTTTCGCGGCTTGAGTCACATTTTTCCCTTTTATGTACTAAAACTTTTAAATGTATCGAATTTCTTCGTTAGTTTCATTTTATTGGACAGAAAAACAATTGAAAAATGGCGGGAAACATTTTTTTTATTTCTTTTTCTTAAATGTTACCTTTTTAATGGTATCATAACCAGCCAGGTACAAACAGTTCAATCAAAGATATTGGATCACAACTTCATACATACAAAATACGAAAAGACTTTCTCCCCGACCTATTATACATTTATATGCGATCCATGTTAACTTTACAGATTTAGAAGTGGCATTATGGGGAATAGGGAGTATAATGGAATAAGAAGCATTTTTCATGCTGTATAAGATAAAAAGCTTTGTCATTCTCTGTTTAATACAATATATAAAGACAAATTACACGAGTACAAAATGCACAAAAGACGGTCTTATCACTGAAAGCGATCTCTGCCAGACAACCTTTCGGTAGAGGCGATACCTGATATTAATGACAGCTAAGATCATACAAAATTAGATTAATATTATTTTAATACATATCAATTAATACACACATATAGTACCAATAGTCGTATATTCGTATTGTTTAACATAATTCCCACCTCGGGTTTCTACAACCGCACCTCCCGTCACAGAAGTGCGGTCCATCCGTATTTCCTCGATACGGAGGTGTCGCGCACTGTTCGGTCCAAAAACTATTTTATACCGCGAACCCGTAGGCTGTGGAACGAACTGCCTCAAGAGGTCTTCCTGTTATGCTACGATATGGGGTTCTTCAAGAGAGCTGTGAATAGGATTTTGCAAGGTCGGCGGCGTGCCCGCATACCTTCTGGTGTTGCAGGTGTCCATGGGCGGCGGTAACACTTACCATCACGAGGGACTGTTTGCTCGTCCGCCCACTAGTCTATATAAAAAAAAATAGAAGGGGCAGCTAATGTAATTCGACAGGAAAAGTGGTAACAGAAGTGAAGGTAGGGTTGAAGGAAACTTCTTTTTCCGAATTACTTATCTCAGCTGTCTACCATTTAGTTCTATTGTTTAGATTTTTTAAAATGCAATTCAATAATATTTGCCAACAGTTCTAAGCAATGCTATATTTGGTTCCCTTTAAAATTCGACTGAACAACAGAGAACGGGAAATCCAAAACGGCACCACGAAATAAATATACACGTAATAAAGATGTAACTTCGACTGAAGAATGTACGACCTGTATTGAAATTGTGCATCAAAAGATAGACACAAACAGTGATCGTAATGAATTTGGGATCATAAACTGATTAGACTCATAGACTGATAAACTTCGATTAAAAATAATAAAAAGTGTGATAATAATAAGGCAGCATTCTGTTCGCGTGAAACGAAATTTTCGAAGATATTTTATTATATCCAAAGGATTGCTGAAACAAAAACAGTGTCTTGCTTTATAGCTTTTCTCGTCTGTAACAAGATTTTAGTGGCATATTCGAGGAATGAAGGGTATAAGTTTGCATAGTACCGCCTTGGCACAGTCTCCATTTTGCTATTTAGGTATAACTTTGATAAATTCCCGGCGAGAATTTCTCACTTTTGAGGTTAAATGTCTCATTTTAATATACGGGGGCAGACCTTTAAAATACTACAAGCAAAAAATGTGCCAATAAATGTCTGCACTGCGTTAAACGAAAACAAATGGATATGCAAAACGAACGGGGTACCGCGCGGTAATTATACGTGTATGTATACATTTTCCATACCCTACTCAACGTTACTTACGCGTACTTAGTACGTACCTTATGCAAACTGACACCATTACTTCCTGAGCCTGCTAAGGCGGTAAGAAACTCATCATGTTTAATTCAGGTAAGGTAAAAGGTGGATGCAAACAGCAGGATAATTTTGTTTTGAAACAAGGATTAAAAGATGCGAGATACAATTGGGAAGGAAAAAATCGGAGGTATGAAAGGCTTTTATGCATTCTGTATTTCATGGCCATCAATCTCCATCGATTCCGACTTATAAGTTACCTATGCTTTGGACCAAAACTATAAACTAAATGGACGAAATAAGTAACAGGAAAGGATTTGCTAACTAATAAATTATCGTTTTGTTAGAGGATTCCTAACGGTAATAAATCATGTCCGATTAAAGAAAACGAAGAAAATGAAATTGAATGGAAGAGTCTATAAAGATTAACGTCGATCTGCCAGAAAGGCGAAAGACTTCTCGAACGCTTCAAAAGTAGCTCCTTATTGAAACATAATTCCTGTTTCGATTTTTCAAATAATCCTATAATTTTCTGAAAATGTCACGCTATGAAAAGATGAAAGATATGTGTATAGATTTAGGATGAACTCTGCCAAGGGCAATTTTGAATAATACAAGTCTCGCTTATCCATTTATCCTGCTTAAATAACACTTCGCAGGCCTTGCCAAAACCTGATACAATACCGCATGTAGGATACAATATTTACACCAATGCGACTGAACCGAGTTATATTCCTTATGTAACTAGATCTCTCAAATCATATTGTGTTGCATGTGCAACTTCCACGCTTGCTAGTGGGTCGCTGGTGACGTCACGATCAAAAAGGGCGTTCACACCATCTTGGCCCACTAACCTGATCCCACTGAAAGGGGAACGTTTTAACGGATCCCATTGAAAAGTGAAAACGCGCGCTCCTATTTAGGAGCGCTATTAGGAGAGCTCCTAACCTATTTAGGAGTTTCATGGAATATCCATTAAAGTGACATAAAACGTGGTTATGTGAGGAAATGTTAAAGGTATATTTTCCTGTAATACGAAGGATAAATTGAACATGAAAAGCGTGAAATCATTTTGGAAACCGTGAATGCAAAATCTCGTTTGTACGGTAATAAATACAAATAAATGATGGGGCATAAACTATTTCATTAAAGAAGAATTAAAATACAGAAATAAAACTAAAGTAATTTATAAATGTAATCAGTGCAATTACAAAGTGACCGCAAATGTGGCGCAATGTAATTCCCAGCGTAACTATTTAATTGATTCTATTCCAAGCAAATCTTGTGCGGTTTAACGCCAATAAATTTAAGAGATCGACAATTTAATCGTTCCGACGACAATAAGCTACAAGGGCTGAAAGAAAAGGTGAATCTCTAAATTACATTATCTCCGTAAACTGACCATATTTTTAAATGTCAAGAGTTTAATAGGAATTTATGTAGTTACATTATCTCTAGAGTCGAGTTTTTTTATGACAAAGAAGAGATTCTAATCTATCCGTCTTTCGAGGAACAGAAACAAGTACTAGAATTTGAGAATTACCTGGAAATGGAAATAACATTTTGGAGTCAGATAAAACTTTTGAATAATTTTAATGTCACAAGTACTCTCGTGACATATTATTAACTAGCATTATCTTAATTCAATTCATCGCAAAATAAGAAAAATCGAAAAGAAATTCTATCATAATAGATACCATATTTCTATCATAATAGATACTATATTTCAATTTCACCAACTGTACTGTCCTTAAATTATACCGTCATTCAAGTTTCGAAACTTAGATAACAAGAAAGCAATTACGGAGACAATGCTTCCTGCACCTTGTTCGTTGAAGAACATAAACCTATACTGCAGCGTTGTATGGCGCAAGCTTCATCATTTTATCGATTTAAAAAATTGGCAATCTTGTTCACTAGCACCGATTACATGGTACTTATATATCGTCGAACCGGTATAACTCCTAGATATAGATCGTGGTTCACAAGACCCGTTTAGGAATGTAGGACAAGGGAAAATTATGGGCAACACTTTATTAGTGGAGAAGGCCTCAAACAATCCGGGAGCAAAAACTAATCTACAAGTTTCTTAACGAAGCGTCAACGCAGAGCGACCCGTGTTGAAGTAAGAAATTTCTTTCAAACGTTTAATGAGACATCCATTGAATTTGCTAATTGTGAAGCGATGCTTTGCGTTAAAGCCAAACGGAAGTGCGGGAAGTGTTATAACGCACACATTTTTATTTTTATTGTCCGTAATTTCACAGAATGTTATAGTATGGACGTAAACTTAAATGTAATTATCTAGGAGATGAATTACTTTTTATAAGAGAGCTATCTAAACAATAAAGGTTTGCTATTTTTTGCTATGGACTAATTGTTGACGACCGGCGCACTACACCGTCATTGAAAAGTTTTAGGACCAACTTCAGACTGCTGTCATTTTCAAACCGCTCGTACCACAACTGTCAAATTTAGCCTAATGACACTTCAGTCTATTGTTTACAAGCGTACGAAAGCATTTTGTTCCGCGATTTATAGAAAAAAAGTTTTACATCATGGAAATGAAGCGTAATGCGGTAATTGCTCTTTATTTGGGCAAAAAATCAACAATGCAAATTGTTCGCGACCTAAAACACCTCAAAATCCACAAATCCTTCGTGTGTCGCACCATAAAACGATGGAATGAGACCGGTAGCGTGAACGACAAACCAAGAAGTGGCCGTCCAAAAAGTGCAACAACAAAATCTACGGTCAAGAAAGTGAGAGAACGAATTCGTCGAAATCCGCGCCGAAGTGCAAATGAACTGGCAAAAGAATTGCATGTATCAACCGAATCAATGAACCGTATGCTGAAAAACGACCTTGGACTCAAGCCGTACAAGTGCCAAAAAGTGCATGAACTCACTGCAAAGCAAAAAAAAGTTAGACTGGACCGATCAAAGTTGTTGCTTCGTCGGCACGCAAGTGGTGAAATTCCGAACATTGTGTTCTCCGATGAGAAAAATTTCCCATTGGAACAATATTTGAACAAACAAAATGATCGTGTATGGCTAAAAGAGAGGTCGAGTGAAAATTTGGATCATCGTACGGTCGGCAGAAACCAACATCCACCACAAATTATGGTCTGGGCAGCTGTAACCGAAAATGGGCGCACTCCAATCGTTTTCATCGACCCTGGCGTCAAAGTGAATGCGACATACTATCGGGAAAAAGTCCTGGAAGCTGCTCTGAAGCCGTGGGCACGTAAACAATTCGGTTTGAGACCGTGGACGTTTCAACAAGACTCGGCACCGGCACATAAAGCGCTTGTGAACCAAGAATGGTTAAAAAACAACGTTCCGAACTTCATTTCGCACACTGAATGGCCATCCAAATCTCCCGATGCAAACCCGCTAGATTATTGTCTCTGGTCCATTTTGGAGACCAAGGTCGGCGCAAAAAAATACCATAGTATGGATGCATTCAAGAAAGCCATTGTTCGAGAATGGGCCAAAATACCGGAAGATCACGTTCGTGCCGCATGCAACTCGTTCACAGACCGTTTGAAGGAAATTGTCAAGGCAAAAGGTGGTCATATCGAGCGAAAGTGATTAAAATCGAAAAAATTCATTGTTTTTGAACATTTCTGACTTTGGTTTCAATAAAAATTATTTTTGGGAAAAAAATTATGGTTGTTTTAAGTGGTCCTAAAACTTTTCAATGACGGTGTAATAATGGCTCGGCGGGCCGACCGGTCGTATACGAGCGAAAGACGCGCTAGTGTTCGCGGCGGCGGGTGACGACAGACGAGGCATCTGAGTGCCCAACTTGAATGATTGTATGCCGCTCGCTCTTCATGTATGCGGGGTTCTCTTGAGGTCGGCTAGTCGGAGGGTTTTCTTGAGGTGCCGGGTGGTCGAAGTGATACTCGTAGGACTGCTGTTTGACGACTGTGTATTTTGGCCAGATTGGCCCCATTTATATTCTCAATACAAGCTGCTCAACAAGGGATGTTTGCAACCGAGGGTTTCCGCCCTTTTGTCCAATAGCACGCTACCTCGCGCAGTCCCCATTGTTAAGGCGAGCCGTTTCCGGAGTCGCCGTAACGGTACTCTCGTCTTGTCTTGCTCCCCCACGTGGGAAGCGCCCATGCGTACCTCTCGCTCTAGCGCGTTGGTTTCTACACGACCTAATTCCGAGAAAACGCCATGCGCCAGATGTTGTACTCGGCGTCGCTTCTCCCACGTGAGAAGCGCCCGCATGGGATTTGTTTTCTATCAATATTTAACTTTCTGCATTTATTTACTCAGTAACTATTTGTATAGGGTTTTAGGTCGTGTAGGCCTCTCATGTTAGTGTAGCGTGCTATCTCTAATCTCTCATGTACGTAGGCCCTCAGTTATAACACCTCCCTCGCATCTCTCTTTATTGAGCAACTTGTATCAAATTCTCTTTACTTACTACATCTTACGTTACTATATACACAATTATCTTATCCTACACATATTATATAACATTCTTATTCTATACACCGTACATACTCTTATCGCTATACACGTTATACAATATTTCTACTCTTCACAATTAGACAATTACTAAATGGCTACACATATCACATATGGTTTTCGCACTTGATTTCACTTATTGTGGGCTGTCCGCAACATTCTCCCCCCGGCGAAGACTCGTCGTAGCCTCTCGCTCCACAGGGAGGACAGCCAGCCTCGTCACCGGCCTCAGGAATGATCCGCCACTGGTCCGCACCACCGCCGTCCGCACCTTCCCGTCTCGCCCAGGGAAGACTCTCTCCACTATGCCGCGCGGCCACACGTTGCGCGGCAATTGTGCGTCGACGATCACCACGAGGTCCCCTTGCTGCAGCGGTCGCACGTCGTCCGCTGCTCGTCCTCGTGGTACTAATGTGGGCAGATACTCCGCGACCCAGCGCCGCCAGAAGTGGTCGGCGAGCGCCTGGGTCCTTCGCCATGTGGATCTGTCCGCTTCTGTGCACGGGCCGGTGAGAGGTAGGCCCGATGATGACCCCAACAGGAAGTGGTTTGGGGTCAGCGCCTCCGCGTCGTCGGGCCCAACAGCAACGTGGGTCCGAGGCCGGGCGTTGACTGAGTGCTCGGCCTCCGTCAGCAGTGTCTGTAGCGCCTCCTGTTTAGGCGCCTTCTCGTTCAGTGTAGCGTGGAGTGCGACCTTCACGCTGCGTACCAGGCGCTCCCAAGCGCCACCCATGTGTGGCGCGCCTGGTGGGATGAAGATCCACCGCACTCCCCGCTCTGTTGCGTAGTCTCGTAGTTGCGGCTCCCACTCGTTGTAAGCCGCACGTAGCTCGCTGTCGGCGCCGCGGAAGTTAGTGCCATTGCCCGAGTACATGGTACCCGGCCAGCCGCGGCGCGCTGCCATCCGTCGTATTGCCATGATCGCCGAGTCTAATGTCAGACTAGCGACCAACTCCAGGTGCACGGCGCGCGTCGCCATGCAGGTGAATAGCGCGCCCCATCTCTTCTCGCGGCGCCTCCCGATCGTCACGGTCATCGGGCCGAAGTAGTCCACGCCACAGTGCGTGAACGGACGTTGATGCACGGTGACCCGCGCGGGCGGCAAGTCGCCCGGCGCGGGGAGGCGCGGCGTCGCTCTTCTAACGCGACACCACTGGCAGCTGCGTGCGGCGGCCCTCACTGTAGGCCGCAGCCCCAATATGCAGTACCGTTGCCGCAGATCGTTGACCACGCGCTCGTTGTTCGCGTGGCCCGCTTGACGATGCGCGTCGGCGACTAGTAGACGGGTGAATGGATGTCGCCCGTCCAAGATGATCGGCGACTTCGTGTCCGTCGGGACGTCGGCCGTCTCGATCCGCCCTCTGACGCGCAGCACGTCCCCTACCAGGTAGGGGTCTATGGTGAATAGGCGACTCGTTCTCTTGATGGAGTCGCCTCGCCGCAGGGCTTCCACCTCTGCCCCGAAGCTGTCTGCCTGTGCCCTGTTGACCCACAGCGCCGTGGCTCGCTCCATGTGTCTGGCCTCTAGCTGCGTTCCCCTCTTCCTCAGCTTATCTGTAAAAAATAGCACATATGCGGTGCTTCGCATTAATCGCCGGAAGTTGGAGAACCTGGTCACGTCGGGTAAGTGGTCGTGGCTTCTCTCGACGTCTTCCACGTGGAACACTGCTTCGGGTGGTGGTGGGTAGGCCTCTTCGTCTTCTCGCGGCCACTCGCTTTCCTCCAATTGCAGGAAGGCCGGCCCGGTGAACCAACGTTCCGTTGTGACGGGAACGTGGTTATACGACGCCCTGGTTGCGTCGTCCGCCACATTCTCTGCCGTCGGAACCCACCGCCATTGTTGTGGGTTTGACTCTTCTTCGATTTCGCCGAGACGGTGTGCGACGTACGGCGTATACTTCTTCGCGTTTGTCCGTATCCCTTGCAGCACCGTAGTCGCGTCGGTCCAATATGTGACCGAGTCGATGGAACGGAACCTGTGCTCGCCGCACACGGTTTTGGCGAGCCGGACTGCGATCGTCGCCGCCTGTAGTTCCAGTCGTGGCACCGTCAGCGACTTCAGCGGCGCCACCTTTGCCTTGGCGGCGGCTAACGCGACTCACACGCCGTCCCTTGTTGTGACGCGCCAGTACGCCGCCGCTGCGTACCCCTCTCTGCTGGCGTCGCAAATAACATGTAGCTCGAGTCGGTCCGGCGTCGAGGTGAAGTAGGCGCGTGGGATGCGCAGGCTCGCCGTCTCTGTTAGCGCCTCCAGCCACGTGCTGAAGCTCCTGGCATCTTCCGCGGGTATGGCCTCGTCCCAGCCGAGTTTCAGGCGCCACAGTTGCTGCAGCGGTATCTTCCAAGATGCGTTCCGCGCGCTTGTCCTCGGCGCTCACCTTCTCCGCTCTCGACACGCCCAGCGCGTCTATGCGGAAGTGCTCACGCACAAGATCCTCCACACGGTCCCTACTTTGTGTGGCTGTCACGTGCAGCACTGTGTCTTCGTTCTCTCGTATTACACGGCGTGGCATCGTGCCGTGTAATACCCATCCCAGGCGCGTCCTCGATGCTGCGGGCTCGCTGTGTCCGCCGACCCGTAACTCACGTGTTACGATCGCTGCCCAGTTGTCCGCGCCCATCAATATGCGCGGCGTAGCTTCTCGACGTGAAGACAACGGCAGGTCTTTCAGGTGGTCGTATCGGCGCACGCTGGGTATCCGTTGGCCTCTCAGCTTGAGGCCGCTAAGTGTCCGGGCGGTTATTTGCAGGCTTCTCTCGCCGGGACCGCGTATGGTACATGTGACGCGCTTACTTGTAGCCTGTTCTAGGCTTGTGCCCACTCCTCTTATTTTTAGGGCTTGTGTCGGTCCGTCCAATCCGACTTCCTGGGCCAGGGCTTCATCCATCAGCGTCACCGTGGAGCCCTCGTCTAGTAGCGCGTACGTGTGCACCTTGCCCCGCGGTCCGCTCACTGTCACCGGACACACCTTTAATAGGACGTCGCTTGCTGCGTCGCTGTGCGTTGACAGCACTGCTTCCGCCGGCTCTGTATCCTCTCCCCGTTCCACGGCCGGTGGGGCTGGGCCTGCTCGCTCGCTGTGAAGTAGTGGGTGGTGGGGGCGGCGACACCCGTTGACGCCGCATGCTCTGGCGCGGCACGATGTTCGTCGGTGCCGCTCGCCGATGCACTTGAAGCAGACGTTGCTCTTCTTCGCCCACTCCCATCGCGAGTCCATCGCCATCTCCTTCAGCTTCTTGCAGCTGGTGGTGTGGTGCCCCTCTCCGCAGCAAAGACATGTGACGGCTGCGTCGACTGTGTGGTACGCCGCTTTGTACGTCATACGGCGTGGTGCGGCGCTTGCGGGAGCTGCGCGCGCCTCGTACCTTCTGGGCGCGCTCGTCGTGATGGGTAGCTGGGCCGGGCGGGTGTATAGGGCCGCCCGATCCGCTTCACGTGATAGGAACCGCGATAAGGTGACGATCTCTGCTTCGCCGCCTTCCCCGTGTTCGTAGGCGTAGTCGCACCACCTGCTCATTAGGTGCGGGCTGAGCTTTTCTACCACTTCTTGGGCGAGCATGGGGTTTTGTAGATAGCCCCTTTTGTCCACTGTGGCCAACACGCTAACTATGTTTTGGACCCGAACCGCGAATTTGTTCAGGTCCGCTGCTGAGTTCAGCCGCGGCAGCTTCTTCAAGTCTTCCAGCGCTTTGTAGACTATGGTTTCCGGCCTCCCGAAGCATCGTTCCAGGGCTTGGACGATGAGCTCTGGATCTGAGGCCGTGTATAGCAGCGCCGCTACCGCTTCGCGCGCTTCTCCCCTCAGGCTTGCGCGCAGGCGCGCTAAGTTTTCCGCTGGCGTGAGTCGACATAGCTGCGACGAATCTCTTAACGCCGCTTTGAATGGCAGCCACTCTGTTGCTGCTCCGGAGAATGGTGGCAGCTCCATGGCTTGGCGTGGCGGTGGACGCATCCTCGTGACTCTGTCCAGCGCCTCTACGAGCTGCCTCGTGCCCCGCTCTCGTTCCGGCGTAGGCGATCTGGCGCGACGAATGTTGTCTCGTTCATTCGCCCATCGTGGCCCCTCTGTGGCCGCGCCTCTGTCCCCGCTGGGTTCTTGTTGACAGTCGTCTCCGCGGCGTCGGTGTGGCTCCCTGTCGATCCGCTTCTCCCGATCTTCCCATGGTGCTGGAGTTGCAGGCCAGTTCTCCCTCAGACACACGTTGTCGAGGTCCCCGCGCTCCCCCCGTGGATTGACCGGGTCCGTCGCATTCTGGATCCAGCTGCTGATGCGTGAGTGTGCATCAACAGCGCTGCCTCGGTCCGATTCCTCCGCTTCTATATTAGCCAAGTCCAATTCCAATTGATTCCGCACCAGCCTAGCCTCTATTTCTAATTCCTTCTTCTGTATTGCGGCTAGGCGGGCTTCTGCGGCTACTTCGGCGGCTTTCCTCTGCGCCGCTAGGCTAGCTGTGGAGCGCCGTGATCGTACAGTGCGCCTTGATGCACTGTATGTAGGCGATGAGGCGCGACGACTAGTTGACGCGTCCTCCCCCCGGTACGCTAGCTGTAGCGGCATGTCCCCCCCCCCTGATGTGTCTGTACCCCTCCGGGGATGGTACTCGCGACGACGCGTATGGCTCTCGCTCGCGGGCGGGCAACGCGGGCTGCACGGTGCTGCCCGACGTCCTCGACGGCGAACGCGGCGGCTCGGCGAACGTGTGCATGCCGGGCACTCGCTGGGAACGCTCATCCAGCGCCGCCCCCTGCGGCGGGGCGGTAGCGGCGGCATGGCGGAGAGCCGGCTCTCTCACGGCTTCCCTCGTGGAAGTGGCGATCGCGTGTCGTGGCGACACGTCAGCGGTGACGGTGCCCCTCGCGGCGTCGGAGGCGACGGCGGTAACGCGGGCCGTCGCGGCGGGCGACGGCTGTGCGGGCGGTAACGCGGTATCGTAGCCCGACTCGCTTCGCGAATTACTGCGCGTCTTCATGGCCGGAACGTTGTGGTGCTGATGGTGCAATGTAGCTGCACAGATCCGGCTACTCGAAGGACCAGCTTGTTGACGACCGGCGCACTAATAATGGCTCGGCGGGCCGACCGGTCGTATACGAGCGAAAGACGCGCTAGTGTTCGCGGCGGCGGGTGACGACAGACGAGGCATCTGAGTGCCCAACTTGAATGATTGTATGCCGCTCGCTCTTCATGTATGCGGGGTTCTCTTGAGGTCGGCTAGTCGGAGGGTTTTCTTGAGGTGCCGGGTGGTCGAAGTGATACTCGTAGGACTGCTGTTTGACGACTGTGTATTTTGGCCAGATTGGCCCCATTTATATTCTCAATACAAGCTGCTCAACAAGGGATGTTTGCAACCGAGGGTTTCCGCCCTTTTGTCCAATAGCACGCTACCTCGCGCAGTCCCCATTGTTAAGGCGAGCCGTTTCCGGAGTCGCCGTAACGGTACTCTCGTCTTGTCTTGCTCCCCCACGTGGGAAGCGCCCATGCGTACCTCTCGCTCTAGCGCGTTGGTTTCTACACGACCTAATTCCGAGAAAACGCCATGCGCCAGATGTTGTACTCGGCGTCGCTTCTCCCACGTGAGAAGCGCCCGCATGGGATTTGTTTTCTATCAATATTTAACTTTCTGCATTTATTTACTCAGTAACTATTTGTATAGGGTTTTAGGTCGTGTAGGCCTCTCATGTTAGTGTAGCGTGCTATCTCTAATCTCTCATGTACGTAGGCCCTCAGTTATAACACCTCCCTCGCATCTCTCTTTATTGAGCAACTTGTATCAAATTCTCTTTACTTACTACATCTTACGTTACTATATACACAATTATCTTATCCTACACATATTATATAACATTCTTATTCTATACACCGTACATACTCTTATCGCTATACACGTTATACAATATTTCTACTCTTCACAATTAGACAATTACTAAATGGCTACACATATCACATATGGTTTTCGCACTTGATTTCACTTATTGTGGGCTGTCCGCAACACTAATATTATAATAATATGGACATTTGGTTATTACTTGACATTTGAATATAGCTAATTAGTTTGAAAATTTTCAATCTAATAATTAATTAATAGTTTTCAATTCATACAATTGTATAAAATTTGCACGCCATTGTCAAATGCCATTGTATTGTCAAAATGTGAATGGATATTTTTTTAGAATAAGACCTTATCATGTACTCAGAGTTCTAGCAAATAAACTACTGACTATTTGACTATCGTAAACAGTACTACTTTAGAATAGTTATCGGATTTTTTATACAAAACGGTGGCAGATGAGCAGACTATCCACTGATAGTAAATGGTTACTGGCGATACGTGCCAACATTAGTTAAAAATTACGAGCATCGGTACGACCGCAGATGCCTACCTTTGAGATTAGGAATCAGGATTAGGGAAAATGATCGCAAGGGATAGGTAATGGGAATGAGTAATCATTTATTTATCGGACAATCATTTGTTTAGACACATGTTTTTTCCGGTCTGGGTATTGCACGTGTTGTGTTCGTATTTGTGTGTCTCTGGAGCCAATACACAGCGAATTTTAGTGTGGGTCATTGAGTGTGACGTTATTTATACATCTTTTTCCAATCCCATACCTCTCCACCCCACCGCGTGGGGATAAATGCATCCTAGACTATTCTGGTCCGCTACGTCATTAGCATCCAGTGAGATAAATGGCAGCGGGATGAGATGGCATGGAATAGAATGGATAGGACAGGAAAGTGGAAGGGCTCTGACAACTCTCACTCACTTTCGAAACACGTAAGTCCAATTCATGGCAGCTTTCTGTGAGATTGGGGTATTTCTCGGCTACATCCTTCTTGACTTCCACTTACCAAATTCTCAATGCCTCGTCTATTCTTTATTGGTGAAGGTTACATTGAAATGACACTTAGTTTAAAAAAATAACGTCTAAATACAAAAGAGCTATTAACCTCGTATAACCAGAATGTGTGATCGTGAGTCATTGCTCATTAATCTCATTATAATGGAAATTGACAACATAACTAAGCTGGAACCGACTCATCTTCGATAAAGGCAGTACTCAATATCGTTATGTTTCTGAAAGTGATAAACCAAAGGGCACTTGGATTTTCCATTACTCCTTATTTGTCATACTTGTACTAATTTTAGTCTCTCGCCTGCTAATACTTTTAGTTTCCATAAAAGTTAGTAGTTTAAGACTCTGTCCGCGTCCGGGAGAAGTTAGATGGGACAATTACTCTGTTTAGTAAGAACGAGGTGATCGATTGGTGCAGCCAAAGTGACCTTACCCGCTGTGTAAAATGTACCAAGTTCCATTCCCGGTGAGGCGTTCATTTGTTTAAAGACAAATGTTTGTCCGGGTCTGAGTGTGTGTTTGTATGTCTTCGCGCGTGTCTCTGCACCCACAACACAGGGAATCCTAGTTTAGGCCAGTGAGTGTGGCGTTATTTATGACTTACAAAACTGATGTATATGGTGAGCTTTATTTGTATATAAAACCAACTAAGGTTCCATAACAAGCCCTATCTTCAACCACTGTCGGAAATGGGGCTCTTCATGCATATTGGTCATGATCATGGCCCCGCTGGCCAAGCGGGTTGGCGAGATCACTTTTTAGAGGTGGTGTAGTTCCTCAGGGCTTTTGGTAGCGGCTTTGTTATCCCTTAGTCGCCGCGACACGACAACAACGGGAAGGGATGGGGTGGGTCGTATTCTCAAGTCAGTTGACCCCACACGGCCACAACTAATGATCATCAATTCACCACATAAATATTATTTTCAGTTATTCGTTGTGGAATGTGTTCAATAATTTAGAATTTCCGACCGCTTTGAATCATGGAATTTTAGACTATGCACATGCAGGGTAAAGGTGTAGTCACAGTAGAGTTAAAATATTTAAAAAAAAATAGATATTATTAAACATACTTAATAATTATTTGAGAAATTGCTCTGCAAAACTAATGAACCTATTTTGAGAACTTTAGAAAACTGCAAAACACAGAAAAATCACTCAAATGTGTTTCGCAGTTCTAACTCGCGGTCTTTGACCGTGTCAAATAGTAGTTAAGTAAGCTGATAGGTATAGAGATGACCAGTTATCCTAATTGAGCACTAAAATTTTGTAGTGACTGAACTGATCTATAATAAACAGTAGGTAATTGGGGTTCTCATGGTGTGCTGGATGCACAACACAGAGACTCCTACTGTGGATTATGGGTCATACGGTTATTTATGATTTGTATTATTAATATAGCTGTAATAGGCTAATGCTGATACCTACGCCTAAGTTGGTTTTTGCCACTTGTGCATCTGTTTAAAGCCGCGCCACGAGCAGGAAGAATTTCGGTCATTAATGTTTATTCATTTTATGTCAAATTATTTCATATTTGTTATTACCGATAATATTAGGGGTCTAGTAAAGTGGTCGTTGATCGACGATTTCATACAAATATCTTTGAAATTATTCCTACTCGTGGCGCGCGCCTTAGCATAGTATCTGTGCCGGTTCTTGAAATGGATCACTTTATCTGTGTCAACATTTTCTGGTAAGTGAATGCACATTATATTTAATTTTTGCCTATTCTAAACCTTGTACATTCATTTATTGTTAATTAATTCTGAGCCCTTATAGTTACTTTATCAGAAGTTATTACCTATATCTTTTCTGAAGGATTTAAATGTGAGTGATAAGATTTTCCACTATTCCACTAATCTGCTTTAAATTTGGATACAATACTTATCTGTCTCTAATATATTGTTTATGAAACGTGACATTGAGAATATTTTGAAGTATGAGTAGGTATTTTGTTAATTTTACTTTTATATGAAATTTTGTAAAATAATTAAATGTTAAATAAATAAATAAAATAATAATATCAAATCATTTATTTTACAAAAACATAGGTTACAAATATGGTGTTAATTACAAAAATATGACCCATTATGTTCTGCCCCAAGAGGCATGCAAAACTTAATTGTAAATATGATTATTTAAACAGAATTCGTTAAATACTTGACATAATTGATTTCTAAAAATGTTAACAATAATCGATAAATATGTCAATCTAAATAATATAATGATAATAATGTTAGGTAACTTGTCAAAATACTCATATAATAAAATCGTCAAAATAATAAAAAAAGGTGAAATAAAATATACATGATCAAGTGGATCTTATTAATTGTCATAACGCTAAGAGAATTATCATTCTAATTATTATCATAATTTATGAAAAAGAAAAAAAAAAATCCATCAACTCATCAATCATGCAATATCTCTAATTGCGTAAAAGCAGTCATAAGAATAAGAATTGCAGTTATTGATGGATTGTTTAATGTTAGTGCCACTGAAAATTAAAAAAAAAACTTATATTTAACATTTTAATATAAATTATTAATTTAGACCTACTTACTACATTTACATAATTATAATATTATCCTTCCAATTTTAATTTTTTTTTAATGATTACCTTCAAATTTTGATCATTGAACTAATTTTGAACTCATCCAGACTATAATAAGCCTGTCCCCAATGAGCTGATGTTTAAATTTAATCATAGGAAGGTCTTTCATATCATTCGGTACTTTATTATATATTCGAATTCCAAAGACATACATGGGCACTTTTCCTATAAATTGCAGTACAAGTCATCTTTTTGGCTTATTGGAACATTTCTTACACATATTGTACATCTGATCTTTTTAATAATGACGTTATCTGAGCACAAGGACCTCATTGTCGGTATGGACATATTGACGTTGGTTAAGATTTTCTAAGTTCATTGTTTCAAGATTCTGTTTAACCCTAGAAAGATAATCATATTGAGAAGTACGTACGTTGATGCTTAAATTTTATGGGTACATATGTTAATGCTTAAATTTTAAGTGTACCACCGTTAATATTCGTGTATTTTAATTATTTGGTATATAAATGAGTATGTTTTCAATGGATTTATCCTATTTATAAATGAAACACAAAAATTGTTCATCAAATTTGTATATAGATTTTTCATAATTGAACAAATTATGAAATCAATTGAAATTGACTAACGAAATAAAGTTTTCTCCTTAGGACTATAATATTTTCCGACTCTTAACGATTAAGTCTCTTTTTATCTTAAATCTTAAGTCAAGGATATATTTTCTATAAAAAATCAAGAAAATGTTTTGGGAAACAAAACTATACATCAGAAATTGTATTTGTGACATATGACTTTTGTCCATGACGCGTACGTTCTCTGTCGAATTTTAGTCGAATACCTTAGAATTAGATCAAATCAAAACGAGGAAGACACGTTACACACTTAGCGCGCGTGGTCCTACAAAACCGAGTCCAATGGACCTTAGTCACAGATAAAACAGCGACTTGCTTAGACGTGATATAGGGGCAAGTGCTGTACCTGTGGACGGTTTTACCTATGGACATGTCGTATAACTCGTAAACTAAAAAGAGAAAAAATAAAAACAGAACGCAACCGTAAAGCTATGTTATTGTATTGCAACACTGACTAACTGTCATTTTTCTATTGTCACATAATGTGATCTCTGGCGGCGAGTAAAGTATTTCGTTGTGAAAAGTAAGTTTTTTTACCCATTTCTAGAGCATTTTATGCATGAATGACAGTAATTATTTGCTTATTAAGAGTTTGATTAAAGAAATAAATTATAAGAAAAATATTTAATCATGTTTTTGATAGTTTTAGATAACATTTGTAGCAGACACACCTATTTCAGGTTATGTTGTGAATTATTGTACCTGTGGACTAGTCCGTGTTTGTACCTATGGACTGTCCACAGGTACAACAAACTGCAAGTATCTGTGGACAGTTTAATGTATCGCCTTTTTGTTTGTTTGTACAGTGCCCCGAAGCAAAGAAGGAAATACAAGGACTAAAATATGCCCAGAAGCTCTTACAAATGCTATTAACGAAGTTAAGAGAGGGTGTAAAATACGAGAAGCTGCAAAAATGTTTCATATTCCAAAATCTACTGTTTTTAAATATTTAAAGTTGAACGAAAACAACGATCTCACTCAAACGACTGTTTCTCTTTTAAGAAATGATGTTAAAAAAGTATTTTCTGCAGAAGAAGAGTTTATTCTTTTCGAATATTTAAAGAAAGCTGCATATTTACAGTCGGGATTAAGCAGTACTCAAGTCAGACAGCTTGCATATGAATATGCTGTAATAAATGAAAAAAAAATCCCTCCGATATGGCGTGATTCTCAATTAGCTGGTGAAGGATGGTTAAAAGGTTTTCGACAAAGGTTTCCTCAATTATCATTATGTAAGCCTGAAGCAAATAGTTTAGCTAGAGCTACTAGTTTTAACAAAACGAATGTCACAAGTTTCTTCGATAATCTTGAAAAAGTTATCACAAGGTATATTTTCACACCTGAATCTATTTATAATCTTGATGAAACAGGTGTTTCATCCGTACATAAGCCTGGAAAAGTTATTGCACCAAAATCAATCAGAAAATTGGGCAAAATAACATCTGGAGAAAGAGGAGTAAATCACACAATAAAAGCTTGTGTAAATGCTACTGGTAATTCGGTCCCTCCTTTGATTGTGTTCCCTAGGGTTAATTTTAAAGATTATATGTTAAAAGGAGCTCCGCCAGGTGCAAAGGGTACAGCAAACTCATCAGGTTGGTCCACAGAACCTATTTTCAGACAGTTTTTAGATCATTTCATCGATTTTGTTAAACCTTCAAAAGAAAAACCAGTATTACTTGTAATGGACAATCATGAAACTCATATTTCTCTTCAAATAATTAATAAAGCCAGAGATAATGGAATTGTTCTACTGACATTACCACCACATACATCAGATCACCTTCAACCACTAGATAAAACTGTTTTTGGTGTTTTCAAAACACAATACAATAAATCAGCTGACAAATGGATGCTCAGTCACCCTGGAAAACCTATTTCATTATATGATATATCTGAAATAATAGGTGAAGCATATACATCATCATTTACACCAAAAAATATAATAAAAGGCTTTCAGGTAACAGCAATATGCCCTTTCAATAGAGATATATTTTCAGATGAAGATTTCTTATGTTCCTACATAACAGACCGACCTTTAGAAACTCCTCATCTTGAAAATCCAACAGTTGTACGCAGTTACAATTTAATGCCTGAACAAAATATAGATCAATCCCCAAAACCTGATCCAATGCCGCTCAATTCAGTGGACCTGAATAAACCCGAAACTTTCACCGCACCTTTAATCATAACACCAGAAGCTGTGCGACCTTTTCCTAAGGCACCACCTAGAAAAAATATAGGACGTCGAGGAAGGAAACCCGGGAAAACCAGGCTATTAACTGATACCCCGGAAAAAAACTCTGTCATGGATGAATGTCTAAGAAGACAGACAAAAAAGCAAGAAACAGATGAAAGGAAACGTAAAAAGAAAATTCCCATTCTTAAGTTTGAGCTGAAAACGGACAGAAGCAAGATATCGGAAAACGAGATTCCCAGCACAAGCAAAACTAAAAATATTAGGATCATAGATGATATTAGTTTGGTGATGTGTACGGGCTGCCAACGATATGAAGACAAACGTAAAGTATTAAAATGTAGTCTCTGTCAAGGATACTATCATTCTAATTGCATTTCAAAATCTCACAAGGAAAATTATGATTCTGATGATGAATCTTCCTTTATTTGCCAAAGATGTTATGTGCTAGCTGATGAGTCTGATGAAAGTAATAATTCATCTATTATGGAATTATATGAAGCTGTTCTTAATGCCAAAACGTACTAATATTGTATTTTCATATTAATTAGAGTTTATTTAAGTTATTTCTTTTTCTTTATGTTTATATAAAATATATATGTCCATAGGTACAAACGTGTCCACAGGTACGTTTATGCTTGTCCATAGGTATATCATGCAGATGTACGTGTGGACAAAAATGTGTTTTTTAAAAAATGTGCCATAAAACAAAAATTACTATACTTAAGTTCTTAAGACATGTCGATTTATAAAGTTTCATTATTCCTTAAATTATCCTAATACTTGTTAAAGCCAAATAAACAAAAGGTTTTCCAAAAAAAAATGATTTATTTAGAAATCTGGGATATGTCCACAGGTACAACACTTGCCCCTACTTACACGGTGAACACAGTTTTGTAGTGGAAAATACATTTAAAAATGCCTTCCTGTGTTCATCGTTCTATCTCTATCTTTCGGTGTTGTACAACGTGACTTCAATTATAGCTGTACTAGTTTGTGTACATATAGTTGTGCATTCAAGCCTATTTTCAGTTGACGCAATGTAAGAATGTACCGTATCTTCCCGTTTTGCTTTGATCTAAGGTACATTATTTTTTTGCTGAAGAAGCATCGTGATTTATTTCTGATGGAGCATCAGGTAATATGGATTGCAATTGAGTGACATTTTCGTGAAAATATCTCTTCAAAGGAAGCGCTACCAACCTTTTACCCATCTAAGCAGATATCAAACCTGCTCTCAGTTTCTTCATTAAAGTCTTCTGCTCATAGGTTCCTCTCAATATGGTTAAAAATAAATTTACAGAAATCAGGGAAACAAATAACTGGAAAATTATTAAAAAATACTTTGTATCAGGGCATTATTTTTACCTCTGATAGTTCCCTGCTGCAGTCTTATTATCCCGACGAGATTCTTGGTGTGGTTCTATGTAAATCCCTACATATTTCTTCATCTACATAAGCAACCTCGATTCGGTGTCACTTTGCACATTAACATCCAGAGCCGGCTTTACCTATGGTGCAGGGTGTGCGGCGCACACGGGCGCAGGGTTTTAGGGGGCGCTCTCAAAGACCCTGCGCCCGTGTTCGCACGCCTACTAGAGGGCGCCAGGGTATTGATTGCACCCGGGCGCTACACGGGCTAGAGCCGGCGCTGTTAACATCACTCACATGGACTTCCGTTTCACAGTCAGTATATGTAGGGTTTATTTTTTCATCTTGGGTCAATAGCTGTACAATTTAGTCATTATTCAAAATACGATTCCCCACATTGATGGATAACAGTCCACTTAACATCTATAACTTAACAAGAATTAACGGCATAATTGTAAGCATACATAAAATAAAACAGAAAACACACTGCAATATCAACAACAAACAGTTGCTATAAGTTACCTAAAAGATAATCATACTCCACTTTTATGTAGGCCATAGTAATATCTAAGTTCTGGCTGGACTTATCTCAATGATCTACCACCTCATGAAAACTCTGAACGATGACAAAGATATCTGAGACACAACACACTCCCATCAGTTACAGCTAGATAGCAAATATTTGAGAGAGCACATGTCGTAAATTCCTATATAAAAATTTACGTAAAAATGCATTATCTTTCTAGGGTTAAATAGAAAACGAATGGGGAGTGTATTAAAAGAAAAAGATGAAAAAAACTCCTCATCCCACTAAACTCCTACTACCATTCTACCATATGCGGTATCATTCTATCCAATCCTTTTTCCAAATACACCTATAATTCTTCCTAATCTCCTAAAGGAAAATAAAGTTCTAATGAAGTTACAGTGCATCGGGAAATGTGCTAACATTCATCAATTATTTTGACTGCTGTTGGCATGTATCATGAATGTCTATAGGTGGATACTATTCATTACCACCAATTACTGTTTAATCATGTGATCTTTTTTCTATAAAAAATACAATAATTTTCCAATGTAATAATTAAATAACAGATTATATAAAATACACACAAAATTTACAATATAATATATATATATGTATATATATATATATCTTATAAAAATAAGTATTCTTGATAAAAAAAAATACAGAAAAATTGAGATTTATGTTTTTTATTAGGAAAATATACAATAAATAAATATAGTAGTCTGCTGCATTTTGAAAACTGTAAAAAATATATACTTAGCCTGTTTAGGAATAATGCTTTAATTAAAGAAAATCCTGAATAGTGAAGCAGTTTCTGAGGAATGATTTAAAATCATCTGTAAAATTTGCAATTGTTGCCTGCAATGTACTTAATGAACAGACTCAATTTTACCTGACTCCTATCTAAACAGTTCAAATTTATTTAATCCTTTATTTATTCATTATGATAACTATATTGATTAGGCTAATTGGGTTATCAAGCTATTTGACCTTTATTATTTATTTGGAAACTCTATAAACCTTGAAATCATTATGAGTTTTTACCATATCACCAGCCTGTCTCTCCACTGTTAGATATTGGATAACTTACAAACTACTAGACAGATTTTGAAAAAACTTTTACTTTTAGGAAGCTGAATTAATGCAGACGAATGTAGTCATGTTTAAGTTCCCTAGGAAATTATGCTACTCAGCGAACCCAAGGCAGGTTGCTACTAAATAAAAAAGTAGATTTCTCACCTCTTCAATATCCTTGTGAAACTTGATGGGCCTCATCAAATAGAACTGAACAGCAAAATACACAAAGTTTATAGCAATAAATGCACTGTTCCATATCACAGCATCAAAGTAACACTCAATGCTCCAAGCCCACACGCCGGTAAACGCGCACCCCATGACGAGGGCTAGTCGCAGCCATATCAACCCCGTGGGATTGTGTGGAGCTAAGAATGAGAGGAGAAAGAAAATGTTTGCCACTTGGAAAAAAATGTGGTTAACTGGCTTCCACTTAGCACAGTGGTTCAAGTACATATCCCACATTGTCGGACGTTCCTGTATGGTCACATTCACGTCATTCACTGGCGAGCCCAACGACTTCGTAGTCTCTATCAGGCCCATCTCTGGGTTCACAGTGGTTGACAGGTCCGGAACATCAGCGTCAGTGAGAGCGCTGCCATTTGTCGCATTCTGCAAGCCAGTAACCATACCAATCGCTAAGGCACTGAGTAACAACATAGTCCCACCGCGTTCCGACAGTTTTTCGATCGAGTTTTGTCATCGAAAATTTCGGGGCTATGTATGGCATTTGCTTACAAGTTCTTGTAAACACTAACACTCCTTTTACTTTGTGCTACATACAAACATCGATTTATTTACACTTTATTTAACTTGCGAGGCTTATTTTTAAAAGTTTAAAAAAATAAAACTATAATAAATGCATATCTATACAGAATAGCTGACGAACTCAAGCACTGAATGAGGTAATATGAAATTAAATTAATTGCACTAAAATTAAACAGACTTTTGCTGAATAAAATGCATTAATGACTCCGAATCAAAATAAAACGTTAGAAATAGTAAAGCAAACAATCGAAGCTTACATGACAGCAGTCAACACAGAACTGTGTGTGACAGATACCTATATACCATAATTACGAATTACCATAGCCAACTAGACCAAAAAAACGGATACTGAAAATATATTATGAATAGCGTACACTTGTGAAGTTGTGACACATAAATCTCATTGTTGCCTAAAACTGTCTGACGTTCCGTCGTAATATTTGAGACTTTCTTTTTAGAATAAAAATTAGTCCCGAATATCATAATTCAATAAATAAAGTAACCTTTATAACGTACTTTGTAAACTACCTCAACTGTCAGCTGTCGCTAGTGACATTCTTTTTCTTTTCATATAATGACAGTAGTGCAATTAGCACATTCTGCCAGTGTCAAGTTTTCTTCTTAATAAACAATTTCAAAGTGTAATGCGTATCCTGTCAATGACCAGTCCCATGAACTAAGTCGGGCAAGACAGGAGTCACTCGCGTAAGCGATAGTAAGTTTACTGAAGATAGAAAAGGACTCCTAGAAAGCACATGAAAAACGCAGTCCCACGCTATTATTTGATTATCACAATCAAATTAATATCAAAAACACTTTGAAGTTTAATAAAGTATCACTATTAAACCACAAAACGTCTAATACACATTTTTTGTATTAATCAAACAAAAACTCAACTTCATTTCTTGAGTTCTCACTAAAAAGTCATTATTCTCACCGACTACCCTCCGGCGGTACCTACTCTCCCAAAGCAACGCCCTAAACCGAGGTCCGTTCCTTCCGGCGAAGGAGCCCTTAGGCTTTCTGCTACACACACTTTTTACTCCTGGCTGAGCGTCTTCTGCGCTCGCTCTAAATGAACTGTATCTATTAAAATTATAGATACATGTCTGATGGATGACTCTTGAAAGGCCACTAGGGCCACAAGAATATAGCGTTACCGAAAAAAAATAAAACCGCCGGTCTACCGCCGGGGAGCTCTTAAGCTCGTTACTGTACTGCACACACATTTTGCTCCTGGCTGAGCGCCTTCTGCGCTCGCCCAAGACCAAAAAAAACGCACACCCAAATTGATTTTGTAAAGTGATATTCAATAGTTACTGATTTTAATAGTCATCGACGACCGTTTTTTCAATGATTGAGTCAATCATCAATACTTTTTCAATACTGAACGAGTCACAATGATTCCATCAGTGATTATCCGAGGTCGGCCCGCGTGTGTCTATCAATTCACGAGACAGGAGTCACGAACGAACGATTTCGAGACACATGTCCTCGGAACAGCCATGAGTCGAAACCCCGAACTCGGAACAGTTGAACAGTCCTCGGACACATGAGTTAATTGAGTCAGTCCCTCCGCTCTGCGGTCTAGTCTCAATCAGTTGACAATTGTTTCTTTTCATTTAGTTCACGATTACGAGTTTTCGGTAGTTTTTAGTTATTAACAAAAGTACCTAACTTTTCATTTTTCTAATACTAAAATAATAATATACTTTAATTTTGTAAGGTGGCGGTGGTCTTTTATTGCAACTTCCTGAATGTTATTTTTATTTGAACAATATAATCGCTATATTTTCTTAGGTTTTCGCGATTACTATACATAGCAATTAAACAACTTTGAACGGTTTAAATCGCGTATATTTAACATTATTTATATCCCGACGTTTCGAACACTTTGCAGTGGACGTGGTCACGGGGTGACTAATTGATTTTATTTGACACTTGAGTTATTAAGAAATTACGAGTTATTAAGAAATTATTAATTTATAAGAAAGTTATTAAGAGTTATTAATTTCTTAATAACTCAAGTGACAAATAAAATCAATTAGTCACCCCGTGACCACGTCCACTGCAAAGTGTTCGAAACGTCGGGATATAAATAATGTTAAATATACGCGATTTAAACCGTTCAAAGTTGTTTAATTGCTATGTATATAATCGTTATTTCTTACAATTATATATCTAATTGACAATTAGGTGCTACAATTATTTTGCTGTATTATTTTTAAATTATAACAATTCCAAACACGAGTTCTTTGAATAAAAAAAGAAGCCATCTTTGGAGTCACTTTACAATTTTAAATAATTAACAAAGCAAATCCTTCCAGTGATTCAATAAAGTTATTGAACTATGTTCAAAAAGTTATTTGAATTGTTGATCGAGTGAAATTTAATACGACGTCATTCAGCCGCTCGTTGCCAGAGAGAGATTAAAGGTTCGTTTATATCTACAGACAATGAACGTGCCAGACACGTATCGTCACAGACAAAATAATATTCTTTAATACATTGTTTATTTAACGTATTCATATCTATCGTAACATAGCCGTGCAGACGCCTACAGATCAGATACGTGCTGTGCCCGGCCGGCATTCATGGAAAGAATATTTTGTCTGCGCGGAAGAACAGTGTGTGTAAGGAGCATCGGAACCACACAGACATTTTTTTTGTTTTCGCGCAATAGACGCTGTAGTTAAACACGCGTCTGGTAAGTCTGTCGTTGTCTGTAACGGAACGTGTCTGGCACGTTAGATATGAACAAACGGAGTCTGTCGTTGTCTGTGACGGTACGTGTCTGGCACGTTCAATGTCTGTAGATATAAACGAGCCTTTAATATTCGTTCGTTTGTCCAACCGATTGAATCGGTCGGTGTCTGAATCAATTATCGCGACGTGATTCAATCATTCAGTCAATCACTGGGAAGGATTGAATCAAAAATATTTGATCAAAAGACTGATTGACACCTCTATTTTCAACATCAATCCGGTTTTCCAAATTCCCACTGTGTACAAAAATAAGTTTTTCTAAAAAAAAGAAATATTATTTTTAATGATTTATTACAATGCAAATAACAATGTCTGTTCCGTGCGATATGTTACTACATCCCGAGCTTTTGACCAATGAACAGTTAATTTATGTTATTCAAGAGGTAAGCCCACCACTACTAAAATATATTTTCTAATTGGTATATTTTAAGACGACCGCAGACATTGAAATGACTGAATTGTTCGGCAATAATGCTACTCTTTTAAGACACCCACGAGAAGACATAGGTGGTGCTATTCAAAGCCGACCGATACCACACGGCCGTGTGTTCATCCCTTAGTTGTAAAAGACGGCTAAGGGATAAAGCTGCTACCACCAAACTTTGAGGAAAGAGTGGACTCGCCAACCCACCTATCTAGTGTGGCGTTTTAAAGGCATTTATTTACATAATATACATTACAGTTTTACAACCAAAGTGCACATTCATACTTTTTCTCCAAGAAATTTATTATACATCTCTTAATGATCCATTCAAAACAACAAACATCCATATTCATCATTTAATTTTAAAATTGCATTGATAATGTTCAGCAGAGGATGATAAAAGAGCTGTTTACAGTTATGGGGGTTACAGATAGTACCCATTTACCAGGAGAGCTTACTGTCTTTGTGTCAACTATTTTACAAAAAAATTTCTTTACAGAGGCATTTAAAGGTTCCCCGCATGGAAGAAATGCCAAGAGACCAATTACTGGATATATTTCATCATTACTGTGTTCCATATGGACAGAGGAGGTATAGAGATTCCGGAAGAGGGAAAGTTTTAAATAAGAATCGACCTGTTAGCCCTGAAAGCAAACTAAAATTAAATACCGTAATAAACACTCAATGTAGAAAGTTAAATATAGGTAGTGATCGATTAAAACCTCCACCAGATTTATTATCAGGACATATGAAGAGGATCAAATTAGACACATCTGTATCAGTTTTTAGTGATGAAAAGATCTACAAAAGGAAAATGAGTATTGACTCGGTAAGTTTGTTACATACCAGAGAAGTGTAGTATGAGATGCATTCCATTTAGGAGCATTGACAACATGAAGAAGTTTACCAATGGTAGCTGAATGAGTAGAGCCGAAGATCATGTGCTGAGACAAGTCTGGGGAAGCCTATATCAAGCAGTGGAAAGATCTAGGCTGATGATGATAACATTTTACCTGTGTTTGGTTCCAATTTTTTGTGCTTTATTATGTTTTTTTAATTTCAGCCACCTATGGTCACAGATTGCACACCACCCAAAAAAGATAGAAAAGCTATAACATGGCCATAACATAATTTTTCAATTCCATGGGTATTCACAAGTAAGTCACAAATTACTGGACCAATTTTAAATGAACTTGAGAAATAATTCCTCAGTCTCAAGTGTGTGATATTATGATATAACATAATGAATTCAAGGGAATGTCCAGCACAAAATATGTGGATAAAATAGGTAAGAAGTGAGCAAAAATCAGCTAAGTTACATATATATTTAATTTATTTATAAGAAAAACTGTTTTGTACATAATGAGCCATTCATAAAATATAATACATAAGCAATAAGAACAGACTTCTTATTATGATCGGTTGATTGTGATTGGTCTGGGCCGATTGTGACTGTCTATCATATCCTTGTGCAATTGTAGACTTGTTACAACAAGAAGGGAGAAAGAGAGGAGGGTGGTTAAAGCAATCATAATGTCACATTTTAGGAATATTTCAAAGAAATCTATCTAATTATTATGGAGATCAGGATTTTCATATTTATGAAAAAAAAAACTGAAACTTGTTATTTTTTTTCAAAACATGGAGATTAGTTAAATATAACTTGATTTGTTCCAATAGCTCACCTTTATAATCTCTGTATGTTTTATAATGTCTATTCTCATAAGTCATAATAAGGATTATGAATTGAACTTTGACACTGGTACTGGTACTAGTACCACAGAGCACTGGGACCACAACCCTATTAAATCAAGATACTATCCCACTGATTGGTCAAATTAGTCAAACATCCCTAATTAACTTGTTAAATTAATTAATCATAAGGTTGTTATTGTGAATTAAACTATTTATATGTGAATATTTGTTAGGGTATAAGGAGTAAGGCTCAAGTAAGGAGGTAGGGGTTGAAATAATCGATGGATATGCCTAAAGTATTTTATGAATGGCACTATAAACGAAAATTTAAATAATAATATAGATCAATAACATTGCTTTAGATATCTAATATCATTGATGCAGATGACGGTATAGAATGTTTCAAGCACAAAATTATAAATAGTAGGTATATGAACTAATTGATATCTCTCGATAGAGGCCTTTTTTTTCTTTTACTAGGTCTAAGCAACTTTTCTCGAAAAATGTTGTATTTCCTATATCAAATGTAAATAACGCACGGCGACCAAAAAGTGGAAGATGAAAATGTGTGTAAGGATGAAAGTTGGAACATTTTGAAGGGTTGTAAATCATGACTGAAAATTTGAGGGCAAGTACTAAATACTGTTCTTATACTATACTCATAGCGGCGGAATCCAAAGTGGAAGATAAATGGCCGCCGGAAAGCCTGAAAAAAATTCGGTGATTTTCCACTTTTGCTCGACATTTTCAGAGGGAAAATCACCATTATTTTTTTCCGTCCTTTCGCACATAAGCTTATGAAATCGTAAAAATTACACATACAAAATGACAGACATGGACCCTATGATTGTAAGTTTCCTCAAAATGTTCCCGACTTTCAGTTTTTTTTTAATTAATATGTTTATATAGGTATTTCTTCAATTGAAAGATGTGGCAACATATAGCTTTATTTACTTATGAAGCTATATGCAATTCTTTCAATTCAAAAAGCTCGCATAATAAAAGATATTAGTAAGAAACTGTGGTCGGACTTAGGTAGGAGGTCGGTATTACGTAGCTTTACATAACAGCTAAATAGTTAATTTACAATTTATAATCAATCATTTATAATTAATATAGGCCACTGAAAAGTGAATTATAAAGTCTCACTGAAAAGCACAGGCCTCCCATTGGGCCCAATGTAGGTAGTGTCGCGGCTTTAACCGCGATGACTATTGCAAGTTGAAAGTCCACTTTTTGCGGTTATTTAGACCTCACGTCGTCGTGTGGCTACCACTACAAGGGGCTTTGTTCTCGCCGTACGATATTTAACTCTATCGGACCCGACGTTAAGGCCCAGTTAAATAGAAGTTTCTATGTCTTAGGCGGCCCCTATATCTACAATTACCATAAACTGATAATGTCATTGCACAATATTATTTTATCGCGCCATGAACCCAAACAGCTTCAATATACTCCATAAAAGATCAAATACATTGTACAATTCGTAAAATTTTGATCATTTAGGGAGTATATTGAAACTCGTGCAGTTTGAAATAAATAGTTTATAATTAATTAAACAATTAATTACTGATATAGCATAATATGAAAGTTACATTCTAGGGATGTACCTACAGCTAAGTGTCACCTCGATTATAGGCAGCTTCAACAAGGGCGTAGTCAGGATTTTATTCAAGGTGGGGCAAAAGCAAACAATTTTATCCAGGGTGGGGTGAAGTAAACAATTTTCTTATAATTATAATTTATAGTGTAATGCAGAGTCTGTTACTTATTATTCCCAATCCCCCCTCAACCGCCCAACCTGCCCCTCCGTGGCTACGCAGACGCCCATGATCATCAACATGTAAATACTTTGTAAAAATTAATTTGTGACTATGTTATTATGAAATTGTAATGTTTTTTGAAATCTGTCAATTTAAAGTAAATATGATAAAGAATGTGAATGCTTTTTTATTTCCAGTACACACATATTTCATGGCACAGACTTATTATATCCACCAAACTAATATATATAATTTGACTGTTTAAAAACTTAACTAAAAATGGGGATATTTCCAACGCCAATGAGACAGCTATTCATAATTTTTCAGGCTGGTCTCGTTGACGTAACAGCGACCTGTCTCACACAAATATTGCTCCTGCGCGGATAACTACTAACTGGGATAATTATGCACTTTCAGTGCAAGATATGCAATTGAACGAGGGCAAACGGCTCATTTTTAGAGCAGTGCAATGCAATGCAAGTAGCCTCTTCAGTATCCACTCCTTCATGCACCAGTGTGCATGAAGGAGTGGATATTAGACAGTGTCTTGTGCATGAGAGATGAATTACCTTAAAACGCCACGCTGGCCAATCGAGTTGGCGGCTTGTAATGTATAGGCGAGAGATGCTGTATTAAGAGATTTTTATTATACATACCAATGATGCCCAGTGACGAATTTAGAATTTAGTTTGCGGGTCAACCGACTTCTGTTTCTGTCTTAATTATATTGTCTGTATAAAATGCTTTAAAAGTCGAGAAATTAGGTGCTAATGTAATCAACGATCAAGGAGGCCAAGACACTTCATGCACTATAGAATAAGAATATTTTTAAAAACCTATTCGACCTCTGACAATTTCAGCTTGTCAGTAAAATCCTAAAGTGTCTATCTTGTTTCTATAACTTTAGATCTGACAATGTCTGAGCCATTGCCTAAAAATGTGAAATCGACAAAAAGCAGATGCGAGGCCATAAATCAAATGGAGGACTTTTCTATTACAAGAAACACCGTGTCCAAAGTTCACTCGCATTTCCTGGTGCCTCCTGATAAACTTGACAAAGTGACTAGACGAGTCATTGCTCCTTACGCTCAAATCGAGCGGAAAGGCCTGAGGGAAGAGGAAAGAAAAGAGGAAACCTACCTAGATATAAATAGGTTTAACGTATTTTTGGAAGATACTGTGGACATTGACTCGCTATTCTATGAGACTGCTATGGTTTTGAAGGCTGTTACCAAGAGTTCTGGTAAATATTCTGATCTATTTCTGTTCCTAAGGACCCACATTTGGAAATTTGGACTCACACCAAAGAAATCGTCATTAGGTGGCAGGCTGTAGTTGCAGCATCGTATGTAACAGATATATCATGTATAACAATAATCTTTATTTTCAAACAGATATCTTTGAAAATAATGTTATTTTTTAATTACTATAATATACACGAATTAAATACACACCGTCGGTGTGAATTGAGTCTAACGCTGAAGTAAATTTGCATATTCAGAATCAAATATGTGTGTAGCATCTGTCTACTTGTCTAAGTTGTATTGAATACCTAATACAAAACATACGCACTTTTGTCCTGGTTCAAAAAAATCTTTTCATATTATACTCATCCTCAGATTTATTACAGGCTGTTTCGTGTACATAGTAAATAAATTGAAAAATGAAATAATTCTAATGCTCCAAAACACATGTAATACGGATCGACATGAAATCAATATACCAATTGGTAAGTTGGACACGAGTTTTGATAAGCACCAAGTACTCTCTAGGAGACTTCTACTTACATGGCCTCCACGTTTCCATGGTTTTATCAACCTTGTGGTTATTCGGAGCGAATGCCCGTTCGAGCGAGCAAGTGTAGTGGGTTCTGTCCTACAAACTCTTTTATTTCCTACAAATTCATGTCATGACCCTATTCTTATAATTCTCCCCTTCTGGAGGTTAACAACAGTGACAGTCCGGTGCCGAATAATTTCTATTTCTACCAGCTTTTCTGTTTGTGCCATCGGTATGCAAACTAGTGCCGTCCTAAGTTTGGCATCAAGTTCATGATGTCCCGGTTGTAGATCGGATCCTCCCTCCAACTTCTTGCGCTCTTGGCTTCTCTAGACATATAACTTCCTTTTCATTTTCTTATAGTTACACTTAATTATCCAACTGCATGTAATTGTTTGTTTTTTTATGTAATAACATAATAAAATCAAGTGTAGACAACATCAGTAGAATAGATTCCACTCTCGTCATACTTTCTATTTTTTGTAAGAATGTTCATTATTGTAGAGGAAAATAAGGTAGCAGCAGCTCACGTAGCGGCCACCAAAGACTTCCTCCTCCTAGACGACGTGCAGAGAGATAGACGGTTTTCTGAAGGTCTCAAGTGGATCGATGCTAAAGTGGCGCTCTGCATGCCAGTTGTGAAACCTGATGGGGACTGCTACGCTGTTCTGGAGCTGTACAGGACTTATGCGGAGCCATACGACAATGTTAGCATTAGATGAAGTTCGGTAACTGTTTCTGAAATAATGCCACAGTCAAGCCCCCACACTAGAATGGTGTGTCGCAGGCCCAGAGACAATAAAAAGACGAACACAAACTACCTGAAGACTGATTCTGTCCATCAGTTATAAGAGAAAGATTTTCTTATGTAAGTAGTCCGAAGAGAGTAGGTAATGAATGTATTGGGCGACCTTCATCCCATTATACTCTCTGCTCCCCATCCCATCGAATGGGGAATGGTAATGGAAGAAAGAAAATTAATTCAATTTTTATTTCCCATCTTTCTCAAATCTTTCTACAAATTTGACTTTAAAATCTCCCTAGATGTACATTTAGTTCTTCGTACTTCGTATCGGCAACGCTAGTATCTACTTGTGAACTTTCAGCTCGGCTGTCACCTTCATTCCTTAAAAAAAACTACTGCGAAATAACTGTTCCGTTCTTCATGATAGTGTCATTAATAGAGTCACAACTCATACGTCATTCGGCCTGTTTCTTATTTCAAGAAAAGCACATAGGCATCTCGCTGGAGTGGAGGTGCCGAAAGTAGGCGACATTATCAACTGTTTGCTTTTTGACCTCCCATCTTTCGGGAACATCTATATATTCCTTAAATCTAATAATTTCATAGGACGTAGTGTACACAGTGGTGTGCGTGGCATGCTGGGCGGGCGCAGCGGCTCACCAGGCACAAGCTCGTTGCACGCTTCAGAAGACCAGCCATCTGAACACAGAGCTAAGGGCGCTGCTGCAGCGGTACTTCTGCGATTTGGCATCCATTGACACTATGCTTACTGATATGCTGGTTAGTTTGTAAATTAAAGATTCTATGTAAACAAAACCTCTTTTAGTACTGGAATAATCTACCTCGTGTTAGCATTTTAGAATTTCTACATGGTCAATGGCGTCAATACTATAGCGCGAAAAGTATCTTGTATGCTGACTATGGAACCTGTCTTTGAGCAGATAGAGAGGCTAAATAAAGACTTATATACAGTGCCGGCTTTAGGGTGGGGCAACCGCCTTGCCCGGGGCGTCAGGGCCAGAAGGGCGCCGCGCACCAGTGAATCAATCAGTTAAGAAAGGGTAACGCCACCGCAGAACAAGAAAAATTTAAAAAAAAATGGAAAATTACTACCCATCTCTTTCATCGCTTTGCAAAGGTGAACATTTGATCGTTTTCTAATTGTATCTTTTACATAGTATGCAAAGACTAATGCCAAATTCCAAATTTCTAAGTCATCTGAAAGAGGTCTAGGTTTTAATTTCGACTACTATAGACACACACTTGGCTGTTTTTTTGATTTGATTGGCTGAGAACACGGATTTTATTCACATAAGAAGTAAAGACCGCTGATGAAAATCTCGCCCCCACGGCGCCCCAATGGCTAAGGCCGACGCTGCTTATATATATGTATACCATGTTCTATGTATACATAATTAATTATATAACATTTTGACACCCGAAAAATCTTAATGATTTTCTTGTCATTTCGCTCGTTAATAATTTAATCTCTCGTTTCGTGAGACAGATGTAGAACAGGGATAGTTTTATCCCAGTAAATACGGGTGAAACTGCGGGCGGCTACCATTATATACCTATTTTTTACCCACTACCGAACGGAGATGGTATATGTATTTAGGGTAAAGGAATGTATGTATGTTTGTGTACCACTTTGTTTGTGTGCCCCGTCCTTGAAACGACCGACGGGACGTATGGGTGTTGTGGTTCTAAATCACTAGGGGGCGCTGCTGTACCAACTTAAAAGTTGTAATGCTTTATAATTTCTAAACGAATGCACATATTCGAAGACGTCTTTCTGAAGTGAATAGATCTATATTATACACATAACCGTCAGCATCTGATGCTGAAGCCGAAGATGAGTAAGGGAACTCCTTGAAATTTGGCAGTACAATGATGGTGTTTAGAGTAATTTTTTGGAATTGTTTGGTTCAATGAACAGTTGTGATACATAGAGAAGAATGATGCTATATTCCACAGCCGACTGGTCGTGTTATATCGTTCCAACAGAAGATTGATATGTAAAAACATGATTATAATTTCTAAATAATTGCATTTATTCGAATGCGTATTTATGATGTTAATAGTTAAAGATGTTTACTTCATATTCATTTACTGGATCCGAAGGTGGATGAGGGAACTCCGTGAAATTTGGTAGTAACACTCGTGTTTGGACTGATTTTATGGCGATATTTAGTTCGATGAACAGCTCTAGTACAAAGAGGAGCACAGTGCTGTAAGTTACAGCAGACTGATCGCGTCTGACTGGCCGAGTTTTCTCACTCTCACAGAAGACCATTATGTACCTACAAACGTGTTCGGAAGTGAGTGAAAATTGTAAAAACTCGAGTCCCTTCCTTTGCCATCTCATGCCATCCCATCTCCTTTTCCTCACTCGGCAGATGCGCATACAGTCCACCTGATCGTAAGTGGATACTGTCGTCCATAGACATCCGCGATACATGCCAACATCCGTCCAACGTTGACACATCGCCGAATGCGCTGCCTACCTTTGTGGATTAAGGAATGGAGTGAGATAAAGGGATAGGAAACACTTACGTACATTGGATAATACGATAGAGTAGCAAATGCAGTACATTTCAAGGTACTCTTCTGTGAGAGAGAGATGACGTCGCCAGTCGAGTGCGTCCAGCGGCTGTGGCAATGTAGCGTGCACTCCTCCCTACAATTTTGTTTTTTCATAATAGGCAGTCGTAAAATCTTTCATGGGCGCTGTGCGGAGTAGTTTTTTCATCATCGACAATGAGTTCGTGGGCAATCAAATCATCGCCGACATGTGGGACGACGGCTGGACTGCAGAGAAAACCACAATACCGAAGAAGAAAGTCAGAGTTAAGTTAGTAGCACCAAGAACGATAGATCTTCATACTCGCATTTTTTTATTTTTGACGTTTCCTACTCATGATATAAATTCGGTCATAGACGTCTGTAATATAAGATAACTTATAAAACTTATGTCGTACTTATAAGATAAGAGAAGTCTCTCTCACTGTACCTACTCTATTGTACAGTCAGTATTATAAAAAATTAAACATTTTCTTACTTTGTCGTATAACCATATTCTACATATTTGTAGTGAATGTGATAAGGTGCTAACGTGTCAACATACCTATATATTATGCTGACTGTGCCTACTCAGACGGCTAAGATAGTTCGCATAGAAACAGGTGGCAGTAGGAGTTGCTCCGCACCGGAGGCGTAAATGTGTCTTCTAGCCCCAGAAATAGTACAACGCGCTCTTCCAACGATTCGCTCCGAATAACCGCAAAATTGGTAGGACCATGTGAGGTCCTACGAATTCCATTGAAAGGGAAGTGTGATTGAAACTTCGCATCGCACACGGTGGGACTTTTACTTTGATTTTGTTAATGGAAGTCCTAAAACCGGTCTAAACACATCGGATGCTCTGTATCAAAACTTCGTAACTACTTTTAAGGACTTTTTGGCGGTTTTGTGGTTTAGTAGTGATAGTTTATTACCTAACCTTCAAAGTGTTTTTCGTGCGTGGTGTTTGCGATAATCAAATAAAAGCGTGGGCCTGCGTTTTTCGTGTGCTTCCAAGGAGTCCTCTTAGTCCTTTTCTGTTCTCGGTAAACTTACTATCACTTTACTGGGCGACTCCAGATTTACTTCGACTGGACTGTACATTAACAGGATACGTTTTGGACTTTGAAATTGTTTATTCCGAAGAAATCGGAACACTGGCAGAATGTGCTAATTGCACCACATTTAACAAAATTTAAAGGAGACCCGAATTAAAACGACATAAAAAAATAGTTTTACACAATAGAAAACATTAGATATATACTGCCTGAAATATTATAGTTATCTCTTATCTCATATAGCTATTACATGTCTCATGAGTTTTTTTTAGTGATTTATGAGTACCACGTGATACACCTAATTTCAGAGATATTCATATATCCATAAATACTAAAGATTAATTTAATAAGTATATATGTATTTGCATTGTTCGTGGGGTAGTTTTGTAGATCAAATTTTGACGGAAAAATGTTTTTCTAAATTTGTTTCTTATTTGTTTTAAATATGAGGCAGCCGACATCTCACCATAGAACATAGGGCTTTGTAATCGCGAGGGTGAAATCCTCTCGCGATAATGCGGATAGATAGCAATAAACTGCTTATCATGTAGGGTCATCTGCTCTTTACCTACTATATAAAAATCAAATTGCAGTCTAAGTCTAGAGCAAACTCCAGCAGGCCTCGTAGCTCAGACCGGCGAATCTCTGAACGTGCACGACGCATACAAGGACCCTCGATTCGTGAAAGAGGTTGACCTTACTACAGGCAACGTGGTCCGCTCTTGTCTCGTCTCGCCCATCTTGAAGAAGGACCAAGTTATTGGTGAGTCACTTAAACTAAATTACGCATTACGGATACACATTTAGTCTTGAAAATAATTGCGCTTTTTCGCAAAAAATTACGATACTTCAACTCCTAACAAATGTACGTTCGAACATTTGTTGAATTTATATATACATATACGTATCTGTATCAAATTTTGGGGAGATTTTTAGGAGGGAGTCGATCTCCCACATAACCGCTTTTAGTAGACACATAATGCTGTTTGTGAACACATAACAGTGAATAATAATAGTGTATTTATCGATTTTATTGGTTGATCTAATCTCTAACTGAAAGAATCGGTTTGTTCTACGCCACTATGCGCCTACTGAATAAGTACTATTTGAAATACTAAAGCTTAATATCTATTATAGTTAGTGCGTGTTTGAGCGCTCAATTGGCCAATGATATACAAATGCTTCCCCAGGCGTAGTGCAACTAACAAACAAAACCAATGCGAACCCTTTCGACGCCGACGACGAGAAGATATTCGAGGTGTTCGTCAGCTACTGCTCCCTCATCGTACACTTCTACAACATGCAGCATCAGAAGACTTACCATGTGAGGAACACGAGATCATTCAAACTATAGCTACTATCAGTTGTAGCCAGTAGGCTAGAACGGAAACGATTTGGCTCGTTTAGATTAGAAGTAGTATCGTGGTATTTTAGCCGTATACTGTAGTTGTAGCCGTTAAGAAAAAGGCTCCACCTTTTTCTAACCAATTGCAACCCGCTACGCCTAGTTCTAGCCAGTTAGACATTAATTTGACTTCTATGTACAAAAAACAAATGTCAATCCAACTTTCCTTTCAGGAGAACATGAACAAAGTGCAGTCTGAGCTGCTAGGCAATCATCTAAAGCCCTGCGAACACGATCGCGAAGAATTATTGGAGACTAATATTAATGCTCTACCTCCTGTGAATTTTAGAAGGTGATATTTATTATTAATTAAATGTTGCACATTATTTTTAAAGACGAGCGTTGTATGCTGGAGTTATGTGCCGGCTCTTGAGTGGTATACTTAGATATCCAATTATTTGAGTCCATTTGATAGTGCCCCCCCCTCCTGCTCTGCAAAAGGTCTCGGGCTCCCAGTTGGACACTCATTTGTTTAAAGGCAAATGTTTGTACGGGTCCGGGTGGTGTGTTCTTCTTAATTTGTGTTTCTGGAATCACAACACAGGGAATCCTAATGTTGGCCATTGAGTGTGGTGTTAAAAAAGATTTATAAATCCCAATTTTTCACTGATTTAAGTGCAATCTGTCAAATAGTTACTAAAGTAGCAATGAAGGTAAGCATCATAAGGAAATTCACTTGCCAGGAAATAAAAAAAAATTATTCATGTGCCTATTAAACGAGTCCTCCCTGGCAGCTTTTAACCGACTTACTCGTTTAGGATCCGTTTAGTGGATAAATGAATAAAAAACTGGACCATGTGTAATATCCACCAACCTGTGCGGACGAGCAAGCGGTCCCACGTGATGGTAAGTGTTACCGGCCCCCATGGACACCTGCAACACCAGGGGGGTATGCAGGTTGCCGGCGTTGCAAAATCCTAATCACAGCTTTTGTGAAGAACCCCATATTATAGCTTAATGGAAAGACCTCTTGAAGTAGTTCATTCCATAGCCTACGGGTTCGCGGTATAAAATAATTTTAAACATGCAAGGGGGGGGGGGGGGGGGGTAGGGGGAGAGTGCATGCTGCATTCCCACAGCCGCTGGGCGCACTCGACTGGCCAAGTTACCCCTCTCTCAGAGAAGACTATCTTGAAAGGTACTGCATTTCTTACTTTATCTGTCGCGTCTCGGTAGTGAGTGAGATATGCCAAAGCCTATTCCCATCCCATTCTATCCTATCCCTCTGTATTTTCCCAATCCGTTCCTTAATCTGCAATGGTAAGCAGCGCATCCGGGGGCGTGCCAACATTTGTCATTCTGGATTGATGTTCGCATGTATCGCGGATGACTATGGACGACAGTATCCACTCACCATCAGGTGGACTTAACGTATGCTTGTCTGCCGCCTTTTTTTTATAAATAAAAAAAAAAACGTGTCCTGCAAAGTGCATCGACAACGACAATTCTTCAGTTACCAAGCGATCTGTCATCTTTTCCAGCTTCGATTACCATATAAGTGAAGGCAACAAAGAGGACATGCCTGGGCTCGTATGCTACATGTTCATGGAAACGTTCGCAGAGCGATACTTCGAGAAGAACAGCATGGCAGACTTCGTGATAACTGTCCTACAGTGTTATCGCAACAATCCGTACCACAATGCCGAACACGCCTTCTGTTTCACGCATACTATGTTCCTTATACTGATTAATAATAAGGGCTACTTTGATTTTGTCGAGGTGAAATTTGTACCTTTTAATAGACCTGTTATGGTAGGTATGTTGTTTTTATAGTATTTGAGGGGAAAGCTGCATCATGTAGATAAGCCGCTCTTTCACAGAAGACTAGCGTGAAAGATAGATACTACCATTCCATTCAGTGGAGGAAGTATATTGAGATAAGGTTCCCAACGGTGGAACCGCACCGCACCTCTGAAGGTATTGTAGTGATCCATGTGCTCCATTTTTCCCATAAAGCTATGCCAAACAATCAAAACATTAAAAAATAATAAGATGTTTTATTTGTTTCCTGTTCGAAGGGTTTCCACACCTGGCATGTCCTCATTGAATCAATTTATCCCTCTTTCATATTCAGCGTTATCCTAGTTGTTCTAGAATTTTAAACTCATATCAACCAAATTTTTGAATAAATTATTAAATGCAACGCACCTACTACATCTTTCCTCGTGTTACAGGAGTCCATGGGCGGTGGTGATCATTTACCATGAGGTGGTGCACGATCCTGTCATTCATCGCTCTTTAAAAAAATAAACAACTTTAAGGAACAATCGACAGTTTCATAAGTAACTAGCTTTTGTCCGCGGCTTCGCCCTTATTCTCATTACCCCACGGGCACCTTGGTTTTATAGCTTATGTCCTTCTCGTAGTCCCCAAGAAGGTCCGTGCAAAATTTCAACTCCATTCGTACATCTGTTCATTCGTGAAAGCATTTCTAAGAAACAGACTTGAGAGGGAGAGTGCACGCTGCAATCCAAGAGCCACTGGGCGTACTCAACTGGCCTCGTTACCCCTCTAACACAAGACTACCTTGAAATGTACTGCATTTCCCTCTTTTTCCTATTTCCCCTATGTATCCTAACGTGCCGACGTTTGTCGTTCTGGACTGATGTTGGCATGTATCACGGATGTTTATGGGCGACAGTATCCACTTACCATAGGTGGACTATATGCTCGCTTGCCGCCTTCTTTCCATTAAAAAAAATATAGTTTCAATTTTTATATATTAGTTGGGATTCCAACCAGCTTATAAATTGAACATGTGACCATTTCAGACAGTGTCCTTGATGCTATCAGGGTTGTGCCACGACCTCGACCACCCGGGGTACAACAACAACTTCCTGACGCTCAGCAAGCACCCGCTCGCGCAGATGTACCGCACCTCCACCCTCGAATACCACCACTACTACCTCGCCAAGAAGATCATTGAGGTGACAATGTTTTTGTGAAATTGGTGGCTTTGTGGAATAACTTCATTTATTCTAAGTGATTTTTTTTTAATTTCCGTTTTTACAGATTTTTCTCCGATAAAATTCCCCACTTTCGAATTTTACACAGACGTGTATCATTGGTGAATAGGTATCAATCGTTTGATTACGTTCATAAAAGCATAAGGAGCTCGGAGAAATTTTCATGACCTATTTGAACAACGTATTCAGCCCATTTATCATCCACTGCTGGATATGGGCCTCCACATGCCCGCTGTCTTGTACATGAGGGATGTATAACTTTATAACGGCACGCTGTCCTAGCGGGTTGGCGAGACTATTCCTCAAGAGGTGGAGTAGTTCCTTAGGGCTTGTGGTACCCGCTTTGTTATAGTCGCCTTCCTTTTACAACACCCGCGGGAACAGATAGGGTTGTATTATTGTAAAGCGTGCCGACACCACGCGGCAAATATACGCCATCGTAGACCTATCTTCATATCTATCTATATAAATAAAAATTAAATGCTATTCCTTTAATAGAAATAATAAATAATTAATGAAAATTAAAGCGCATCACTTGAGAACGGCTGGACCGATGTGGCTAATTTGGCTTTTTTAAATGTTCGTAATAGCCCTAACCGAATAAGGTTTTTAGGAAAAGAAAAATTGGAAATGTTGCCCGGAAAATTGGAAAATTCGGGAAAAACTGAAAGTGCTTTTTTCTATGGGATTTTTGTATGAACTTATTGAAATTTGGACAGGACAACGTCTGTCGGGTCAGCTACATAGTTATAAATATATAAATATATTTTCTTCTGGCAATAAATATACCATCTTCAAATATTGATTGTTCTAGGACAAACATCTGCTAGCTAAAATCTCTCAAATAGACCACGACCGCATTTTGGAGGAGATGAAGTATGATATCCTATGCACCGACCTCGCCATTTACTTCCAACTGCGCGCGCAACTATCGCCACTGGTGGCTGAACACTCCTTCGACTGGACTGACAACTCGCATCGGAAACTACTGAAGGTAGGACAAAGCTTCCCTGTTGTTCCCAATCCTTTCTCAAAACTATCAAAGCTAGGTAGCTATTTGCCGACACGACTGACTTGTCATTTTGTGTGATCGCAGATGTCAGTGGGGCACGGAATCCGCGTGACATCGACGAATAGAGCTCATTTGCCACTTTGTTTAAAAAGGTGGCTTTTTGTAGAAAAAGAAATGACTTTTTCTATCGAAAATTGACAGTATTTACTTATAGGAAAGTTTTTTTCTATAAAATACAATGGAGGGATAGATCACGACATCAACAAACATTGCCATTATTTTCGAGTCTTTTTCACCATCTCACGAATCACGCGATTCGTTGTTATTTACCATTTTCGTTTATTATAGTAAGTTTTTACACACTGTGCAGGTACGTTCTGTACGTTTTTATATAAATGTCATAGCAATGAATGCGCGCGAGAAAGCACGTAGAAGAGTAGTCATTAATTGTAATGGAATTTCAATGAATTAAGAATTGTCGATTCAGCAATTTGCAAAAGTAATTTGTTTGAATGTCGCAAATGCACCACAATAAAGTACCTACTGTATAAACTATGTACATATATCATTATATATTAGAATATATAAATAATATTGATTATTTAGGTATATGTATTAGGTATATATGTATACTAGTATAAATATATATTTTTAGTATTATTGTACTAATACAGACAAATTTTACGTACGCTCTACGCCTGCCTTTCTGTTTTGTCTATATTTCACTTTCCCAGGTCTGCTGGAAGAATTCTCCGCAGGAGGAAAGTTTGCCTTTTGTACCTACATCTTTTCTTTTTCTTCCTTTATTATTTATTTCATGTTATGTGTAGGTACAACGAATTATTAAATAAAATAATGAGACAATCTGCAGTTGCAATGTTGTCGGCAGGGTATTCTGATGACAACGAGCGATCTGTCGGGATGCTGTAAACCATTTGGTGTAGCGAAGGCAATTGCGGAGACCGTTTATGAGGAATTTTATAAGCAGGTTCGTATATCAACAATTTTCAGTATTGTGCATTATGTTGAGGACATCCGGCTCGAAGGACCGAAATGTTACAGTTTCGTAATTTATGAAATTAGACAAATTTTTATACTAACAAATTATTTATTTAAAAAAGCCATATTTATAACAAAGAAAGTAAAAATACAATGAGAATACTTATATCTTAATCGAGATACGAGTATAAATCCAAACTATTTTATACCGAATTTCATTTCGATCGGTTAAGAAATGCCGTTCTAAACTCCAATCCAGTCTTGTTCTTACATAATATGTGAGTCAACGTTTGTGACTTTTGACTGATGTTGGCATGTATCGCGCATGTATATGAGCGAAAGTATCCACTTATCACGAGGTGGACTGTCGGCTCGTCTGCCACAATCATTATATAAACAAAAGGTGGGCAGCCATAGAATTCTAAATTCAGGAATTCGACAATACGTACATATTCTGAACATAGTTTTATATTTCTGAGACATATGGATTTGTTCTCGTTACTAAGGTATAAACATGTTAATTTCAAATATTGTCTATTAGTTGGCTTTGGGTGATTTCAAGTAGTCCCTATTGGCCATAAGTCGGCTTTTGGTGGCGTTATCATTTGAGCATTGTGTTCAGGGCGACAGGGAGCGTTCGATGGGGTATACCCCATTAAGCATGATGGACCGTCGGCGCAACCTTCACCAACCACCCGAGCAGATACAGTTCCTATCCGTGGTGGTACTCCCCTGCCTGCTGCTGCTGCAGACCGTCTTCCCGAACACCGCACAGCTTACGGAGAACTGCAGGTTATTACTTATTTACTTACTCTGCTGGTTCAGCGACTCGAAGTGGACCTTGGCAACACCAAGAGACGCCATCTTTTTCAGTCTTGCGCAGCTTCATGCCAACCATATGGAGCTCACGTTGGTATTAATGGATTTTTTTCTAAAAATAAGGCCGCCAGCATAGAAGATAGTCCATCTGGTGGTAAATTGTTCAGGGTGATCGAGAGCGGTCAATGGGTACATCCCACTGAGTGCGATGGACCGTCGGCGCAACCTTCACCAACCGCCTGAGCAGATACCAGTTCCTATCCGTGGTGGTACTCCCCTACCTGTTGCTGCTGCAGACCGTCTACCCCAACACCGCACGGCTCACGGACAACTGCCGGTTGTCACTAATTAAATAGTACTGCAGTGTGTTCGCACATTATTATAACCCTATTTTTGTACCTGTGCCACTCCACAGTGGCAAGAATTGCGATGAGGCTTCGGGATTTGTATACATTTATAAAAAAAACAAATACCCTTCACTCATGGATATAACAATGTTAATAATTATAAAAAAATAATAGAGTGAATTTGCAGTGCCAATATAAGCAACCGATGTATGTCACTAACCAACCGATATATGTCACTAAGCAATCGATGTATAAGTTAAGGTCGTTGAAATAAAAAAAGAAGAAAAAAAAAACGTAAACACTTTGATCGTCCAATACTAAAAATATCTTGCTAAATGTGCGTGATTTGTACTCGTATATGTGGTATGTATAATAAAATATTATTTTTCATTACTCATACTCTGAAAGTAGGTCCGAAGTTGCCTGTGGAGCGAAGTGAAAATAGCCCAATACACCCTAGGGTGAGCGTTTTCAACTGACAGACAACTGAAAAATTAAGAAAAAAAATGAGCTATTTTCACATTTCTATGTAACCATGATCTAACTTCCTATACAGCCACTCCATTACAGCGCGATGTAAAATTGAAATAACATAAAGAAACGCACCCATTAATTAAAGAGTATATTTTTTAAATTACTTTCCTTGTATTCCTAATGAAAAGCACAGTGTTTACCTAGGGGTTCAGGACTTATTTAGTCCCTCGACCTATTGGCGCCCTCGCTGCGCTCGGGCACCAAACCCAGTCTCGGGACTGAAATAAGTCACTTTCACCCCTAGGGTAACAATGTACTATTGTTTGTGTATATTATACTTAAAACAATTTGCATTAGCGTTTCTATTTGTTGGATCTGACGGTTGACTGGTAGAAAGTGCCATATGACATTAAAACCGCCATTTACAATTACTTGTGCAATGAAGGTTAAATAAATAAAAAAATGTTATAGTGTACGTGATATTATGACAGCGGTTACTGATACCGTTCTTTTATCAGTCACTGCTGGTCGTGGACTTCCTCATGGACATGTCCACGAGGGATGTGTGGCCTCAAAACGCCACGCTGGCCAAACGCGTTGGCGAGTCCACTTTTTAGAGATTGTGTAGTTCCTCAGGGCTTGTGGTAGCTGCTTTGTTAACCCTTAGTCGCCGCGACACGACACTCACGGGAACAGATGATTACTGCACTACTTCTAATTAAATCATGTCTTTCAGCCATCTTCGTTTTTGCGACCGTCACCGAACACTGACAAACTTTTTATTTAAACAGAATCTTGACATTTTACGTTAAAATTCAACGAAAGTTAATAAGTCCATACTGGCAATAAGGTCCGTTTGCTGACATAACATCACATTATTTTCAGGAAAACTCAAGAAGCATGGCGCGAGGAAATTGAAATCAGAGGGCAGCGACTGTGGAGGCAGGAAGAGTCCTTCGGGAACTTCTCACGATATACAATCAGCGATTGAATAATATTTTGTATGATATCGACATTTGGAAAATTTCCACTAAATAAATAAATCTTTATTTCGACTCATAGTTACGATAACTGGTGTTTTTTTCTGAAAGGAGACAAGTCATTTACTTCCAGACAGACAGAGTCTTCTGTATAGAAACACTTCCGGAGTATACACTTCTTGTAAAGACCACTTCTGTGGGAGAGCATTTAAAGATTTGACCACTTCCTAATGTGTCCACTGCTTGCACAGCGTAACAAGTTTAATAATAGAAAGATTCGAAATACTACATTCGACAAGGAATTGAAGATATTGTTAGGAAAATCATTAGAAAATGAACTGATTTCTAATATTGACCTTAAAGAAATATCTTAGATTATATGTTTTTTTATTCAAAGTGGTTTATTCTGTATGAATTTTGTTTTGTATTATTCATTATTAATCGAAACTTCTATTTTTATAATTAAATAATATACTTGCGTTGTCATTTGTTTCTACACTGTACAAGCAGTAGACACTAAGAAGTGGTCAAATCCAGAAATAATCTTTATAAAAATACAGATCAACCATACTCATGGTTTTATTGGTCGCACCCTCGGATTGGATCCGAGTTTAACATGGTTTTATTGGTCGCACCCTCGGATTGGATCCGAGTTTAACATGGTTTTATTGGTCGCACCCTCGGATTGGATCCGAGTTTAACATGGTTTTATTGGTCGCACCCTCGGATTGGATCCGAGTTTAACATGGTTTTATTGGTCGCACCCTCGGATTGGATCCGAGTTTAACATGGTTTTATTGGTCGCACCCTCGGATTGGATCAGAGTTTAACATGGTTTTATTGGTCGCACCCTCGGATTGGATCAGAGTTTAACAAGTGGTCAAATCCAGAGGAATACATTGCAATTGTCATTGTACATTGTATTTGTCAGTGACAGCCGAATCGTTCGGAACACCACAAATCGATTGTTTAGTTAGATGGTCGTTAAACTCGGTAACTGTTCTAATTCGGCACCCGACAAACGCGCCATTAGTACAACCTTCCTTCTATTACAACCCATTCTATTCCATTACAACCTTCTATTAAAAATAAAATTATTTACTAACCCTTAACAACGTATATGTCAGCGAATCGTCATATTGGTCGCAATCATTCATATTTAACCAAGGATTAAAACTCAACTTGAGCAATTAAAATAATTTTTTTTTACAGCGACTGCAACGAACCCTTGTATAATTAATAAAATATGATGAAAAATAAATCTAAACAGAATTTTCTTTTCTAATTTCTAAGGTTGAAGAACTTAATGGTTGAAGTTTCTTGCGATTATCACAATATTCTTAAAAAACTATTTATTATGTAAAACAGATATTGGTGATTATACAAACTTTCGACAAGCCCAGAATTTTACGACCACATACACAATCCACAAATCCACATACGTTTGAGTAGAAACTATCACTTGAGACTCCTAGATTTTTTATAGAAAGAAGTCGGCAGACGAGCATACAGTCTACCTGGTGGTAAGTGGATACTGTCGTCTAGAGACATCCGTGGTAAATGACAAACGTTGGCACGCCCTCGGATGCGCTGTCTACCTTTGGAGACGTATGAATGGATTTGGAGAAATGGTTCGAAAATTCCGTGGTTTGCCAATTTGTGCCACTGGTGGCACACCAAGGAAAAATAATTCCGTCTTGTGCCACGGTCAATTTTAAAAGTGCGTAATTTAAGGGAATCTAATTAATGTAATGTATTAATTTAATTTTATGTCAATTTTAAGGGAGGGATAGATTGGGATGGGCATGGGCTCTGGCATATCTTACTCATTACCGAAACACGTACTGTGTACATATGCGTATTTGATACATTTTTGAAAATCTAGACGCTTCAGAGCGTGCGCGTTCGCGGAGAGTCCTTTAAAAGAGCCTGATTGAGCGAGTGACGAACGATTTGATTAATAAAATAACTGTTAATAAAAGGAAAAGATAAATATACATATGATTTTGAATGAGAGTACATGAAGTGTAAGGATTGAGTTAACAGTAACAAAACTTAAAATGAATAGGTAATTGTTCCAAATATGACGTTGGAATTCAGCTGGTGGCCTTTACTCAAAATGTAGTTATTTTTTCCGAAATGGGTACATTTCTTCTAAATGTGCATGTGCAAGAAGTGCATTTTGTGGGGTTGAATTGAAACCACTATAGTGACATGATAGCAAATTTATTCATTAACCTATTGTGATCGACATAACACAATGTAATCCAATCGACTTGTGTTTAACAAAATACACACAAAATAGTATCTTGTGTCCATATACAATACATCTAGTAGACAGTCATTTTGTCACCTAATGACGATAATATTTTGTACACCGAAGGTTTCAAATTTTAATAAAACTATCCATTAAACGTTTTTTTTATGATGAGTATCATCTCTGTAATACAATGAAAACTGTGTATATTTTTTTACCTTTCTAAAGCCTTACAAATGGGGTATACATATAAGACCTAAGCACTTAAGGAAGGAGGCGCCAAAAATCACTTAAGATCATTCCATTTGAAACAGTTTGTAGGTGACAGCTGTCAAGATGTCAACGTTTCTCTAGAGATGGACTTAATTCAAATCAAATTATATTATTGATGCATTTATTTTAACAAGGTTGTAGAAAAGAATATTACAAATCACATACAATAGTAAAACTTGTAGAAAAACATTATGATTCTTTTGATTTTACTTTGTTTTTGTCACATCTCTATGTTCTTCGATTTGACCTTTCACTGACGAGCTTTACACTCAAAAGGATTCTTTTTAAAAAGTGATTTGTACGTTTTTAAATTACATTTACAATATAAATGTAATTTACATTACATTTACAATATAAATGTAATTTACATTACATTTACAATATAAATGTAATTTACATTATATTTACAATATAAAAACGTTAAGATAAGTTTTAGGTTCTTTAGGAGGCCTTTTATATATGGTGTAGTCGCACGTTTAGAAACTTAAATACATAGTTTGAGGCCCGGGCCACTCCGCACTTTAGGTACCAAAATATGCGTACAGAGCGGGCCCCTGCGCAGGAGTTTATTGCAGTCGGTTACCGCGAGCTCTTTGTAACGCATGGGCAAATAAAAGCGTTTAAAAACTACCGACATATTGTGGAAGTACGTGTAATATATTTTATTTCATTTTATTTTAGAACAAATTTAAAATAGTGTTTTAAAACGAATAATACTACTATAATTATGTAGTTGTATTATAATTATAGATGACTAGTTATTCTGTGACCGGGGACTAAAAATTAAAATAATGGTTTTCATCTGAAATAAATATTTTTTTAATCGTGTCACGATGACAGTACAACATTGTTGAAGTTTAATATTCCGTACGTGTCGCCCAAACTGTCCTAATAGGAATAAAGTATAACCAGTAAATTTATTAAACGGGCACCAACACGCCACCTATACCCCAGATGTTAAGCAGATTTTGAGTCCTCAATAATATGGCAGTATAATTATTAAATACTCTGGTGTTGTATAAATTATTGTTTTTGTTTTGATACTGAATATTTTATTGACCTATCTAAATTCCGCAAAATGGCGCGAATCTTTGTCTATGGACAGTTATTTTTCACGACTTGTCTGTTTACATTGGGTAGTTATAACAAAATAGTTTTAACTATAACTAATTATAACTATATTCCATATACATATTTATTCAGATTACTTCCAACTTTCGCCTTCTCCATACATTTACAAAACATTACCATTAAATACAAACTGTAAAGTCGCTAATATGAAATGTTTTTTACATCTATACCCATTGAGTGATAATTACACAATAAATACACGTATATTTTTATTTCTTATACAAATGAATAATGAATCATCCATTGAAACAATGAGATTTATATGCAATAATATACTCGTAAATCAATATGTGTTTAATTACTACAACTTATGTTTTGACTAAGTATACAATAATAGTTACTGGCGAAGTAAAACTAAGTTATCGGTTTTAACTATGATAATGATTGATACATTTTGTAAACAATTTTAACAATTCCAATAACATTGATTAGTTATTAATAAACAATAACTTGCTAGAATTTCGTTCTAATTTTTTTTAAACTGTTTTATTATGAACCAAATCAGGATTTGTTTCATTTTAAAAATGAAAAGAGATATTATTTCTTGTTAATCTCTTGTATAAAATATATTATGTGGAATGCAGTGCTACGTAAAATAGTGTATCTACTTCCTTATTTTCATTTTTTACAAATTGCGATCGGAATATTATTGCACATTGTGTTATTAAAATAAAATACAAATGATCACTGTTCCAAACTCCACAATTGCAATAACGTTCAGAGGTAACTTTAATACACTTTGTCTCACACAGAACCATTGCAAAGTAAATATAAAACAATTAAAAAAAAAGAAAAATATATCATATAATGGAATCTACAGCAGACGAAATGAAAAGCAAACATATTAAAATAAAAAAAAAAACAAATTCACCGGGTTTCCAAATGAATAAGTTGAACTGACTTCAGACTGAGTAAAAAAATCCAGAATTACAATTTTTTTAAATATCTACGGAACTTGTGTTCAAATATAAGTAAAATTGTATTAAAGTTTGAAGCTCATACTCTCAGTGTCATTATGTGTTCCGAATCTTCCCTGGCACATAGTTTTTGTCGATATTTGGTTCCTGCAGGAACATGTGGAGGCAGCGCTCATTCTGGGCTAATGGATGCCCAGCTATCTTGTTTATGAAAACCTCTAAGCCTGGAAGTAATCAACATCCACAGTAATATAAAAGAAATAAAAGTGTTCGTTTGTTATGTCTTCATAGGATTCTAGGGAAGGATCCCATCCTATCCTATTTCTCCCCATTTTGGAACCTCCTTTCCAAATACTTTCTAAAGTTGGGCAGTGTCTCATGTGCCTATGTTTCTCATTCTGGACTGATGTTGACATGTATCACAGATGTTCATGGGCGATAGTATCCACTGTCTGCTCGTACTGACGAGTACAGATTAGTAAGGTGACAGTACCTTCTTTCTATAAAAAATATCCAAGTAAAATTTTACTGATATGTGTATTAATTACATCAATAATAGAGCAGTGATAGCATAGGGATTGACTCACACTTGATTGACTACACTTGAGTCACATTCGTGTGATCGTGAGTTGAAATGCTCGGATTTTTAAAAATAGTCACTAACTCGGCGGTGAGAGAAACATGTGCACATGCTATTCGTATTAAATACACGATTATAGCTGTGAAGGAGAGAATGCGAAGAAATCCTGTATAGAAGCAAGAGATTGTATCCAGAGAGATGAATATAGCACCCATAACCATGTCACGTATTTTAAAGGGCAATTTAGGACTTGCAGTTTACAAAAGACGTACTGGTCATTTCTTAACTGATAATTAAAAAAAATATTTTTCTTAAACTTGTTACAAATAAACGTTATCCTTTATATTTTCTTATGCCGCAAGCGCACATCTGCGCTCTCATTTTTGTACCGTTCGTTTGCAGGAGCGCACATATGAGCTCTGGCACACAATTTTTTTTCCTTTACTTAACCGTTCAGAAATCGTAAAATAGGTCAATCAAACCAATCGTGAGTCAGAGCGGATATGTGCGCTCCGCCAGACGAAAGGCACGAGTAAATGAGAGCGCAGATACACGCTCCGACATATAACAATTAAAGTTATCGTAACAATTTTAATAATAGTTATCGAATAAACATTGGCTAGAGTAGGTATCCAAAGACATCATAGGCTGATTATATATGTATGTGATAATAGTGATAGGCCATCCCATGAACCACATATATGCCAAAGTGACTTGTTGCAAGTATTAAGAAATAAGCATTCACATCTATGATGTAAATTAACATTTATTCTTCAGGGTAGTTCAATGACGTTCAATAGTTGCAATGAAGTTAAGTAGTTTAATAGTTCAATGACAGTTTACATCAATCACTTTGTAAAAATTATGCTACATCATAAATTCACATAAGAATATAGATTTCCATTATTTAGAAGCTCCATTTGAACTGACAGTGACAGTGAGTGCTTATTCAGCTCAGGTTTAGATACTCACTTGCAGAATATATTGGTCAATGAGGCTGCAAAACAGCTTATTCTTAAGCAACTCTATGAAATCAGTAAGCCTGTAAAACGTCTCACAGATTGTTCACTCATAGCCTTTGCCTACACTTGCCTTCACTCTTTGCCTATATGTCCATATGCCTTAAAGTAATTATAAAAAGACCACTAAATATACCTATGCACGCACTACACTTGCAGAAAGAATTCTGCTGGAAGAAATCTCCACGATAAGCTTGCCTTCCGTTCGTCTATCTTCTTTTTTTATTTATTTCAGGTTATGTGTTGAAAATAAATTATTAAATAACAAAAAAACAGTTTACCTTTTCTGCGGTCTTCAATGAATTCCTCTTCAAAAATGCCGTCATCGCCACGGAAGGGCAGCTGTCTCTTTAGAGCTTTTCCAGGCAGAGGGGGGACCACAATCTGTAATGTTGCAAATACTTTTAACAAGACACAAGACTCAAACTTGATGGTGAGATCGGATACTATCGCCCACGGGGATTTGCAATAGTCAACATCAGTCAAAATTAACAAACAAAGACAAGTCTGCACTTTTCAGGACTTACGATTTGGTACTTATGTTATTAATTCAAACAAAGAATGGAAACTAGTGAGTGGTAATGAATTTGCCTGTAGTATCATAAGTTTATTTGAATGGAGACAGCTTGCTCTAGAATTACACCACCCCATCTCTTCCCATGGGTGTCGTAAAAAGCGCTTAAGGGATAACAAAGCAACCACCACAAGCCCTGAGGAACTACAGCACCTTTAAAGAAACAATATCATGAAACTTTATTTATAATGAATGATAGTTATCAAAAGATTGATTACTTAAATGTTAGTTTAAAGGTTAGATATGTTTTTAACTTCTACAAAGTAAAATAAAAATTGTTCCTTTGAACAAAGCCTTTTTCTAATTGGATAACTTGACTACACTGCAGTCTGCAACACTACTTAGTGACGTAAGAAGCAACAGTAAATATTTTTTACCATACAATATTTTCTAATAAGCATTTTAAAATGAAAGAAGGTTGCTATCATAATCAATAATGCTGCAATCAATATTTACATCCCACTTCAGGGCACAGACTTTCCCCAATAAATTACTAGGTGTTTTCAGCCATAGTCTGCCACATGGCCCCAGTGCAGATTGGTGTTTTGATTTTTTTTTATTATAGGGGAAGTAGGAAGATGAGCAAACGGTCCCAGGTGATGGTAAGTGTTACCGCCTCCCATGGACACCTGCAACACCAGGAGGTGTACAGGTACATGGCCAAACTTTCAAAATTTTAGTAATAGCTTTCTAGAAGAACCCCATATTGTAGCTTAATGGAAAGACCTCTTGAGACAGTTTGTTCCACAGCCTACAGGTTCACAGTATAAATGATTTTGAGGAATTGTTGCTTACAATAAGTCAGTGGTTAGGACTTGATGCTGTACTCATATATAAAGCTGTACTAATATATAAAAATCTTTCAACTTTAAATGTGAGCTTACTAAATATTGACATATTAATAAGCATTCTATGACTTTGTATTGGAATCTTAGGCTGAAATAAATAAATGCTTCATATACAGATATCTCTTAAACATAAACTGAAGCATTTTGCAGACTGCATAAGCTCTCTAAGGCAGAATTGTTTATTTATATGATCCTTATAATTAACACATTTAGGTATATAAATTATGAAAATTTACTGTTGCATCAGAATGTGTGAATGAGTCATGGCCACATTTATTAGTAAGTTCATTCATGACGATAATTATTTACAAACGGAATACCATTCAAATGTAGCCTTAATGTTACAAATTATTATTAGGGGAATATAAGATTGAAAGTTCAATAGTATTTTAATCAATAATATGAATGTCCTTCATTAAAAAGATCAACGAACATGTTTCGCGGCACTGATACGGCACTAATAGTTTACAACAACATTATCAGCAAATGATTTACCTTACTATCCCTTTCCAATTCATTTCTAAGCCACTCGAAGTCACTGTACCGCCGTCTCACGCTGGACTCTTTCACTTTGAACACGGGCAGATTGGTCTGGAAGCAGGAAATAGATTTTACCAGAATAACTGCAGCGTATCGGAGTACCGATGCGCCGTGATTCGATCACCTTGACGTCGGTGATACGCCCACAAAAACATAGACAGACACGCCAATATCGCGTAAACTGTTAATCCAATTATCCGTAGCTAATAATAGATGGCTTGTGGAGAGCTTACCCTCATACGAACTTCATAATCGGTGTAGCGTTTTTTCCCAACTCCCATAGTAGTCACGGGGTTCACCACGTCGATTTCTAAGAAGTTCGCCGGCGCAGCGTAAGCATCGTCTAAAGTCTGTTTTTTAACGTTCAATCTTCTCGTTGCATCGGCTGTCGTGTCCTCAGCCATCATTACGTTTTATTACAATAAACAATCACAAATTATGAATCGGACGGCCCACTAATCAAAAGGAAATGTCATGATTTGCTTGCTGTTTGACATTTAGAAAGATATTATGGCGATGTGTCATTTGCGAGACGAAAATCTAATAAGACTCGATGTGAAAAAGCTTCAGAGATCTATATTTGAAGTATCTATTCAATAAACGTGTTATGCATAACAATAACTATAAAAGCTAAATAAAACAAAAAAATACATTATTATTTAGATTAATTTCAAACTTGAGATGTTTTGTTAACAAATTAAATCATAAGGTCTAAAATTGCTACCAAATGGTAGAAAATTGTAATATAGAACGTCCTTTGGTAATCTAACTAATTCTACGTCTCTTTTAGTGATATGAAAACAGAAAAGGATGACGAATTTTCCGATTTGGTAGAGAGAATTTCGTACGTTTTGGAACACAGCCTACATAAATCAGGACAAGGACTTTTTGGCGGGAACTCGAGAAGTGAGAGTGAGTTTTTGTTTGTTTATTGTAAAAAAATGTGTAATGTGGGATTTGTGATAGTATACTAAACTCCAAAGTGCCAAGGATTAGTGTTTGTTTATTGTTTGTGATAATTAAATAAAATCGTGAGACTGTATTTTCTTCCAAGGAGTCCAACTCTGCCCTCAGTAAACTTATTATTACATTACTGAGCGACTCCTACTTCGACGGCACTAGGACAGTGACATGATAAAAAAAACTGTTTTATTATTTGCTGTGTGTGAGCTAATAACTATGCTGGTGTCCAAATAATTATTTTAAAAAATCATAAAGTAACTTCACAATATTTTTAGCTTTAGTTTTAGGTTTAAGCGTTTTGTCAGAACTGTTTATATTGCTGCTTATTACAGTGTTATAGTATCACTATATATTTCTACTAGAATCAATGTATAATAATCGTGTCTTTTATGATAGTTTATTTTTAATTGCAAAATTATTCTGAATTAGATGGTTTAAGTGTCTCTGCATCGATCTAAGATTTTACCCGTAGACAGAAAAACCTATAGACAGCAATATCTTCCTTCACGGTCAGACAGAAAAGAGAACCGCTTAGATCACTGGTTCCCAACCAGTGGTCCGCAAGAGCTAAAATATGGTCTGCGAAAGATTTAAAATTTCAAACTTTTATTCGTTTTAAAATTAAATTATTAAACCCTTGTTACACGGGCGGTGCAGCGCCTCGCGCCGATGAATAATGGCCGATGAGTAAAGCGCGGGTGGCCGGAGGGAGGGCAAGTGACAGACGTCACAGCATAGTCAGTCAGTCGTACGCTTTCTTTTGTCTTCCTCGGCGATATCAGTGATTCTATTTGGCTGTTTAGTGATTCGACAGCATCAGTAATTTAACTGACCGTTAATCTTCAACATTCTTATTAATTTATGACTTATGTAAAAGAGGTAAGTACACATTTTTCTATGTTAAACTCTTTTAATCAAAACTAGGTATTACAAAAGGGAATATAGGCGTGAGTATACCCATGTATGTGTGTATTACAAAAAGTTCACAACGGTTAGGTAAATTTCGTTGACTACCTAATTTATTTTATTATGAAAAATACATTATTTTTACGCCTTCGCTTATTATGCTTATATTCGATTGCATTTCTGTTTTATTTTCAGAAAATGGCGCCTAAGAGAAAATACGACAATAGTTATATTAAATTCAGATTTACTTCGATAGAAAGTAATGGAGAAATAAAACCACAATGCGTTATATGCACAACTGTTCTCGCGAACGATGCTTTGAAGCCAGCGAAATTAAAACGCCACTTAGAAACGGTCCATCCTTATTTCTCTGATCGACCACCAGAATTCTTTAAAGTAAAATTAGAGAATCTGAAAAAATGAAACTCGGGCCTAGTAGTACACGATTTGCGTCATCGGAGAAAACATTAGTAGCGTCGTTTGAGGTATCAAAATTGATAGCGCAATCAAAAAAGCCTCACGCAATAGGAGAAACACTCGTGAAACCTTGTTTGATCAAAGCTGTCGAAGAAGTTTTAGGGCTAGAAGTAAAAAAAAAAATACAAGAAATACCTCTATCGAACAACACGGTAAAAGCTCGAATTGAACTAATGTCAAATGATATCGAGGCGCAACTTGTTTCAAGAATTAAAAAATGCCATGCTTTGCTTTGCAATGTGATGAATCGACTGACATTTCTCTAATTGTTGTCAGTTACTCGTGTTTATCCCCCTTTTAGACGACGACAACATAATAAAAGAAGAAATATTGTATTCGCGGGAACTGGAAACTACATCAAAAGGTATCGACGTCATCATGAACATAATAACGGAATATTTTCAGAAACATAACATTATGTGGGAAAAGGTCGTCGGTTTCTGTACGGATGGCGCTCCAGCTATATTAGGATCACGCTCCGGTCTAGCGACATTAATAAAACAGAAGAATCCTTCGGCATTAACAACGTATTGTATCATTCATCGCCAGGCGTTAGCTTCCAAGGCTCTTCCTGAATGTCTTAATAATACAATGCAATTGGCCATAAAGGTGATAAATGTTAATAAAAGCAGCGCCTTAAATACACGCCTTTTTAAAAAACTATGCATTGAAATGGACTCCGACCATGAGACCCTTCTCTTTCACACACAAGTTCGTGGGCTGTCGAAAGGTAACATGCTGGGAAGATTGTATGAACTCAGAGGAGAGGTAGAGTTATTTCTAGGTGAGAAAGTAATGAAAGACTTATCAGAGCAGTTTTATGATCTGACATCTGATGCATTTGGCTTATCTTGTGGATATTTTCACACACTTGAATAAGTTGAACTTGCAATTGCAAGGTTCCGGAAACAAACATTTAGAAGGCGTTGCAAATACATTTATCTTTGAACATAAACTTCGTGCCTTTATTTGCAAATTTCAATTATGGATAGGTGAAATTGGCGAAAACAATTATTCTGCATTCGCGACATTAAAAGCACTCGTTGATAATAAAAAGTGTGACACGATTAGGGCAAACATACAAGAAAACATCAAGAGTAATCTGCAAATGTTGGCTGATGAATTCAATCATTACTTCCCAGAATATAACAAAACAGAAGCTAAAGTTGACCAAAAACTGATTCTCAACCCTTTTAGCACTAATGCTGGAGAAGTTGTAGAAAAAATCCAGGAAGAGCTCATTGAATTCCAAAATGATAGGAATTGTAAGGACGCATTTGAATCTGATTTTCTTGAGCAGTTTTGGTGTAAAAAAGCAATTTCAATTTCAAGAAAGCTGTGAATAGGATTTTGCAAGGTTGGCGGAGCGCCCGCATACCCCCTGGTGTTGCAGGTGTCCATGGGCGGCGGTAACACTTACCATCACGTAAGACCGCTTGCTCGTCCTACCTCTTCTCTACAAAAAAAAAAAATCGAGAAATCGCCTTGCGCTATCTTATGCTTTTCTCCACAACTTATTTATGCGAACAAGGGTTTTCTGCTTTGCTAGTAATTAAAAACAAGACCAGGAATCGATTGAAAGTAAGTGATGATATGCGTGTAGCTTTGAGCAATAATATTAGCCCCAGGATTACCGAACTTGCACAGAAGATACAAGCTCAAAAATCTCATTGATGCAAAGCGAATTTAATTTTCTACTAAAAATGTTGTTTTCTATTATAATGGTACTGTTAATGCATGTTACTTTTGAGTTTAACGAATATGTTAAAAGTTTAGATTAAAGTTTATTTTTAGATTGACACAGTTTATTTTTCTTGAACCTTGTTAACAACCCTGCTAACAACAAAGAAATCAAAGTGGTCCCTGGTCAAAAAAAGGTTGGGAACCACTGGCTTAGGTAGTAATTATGTATGAATGAATGATGTAAAAAAAGAGACACAGTATTGCAATGGTGCATTCTAGTGGTAAGTTAAAAAGCGGTTAACAGTTAAGCGTCAACGTTTTTCTTCGTTAACGAACAAAACTGTTGACGAAAAAATTCATTAACAGTTGAGGAAAAACGAACGAAACATCAACGACCAAGCGACTGTTAATTTGCTATCTGTTGATATTTGCGTTATATAAACTGTGATCTGTTGACAATTTTTTCGTCTACGGTGTTGATTGTAGAACTGTTGATCGTTTACGACGTAGTTATGTGCGGCTACAGCAGAGGATTTAATAAAAATCAAATTTTGATTTTATTTTAATATCTAAGATTACAATTAATATTACTAACTAAAATACTATTGTAAAAATATGCGTCTTGACCGATGCTAGGTCTAAAACGAAGTAACTACATTTTATAACACTATAAACTAAACTACTAACTAATCTAAAAATACACGTCTTGACCGATGCTAGGTCTAAAACGAAGTACCTACATTTTATAACACTATAAACTAAACTACTAACTAATCTAAAAATACACGTCTTGACCGATGCTAGGTCTAAAACGAAGTACCTACATTTTATAACACTATAAACTAAACTACTAACTAATCTAAAAATACACGTCTTGACCGATGCTAGGTCTAAAACGAAGTACTTCGAAATCCGAGCTGCTGGTAAGAAATACCTCATTGTGAACAACGCCGTCATTGTCCGATTATTGAGAGAAATGTTTATGCATTAATCTTCATAGGTTTACATAAACAAGCAAAGCACGTTGTGTGGTATCAAGTGTCGTTCACAGTGCCGTTATTGTTCTGAGGGCGATTACGTAACACCTCCCCTCGAAGATCAGCGGCTATTGAAGACCTTTGTCGAGAAAGACGCTGAGGGTTGATTCTCGTGAGGCTTTCTCCTTGCTGGAATTTAGGCGTCGGTTTCTTCAACACGTTGTTCCTCTTCTTACCGATGATTTTGCGGTACACCCATACAATGACGAGTACACATGCACCGAGTATGGCCACGTATAATAGGATCGTGGTATGATAAGTATGTGTACTGTGTAGTCTGTACTAATCTCGAGTTCGATCGGCGACTGCAGTGTAATTCTTGTATTGGTTGTATACAAGTGGTCCAGATTGACGGAATTGAGTTTCCATGATGGATGCGATGCGATGATTTGGCAACGACTTCTTCCAAAGCTGACTTCTCGAGTGTGACGTAGGATGGCTTGTAGATTTTGCTCCTCTGTTGCGTAACGATAAATTTGCTGGATACAATCTTGGGATGACTGGGTCCGGAAGCTGTGTGTTTCTTCGCAGAGGTATCCCTTGCTGGTCTTCGGGCATTCTGCCTCTATGAACTTGAAATCTTTCTCGTGGATGGCAAGGAATGGAAAGGGTGGTATAAGAATTTCGTGGTTACTATTTGGTATTACTTATAAATGTCATATATTTGAGAGAGAACCACGGGGACTCTGTATACTATGACTATTATCTACATTATTAACGTAGTATGATTCTAACTTAATTATATCATAGTACTCCCTAAGATCAAGATCTAATACCTATCTGTACCGTATAGAATTCCTAACACTTAACTAGTTACACTTACTAGTTATATATCTTATTGATTCTACACTTAAACTCGAATGATGCGTGCTCGAAGTTTTTATAAATGCGAGTACGTTTTCGTAATCTCTATTATCTTTTATAATCGATCGTTTTTCCTAATTTTGTTGAATTAAATTTCGATTTTGTTCTAATTGTCTATTGTACAAAGATGAAGTAGCAGGTAAATCCTGTAACAATGTAGCGCTTTTAGGTACCCTTTTTAGACGAGATTTGGCTATAGGACCGCGTTTCTTTTTGGTATAAATGTGGATCGGCTGGTCTGCTAAGACGGTGTCTTGTGTGTGAATTGGAAACTACTACTGGGGATCGGTTGCCCCTCTTTCTTTATAGGTACACCTTCATTTCTTTTCTGTGAGTACAATGTATTTAACTCCTCCTGTATGAATTCCAAAGCTTTCCCCATGGTTTCAGGTCTCATACACCTAATCCTGGAACCTAGGGGATCCCTCAGACCTCGTAAGTAGGCTTGTAAAGTAAGCTTTTGATAAAGCTCGCGCTTGGCTTGCACGGTGGTAGCAACTGACTCGTGCAAAGAAATGTAGGTCATTATAGTGCTAAATAGACTCTGGCACTTCTCATAAAATTCTTGAGGCGTGCTCGAGCCTTGCGTGAGTAAAGAGAGATCATTGTACAAGGCGGTCTCGTCCCTATGGTCTGCAAAATTATTTATTAATGAACTACGTATGCAATTCCAATCCTCTTGGATGCCGTTTGAATTTAACAAACGCGCCGCGGGCCCCGTTACTTTGTTTAAAATACCATTTATTAATGATAGGTTCGCTAAATCATGGCCTGGTTTAATGTGTGCAGCTACCAGCTGATCACACAAACGGATGAACCGCGTTAAAATGTGAGGGTTACCGTCAAATTCCGGTAACAACCTCAGTGATTTGTATATGTTATCGATCTCATCTGAGTGAGCCATTTTTAAATCCCTAAACTCGTCTAGCCTACTAGAACGCTTAGTCAGCGATCTATCTAAACTACTGTGCCTAAATCTCCTTGGGTGGAAAATTTTGGCGATTAAACCTACACGGCAATAAATACGAAATTAACACGAAAATTGACACAAAAGTAAAAAAAAAATACAAAAAATTAGATAAGGGATATAGGATAATTTCTTAGGACTAGGACATGGGAATACACTTGAAAGATTCAAGCTACTCACAGTTTCGTCGTTGAATCGAGTTCTGGATTCCTCCTCTGCGCAGCACGCCGTAGATTCTTTATAGCAACAAGATTCGATGTTAGAAACTTTTAGCTATCCTACCGACTGCGCCAGTTATGTGCGGCTACAGCAGAGGATTTAATAAAAATCAAATTTTGATTTTATTTTAATATCTAAGATTACAATTAATATTACTAACTAAAATACTATTGTAAAAATATGCGTCTTGACCGATGCTAGGTCTAAAACGAAGTAACTACATTTTATAACACTATAAACTAAACTACTAACTAATCTAAAAATACACGTCTTGACCGATGCTAGGTCTAAAACGAAGTACCTACATTTTATAACACTATAAACTAAACTACTAACTAATCTAAAAATACACGTCTTGACCGATGCTAGGTCTAAAACGAAGTACCTACATTTTATAACACTATAAACTAAACTACTAACTAATCTAAAAATACACGTCTTGACCGATGCTAGGTCTAAAACGAAGTACTTCGAAATCCGAGCTGCTGGTAAGAAATACCTCATTGTGAACAACGCCGTCATTGTCCGATTATTGAGAGAAATGTTTATGCATTAATCTTCATAGGTTTACATAAACAAGCAAAGCACGTTGTGTGGTATCAAGTGTCGTTCACAGTGCCGTTATTGTTCTGAGGGCGATTACGTAACAACGTCAACAGTTTAAAGCAAACGTAAATAGTATACGAAGAAAAACATATTTAGTTACTCAGTTGACCTGTTGATGCCTGCTGACCATAACGTATGCATGCTGCTGCGTTTTAATTTTGTATACATTTGAGACGCGAAGTATTTTGTGACTGATGATAAACAATATTAATGAATAACAATGTGTTCTTTGTATGTTTTAGTGTTATTGTTGAACTCGCCGTAAAGGACGATTTTGTTATAGTTTTTATATGTACTTTTATTTTAGTTTTGAATTCGTAGGTATAAGTGTTTAGTTCATTTTCTGTGACTTTCTTTCGACAATAGGTTTCTTTCTTATAGTAAAGTTATGTACCGAGTATTATAATTAAGTAGGAATACTTATAGTTTATTTAATAGTATTATTTTTATTTCACGCCACTAATTTAATTTGTTTAGAATAATGTCTGGACGCAAACAAAGTGAAATTTGGAATTATTTTTGTGCTGACGATAACATAAAATGTGCCACTTGCAATATATGTAAAGGGTCGATTTCATATAAAACTGCTATAACTAATCTTAAATCACATTTGATACGATTACATCCCATACAATTATCAGCGTCATTAATATTATATTCTCGTTCCACAAATGACCAGTCTCAACAACCTAACATTGAGCAACCTAGAGCTTTAACACCTCAGCCTTTACAATCCAGTATTGAGCAGCCTACGGCTTCAACATCTTTTGCAGAGCCCGATCTAGCAATAAAACAGGTACAGCTAGAAAGATTTGCCATAAAAATGAAGCAAAGATATATTTCCAGTTATATTCCCAGAAAGATGACAACTGAAGAGCAAAAAGAAATTGATCAATGGTTCATGAAATTATTTGTTAAAGATTTTCAGCCTTTTAGTGTTGTCGAGGATAAAGGTTTTAAAGAATTTGTCCAGAATTTAAACTCTTCGTATCAATTGCCATCCCGTAAAGTGATTTCAAATAAAATGATCCCTAATATGTTTGATGATTGCTTGAATAAAGTCAGGCAATATGTACAACGGGAGGCAAAAAATGTATATCTTACTACCGATTGTTGGACATCCAGAACCTTATATTGCTGTGACTGTTCATTTTTTGACTGAAGATATAAGAAGAAATCGGTCTTATTAGACTGTGCTCTTTTTGTGGGCAGTCATACAGCAAAACAACTTGCTGACGAGATTTAACGCATCCTAATCGAGTGGGATTTAAACAATAAGGTAATCTTGGGTGTTTCAGACAATGCCTCCAAAATAATCAGTGCTTTTGAAAATCATCTTTTTTATGAACATTTCGGATGTTATGCACACTCATTAAATCTTATTTTTCAGGACGCTTTAAAAGTTTTTGACAATACTTTAAATAAAATTAAAAAAGTGATAATGCATTTTAAAAAGAGTCCCACTTCATCTCATAAATTAATGCAGTATCAAATAAGAGCGAATGTTACACAGCCTAAAAGATTAATCCAATCAGTTCCTACAAGATGGAATACTACTATATATTACATGCTGAAAAGATTTGTTGAGCTAGAAGAATGTGTACGAGCAACAATGGCTATAATTGGGACCGATTTACCAATAGTTACCGTTGAAAAGTGGGAATCATGTCGCCAGTTATGTAATATTTTACAACCATTTGAAGAAGTGACACGAGCCATAAGTGGCGAACATTACCTAACTGGGTTTTAACATAGTTTTAACAAAGGCTTTGTTAATTGTATGTGATAAGATAAATTAGAAAAACAATCATATTATCCTATAATCATACAAATTATTCAAAACTTATCTGCAGGTGTTAAAAATCGATTTGGCCGTCTCGAACAAAATAACATTCTTACTGTGTGCACGTTTTTAGATCCTAGATTTAAAACACATTATTATTCCAATTCCGTTACGACTGAACTGGTAAAGAAAAATATTCATGATTTAATATTATCTGAATTGAATGAACTTATAGTTCATGAGGATGCACATGAATCTCAGACCACGGAGTCTGCAACAAATCTCCTATCACTGGAAAATCAAACATTTTCGATTTGGAAAGTAATTGACTCGTTGATTGAGGGTATACGATTGTATTAGCCAATACAACGAAAGCAGACAAAGAAATAGATTTTTATTTACAGGCCGATCTATTGCCAAGAACAGCATGTCCTTACTCTCACAGATCACAAAGAGATCACAAATCTCCAAGAGAGATCACAAATTACATTTTCCAAATTTAGCAAAAGTATTTATTAAGAAATGTGGGATTGTTCGACTTCCGTGCCATGCGAAAAAATTTTCTCCGCGACGGGAAATATTTTAAATGAACGACGATGCAGTTTGAAAGCAGGCAAAATGCGACAAATTGTGTTTCTCAACGCGAATACCTAAACAAAGTATCAAATATTGTTGTATATTGTAAATAGCTGATTTTTATGTATATAATGAATGAACTTATAAATACGCCTTATTTTGCATATAAAATATTAATTTAATACGTAATAAAACCAAATAATACGTATCTGCAAAATATGTCAGTCCTAAACCTGTTTTTAGTTTGTTCGTTGATAACACGGACTAGTTTCCTAATATTTTTTAATCAGTTAACTTTCCTATATCAATGTACTCCGTGTTATGCAGTTGATATTAGCAACTGTTATCAGATAGCAGTTGATTATGGTTAACAGGTTAGCAGTTTACATCAACAGTTAACAGTAGTTAGCGTCAACAGGTGTTGACATTTTTGTAGATTAGCGTTAACGCCCACCTCTAGTGCATTCCGCTCTGCGTGGCGGTTTTTTCGAGGTCGGCACATCATTGTGCTCAACAAACTTTGATGTTTCGCGTAGATAGCCTAGCGTTTTAACTTAAATTGAAAATTTCCAGAAAATTGAGCTTTGTTACACGTAAAAATAGTTTTTACAGTAAAATCGTTTGTGCAAAATGGTGCATTTCAGTGTTCTGGGCTGCAAAAGCTTTAATGAAAGCAAAATTTATAGTTTATCTTTCCATTCGTAAGTATGCCGTTTATCAATAGTTTTTATTGGACTCTTGTATGATATTTATGTAAGATTTGTTGCTGTGAAAGTATTTATAGCAGTTATATTCAATTTTGATTAAATAACGTATGCAAAATATTTAATAAAATGTTGCATCTTTAATGTAAATGTAAAAAATACCCCACGTGAAAATAGTTACATTTTTATACTATTTTATATTCAGATATTTTTCGAAATTTCAAGAATTTTATTGAATATTTAAAATAATTTTTATTCAGTTCTGTCTAAAGGAGGATTTATGAGTGAAAGAACAACTGATAAACAAAACAAGAGTTGGCTACAGAATTTTTGTTTTCTTGTAATCATTATGATGACATCTTTTGTTAATCTTAAATCACTCCGTAATTTAGAGATATAGTGAGAAAACCTTACCCATCGGAAATATTCGTATACCCTCCATGATTTAAATTATTCATTAATATAATAAATTAATCATTGCATCCTGGGTACAAATATTTCCCATTGGTAAGGTTTTTTTACTACATCTGTATAAAAAGAAATACATCTATGAATGTCTTGTATTTTTTAAACATATTCATTCTTGTATAATTGTATTATTAATTAATTCTTGTATAAACTTTTCATTTTATGTTATTTTTTGTCATTTATTTTGTTATGCATTTATGTCAAATCAGATTCAATTGTTGCACTCTTTGGGAATGTATACGTATATGGGCCTAGGATTAAATAAAAACACATTTTACACATAAATTATACTTTATTTCTGTACACTCATGACAAGAACTGGCTCATGGGGTCTTCTTCTCGTCTTTTCTTCATTTGATAAGCCTCCATCTCTTGTTCTGTGGGCGCTGTCACTTCTACCATACTGTTGTATGGACGTTTTCTCTCGTCTACTGACAGTAAATATTGGGCACGTATTTGATGTCTCTCTTCCATTTCAAGAGCCTGCAATATGCACATAAATAAATTACACAACGTGCAATTGAAATAACATAAATACTGAAAATATAGAATCGATTGTACCAGTTTTTACAATAGGCTTTTTTTTAATATTTTTTGTTAATTTCTAGTATATTCTAGCGTCGGCCGCGAGATGTCCAGTCACTACCCTGTACTGAGTAATGAGTTCTACGAACGTGTTTAGATAGAACAATAAAACTTTAATGTATTCCTTAAAATACTTTTATTTATTGCTAGAAGTTTTATATATTATTTTAAATTAGTTGTTTCAAATTTTGAATAAGTAATAAAATATGTCAATTTCAGAAATTCATAGTCAACTACAGTATTGTTAAACCTTCATGGTTTTAATAACTGGTCATCTATCGTTTTATATATATTATTTACTATATACAAATAGTCATTTCTTTTATCTTGCCAATAAAATATATCATGTAGGTGTGTACATATATCTGCATAATAATCTTTAGCAAGCAATTTGCAATATTCTTTCCATTCAAAAGAATAGCAAGTATTAATTACTTTAGTATAATTATGTTATAAATTACCTTCTTCAATTTGTCTCCCTCCTTCTTCTGTTTCTTCTGCTCTTTTCTCTGTTTCTTCTTGGATTTTTTCTTATTTTTCTTCTTTTTACTGGTCTTCTCTGTTTTGGAGCGAGTTTCATCCCCAGAGTCAGATGAACTGCTTTCTGAACTTGACGATGATGATGATTTTTCTGATTCAGCTGTAAAAATGATATTTTTATCTATAACTATCTGACCCGACAGACGTTGTCCTGTCCAAATTTTAATAATACATCAAGTTCATACAAAAATCCCATAGAAAAAAGCACTTTCAGTTTTTCCCGATTTTCCGGACAACTTTTCCAATGTTTCTTTTCCTAAAAACCTTATTCGGACTATTACGAACATTTTTTTTTTTAAATTAGCCAAATCCGTCCAGCCGTTCTCAAGTGATGCGCTTATCAACGAACAGCATTTAATTTTTATTTACATAGATATATTATAATACAATCGTGCCAAAGCCGTATCTGTATATAAAATATTTTTTGAAAAAAATCATTGCAGTGTACTCATTCATGTACGTATGAATGATACAGAGCACAAAACAACAATTTTTAATTGTTCAAATTAAATATAAAAATTCAACAAACAACAATCTAAATTCTAAATTGTGTCTTTCATGCACCCCCTAATTGAACTTCTCTGATCAACCCAAAGGTTGGCTGCTAGAGAATGCCTTAAGGCATTAAGCTCGCTTTTTGTACGATATTGTGTAAAGAAGTCTAAACATAAATAAATATTTTTTTATAAATTTTGTTGAACGTGCATCACGCAATAATCACCAGATGAATTTTAATGAGATGATTATAGCTTATATACCGGGTAACATTTAGGGTACTTTTTAACCAGATAAATTATAGAGTTCCCACGGAATCAAGCTACCCAAACATATTCTAAAATCTACGCGTACGAAGTCGCGGGCATAGGCGGTTCTTAATAAAACATTAAATACTAGCGGTGCCCGAGACTTCATTCGCGTGAACTTTACTGTGATTCCCGCGAGAACTCTCTACTGGATCTCGATAAAAAGTATAAAACTTCAAGTGGAAGCTACAAAATTTATAACAAGTTTGACTTGCGAGAAAATAATATTTTATATAACAATGTACGAATGTAGTTTTATATATTTCTTAAAATAAAATAATGTTTCCTCTGATAAAATTCTCTATGTGAATATTTAAGATACTTCCTCTCCAGCCCGTTCGTTTGTTCCAGCCTGTATAATACATACACATCATAAATCTATATAAAATACACATGACGTAGTTATATTCTAATTCCGTTCTAATAGAACACTTAAAATTGATCGAGTTATACCACCACACGATACTAATATAACTCGATCAATTTTAAGCGTCGTTTTTTTGGAAGCGTTGCATCTATTACAATTAATATTTCACATCGGTGGATTATATGGTTCTTCATAATGTCAAATCCGACCTATTAGAATGGCCCAATTATAGTAGAAGCAATAACATGTTATTATAAGTGTACAAATTGTATATACCTTTGACTTTACCATCCAAATTTATGTCGCTGGTAGACGGTTTATTATTCGGTACTTCCAATACGATAGACTTGCCCGCTTCCCCGACACAGTATGACATCTGTAATGAAAAAAATATTCTATATCAATATCTGTCTAAAATATCGTTTCTCAACCTTTTCAGTACCGCGACTCCCCGAAAAGATTAAAAATAAAGAAACCCTAATAATTACAATAAATAATATAATACAATAATAATACAATAAGTAATTAGGTCCTAATTGCTTATGTTTTCAGCCGTTTAACATTTGATTAATAAAAGGCTTTGTTGTACATATAAGTGCTTAATTTCTCCCGACCAACTGCGACCCCGTGTATGTGATCGCGGCCCCCAGTTGAGTAACGATGGCCTAAACCAGGTATGGGCAACCTTTGGGATATCGCGGGCTAAACTGTCAAACGTTCATGATATAGCAGGCCGTAGGTAATAGTTGTGTATACAAAAAAAACGTTTTATGCGTTTATTTAGTAAGCCAAAGTTACAATGTTATCCTAATAGTGTATTTATTTATTATTATTGACATTAATGGGAAGCTGTGGCGGGCCGTATCCGGCCCGCGGGCCGGACGTTGCCCATATATGGCCTAAACCGTCCAAAACATTAAAAAATATATTGGCCGTGATACCGCTAATATAATTGAACAAATATCTATGCATACAGTAAAATCTTAATAGAGCCGTGTCTCTACATGAAATATATTTTTTTTAGGTATTGCAGTGTAAAAGTACATGTGATACAGAGCTCAAAACATCAATTTTTGGATTTTTTGTCTGTCTGTCCGTTCGTCTGTCTGAAAGCGCATTACGCATAAACCGCTTGACGGAATTTAATGAAACTTGGCATAATTGTAACTTCCGGGAGAGACGCGTGCGCGGGGCGGGGGGGTTGAGCGACATCGTGACCCCCACGGAAGTTAAAACGGATTTTCGTACTACGGAATCATTGGGGACACCGGTGAGAGAATATCTTCGAAATTAAAACGGAAACAACGTCACATATTTGATTTTAGTGTCAAATGCTGTATTATCAAATGTTTAGAACAATAAAACACCAACACGAAAAATTTAAGGAAATGTAATTTTCTACTCGACCATAATGGAAATACTCACGTGGCCCAGCAGTGTCCCCTACGGCACTCAACATGTTGAACAATAATATGGTCTCACCTTTATAAAGGAGTGGCAACACTTGTACCCCCAGTGTCCGTCGCGCCAGTACGAGCCCCACACGCTCGTGTGGTTGTTTATCAATACATCCTCTTCATATTTACTCCTGAAAACAAATTAATTCAAATTGAAGTTCTGAGATCTCTTGAGTTACATTTTGTTAATTTTAGAGCTTACTAAACATTGTAGTATAAAAATTGCTTTGAGAATGCAAAAAATTACAAAAATACTTTCTTCATCTCAGCAGGTTTTCTCTCAACGATTTCTCAATCTGAAACGACCTGTGACCAGAGAAGTCTGGTCCAGGTTAAACCTGCGATGTTTTTTAAGTCATCGATCCACCTGTTCAGCGACCAGCAAACATATTTAAAAGTTCAAAAATTGACAGTTACATATTTAACCCAATCTTATGAGAAAGAATAAATTTACAAAAATATGTACATATATAAGAACCTTTAAAAAATGACATAAATACCTATTTAAAACCTAAAACAATTGAGAATGTAAGTCATAAATAAAAATGTATATACATATTTGAAAAATGCGAACATTGTTTTGACAATTCAAAAAAACCGGGAATAATTGTGTGGTGACATAGGAAAAGAGGATCTCCAAAATTAACAAAATGAAAGATCACTCTATCTTTCACTAGGATTTATGCACATACATATATGCTCAGTGGTAATCAAATACAAATTGGAAATTGGTAAAACCTGTAACAATACATGCAATACATTCAGAGACCATTAAAGCTTAAAACATATTTTTAAAAGGGTTTCTCACTTGGTTAATGTCTTCTCTGGTCCATGCACTAGGGTTCCATCTCTATTGTATTGTGTGAACACTTCCGTCTGTGCCAGTAGCAACTCTTTGGGGGGTACATTTAAATGCTCTTCTCCACCGTATTTCTCTAGTACAGATTGTTTCACCTGTTAAAAATTAAACGTCGAATTTTTACTGGTAATTAATATTTAATCACCCCATCTCTTCCCGTGGGTATCGTAAAAGGCGACTAAGGGATAGCAAATGGACTACCACATGAGCTATGAGGCTACCACATGAGCTATGAGGCCAGCCATGAGCTATGAGGCTACCACATGAGCTATGAGGGTATCACGTGAGCTATGAAGCTACCACATGAGCTATGAAGCCAGCCATGAGCTATGAGGCTACCACATGAGCTATGAGGCTACCACATGAGCTATGAGGCTACCACATGAGCTATGTGGCTAGCCATGAGCTATGAGGCTTCCACATGAGCTATGAGGCTACCACATGAGCTATGAGGCTACCACATGAGCTATGAGGCTACCACATGAGCTATGAGGCTACCACATGAGCTATGAGGCTACCCATGAGCAATGAGGCTACCGCATGAGCTATGAAGCTACCGCATGAGCTATGAAGCTACCGCATGAGCTATGAGGCTACCACATGAGCTATGAGGATACCACATGAGCTATGAGGCTACCACATGAGCTTTGAGGCTATCACATGAGTTATGAGGCTCATGAGCTAGCCATGCAGAGGAATTATGTCAGTTTATCTATATTTATAGTATCAACAGGAGCTTTACTTTCTAGGAGCTAGAACCCATCATTTGTGTAAAGCTGTCTTTGATCAACCACTTACGCAAGGCACCACAAAATTTGTTATGGATTTTGGCATTGAATTATATATTAAATTGGCCACGTAAACATAATTTATCTATTTAAACGGGTCTCAACGCGAATGTTGACCTTATTTATTATACTCGCGACGTTTGGGTCGGGTCGCACCAACCGTGGTCACGAGCTGACTCGTTTAAATAGATAAATATGTGTGAAAAACGCGAAAATCTAAAATATTACATGTAAACAGTTTCCTCTATATAGCTATAGTTTTGATATTGACATTTTTAGAGGCAGATAAGCAACACAAGTTTTATTCATTACTCATTATTATCAACTATTGTCGTTTTGTTTAAAAAAAATTGGCAATGTCTAAAATGTGTAGACCGTGCGGGTGTGTGCGTGCGGGATCAGTTACTGTATGCAAATGTACGGGCGCATATCAGCGCTGCTGAACGTAAATATGAGTGTGTTTATGTCCGGTGTACTTACTTGCGTCTTGAACAGGTCTTTCCTGTGGTTATACTCTTGCAGCTGCTTGTATACAAATGTGAGTGTACTTCTTGCGTGTGAACTCACGCAGCAGCTGCTGCACAGCTTGTGGTCACTACAACCTTGTAACCTTATACACTAACCTTAGCGTATATTTATGTCTTAATGCGAGTGTGTTTATGTCGGGTGTACATATCTGCATCTTGAACGGGTCCTTTTTGTCGTTGTACTTCCTTTACAACTTTTGTATTGTAATAAAAGTGTGCGTGTGTGTACCTGCGTCTTGAACTGTTCCTTTTTGTGGTCGTATTCGCGCTGTAGACGCTGCAGTTTGGTGGGCTCGGCGAGCAGGTGCACGTCGACGCCGCGCGCCTGCGCCTCCCACGCGAACAGCTGCGCCGCCGCGTGCGACCGAGTGTCGCCCGTGAAACGGACAAAGTTCTCGCCGCCGTAGTCGCTCCTACGGGGAAAATATAAGTGTTCTGCTCACGTATCAATATGGGATTATATGACGTCACTTTAAATACAATATGGCAGACATGAAACACGAAAATACGCGTAGCAAAAAAAAATATATAGATAAATGTATCGTGTTTAGTATAAATAAAAGGTTTTAATGTGTACATTCCAAAAATATATTTATATAATTTATACAAACGGGCCATTCCCCCGTGAAACTTATTAATATATCCATCCTAGTGGAATCTAATTTAAAGAAATATTATAATGAGCTCAATAATTTTAGATGCGAGTTTTCCGGGATTTAGAGAATTTCGTAGTCGTAGACACCAAAATGCTTTAAAAACAACTCGACTAAGCAAAAGTTAAGATAAGTTTTAGGTTCTTTAGAAAGCCTTTTACATATGGTATAGTCGGACGTTTACAAACTTAAACAGTATCAGGCCTGGGCCACTCCGCACTTTAGGTACCAAAATATGTGTATAGCGCGGGCCCCTACGCAAGAGTTTATTTCATTCGGTTGCCGCGAGCTTTTTGTAACGCACGAACAAAGGACCCCCGTCAGGAACGAAGATCCTCGCGCATATTTTTTAAACTCTGAATGTAATTCGAAATAAAATCCGTATAGTTCATGTATTTTTTTTTTATTTTGTATCATTGTTTCAATGCAAATAATTTAAAATAAGGAATCAAATAAAAAATAAAAAAAATAGGTTATACAACCGGCCACACACTAGTCTGCACGTCTGTTATTCTGCTCGAGTCTCGCTCTCGATACTCGCGCGCACACACGCAGAGAGAAAGAGAAAGGCGTATGGAGGGGGTAAAAATCTTAAGTGACGTTACATTTTCTCTCGAATCACACCTACCGCAAGCCGCGTAAAGGAACTCCGTTCCAAAACTGCCAATATATTGTGGAAGTATGTATAATACTTTTCAATGAAATTTATTTTAGAACAAACAAACTCAACTTCATGATCTGGAACGTAATTCGATAGTACCTCTCGTAAATACCTTTAGGGTATTGTATAATGTTACTTATAACTTTTGTTTTCCTGTACATACCACATATTGATTTTGATTGGTTACGCGCGTAGTCTACTAGATGTCACTGTAGGTAGTGAGTGCCCACATCGCGCTATGGTTTGGTTTTCTGTATTTTTAAAGCTTTGTTGACAAATCCAAAGTACAAAAACTGTGTCACTGACTCCCGGTCGTTTCATTTACTGAATCTATACCAGTACATCCTTGGGGACCATTCGGTTTTTGGAACGAAGTTCCTTTACGCGGCTTGCGGTAGGTGTGATTCGAGAGAAAATGTAACGTCACGTAAGAATTTTACCCCCTCCATACGCCTTTCTCTTTCTCTCTCTCTGTGCGTGCGATTATCGAGGGCGAGACTCAAGCAGAATAACTATACAGATTTTATTTCAAATTAATTGCGGAGTTTTAAAAAAATGCGTGAGGATCTTCGTTCCTGACGGGGGTCCCCTGACCGCACACGCTTTTTGTACAGCTATCGACATTCTTTTTGTAGTAAAATATAGTAAATTCTTTTTGTACTAATTTATTAGATAAATGTTTTAGGTTTACAATTAGTGAGTTGCTTTACGAGCGAATTTCATAAATAAACTAATCACAGGTACACATATGGTACATTACGATATGGGGCTCTTCAAAAGCTGTGAACAGGATTCTGAAAAGTCAGCAGCGCACCCGCAAGCCCCCTGGTGTTGTAAGTGTCCATGGGCGGTGGTGACCACTTACCTTCATGTGGCTGGCCCGCTCGTCTGCCATCTATTCTATATAAAAAACAGTATAAACAAAAGGTGTGCAAGCGAAACAGCAATGTTGTACAATTCGTAACGTCGCAACCGAGTGACTGCTAAAGTAGAAAATTATTCCAGAAACGCGTCTATCTGTAAGCGCGTCTATCGCGTTTAAGACAAACTCTTAAACTACTTAACGGATTTTGATGTGAATTTCATAATATTTATTCTGGAAGGAAGGGTTTTTTATTAAAATGAGTGGAGTAGTTTTTGAAATATAGGCTATTTTGTAGAAGGACAAAATTTAAAAAAAGTATGATGAACTTTGATTCTTTATGTACAAAAATTATGGCTATTGACTAATTGGAGATAAAATATACTTACTCGGTAACTGCAGGGTCGGGGTTATCTCTCATGGAACGAGTCTTGGGGTCGTAATATGCGGAGTTAGGGTCCAAATTACGTAGATATTTTGCTGTATCCTCGCGAATACGCAAGTTGCGGACCGTGATCCGTTGTTTGGAGTCCACCTGAAAAAGAAAACAAAATAAATAATAATAAGGGAAAAATTATTTATTTACTTAAAGATAGATACACACCATAAACTGGGACTTTTTGGTGGGAACTTGAGAAGTGACGGTTGAGTATTTGTTAGATTATTATAAAATTTGTGTATTATGCGTTATGTAGTTTAATAGTTTCTTAAATTTCAAAGTGTTTTTTTGTTAGTGGTGTTTGTGATTCTCAAATAAAAGCGTGGCACTGCGTTTTTTGTGCGCTTCCAAGGAGTCCTCTTCCTACAGTCTGTCCTCAGTGAACCTGCTATCACTTACTGAACGATACCTGACTTATTTCGACGGGACTGGACCTTGAGAAGATGTTTTAGACTTCGAAATTATTTATTACTAGGAAGACTTGACACCGGCAGAATGTGCTAACTGCATCATTGCTACATATGAAAATATGAGAAACAAACTGTTTGATTCAATTTTTTTTTGAACTACACTTTACAGTTACCTGTGTAAGGTAAAGCCTGTTGTAAGAAAGAGGTTTGAGCGCTCAACGCTGAAGCTCCGAGTGAGCGCTAATGAACCGTTAAGTAAGACTCGAGCGTTACACTCATACTCCAAGTTTTGACGATATCAAAACCTTGTAGTTAAAAGTTCAAGTCTAAAATGGTTGGGATTGAGGTCCTTAAGGTTAATTAGCAAGGCACAACATAAAATAAAAAGTCTTAGGAACAGAGATTCCTCTAACTTCAATTTAAAAGACCATCAACAAAAAATATGAAAAAGAAAAATACAATGAAATAAAAAAAAAGCAAATATTAACATTACCTTTGTGCCAGGCATGTCCACTTCATCCACGTATTTGTCTTCATCTTCCTCTGCATTATCATCATCTTCTGTTGCTGTCGGATCTGTCACAAATAATATTGTTTACAAATGTAAATGACGACGAAATCACGAGGATATCAGTTCGAAAGCCCAACAACTAGTGAACAAAAGCAAAGTATGAAATTGAATTTAACAGAAACATAGCACTGTTTTTCAGCTTGTGCCGAACGGTGCCATTTAGCGTTATGCTGACGTATAATTCCTTTTGCTGCAGTGAATGTCATTGTTGCAATGTAAGGTTATTAATTTAAGTGTATGCTTACTGTGCCAATAAACGATATTTATTATTATTATTGACACAATTATAAAGAGGTGTTCGTGCCCTATTAGAATATTGTCAAGTACAGGGATTACCTTGTTCCAATTTCTTAGCCCTTAATTCCCTCTTGGCCTCTTCAATCTTCTGGTACTCATTGATAATTGCCTTGTGTTCTGATGGGTCATATCCGTTCCATCGATCCCGCTTGCCATCGTAACTCAAGTTTAGGTTGGGCTGTGAGAATTCATCTGCAGCAATGCCTGCACTTGTGAATTTTGCACCTATCTGTAATGAGGACGTGGTTTTCATTTATTTATTCGCTCATTGTAATAATTACAGGTATGGTTCATAAATGTTAAGGGCGTAATATTATGACCTTTTGTAATATATCCCCATGTGAGTACGACTTGCTACTACAAGTAAGTATGTAATATACCCCCCATGTTAGTACAACGACTTGCTACTACAAGTATGTAATATACCCCCCATGTGAGTACAACGACTTGCTACTACAAGTATGTAATACACCCCCTATGTGAGTACAACGACTTGCTACTACAAGTAAGTATGTAATATACCACCCATGTGAGTACAACGACTTGCTACTACAAGTATGTAATACACCCCCTATGTGAGTACAACGACTTGCTACTACAAGTAAGTATGTAATATACCCCCCATGTGAGTACAATAGACATATATATGTATTTGGAACTGACTAGTTTACATAACAATTATTCCTAAACATTGTTGGACTTTTTTAATATTTTCTTGAGAATAACATCTTTTAATTTTAAAAACAAATCATTGGTATTGTTTTCCTAGATTCTACTTTAAACCTCAACACCTGGGCTGTGTTGTAATCTGATAAGCAAAGCGAAAGTGTTGATGTAGTGGCATCACACACATTACTTAAAATATGATCAACGGATTACCCATTGTAGGTTGTGCTATGTGTAGCTTTAAATTAAACACTTTTGTGATATCTGTAAGATTGATACTCGCATTATTATTCTCTGGTGTGTTTATGTCGCCTGCAGCAACTATTTTCTCTTTCGAATATGAAGAAAAAGTACTCACCTTTCTGGGTCTTTCTAAACAATCTTTCTTAATATGTGTCATGGCTCCACAGTTTTCACACGCGCCTTTTCTGTATTTTGTTGTTACTTTTGTCTGTAAAATTTTAGACACGACATTTAAGAAACCAACATATCTGACATTTATAATATTGGTGATTGGTAATATTTGGTGATTTTTTCGTTTCTCACACATATTTATCTACTATTTATTTATGGACCCAACCGAAACGTTGAGATAGTATATAGAAATATTGATACATAAGTGAATTAATATATATATATATATATATATTATTTATTTAAAAAAATAGATGTTAAATGAAATCTTAAAACAAAACAATGAAATTTTAAGTTAACCAAAAGTTAAGCGGAAGCCAAAAACCAATAAGCCCATACTAACAATAAAGTCCTTTGTCCTATAAAGTCAACAATAAAGGTTATTCTCACATTTTTTTTTACTATTTATTTATGTACAAAGATCATGTGTGGTGGTCTTTGTGAGAGCCCTTTGTGGCATGGTACATTGGCTAGCAACTTGTGTTGACTTTTGTACTGCTTTGAGTTTGAGTTCATACTATTGATGTATCAATATCAGGAGATATCAATCTATTTGATGGATTTTGCTTTTTTTCTGGTGGTCTTGTGAAGGGTCCTCACATAGAAGCTTATTTTTGGAGTTTCAGCACAGTAAGTACTGCACAGTACAATATCCACAGGCAGTATGGTGCAGTGTGGCTGTAGAATAGCACCATCCCATCTGTTCTCGTGGCTGTCGTAAAAACAAGTAAGGGGTACCAAAGCCACTAGCACAAGCTCTGAAGAACTACGCCACCTCTAAGAGTGGACTCGTCAACCCTTTTAGGCAACATGTCATTTTAATCTGTTATGCATAAGACTATTTGTATGAGGAAGCGCCTATGTCCAGCAGTGAATGGTAATAGTAAGTGGATTCCATATTTGACACGCATAAAAGGTTTTTGTAGGTTTTAATATTATATTCCAGTATGCTAGTAAGTTTTTTCATTATAATACAATAGTAAATAGAACAACTTAAACTGTTTTAAATTTGTTTTGAAGTGATTCTTTATGGAGATTTCAAAGAAAAAACATTTCAAAAGTAACAAACTGCAGGGTGCATTTCTTGAGGGGTTAAATATGGCAGAAAAATAGTTTGGGTTTATATCTCAGATAAGTTTGTAGATAAGCCCAATCAGTTCAGTAGTTCCAAAATTATGAGTGTAAACTTTCCGAGTTCCAAAAAAATGTAGAAATCTATACATACAAATTATATTGTTATTGGATATGGCACATTTTTTCTAAACACTCTTTTGTGAAACATATGGAACATAGTGAAATAGTGAAGTTAGAAGGGTAATTGGATAAAAATAGATAGCATCATTGTTATTAGAAAATATAATATTTATTATTATTTATGTATTAGGCTAGCAGCTTCTGCTGATGTGGCCGTATCTTATAGCATCTGTGCTGCCTTCTTTCTGTCTACAGTTTTTGAATACTTACAGTATCAACTCCCTTGTGATAAAAGATGTCGAGTTTAGTAAACTGTGCTTCTTTATCTTCCTGGGGTCTCTGATGCTTGAGAGTCGGCCCAGAGGTGCCATAGTACCACGGAGCTGACGATATGTACTGAGGTATGTGCGGATTGATATCCTTGCCTGGAAGATAAATTCAGTCATGTATTTAGATACTACCTATAAAGAGAAGTGTGATGTGATGACTGACTGACTTATGAAATTTTAAAAGTACTATCTGATAATCCAGTTGAGTTAACTGTGCACCTCGCGCCGATGACGTCATATCGACAGTCTACATAGTGCTACATCGATAGGCATACGCCTATGGTGTGCAAAAAAAGCATCGCTATAAATATTTACTTTTACTAACAGAAATAAATAATGGGTGATTATTTAATGTACCAATGAAAATAAATAACCCATAAAGGGGATTGCCCATGAGCAGTATCCTTTGAATCTAAGTTGTGCCACAAGTTCAGGATATGAATAATTCCTGTTTTTAATTATCATGATTTTATAAAGTAATCTGGAGTCTCACATTTGCCGGATAAAACAAAAAATACCTTTAGAAGTCTTTCTATTCTGTATTTTTATTGGATTTTTTACGGTATAAAAAATCGTTTTGTGTATAATATTTTTGGCAACACTGAAATGTCACTTGTCGTTGGCCGGCGCAATTGACATTATTATTATTGTTACGCTGTCTGAGTTATTTCTCATGTGTGATATTGTGGTCGTTTATTAAACCTTATTAACTTATATAAAGTGATTATGAGAAAGAGACTCCATTAGCATTGTAAACGAGGATAGTATTGTAGCTAATTGTGAAAAGTGATTGTGAGATAGACTCCATTAAATATGACTGCACTATGGAAAGTTCAGTTCGCCGGTTTATGAACTAACTGTTCACTTCGATTAGTTCACTTTATTCATGTGTATTTTGTTCTATGTATTTTTGTTCAATAAAGCTTATACTTTATCTGACTTCTTTGACCTATAATGCGCGATCCTAGTTAATAGGCGTCATCTTGATAATTATTACAGTAAAACATAAGGTAAGATAGTTATAGTCCACTAGTCCTTATGGAGTGAAGCAACACAAAGTGTTAAGACTTTCCACATTTTATGTTGTATTTAATAAGCAATAGCATACTTAAGTGTTAATTTACCTATTTACTAAAAGGAAAACGATGTGTTTTGATTGTAGACTTTGGAAGTTTATCCATCTATTTCCATGAAACCTGGCAAATTATTTAAATCCTGTTTATTTTTCTTGAAAGTATATATTAATTCCAACATAAGACAGTAGTTTTCATCTTGGCACAACAATATTTGCAGGATACTAAGTTCCATAGTCACTTGGGAATTCCCCTTTATTATAAAACACTTTAATTAGCATTTTAAACATACAATGTACATAGTTCCCTTATCTGTGGGATATTATGATCTAAGACTCATTGTCACTATAATTTATTATTTTGATGTCTGACATAGGATCTTCATCACTTTTATACTCGCCAATGTCATTCTCTGATCTGTCTTCTCCTCCTAGAGATATTATTATTTCTCTTTGGTTCAATTCTTGGAGGTGGTCTTTTTCCCAGTACCAGTTTTCACACTCAAGCCTTTCTATATGATTTGCTTCTTTTTCCAATCAGAAGGTTTAATGGAATTTATGGCATTTATGGTAAGTTTCTGGATTTCTTTTTCGGACTGATTGGTATTTTTGTCTATTTATATTTTATTTTTTTGATAGCTCTTTGTTTCACTAAGTTCCATATATATACTTCATTCAGATCACAAAAATAGGGTGGCAGATGTAGAATTTCATGCCCATGCTCATTCATCAACAACATATTTTTTCGGCAGCTTTGTCCTTAATATTATCTGGTACAATTCTGGCTTTGTCATGTTTTCATTAAATGAAATATTGTTAATACATAGCCAGTTTTGTATTTCACTTTTAAGAAATGCACTTGTGGGCGCCTTTTCTGTCAGAGTCGAATGATAAGGCACATTATCAATGTGCTATCAATCAATAGGCACATCTTACATTATCAGGTAAGTTGGGTAAGTCGCCAGTTGTACTTTTGCATTTGTATAGCAATTCTGCACCTGGAATAAATTCATTTTCTCCCCGGCTTGTACAAGAATCCAGCATTGCCCTGGATAATATTTTTCTTTATGCTGGTGTCATTACTGTTTTGCCACCGTTTATTGACTATACAGTGCAAATGAATCCATGTTTTGTATAAGTATGTGATGTTTTTATCTGCACCAAGGTCACTATTTTCAAGCAAGTGCATTTTCAGCCCTTCAAGCAGTGAGTGATGTCTGGTTTTTGTATGGGCATTTATGCACTTTTAAAATTTGTAACCTATGTAACTGATATGTCTTAAGGTACTTTTTTCACCTTGAAAATTTACATGTCTTTTCACAACAGCCAGGATTTCTCCCTTCACAGTATAGAAAAGTTGATAATGTTTCTTAATGAACAAATATCAAAATTGTCCAATACAATTTTTTTGGCACATTGTTTACGCTTTTTACCTGGTGTTTTGGCTCAAACTAGTGCTTGGACCTGGCAAACAAGGCGACGTTAATTGTTTAATGTCATTTTTGATACTCCAGTTGCAGCACAGATTCTTGTAATAACTTGGTCCACAGGAATGCCGAATATTATATTTGCCTTCTCCATTTCGAAAAATTTTAAAACACAGGATAATGATTCTTCCTTCACTATGTTTCAGATACAAAAATGTTTAAATAACAAAACATTTATAACGAAAACAATTAAAAAACGTAACAAAAATAGTTCAAAAACTTAACAATAATTGTTCAAGAATGTAACAATAAAAACACGAAAATAAATAAATTATTTTTATGCATATCGGCAACAATGATGATATCCATACTGATGGATGGAATACAGGACATACCAATACAGGAAAAGCAAGTGGGACCAATACAGGTGTCACTTAGTGGTAGCTACCTTTTATGATGTAAAGGCTTACTAAGGAGGATTTTCTTCAAATTCAACTCTATAAAAAACTTTATAAAATTTAGTGATTTCTAAACATACTTTACCTATATAAGTGAATTCTAGAAAACATGTGATATATTATTATCATCATGAGCTATCATCTGGTGAAATTTCAACACATTTTCATGTTTTAGTTCTTTTAGAAAAAAACTCAAATTTATATTTTTTATTTTAGAACATAAGCGTAGTTTTTTTTTAAATACAATTGATGAGATCTCAGTAATATGTAAACAAACCACCACAACCACTAAATTTCTTAACATGAGTTCATCGGAAACTACATGGCTACTTGTTTTTTTAAGAAATTCAGACCATGCGAAATCCTCCAATCCGTATAGAGTGCGCGTTGATTATGGTTCATAATAACAACGAGAGGGCTGTGTCATGTTGTAGGTCATTATAGGTTGATGTCGTATTGATCCTTGCTTATGTCGATTTTGAGATATAGTTTGCAAATATTTTAAGAATTTTTGTAATATTTACCTGTTTCGTCGACAGCAGCGGGTGCTGTGCCTGCTTTACGAGCCTCCTCCAACTCTTTAGCCTTCCTCCAATCTTCACGAGTCTTTTTCTTCGGTTCCTCATCTTCTTCACCCACATCGTCTTTGTTGCGCAATATTTGTGAAATGGCGACTCTAGATGAGGACGCCATTGTGAAAGTTTTGTGAAATTTATTTTTTATAAATCAACAAACTTCATTTTCTTATATTTATAACGAAAGAAATAAAATTTATTTGTAAGTAAGAATGGCAATAAAAAGTTCAATTGTTGTGTTACTCACTGTCAGTGTCATATTCAGTTTACTTTTTTTAAATACAAAGTGATCGTTCAGAAATTAAGTGTTTAATTTTAAACGCCTCTCTTAGAAATATATTAGGTAGGTAACGATCAATTTGCTAAATAAGTCATTATTTAGCAAATAATTAATTACCTATAGTTTCAGGACGAATTAAGGCAGAGGTTGAGGGCGAGGATAAATTACAGTGCAACAAAAAGATTTGACGAAAAATGAGGGCGCCACTGGAGTTTAGATGAAAACACGTTTAAGGGTAGGGAGGGGGGTAGAAACCAATTTTGATCCGATTGTGCGGCAAAAATTATTTGCCCATAGTTGTGTACGATCAAATTAACTGCGCGGCACATGTAAGTAATGTTAATAAATTACTAAGAGCAAGTAAAAGGACTCAGCGGGCCTGAAATATCAGGGAGCCGGATTCAGTTTACCGAATCACGCGACTCTCTTCCACTTCGACCCGAGGGATGCTGGCGCGGCCCCTGTACAAGGCGTCTCCGGTGCTGTCATCTGCATAGCAACGTATGTCATCAATTTGCAACAAATCGTTAGCAGAAGAAACAGAGTTGGGGATAGCACAGAGCCTTGCGGGACGTCAGCGTTAATAGACATGGTGTCGGAGCGGCTACCATCGATAAGTAACGACTCTGATGCTCCGTCCGGTCGGGAAACTGGCAACCTATTCGCATAATCTCTCGGGTATCCGGAAAGATGATAGCTTGGAAAGCAGCGATTTGTGCCATACCCGGTCAAAAGCTTTCGCAATGTCTAGGGGCACAGCTAGAGACTCGCCTCTACTCTCAATGGCGTCAGCCCAGCGGTGTGTTCAATACGCTAACTAGGCCTAAAAGATCACCAGCCGAGCGATTATGACAACATCCATATGGACGGTTGCTAATCAGCTGGTGATCCTCAAGGTATCCAAGAAGCTGTGTGTTTATGACACGCTCCATCACCTTGGAGAGGATCGGTGGGAGGTTGGAGTGGAAAGGGAGGTGATCGCTATTGGTCTGTAGTTGGCAGGGTCAGTGCGGTCACCCCTTTTAGGCAAAGGGTAAACATGAGCACAATCTAAAAATCCATACAGTTGGCCAACGGAGACGTCTAGACAGGGCAATGGTGCGGGGAGGGAGGGGTGAAACGCGGGTAGGGCGAGCCCGAACTACCGTACTAGTAGCACGGGCCTAGTCTTCCAGGGCTAACGCATATTAGTTTTAAATGTTTTAATTTGTACACAATTAAAATGGTGCATACGACATGTGCTGTGAGAGATTGCTCGTCGTCATCTCGCATAAATAAAGACCTAAAATTTCATCAATTCCCGCACACGGTAGATAGGTAAACATTGTTATTGTTAAGGGGCTATATTGAGAAAAAGTAACTTTTTATTTTCGCTGATATGTCAGTTGTAGATAATACATAGATCTAATTTTTATGTATATTTATTTTGACCATATAATCTAGATTCTGGTAGAACAAAAACACTTTCCTCGATAGATTTATTTTCCAAAAGTCTGTTTTCGGAAAATTTCGCTTGGCATTTGGCAATCGCAATAGTTTTATCTATTCTTATTTGCGAATTGAATTAATCTTGTACATTACTAAATTCTGGTAGGATAACATTTCATTTAATGTTTATTCGCCGAGAAATATGCAAAAATACATAAAAAAATGTAAAACAGCGCGATTCCGCTCTGTCCTTACACGCGCGTTTCGCCGTTAGTTAGGAAGGGACAGCTTCAAAATCGAGGCCCTTAATATTATTTAGCTAGAAATAAAAATTTTATTCGCGGCACTTACACATCCCAAAGTATTCTCACACCTTTTTATTACACTATATTTTCTTGTTACATTAAGCATTTGTAATATATGAGGCGTATTCGAAAAGTAAGGGCCGTTTCGTCATAAAAAAAATTATAATCATATGAAATAGGTTTTATTAGCACATTTAGTTTACTACAAATCTACTTCACTTTTCCACATAATCGCCGTTCACTTCCAAGCATTTTTCGTACCGCTGCACCAGCTTCCTTAACCCCTCTGCATAGAAGCTCACCGCCTGCGAGTTGAACCAGTTTTCAACGGCGTTCTTAATTTTGGTACCCACCTTGCACACAATTTGTGGTATCCAAGTTTTTCCGTGACAATTTTGTAGACAGTAGTGCGTCCAAGATGAGGAAATTCATCAGCCAGGGCACTAATCGTCAACCGACGATCAGATCGCAGTTTTTGGTCCACCAGAGAAACAATTTCATCGGTTTGCATACTGGGCCTACCACTCCGCTCTTCGTCATGAACATTTGTTCGTCCAGTTTTGAAATCACGACACCATTGTCTAACCTTTCCTTCATTCATCATTACAGTAGGTCCATAGACTAGGCATAACTCTCGATGAATTTCAGCAGCTGAAGATCCTTTTGCACACAAAAATCTTATTACAGCGCGAACTTCACAGCTGGCGGAAGCAACGATTATCGCGGACATCGTTTACTGTACGCACAGATAGGCAAATGACTACTGAATCAAAAACAACACCTGAAATAGCTGCACGAGTAGTGCACGTACAGATATGCACAAGTTTAAACGTGTTACGACTTGTCGATTTTGAAATATAAGCGAACGGCCCTTACTTTTCGAATACGCCTCGTACATTGTAAAAAAAAGTATTAAAACATTAAATAATATAATTGTATTTTATTTAAATTATAAAGAACTGTGACAACCCTAGGTGCTGTGACCGGTGTCTTTTGATGTCGGCTTTTACGAAAACATCAAAGGCGTTGGCCCACTGTATACACTGACATGAGCTACCTTCCATGATGACGGGAATCTTTTCGTGGAGTATGAGAGCTTAAAGAGTCGCTTAAGCATGTCGAGGCTTGGCGAATAGGATAATTTTTCATAATTATAATAGCAATAGCATTCAATTCTTAATTCAATAGCATTAATTAACTTCAATTTCATAAATTCGATGGTCGGTAGTTCTTTGAATCAAATGGAAATCGTTAATCATTATTCTTATTACGCCATAATCAAAATCAGCCAGATCTAAACAAAAACTTTTTTCGGTCTGCCCGTTTTTGGGGTACTAAATGTAGTAGTTTTTTTTATTGTCAGCTTATTTTAGTATGTTCTTCAAAGTGCATACCGGTAACTTCAATTGCACGTTCAGGAGTTTGGAACTTATTAGCCTCAAGACAGAAATATAAGTTTAATTTATAAATAACTTGCAGAGCTTACTAATGAATAATTTTCCCTGTTTTAAAATTAGATGCCTTAACTGTTCGTAATTTGTTATATATGTATATATTTATGTTATATAAATATTCGAATTGAACGCGATGCTGTCTCAAAGGCGATTAATTACGATTTGTGAAGTGCGAAAATGGATTACGAAAAGAAATAGACGATGATGCAAGATGGCTTTTTATATTCTCTCGTAGTGTGCATTTCTGTGCTCCTTACTAATACGGTTTAAGCTGGTAATTATTGATTCTTAGATATAAAACAAGATAGATTAAAATCAGAGGATATAAAACACAACAGTCCATATTATAGTAGATTCTTTAATGTAAAAATAGAAATAAATTTTATAACCGTTATTTGTTATTATAATCAATATAACAATATTTATAATTTGTCAATCATTTGAGGCTTTCATGTTTCCACTTTCAAGTATTTTCATATTGAACTTTATATTGTTAGGTTCTCGGGCAACTGGAAACACGAAAGTACAATGCTACCAGGCTTTTAATGAGCGTGAAGGGGGGCATCACAATCGGCTACGGGCCGCCAGTATATTAACATACATCTGCTATATTTTAGGGTAAACGTAGAAGAATCCTGTTGTTGACGCCGCCGCCACTATCAAGTCTACCGAGTGGATCCCGCTTGTGGAAAGCCCAGTGAGTGACTCGGCACAGGCAGTGACCTAAGTGTCAAGTCCGGTGTGATGTGAAGTTGCACCTTGTTGCGTAGGCCGTAATCGCTGCCTGCAGGCAGTGATTACGGCCTATTTTGCAGGGAAGGATAAAAAAGTTTTTTTTCGAAAGTATAAACAATTAATTGAACAAAGTGAAAAATGTATTAGTCAATTGAAAAGAAAAATTAAAAACTGGCGTTATCTCCCCTTCTATCCTCCTCTTTGCCCGCATTCCGGTAACTTTTTGACCGCCCCTAGTAAAAGAAAACCAGACTATAGTCATCGGCTGTTATATACTCGTACATCCACGATTTTCATGTATTGGTTTTAAAATATTATAATGGTATCAGTTAAATAAATATTATAAAAGGCAAAACCTGATTAAAGTTAGTTTAATTTTCAACCGAGCTAGTGGAAGTATACGAAAAACAACCTCTCAGACCATAACGTCGGTTTCTCAAAATGTCTTAAGTCCTAAAAGTTGAATTTTAATTTTCCAAAATGTTGTATTTTCGGAATATTGTATTTTAATTTCTCAAAATGTTGAATTCCTAAAACGCGCATTCCTAAAATTTGTTTCTTTTTTATTCATTTTCGAAATTTCCAAAAAATCACGTATGTACGAGTATAACCTTCGTCTGGAAAAAAGAGACTAGGAAAAATCTTCCGAACGTCGCTTTCGCAAAACGTCCAGATTGTATATGATGTGCCGTTAGCAAAAGCTGTTATACCCCTCTGTTCAAAAAGTAAGGTGAATTTTGTTATAAAATGATTTTTTTTTATTTATTCTTCCAAATCGATTTCGTCCCCCTCAAAATAATCCCCCCCAGCTGCAATACACTTATGCCAACGTTTTTTCCAATCTTTGAAGCATGCTAAAAAGTCGTCCTCAGGTATAGTCTTCAATGCGCGTAGCGATTCACGTTCGATCTCTTCAATCGACGCAAAACGATTTCCCCGGAGTGGTCTCTTGAGCTTTGCGAACAGCCAGAAGTCACACGGTGCTAAATCAGGCGAATACGGTGGTAGTGGAGCGACATGAGTGGAGTTTTTGGCGAAAAACTCACGAAGAACCAGTGGCACCAAATTTTGGCACCAAACGCGATTTGACTCTTCTGAGGCCCAAATGATCCTTCAAAATTGCTTGCACTGATCCAATTGATATTGCAAGCATGTCAGCAAGGTCTCGAATTGTTAATCGACGATTTGCGAGCACCAATTCTTTGATTTTATTGATGTGTTGCTCATCAATTGACGTCGATGGTCGTCCAGAGCGTTCCAAATCATCAACACGTTCTCAGCCTTCTTTGAAGTCTTTGTACCACTTGTAAACATTTTTCTGTGACATAGTCTCGTCACCGAAGGCCTTTTGTAACATTCGATACGTTTCAGCGGCGGAAATTTCATTCCGCAAGCAAAATTTAATAGCACTTCTTTGCTCAACAAAATTCGACATCGTAAAAATCGTCAAATTCACTTTTCTTTATTCACAAAACGAAGCGTAAACTAAAAACTAATGATGACATTGACATGTAATTTGTCACAGATGTCACTCACAGTCCTACCAACTTAAAAAAAAAAATCATTTGCCCGAATCGGTTTACACAGGAAGTTTAAATTAAAAATTCACCTTACTTTTTGAACACAGTATTTATTAATGCATACGTGAACCAGGAAAACGGAAATTGCTTCGACACTATAAGACATCTTTCGTTCTGCGACAAAAAAAAAAAACAAAAAACAGTATTTTATCTAGTCTCTTTTTTCCAAAAGAATTATGCGATTTTTTAGAAATTTCGAAAAATCGACATTAACAAAGCACATTTTGGGATTGTACGCTTTAGTAATTGAACATTTTGGGAATTCAACATTTTAAGAAGTCGACGTTATAGACCTAAAGGAAAAATATGTGCATAGTTGTATTCTCTCATGACAGCATCCAGAGGTGAAACTGTTACTAGAAAGACGTTTCAAGATGGCGGCAATTAGTTCCTTGTTTGGACAAGCCCATTAAAAGCCCGGTCACACTACAGCCCTTATTTTGTCATTGTTAGTGTTTTTCAAACGAGCGCTAAACGTTTTTGCGCTCAAGCGCTGCTGGCGTGCTATGTTAGTGTAATTAAACCTGAACCGTTTTGCAGTTGAACTTTTAAGCTTTTAACTACAAGGTTCATTACTAGCCATTGAAGTTCAGTGGCGCACACTGAGCGTTCGAACGTCAAACGCTCAGCGCCCGTTTGTACAACACATTGTCCTTTATAGTTTGCGTCGAGCCCGTCCGCGTTGATACGAAGGTCGCGGAATGCAGAGACGCTCATTACTGTCTCCGGTTTGAGTGGCAGATTCCTCAAGAGGTTCGGCTCGTGGGGTGAAAAGTTTCCTTTTACTACGAGTTACGCTGAGGGAAATAAAAAATAAACTTGTATGAAAGTCATTCTTGTATAAAATTTCTTGCTTGAAATGCTAGCCTACGATTGAAGTGATCGTGTGATTGTGAGTTCAAATCCTCGTATAACCACCGAGTTTCTACTTAAGTACGGATCTTTTTTTATAATGCCACTAGCTCGGCGGTGAGGGCAAATATCGTAAGGAAACCCGCATACGTCAGAAATTAAAAAAAAATTAAGTGTATCCACCAATCCGCACTGGGCACGTGTGGTGGATTATGACCAGAAATCCCCAAGTGATTCAGTAGGGGAGGCCTGTGCCCTGCAGTGGGCCATGACTTTTTAAAGTCGTACAATATATCTGACGGTCAAGAGGGTTTCTATCGCCTTTTATTCTGAACTTGAGAGGGGAGAGTGCACGCTACAATCCAACAGCCCCTTGGCGCGCTCGACTGGCCATGTTACCCCTCTCTCACAGAAGACTACCTTGAAATGTACTGCATTTCCCACTTTATCTTATTTCCCTAATGTACGTACGTGTTTCGGTAGTGAGTGAGATGTGCCAGAGCCCATTCCCATCCTATTCCTCCCCATTTTCCCAACCCTTTCTCCAAATCCATTCCTACGCATCTGGGGTGGTGCCAACTGTGGGTTTTGTACTAATGTTGGCATGTATCGCGGATGTCTATGGGCGACAGAATCCACTTACCATCAGGTGGACTGTATTGCTCGTCTGCCGTCTTCGTCCATAAAAAAATAATAAATAAAAACAGAGCTAAAGATTACGGATTTGTCGTAAAAGACGACTAAAGGATAACAAAGCGGCTACCACAAGCCCTGAGGAATTACACCAACTCTAAAAGAGTCTCGCCAACCCGCTTGGGCTGCGTGGTGTTTTATGACAGTGCATCCCTCATGCACAAGACAATGTGCATGAGGAGGCCCGTGTCCAACAGTGGATACTGGAACGGCTGGTTGCATTGCATTGCACAACCTTCTTAAGAAAATCTGTTCATTTTTAATAGACCGAAATCATTTGATTTGTTCACTTTAAATAAGAATGTTGCTAACACCCCCTTTACTGTCACTGTCTACTTATTGAAAAGAGTCCTGTTATAAATAGCGAAATTCAACAAAGGAATATCCTAGATTTAACTCAAAATAATACGCTAGATTTAATTCAAAAAATAAAAGCAAATTCAACTCAAACAATGTCAGACTCGACCCCCCAAAGTCAAAATGAAATTCAGACAAACACTATAGTACCGATTATGATAAACAATACATCAAAACGAAGAATAAATTAAAGTAGATAATGCCATTTGGCATTAAGTCCGCCATTTGTATAAATTACTTGTTCAATGAAATTTAGATAAATAACTTATCTGAAGATAAAAAGCTACACAAACCGTTAAACATTGCTTTTTAAATATAAAATTATTTACAACAAACCTTTTAGAAGGACAAGTTTGTATTTCCATCAGAGGCGCTAAATTTTCGTCATCATTCCTCTCAGGCGAAGATATATCTTTCACTATTTTTTTAACTGCGGGTACATCTAGAGTGACGTCACAATACTCCTTCTGAAGGTTCACTATATCATTCAACTTTACACTGTCCTCAGGTTTAATGTCTTCAGTTTGATTTTTATGTCTTCGCAAACGTAGATTTTTCTTAGGTTTTCTATTTTCTACCGTATCGTTATCATTTTCATCTTCAATTCTTTCTTCTGATTCAGATAGGTTCCTTCGACGTAAATTGTACTTCGATTTAGCTACAGTTTTAGGTTTAACTGTATCTTGTTTTAACTCAGTTTCGTTTAATTTAGAAGCATTTTTTTCTTGTGAGACTATAAGTTCAAACTCAGTAGCACTAGGAATTGTAATCTCGTTGTAAATATTTTCAAAATCTTCTATTGTATTACCTTTTTGTGTTTCAGACAGTACAGTTACTTCATTTTGTATTTCTTTAGATTCGTTAGAAACTATAATCTCTAGGTCAGATTGTTTTGAAGTCATATTATAGATGACCATAGACTTCTTTACATTGTTTACATAAAGATCTTGTTTGTTAGTAGTCAGATTATCAATAGACTTTCTAATAATATCAACGTCATCTGTAGTTACTTTATCTTTTAAAAAATGCGGAGAATCAAGTCCTTCAAACATATCTATAGATTCGTGGGTAGTCGATAACATTTTAGTTTTTTGTACAGAAGATATCAAATCATGTTTCTTCGTGACAGTTTCATCTAAGAGCTTTTTAATAGTAGTAGGTATGTTATCTTTTGGTACATCTTTGTGTATTAAAGGAGATCTCAAATCGTCAATTTCTATGTTTGACTTCGAAATCTCATTTATATTTTTAGTTGAATTCAGATTAATATTTACATCAATGTTGTCGAAATAAGTTTTCTGCTCTTTACCAATTTTAAGTTTTGAATCATCATCGAAAAATGGTTTTGTAAGTTCAAAGTCATTGCTAGCATCTTTATATTCTTGCGCCGCCATTTCTATCTGTTCAAACTGTACCAAAGAGTTATCAATAATTGAGTTTGACTTTACTGGCGTTATGATTTTAGATACAAACGTTTCAGTCATCGTCAGTTTTATTTCAACATTATTATCATTTAGCTTTGCATTTGGAGAATTGCCTTCAAATTCTTCATCAGTATCGTCATTAGTTTTATTAGAAACATTACACATCTTGGGATTTGCTATGAAATGAGTTTCTCTAAGTTGAGTGCTTGATTTCTTTGTTTTACATTCGTCACTTTCGATTCCAGTTACACTGGTCTCAGCGTCATTTATACAGTAAGTTCCTCTTTGAAGTAATTCTAATTTTTTCTTATTATATTTCATTAGATCGTCAACTTCATTATGAACACTGTCGTTATTTAATGTCTCGTAATTTTCATTCGTCTTGTTATCTTCATTTATAGCTGCGCTGTGTGTGTCATAACAATTTTCGTAGGAATCTTCAGTCTTTTCTAGGTCACACCCTTCATCACTTGTCAAAGAATGATCATCCTTTTCACGACGATGCTGATCATTTTTATCATCATTTTCAAAAGCATCACTGTGGTTGTGAATATCGTTATTTTGACATACAGATTCGTTGTTTTTTTTAATATATGTTCCATTTGCTTTATCGTCGAGGTAACTTTTGATTTCAAAGTTGTGTGAACTGTTATTAAGTACATCTAAATTTTCTTCACTACTTTCTTCGTCTGTAAGTTTAAAGTTATTGCTTTGTCTTAAGAGACGCGACCGGTTAATGTCTTCTTTTTTGAATGTTGGTTCAAGACTTTCATTAGCAATGTCTATGTCATCGGTTTCATTATCAGAGCCAGAGTCGCTGTCAGTCAGAACCACTACATCTTTCTGTTTTGGCTCGATTACAGACACGTCCTCAGTCGAACCGATTTCTGCAAAATAATAGAATTTTATGTTAACAACTAAAAACTAAATCTAGTACTGTCTATAACAAAATGATAAAGTGAGTTGAAATGCTTAATTTTTTTTAGGTAAAAATTAAATGTATGAAATTTTACAAAACTTCTACAAATTTGCCAAAAATTGTTTGTTTTTTTGAAAATACGTATCAGTTCATATCAATTATAAATTTTCATATGAGTTAACTCAGAATTATGAACGAAATCCAATGTTTCAGTCTTCACATAACACCTTGTATGTGAAATATAGGTGAAGTTTATCGTGAAATTTTAATTTAGTTTGACATTAGTGAATGAATGGTGTATGATTGGCTGAAATTATAGTGACGTATGAAATTAAGGAGCTGTGATTGATTAAATGTGACGTGTGTATCACAATGAAGCATTGTAAATAGCCACAAGAAGTGTGATCAGGTTGATCAGGAGGCTTTTAAACACCTTATTAGGAATTCCATCGATGCCAGGTGTTAGTCGCACTGGTGGGTGAAGCTTTAGTTTTAGGGAATCTAGAGCAGTGCGGACATTGCTCCAGCGGGTTTTGTCAAAGACCGGGGAGGGGGTTTTATCCTAGCGGGGGGCCGCAGGGGGTGGGACCACCTGGCTGGGCTGAGGCCTGGCTCGGTTGGAAATTTGTATCCATGTTAATTTTTAGTTTCATATAATATTTTTTGCGTACTAATTGACATACTAAAATATTTCACACTAAATTTGTAGTTATATAATGTGATGTCTCTATATTATTATATATATATTATACAGGGTGGAAAATATGAACGGGACATGGAGGAAAAGTGCATTAAATATTGAAGATATCAAATTTCACTTAAAGGAAACATTCTTTTGTTTTTTAAAATAAGAATAACCGCATTCAAACATTTTTTAAAAAGTTTACCTGAGCCGGGAATCGAACCAACTAAAAATGCAAAAAATAGACAGTCACTATTTTATTGAACCAATCGATAGGGTCTATGATAAGAATAAAGTCTCTCGAACAAACATTGTATCTTACAATTAAAGAAGATCATGAAATCTAACAATTCGTACCTATCGAATTAACCTGAAGGACACGTACCTAGATAGATAGATAGTAGAATATCCACTGCTTATGTTAATAATAATTTCAACGTCTGGATAGGTACAAACGGGACAATTAAATGGCCTGCAAGATCTCCAGATCTTACGCCGCTGGATTTTTTTGTATGGCCATTTAAAAAAAATTACAAAAAATCCTATGAGTCTGCGGAAGAGTTAAGAGTTGCGGTTCAAGATTTTATCACGAACATTCATCACAACCCACTGCAAAAGGTTACACGAAATGAATTTGTGAAAAGACTCAATATTTGCATTCAAGAAAATGGTTCGCATTTCGAGCAACTTATCAGTTAATTTATAAAAATGTTGTATCAAAAATATAATTTTAATATAATTTTAATCGATGTCTAATTTAGGTAACAATTTACAATAGTCTACTTCAGGTAATAATTTGCATATTCAATGGTTAATGTACCTAGTTATTAGGTTTCCTATGTTTAGTTATGTTTCTAGCATGTTATGTTATGTTATTAGTTATGATTACCTATGTTCTCTAGCACTCTTTTTTAAGAATTCTTTGGTATCAAACGGTTGTCTGGAAGAGATCGTTACTTAGCGATAAGAGCGGCGATTGCACCCTTTCTGATTGTAATATTGTTTGTAAGCATTTGTTCTAATTATGTGCAATGAAAAGTTATCTATCTATCTAAGTACGTGTCCTTCAGGTTAATTCGATAGGTGCGAATTGTTAGATTTCAAGGTCTTCTTTAATTGTAAGATACAATGTTTGTTCGAGAGATTTTATCCTTATCATATACCCTATCGATTGGTTCAATAAAATAGTGACTGTCTATTTTTTGCATTTTTAGTTGGTTCGATTCCCGGCTCAGGCAAACTTTTTAAAAAATGTTTGAATGGGGTTATTCTTATTTTAAAAAACAAAAGAATGTTTCCTTTGAGTGAAATTTGATATCTTCAATATTTAATGTACTTTTCCTCCATGTCCCGTTCATATTTTCCACCCTGTATATACATATATAAAAATGGATGTTGGTATATCTGATGTTAATAGACTTCGACACCGTTGGACCGATCACCATGAAAGTTGGCAAATATATGTATTTTTTCATAGAAATTTTTTTATGCTATCGACTTTGTTGTAACTCGCCACTAGATGGCGCTGGAGCACATCAACTTCTATACCATTCAACCGATCGCCATGAAAATTGGTATAAATAGGTATTTAAGCACGGAGAATATTTTCGAGCTATCGACTTTGTTGTAACTCGTCACTAGATGGCGCTGTAGCACATCAACTTTTATACCGCTCAATCGATCGCAAAAATCATAACGACGGCAAAACAGAATAAGTTGTAATTTTATATACAGAGGTAAAAAATATAAACAGGCAGGACAACGTTTGCCGGGTTTTGCTAGTATAATATACAATATAAACAAATTCAGTAAATACCATCTCTCTCTTCTATACAAGTTCTGAGATGTTGGACCTCTTCCATCACTCTAGCACGCGCCAAACGTTCTGCGTTCAGTTTCTCCTAATAAACAAACATTAAACATAATAAATAAATAATAATAATTATTATTATTTATTGCCGTGTGGTGTCGGCGGGCTATTCTACCACCCCGGATACAACTATTACAATATTTTACAACTATTCGTACTTCTATCCGCCATTCTCTAAACGAATACTCGAATACTAACCGAATAGTATAATAGCCCAATGTAAATAGTAGATAAAAGCGATTTTTTTACAAAAAGCAATACTTTTAAGAGTAAACATTCATTTGAAAATCAGTTAGATATCTGATTTTTTAATTCAATTAGTAAGTGATTTTATAGTTTAATTGAAAGTTAAATTGAAACTTTAGATTAAATAAAAAAGGTACTTACTCAACTAAAATGAATATTTATACGATTATTGAACTTTAAATTGAACTACAAAAAACTTACCAATTCTTATTTCGCGTATCATATTCGCAAATATTGGGGCAACTTATACTTATTTGTATACGCAAATAATGATTTTTTGATATTCGATTATCCATTATCCCCACTAACATGGAGAGAGACAACGGTAATAGTTTGTGTTCAAATTTACATTGCCCCACTGTAGTCGTTAGGAAATACCCGAAGGCCAGAATAAAAATCAGCAATTACCTAAGTTTAGAAGAATGTCGTGTTATTTACTGCAAATAACTGTATTTTGTAACAACTATAGTAGTAGGGATAACGAAAGTTCAAACACAAAACTAAATGTTTTCTGTTGTCCCCACTCATTTTATTTCTCTTCTCGCCAATGGGGACAACGGTAATAATTTTGTCTACAATTTCCGTCATCCCCGTCCGTGGGGATGACGGTACAAAACCGTTCGTACTACTAAGTTACAACTTAAGATTGATACGAGTATTTTCAGTTATCACTGGATTCCCCTGATAAAGAATGATGTAAGATTCGATACCCGCGTGTGCATGGGAATAAAAATCTGTGGGCATACGCCGAGTCTGTATACAGCAGAATGGTTACAACTAAACGTAATGAACTCTAAAAGTATGTTTGGAGGTTTATTTTTTTTACTGAATCATGCTGAAATGATGAACAAATACGAAAAGAGCTAACCGGCATTATTTAATTGGTAGTGCAGTTGATTACTTGAAAATTCTATAATTATCTTGTATATATTATTTATTAAAAAAAAAACAGTTAATATAGCTAAAAAAAATTAGGTACCTACCTCTAAAATTGCTATTTCTGTCATCAAGTGCGTGATCTGTGTAAAAGAAAAAAATAATTATACAAAAGTAGCAATAATCGATTATATTTTAATTCATTGATATTTGTTATTTATTAATTAGTACTATCAATTATTATGTAATATAAATATTATAATTCACTTAAAAGTAATATGAACGGTATCGAAAAGTAGATTCGTTTTACTTGGTATCAAAATAAAAACAAATTAATGAGAAAAAATTGTATTTTATTAAGTATATACAGTTTCCATTACTATATTATTATCAAGAAGTAAATATTCCCGTTTAATAAATATCCAGATTTTTTTGAAGGAAAAGTTCCATCACTGGAACATTTTTTAAGAAAAAAGATCCCTAATGTCTAGCGCATACACTCAATTGTTACCTCGACCAACCGTTTAGTAGAGTTGTGTGCACATCGCGATTTCAACACAACTAAATTGTTTAGTCGATGGCGCATACAATCGATCCAGTCGTGGTAGATTTTCTCAGTTTTCTATGGTCTCAACTCTATGGAGTCTAATATGTGTAAGCCTGTAATATGTTACAGGCTTACCCTCTTCACAACGATAAACAAGAAAGTACTCGCTTTTGTTCTGCTTTACAAAATTAAAAAAAAACAGAAAAGACGATATTGTGTATTTAATGAAACGACCCTCAACTCAAACACACCTCATAGTTTTTTCCTTAAGATTTATATCTAAATACACTCTTTCAGACTATATAGGTAAAGCGCGGGTCTTTTCTATTCGCTCTCAATGAACGCCTCCGTATCGTCCATAATAGTTCCCGCCATAGCGGCAGCACGGGGCGTGACGTCGTTTCAACTGCCAATGAGAGACTGAACGGCCGCGGATACTGTTTAGTCGAACGTATGCGCACGCCAGCCAATACACAGCAATACACATAAGAGCTGTCGATCGATAGTTGTTTGACCGATTTGTCAACAGTCAATCGATACGGTTTTTGATTATTTGTCGAACAAATATCTAGTTGATAGTATGTGTATCTCCCCATACATTGCCATAGACTTTGTACAAATAGGTCGATTAAAAATTGTATGTATGCACTAGGCCTTAGAGCCGTGAACCATGTTAAATGACCCTTGAACAACTTTTGTCTTTAAAAAGCCCTTATATTTCTTAGTTGAGGGTATATTTATTTTTCCGAAATTCGAAAATAACGGAAACTTAGTGTAGTATTAATATTTTAAATGCATAATATATATTTTTTAATTACCTTATTTTGCAGTGCTATATTGGACGTGCCTGTTCCAACAGAAGAATCTCTCGGCTTAGACAATTTCTTCTCATATTCCTCTACTAAATCCTGCATCTAAAAATAACGTTTTACTTTGTATATTGGCACGTTTTACTCGAGAACATAAAAAACCATCGTATAATGGAGACGAGACATCAGTCTCTTCGATTATTCAGGAACGTATACTAAATGAATGAAAAATCGTAACCCTATTAAATAAATACTTTCTTATGACAGCAATAAAGTTCAGAATTGTTATGTCACATATATCGCTTATTATGGTTGATTGTGAATAAGTAAAGCTTATCAAAAGTGCATAGAACATTATTTGAATCGACATTCTAAATTCAAACTAAACACGACTTTGTGTTGATTTATATAGAGCAATACAAGTGTGATTTAATCAACTAAACCATGAAATCTAATACGATCGTATCATTTGTAGAATTAAACCATCATTCCCTCACGCGTATGTGAGGGAATGATGGTTCATTCTAAATAAACGAATTTGCAATATATTTTTCATTACTCATACTCTGAAAGTAGGTCCGAAGTTGCCTGTGGAGCGAAGTGAAAATAGCCCAATACACCCTAGGGTGAGCGTTTTCAACTGACAGACAACTGAAAAATTAAGAAAAAAAAAGAGCTATTTTCACATTTCTATGTAACCATGATCTAACTTCCTATACAGTCACTCCATTACAGCGCGATGTAAAATTGAAATACATAAAGAAACGCACCCATTAATTAAAGAGTATTTTTTTTTAAATTACTTTATTATAATTTACTTTCAATTATTTCTTCAAAATATATAAAAAAAAAACATTTATGAAAATGAAAAGTAATTGAAAAGCTGGCTAACCGCGCGGCCGCGTGGCCGCGCGGCAGGAAAGAAACAAAACAGGCGGGAGAACGGGAATTCGATTTTCATTTGTTTTTCCGAGTGGTAGTGTTTTGTAAACTTTTGTACTCGTAGCAGAGATTTTTTAACACTATGAGTTCAACAGATTCGGACTTTAAATAAATATCTCACCAAAGTTGTTGATTTATGAAATAAAATTCATTCATTTTCTATTTTGCTCATTAGTAGTTTTATTTTTACTTTCCTTGTATTCGTAATGAAAAGCACAGTGTTTACCTAGGGGTTCAGGACTTATTTAGTCCCTCGACCTATTGGCGCCCTCGCTGCGCTCGGGCACCAAACCCAGTCTCGGGACTGAAATAAGTCACTTTCACCCCTAGGGTAACAATGTACTATTTCATTTCTCATAGTCTGAAAGTAGACCATAGATTATTTAAAAAGCGGGTTGAAAGTGATACATTTAAGCTCTAGGGGCGAAAAGTAGTTTAAAAGAAATTTAGTCAATAAATCGTAGTTAGAGTGGGCAACGGCAGAAAGCTATACAGTCACACTTGGATTAATACTGTATTAATTCTTAACTTTGTAGAATTTTTGTTTGTGATGTTATTTAAGAAACCGATTAAACCGCGTCAAAATTAATTTAAATAGATCATCGACATAAATTAGAAATCATCTAATTCCAGTCCGGGACAACCAACCAGCGTTTTCTTCTACCAACGAGAGAATGCCTTCTCAGACATTTACTGATATACCTCTACATGATACTCAAATTTCACAAACGGTATCTAATATTAATATTCCAGGAAAAAACCTTTCTCTTGCATTCACAAATTGCTCGAATTTCACTATTAATTTTAAGTAACACATTTGTATACCAACACATTTTTTAATAAATATTTTATGCATATATGGCTTGTGTTTATTTTCCTCATATTCGAAATGAAAAGAAGTGTTTAATTCGAGTGAAAGGCACCCATTTCAGCCTAAACACTCGGCTATTGGCTATTTCAGACTATCTCAGATTTGAAGACATTTACATATTTTCTATAGGACAATTGCCACTTATAATGTAGTTTACAAAAACATCAGATTTACAAGTATTTACACATAGTTCAAATTCATAAGGACAGTGTGTGCTGACATCTGTACTAGAATAATCTGTTTTACAGCTGTCAGCGCCTTCCCTTAGATCTATTCTTAGTACTAAGTTAGTTATTTAAGAAAACAGTTTATTCAGGTGGTAATCAGTGTGTATAATATGTACGTGTGTGCGTTTTATGTGACTATGTCTGTATGTGAATGTGTGGGAGTGTGGTTTTAGATATCCGCTTTTAGAAAAAATTAGCATAGAGCCAATAATGAAGTAATTGAGTGTGAGTTGATGTATGGATGTGTGTGAATAAGAGTTACAAATGCTAAAAATGTTATGTACACATGTTATGTTAAGAATAATTTAGCGCATTGGTCTATGTAAGGATTTGGTGTCATTATAATCATGGTTTAATAGCCAGTTCTTGATTTTGTTTTTGGTCTGATATCTAGCAAGGTGATGAATCCGCAACTGTCCATTAATTGTATTGTATAAGAAGGGAAAATACAAGAAAACATCGCTGTCGCCGGATAAAAGAAGTTTTATGTCTTTGTGTTGCACACAATATCGGTTCTGCCGTCTGCGTTTGTTACACTGCACTTTAGGATCGAAAGGAAGAGTACTGTGGAGATGAAGAAGAGAACTCAGTATGTATAGTTGACGTACTTTGAGCTTGTGTGGTTTAGATTACGATGGGGCTGACATGAGGCATGATTTTATTTGGGGGCATCAAAGCCCCCAAATAAAATAGACAAAAAAGTTGGACCGACTTTCCCTCCCTCCCTATTCTCGCATAATGTCACATTATCATCAATTCGATGTTATCTATACATAAAATATGAATGTATTATGTATATTCTAAACACATCGAAAATTTAAAAAATATCTCATAATTGATATGACTTACGGTTGCTAGAGATCATTTCATATGACATTCTATGAAACATCTGTCAATACATAATAGCTTCGTTCGCGGTAAGGATTCAGAACTGATTCGGAACTATACGCATGCGCAGTTCAAATAATGCCGTTCGCGGAACACACAGTTCAGAATTTCTAGTTACAGTTCTGCGTTCGCGGAACCGTCGAACTGGGTTCAGGATCGGTTCAGAATTAGTTCTATCAGTTCTATAACTTTGGCAAGAATCCGTAGTTCCAGACATGCGCAGTTTTTACCTAACGACATTTGACATACATGCTGCGGCTATATTCAGTTGGTTAGAAACTAATAAACTGGTTAAATAGTTAAATAAAATATAAATTTTATTAATTTATTAAGGGTTAAATAAAATATGGTTAGTTTTGTTTGTTGTTTATATAAATAAGTTTATATAATACTCTAATAAGAGTAATGTGTTTTGGTGGGTCCACTTAAATACTTGCCAACTTAGGGGTTTTCCCCCCAAATTTAGGGGGTAAATAAGTGGGATGGGTTTTTTAGGGGTTTTATATTTTTAGGGGTATTTTTAGGGATTTTTTGACTCTTCATATATTTTTTTGAATATATATTTTTCATATATTATGTGAAAGTATAGGCCCTGGGACAATCCAAACTATAATAGCTAATCATATTTATTTGTTGACCCAGCGACTTAACGACATCTAGTACAAATATATTACAACTACTCTGTGGTGACTGGTGGTTATTGTGCCTATGCTTACTGGAAATACATATGTACGTTGATTATTGTTTACTTGTTTAATTCGATTTTGTTGTTGTACTGCTGTGTCGACAATCAGAAGTACACGTAGATTTGGGAAACAGATCCAGATTTAAAAGGTAAAGAAATTTCATTGCATTTTTGTAATTTATATTTTTTCTTTTATTATATATTTTTTTAGGGGGATTTCTAAGTAATTGGGGCGATTTTGGGGGTTTTTGACTTAAGCTTTAGGGATAAATATTTTTGAGAGTTGGTAACACTGCCGATGACAGTAGATCGTACGCAGTTTGGTTCCGAAATCGTTCGCGGAAATAAAAATCACGAATCGGTCTATAACCGCGCATGCGCTCTACTACGATTCCAAATTAGTTCAGTACTAGTTCCGAATTAGTTCTGAATCCTTACCGCGAACAAAGCTATTAATACAGACACGCTGTATATGAAGTATATGAAATATTTTTTGAAAAAAAAAAAATCATTCCAGTGTACTCTACAAACGATACAGAGCCCAAAACAACCATTTTAAATTTTTTTGTCTTTATGTCCGAATGCGCATCACTACTGGAAGGATTTAATGAATCTTGGATTTTAGCTTATGCGCCGGTTTAACATTTAGGGTAGCTATTATCCAAATTGATAAGAGTTACCACGGGAACCACAAGTCCACGCGAACAAAGTCGCAGGCACCGCTAATTAACTATGAAAGTATTAAAAACTAAGTGATCAATTTTTACACATCTTTCCTAAAATAATATTCAACAATATTTTTTTAAAAAGTGCGTACCTGCGACTTGTGTCTCTCTTCCATGTCCTGTATCTGCGCCTCGTAGTATTCCTTGGTCATATCCTTAGCCTCTTTCACTAGTTCCCTCATCAGCCTGGCGGATTCCTGGCGACGTTCATCCACAGCTACCACCAGTTCTTTGTTACGAGATTCGCATCTAGAGGGACGTATTATAATCCGGGTAAGCAGGGTTGGATTAAGACCATTAATGTGATCAACAAAGAATATTTCATTTCCTCAAGAAATTGTTTTGAAAATATTCATTTTCAGAATGACAAATATTGGCCTCCCAAAGATACTTGGTAATACTTACTCCTGATCTTCATCTCCTGATTAAATAACTGCTAACAAACTGATAGATAAATATCTACCAATTAAATCTAGCTGATACATACTTTCAGATAAAGTATAACTGACTTTCTGATAAAGTATCAGATGGTGAGAAAGACCCTAAGTTGTCTTAACCAGTATATCTACAAATCGGTGTTCTGATTCCAATGAATGAATATATAAAAGTATCTTTTTTAAATCAGAAGTCCTATAATTTTAAGAACGGTAAATTTAGAATAAATAGCTTAAAAAACAAAAGAGCATTGTGATGACTTTTGAAAAAAATTCATTAATTTAAAATCAAGCGAAAAGCTTTGGGGTATCAGATAAAACGACAAGAATAACTATTGTTTATTTTTAATTTCCGAATATAATATTACTTATTAATGCTTTCGTTAAAAAGTTATTAATGCCTGTTTTTCTTGGAAGGGTACAAACAGCATATTAAAACAATGTTAAAATTAAATACACTTTTATAAATCCGACTCACTGTACGAGCTCAAAGTGCAGTCGCTCGTTGTCAGCCCGGAGCCTCATAATTTCAGCACTGCCTTCCACTGTAGTATCTTGTGTGCTCTCCAGGGATGATTCCGCGATCGTCTCCGCTATCGTATGGTTCACCTCTGAATGGGTAAAATTAATTAGGAATGGTGCAATTTTTCTAGCAGCCTCATTTTTGTGTATTTTTATATAGAGTAGACCAATGTATGTAGATTGAACCAGAAAGTGGCAGTGTTAGAAACATGATAATCGGAGAGTTATGACATTGTAGTCTTTATTTATTGAAAGTAGCGCGACGTAATAGTAACGGCAAACAAAAACATGACCTATGACTATCATAGGTCATGTTTTTGTTTGTTTACCTCGATGACAGGTGGCAATGATGTTTACGTTGATTTGTGGTGACATTACATTTTTTTATACATTATGACGAAATTAGCAATCCATACAGCCGTAACTGTGACGTCATTGCCTATATTTCACAATTTTCGCTATAATTTCCTAGCCCTTTGTCCAAAAAAATAAAACTTACGAGATGTTGTCACATGTTTCGAATTTTTTCGAATAATTAATAAATCATTAAAAAATTTACCCCATCCCCATTGTCATAAAATTAAGTTCTACGAACAATTGTAGTTAAACTTGTGAAAACAACAGTTTCAAAATCAATAGCAGTGGCTACTGTCACAACATTTATTCACATAAACGAAATCATACTTTTAACGATAATAATGATATAATTATTGCTCAAATAACAAACACACTTAATTGTCGGGACGGTAGGACAGTCTCGACCCATTGTAATAACTTTTCATCCATTTCAACCAACGCGCAATAGTAGTAGGCTTAATTTGGAGGTCAGCGATGGACTAATTAAAAGATCTTTCTTTAAAATATGTACCCACTAACCCGCAGATAAATGAATCAACGATTTCACGACAACTGTCAACTCAAGCTCACACCTACCTTTAATTATTGAATTTATAATTATTTACCCCATATTTAAACAATTTATCTGATACTTTTTAGTACAAATCTGTTTGATATAACGCCCTACTACAGGGACTAGTAAATGGCTGAGCGTGTTTCGGGTCATAATCCGAGTGCAAATTGGTGGACACACAACTCAATTCTTTTTTTCTGGACCATGAGGGTTTCCTCATGATGTTTTCCTTCACCGGAGATAGTAACAACTTAAAAAAAAACAGTACTTAAATAGAACCTCAATGGTACGGGCCGAGGATTTGAACTCACAAACACAAATGAGTTGAGTATCGATTCCCTAGGGTATCACTACTCACAGGGCTATCAATCTTGGTTCTTACTAAAGAAGGGAGGGTCGGATAGGCTGGGATTAGGATGGGTGAACTGGTGGCCCACGCGGAAGGCCTATATCGAGCAGTGGAGAGACACAGGCTGATGGTATGGGGAGTTGTGGGTTTTCTAGTGTTTTCTTCATATTATATTATACTCTATACTGAATGGGGTGACATTAGAGATTGCCGATTAAATAATTGACTGCCCATAGACTGTGTGATGTGAAGTGACGTCACGAGGTGATTGAAGTTATTTGTAAATCATTGAACCGACCAGGGTTCCATGATTTCCCACATCTTTCTAGTCTTTGATTACACTTACTAAAATGTATTTATACAACGTGCCACTGAAATAGCGGAAAAGGTGAAACTAGTTTAGGTGATGAGGACCAATTGAAGTCCAAACTTCGGCGTAGCATTTTTAACGGTATTTTACAATCTCTGTAGAAAAACGATCGCTTCCGACGTCTATTATTTAGTTCCACGGTAGCGATCTCTTTGTAATGTGCGCGTCACGAAAAAGGTTTGAATGCTACAATAGAATATGTTGGAATTAATTCATTTTAAGAATGGTTTTAAACCTTCTCGCCTCTTCCTCAATAAGCGAAAATGAAAGAGAGACGGTATAAACGGTATAGCGCGATCGCCCGGGGTTCAGGACCCTAGGGAGGAAAACCGGCGGACGATTCGCGCGGTATCGAGCAGCACAGGCTTCTGCATCTTCGCCGGAAGCAAGCCGCCAAGGAATCCCAACCGCCTCAGGTTGGTCTCGATGCTTATCAGCATTAACCAACACCTACTACCTGTATATCATTTTTTGCGTTAGATCATGTGTCTTAGCGCACCTTAGAGACCTGCCATAACCTGTAAACAATAATTGCTGTATTTACTTACGTATGTCCTTGGCGACGGCGGCGAGCTGTAATACGTGTTTAGTCTCGTGTGCGTAGTCCGGCGATGGGTTAACGGTCACCACCATGCTGACCGCTTCACCCCGCGCGCCCGATAGCCCCGCGCCCAGCAGACGGGTTAATTTCGACTCCCTAGGACAAATATTAGTATGTAATATTTATCTAAGTAAGATAGACAAACTCTTGTAGGTACACCAACACAGTAGTAAAACATGATTACAACCAGAACAAACGTTGGCCGAAATGATCCATTGATTCGTATGTGTAAGTCATCTACAAGTCTCATTAAACAATATCCTGAAACACACTTATACGTTTACATAACGATAGCTTCGCTAGATTTAATTTTAAATTATGCCCGGGATCTAACCCCAGGTACCGTTAATCAACATACATCAATTTAAACATCTATGAACCTATTTCACTTTTGTATTTACTTTTATCTCTTTTAAATTTTCTTTTTAGCTTTTAGAATTTATCATTTTAATTTTTACATAAATTATTTTTGTGTCAAAGTCGCAATATAAAATTCATCCATGTTGTGACTTTAATTGGGCTACATACTGGACTTAAGTCTTATAATTATATATACTCTTGTTCATGTTTTATTTCTTATAAAAAGGTCCGATCATATTAAGAACACCAAACTGCGTTCTAAAACCTTTACCTTATAAACCTTAAAACTTTGGAAGAGATCACTTTAGCGATAGGGCCTCAGCCTGTTTTACTTTTCGTATTACCTTACAATTGACTTTTGCAACATGTGTTGGTGTACAATAAAGAGTTTGTCTATCTATATACATACATAATATTGAAATGAAAAACTACAATAGAATTCAAACATAGTGAGTGGAGAGCAAAATAATTAAGTAAACAAGTGTTTTAGTATTATAGTGTATGTAGGTAGATCAATATATACATATAATAAAATGATAACAGACACGTGTCCATACATGAAATATTTTTTGAAATAAAATTATTGCAGTGCATGTGATACAGAGCATAAAACATAATTTTTTTTTTGTCTATCTGAAAACGCATCACGCAAAACCGCTGATCGAATTTTAATGAAACTTGGCATAGTGTAAGAATTTGAGATAATAAATAAGACATTTAAAATTATAAACGATAGTACGTTAGTATTTACATGTCACTTAAAAATATTTGAATTGACCGGCGCACACGTGCTACTGTGGGATTGGTCCATCCTTCGCTCGGAGGGGTGCGCAATGCGCAGGCGTAAGGGAAGGCATTTTCCCTCTTAAAAAGAGGTTATAAAAGTAGTGGTAGCACGTGCGCGCAAGGGGAGATTTACCTGAGTATTCAATTGAGCAGTACATAAAAGTGTAATTATATTATCTGTTAATAAAGTGAATAATAAATAAGCTGGATTTTACTTGTGAAGCCTACAATAGTTATTATAACTTATATGCTGGGTTAATATTTATGATACTTTATATCCACATAAATTATAAAATTCCGACGGGAATCACAAGTTCCCGCGAACGAAGTGGCTGGCACCGCTAGAAATCACAACTCTGTCTCGTGCGCTGATCGGGGTGGGAAAGGACGATCGACTAGTCGCGACCGGTCGACCACAATCAACCGGCTATGCAGCTTTGAGCTAATCTAGCAAGTTAGGTAAAGACAGGTATAGTGATGTAATATGGGTATAGCGTTTTTAACACAAAATTCGCAATAAACCACCATCAAATACCTGTAAGGTACAAGATTGCAGTCGACCCTCTGCCGCTGATTTCTTCGCAGCATATGCAGGCATCGTTCCAGCACGTGCAAGGAAGTGTTGATCGCTCGAGACTCTTGCATTCGCACACCGGTATTCCGAGTGCGGTGTGCGCGCTCGCTGCCCGCTAAATCGCACAGGCGGACACTCGATGTTCGTAAGCCATTTTCTAAAAAACAAACGAAAAAAATGTTGTGGTTTCATTCTCTTTATTTTGGCCTTGAATGTTGTTTGAAAAGGAGCTTAAACGGTCGCTCGGGGGAATAGTTCTACATTACTTACAATGTAACATTAAATTCACCGCCGGGCGACCTCCATCTCCGTCCGACACACGACGCCACCGACAATTTACTTACCTGTACTCCGACCTCTATGTTATTTTCTATTTGACGTTTACACGCCTATCAAGTTCTGTATTTCTTGACAGCCAGATGTACTTGAAACAATGTCATACTTTATTGTTGAGGGCGTAGAAATAGTGACTACGTCCGAGTAATACCACAGACTATAAGCTACAATATCACAAGTAAAATAAATCTAAAATTATAGTTTTGAAATAAAAGTATATTTAGAAGAAGAATTATTCGGTAGATACCTACTTATTTGAAAATAAAACAACTAAAGTAATGTGTTATAGTTATTTATTATTTGGCACAGCCAGTGTTGCTAGACTAAAAAACGGCGTTTTATTACCATTTTATTACTAATGAAGTTATGATTTCATTGTTTACATATAATACAATCGATTTATTAAATTGATTTCGTATTAAATACATTTTTGCAATTATAAATCAATTATTTAAGACAAATATTTTCAATAAATCGAATCTATAAAAGCGAATGCAAATTTGCATTATAGCAGAATTGTATCGATAATCGAATCGGTATGAAGCAATTCGGACATCACTAAATCGATTTGTCATCGAGAAAATAACATAGTAGACGGAGAATACTATATTGTTTCCCACCACCACCTATTTTTTTACTATTTCACCGGACATGCGATTTTGAATCTACTTATCGCTTAGTGATAGTATATAGTATTAAGGGACTTTTATGTGCAATAAATGTCCTTTAATAAAGGTTGTCTTCTTCCTGCCTAGCTGATCGCTTGCCTCCCAATTTTGTGCTATAGATAGCATAAGTTTGAACATCCCTGATTTGTAATGCAACCAGACCTTTCAGTAACCTCTCCTCATGCATATTGCCTTGTGCCTGAGGGATATGGCCTGAAAACGCCACGCTAGGTAAGCGCGTTGGCGAGTCCGAGTTGGCGAGTTTTTATAGGTGATGTAATTAGGGTTTGTGGTAGCAGCTTTGTTATCCCTTAAGGCTCCCGCATATTACGGCGAACCGCAGCACATAAACATTGCAAAAGTCCTCCTAATTCATTTTATAAACATCATTTTTAATCTACAAAATGGATCCTGAAATTCTTTGGAGCACATTTTCATAGTTGCTTTCGTATATTTTCCATACAAAATCTGTGAAAAAGCCTATAAACTGTACTGTTTAAACAGGTAGAAATTTTAGGGTCTTATTGATATTTGTAATGAAATTTATCCCATTTTTTGTACGTCATGATTTCTACAATAGGTACATTTCATTGAACTGTTCCTAAAATAACCTTCGAATCTCCTTTCACCTGGAAACTTGCCACTTACCAGTCTCAGTGAGCATGGTGATGGTGAAAATGCAATGCGATCTTGAGGATTGCGCGTGGACACCCGTCGCAGCCACTTGCAAGTTGTGTTTGCCGGCTACCAACACATCATAGGCTTCTTCGCCAGTTCGCACGAATGCTTGTGTTGCACCCTATGTTTAAAGTCAAATAATTTGTACGTATTTTCAAAGTATGCATGTGTTTTATGTGTCAGTATTTATTTGCAATTATGGGAAATTTAATTTACTTGCCTCAGTTGGCAAACGCTTTAAGTCCTTTAATCAGATCGTCGCAACATTTTGCGCATTGAACATTATGCGTGGCGATGAATCAGATTACACTACACTTTATTTATTAATTGTAACAATTATAAAACTGTATTCGAATGTCATAAATGTCATCATAATTTAAAAAAAATTTAGTTAGTCAATTTAGGTCTTCAAGAGAATAAAGGCAACCTGTCAAAAGATTTTTTTAAATTTGCGGTCAAAATAATTGGGATTAATATAAAAGGCTCTTTTATATCAGCCGGCAGCTTATTACAAATTGAAACTGATTGATAATATGAGCAATGTTTTACGACGTTTAGTTTGGGAGGTGCTGTGTGCGTGTAAAAAATTGTTCTACGCGATCTCCCCTCTTCCTTCGTAAATAATGTGTACCTTTACGTAAACATTTCCATTCGCATCTTCTCGGATGCGTAGTTTGGAAGCCGATCTTCTGTCGTTCACGAGCAAGTCAAATATGGCTTCGTTGTATACCTCCACAAAGGACACCTGGAAAATTTAAATATTATATACTTATTAATGTAAAATATTAATGTAAATATAAATCTTAACTAATATATCCGTGCACAGCAAGAATAACTTGATAATTCGAGATATAGGAAATTTAAATAAAAAACTAAATGGGGTAGTAAGGAAATATGTCTTTATATTGATAACAAATAATTGACCGTTTTTAAGACATTCATTACTTTAAAACTTGAAGAAGTTTTCCAGAAGTCAGTGGACGGGGGGAGTGAAAGATAGTGCAATTTTTTTTATAGACTAGTTTTTTATAGACTATTTTATAGGACGAGCAAGCGGTCCCACGTGATGGTAAGTGTTACCGCCGCCCATGGACACCTGCAACACCAGAGGGTATGCGGGCGCGCCGCCGACCTTGCAAAACCCTATTCACAGCTCTCTTAAAGAACCCCATATAGTAGCATAATGGAAAGACCTCTTGAAAGAGATCTACATCCAGTGGTGAGAGAGACAAGCTTGAAGTTATTTCTTTAACCGCTTGAGTATTGGTTAGGTACCTACGGAACTATTTGTTATTAGTAGTTTCCAGTTCTCTTTTAGTGTTAGGTTTGAGCAGAGACAATTGTCGTTACTCTTCAACCATATCGAGCATTTTGGGTGAAATTAACATTGTGGTAACAGAAACTAACATGTACCAACTTGTCACGTTTTTAAATATTTTTAGTAATTTTTATGACCGGAATACGGACTTTTCTCGTCAATAATTATTGTGGAATGTGGTTCATTATAATGACAACACTAACAAATGTCAGTGACTGGAAGAAAATAAAAAAAAAAGGAAATTGATTATAAGCCCAGTCAGACTCTTTCGATTGTAAGCTGCCAAGGGAAGAAGACGTAGGATTAAGAAGTTGCTAAACTGTAATTTCTGTATAGTACGACAAATAAACGTAATGTTATTGTGGAAGATGGAAGTTTCTTTACAAGCTTGGCGAACTGGTTTATATTGAGAGGATCTGACCCTCATGTTTTGGTACTAAACCAGCAACAACCTACAACTACATCTTCATCAGTGTAGTATAACATAGTATGGAAATTCCCAGAATAAAAAAATGGGTAACATGTGTATCCACACTGGGCCCGCATGGTGAATTATGATGGTTCGAAACTCCCTAGCTAGTGATTTACTAGGGTAGACCTCTGCCCTACAGAGGGACGTCAAATGCTGACATCATCATTGTACCAATGCAGTGACTTACCTACAACCGGCCCTTTTAGTATCCACTGCTGGACACGGGCCTCCTCATGCATATTGTCTTATGCATGGGAGTGTATGGCCTTAATACGCCAAGCTGGCTAAGCGGGTTGACACGTCCACTTCTTTAGAGGTGGTGTAGTTCCCAGGAATAGGCATGATGACAGTATCAAAGAATTAAAGAATAAATGTTTTAGAGAAAAAAATATGGTGAAAGAATTCTAATAAATTAACCAGTTTTAATGTAAACATTGAGATTAATAATATTTTCAATAAAATAAAAGTATAAAATACTGCATTCGGCCATGTTAACTAAAACGCCAATCAGAGCGAATGACGTCACGCCTCATGAAACATCACCGTGTCGCTTGAACTTCGATTGATTTACCTACCTACGTTTACCTAGGTGTAACGTCACAAGCGACGCCATGACACCTGCGAGTGTTTTCGCGCATAATTCAAAGTAGATAGAAAAAAAAATGCATAATTTGCGTTAAAACTTATTTTATTGCTGAAATAATGTTATTTTCGGAAACAGTAAACGTGAATCTACATTATAGAAGCGGATTTCAAAATACGTCATCATGCCTATTGTGATAGTCGCTTTGTTATCCCTTAGTCGCCTTTTACGATATCCAGGCAAAGAAATGGTGTGGTGCTTCTCTGAAGCCAGTTGATACCACACAGGTAGCAACCTGCATGAAATGCTTCACCCAGTAACAACAATCTATACATATAATAAAATCGTAACAAAGCCGTGTCCGTATATTTTTAAAAAGTAAGTAACTGCAGTGTAAAGTATTCAAAACAACATTTTTTGGAATTTTTGACTGTCCATCTGTCCGTCAGTCTGAACGCGCGTCCCGCAAGAAACTTCTGGATGGATTTTAAAGAAACTAGGCATAATTATAATTAATAAACTATATAAGCTAAAGCTTATGGCTTCGGTTTACATTTAAGGTCCATCTTATCCCGGTCCGTTGAAGAGTTCCTCGCGGGGAATCACTATAGTTCACGCAAACAAAGTTACTGGCACCGCTAGAAAACAATAAAGTGACTTACTTACCCATACATAATGTTGCACCCTGTTAGACAGATCCATAGAGCTGACTGTGAGGTCATTATGCAGTCTAACGCTCATGCGCCGATACTTGTCGCGCAGTGGAGCGGAGACTTGCCTTAGACGCTTCACCCACTGAACAGAATAAAGCAATTAACAATTAAGTAAGAAGGTTTGTGGAATTTTAAAACTATTAGGGTGCGTTGTGAATTTGCAGCTATATATTTAAAAAAATAATATATATACTTTTTCAATAAGCGCGGTCACACACGACACGTTTTGATTCGGTCCGGTAAGAATACAATGGAAACTGAAAGTTAGAATCCAATACAGAACGCCTAATACAATCGCCACACACGTCCTGTCGTAAGCAAGGCCGGTCAGCAAGCACCGGCGTGCTTTGCCGGTGAGCCCGGGCGCCACGGTAACGAAGAGGCGTGGCTTATATAGTTATATTATCAAAAGTCACACATCAGCGGTCCGGCACGGTGCTAGGATCAGCGTGACCTATTTAGTAGATTTCTACTTTTTGGTAGATTTAAGACTTCATTTTAAAATATATTAATTATAAAGACTGAAGTTTAAAAGATTGTAAATAAAATCTATTTACTATTTTTTTTTTATTTCCTAAAAATGTTCCAAAATATCATGCTGGGTGTAAGAGGAAGAAATAACGCATTCTGTATCGAGAGTAGAATCGATTTTACCAGTTTACAATAGGTTTTTTTTTTCATTAGTACAATTCCAGTAGGCGCCCAGTCTGAGTAACGAGCGCTACGACCTTTTAGACAGGACAACAAAACCTCATATGTTTGTAACTTTCTATTTACTCCTTTAAACAATTTTATTTTTCGTTAGAACCGATATATGTATTTTACAATGATTGACATGTTTCAGGCCATGCGTTACTGCGGTGACACGTTGTATATACAATTATACATAGTATCGTACCCAATGAACGTAGTGGTAGTAGATGGCGAAGAAGAAAACCAAGTTCAGCATGACCATTCTAATTAAAAGCTAACTTTTATTTTTAAGAGAATCTATCGTGATGCTTAAATTTATTCAAACTATTAGAGACGCTATTTAAACTATTTTTAATTCATTTGGTAGAATCTTAGGGGGGCAACATAGTAGATTCTATAATTTAAATCTGGACACAGTGGCAAGCCGTGAATCGTGAGAGCCGTGAACAAATTAAATTAAGTTCCAATAAGTAATTTTCTAAGACGGTGAAAAGCGTCTAGGCACGTGCCAATATCTGGTAAAAGTGGTGGCTGAAGGGCGGTGTGTGTTAACGGTGTAGCGAGGGTCACATCGTCGTTTCCGGCTGCAGGGACGGTGTAACTGTGTATGGCAGCGGTAATTAGGTCGTTGGGGCAGTCTAGGACGTGCTGAGAGCGACGGTAGCGGGGAGGGGCATTCCTGTCGGGGACATAAGTTAGGCTGCCAACTATTATAGGGTTGAGATGGTGAGGAACTGTCATAGTAGCGTCGGTCAGAGTCTTTCACATATTTGACGATGGAGGGAAGCTGCGAGTCCTTGTAGAGGTCGATATTGCGAGAGTATGTACCATGGAGCAGCCACGGCATTACGCAAAAATATATTTTGGAGGGTTTGAAGTATTTTAATGTTGGAGGGGGCTGCGTGTGCAAAGACAACGCCAGTGAAGTACATACGAAGGTATTGTAGAATGTCAGCATGTTTAATTCTTTTAATTTTAATAGGCATGATGACAGTATTAAAGAATTAAAGAATAAATGATTTTAGAGAAAAAAATATGTTGAAAGAATTCTAATAAATTAACCAGTTTTAATGTAAACATTGAGATTAATAATATTTTCAATAAAATAAAAGTATAAAATACTGCATTCGGCCATGTTAACTAAAACGCCAATCAGAGCGAATGACGTCACGCCTCATGAAACATCACCGTGTCGCTTGAACTTCGATTGATTTACCTACCTACGTTTACCTAGGTGTAACGTCACAAGCGACGCCATGACACCTGCGAGTATTTTCGCGCATAATTCAAAGTAGATAGAAAAAAAATGCATAATTTGCGTTAAAACTTATTTTATTGCTGAAATAATGTTATTTTCGGAAACAGTAGACGTGAATCTACATTATAGAAGCGGATTTCAAAATCCGTCATCATGCCTATTCTCCCGCCTATGAGAAGGTTGAGGCGACCGAGTATAAAGGCGGATCGGTTTCGGTCAGTTTTTATGTGTTCTCTCGGAAATCAGTCGATGGTCTAGTCTAGTGTGACTCCAAGATATTTGGTCTTCCTAACCCAGGGGATAGTTTAAACCGAAAAGTAATACCGGAAGTGGGATGAGACGAGGCCTAGAGCTACAAGTGCCACCTCTGGGAAAAGGGATGTACATGGTTGCATATTACTCTGGATGGACCTCTATCCTCCACCACACAAACTACTCGCCTAGGGCGTTGACTGCGCGTTGTAGGCGTGGAAAGACACGTCGTAGGTTATCTGAGCGGTAGAGGGCGGTGTCATCTGCAAAGAAGGTAAGCTCTATTCCAGGGGAGTGGGTCATGTCAATGGTGTGGAGGGAATAGAGCGTGGATGCTAGAACGGAGCCCTGAGGACTCCAGCTCTGATTGGGCGAGAAATGGACAGAGTGCCTTCAACTCTGTAATTCTGCGAAAGGTGTGATTGGTAAGATAGTCTCGAATGATGAGAATGAGACTCAGGCACCTCCAGTTTATAGATTAAACCATTGTGCCGCACCTTATCAAAAGCCTTTGTTATGTCGAAGAAGACAGCTAGGGTCTTGAATGGTCTCCTTTGGTTGAGACCTGTGGGGATGTGCTCGGTGATTCTGTGCACCTGCTGGACACTAGTGTGGTTGGCTCTAAAGACACACTGTTCATCGGTGATAGGCGAGAAAGGAGAATTCTTTCGTAGATTTTTCGCATTGTATTCAATAGGCCTGAATAGGCTAATGGGTCTATAACTAGAGGGTTTCGAGTGGTGTTTACCTAGTTCGAAATTCCAGTTTACCCATGATGTTTCATTGTGACATTGTAAATATCCATAAGAAGTTGATCAGAAGGCTTTTAAACACTATTAGGAATTCCATCGATGCCAGGTGGTTTTTAAATTTTGAGACTTTTGATGATATCCTGAATTTCAGTTACCGTAGAAGGGAGTTTGATGGGAAATAGAGGCTTGACGCCCCACCTTCTGCTATTCTTTACATCCCTCTGTAAAGCTCGTATCCTGCGCTTATTCTCTTCACAAGGGAAGGAGTTATAAGCACAAGAGCCAAGAACACAGCAATCTGGCTGTGTTCTTAGTTATTGTCAGCTCATTATACTATAAAATTTATACAGACCTGTAATTCATGTTCCTGCTCAGCATAACTGAGTTTTTCTTCACCACCATCACCAGGCTTGTACAGCGGTTTTTGTGCAGCATCTACTACTCGGAATACATACTCCAGTGATCTCGGAACGAGACCAGGAGCAGCCACTGTACCCATCAAGGTGTATGTTTTGCCTGAGCCTGATGCTCCATATGTGAGCAGGGTGAAGCTATGACCCTCAGACAGTTTCTTCAAATTGCTTTTCACTACTTGTTCAAATATTTCCTGGGAACATTAAAAAGATTTGTTAGGAATGGATGAATTTGAAAGAAACAGAGTTGGGTTGAAGTCTGAATTAATGGTGGCAATAGACGCGTCTTTAAAGAATAGACATTCAAAAACAGACTCGACAGATATATTGGAGTACAAAAGTAGGTACCTATAGACATCAGCGGCAGCCAATTGTTTATTAAAATATAATAACTAATATGTCACTTTATATAAGAAAAAGTAAAATTTGACTTGGCAAAAGAAATCACTGTATGGGCTCCACACCTCTCCAATTCGTAGAAAATGCCATATGGCATTTGTACAATTACTGTGCAATTAGGGTTACCATTTGACAGGCATTTAAAAGCTTTAGATAGGCATGCGGTCGGCATTGGTCAGAAACGGGCATTTTGAAAATTTACAAGCCCAAGGGACTCCACGAATGAGTTTCTATTCAAGGCATTGCACATGCATGGACAGCACTGCCTCCCGGCCGCAATCTGCAACCCACTGCACCTGTTGTACCAATCAGAATGGGAGAATCGCTTTGTTTATATTTCAACACTATATTTTACAATGATGGGTATCTACAATTATTGATGACATCACAACTTTTAAAAATATGTCAGTTTATATTTATATATATTTATCTACAATTATTGATGACATCACAACTTTTAAAAATATGTCAGTTTATATTTTGCATATTGGCACATAATGCAAATGTTGAATATATATTCTTTCTGATCAACACCCAGTGGAGTAAAGGAACAGGTTAACAATCGAGGTATATTGGACATTGGCTGGTGTGACCCATGCCAATATGTCGAGTAGGAATAAAAGGTAAACAAATACCTTTATTATACACGTTCTGACCCAATTTAGAATATAAAATCCTAGACAGGCATCTATCTTTTTTGAAATGGTAACCCTATGTGCAATGAAGTTTAAATAAATAAATATTTCTGGACAATTATAATATTGTATTAGACTAGAAACAGGGTTCACTGATATAATGAATAATGATAATCATGAGATACAGTTAAAACTCTATAGGGACCAAAGATTCTTTCCTTATAATGAGTTTACTTACGTTATTCAGGGAGAGGCAAGAAACAAAACATTTTTCGCGATATTTACATTACATATTAATACAAATTTTAAATAAAGACTTACAAAACAATCATTTAAAATAATCAGACCTCTTAGTTTCAACTTTTTTGCTGTGCCAATATTTTGACTGTATATTTTTGGAAAGTGTCTATATTGCTTTGGGAAAGGCTGGGGTCTTGGAACAATTTGTACATGTCTATCAATTTCACTGCATCAAACACTTGTTGTAAACTCGCTGGTGCAGGAATCTCAGGGTCTTTGGATTAATCATCCACTTCTTCCTTTCCTTCTCCCTTGCCTTTTGTTACTGTATCGAGGATTTCCTTATCGGTTGGGTTCTCTGCTGTAACCAGGTCCTTGTGTGTTTCAGTAAAGCTTTGTAGGGCCTCTAGAGAATGAGTGAGGTGAGTTAAATTGTTTAATGCATCCACTCAGAGGAAAATCATCTTCACTCTCTGATTGTTCTTCAGCTAGTGCAGAAGCGTCACCAGAACTTCCACAAAGTTCCGCATGATGAAAGGAATTTCCGCACCTTCACTCATGCCGAGTTGAAGGGGCGGAAATTCCTTTCGTTTCATATTTCATACTTTTTCATATTCATATTTCATATCCCATTTTCATATTTCTTTTTCAAACAGCTGTGAAGTCATCCAAGTCAACTTGTTGGCTTTGTATGTGACAGGCAACTGTTTCAAGTTCCTGAAACAGTGTGGATTTTGTGATATTCCTATTACCATAAGCTTTCTTTTTTCTGTGTCACTCATATTGGCGGCTACAAGCATGGTGATTCGTTCTTTGGACGTTTACCTCCCACACATTCTCTCCTTTAAACTAGTTTTGCCCTGCGACATTTTGTAAAAAATACTTCTTTTATCAGCATTGAAAATGTCATTCGGAGAGTACTGTTCCATAAATCTTGGCTACACTTTATCTAGCCAACCATTACTAAGATTTTTATCCACATTTCCTGCTTCTCCATTCATTTGACCATAGTTTATGTAGTGACGATTTTTAAATCTGCCCAGTCCAGCCTTCTGAAGCTTTGAAATCCTTGATACCAAGTTCTCCAGCAATGTCTCAGCCTGAGCTGTCACAATCGGCCTACTGACTGACACATTATTAGAGCGTTGTTTTTGAAAACATGCCCACATTACCTTGACTAAATCTTCAAATTTCGGTTTTCTTCTTTTTTTGCAAGAGCTTCCTTCCATTTCAGCCTGCAGAATCTTTTTTTTACACTTTCACACAGTAGCCATGATACAGTGTTGGGCAAAATTAAAATTAACAAATAATTATTTGTTAATCACGCCTATTGCAATTAACAATTAATTAATTGCAATTGTGAAATTTCGCAACTAACAATTAATTGTTAGTCCTGAGTTTCCACAATTAGTGATTACCCACCTCCACCCATGGTCCTACCAACCTTTTGGTTATACGGTCGGGAGGTACGCGCCGTTCGCCTGCTAGGGCTATGTTGCGGTTTTTGACCTTTTTTATTATTACCAAATTTACAAAGAATAAGTATAAAGCTAACATAATTGTATATAATAAACCATACAGATTTGTCTAAGATACAAGTAATAATCGACTTTTGTAATTGACACTTTTGTAACAAATTCCGATTAATGAAAAGCAATATCTCATGTACTAAAATCGCTTTGTACTAACATTATTATTATTATTATTTATTATTATTATTTCCGATACACTAGCAGCTTCAAGCTGATGCGTGCACATTGTTTTGTTGCACTGTTTTTTTAATGATTGTCCAGTCTATTTTTGAAACAGTTCACCGAAGGGGCACTAATAACAGTTTCCAGCAATTTGTTCCAGTCTTTCACTACACGGTTGGGCAAAAAGTGTTTCCTAGGATTGCTTGTAGTCGGCACAGTTGCGAATTTAAGTGAGTGTCCTCTCAGATTTTTGTTTTCGTTCATAGTATAAATGGTTGCCATGTTTGGTGTGTTGTAATATCCATTTAGTATTTTATATGTCTCTATTAAGTCTCCTCTTTGTCTTCGTTGTTCTAAGGTGGTTAGACCTAGTTTTTGGAGTCGAACTTCATATGTACAGTTTTTCAGAGATGGGACCATTTTGGTAGCTCTGCGTTGTACTCTTTCGAGAAGATCAATATCCTTCTTGAAGTAAGGATTCCAAATCTGGAATGCATATTCTAGTAGTGGACGTATGTAAGTTTTGTAGATCTTTGGATCTTGTAGTGGATTTTTGTAGATTGTAGCAAATTTACTCTAGTTTATTAAAGTATGATATTTTTCCAAGAAATTCAGTTTAATTCTGAGATATTTCGGATAAAAAGAAACATTGTGGAAAATCTGGTGGTTATTTGGAGGTGCCAGTGGCCGCGGTTATCGGCTGAGGTCTCGAACTTGTATTTTTAAATACGACTCCGGTACAAATAACACCCATAATTCAAACTATTTGAGCTTTTGCATGGTGTAAATATATTTTTATTGCAAATGTTAAATTGAAATTAAATTGCATAGGTATGTGTAAATTGACTGGACTATATATTTGGATTACTTTAGATTTTAGTAAGAAATCAATATTGAATTACTCACCTTTTGAGTACATTGAGGTTTAAAAATGTGTGAAAATGTGTACATCTTGGATACATTGTGCTGTGTCCTACGTCCATGACCAACGGTCGCGGTGTCCACTGAAGTTATCAAGCACTTATCTGATCGCACCTCGTATAAATAGTTGCGCACATTGCATGGTTTCAGCCTCAAATATACTTGCACTAATTCTGGCTCTTCGCACTCCGAATCTTCTAATAAATACATTAAGTTGGTTACTTTCTGGGGTTTCGGTCGCATGAAAGGATGTTTTATAAACGGAAGACCAGGTTCAATAAAAGAAGGGATATCGCGTTTCGACGGGTCGTTGTCTGAATAACGGTACTCCATTTTTATACAACATTAATTTATTATAGTATCGATGGGAAGTTTATTAAATTAATAAGAAATCGAGAAGAAAAACGAACAAAAAATAGTTTGCGACGGCAGTTCGTTTTGAAAAATGACTTTACAAACAAACGCACTTTCTATAAGGTTGCAAACTTGTTTTGAGTTTTTTTTTAATATCGAAGTTGGTTTGAATACTCAGTTATTTATGGTATGTGATGTTACTGTAAATATTTTTAAAAATATTTGATGTCTAATATTATTTCTTGTTTATATTTAGTAAGATTTCTTGCTGTTCAACTGGTCTTTTTTTGTAATATTTTATAATAATCTGATTACGATTTCGAATGTGTATGGTTAAGAAACTATTGTGTCAAACATTCATTTCGTTCATTCAATCAATCAGTCAAAAACTATTAGGAGTGTATTGTATTGTATTTGTTTCATTTATTGTTTATTTTTATAAATAACTCCAGCAAACTTTGCGTGTGTTTAGAAAATGTATAGTTTTTAGTTCCGCTCACAGATTATTATTAAATGCATATACGAATTGTGTCAGACCCGGAGAATGTCATTGACGAAATTGAAGAATTTGTGAAAATGTGATTATTTTTCGTATTTGGCTTTGTGCCATAGTTTTGATTATAATTTTATGGGAAATGGTCACTATGAAGTGGTTGGTGTTTGTTGTTGTATCATTTTTATGTGTTGGCGCGACGATTGGGTTTTGTCCGTCGTTGTGTTCGTGCAAGAGCAACAGGGCTAGTGATGGGGCGTCAGGGAAGCCCTTGCCAGGGGATCAGCTGAAGATTAGATGTGGTGGAACACCTGTTCAAATTACTGAGCTCAAGGAGATAGACCTGAGCACACTATGGATGATTGTCGCTAACTTGTAAGTAATTTATATACAATATATAATATATAATGTTACAACAAGTATAATAGGTACCAACTTTATAATGTATCTCTGTTGATTCTGTTTACCCAAAGATTGACCGGTAGAGAATGCCATAAGGCCCCCTTTTGTACATTTTGTCTGTGCAATAAAGTTTAAATAAATAAATCATTCCTTGAAATCAGACTTGAATGGTCTTGTTAAATTATTGTCACTTTTCTATTGGGCAGTGGCTTGAAAACTTTCTATCAAAGGATATAAATAATGCAAGTAGGTACTTTTATATGGTTTCTCTTTTATTTTTGCAGCAAACAATGTATTACAGTGTATGTGTGTATGTTCATAGGTTCATCATCATATTTTAAAGTTAATATTGATAGCTCAGCAGTTATGGGGAGTAGAGAAGCAAAACTATGTTTATACTTACCTACCAATTAATGTAACATATTTAGAACAAATTGAAATAATATATAATAAAGACTACAACAGTAAGAGACATTTTTCATTACAGTAGATTTTTCATTCATTTCATTAGATCCAGCAATCCTTACATAATATAACATACAATGAGCCTATGTCTTTTCACTGCTTAATGTAGACCTTTCTTATGGCCTGCTACCATACACAATCTTTTGCTCGTGTCATCCAGCCACTACCGGTAAACTTTCTCTCTTCAAGTTGATGAGTACCTGGCCAAGGGCCATACATAATGTATGTGTAATTATTAAAGAAATTATTATAACAAATGTACACATTGGTTTTTATAATTGTAATGTACGTTATATTTAAATTAGTAATGATGAAATTAATAATGTTATTGTTAATTGTTCCAGGAATTTATCAGGCAATGCAATAGCCACATTATCAAGAGAACTACATCTTCCCAATCTGCAAAAACTGTGAGTAGTTACCCACAACACAATCATTCCATATCTCTATAAATATTAAGGTCACCATCTCTGTCTCTTTGTGTTAATCTCACAATTTACTCGCTTTGTTCTTTAAGGGTTGAATTTTTGTTCTATAAGTTCCAAAAATGCACATGATTAATTCCAATCTTAAGGGCTTAATTGAAATATGTATTTAAAATTCAATTCTTTTTTTTCCATTTGTTAAACTTAAATTTGGTTTTAAATTCTTATCATTTCTATATTGAAAGTTGTCTTTTTATTTATCCCTTACAGAGACCTAAGCAGAAACCATATAAGCCTCATAGAATCAGATGCATTCTACAACATGACCAGCCTGCAAAGACTAGACTTGTCGTTCAACCAAATCAGCAATGTTTATAAGGAGATGTTTAAAGGGCTGGTGAACTTGGAGCGACTGACCTTGGCACAGAACCACATATCTGTGCTTGCTACGGGCACTTTTGACTATCTTGTAGGATTAAAGCAACTGTAAGTGATACTTATATACTATACTAAACCTTAAAAATCTTTAGTTAATTTCTTTTTATATCAGTCTGTTTTAAAATTTTTCTACACAACTTTTGCAATACATAATCTTTGTTAAATTTGGAATTTTTTTTTGTAAGTTTTTGTAAAAAATGTTATAGGAATTTTCTCTTTATTACAATCTTGATTCATAGTTTTTGAATATTATGCTTCCTTGCCTGATCTTGGAACAAGATGAGAGCATGTCTGAATTTTTGCTGTTTTTGTCTGTTTACACTATAAAATTTGCTAAGTTTTGTTTTTGAACATAATACGTTTGACGTCTACAAAACATTTGTTTTGTTTCTTTTATAATGGCATCCCCACCATCACGAGGCAGTTTGCTTCATATTATATAGCAGGATACCGCGCCTATCGCGTCATACGCCTTTTTTGCTGTTTTAGGAGAAGGATCTTCTCTGTCTCCTTATGTATATAGGTACAGTTATTAAATCATGAGTGATTCTGATAATATAAAATGTGGTGAAGAAGTACAGCGTAGTGATACAGACAGAAATGTTAGTCAGGCGAGTACAAAACATCCCACTGTCTGTGAGAATTTTTTTTTATATACACAAATATAACCGACAGCATCGTCGACATAGTGATTTGGTAGACAAATCGTCGATATTTTACGACGTCAGGTTAATAACTTGTATAGACGTTTAAATCAGGTCAATTCCTTATCTGTGCAAACTTAGACTGAAGTGCTTAATAGCCGTGATGTAAATATGCAATCTGTTACTTCTGCAAATAGCATCATATCTGGAAACATCTAGGCTGAGGTCCCTAATTACCAATATATTGGTGTCCAGGCTAAGCAGCCTATTAATCTTCTATTACCTCAATATGGGGAATATATTATTCATGCGCAGACTGATAAGTCAAATGTTCATACTTTTTTGTAAGGAGCAAATTCTACCTCTGGTTGAGGGTAGTAATAAACTAGAAACAATAATTTGCCAAAGTATAGGTACAAATTCCTAGATTGGGAATGTTCTTGTGGACCAATCGTTACCACAGGTTGAGGTACTACCTTCCCAGGCCATTCACAATAATCAGAGTATTTTACTATAAACTGACTGACCGTCATATTCCAAATATAATTTAGTTTCTCTCTCTGATTCACATTTAAATTTGAAGAATCCTGCTATAAAACCTGTCTCAGCATCAGCATTGGAAATGCTTTCTTCAATACAAAAGTTCTACCACACAGACTGAATGACCATACCATTTTATGAAACTCAAAAGATTTATTTATTCACACCCGGTTTCCAATCTCTTAAAACCAATGCTAATTTAATTCCTTTCGATTCTTCGTTACCTCTGGAAAGATAATTTGAAATGACACTAGCAGATGTGACACATGCTTGCATTGTTCAAAGTGGTACTATGCATGAAAGACTGCAGACATTGGTCACATTCTGATGCTGTATTGAACCTCCGGTACAATTTATAAATTAAACAATGCTGAAATTCAATAGTAGCTGAAAAAATTAGAGATATAAATGTCCAATCTATATGTCTTTGACAATCCTCAGTTAGAAAAAGTTTTTTTAGACCATGGAGGCACAAATTTCTACTTATATTAATCTTGCGATTATAATAAGTCCTCAAATGATAAGAATAACGCGATCACAGCATGTTGAAAATAAATAGGTCTAAACAATATAATTACCAACCACGGAGTTATCAGAATCGTAAGTTGTTTCGTGATAGAGACGATTTCGAAAGGCCATCGCAAGACCCGGCGGGCCATGAAATCTAGAAAGAGGAAACGAGACGCATGCACACACGTCACAGTTTACAATGACAAGAAGATTTATCGGATTTTGCAACTTCTAGATGCTGCAAAGGTTTACTTGAACGTAATATCGGGTATGAAAATTCCTATCCTTAAGAACCTGTGATTCATTCAAACCGTTTTCGGATTTCAATATGTGTAACCTTTTTAGGAGTGAAGATAGAAGTATCAAGAATAATATTTGGTCATGGGCTGGAATCAGGGGACAACTCAGTGACTTCTGTGTCCAATATTCCTAGTATCCAAGTAACACTGCTCTCAAAGGCCAATTCTAAATCCGAAAAGAGTACGCGGTCGAACCTGAAGGCTTCGAAGTTTGGGGGCTCTGCAAACTCTATCCCCCCCATGCAACCAACCAACCAACCGGGTCCTCCGCACTCTTGCGCGCTTTCAGCGCGCGAGCGCAGGTACGAGTGTGAGGAACCCCTCGTACTCGGGCGTCATCTCAGGGGGCAACAGCTCCCCTGGTCGTTGGTTGCTGACCTGTGTCAGCTTATGTTGGCCTTGAATATCGCCACCCTGTACTGTCTGACCCTAGGGTGGCGGTGATTGCAGGAGCTCGCGAGGCAGCGGACGTCCGTCCGGCGGCCGCGAGTGCAGAGGCGCTAAATTTCTTAGGTGAGTGTGTGGTCCATTATCGGCGCGGTTGTAAAGGCTCCGCGCCAATTGGACCACGAATTCTTCTATCGAAGGCATCTGCACGTCGCGGGCGATGACGTCATTGCGTACGTAACGCCCCGCTCCTACGATTATACGCAGAGCAACGTTCTGCTGGACCTGCAGCCGTTTGCGCTGTGTTTGGGAACACAGCGCGTACCATGCTGGCGCAGCATATGTGAGACGCGAGCGGACGTAGGCTTTATAGATCCTCAGTCGCGTTCGGAGAGGCAGTCGTGATGCCAACACAGGTCTCAGAGTCGCTCGTGCAGCCTTCGCCTGGCGGACCATTTGGTCCACCTGCGGAATCATGCGCAGCGAGCGATCAATGTGGCATCCGAGGTAACGGACAGAGGACTCCCATCCTACGTCCTGACCTCGGAACTTGAGCGGTGGCGGCATGGTACGCTTTAGGCCGGTAAGCAGGGCGGCCGTCTTCGAAACGTTGACGGCCATTCTCCACTTATCCAGCCAGTCAGGCAGCAGGTCCAGGACACGTTGCATTTTATTGGCAGCAATATTAGCTCTGCGTGAATGCGTAAAGAATGCGCTGTCATCGGCGTATAATGCCAAGACAGCGTCTTCCTCCCACTCCTGCAGCTGGGCATGTAGAGTGGGGATGTCGTTAGCGAACGCCGCATATAGACACGGCGAAAGGCAACTCCCTTGTGGTACTCCTGCAGTAATGGGGCGTGGCTGGGAAGCCACGTCCTCGACCGAGACGTAGAAACTTCGACCCTCGAGGAAGGACGCTACTATCCGCACAATTGCAGGCGGCGTCCTGGTATCCAAAAGTTTGAAGAGCAACCCCTCGTGCCATACACGATCAAAGGCCTTCTCAATGTCTAAGAAGACTCCAACCGTGTATCGGCCCCGGTTGTTCTCTGATGCCAGGTGATGTAGGACACGCGTAAGCTGGAGCGTTGTGGAGTGGTTTCTGCGAAATCCAAATTGCTCCGCCCTGATTGGGAGATGCGGACGGAGACGTCGCAGCAACAAACGCTCGAACAGCTTAGCAATGTGGGATAGCAGAGTTATGGGACGGTAGCTCGAGGGCTGACGGCGGTCTTTTCCCGGTTTCGGGAGGACTATGACTTTACCCAGCTTCCACGATGCAGGGAAATAGCCAGTGCGGAGGATCCCATTGAACAGTCTGGTCAATGCTACCAGACCCTTCTTAGGCAGCTGCATTAGCGCCATCGTTGAGATGTCATCTGGACCCGGCGCCTTTCGCCTATGCAGGCGAGCAACTGCCTTGCGCAGCTCTGACGGGGAGATAAAGTCATCTCCCCGGAGCGGAGGCGCCGGAACACACAGGAATTCTCTAACGCGGCGTTCGACTTGCCTATGGAAATCGGCGGCGGCGTCTGCGGCAGAGTGAGGAGTAAACTGTTCCTCCATGTGGTTGGCAAGAATTTCAGCCCGGTCCATGGCAGCGTAACAACGTTTACCCGCGCTGTTGAGCAGCGGGTAAACGGGGGCTGGAACTTTAGTCAGCTGTCGATTGAGGCGGTATAGGCTGACATCGTCTTCTGCCGCCCGGTCTATGATATCATTCCAGGCGGTACCACGGAACGCCTTAACCGCATTCGACAGCTGCTCCGTCAGGCTGTTGAGTTCACGCTTAACCCGCGGACAGCGAGAGCGCGCCCAGAGCTTTCGCAGTGCGCGTTTGCGGCGTAAGTCGGCACACAAGTGTGGCGGCAATTCCTCTCGGCGGTAGGTCGCGGAGGATTTTGTTGTAGCTGCGGCCTTCGCGGCTTGGATTCTTGTAGTGATATAGGACGCAGCTGTTTCCACCTCCTCCGGCGTGGAGAGAGTACCGCGGAGGGAAAGATCGGATAGCGCCCCACTATAGGTGCGCCAGTGCGTTTTATCTCTGGGTGCCCTTGCGGCTGTAAAATCCGCCGCGAGGCCAAGCGTGATTAGAATGGGCAAATGTTGCGTATCCAAATCATATAGTACGTCGACATGGACCGGACAGTGGAGGGCCTGACATAAGGCCACATCCAGGACGTCCGGGGAATACCGTGGGTTGGCGGGCACATGGGTGGGCGCATCCGGGCCCACCACCTCGTACCCTTGGTTTTCGGAATCCTCGATGAGCCACCTTCCCGCGGGGTTAATCACACGGGAACCCCAAGCCGGGTGTTTGGCATTAAGGTCCCCTGCCACGAGTGTAGGCGTGCTTCCATCGAGTATTTTTCGGATGTCCTGTTTGTGGAATGGTGATCCGGGGGGTCGGTATGCGGCAAACAAACGGAGTTCCGCGCCGGCGGCATTCACTCGGACCCCTATGGAGCGAGTAGAGGTGAATGGCGGCAGGTCCAACTCTTCGTGTATTAGGTCTCTCCTCACGAGGGCAGCGGTGCCTCTGTATGGCACTCCCTCGGGTGATACCTCGTCGCGTCGATACACGAAGAAGTTGGGTAGACGGAGGTCACGTTGAGGCGACAATTTGGTCTCGCCCAGTAGAACAACATGGATGTCCTGCGACTGGACGAGAGTTCTCAGATGGTGGAGATGTCCCCTGACACCCCCCGGATTCCAATATATAATTCTAAGGTTGCCTCTGCTGGCCATTATAAAATGGTGTCAGTTGTGCCAATCCACGCGCTGCTGCCGTGGCCAAATCGGCGCCGGAGCATGCGGCCAGGAAGAATTCCGCCAAGGCACCGATCAACATATTGATCGGCTCCCCGTTCGGCTCCCCTGTTGGTAGGACAACTCTCTGTTGTCCGGCTGCTGGAATTGGGATCGTAGGCCTGTACCCGGCTTGTGGCGCGGGAGTGGGCGTAGGAACTAACGTCGCAGCAATAGCTGATTCCGGTGCGTTCACTACTGCCCATGTTGGCACCTGCACTGGCGCTACTGGAGCCCGAGACGCCGGCCCCGGTGCAGGCTGTGGCGTGGAGGTGGTTGGGGCAGTAGCCGCTTTGTGTTTGCGGCCACCCCGTTTTTTTCTCTTGCGTTGCAATGGAGCGCCCCTTTCAGTTGGCTCATTCGCAGGTGCAGCTAACGTAGCCGCACCCGGGACAGTGGCCACATAGACCGGTTGCGCAGGATGCTGTAGTACCGCACGTCCCACACGCTGGGAGGCTGGTTGGTTGGTAGGTAGGGGTGCATGTGTTTGGGTACCCATTTTGCGGGCCACGCGGCGAAATACGGCACAGCGACGGTCATTTGCCGCGTGATCCTTCGCGCAATTTGCACAGGTTGCCGGCTGGTCTCTTGGCCGCGGGCATTCTGCTGCTGGGTGCTCCCCCGCGCAGCGAACACATTTTTGTGGTCGGTAGCAATTATACGAGGCGTGGCCGAAGGCCTGGCACCGATGACATTGTGCGGGCCCCCCGCGACCTCTCCACGCCTCGATAGTTATTCCCGGCATAAACAGGAGCTCATCGATCGCATACAGGCGAGAGAGCTCCTGTGGCGTCAGATGGTCCAGCTGCACGTGGAACATGCAACCCGGTCGTCCACGACGTGGTGGAAGGGCGCGTACATGCCGAACCGTATATCCGCGCAGTTCTAGCGCCTCCCTGATTTCTTCAGGGGGAGTATCATGAGGTAGTCCTCTCAAAGCCACTTTAGTTGGCAGTTCTTCTGCTGGCGCATAGCAGTACCAGGACAATGCAGGCTCCTTCTCACCAAGCTCCATGAGGTAGGCCTGCACTGTCCGATATTCTTCAGGTGTTCGCGAGATAAAGCGGACACCTGATCCAAAGGGCCTCGCATTGGGGGGGTGTCCCAGTTTATTTTTAATAGCAGCAAAGTGGCGCGTCCAATTGGGCAGCCGCTCCACCACTATCGGCGGATAGCTGCGTGCTTGTGCTTGTTGAGCTGTGGACGCGGTCTCGGGCACATCCTCGCCGCTGGCTGTCTCTTGGACAACGGTTGCGCGAGGTTTTATTGAGGGTGGTGGAGATGAAGCCACGGCGGCAGCATAGGATGGTTGTGATTGTCCATCCGGTGAAACTTCGATTTCGGGTGGATTTGGCCCCAGCGTGGCGTAGCTAGTGCTATCCAATCCACGGGGGCCAGCGGGTTCCTCCTCCATAACCGATGAGGGGGACGATGTTGGTGCCCCTAAAGGCAATGAGGTGTGAGAAGGAGCGATAACTTCTAGTTCCCTCTCAGTGGACTCAGGTCGCCTCCTAGGGGGGCGCTGAGGAAGTGGTGCCGCGCCAGAGATGGTAATACGCGGGCGTGGTACTTGCGATTCCAGTGAGGTTCTGGGTGCTGGGGAAGGGGGGGAGTCTGCGCTGCAGCACAGTCTCTTCTCGTCCCCTTCTTCCTCTTCTCCGGATTCCGGCGTAGGGGGGCGGCGTAACTTGGCCGCGGCTCGCCCTGTCTTTCGCCGCACGGTTTCCCCCGAAAACGGAGGCTCAGTTCCGCCTGAGGGAGTACCGGAGGCGGCGGATGCGGACGGTGTTGGGCGCGCGTCAGTTGACCCGCGCGGGCCCAGTTCGTTGGGATCTACTTGGCGGATCTGATGAGGTGCGAAGAGATCGCGGGCCACAACTGTCCGCGGCGCTGATGCTCCTCTTCTTCGATTCGCCTTTTCACGGACTAGGGGTCGCCCCCTGTCCGCCATTGTCTTCTTTGGCCCGACTTTGATTGAGGGGAACTACTGTATACACTCCCGGCGTGGGCAACCCATCGGGCTAATCCCCGTGAAACACGCCGCGTACGAATGAACAGTGGTACCGAAATGCGGGAGCAGAAGCCTCGACGCAACGGGCGTACTGCGTGGAACCTTTATAAGTAAAGGATAAGCAGTGCGCAGAAAACTCGACTTAAAAGTTGGGCTTGGTATAGATCGATTCACGTAACTTTGCCGATGGCTATACCGGTAGCTGTTGGGTTCCCCCATGCAACGCCCTAAGCCGAGGCCCGTTCCTTCCGCCGGTTTACCGGCGGGAGAGCCCTTAGGCTCGTTGCAAGACACATTTTTTTCCTGGCTGAGCGCCTTCTGCGTTCGCCCTAAATTAATCACGACCGCTGACTCTTGAAAGGCCACTAGGGCAACAAGAATTTTGAAAAAAAAAAAAACACATTTGCAAAGGTGAATTTATCCCATCTTATTCACTTATCGGAAATATCGGAAACTTACTCATATCGGAAATTTCTTCGAATGATTTACCTACAAAGGGTCTGTTCTGCAAAGGACGCGTCTGATTTTTTGCCTATCTTGCGCTTCAAGGATTTATTCGTCTGTAACGAATTGGGTGGTAAGTGGTTGAGCCAAATTTGAATACAATTCATAATTTTTCTAGCATTAGTAATTAATAGTATCTAGTTTTGTCTAGCATCTCAGTCTCGGGAGTTGATGGCCTCTCACATCCAAGTAACTCAACAGTTGCTGACATTCCTGGTCGCTCTCAATATCACTTGTATCCTTCAAAGCAGGCCGCACTGCCAATGGTTGCAGATATGAAAGTCAAGTTAATTGTAATTGGGACTGATACGGTGGAAAACTGCTTGCAGTCGCAAGAAACTTCATGCAATACACTGGCCCAATTCATCTGACTTCAAGCCATTGAAGAACGAGACAGACTATTAGTTCAGTCGGACAGTCACACGGTTTTATGTTCCCTGAAAACTGAGAAACGTCGTAACTCTATAATAATTAATTAGAAAACAATTAATAGTAATCCATTCACTAATGTGTCCTATGATTTAATAATGTTATATTATAATTTAATGGATAATAATTTAATTCATTGCAATTACAATGTATGTATTTAAAATATATATTAGGGTGTCCCTTATTTTTCAAAGTTTTTATTTTCTAACGCATAGGTCTTAGTTTCGTTCATTTGCTCTTAAAACACTCGGAAATAAATTTAAACCTTATTTGGAGTATGATAACCCGTGCCGACTTGCATCGAATCATGTTCATACAAGTTGCGCGGAAGTAGCAGCGCGTACTCGCAGTATTTGTCATTTGTTCTCAGTTATTCTCGTGATTAACACGCATTGTTTTATATTTAGAAGATGGCAGTGGAATTAAGAAGCAATAAAAAAAGTATTTTCTTAGTTGGTGAGGTAAATTATCAAATAACTTGCAGTACGTTTTTTAACATTCGCGAAGTTAAATTGACTGTTAGTGAAAGCGCAAATCTCGTCATTCGAGAGTGTATTATATTTTGGGATAAAGCTAGAATCCCTACCAGAGCTATACCTAACTGTGTAAAAAAACTTGTGGACCTTCACCATGCTTGGAGAGAGTTGCAAAAAAATTCCAAAAAAGCACAAGATGTTTACGAGCGCCGTGAGGAGGACTTTCAAAACAATTTAGATAATTTATTCGATATGTGCTATATCGAATAAATTATCTAAATTGTTTTGAAAGTCCTCCTCACGGCGCTCGTAAACATCTTGTGCTTTTTTGGAATTTTTTTGCAACTCTCTCCAAGCATGGTGAAGGTCCACAAGTTTTTTTACACAGTTCATGTTTTGGAACGGATGAAAATAGAGGAAGATAAAATCTTTTTACAAAAACAAAGAGAACCAGGGCGTCCAGGATGTTTAGCGAGTGTAGACAAAAAGTTAGCCGAGAAAGAAGAAAGGACAAGACAGAGAAAATTAAAAGAAGAGAAAAAAAGACATGAGCAAATGTGTTCTCAGAGTTTATCGTCATCTCTTAGTACACAAGATTTTATACAAACGCAAGGACATCGCGATCAACCTACCAGCTCTGATGAAAGCCTTGAGGAACCCTTGCCATCGACATCTCAAACGGTAAGTTCTGGAACTACTACAAAAAGAGGAAGGAAAGACTTTATCACGCCTAAGTTATTTGCAGCTTTAGATAGATGTCAATTAAGCATAAGGGATTCTGTCTATTTACTTCAGGCTGTAGTAGAAGCACTAGATCTTAGCTGTGATGATTTCTCGATAAACAAATCGTCCATTCAACGCATTCGCACACAGAGTAGAAAAGATAGAGCGGAATCTATAAAATCAGATTTTCAGAATAATATGTCTGAAATGGTGACCGTTCACTGGGATGGGAAATTATTACCTGGACTGGACGTGAGAAGTTCTAAAGAAGAACGCCTGCCAATTCTTATTTCATTTGGAGAAAAGGAACAACTTCTGGCTGTGCCCAAACTGGAGAGCTCTTCTGGTCAAGATCAAGCTAAAGCTGCGTTAAACGCACTTTATGACTGGAACCTCGATGACAAAGTACAAATAATATGCTGTGATACAACTGCGTCTAATACAGGGCGATTGAAAGGAGCTTGTGTACTTTTGGAACAAAAATTAGACAGGGAATTAGTACTCTTTGCTTGCCGCCATCACGTTTACGAACTGCTTTAAAATGTGTGTTCGAAACAAAAATCCACCAAATCACAAGTACGCCTGATATCGCAATATTCAAAAAGTTTAGAGATAACTGGAAAACTATTAATCCTGCTGCTATTGAAACATACACCGATATCGTCACACAACATTTTTGTATTACAACAATAGAAGAATTGTTGACATTTTATAATCAAGAACTGCAAAAATCCATTGTACGTGACGTTTATCGGGAACTGATTGAACATCTATTATTTTCTTAGAAGGAGATAATGAGAAAAAAATTAAAATCAGACCTCCTGGAGCGATGCATCAAGCAAGGGGGATGGCTAGAGCTATTTACTCTTTAAAAATATGTTTGTTGCAATCCCAGCTCAAAATTAGCGACAAGGATAAACGAGCACTTCTAGACGTTTGTTTATTCATTGCGGTTATATATGTAAAACCATGGTTTGGATGTAGTCTGGCGGTGAAGGCACCAAATCAAGATTTGTGCTTTTTAAAGAGGCTTAAGGAATATGAAACTGTTGACAAATTGATTTCCAAAGCAGCTCTGAGCAAGTTTAGTCAACATCTTTGGTACTTGTCAGAAGAAATTGCCGTTTTATCACTCTTTGATGATGAAGTTGATGAACAAACCAAGAGAAACATTGTAATGAACTTACAAAGAGAGAGTTTATATGATTCTGGGAAGAGATACATTCCACCGAAAGAAGATATGTCTGATTATTTGTATGGTAAGTGGGAATACATAGTATTATTTTTTACACTGTTGTCACTAAACTGATAATAATACTGCCTTATTTATTGTTGCAGGAAAATTATTAAGTGATTTTGTGTCTGTCAAGAGCATAAATTTATTTTCTCGATTAAAAATTGATGAGAACTTCCTCCAGAAACCCGTTTCTACGTGGGAAGAAGATGTTGCCTATTTAGAGGCAAAAAGAAAGGTTATTTCTTTAAGGGCAGTTAATGATACAGCTGAAAGAGCTGTAAAACTTATGCAAGATTTTCATGGTTTGATCACTGCAAAGGAAGAATAAAAGTAATTTTTGCTACGCTGTGTGCAAGAGCATAGAAATCTGTATCCAGACTGTAAAAAAGAGACCCTCAAAAGAAAATATCCTGGTTGATCTGTAATTTTATCTTCTTTTAATAAATAAGTACCTATTTACTAACTTTCTTTTTGATTATTATTTTTCTAAAATATAAATATTTAAATTGATTTAGCTACATAACGGAAAGGGTTAAAAACAGCAATTTTCAAAATCTTCAGAGTCCTGTCGGCACGGGTTAATGTTGACGTAGGAAGATAAAATTTTGTATTTGAGTAAGTCTGGGTAGTTTAAAAAGAATTAGAGGGTATGCATTTCGATATCCGAAAAAAAAAATTTTTCACCCATATAAGGGACACCCTAATATATATATATATTTGAATTGCTGTGCCCTTACGGGGTGTTGTATGTCATTAGATGTAAGTTTATTGTTATCTACAACATGCAATAAATAAATAAATAAGAACCGCCGTTGTGCCACCATACTGCTGTTGGCTTCCCGTATACATTTGTATGACTTAAATTGTTATATGTAAATACTGAGAATTTTTTCGTGATCGTTAGATCATATTATTTTCTGGCCAAAATTTGGGTCAAAAACTGATTATAATAACTATCAACAATCTCCATGGCAATTATTAAAATTACAATCGCACAAAGCTCTACCAGTTGTTCTGTCGATCAATCATTATCTAAGTATTTTGCTGGGATCTCATTTTATTACGATTCTTAATAATCTTGAGATTTTTTGTTTAAATTGTAAGCTTCAAATAGCTAAGTGAAACTTTTTGTTTTCTATATTAATCATGATTCTTTTAAAGTGATTATCTTATTACGATCACAGAGCGTTTATACGCTTTGCGACTTTATTTGAAAATTTTATTTTTAGAGGAAGCTTTTTGTTGTCACCATCACCAAGCGATAACTAACACGTCATCATGTTCCCGGCCGAGGCAAGGAAGCATAATACAATTTCCTAACCAATAAAATTGATATTATGCTTCTGAACCCTCGTCCGGGATTTTAATGGCTGCCTGCTGAAGATGAGATGTAACGACGCCAAAGGAGCAGGTACCCTCCTATATAATATGAAGGAAATTGCCTCGGGAATGATGGAGATGTCATTATAAAAATAAACAAAACATTTGTAGACGTCAACAGTGTTATGTTTAAAAACGATCGAAATCTGCCGAATTTTATAGTAACAGAGAAATAACATTATATAAATAACATAAATAAATACATAATATAAACAGACTAAAAGAATAACATAAATATAAACAGAAAAACAACAAAAATGTAGGCGTGCTCTCACGTTGTTCCCGGACGAGGTTTCAGAAGCATAATATCAATTTTATTGGTTTGGTAAAATTGTTCTATTATGAAGTCTTCTCAGAAAGAATAATTTTCATTTTGTCTTTCTTGTCAACTTTTTGTATTGAATTTAATACTAGTTTAATTGAAAACCAGACATTACGTGGGCTGCTATTTTTTATTTTATTTTCACGGCTTTATTTTTACTATTTTTATTTTCATTATTTTCATGAATTACCGTATTTCTAATTGTATACTTCATTACGAGATACTTTATTGCATCTATAGACGTGGATGACGCGTTCAGGTGTTTCCAGATTAGCCGATGACTAATGTTTTCGCAATGTATCTGTACTGAAACTATATAATATGTTCTATGTATGTATAAACTATCTACTGAAAGTATATTCTCTAGTACTAAACTAATAATCAAACAACTGGATGGTACTAATGAAATACTCTCCTGCTATCTTTGCAGAGACATAACAGAGAACCCACTGATATGTGACTGTGACATGCTCTGGGTGGGAGACTGGTCAAGGAACACTAGCGTAAAACTCGTTGGCAACCCAAAGTGCGCATTTCCCGAAAACATGCTCAATAAAACTGTTCGGAAACTCAAAATCTTCATTGACTTGTCAGCGTGTGGCAGCGTTTTACCAAGCACAACTTTGATCGTCAAACCCGCACATGATCAAGTAGTTTTCGAAGGGGATACCTTAAGTCTGACATGTAATGCGCCCTTTGCTTCAATCATAGCAAAATACGAGCTCAAATGGGTGCACCCGCTGCTCCCAACTTTTGAAATTTGCGATGTAAACGTGACAAGCACTGATATGCAAGAGGAAGGTCTTGCGGAGACTACTGTGTACTTTCCAAATATAACTACACACCATATGGGCAAATGGGTGTGTGTTTACAGTGACCAGAATCATATTCGACACAATCATACGGTCGAAATCTTGGTTTTGTCGAATGGGACTCAGTATTGCAGGACAGATCATACCACGGATAACAAAGGTCTATATTCCTGGCCTCAGTTATTAGTCAACCATAGTGCAGCTGTGCCTTGCAGGAGTGGGGAAGGTATGGCATATAGACAATGCAATGCAGATGCAACTTGGGGTGATCCAACCACGTCAGAATGTTCATACATTAGTAACGTCACAAAGCTACTTCAGCAATTTGCTTTATTGAATGTTAGTTTGGTGCAATACTCAGCTTTGAATGCGACAGAGAGATTAGCGATGTTGATACAAGAGAAAACTTATCCAATAGTGGAGATCATTGATCCAGATGATGTTATGTTTATTGCTCAAGCGATAAGGAATTATATGCAATATATACCAGAAGAGAAAGAATTAGGTAAGTTTGTTTTGAAATGTTAAAATGCTCTGTGGCCTTTGTAAAGAGATTGAGTTGGTTATGTTTTGACCTAGGTACCGGAAGATAACTGGTTAGACTTTCAATTATAAAAAAAATCGAGTCTTAAAGTCTTACGTACATGTGTGTGTGCGTGCATTCAAGGTTGGCATTATCTATGGCTTGGCAATTACTTTTTTAAGATTATTTTTCTTTATTTTATCGTTTAGTTTTGAAAATGAATGAACGAGACTAAAGAATTTTAAAAAAAACCCTTAAGAACGACTATAACATTTCCCAGGAGCAACTATACTAGACGTGATAAGTTCAGCAATGAATATAACAACATTGGTGATGTCTAAAGCTGAAACTCTCTATGGATCTTGCACAGACATGCTCCGTGCTGCTGAAGAAATATCTCCGTACATAACTGATGTCAGTGGTCATAAGGTAGGTAATCAACATTTTTATTGTACTTCTTAATATGATATTTTTAGTTGTAGCTGACATCAGGGCCGGCAGGTTGTGTTAGGCCCGAGTGGGCTAGTTGACCGGGAGGGGGGACAGTTCCTCAAGAAATGGTATATCGAGGAATGACTCATAAACAAGAGAATTTTATAGGAATAAAAACTACAGAATAAAATCTAGAAAACGGTTGACCCTGTGGGCCACCCCAATACTTCCCGCTATTTTCAAGCTCGAACCGCTCGAAAATGTAAGTGTTCATACGTTATTGAGTTTGAACTATAAAAATATAAATGCCTATATTATTCAAAAATATGTGTTCATACCCTGTAACTTTTCGTCAAAATCCGAGTGGGTACTTTACCCATTCGGAAAATTCCGAGTGGGTAGAGCTACCCACTATACCCACATTATCCGCCGGCCCTGGCTGACATTGAGGCTTTAACATCAAAGATTTATTGCATTTTTTTCTACATGTCAGTAATTTCTTTGTAATATCCGTCTTTGCTATCTTGAGATGTTGATGATGGCCGTAGTTAATTTAATTCTGAGAGAACAAATGAATTCTTTCCGCACACTGACCTAATAACGTTTTTTATTCATTTCAAATTTTAATAGTTTGTGTGATTTAATTCTGATAAACGAAACCGCAGATTTGAATGCAACGAACGGATGACATGAAGTTATATGAAGTTAGCGGCTCCTACGATACAGATCGTCGTAGTGTAAGGGCTTTTACTTCCTATGTGTTAAATGAGGATCTATGGTTATTAGTGACTATCTATGATTAGTGACAATAAATGGTTTATTCCCAAATCTACAGATTCCGAACTCTACAGCAAATGTACAAACAACATTATCATCACAAATTTTATTCCTTTAACTTAATAATAAATAACAAAAGCCATAACTATTCCAAACATATACAAAGCCAAAACATATAGAAAATTATTAAATTAGCTTCAATTTTGTCATTTATGCAGTTTTCAACGATTTTTAGACTGCTGAAGTTTTTTTCTAACTGATTGTTTTCTTTTTTAGCAGAATAATATATCTTGATTGATACGGTCTTGATAACCCCCTTCCTTATTTAACAAATTGATGATTAAAACATTTTTTTGTTTTTGTCTGAACACGCATAAAGTTTACCAATTTACCAAGTTTGCCGCGTTAACATTTTGGATACTTTTAATCTAGATCGATTATAAAGTTCTCACACGGGATTCAAGCTATTCACGGAAGCTCTAACATCTACGCGAATGTAGTCTCGGACACTTCTTACAAACTCACTAGCCCGCCGGTGGGTGAAAACATCGTGAGGAAACTCGCATGCTCCAGAAATAAAATAAAAAACTGGAGTATGTGATCAACCAATTCGCAATGGGCCCGCGTGAATGATTACGGCCCGTAACCCTCGGTGATTAACTAGGGGAGGCCTGTGCCCTCCAACGGGACGTTATAGGCTGATACAAGTACATATGGATCAAGATCATGGAAATACATGAATACATTCAACACTTAACGAGCTGCCTACTGAACTCTAGAATCTGTACACCAGCGAAGATAAAAATTAAAAAAAATCATGGTAGGCTTAAATCTTACTTTATGAATGTATGTAATAAGAATGACTCACCACATTATAAACCTAGAAGGTTTCCGTAGGTGACTATATGCAATGTAATGCAACCATCCCTTACAGTATCCACTGTTGGACATGGGCATCCTCATGCATATCGTCTTGTGCGTGAGGGATTCAACGCCTTAAAACACAACACTGGCCAAGCGGGTTGGTGAGTCCACTCTTTTATAGGTGGTGTAGTTCCTCAGGGTTTGTGATAGCCACATTTGTTATCCCTTAGTCGCCTTTTACGACACCCACGGGAAGAGAGGGGGGGTGGTGATACTCTATAGCCAGCCGACACCACACGGCCCAAATCAATTAATCCGTGAAATCGAGCCATAGTAATATAAAAAAAATATATACTTTTTTATGGCTACAGAAATAAATGAAAAAAGAAAAGAAAACACATCCCATAAACTCTGTTTCGTTCAGTACTGATCACATTATTATTTCCAGGTGAATTTAGCAATAGAAAGCTTCCCAGTCCGGGAAGGGTTCAGCGGAGTGACATGCGTGTGGTACAGTCCGCACAGACACCTGGCAGCGCCTCCTCGGTTACACTGTACCACCACTAACAGGACTGTCGCTCCTCTATTTACTGTGTCTTCAGCTCTTATACACGCCAGTGTTCAGGTAAGTTAGTCATACAAAGAAATTTAAAAAAAATATATATTTCAGGTTTATGAAAAGTCGCAATATCTGAGAAATTAGAATCGATAATATGGTCTTTTTGTCAGATAATGTCAACAAATAGTACTCGTATCTTTTAATTTCGATTTCACTAGTTAATTCGCGAATATTTAATAGGTATTATGAATTTTTTTAGAAAAGTGCCCGAAATTTTTCCATTTTAATAATTAATTGATATCTTCATTGAGATCGCCAAATAGCTAATAACAGGTATTGCTTTAAATTTTTTATATAATTATTTTACATAATATTATATTTTAATCATTTTACATAATTTTTAATGTACTTTTTATCATTTCGCAGATTCCCCACACCCTTCTGTACACAACAACGGAATCTGGCGAGTTGTTACAAACGAAACTTCACGATTTAGTAGTAGCGGTTTATGAGGACGCTTCCCTGTTTCCTTTGTTACCGGAAGTGGAAAACGACGACCACCTGAGAGGGCATAGGCCTAAGGACTATTACGGCAGAAGTACGAAAAGAGAAGACATGAATATGGAGATCACGTCGCCAGTTGTCGGATTCCAGTTAAGTGAGTATTGTATTATTTATTTATTATATTCTTTATTGTACACACAAAAGGTAAGATATACCAACGAGGTCCCAAGTGTCTGGCCTGACATATTTCTAGATATCTAAAAAAAAAACAAATTACACGTCGTTGTAATTGTCCTGCTAATTCGTATATAATTTTTAGAGTTCATCTCTCGTTAGTTTTGATTCCTCGACTCTTAGAACAACAGGAAGTCTCAAAATCTATAAAATGTTTAAGCTGGACTATCCTTCCATGATTAAGTGTACGGGGATTCTTTTCCATCATTTTCCACAGTCAAAGATTGGCGTAAGCAATCGTTTAGGACTCGGACGACGAACCTTGCTCCGGCTGACTGGTTCAGGCACTGATTTCAAATAAGATCAAATAAGTGAAAGGAGAAGTTCTGAGCGACTGACGGCTAAAGCCGAAAGAAATAGTAGCAAGGACAGGGCTTTCAAAAACTACTGTCCTTAGAATTCTTCATGAACATCTTCCTCTGAATAAAGTTAGTGTGATGTGGCTGCTAAAACTTCTTTCAGGTGTATAGCGAAGTGAACAAGTAGCGTGCTCTAAGGAACGTTTGGAGGCCTTTCAGACAAACGGCAACGATTCTTTGTAGTCAATTGTTACTGGGTATAAAACTACGATTCTTTACTATGATGCTCTTTCCAAAAGGGGGTCGATGGAATTGCGTCGTTCTGGCGAAGCACCGCCTAGAAAGGCAAAGGCGGTTTTCGCCTGTTTAGAAGACAAAACTTCTGACTATTTTTATACAGGGATACAATATCAATGATAATTATCGTTCGAACCTTGCTTAGGTAATGCAATGCAACCAGCCCTTTAAGTATCCACTGCTGGACACGGGCTTCCTCATACATATTGTCTTGTGCATGAGGGATGTAAGGCCTTAAAACGTCACCCTGGCTAAGCGGGTTGGCGAGTGTCCACTCCTTTAGAGGTGGTGTAGTTCCTCAGGGCTTGTGGTATCCGCAATGTTAACCCTTAGCTGGGGTGGTGCTATTCTTAGCCTGCCGACACCACACGGCTAGTTAGCTTTAGGCGTCAGAGCACCTATTTATTTATGTTAATAATATAAGGTAATAAATTACATACACAAATATATTTTTTTTTTAAGGAAACGTAACCCTTCGCGAGGAGTTAATAGAGCCAGTGATAGTCACAGTTAGAGCCAGTGCTGTTGGTGGCGTTGACGGAAGAGCAGCAGTATGGGATCCTAACGGTCGGAGATGGCAGGATAACACTTCAGGTAAATATATTCTGTTATATAATAATCTTCAGCATTTTTTTATGTATTTATAAATAAAGGGTGCACGCTGCATTCCCGTAGCCGCTGGGCGCGTTCGACTGGCCCCGTTACCCCTCGCTCACGGAAGACTACCTTGAAATATACTGCATTTCCTACTTTATCTTATTTTCGCAATGGACGCACATGTTTCCGTAGTGAGTGAGATATATGCCGGAGTCCATTTCCATTACATTCTATCCTATCCCTCCCCCATACTCCCAACCCTTTCTCCAAATCCATTCCTATATTTTATTTCACATCCGGAGGCGTGCCAACGTTTGTCATGCTGGACCGATGTGAGCATGTATCGCGGATATCCAGGGCGACAGTATCCACTTACCATCGGGTGGACTGTATGTTATTCTGCCGCCTTATTTCTATAAAAAAAATATTACATTCATTCTAATTCTCACGCCGACTTGAACGGTGTTGGAATATTATTTAAGTTTAAAATCTACAGTTGTACCATATTCTAGAGAAATAAAGGATTACTATTATTATTAGAGTCCATTGTATTCAGGGAAAACAAACAGTAATTACATTTTAACATAACACAGGTACATTTCAATTATTCTACTAAATGTAAAACCAACTACGTTATCCACAATTTAGTATTGACAGGAATATGAAACATCCAAAAGATAAGTAATTTAAAAAAAAGAATCGAATTCAAGACCGTATTGATATTGTTGCATTGTCTTAGGCAGAAAACACATTGAAGATGCAAAATGCAAATACGCTATGGGTGTACAGCATTCACTGTCATAAGATTAATCACTTCTGGTCACAATTCGAAGATGCTAATTGCATTTTACACTGCTGCATTTACTGTCATTAAGTTACAGACCAACTTCATAAATATGTAATTGACATGAATATATATAAGTATATATGTATCTCCAGGCTATTTGAAGTAAATAGTATAATAGAATAGCTATTGGACGCTTCTGGAAAAGCAATTATTGCGGACAGCCTTATCCGAATTTACGTGCATTATTATGCAGGAATTCAGAGGAGCTTTTTGGGCTCAAGCAAAGCTCACTTGAACAATAATAGTAGTAGGGAATCGTAACAGCCTATATCCCTGTGCATTCATTTAGCTTTCTAAACGTGAAAGTATTTTCAAAAACTGGTCTAATATCTGTCAAGATTGGTCAATATCTTTTGTTTGTAAACATACAAATTCTATTTCTCTTTATAAGTAATATATACACTTCCGGACACCTGAATCAAGCTACCCTGGATTTTCAATTTTGATGGCCTGAAGCTTACAGAAATTATTTTGATCGATCAAAAAGTTTTTATCTAGTTTTGAAGCTGACATACTAACCATCATTTCAGTATGTCATTGTTCCAAATTTGAATGCTCAAAAAATTGAGTTTAAGTGGAACAAGTCGTATCTCCGCCTTTCTCACGGGGAAGACTTGTATTGGATTTTTGTATCGTTTGAATTTTTTGAACAATGGTTTACCTAAAAAAAACGTTTATTTAGTAACTTGTATTGACTCCAAGGGCGTTTATGCCGGCCATCATGCGGCTTAGTATGGAATCAATCGTTGCTATGACGTGTAGTGGAATCTTCTCCCATTCTTCCTCGATGGCAGCTTTCAGCTCCTGCAAGATCTGCGGAGCTGTGTGGTGAGCTTGAATATGTCTCTTTAGCTCATCCCATAAATGTTCTATGGGATTCATATCTGGGCTTCTTGCTGGCCATTCCATGACTGTGATTTCGACGTTATGAAGGGCCCATTGGCTGGCTTATGTGGTTTTATATCACGTTCTTCGAGTCTCCTTCTAAGGGTCCGAGCGCTAACAGCCACTCCATGAAAGTCTCGAAGCTGTTCTTGGATCTGTACTTAGGTCAGGTGATGATTTCGTAAGCTGGTCGTGAAGATAAACCGATTTTTTCTTTCCGTCGTCACTCGGAATCGTGATCCTCCTAGAGGGCGAACGAAGCCGCCAGTCTCTAGGTATCGATGGTACACTCTTTGAACAGCCGAACGGCTTAAATGAAGTTGTGTACTCACATTTCGCTGACTAAGCCCAGACTGAAGAAGTGTCACAGCTTGCGCGGATTCTTCAGGCGCAGTATCCAAAATCTTAAAGTCTAAATCGATTCAAATCTCCAGAAAAACAATTTAACGAAACGTTTATTGAAAAACAACACCATTAAATAAAAAAACTGCTCCAATTCAAACTAACTGCTGCCTTATTTTTTTTCAAAACAATGAACTGACTGCTTTTCTTCTGTGGTTCAAATTTGTGTATACAAATTTGGAACAATAGCAAACCAAAATGATGGTGAATAACGCCAGCTTCAAAACTGCATAAAAACTTTTTCTTTGACCTAACAATATTTTTATGTTTCAGGTCTTTATACATAAAAATGTAGGGTGACTCGATTCAGGTGCCCGCGAGTGTATTTATTAGAATAGTTATTCTTATCTGTTTTTTATGACAATTTGTTCATTTTTTCAGATTGCAAAATATCCCGTGTAGTATCAGACATGATAATCATAAGTTGCACGAAACTGGCATACGTAGGCTTACTTCAAAACGTGGAAACTGGCATTTACGGTGCTCGTACAGACGGGGCTAGGTTTAAAGTCTCCCACCCCGCTGTTTATGTTGGCAGCTTGATTTTGATTGGTTGCGTCAGTTGTGCCACCCTTACATACATAATGTGCTACCCAGCCATACAAATGGCCAAGAAAACTAAACATGCCCTCATAAATACTTGGATTGCCATCGGATTATTATGCTTCATGTACACTCTGGGCATTTATCAGACTGAAGACGTGAAGCTGTGCCAAATTTTAGGACTTTTAATACATTATCTATCTCTCTCTTGCTTGTTATGGATGTGTGTATCGGCAAGTAATATGTATAAATGGGTGACAAAGACGCATAATCCTGTCAGGACTCCCGAAGACGATATTCCTCCAGATGTGCCAGTGCAAAAACCTATCCTAGGACTGTATTTAGTTGGGTGGGGAATTGCTTTAATAGTTTGTGGGATTTCTGGTGCGGTGAATTTAAAAGACTATGCGGGTTATTCGCAGTGCTTTTTGAGTACAGCGCCTGCGTTAAGTGCATTAATAGTCCCAGGAGGGATACTGTTAATGTTTTTACTAGTCTTATTCATGCTAATTCGGTGTACGATACGGAATATGAATGTGCAGTTATCAGAAGGAACACAAGCAACTGAAAATGTTGATTTAGAAATGTGGGAGCCAAATCAGACGAACGATGGAGCTGAGAGACGGAGTATAAAATCTGTAGTGGATTCTGAAATTGATGACATTGAGCATACTCCTATAATACAGTTGCGAGCTCAAGTCATAGTGTTGTGTTTATACATGTCTGTATGGACTTGTGGAGCGATTACTGTGTATAGACCCTTACCAGCATATTTGCCGTATCAAGAAGATATTTGCAGTATAATTTATGCAGTTTGTGCAACCGTTTTGGGTACCTTTATACTGTTTTTTTACGGTATAGCGCGCAGTGACGTCAGAGCTCAATGGTCTATGATGCATTGTTACCTACAGAAGAGTAAACAGTGTTGTAGAAATAGAAGTGTCTTTGATACTAACCAGCAGAATCTGCCAGCGAATCAGACAACAACAGCACCTATAACACAGCCCATACCTAACGATAACAGATCTAGGTCTGGCAGTAGAAGTTCTAATAGAACTAATTCTAAGACTAACAACAGTGGCACTTACAAAGCCGGAGCAGAATTAAACGGACAAACGTTACAAAAAGAATCACTGAAAAACTCGAATGGCAAAACCCCAAACATAAACTTGGTCGTATTACACAGACAACAATATAGATCAAATAACTCGATGATGACGTATCCAGACAACGCAACTGTTGGACCAGATGTATTCTACAATCCCAATCAAATGAACGTCGCTAAGAAATTCTTCAAAAAACAGAAGCAGCATATGAAAAGAAATTGTCTAGAACTACCCACAAGACGCGACTATGACAACGATTCCCACATTTCTTTGCCATTACCAACGAAAGAAGCTTATAATGGCGTCGCGAATATTATAAACGCTGGTTCTAAAATTAATAACACCAACTTACACGTGGAGAGACCGAATAATGGCATAAAAGAGACAAGGCATGCTATAAATCCCAATATATTAGAAGATGAATCTAGGGATTACAAAAGTTACTCCACAGACAGAAAGTCGTGGAATAAAAATGATGATCCTAAATCAAGTAGAGGACAAATCATGAACATTTATACTAACGTGCCAGAAACTCAAGTGCCTCAGCATCAAGTGGTCAAAGCGAATGCGCAGAAAGGCATCAACGGTCAAAGAAGTAGTGTTTCTGAAGAGTGCTTGCAAAGTCAAGCGAGTGAGCAACCAGAAATGCGAACGATATCACAACAATGTAGTTTGGAATATAGCTCAGCGTCAGAAATAGCCATGCCTCATACATGCTCCGATCAAACATTAAACACACATTCAGAAATGACTTCTTTACAAGAGACTCACAGTGCCTTATGTTCAACCAACGAAATCACGGACACTGAAAGCTTTGGACAGTATATAGACTATCTACAACCGAAGAATGTTGAAAATAAAGACAATCTAGTGGACAAATCTCTACAAGATATATCTGAAGAGTGTACAATGGACAGTGATGATGTTAACCGATCAAGTACTCCACAGAATTTAGAAGAGGCTGACTCGGGTGAACTCGACAATTTGCTGCAACACCCAGAAAGTGGATCGAAAGAGAAATTAGATATTGAAAAGGAGCCATTTTTCATAGCGAAAAGTACGTATGACTTCGAGACTTGCAGCACTAATGCCAGTGAGCAAGCCTTTGAAAACGAAAGTGATATCTACTGTCCAAATTATCAAATGTCCGAAGTGAGCATACGAAGCCATGGCTTATACGCCCCTTCGCCATCGTCAATGTGTCCAAACGAAATAAGTTTCAGTAATGAAGACGTTTCGAACATTGAAAGTCAGTACGTTAATTACGATCCAGGTTGGCGAAAGACAATAAAAAGCAATCCGAAGTTAGGGAAGTATGTCCCGACTCCTGCTTTGAGTTGTCCTGAAGTGAATCGCGACAGTCCAGTGTCCTTTTCCAGTGAATTAGACGAGTTGTACACTCAAATTACTAGTAGAGATAAAGATAGGGTTCCGAGAAAAGAAACTGGTCTGGATATAACAATGAATAGTGACGTCACACTCAAGCCTATGGACAGTGACAGTTGTGTGAGCGAGGCGATATCAGATGTGGCGATATCAGAGTTAAAAGGGACTATTGTGTAATAAGTTTAGACGTTATAGTGTTTATATATCCAGAGCAATGACATTGGAAATTTGTTTTCCGATAGCAAAAGTATTGTTTTGTTTTAGGGTTACGTAGCCAACTAAGGTCCCCTATAGTTCCATCATATCTGTACATCTGTATTTCATAGCTCATTTACTGTCTCAGTTTTGCACTTATTGCAATTAAAGTTATCGATAGACCAAAATCAAAGGTGAGCAATAGTTCATTATGTAAAAATAATGAAGAAGTATTTGACGGTGACGCACGTGGAGGTGGCGCACGTGCTCGAGCCGTCGCCCGAATTGACGTCGTCGGTCTCCAAGCTCGAGTGAACGTGCCGCAAGTTGGTCCTGTCGCAGCCTGTCTACGACCCAAGCGGAGGCCCGTCAGTTACGACTGCACCATTAAAATGGGCTCGACGTACTCGTCGTACCCCGACTCGTTGCCGAGCGAGGAGCTGGCCAAGGAGGTGGCGACGATGATGCTCCTGACGGTGATCTAGAGCTCGGAGGCGAGCGGGCCGCCCACCTTGTCGGAGCGTGAAGACTGGCCAGGCTTGTTGAGCTCGTCGCCGAACACGAGGCCGGCCTCTGAGCCAGCACCGTGCCGTATCTCTACAAACGAAAATACGAAGAAAACTTGCCTAGTAACTGGCAGGAATTGTTGGAAAATTGTCCAAGAATAATAAAAGTTGTCAATGGAGTCTTAGTACTTCTTCCAAATAACGAGGAAACATCGCCACTCGGCACAGCACGTTAGATGATCCATAGAGAGCGAGTTGCCGCCGCTGCAATTCCCTGGCAAGGACTACAGGGACGTATTTATTACAGTAGCTAAATCACCACTAATTTTGAAAAAAAAAAATTTTAAAATTAATAAAGCTATTTACTTCAACTTGAAAAAAATATGCATAACAAAATTGGAAGATGTTATGCTGAAGTGGCTACAGACCTCTATCGTGTGCATGTTCGACACGCACTTGGGTCTTTTTTTTGATTAAAGTATTTAAACAGAAAAACAGAAGTAGGACGCTACAATATCACTGCCAATAATAATAGTTTAGTCCTATTTCAAGATGCTTTTCTGTGTTCATAATCGAATCATAATCTAATCTAAGACAATTACAACCTTTTTACCTAAATATTAAAGTCTACTTTTCTTTAGAATTGTATCGACAAAGGCAAGTGACCCTGTTAAAATACAGTATTGGTCACAATAATTAGCGACAACAAAATAATCTATTGGAATCTTAATTCCATTGCACTAAGGGTCACTGTAATCTCAGGCATTTAAAAAAATCCAATGATCTTGAAAGTGTATATAGAAAAGTCTATATAGAAAGTGAGTGGAGTTATTTAACAGTACTTATTATATGTATGTTGTATGAATATATTAAACATTGTCCAAAATGTACATACGTGCAGTCAGCAACAGGCTAATGTGTACCCAAAACCGTTCGATTCTAGTTCTTATTACTAGCGTATTAAGGCACAGATAGATATGTATACGTTGACCTTTTGCTGACTGTCCATCAAAGTGAGTGTAGTAAGTATTAGCCAACCATAAGTTGAAACGATTACAAATTCATTCGCAGCACGCTATCAACTTATATGCGGCTTATATTAATAAATGCGACCACGTAGCGCCAACAGTAAAAATAAACTTTTAGTACAATCTTATTATTTTTCAGTTGAGAGCATTATTATTATTAAATATAAACCTTAGACACCTTAAAAATGATGATTGCAAATCGCAAACAAATGTAATTGTTTGAACGCTTCTTTGATACGAGAAACACGCACCTCGATACTGCGACTATTGTATCGAATATCTGACAAAAATCAAACTCGTGAAGATCCAGTAGGTGCAAATATAACGTTCTGGAACAAAATTGTTAATTCCGCACCGCAATAATTAGTTTACGAACGCAAAAATACTTGTAATCGTACGAACGCTCGGCTAGTCGATGTTTTCATAGTGCCATTAAATTTTAAGTTTTGTAAAATGTTAGATGTAAGTTGTATTATAATTTGTATGTAAAGTTATTTATTTATAAGTATATCTCTGGGTCTGTGTGAGCGACAGCTTTTGTCTTTGTGGATGAAGCTTGCGAGATGTGTAACTTCGATATTGAATGTAAGTACATGCCAAGTAAAGCGTTATTTTGGGAAATGATTGGATTAAACCCAATTCGGTACCAGTTGTTTCCTTTTGAAACTTCAAAGCTTTTGGTAACATTATGCAAAAAAATCAGTATTTCAAGTCGTGTGCAAATATGTAATATTATAGATACTATTTAGTCTATCCATGTGTAAATGGATAGATTTATCCAAATATTTCTTGAAACGTCTAGACCTAGAAATTATGTTTTTGAATTTTCAAGAAGTTTTGAGCTTTTCTTTCTGTAGAATTTTTAAATGTACCCTGTACCTTTTGACGTATAATTGCATAACAATAACCATGTATTGTGCCAAATTTTCTAAATGGAATATTGTAGAAATGTTTCATACTTATAAATATCATCAAAATGAATCAAAATCATTGGAAATTTCATCACTTTGTCCTATTTTATTTAAAGTAATGACTGAATTTATTAGAGATCTACTCGTACTTTATTTTGGCATAATTCCTAGAACCTACTCCTGATGCCAATTAATTTTAAATTTTTATTTATTTAACCGATTGTCGATTTCGAGAACACCTTTCAAATAAACGTTTTCAAAACGGAATTATTAAAAGATAAATAAGAAATAAGAATGAAATAAGAAATAATATCAATCAAAAATCAGCACAAAGATTCCCTATATCGTGCGTCCACTCTCTGAGAATGGGGCATTTCGAGTCGCGTAACGTTTTGCGAATGGGACCTTGTGCGCCGAATCCCAAAATAGAAATATCAAAAATACAAGAGATTGGAATATTCGCAACGTCTCGATTGCTGAAGCATGAGGTGATAAAGTTACTGTTTGCCGTCATACAAAAATATTTCGTAGTCGGGTTTTAGGGGATATGCCATGACCTAAATTATTACCCGCCTTACATCTAGTCTTCTTTCGGCATCTCATTTTTGTAAAGTAAATTTTAAATATGTATTTAATAAAGTGTGCCTATTTGGTGTTGTAATATTTTCTTATACGGCCTAAATTGTTTGGGCGTCATAGACTATCTAAATGCGGTGTAGACGTGTCACAAAGACGTGTACAGAATACGAACAATTCTAAGGGTGGTACAATAATTAGACTGTTTTTATTTTAAATGAGTTTACTAGTAGTTTTAGAAAAAAATTAAAACTAATTCTTAGGCCAATTTTCTAAAGATTTATTATGAGTCGTGTTACTTGCATTAATTATTAAAATTACTTGGATTAAAGATTAATATTATTATTAGAACAACAATCTCAAGAAAATTTCTATATTCTTGTGCTAACGGTATTATTACAATTTACCCCCTTATGTGGCGCATGGAATCAGTACCTATGTTCTTTGTGTTTTATTCTTAGAACGTGGTCGTCATTCTAATTACATTTGTAACTAAATATACGAGAAGCTTTAATAAAAAGTAGATATATAAACAACAGTCTACCGCAGGGGTGCTCAAACTTGAACTGCTGGCGATCTACCTCAATATTGTTAGACTACGATCGATCGACTCTGAGAGGCTGCAAGTATGTGTGATGCAGGATTGTCGTCTAGGTAGGGTGTATCGTGGCATAGATATTAATTTTCCGCACAATATGCATTTTTTTAGTCAATATGCTTTTTTTTTAGTCATTTTAGGTCTGCTCTAAAATGTCAATGAAAAAACTCATAATTATTCAAAATTGCGAGTTTATTGGTTCTTACAAAACAAACGAGTTCTAGTGTCTAAACTTAACTAAAGAGTGACTTTGGATGATGAAGCGTGGCATTGCATGTCCTCAGCATACTTTTCATAAGATTGTACGTAATTACCGAGTGCTAATCGCAAGCATGATGACCATAGTTCGTCAGTTAGTCGATTGCGATATTTTGACTTAATTATCTTCATTTCAGAAAATGCAGACTCGCAGAAGTAAGTTGACCCAAACATTGCCGTCAGCTGAAGGCGATTTGCCTTAGATTCGGATATTTATCTTCAGATATAAAACACCAGAATTTTGTATCAGATGTTGTGGCTTTAAGATGTATATCTGATATATATAATCTGCACTAACTCATTTTCAACAGAACATGAGTCCATGTTAAACTGACTTGCTATTTCAGTAGCTAATTCCTCAATGTTTTTACACGAAAAAGGATAACTCATAAATGATGCGATATTTGCCAATTTGCTGAAATCATAAAAACGGATTTCGAATTGGCCCAAAATATTTGATAATTCTGCCTCATAAATATCATAATTCAATTGAGGAATCCTTGCTTTCAAAGACGGAAAATGTTTCAGATCCTTTCTTTTCAGTTGATCTATCATAAGTTGCAATTTACTTTTGAATGCGTTTATTGCGCTAATCATCTCAATAATAGTTTTTCCTTTACCTTGAAGCTCCAAGTTAATGGTGTTTAAATGCATTGTGATGTCAAAAATGACAAATCAGTCAGCCATTTTCCGTTTTTCAGCATCTGAGTGTCATCACCTCTTTCGTCCAGAAAAGCTGTTATTTCAGGCAATAATTCTTGAAACCCTTCTAGGAATTTTTCGCGAGTCAACCACCTGACGTCCGTGTGAAGAACTAAATCAGTGTGTTCAGCTGACTCACTATCTTCCAAGTGCAATTTAAAGAGCCGTCGTTGCAAGCTACGTGCACGGATGGAATTCACAATTTTTATTGCAATGCCCATAATCTCCTCCATGTTTAGAACTTTTGAACACAAAACTTGTTGATTTATAATGCAATGGAAGGAGAAAAATGAAGGGAAATCGTCATTAGCTCGACACAATGCCACAAAACCGTTTTTGTTTCCAGTCATTGCTGGTGCTCCATCGGTTGTAATGCACACTAGTTTATATATTGGTAGCTTGTAGTTTGTTACAAAATTGAAGAAAACGTCATATATATCTTCGCCACGGGTCTTTCCTTTCAGAGGAATCATTGTCAAAAACTCTTCCTTAGCCGACATGTCATTGAATACCATTCGAATAAAAATACACAGCTGGGCAGTGTCTTTCATATCGGTGGATTCATCGAACTGTAAAGAAAAGTATGTACATTTCATGATATCATGTTTTAGTTTATCTGCCATGTCCTGACTCATACTTCAACACGCCTTGTGACAGTCGGACGAGATAACTGAAGTTCTCTAATAGCAGACATAATCTGTTTTATTTTTAAAATCTCCAAATAAAGTCTCACCCGCTTCAATAAATGCTTCCTTCACAACCGATCCATCTTCAAATGGTTTCTTGTGTTTCGCCAATATATGAGATATTTTAAATGACGCGATCGTTGCAACTTTTGATTGTTTGGCTGGTCTTGTGAACATGGTTTGTTCTTTTTTCAAACAAGTTATCAAATCACGTACTTTTCGTTTTCTTAATTCACTCTGTGACGGAAAATCCTTTTCATAGTTTTTATGAACCGTTTTATGATGCCTCTCTAAGTTCCCACGCTTAGGTATTGCAACTGACGCACGGCAAATGAGACAAATGCACTTATCCTTTACCATACAAAAGAAAAATTCTTCCTCCCAATCGTTATTAAAATGATACGTTTTACTTTTCTTCGCCGCACTCATTTTAACTATTTATTAATAAACTTTGTATCGACGAATCGCCTTCAAGTTACAACTCAGACTGACTCCTATTCCTGCAGGCGCAACATTTATATCGGCGCGAACGAAGTCTCGAATGTTCCCGCCAAACACGCCGCCCGAAGTTTCTAGAAAAATCGGCGGGAATCAAAAACGCGGCTTCTCTTTTACAAGTACCGCGCGTTCCTTTGGTAAAGCCGCCTTTTGCCGCTAGTAGGGGGTTATTACGATAAAAAAGAGTGATGAAGGGGTTATTCTGGCTAATTGTGGATCGAATAAATTTTAGTTGTTTATTCACTACATTTTGTTTTAATTACCTACCTACTAAAACAAAATCTGTGAATAGTTCTATATCGGATATTTTTTTCTAGATCGAATCAAAAAGCACTCGCGATCGACCGTTTGAGCACCCCTGCTCTACCGCATTTATTCTTAGTACAATTTTTTTTTCAGGCTACGAATGCATAGGTGATTATTAACGGTCAGATTTATATGTATCATACGAGTACATACATAGGTATGAAGTTGTAAAGATTGTTCTTCGGAGGTTGGCAGTCATGTGCCGCTATTTTTAAAAACATCTATGAAAAATTGTTATAAATCGATTTGGGTATCAGTTTAGCGAAATACCATTAAAGACGCGGTCTTTATCTGCAAATATTTTTTAAATGTGACATTTTCGACTTTGGTCAAGCGGCTTTTTGTGTTAATATACATGTTCTCATCGATTTATACCTAAGTTCACGGGCGGCCGCAGTTTTCAAAAATGGCGACATTTTCTCTTCCATTAACTGTTTTTGTTCAATCCACCTAGCGTGCTAGTAGCCTATTAATATATTTAGCTACAATTGCGTTAAAATTAGTACTAATGTGATATAAACTTCCTTTCGCGCAGTTGATTGCGCACAATTTTACTGTAGCCAAGTTGTAGATCGTTTAGATTTATATTGACTTTGTGAATATATTATATTGATAGTAAAAAGATTTATAAATGGTTAGCTTTTTGTGGGCATATTGCATAATAAAAAGCATTTGCACTTGTAACAGTATTTTTATTTAAAACCTTTTTAACATTTTCATTATAAAATGTATAAAGTAACACAATTTTGAGCTAATAAGCTTAATATTCTTTGGTTAACAGAACACAACGTTATTAATAACTGCCCCGAGCTAACTACACACAAACATGCGTACAATATAAAAATGCTGATTAGCTTCTATGAAATAGAATTTATAAAATTCAACATTGGACGCGATGTCACGGATCTGGTCGTAATTACATTTATCAAAGAGTAAAAATGATATTCAATAGAAATATTTATAACATATAAGAGTGTAAGATGTATTCGAGAACTACTGAAATCATGGATTCCGTTAATAATTCTCGAGTTGACTTTGATTGTAAAAAAAAAATGATTATTTTGCCTTTTATTTAGCAGATATGTAAAACTTTCAATGAAGTCTAAATCATTAACGAAATTCATTGTTTCAATCTCTGTGACTATATTTCGGTTACACCCCGTATTAATTAAAATTATAAAATATTTTCCCCTAAATATGTACATATTGTCATTATAAAATGTTGTATTCTAAATTAAAAATCCAAAAACACAAAATAATATAGTAGCAAAATGAAATCAATTGTAACATCATCTCACAACCTCTAATAAGGGGTCATCCATAAATTACGTCACACGTTAAGGGGGGGGAGGGGGGTCAACAAAGTGTGACAGGGGGGACGGGGACGAGTCATAAGCTTCGTGACGTCATATGTATAAATTTAAAGTATTAAAACTAAACATCAACTCTAACGACAAACTTTAAAATATTACCGACTATCAATATTATTATAAGGTTGTTTTAATTTAATACATAATTTCTAAATTTAAAATTGCTAATTATGTGACGTCACACCAGGGGACCCCACCCCTGGTGTAACGTCACATAATTAGCAATTTTGCATATACGCAAATGTGACCACCTGTGACAGGGACGGGGACGGGGGACTCCAAAAATCATGAAATTCCTGTGACGTAATTTATGGATGGCCCCTAAGTCTATTTTTTCAGTTAGTATCTGGCATTAAAATATTGAAATTTAACATTTTAATTTTCCTATTTTATTTTCTAATTTAAACATTTAAATCATGCGTAGAATAATATTAACATATACATTAACATTTTGGTTAAAAATTAAAATTCTTGTTTTAAACATACAACTGAATGTATAGATAAATCGATCGTGCGTTAAAATTAAACAGCATGGTTTTTCAATATATCTCGAATACTATTTGAGCTTGTTGGAAAGATTGTTTGCCAGCTTCCATAAGTTGCAGCTTAGAATTGCTATCAAACATTGCAATTATTGACGCGTCTAGTCGATAATTTTGAATAAGCTATCAAGATTTGGCTAACTCAAACACTCGTTTAAAGAGGGTTGGAAGCGACAAACAAACAAGCAGTGTTTCACTAATAACTGTATTTGGAAGGAGCCAGCGTACTTGCCGCTATTTTTGAAAACTGCAGCCATTGATAATATCCATATGGGCGAACGTATATTCAAACAAAAAATACCTAATGAAAAAATTTCCTAGTGTCACTTCTGAAGTGAAGTCTGTAACTTATGGGGCTTATCAAGTTATTACACTCCACGTTATTCAGGAATCCTAACTCGGTGACCAAAATTCAGGATGGTATAAAGACTGCTACTAGATCATCTTGAATTTAATTGCAGTGAGTTAGGGTTTCTAAATAACTTGAAGTGTAACAAGTCCTTTAAAACAAGATTTTGTCTATTAATACAATATTTTATATATCAATTTATATGTTTCAACGGTGGCCCCAGTTTTAAAAAATGGCGGTATAACTACTCTCGTATGTCCAATTCGAAAAAAAAAGGACGCCGTGTGACACTTTTAAGTATAGTTATCAAAAAGTATTTATCATTGATAACTTCAAAGAAATGATTTCATCCTGTCAATAAACTTCAAAATTATTATTTTTATAAAATTAATAATTGAAATTATAAAAATATATATTTTTAAATAACATTTATTATATTCAACCACGATAACAATAAAATCCCGTTTACAGTTTTTACTGGGCGAGTTTGTTTGCGCCATCTCTCTGGTGCAAGCTCGCTATTTAATATTTTTATTTGAAGTTAAAGTGTTAAATTACATGTTTTTATTTAAATATAGACTGCCTGTTTACTTTAAGAATAATTAAATTCTTATCACATATCATCTGTGATGTTATTTAAGCAAAAGAATCTTATTGTCTATATTTTAAGTTTTACAATTTCTAACTTAAGATTTCGTTGTTACAAACATCTCTTTAAATATTCCCTAATATGATTTTCCGTGTTATTTTTTAGTAATAACAATAAATCTGGCCAACTGGAATAAGGTTCCTTTCCTCAGATAATATCACGTGTTATATATATATATATATACATGTTGTGTCTTCAATGCAGTAGTTTTTGTAAGGACATCTGAAATCAATATAAAATTTATAACTAAAAAGGTGCCAGTTAAATGTAGCAAAATTTTATTTTGAGTTCTCATTTAGATGGGGGGCCCCATCTAAGAAATAAGCTAAGAAATCTTAGTTTTAGGGCTTTACAAACAAGCACCGATTGACATATTAAAATATTTCACACTAGGGTTTTTAGGGATATATATTTCGGTATATATCCCTTATATGTATTTCGGATCCGGTTGTATTGTATACTCTTCCAGCGGTTTCGGTTACAGATACGGATATGAAATTATTTCGGTTTCGGTGACGGATATGTTGTCATGTACTTTTTAAGAAATTTATGACTAATTGAAACCAAAGAAAAATAAAACCAAACGGGGTATAATTGCAACTTTCCTCTCGCAAAGAACGAACGAAAAATCTGTCATATTCAAATGCGAGAACTTTTCAAAACTCGTCTAGTTTATATTCCATCCCTAGCAGCAATCAATAAAATTATTTGTAATAACATCCGAATCTTTTATTTTGGATTCCGTTTCGAATGTTTTTTTGCTCCGTACATCCGATAGTTTCGGTTGCGGGGGGCTCCATGACATCCACAGTTACACACTATTCTTATAGGACCTTATATAAATAAATAAAACTATATTACCGTGTGTGTAAGCTCGCGCCCCCTCCCCGCCACGGCGCCCAGCACGCGCCCTACCAACCCCCGTCGTTCCTGCTCATGTTCCACTGATTTGTCTTTCGCTAAAAATACATTTCAAATTCAAATAATCGCCTATACAAATGTTAGTATAAAATTTAAAACTATGTTAGTAACAATTAGATCTTGATTTATATTCTCTGTTTGGTTTTCGTTCCCTTCTTAATTAAAAATTTCTTATTGTTTATTATATTTATTGATTTAATCGGCCAACGCAGATCTACAGCATGTGTTAGTATAATAAAAAGAAGCAAAAGACGTATAAAACTATGTTGGTGCTACAAAACTAAAAGATGTTAACCTAAAAACTAAAAAGTGACAATCACTTCAGCTCGGAAGTTAACCAACATCCGAACAAAATGTCTAATAATAGTCGAGTCATATTTATACGCTATCATCCTCCCCCAAGTCACTGTTGGACCTGGCCCGCACTCTATATAAAAGAGACGCAATTTTTTGGGCACGATAGCGTGAAAATCATTTGTGCGCTCCTGCCCGAGGTGCTGCAGAAGCGAGGCAGCTCTATCAGCATCCTCAACCCGTTGCACTGGACACGCGGGCCGTCGAGAGATCTGCGCGTATAGCTGGTCCACATGCGGCCCGTGTAGAAAGTCTAGCAGTAGGTCTTAAACAGTGTTACCTTGACTTCTTTGCTGCAACGGGAAACCTGCGCGCCAGCACTGGTCAGATTGTCGACGTAGCACTTATTTAAATAAATAGATTTTTTTCTTGAATCCCTAATTTCACAATTCGTTTCTTAACATTCTCGAGATAATAAGAAGTCAAAAGTCATATTGCTTGATGGATTAATTCTTTATACTATTAAATATGCTAAGCAACTCACAGACAAGGAAGTCTACGATGAGGTCCGGCAGATGTTTATCAGCCGGGCTAGGGTTGTCCACCAGCCGCAGCGTGCTAGTGGCGCAGTGTTGCGCGCTCGCCACTAACTGCGCCGCAGCGTCGCGCGCCCCCACTAGTAGAGCTGGGGGCTGTGCGAGGGTATCGGTGCGAATACGCCACCACGCCGCCCCTAGGGGGACACAAGTGCAAAGGAACATTATTTTGGAAGTAAATTTTTTGTGTACCTGGCAACACTACGATAAGTGTCAAATTCACGTAGCCTTACGGTCCGGCAGAATGTTATCATTAACAGGTCCAGCAGAAACAGCAATGTCATTATACCTAAAAAAAAAACATGCGACTAAAGGTCGTATATTACTTCTTGGTTTTACAAAGAGCTACATCAAAAGGTTTCTTGCTCGCTGTTCAACGACCACTGCGCGGAACGCAGGCAGATATTAACATTTTCAAGGGGTTGAGCAGATGACCACAGCCACCAAGCTGCTCGTAGGGGTGCACAAGTTTAAAGAGAAATAATTAGGCGACGAACTGGAGTCATTCTAAATGTGAACTGTATAAACAGAAGTTTTAATGGCGCTCAAGTTTATTAAGTTATTATTCTGATGCAGCAATTAGAAATTATTGAACAGTCGGTGAATTGTGAAAACGTTCAAATCCTACAGCATGCCATGAATGTATCGCACCTACCTCTAACATAATTAAGCGCCCCCGACCAGTCACAGGCGCGACTGCTCGCCCATCGTATGCTGTCACCTTCCTGCAACTCTCCTTCTGCTAACCATTGCTCGGGGAAATATGGCCACTGGAAATATATGATTACCCTTTTAAAAAATATATATTTATTAATGTAGATTTTAAAATAATATAACACATGCGGTTTTCTTTTTCAACTTTGGCAACCTTAAATTTTTCATCCGTCAGGCCACGAGCTGGCTTACCGACGGTTTCAAGATTGGCCACTATTTACTGGACAACCTGTGTACCTATACGGTACTGTTACCGTTTAAATAAATTATACATTTATACCTCTCATTGCACCTCCCAATGTATGTCTCTGTTTAAGCCAAAAGTTAGCTGGTAGAAGTCATAGGGCATTAAGCTCGCCTTTTGTACGATGACCCTTCATGTTTTCCGACTCGGAATAAAATAATTATCTTAGGGTAAAAACATCCTACTTTTACGTATCTGGCGCCGATTGGCGTCAATCTGACCAATGTTAATAATGAATGTGGCATAAAAAGAGAGGGGCAGAATTAATAATCCTGAGCTGTTGGGATAGAAAAAAAGAAAGGTTAACACTAATTTAAAATATATAAATGAATCTGAAAAAAAATAATATTTACATAGCACGGTTATTTTAAACCATTTCTTTTTTTGGGTTTTGTTTTATAAATAATTTGGTATAAACTAAAAAAATCTTCATGAACGGAATTAATTGTTTTCAGCTTCAGAAAAGGTTAAGTTATATCCTGTATTGGTTTTCATTATGAAAAAATCTTTCATAACGACTATTTATAGGTACCCGTATAGACACATAGTGTGTCTTTTGACCCGTAAAAATACTGTTATATTTCATTCCTACATTAACTTAAAATCACAAATGCATAACCCCCGTGTGCAAAACAGCGATGTCATTTCTTCAGTTCAAAAACAATGAGACGTAACTGATATTTTTTATCTCATTATTGTATAATATTTATCTGAGCAATTACCTATCACAGGGTCCTGACTCCTGGCAGACCAATAAATATAAATAAATATGTAAGATGTCAATTAAAATATTCTAATTGGTCAATGTATGTATAGTCATTTACCTTTGGACCGGGTATCAATAAAAATAATTAACTGCAAAGCCAATGGTAATGTTATAACTGTGTTGTGATTTAATTACGTGTGTGATTAATTTATTATTAAACACTAGCTGACCCGACAGACGTTGTCCTGTCCAAATTTCAATAATACAATAAGTTCATAGAAAAAAGCACTGTTTTTCCCGAATTTTCCAGGCAACTTTTCCAATTTTTCTTTCCTCAAAAACCTTATTCGGACTATTACGAACATTTAAAAAAAAATAGCCAAATCGGTCCTGCCGTTCTCAAGTAATGCGCTTACCAACGAGCAGCATTTAATTTAAATAGATATGAAGATACTACAAATATAAATAATGTTACAAAAAATCTACAATTGCTTCAAATAGTAATAACTAATATTATTAAAAAATGCATTTACCCACGAGCAAGATTGAACCATAAATATATTTTTTGCTTTCTGTACTACATATTGTTGTCTCGCGCAGGAGGGGTGTATGGCCTTAAAACGCCACGCGGCTTGCCGAGTCCACTATTTTGGATGTGGTGTAATTGCCCACCGCTTTTCCGCTTGTGCTAGGCTAGTGGCTTTGTTATCAAATAGTCGAATATTGCGACACATATGCCTTACCTCTAAGAATTTTGTGCCTTACCTGTATAAAGTATAATGCTTTGTGACAGAAAGAAGCCGGTGGGTATTGCCAGTAGAGATTCGGATGCGGTGCGCCAAGCACTGCGAATTTGCTTATGAGCGATCCGTGACAATGCGCTAGGTACCTGTAATTAAATATAAACTATTTCACATAAAATTTGGTTTTACATTTTGACTATAGTTAGTGAATTTTTCATGGCTTCTTCGTGTCTTGTGCATTAGGCATGTAAGTGTGGCCTTAAAACGGCACGCTGGCCAAGAGGGGTGAAGAGTCCGCTCTTTTAGAGGTGGTGTAGTTCTGACGAGCTACACTACACTCAGTGGCGTATTTACCCTAGGGCCATGGGGGCCATGGCCCGGGGCGGCAGGTCAGCTTTGGGGGGCTTTTATAATCGTTACCTATCTTTTATTTTATTGCTTTTTGACTTGACTTGCCTGAAGAAATTAAAAAAGCCTACTTAATTCCTATATAAGCGAAGAAAGTTTGAACAGTTTAGCCATCCTTAATATAGAAGCTGACTTAACAGTATCCGATAGTTGTGACAGTATCATTGACGAATTTGTGAAACCAATACGTGCATCGCAAAAAAAATGTAAATATTTAATAAATTGTGTTTATTCTTTTGTATGGCCTATTTCATTATTAAAAGATTTTTGCTTTTTTTTCGTTAATTTATGGGGCGGCAAACCTTATAGGCCCAGGGCGCCAAATCTTAAAATACGCCACTGACTACACTAGCCTTTATCAGGTTGTGGTGGCGGCTCTGTTGTCCCTTAGTCGCTTTATACGGCACTCACGGGAAGACATGAGTTAGTGCTTTTCTAAAGCCGGTCGACACCACATCACCAATTTATTGATATATAAAAATAACTAAATAACACCACACTCAATGGTCCACACTAGGTTTCCCTGTCCCTGTGAAACACATACAATGACGAACACAACACATGAACCACTCAGACCCGAATAAACACCTGTCTTTAAACAAATGTTTATCCGACCAGGAATCGAGCTCGCGACCTATTGCTGCACAGCAGGCAGAGTCACTACCAACTGGGCTGAAATTTCACATATTTATGTTCCGTTATATGTCTTCCACTTCCGTCCATGTGTTACCCAGGGTTCCAGTTGAAAATCAGCGCCGAGTGTCTATATCAGCACGCGGTATTATGCTGAGCTGGACTTTTCGGTTCGGCATTGGTGCAATGCATGGCTAATTCTCATTGTCTCAAAAAATATTGTTTGTTATTCATTTAGTTTTCTTGTTGAGTATGTTATCTTTCTTTACTACCTTCATTCTATTAAAAAAGCCATGTACCCACACATAATATTTATTTTTATACTGGTTTTAAAGGTAGGTCTGGTTTTACTCGTGTCTTCTCATAAAGTCAAAAACACACTGCGGATAACGCGGGCATTCTTTTCTGGTAGAAATACTAAAAGAAAAATTCTACACAGGCGAATGCTTCGTCGAAGAATTCTCCGTCAAGGTGTTCTTCATGTGACTACGCGGATTGCAAATCTTGTCAGTGTCCACAGATATAAAGGAATAGATGTCGCAAGCTGTCCGTCGCGTGCCCGAAGCTCCAACTTCCCGCGGTGCTCATTAAGTATGTTCTGACTCCGACCCGCTAGCAAGTCGTTACAAAACGCAATTATGCTCAATTGCGCTATAATAAATTGTAAAAAGTGAGTCTAGGGAAATGTTTGGCTTCCATATATTTAATATCATGAACTTGCATCGTTTATGTCAGTGGCAGATAAAAATTGAACTGGGGTCATAGCCCCTTTTACGTCGCGTGAAACCATAACAGACTGCTAATACGACAGTGTAAATCGAAAGATTCCTTATCAACATACATACTTGTACATGATTCGTTTACAAGGAACGCGTCTGTAATATTATTCATAGTTCACGCAATCGACTGAAATTAATCAGGAATCCTCGCATAGATGAATTGTACTTTGGATATCGACACACATCGCGGTGCGATAACAGAAGGATATTCTTCCACGCGTTGTGAGTTATTTTAGTGCGTGGCGCCAAAATAATATGTAACTCGTAAACTGATAAAATTTTACGTTATTCTGAACTGAAATAAGCTATTAATTTAAATTGATAACCGATGAGCGTGACGAATCCTCGAATAGAGACCACGTAGGTACCAGGAAACGTAGCGTGAGCCCTATAAGTAGCCTATAACGGAAAGATCTGTATCCAGTAATGGAGACACAGGTTGATAGTATGGTATTCGTATATATAAATTAGAAATTGATCGAAATTCGTTTCACATTCGGTAATGCCGAACTTCGTCTGCTTTTATCGAACTTGAGCTGAAAAGTGCGCTAGTGCACTGACAAGCCATACAACAAACATGTCATGACCTGTCGCTCTCATAAAGGCGCACGAAATTCAAACGAACTTCGGCCGAATTTCGGCTTCGGCACGTGTTTTAACCAAACATTCGGCAGAATGCACATTCGGTTCATCACTAGAATATACTATATAAATAGGTAACATAAACTTTCTGTACGTCTGTCTGTTTGTTCATGCTAACTTATTAATTTACTGGGCAGATTTTATTGCGGTTTTCACTGCTGTTTTTCCCGGGACAACGTAGGGTACTTTTTATCAAAATCGATAGTATGGTTTTTACAAGGGGTTATTAATATGATCTATCTGCATGTTGATATGGTATCATAGGGACATATTAGACGGAAAGAAAGAAAAACCGTTTATTTTAAAAAATATCTAAGACGCTTATGTCGCAAATGTCAGCATCTCCATTTTACAGCACAAGCTACAAATCTTAAATGTGTGGCAGGCCTTAAAATGAAAAAAATCTTTCAAACCCAGCTAAATAACAATAATCATATCAAGAATACAATGTTTACTGCCAAAATGTCGTGTCCAATGTGTTTCAATATAGGTGAAAAATCAATAACATTTTGTTTTATTTTTATCTCGGGTCAAAAGTTTATTTATGTCTGATAAAGATGCAATACTTATCATGTAATTAAAACATGAATATAATGTAGATGATATTGTAGTTACAAGTATTTCATTAAATAAAAAAAACATGGTGGTTTAGGTGGGCCTTTTTATTTTTAGTCAAAATACTAAAAAGATTACTGACAGCTTATGTGGTTAAATAGGTCAGATCCAGTCTCACTTCAGTCATGTCAATGTTTGGGACAAGGTATGGTATTGATTAAGCTAAGATTGGGCTACTGAACTACTGGGAACTACTGAACTGATTTGGCTCATCTTCAACTTACCCAAAATATAGATCCAAATTTTTTTTCTACCAAATTTAATTTCATTCTATTAAGAAAAGCTGCAGGTACTTAGTTTGTCTAAATTTTAAAAAATATACTTAACTTTGTCCTCTTCACAAGAGACAAAAGATTCATTACATTTTTTTTTCTAAACTAAGAATATATTTAAGTGATAGTTATCAGGCAGGGCAGTCCCTACCTGTCAATTAACTTATCAATTTGATTATTCCTTCACCCCCGCCGCCATACAAGTTTTATTTAAAGAACAAAGTTTAATAAAAAATGGTTCCAGGTGGTTACCATTTTTATAAATCATTTTGTTAATTTATTAAACCTTCTTATATTTTATTGTATTGTACACCTACACCTTTATTATACACCAACACATGTTGCAAAAATACAATATTAAGTAACACGAAAAAACAACAGGCGGCCTTATCGCCAAAGAAGTCTGAAATGAATAAATGAATGTTCAAAATTTATTTTGCCAATTACTATTCAATTACGTTTTATTTTATAATATGCGTATGTTACATTATTAAAACGTTGGCCAGCGGCTAATCAGGAAACACCCGAACGCGTCATCCACATAAATGCAATAAAGTATGCAATTTTTTTTTTATATAGTGGGCGGACGAGCAAACGGTCCCACGTGATGATAAGTGTTACTGCCCGCCCATGGACACCTGCAACATCAGGGGGTACGCGGTCGCGCCGCCGACCTTGCAAAATCCTATTCACAGCTCTCTTGAAGAACCTAATATCGTAGCTTAATGAAAAGACCTCTTGAGGCAGTTCGTTGCATAGCCTACGGGTTCGCGATATAAAATATTTTTTGGACCGAACAGTGCGCGACATCTCCGTAGTATCGAGGAAATGCGGATGGACTGCACTTCTGTGACGGAAGGTGCGGTTGTAGAAACCCGAGGTGGGAATTATATTAAACAATTCTTCAGAGCATTCCCCATTGTACAGACAGTAGAACACACAGAGAGATGCAACATCTCTCCGAATGCTGAAGGATTCTAAACCGCCCGTGAAAGTGGGATCGTCGACAATACGAACAGCGCATCGTTGGATGGAGTCAAATGGGTCCAATTGGTATTTCGGTGCGCCGACCCAGAGATGAGAGCAATACTCCACATGGGGCCTCACCTGAGCTTTGTAAAGCATTAGGAGTTGCCCAGGGGTGAAGTACCACTTCACTCTGTTCAGCACACTGAGCTTTTTGGAGGCCATTTTGGCCTTATTTTCCAGATGACCCCTAAATTCGACTTTGCTGGAGATGTCCACACCAAGGATCCCAATACTGTCAGATCTTAAGAGGTATGCTCTGAAAGCGAGGTGCTACAACAAAAGGGTTTTTTTTTAGCGGTGAATGCACAGACTTGAGTCTTACTGGGGTTGAAATCAACTAGGTTCAGAAAACCCCAAATCGAGACTAGATCTAAAGAGTCTTCGATTTCAGACACAAGCCTGGCACGACTCAGGGTACAATAATTCACAGACGTGGATGATGCATGATGCGTTCGGTTGTTTCCGGATTAACCGATGGCCAATGTTTTTTTGTAATGTATCTGTAAGTATGTAATTAGAATAATATTTTCTTAAGAAATAAAAATTTGTAGGAAAAAATCTCATTAATTTTCTTATTAAAATGAGCTTTATGTACAGATCTCATTTTTTTTTCCAATAAGACAACACATGAGTAGATGGTCTACCATATGGCAAGTGGTCACCATCACCAATAGAGACATGTAACACCAGGCAGGATACAGGTGTAATGCCAACCTTGTAGAATCCTATAATACATAGGTGGATGGTCTAACATATGGTAAGTGGTCAACATCACCTATGGAAACATGGAACACCAGGCAGGATACAGGAGTAATGCCAACCTTGCAGAATCCTATTTACAGCTTCTGTTAAGTATTAACATCCTATTAATATTATAAACGTGAAAGTTTGTGAGGATGGATGTATGTTACTCTTTCACGCAAAAACTACTCAATGGCTTTTAATGAAACTTTACAATAATATAGCTCATACATCAGAATAACACATAGGATATATTTTATTTTGAAATTTGAAAAAAAAAACTTATAAAACAAAGCGAAAGGAGGGCGGGTCGCTATTTTATATAAATTCTGATTATTAAAAATTTTAATTAATATAAAATTGGATACAAACTCACCAAGTAAGCATTCCACCAATCCCATGCCCTATAACAATTGCAGGATTGTTCTGTGACACTCCAAGTGCATCCATTAGAGTTGACAATTCTTCAACAACTCTTGGTGGAGATAAATTAGATCTGCTGCCTCCTTCGCTCCCGCCTGTACCCCTGAGGTCCAGAGTAATGATGTGGTAGCCAGTATCGGCCAACTGTCGGATTATTTTATACCAGTTTGGATCCCACATATTGCCAGTATCTGGAGCATCTCCGAGAATGAGAACTATCTGGCCAGATTTTGGACCTATTTCTACATAGTGATATTTCACCCCCTAAAAAAAATAGGGGTTAATATAAAAATATTTAGGAGATGCATATTTATAAAATTAATTATTTTTTAATTTAAAGAATGTATAATATATATTATAAAAACCATAGAACCAACACAGTTATGACATGAAGCAGTCTGTCCAATAGTAAGTTTATTTGGATTATTCATTTATTCTGAGGAATTTTGATATTTCGAAAATATATAATTTTATATGGTTTCCTTCAAAATATTAGGATTAAACTGCAGTTTGCAAAACAACTTAACAGGTTAAAAATATGTTGCCAAAATATCATGTATTACACCCAAGTTTTTTATGGAACATTAAAATACAAAATATAACTACTACGGAAGATTATTAGTTTTACACTACCCCCTTAGTTACAGTACAGTATTTTTGGAAAGAAAGCTACGTTTCATACAGTTTTTCCAGTACAAAAGAAATAGGTCCTTCTTCTACGAATTTAAATGCTTGTATATAATACATACCATGATTTTAATATAACAGTGTGTGCCTATAGATGAATCTACAGTAAGTTGAATTGATGAACTTTTCGACAGTTTTCTTCGATGTCCTTTCCATAACCTTTTCACAGCGATGGTCAATAGCTGCCACACACCGATAAATATGCACTGTATAATTAATTCCACCGCCTGCCATCCAGAAATCACTTGAAGCACTTTTCTATTCTTTGCACCCATGTTTGTGACATTGAAATAAAGTGGCGTGAGGTTGTTAGTATCACGTTACGAAATGTATGATAAGCTCAAAGGTTTTCTGTAAAATGATAAAACATCAATGCTCTACGGTTCGGCGCATTCTTATCAATATTATCGAACTCGTTTCGAAGTAAACGGATATAAAGCAAAGGCCTATATAGTTCGACTTGCTGGCTGTCAGAATGAATTTTTTTTATAATTTATTTGGACATTGGCATAGTTATTGGTCACAGCAAATAATAAATAACTTTTTATCTCGTCATTGTCTAGTCCCGTCGAAGATAAAGTGATAGTAGGTTTACTGAGGACTAGTGAGGAGAGATTTGGACTCCTTTGATAAACACTGAAAATGTAGACTTACGCCTTCATTTAATTATTATAAACAATATGCATTAACACTAGGCACTTTGAAGTATAGTAAACTATCACTATTAAACCACAAATCCCGCAATACACAATTTTTACAATAATCGAACAAAAAATCAACTTTACTACTCGGGTTCCCGCCAAAAAGTTAGAATAATGTTAGAATGCCTCCAAGTGTTAGAATAATCAAATGCCTGGAATGTCAACTGGCTTTTTTGGAGGGCGGATGTTAACAAAATACGTTTTAGATTTTAGGAAGAAAACTTGTAACCGGCAGAATGTGGTAATTATATCATTGCCATATATGACGAAAAAATAAATGTCTAATAATAGACATTTTTTTATTTTCATGTATGGCAAATTTGCAATTACCACATTCTACCGCTATCAAGTTTATTACGTAAAATTAATTGATAATTATCACAAATATTATACACAAATACTAGGTCTCTTGAAGTTTGTTAGGCGTTTTAATAAAAAGTGTATTGCGATCAGCTTATAAAGTAATCTACCTTAGTGGGTGTTAGGTAATATTTACTAGAGCCGGTTTAAAAATCATATTTCTATTTTATCTGAGATTTTTGAATGATCAATGTCACGGCTGTGCCGCCCGGTGATTTACGATGTTAACCCGAAGCCCGGACGAGCGTCCCCCATCCGGACGCGTCCGGGTCAAACCCGGAGGGGTGGCAGCCCTAATCACATCCCACACCATCAGCCTGTCTCTCCACTGCTAGATGTAGGCTTCTCGCAAGGCTCGCCACCACACAAGATCCTCAGCTCTTCTCATCCAACCACCACGTCCCTCACTGCGCTTCCCGGTACGTGGCCTCCATTTAAGGACTTGTCGAGGACTGATATCCGATGGTTATTATCGGTTGTCAATTTTGCGGCAAATATGACCTGCCCATAACCACTTCAACATGCTGATTCAACGAGTTATGTCCGTGACTTTAGTTCTTTGGCGAATGTCTTTGTTTCGGATCCTATCTCACAAAGAAACTCCGAACATAGCTCGCCGAGTGACCTTGAGCTTATGGATCAGGCCTACTGTTAGGGGCCACGTTTCGGCAACATACGTCATAACTGCCAGGACGCACTGATTGAAGACTTTCAGCTTTAAGCATTGTGGTATAGGCGACGAGAAGAGCTGACGCATTTACCCAGATGCTGCCCAGCCAAATTGAATGCGTCTATCGACCTCCTTGCTGAAGTTAGGCTTGCTGGTATGATGCTGAATATAATGGTCGGCGTCTATCAGTCCCGGAAGAACATGTTCATTGAACACACTCCAGTGGATCACATACTCCAGTTTTTTTTTAAATTTATGGTGCATGCGAGTATTGGGGGTCACCGCCGAGCTAGAGATAATTTTTAAAAATCCGTACTTATGGAAAAACACAGTTGTACGGGCCGACGATTTGAATTCACAATCACACGAATGTGAGTCGAGTATAGATACCCCTAGGCTATCACCGCTCAATAAACTAACACTATTAAACCATAAATCCCACAATACATATTTTTTACATTAAGATCATTACCTTGGTTAATCCAATGCAAAAACGCTTGTAGAATATCGAATCTTATTAAATCGCAGATACCTATGTACTTTATTTACTTCTAAAAAGGTCTCCATGGAAGAGAGGGTTCACTTAATCAAGAATCCCTTTCACAGAAGTGAGCCCTTACAAAAACAAAACGTGTATCCGCACTTAAAACTTAAAATGTTGTTGTAAGTTTGAACGTGAGATGTCTACACACAACAAGAAGGGTTTATTTAAAAACATATTAAGGTCGCTCCGAGACGGAGGCACTCAACGGAGTCCAAGAGATAATAACGACAAACACAAAATGTCCAGTCACGTCGGCTAACGATCGCTAAACGAGTTATGCGCATTGAAAACGATAAATAACGTTTAATTCTGCTCACGCGTTGATCGATTATAGTGTAGTCGAATTAAGGATGTGTGAGGAATTTTAGAAAACGCCTATAGAAATTTTACAAGCAAATTGTTGTGCTTGATTTATTTCAGTTTGCAAATGGAAATAATGTACCTATAATATTTTGTTTATAGAATAGGTACCTATACGTATATACGTACCCACGATTTCCTTTCGATTGTTTATTTTGTTTATAGAATAGGCACCTATACGTACCCACGATTTCCTTTCGATTGTTTATTTTGTTTATAGAATAGGCACCTATACGTACCCACGATTTCCTTTCGATTGTTTCGACTATCGGATCGTTTTCACCCGGTGCACGAAATGTTTGCTGAAAATCACCGTTGTAGTAGATAACATTTCGCTGCGATATCAATGGTGAGTAGAGTTGTATAGTATTTTGATATCACACTGCAGCGCTGACATTTTTATTTTACTTATACTATGATAGTACAATGAATTTGTTTTTATGTATAAAAGGTAAACTCTAAAATTACTAGCTTGATATTGAAAATTCTTTCGCTTTTCAGAATACACTAGTCAGAATACAAAAGTCTCGGTTCCATAAGTAATCACAATATTTTGTTAATCATTAACAATATTTTTAGAAACAAAAGACAGCGGTTTTTACGCCACCTAAGCGAAGATAGAGCAGGACATTAGTTGTATAAAGCTATCTATAGTGTTATATAAATAAACTGTAACCAGACCTTTTATCGTCCACAGTCCAGTGTTGGAGACGGGCCTCCTCAGACACGTTGGTTGAGGGATAGGGTGTCCCATGACATAAGGGGGGATTTTTTTGCTAAATCAGATACGCAGACACTCTATTTAACTCGATTATTAATTATTTTACTGATCATTACTAATTATTCGATTACCAAATACTATTGCCTTATGAGAACCCGTGCCGATTTAATATCAAACTCACAACTTGAGAATTTCTACTGAGGTAGGTACCTACTATGGATAGATTGGTGCTATGGATGTAGTTTTGGAAAATAAAACACCAATTGGTCCAAATCGTACATTTATTACCTACTATTATTATACATTTAAAAAAATCAATTATTGAGCATGTCTATTTCCTTTTCAAAATTTCTTTTTTACAGTTAGGATAGATCTTTCTGTGCTTTTTTACACAACGTAACAAAAATTGTTTTTGTTCCTTCTCAACCGTAATCAAACCATTAAAGTCTTGCATCAACTTTACAGCCCTTTCGGCTATATCGTTTACTTATCTAAGGGTTGACACAGTATTTCTGGCTTCTAGAAACGAGGCGTTAGTCACCCATAAAGATGAACATTCGTGGAGAAAACTGTCATCAATTCTGTGACGAGAGAACAAATACTTGCTCTTGACTGATATAATATCATAGATGTTTTTCTCTGAAATAAAAAAAGAATAGAGTACGTGAAATTACAAGAGATAACTAAAGACAGAAAACTACAGCATTTATCTGTCAAACTAACCGTAAAATGAACAACAAAGTTACTCCTTCGATGGGATGTAGGTATCGTTTCCCAGTGATCGATATTTTTCTTTAGTTAAATTCGCCAACATCTGTACTTTTGTTGCTTTGTCCATCTCATCGTCAAATAGTGACACGATAGCTGCTTTATCAGCTAAAAGTGTTGTCTAAATTTCTGTACAGCTGCTTTCGAGATAATTTTGTCAATGTTTTCAAGGCTTTAATGACTTCAGGAAGCACAAATCTTGGTAAGGTGATTTTATTGCCAAATTGCATTGAAGCCATAGCTTGACATAGGATGTTACAATAAACAAGCAGACGTTTAGCAGAGCTGGCTTGTCCTTACTGGTTATTTTGAACTGAGAACTTAGTAACGATAATTTCAGGGAATAGATCGCTCTCACCATCCATCGAGCTTGGTGCATGGCACCTGTTGGCCTAATTTAGAATATTCGGTCTGTATCTCCATCTAAAAATATGACTGAGAGCTCTACCAACTCTCGATAATCATCTCTAACTATTTTTTTGTCACTTCAGCGCGATAGAATTTTCAATTTCAATTTCAAAGCTTCAATTTTCGAAGCGGTATGTATGTTTCCATATTTTCCCTATAGCACTGTATTTTGTCAAAATCGAGGCTTTACCAATTTTCTCTGAACTTTTGAAGAGCGGAATGTCGGAACTTGACTGATTTTTATTACCAATTTATGATTTTAAATACACTTTTCAGCACCAGTTTGTAAACGTGATGGCGACAAGCAAAACTAAACAATAGTCACATGGGACCGCTTGCTCGCACGCCTACTTCTCTATTAAAAAAAGTCTGTCGAGTTTTTGCTCTAGCAGCACACAGGCACCATTGATACGACCCTTACTCTAAGCCGTAGTATCACAACAGATAATTTGCACTTTATCTTCGAAATTCCAATTTATGATCGCATTCAAAACAGCCTGCGCCTGCTCTTTGCCCGTGGAATTATCCAATTTTGGCACAGCAATAAGTTGATCCTTATTTCCAAACGAAATGACTATAGGAAGATATTCTTTTTTTGGATTTTCGGGTATCTAGTGCATTCAACAGTTTGCCGTCCTAGTGAACAGTTACAAGGACTTAATTTAACAGTTATCTCATTTTTAAATCAACTTTTATGGCTTCCGCGGGTTACCGATATCGCGTTTTTCCGCACGGATTCGTTGGATGGAAGACTTAGGCACTTATCGGAAATTCATCCATATTATGTCCAAGTGCCTCGATAGTAGCTTGAAGAATAAATACACCGTCTCCCATACTCAACTGGCACCTGTCTAATGCAGCTACTTTTGGAGTAATTAAATCTTTCTTCGTTACCATTACAGTAATCCTCAGTCTCAGGTTGTGTGCTCTCGATCACAGTAGGCAGATCATTTTGTGAATCCATATTCTCACCAGAACTGGAAGCTGAATCGTTCTGTACAGGTTCATACGATGCCGTAGAAGTTGACGCGGAAAAATATTTCATTCGCCGGTTTTCTTCTTCAATAGCCCTTCAATAGTGGCGCCCTTTCTTCTTTGTCAGCCAGTTTTTTATCCACTCCAGCCAAGTTACCCCCAGGGTTGACCTGGCTCTCTCTGTCGCTAAAAGAAGATTTTATCTTATCTTATCTTTTTATTAATTGAAGTTACCTACACGGTATTACCTAATTAATACCTACATCGGCATGTGCAATATCAAATAAATTGCCCAAATTGCTTGTAAATTCTTGTTTATGCCGCTTGAATATGTCTTATGTTTTCATTGTCGTAAGTCTCGCTAAACTTGATATAAGTTCACAAATTTTTTACACAATTCGTTATGGTTTTAGTAGGTAGGTATTCGTGCATTTTCTCTAAATATAACACACTCGTGAATAACGATATTTGCCCTTTCATTAATAGTTAATTTCACTTCACGGGTGTTATAAAATAAAGTTGCGAGTATCTACTTGTCCATTGGAGGGAAGTTTTGATCCCGTTATTTGATATTTTACGTCTCCTAATAAAAATATACTCTTTTTAGAATTGCGCAATTCCACTGACATGTGTAGGTATTGACTAGAAGCAATACCTAAGTTTATTTATTTATTGACAATACCTACAACTGGAAATCACATGCACGTCGACGCATAAGCGCGCGCTCGCCCAAGTATGCAAGTACTGACATGTTTCCATGTAAGTCGGCACGGTTTGCCGTACTCCAGAGGTCATGAAATTTGATTTAGGTGTGTTTTGATATAAGACAAAAAAAAGTGAGTACCTACCTATGCGTTAAAAGAAGTGAGTACCCACCTATGCGTTAAAAAAAAGTGAGTACCTACCTATGCGTTAAAAAAAAGTGAGTACCTACCTATGCATTAAAAAAGTGAGTACCTACCTATGCGTTAAAAAAGTGAGTATCTACCTATGCGTTAAAAAAGTGAGTACCTATCTATGCGTTAAAAAAAGTGAGTACCTACCTATGCGTTAAAAAAATTGAGTACCTACCTATACGTTAAAAAAAGTGATTAGGCACCTACCTATGCATTAAAAAGTGAGTACCTACCTATGCGTTAAAAAAAAGTGAGTACCCACCTATGCGTTAAAAAAAGTGAGTACCTACCTACCTATGCGTTAAAAAAAAAATTGAATTTTTGCGACACCGTAATGAGAATGAGGAATGAGAATGCCTTAAACCGCTACGCTGCTGGCCAAGCACATTGGCGACTCTTTCAGAGAGTCTTAGAGTCCACTATTTTTAGAGCTGGTGTAGTTCCCCAGGGCTCGATGGTTCCTGAAGAGCTTGATGGTTGATGGCTTGATACCCAGGGCCCAGGGTTTCCCCTTTTATGACACCGACGGGACTGTTCCCGGCAAAAGGCATGTTGTCGCAAAATAGAATAGTGTGGTGCCATTCTAATGCCAGCAAACACCACACGACTATAAGTGTGATGCTACACGGACGGTTCTCCCGCCGCGGGAATCCGCTCGAGAAAGCTGTCGCGGACCATCAAACTACACGGGTTGCGGTTTACTGCTATCTTTTGTTCATTCTAAAAATGGACCCGCCAATGATCACTGCTCTTGCAGCGCTTATTTTAATAGAGTTATCGAAAAATAAAAAAGGGCGCAGTGTTTGGGTGGACCCAGTATTAAGTGATCGTTTAACTGCAGGAATATTTCATTCAATGTTTAGTGTACACCGAGATAATCCTCACATGTTCTTCTCGTACTACAGAATGTCTGTGAACTCGTTTGATGCACTTCTATCAATTGTGAGCCATCGTATTAACAAACAAGACACAAATATGCGACGATCCATCAAACCTGCAGAACGTTTGGCTGTAACACTCAGGTAAATAAAATCACATTAAATGTAAATCAGTGTAATTTATTTAGTTAAGAGGTAGGTAAGAGACAACATTAAAATAATCATCATTTTCCATTGATGTGTCGGAAGCAGCATCGTTTCGTGCCGATGTGACACTAGTAATTGGAGAAAATGCTTCAGAATATGGTGCAGAGCCAGAGCTCCCACGTGAGTCCTGGTTCCTCCGGTAAATGAATTCAGACAAGTTGCTAGGAATACTGGAGTTTGTTTCTTTTCTTTGTATATTTCTGAATAAATTCGTAATTTGATATCTGGTTTCCATAGCCAAATCTGGAGTCATTGAATTCATAATGGGCACAAACGACAGAAGAAATGGTCGATTTCCTTTTGCATCACTTTCTTTATTATCTTTTTGTAATTGCAAACTTTCGTTCAAAAGTTTTGTTATTTGAGGAATTTCGATTATTTACTTTTGGTTCTTCTTTGTAAGAACTTTTTTTTGTCGAGGTGATCTCATCAAAATATCGCCTTCAATGTCCTGATTTCTTGTCGAAGGTGAAGGCGATATATTAGACTCACGTTCGTTTGAAGTACTGAAGGCGGCAGTAGGGCGTAAAAAGGACAAAAATCCAAAATAAATATATCGTTTTTTTTTTGGTGCTGATTGTCCCGACACTGTGGTAGTTTCTGATTTTACTTCTTTCATATAACTATCTCTGATGTTCTTCCACTTCTTCATTAGATCTTTTACTGTAAAAAAGAAGTAACATATTTATTACGTACCTTTTTTATTTTTTCAGATATTTGGCTTCGGGGGGAACATTCACAGATTTGGAATATGATTTCCAAATTTCACGAAAAACCATATCGTTTATTGTAAAAGAAACCTGTCTAGCTATTTGGCAAGAACTGGGACCTTTAAAAATGCCAAAACCAAATAAAGAAAGATCGATCAATATTTCTGAGAAATTTTACCAAGAAGCGAACTTCCTTAATTGTGTTGGCGCCATAGACGGCAAACATATTAGAATTATTTGCCCTCCGAATGTTGGCTCTCGATATTATAACTACAAAAAATATAATTCTTTTATTTTATTAGGAGTGGTGGATGCGGACTACTGTTTTACAGCCATTGACGTTGGTGCCCCAGGTCGAGAAGGTGACTCATCAATCTTCAAGAGTTCAAATTTTGGGCAATAGTTAATACGTTCTCAGTTAGATTTACCAGAGCCAGCTCATCTTCCTAACAATATAGGAGAACTTCCTGTACCTTTTGTTTTTGTAGGTGACACTGCATTTGGTTTAAGCACAAATGTAATGAAACATTTTCTTTACGAAACATAACAACATGATTCATTAAAATAAAAATCATACGTTTATGTTTACGTTTTATGTTTAATTGTTATTTTCTGGAGATTGTAACAACAAAAGGCAAACCACGAAAAAAAATTTTTTTTTACCAGTTAAAATTACATTAGCCTGTAAGATGAGCTGCACAAATTGCAAATGAAAAAATCTGCAAATTCGTAAATATCATATCAAAAAATAAGATAAGGTTAGAAATTTGATGAACATAACACTAAGTGGATAGCGTAGATAGTGACTACAAGTGGACTATTGTATTATACATAGCCTGCCCATCAACCAGTTTCAAGGTTTGCCTTTCGTTGTTTTACAATCTGTATGTACCTAGTTGTCGCGATTGTGTTTATAATTGTACCTAATTAGAAATAAAAAGTCAACTTACTAGCTTTGTTTTTATCTTCTGCGCCTAAATCAGCCCGACCAGCCACCACTTCCTGTCCTATCTCCATCCATAGTTTTGCTTTCAATTCTGGATTGGCGTATTCCTTCAACTTTACTCATATAAAGCAGGCCGATCTTGTATTTCTACAATAAATCGCTCTGTATCGAACATGTTGTAATACGAGTCACGACCACCGCCCTCGCAGAAGCTCTTGCGCAGAATGACGCAATCGCGGGAAACCGCCGTCGTGTAGTTTGAGCGAGCGGTTATCAGCTGCGGTTTGACGCTGCATGAGGCGGTCTATTTGCCCCCGCCGGTGAACCGCGGCGGGAAACCGCTTAGTGTAGTATGCGTCATATAACTTATATGTTAAATTGTGTCTGCGACGGTTTGCAAGCGGATTCCCGCGGCGGGAGAACCGCCCGTGTAGTATCGCACTAAGTGTTATACCTACTCGTATTATTATATCTAAATAAATATGTATTTAAATCTACATCGGTATCTATCTATCCGCCTATAGCGTCTACTACTGGGTCTCTTGCAATCACAAGGAGGTTTTGCGTAGTATACTAAGTATTTAATCCTAGTCTTTAGTGAAGTAGATACCTACCTATTTGTATCTGTAAAATAAAAATTATATTCTATTAAAATAATCATATATCTACCTACATTATCCCAGAGATAATTTTTCAAATCACATCGCAAACCAATCGACATTCGGTTTTGTGATGTGTTTATTAAAATATAAAATTTCAAATTAGAAATAAATAAAAGTAAATCCAAGAAAAAAAACCCTAAGATTTTTAGTAAAGCGTAGCTTTCTCTGTGCAACGAACTTTTCCCAATGGAGTGGTGACATTGACTGAAGTCGGATGCGACGTCACGCTCTCACTTCACCCCCCATCTGATATTATGTACCTACTATATGCTGCGATATAAGGGTGTACTCGTATTACATAGCTTTTGATAAGTAGGTAGATACTACGTTTCATCATATTTTATTGTAGAGCGTGAAATTTTGAGGTATATCTGACGTCTTTTTCAGCCATTATCTGTGGGTACGTGGGTAAAGAAAACTTTCCAATGTAACGAATTACTTTTTAATGTGTTAGTAGTGATACTTGAAGTTTTCACCTGAAGGGCTGAGGGGGAGAATGCACGCTGCAATCCAACAGCTGCTGGGCGCGCTCGACTGGCCACGTTACCCCTCTTTCACACAAGACTACCTTGAAATGTTCTGCATTTCCCACTTTATCTTATTTCCCTAATGTACGTAGGTACGTGTTTCGGTAGTGATTGAGATGTGTCAGAGCTCATTCCCATCCTATCCCTCCCCATTTTCCCAACCTTTTCTCCAAATCCATTCCTATATCTCCAAGGGCAGGCAGCGCATCCGAGGGCTTGCCAACGTTTGTCATTTTGAACTAATGTTGACATGTATCTCGGATGTCTATGGGAGACAGTATCCGCTTACCATCAGGTGGACTGTATGCTCGTCTGCCGCCTACATCCATAAAAAAAAAACCTACAATATTCTAACGAATGCCAATTAAAATGCCAATTTAGGTGTTCAAACGATTACAAATCCTTTTCAACTAACTCCTTATACTTAACTTCATAGATAGATAGCTGAGCTATAATGTATGGTGGACATTTTGTTGAGTAGTACGTATTTTTGCCACTTGTCAGTACAGCTATCAGGCGTTTGAGACTAGGTTCTCAGATAAAAATATTCGCCGTTCACTACTGCTAGATAAGCTAATGAAACGTGTCTGTCGTCAGATAGGCGGGTTAACCATTAAAAAAAATAGAAAAGTACACGTCATGTACCTACGTATATAATACAGTCATTTCTGTGCGATAAGTAGGTACACCCACCATTCTGACATACACTATTGAAATCCTTCTCAGGATCTCAGGACCACCATCCACCCAACAAACTGCAAATGTTGTGCAGCAGCCAATACATTAGTCTAGCGCTCGTTTGACATAACTTCACACAAATGGACTGTATTTAATTTATAGGATGTACCCAATAGTATCTTCATCTCGTGCTTCTTGTTATTAACTTATCACAACATAAAATGTCCGTCGGGTCACGCCAACGACACGAATACTACTGCAGATTAATTGCATTTCGCTTGTCTTATGGACAATTGGGCAGACGCAACAAAAGTGTGTACAAAAGTGTAGTTATAGCAGGGTAAATAATGTACTGGTAATGGGGACTCTTGTGTACTGCATATGCGGCCTCGGTATGTGTACACACTTACGTATTTTAGGTCCAAAATGTGCAATGTGCGCTACGCACGTGTTTTCAAACTCTGGAAACGGCGCTTTCTGCTGTTACTGCATCACCTTCGTATGTATTAAGGTTTTGCACCGGTTTTTGAATTACTGAAGAAAACCTGGAAAACGGAGAAATCATTTATTCTCTTGTTTTGATTTTTATAAGTGTTTTATGAATTTGTAACTAAAAAAAATTATTACCGCAGCATTTTCTTGTCAATATCTTGTCAGTATGTAGGTACCTACGTTAAGGTAACTTTACATATTTATTGCAAGTACCTAGTTCAATTACACAGGGCACCGCTCGCTGCAGATTTATTATTAACCCATAAATATTTGTATGTACTTATGTAGTTCATTTATAAATAAATTACGACTTGGATATAAAATCAATACCTATACCTACCTACCGATATGGCTGTTTTATTGGGCGACGTCTATAATACAATTACGCAGGTAGATCCCGAGGTTAACGTGAACAAACATACAGACAGACATACTTCATACGGGGTATAACAGAAAACTTGTATATGTTCTTTACTGAGTTTGTGGTAATAAATAGTCAGGGATTTATGGATCACTATGAAGAATTACTCGATGACATGTCGTTCTGCCACATCGTACAAACACGTCCATAGCGCAGCGGGCGATCTTCATGATTGTTAATGGCACATTGTCGCATATCTATTAACATTGAATACATACGGGACAGATTGTGATGTAAATCGGCGCGACGTCGCAGGGGAGCTGGGGGGCGGGACGCCCCGTGTCGTGAGTTGATTTATAATTATTACTTGTGGGGGAAGACTATGTATTGGGAAGTGATGATTTACTGTACGCTTATTGATTTGAATAGGCGTTTAGATACATAGGTAAGTAAATACTTAAATATTCAAATGAATGGAACAAATTTTATGTTATCCTAATTAATATAAATAAAAATGAAAGGATGTCCGTTAGTTTGAAATGCTTTCACGTATCGACGGATGGACGAATCGAGATTAAATTTTGCACGGATCTACTTTGGGAAATGCACATAGGTTACATAATTAAGGTTCCCGTGGGATAGTGACCGCCCGGGCGAAGCCGCGGACAAAAGCTGCTTCTTCTTCATGTGGTGCCTCTCCATCTACTCGAGCTCTTAATGTTTTGCCAGGTCGCTTTCGAGCGATGCCATTCCACTCCCGCATTACGCAGTTACGCAACCATGACTTTTTCTTATTGTCATATAAACAAAAGCTATATAATATGTCATATAAAACAGATAAGAATAAAAGAGCTCAATCGTTTTAAAACGGCCACATTTTAATCTTTTTCATTTTATCAACACAATCATAAAATTAAAAGTATTCCTAAATAAAGTAAACGCTTAGAATTACACATTTAAATGGAGATATTTAACGTATTATACGATATAATGGAGCGGACACAGTGGTGTCTTGTAACTTACCATCTTTTAGATTTGATGTAATTTGAGACGCTCTAAGTCTAACGTTATAAGATATAACAAACTTACATTTACAGTTTTAAAATTAGTTTATATACCTTATGATAAAAGTACTTAAGGATGTTTCTAAAATGAAATTCAATAATAGAACGCCAAAAATATGTTTGCTGTATACGTGTATGTGGTTTTCATACGTATTGTTAGAATTAATTTTGCATTACGCTGCAGAATTATAGATTTTTAATAAGGGTGTCGTTTCACAACCAAATCCGATTACTGAGTTTCGTGTTTCACTTGAGACGACGCGAGGCCGCAAATCGAATTTGAATTCAATAATGGGAAAATAACATAGTCAAATGTCATTTGAATTGGAAAATAATGAATTCGAAGTGCAGTGATTGAAAATGTTTGGGGTTAATTTGAAAACCGAAGATATGTTGCTAATTGGGAAGGGTATTTATTAATTTTGATCAACATAAACCAAACATAAAGTTTGGGGGAGAGTGCACGGTGCATTCCCACAGCCGCTAGACGCACTCGACTGGCCACGTCACTTCTCTCTCACAGAAGACTACATGGAAATGTAGGCACTGTATTTCCTACTTTATCGTATTTTCCCAATGTACGTAGTAGGTAGGTAGGATCGTATTTTAGTAGTGAGTGAGATATGCCAGAGCCTATTCCCATCGTATTCCTCCCCATTTTCCTAACCCTCTCTCCAAATCCATTCTTATATCTCCAAAGGTAGGCGTGCATTCGGGGTCGTGCCAACGTTTGTCATTTTGGTCTAATGTTGGCACGTATCGCGGATGTCTATGGACGACAGTATCTACTTACCTTCAGGTGGACTATGCTCGTTTGTCACCTTTTTTTATAAAAAAAAACAGAATTAGGAGATGCACAAATGGTAGAGAGAATGACTAATACAGAGATAAGTAAATAAACGTTTGTAGCCTTTATTATACATAGATCGAGTGTAAAGACCTCATTACACTCACGTTATTCAGGAGTCCTAACTCACTTAGTGACTAAATTCAGGATGGTGTATCTACCTAACAGGAGTTTTAGAGGTTGTAATCGGCCTGGGTATCTAATTGATAAAGTAACTGTCCTAACTGTTACCACCCCATCCTGAATTGTGACTAAGGACAGGTAGGTAGGTACCTACTTGAATATCATGAAGTGTAATAAAAAAAGCCCATAATAAACTTATTTTTTTGGAAAAAATGTACCCAAGTACACCTTCAATTGGAGTGGGTGAACCACAAAATTCTGTTAAAATCCGTACATTTCACGTTCAGAAAAGAGTAAAAATCTGAAATCCAGTTTACTGACGAACCGGGTGGCGGACAGTTGCTTTTTTTCTCTCTGTATATGGCATTAGCATGCGCCGCCGGCGGGCGACCGGTAACCGCGTTACGAGTTACGTACTACGTCTAACTGCGTTACGTGCTAGGGTACAATGGCGGCCACTCGTTACCCACTTGACTGTGTAACTTCGTTTTGTGAACGCTCTCGCGTCCCTCCGCGTCGCTGTTCACTAAAGAACTGTGGGGACGTAGATATTGATTTATTTTGGGATAGATGCTTTATTCATATTAACGCTATTAAAAACCTAGTCTATACAAGCCTCTACAGGTCTATATAACAGGTCACATGGAATGTTATATGAACTATTTAGAAAATTTTTTTTTCAAAAAATATAAATAATAAAAATAAAAAACGAGATCTACTCTTACTTACATGTCTGTATAAGACAAATGCAACAATGTGAATTACCTTCCTGTTCAAAGATATTTCGCTCATTTATGTATTGCAAGAGCGTCATTAGGTAAAAATTAGATAAAAAATATACCTACTTACTTACCCTTATTTCATGTATTTTTATATGTAAAGATACCTTCATTAGGTACAGGCTGCTTATAAGCTCATTGGTTATTTTTGCTTATCACCAAAAATACGGCCAGTTCTTATTTTATTTATTTATTAAAATAATATCTAATAAAAGGCACCTACATCACAGCTATAAAAACCAATACGTGCATTCTTTATATCGCTACTCTCCTAACTCCTAGGTATTTAAAACTGCTCTCCTGTGAAATCGTGTTTTTTTGAGTATTGCAATAAATGGGCGATTTGTTCATACCAGCTCTTGCCAACCTACAAATTTTAATGTGAAAAGCGTGGAGCAGTAGGAACTGTTGGTTGCATTCCTCAATGGACCGTGATTAGGAGGGGTACTAATCACGGTGTAATTTTCAGACCGTAATCCACTACGCTGGTCCACCGGTTTCCTCGTGTTGTTGTCACAGTTCGTGCTAGTGATAATTGAAACACTTGAAGTCTCTTCGTCGCCTTTAACGACACCTGCGGGAATAGATGGGATGGTGGTATTCTATAGTCGGTCGGAACCACACGGCACAAGCGGCTACCACAAGCCCTGAGGAACTACACCATCTCTTAAAAGAGTGGACGCGTCAATCCGCTTGGCCAGCGTGGCGCTTTTAAGACCTTGGTACATCAGTCATGCACGAGACAATGTGCATGAGGAAGCCCATGCGCAGCAGAGGATACTGAAAGGGCTGGTTGCATTGCATTGCATTACAAGTAGGTACTTAGGTAAGTAGAAGTAGATACGGCTCAGGTTATCATCACTTTTAGAGAGTTATTAGTAGGTTGTAAAATGTATCTAGAGAACGTTTGTAAAATATCTCTTATTAAGTAAAGTCCAGACGGCTCTTTAGCAAGTGACTCCGCATTTTGATTTCTTACTGAGGGTGCGTCAGGCTATTGTGAAAGCTCGTAATACCTATTATGGCGCCCCTACAAAAAGATTTATTTAAAATGTTATTTTACACCCAGCTATGTAGTTCTTTTGTATAGAATTTGTTACTCCATGTGCAACGACATTGCAATAAAATTAAGTTAAACTTTTATTGGATTTTGTACCCTATGTCTTTGTGATATTGAAAAAAAAGTTTATCTATGGTCAGAATTTCGATGCGACGCCATTTTGTCAGCTGTAGGGCGCTTGTAACTGTTATTGAGTTTTAGATTGAGTGGTTTCGTTTCGATATTAATGTTATTTCGATTTGCGTGTTTTCTATTATAAGTGGAAAGCATTAGGTACTCACCTACCCAATAAGAATAATCCAAATAACAATACATACCTACACAAACAATAGCTTTTTACAGGATATTATAAAGGGATAATAGTCAGAGACAATAAATAGGCTTGATAGGTAACAAAATGACGTAGGTTAATAATAATTAATTTAATTGAACGAAATCTACTTTTATAAATGATTTCAGTACCTACCCATAAGTACCTATACCTACCTAATAACTATTTGATGAGTTTCGTATCCTTTAGACCGCCTTATCTCATTCAGGATACTCCATTTCGATTCCAAGTCTATTTAAGGCAAGGAAATCAATCCCTTAGGATTAAAACTGAAAATCGAAGTTATAAGTAGGTATTCTAAAATAATAATACCTACCTAGGTATATAGGTATGCATTGATGCCAATGAAGAATACAAACTGAGGAGGACTTTTTGGGAGTTTTTGTATGATTAATTTAAATATATGACTGTGTGTTTCGTGTGCTTCGAAGTTGTACAACTCTTCTGTGTTCCCTAAACCACTTTACTGAGCGATTTCTAACTTAGATAGGTTCTTCGACAGGACTGAACATTGACGAGATGTGTTTTAAATTGTTTTGATTTAAAAATTGTTAATTATGAAGAAAACTAGACACTTGCATAACATTATGTTAATTATGCATAACATTACTAATTACGCTGTTGAAGAAATAAAAAAGCTAGGAAAAACAATTATTTACGTAGGTCAAAACATTTGTCAAAAATATGTCATTAATTGTGTGTAATTGTGTACTATCTACTACGATGACGGATGTGTCCGTCATTGTAAGATTATGTGCAAGAAACTTTATTTTAAATACTTACCTGTGTCATAGAATCTAAAACAAAATCATTTATTTATGTGCAGTCTGTCTATTATTTATGACATAACACGACTACCCGTCTCCCGCCACCCAGCGTCCGCTCTCTCTCCACTAACGAAGTCAATTTGCCGCTCGTGATGAAGATGACCTGTCCTCGGGGACATTTCAACAATTACCTACATCCCGCCTTTTTGTTTCATTGGCACTCGTTGGTTTTGTAACAAGAGTATTGTGCATTTAGGTAAGTGTGGATTAAAAAATTGATAAGAGATAATACTTATGTAGATCTCTATTATATATGTATCTAATGTGGCATTACTCGCATAAACCTAGCGATACATGATTAATTAATTAGCACGTTATGGGATAGGTTCTAATTAATGATTGAATAGGTATAAATGTAAGTAACGAAGGTAGGTACCTACTGACAGTGAAGATTTTTGCAGAATGCAGTACCTAGGTACGCACGTCAGAAGTAGCGCACGTTCTGAGTAATTCAGTCAGAGATAGGTAATAGGTATAATTAATGATCGTAAAAGTAGGTATTGTTACACTATGTATGTAATGATTAATGAAACTACTTCGTCACACCATCAGCCTATGTCTCCACTGATGTACATAGGCCTCTCCCAAGGTTCGCTACCACACACCATCTTCGGTTTTTCTCATTCACCCACTATTCGGTGAATTTCTTTAACCCACCACCGCTTCCCGATATGGCCCAAAAACTACCTACTGTAGATAAAATAGATAAAATAATGTAAAATATCGGTCCAGATGTGCAATCTCTATTAAAGATGACGGGCACCTGCCAGTAGGGTGAGTGGGTTCGTTAGTACGAGAGGAGAACTCGTTACTGAGCCAGGCGGCGAATGTACGAGAGGTTCGTTTGTTTGTCTAGAGTCTAGGTACTTGTGTCAGAGCAGTTTTAATTAAACGCCGAGGATTTCTGGAAGATTTGCAATTTTATTACGAGTGCATTTTATATTGCGATAAAAAACATACAAACACTTTCATTAACACGCTTCTAGTAATTTGACCTGTAACTTTGTGTTGCTGCGATCTAAGAACATGGCGTACCTAATATTTCAGCTGCACCATAAATAGCATCGCAGTAAAATACTTATTTAATCATTATAATAACTGTAGTAAATCAAAGAAATTTAGCCTACCACAATGTTATTATCCACAAATAAATTCAAAATGCAAGAAAAGTGAAGCAATGTGTTATGCGTGTAACGTCAGTCACAGGCTCCTTTAGTGATGAGTAGGGCTCGGATAAATATGTACCTATTCAAAATTACAACATATGTATCTACATATAATATGGACCGAAAAATCTAAAATATGGGAAAAATATGTAGTTAAAAATAACAATAGTTTCAAAAAAACACTGTTTATTGCGAAAAATCAAAAAGTATTATACAATTTTACTCAGCTTCCGTTTCATTAACATTATTTGAATTGCAGTATATAATCACGTGTTTCTTTAAATTTTCAAAATTAAAACTCATTTCTGTTTGGACGAAATAATGCTTTGTTCTGGCTGAATGATCTTTCAACATCACAGGATGTGATTGGAGCATACGTATATTTGCATAATTCTGCAAGTGAATAGGACACGTCTAGGTTGCCGTCTAATGTTGCGCACAGCATGCTGTTAATTTTTTTAGCGTATGAAATCCTTTATTTTTTTCCAGTACATAGCTTAATTTTTGTTTAGCCACTTCAGCAACGGGGCCTTCTGCTTTAAAAACTTTCTTTTCGATTGCTTCGATAATCTTCAAATTATGATTTAGTGAAGTGGAAAAATTTTCGAGTGCGTTTATCTGGTGTGATAAAAAGCAATAATTGCTTTTAATGTAGACCAAATCCTTACGTAGAGTCTCATCTTCGAGAAGTTCTTTTGAGACTAAAATACTAGCAGCCTCGTCTTCCAATTCACAAATAATAGTTTTAATTTCATTAAAATGTTCAGTGTAGTATTGAACTGCTGTCAGCCATGTTCCCCAACATGTTGGCGCGAACGTAATACTTACCTGTTTTTGGGCATTTCACAGCGCTGCTGAACGTGGATTGATGAAAATATGGATTATTTAATTTTTTTTCGTAAAATATGGAAAAATATGGAAAATAAAAATTAAATTTTCACGATCCAAATATCATAATTTATGTAGAAAATAAAATTAAGAACGAAAACCATTTAAATTAAAAATATGTATTTACATATTAATCCGGGCCCTAGTGATGAGATATAACGCCACGATGGATATGTCGATACTTATTATAGGGAAAGTAACGTACATTTGTACGTTATTTAATTTTCATCGTTAAACATGTAGTGTTAAATAAAACAATAGAACTGGATTCATCGCCTGATTCTGATAGCGATATTATAAACGGTGAATCCATGGTGTTATCTATGTGGATATCACGGTCCCAGTCAGACATAATAGGTATCTCTTTTTGTTTTATTTACGACCTTTGACCAATTTTCCGGTTGGGCATTGTGGATGGCCTCTTGTAGTAGGTAGTGCCAACATCTTGTTGGCTGTGACTGGCGGCGTGCGGCGAGGTGTTGTTCCTTGCAGCGTGTCCTAGAAAAAAGTTAAATTGTTGGAATATGATACAAAATGTAGGTATCTAATATAAAGATGGGAACTGGAAGTCTATTAATTAAAACTTACCTTTTTGTATCGTATAAATAATAAAATATAACCTATCTAGATAGATATAAATAATAAAATAAATAAATAGATATTTATGATTCATATTCGTGAACTATTTAGATACTTTACTTAGGTACGCCTAGTTATTAACGGAAATGTCATACCAAGGTAGGTAATAAACATAGGTAAGTACCTATAAAATTGCTATCTTTCACCGCCGTTATAAACGCTACGGAAACAGACGACAGTTTCCTTAGCAGAGCGCTATATCTGTTTTGAAAGCAAATTTATGGGGCGTTCACCTAGATAAGCGGGAAAGTGCGAACTCGTTTATTATGCACTGATTTGCATAAATATACTTAGTTGAACTTAACATAAAGCCTATTTATTATCTAATCTTAACGTGTCAACATAACTTAATATGGGCGTGTGTTATGTCGGCCGGTCTTCTCTTCCCACGCTTGTCGTAAAATGCGGTTTAAGGGACAATAAAGCCGCCATCACAAGTGCCTGAAGAGCTACACTACCTCTAACAGAGCGGACTCGCCAACTTGCTTGGCTAGCATGGTGTTTTAAAGCCATACATCACTTGTAGGTATACAATACAATGATCATGAGTAGGCCAGCAGTGGGCTGGTTAAACTGCTAGTATTAGAATCAAACCTTATTAATTAAATTAGATACGTGACAAAAATAAAAATAAATAAGTTATTGTATTTACCTAAGTGTTATTTGTTATTTTTAAGATGATGAATTTACTTGTTCCCCTAAAACGACCAGCTGATTACACAAAAGTTATTGATATCCAAATTCAAATACGCGGTTCTTTAGCTCTATGGCTACTTGTGGCTACTCGAGGGGCCAGTATTTTTGGTACTGTAATTGTCTATGGTTCTACATTGTCTGTGGTCACGTTCGGCTTTTGTGCTGGACCTGTTTGTCTCAAACGGGATGACTATGAAAACAGTTCGGGATGCTGTGTGTTTTTTCAACTGGACCGTGCGTGACCACGGAATGACGTGTTGAATATTTGATTAGGGTCGTTGAGTTCAAATTAAGCATAGATTTCATTTTAAATCTTGTTTTTACAGAAAATATTCTGTAGCTAATAAAAATCCTTAGATACTGAAATTAACTTAGATGTAGGTACTTACTTACTTATTTTATTTATTTAAGTAGGTACCAGTTATTTTTATAGGGGAAACCTGTACAAAATGCATATACCTACCTTGCGGGCAAGAAGGATATCGAGATATCCTCTAAAATTTTAATAGATGGCATTACACTGTGATAGGTAGGTATATATCAAGACACTTGGTTATCTAGGCGGCAACGCCATGACAGTTTACTGAAAACAATTCGTTAAAGTGTTAGGTATAGGCGATCTGTTAGGGTTTTTTTTTTGATGAAAAGTGAATTTTATGGTTTAGCTGGTTTTCGTAGACGCCTTTTTCGCACAGCTATCTATACATACCTACCTACAATTAGTAATTAAGTAGGTACTGCCCACGGGGTTTTTTATCCGGCCCGCCAGCAAGCAAAAAGGTAGACTAATTTGAAAAATTAAATATGTATTAATAAAAATATTAGTATCTAGGTACCTATTAGTATTATGTTTCATTTATTTATTTTGACCCGTCATAAATTTTCATTTTTCAACTCGGCCCGCCGCTGAAATTGAAAAAATTGTCCATCCCTGCCTCAGGAGAATTCTACCAGTAAACCTGAGACGAATGATACATGAGCAACCAAATAGGTGGGATACCTACACAAATAATAATAACAAATTTCATCTCAAATGTAATTACTGCTTTATCTGCAGCAATTATGTTCGATGCTATTCTATAAGTTGTTTGTCATTTACTTCTTACCTAGCAACATATAAAAAAATAGTGAGGGACGCACGGACGGTGTAATGACCGCGATAACAATCTACTTCTTGTAGACCGCTTTAATATCATTACATTACCAAAATTGTTAATGGTCACCCTAATATTGCTCCCTTTCGGTTTTTTGATAAATGTGTTTCGTGGCGATGGCCACAGTTAAAGAAAATAATTACCTGCCTGCTAAACAAAAAAATAACATTGCCATTGAAATACGAGTACCTACTTATAGTAACATGGTTTAAATTACCCAAATAATGAAACATGTGAGCATGTTCTCAAAACTACATTAATGATTCTCCAATTAATTTGGATAAAATTTGAATTTCATATAAGTAGATAATGATATAGAATAAGTTAGTACATTTTCAATTGCGGAAATGGTTTAACTGCTATGGTTAAATACGCTCACGTCACCTTTAATTTCATTTATAAAAGACTCTTCTTTTAAACTATGTAGGTAGGTACCTACCTACCTATATTGGATTTCTCAACCAGTGTCTCTATCTTGTCATACCTAGGTATGCAAGTCATAAGCCCGTAAACCTTTGATATTTTGAATAAAGAAATAATTACTGAAAAGTATAGGGATTCCTATTAATTTATTACACTAAAACGAAGTACCTACCTATGTTATTATAAAATACCTATCGTTTAGAACTAACAACATATTTATAAATAAGTAGGTACTTGACTATAGATTTAGAAAACCTCGTTCAAAAAGGATTGTCTAATTAGGTGTTTATAAGATCTTTTTACTGTCAGTATACCTATAGATAGATAGGTAGATATAGAAAATATTAGTCTCTGATAGATAGGTAGGTGGAGGTGAAACACTGACTTGGAGATTTATCTAAAAAGCAAATAAACGACTAAGGAGCGTCTATTTATCCGGTTCTTACAACTATTTTTTTTTAATTACACATTAACAGAACCGGACTACGAAATGTTTTTATATACAGCCAGTGTGTAAAAAGTTTGACTATGGCTCGTTAGAGCTTTGGTGATTTGTGTTTTAAACATGGGCGTCTTTGGGATATCGATTACACGTGTTTGTATTCTGTGGGTGGATGTTAGGTGTGTATGAAATTGATACTGCCCTATTGGGCGGAGTCCGTCCCAACCAATCCTGTAACTGACACCGTACTTCTTCTTGACAGTCGACAATTCAATTATAGACTCTAAATCGCCACGTTGAAGTCTACATTCCCGGGGCATTTGTCAGGAGTTTTGTAAACGATACCCTAGTTCTTTTTAACGGCTCGAAGGATAATAGTTCTTATTGCAGGTTGGTAAAGGCTGTTATAGCATTTAGGTATTCTGTAATTGATATGTGTGACGAAAATTGACTGTTATATGTACTTTGGGTGAAATGATTTAGGTGTACGGGTAGGTAAGTGATGTTAAATGTATCTACCTAATAGATAATGATGTATCTAATGGATAATAATAGATAATTAAGTACAAAAGCTACGAAATTATTTAAGCAAGTGGGTATAATTAGATGGTACCTACCTAGGTTTATCGGCCATTATCTCCAGACATCCATCAGAGGTCTCAGTACAGTATGAAGTACAGTACGTACCTATCTGGTGATATATATACCTATAATAATATGACATATCATAAATACTGAACCATTTGTACCTACGCCTTCTCTGTTATTGACCGCTTTTAAATTTCAAACGAGTGGGTGAAATCTCACAATGCACCGTATTTCATTGAAAATGCGCCAAATCTATAGCTAGTAGATAGGCACCTAGGTACGTCACCGTGTAATTATCACATTGAACTTAAAAAAGTGCTTCGTTTTATCTGTTGTCAACATCTTGCTACCTACGCTATAAGCTGATACTTAATAAGCCGCAAAGGATATTGTAATTGTACGAACAATCATCCGGTTGTCATCCGTCCAGGTTTACCCTGATGTATCCTAGTTTGGCAGACGACTGGTGGGTCCAGTCGTTCATGGGAGGTTTTTGATGGCGTTTCGGAATTTTAAATTGTGGAGAGTAATTAAATATAGGTAGTCACTTAGGTTACGTAATGGCAAGCCACTTTGATTAAAGCTCTTTACCCAATATTAGGTAGGTATTAGTTTAGTAGGTACTGTAGGTATTCGTGAACATGTAGATGGTGCATTATGTCAATAAATCAATAAATTTCATTCCAGTATTTAATTGCTTTCTTCTTTTTCTAAATTATTTCAGTTTTTCTAATTTTTAGAAAATTTGATTGTTAATAATCTGTGTGTCAAGATTAAAAGCCTGTGATTACCTATTCAAGCTCTTTGTACTAACAGGTTTTTTTATTTTTTTGTTCATTTTATAAACGGCAGCCTTAGCCTTGCATAAACATCGATTCCTACATCGATTCCTTCACCGGTATATCCACAGCCGCTACTAAAAGCAAAGAAATTTAACGATAGTGATGTTTTTAACCAAAACGACGTTTTAATCTTTCAGCAGACCTCAAATAACCACAGTCGAACAATTATCAAAAATAAATAAAGAAAATCTTTTAATCCTAACCCGAAAACCTTAAAAGCCTTATCCTCAGTATTCAAATTAAAGAAAAGATTCTAACAAAAGATACCCGTAAGCTGTCGCAATAAGTAAGTATCTATCATTTTTTGTAAATCAACATTTTACATTTTAACGTGTAAAATACCCAAATTCCTATTTCTATTTTAATAAAAATAGAAGTCATTTTAGAATGTCACGTTGTTGGTGACATGTAAAATGTCGTTGGTGTTTCGGTTGGGGGGAGAGTGGGGCGTTATCGCCCGTTGTGTCCATCTATTTACTAATGACTTCCGGCGGCGTCAGGTGCCCCGACCTCCCCTCACAATCCACATTTGTTTGTGCTAGAAAAAAGTTCCTTTTGTTAATGTTTCCCCGTTTCAATTGCAGCTCTGGCTTCTGTCTACTTATTTAAGTAATTATTTATTATGTAGAGATAATACAACTATCAGAAAATACGAAATATCTGGTTCTGTGAGAGGAAAATGGAACTTACCTATCGCTCACGAATTAATCAGGAAAAAGATAAGTAGATATCATCGATATGAGAATGGACTAGATGACATATCATACGTTCTTAAAGAAACCTGGTTGGCAGCTTCTAGAGGGGGTGAAGCAGATGAGGAGGGGTTCATTAAAATGTCCAAATTTGAAATTTAAGTAGATAAGTAGGTACCTTCCTATCACGTAATGAGAATGTTCCATTTTCAGAACACATGAATAAAATAATTCTAGAGCTAAATTCTAGCTTCTAGAGCTAGTGCTTACCCTGGAGTGCTTGTAGGTACCTATAACATATCCAGTATGTATTCTCATATCGATGATAAATAGGTCCCTACTATGATTCATAAGGCTGATCAAAATCACAGCGTCTGAGACGGCCTGGACAAATAGAACGTATATCACAGGAAATAGCGCCAAAAATAATAATGGGTATAGGTATACAAATTACAAATATACAGATCCATTACACCATTATACAACCAATTTACGAATGTCAACGAACTCCCGTGGGATTGAGCAATAATTCTTACACGGCGGAAAGTATCTACGGTGTTCTCCGATTTGAGTGAATGATAATGTTGAGCACTTCAAAGTTGAATTTCAATTTGACATTTCTGAAACATAACGGCGATTTTCGCTTGCTAACTTGCCAATTTATATTTGGAATTTTATCATCTGTTCTTTCAAACGAATTCAACGCGAAATTGGTCAAAATTTTCATGATCCCACAGTACCTTTGTGTACATGTACAACCATGATGTATTGATGTTGAACGGTCATAGAAGGCTCGCCATGTCCACGTATAATGATTAACAATTCAATATGTAAAATTAATTTACCTATTCTAAACTAGATGTCCTATGTAAATAATGATGCTGGAGAACCATATCCTTTGACACCAGGTCATTTTCTTATTGGCGGACCTTTAATTTCAGCACCAGATTTTGATTACGAACATTCCAACTTGAGCAACCTTAGGCGTTGGCAGTTGACGCAACGGATGCTTCAAGAATTCTGGCGACGCTGGTCTCAGGAATATTTGACTCAATTTTTGCAACGTCACAAATGGACTAAGTCCATTCCGGAGCCCAAAATTGGAGATATCGTCCTAGTTAAGGAAGATAATCTGCCACCTGCTAAATGGCTTTACGAAATTATCATTGAAAAGCATTCTGGTTTGGACAAGGTTCCTCGTGTTGTTAGTCTACGTTGTAATAATCATCATCATCATCATCTCAGCCTTTAGACGTCCACTGCTGGACATAGGCCTCCCCCATTGTCCGCCATTTAGACCTATCGGCAGCGACCTGCATCCAGCGGGTGCCCGCAACCTTTATGAGGTCGTCTGTCCATCTAGCAGATGGACGTCCTCGGCTTCGTCCGCCGGTACGTGGTCTCCATTCGAGAACCCTTCTGCCCCATCGGCCATCGGTTCTTCGAGCTATGTGCCCTGCCCACTGCCACTTCAGCTTGCTAACCCGAGAGGCTATGTCGGTGACTTTAGTTCGTCTACGGATCTCCTCATTCCTGATTCGATCACGTAGGGAAACCCCGAGCATAGCCCTCTCCATAGCTCGCTGTGCGACAGTGAGCTTATTTATGAGGCCCATAGTCAGAGACCACGTCTCGGTGCCGTAGGTCATCACTGGCAACACACACTGGTCGAAGACCTTCGTCTTCAAGCACTGAGGTATTTTGGACGAGAAGACGCTGCGTAGCTTCCCGAACGCTGCCCAGCCGAGTTGGATTCGTCGATTGACCTCTTTCTCGAAGTTGGACCTACCTAGTTGGACCGTTTGGCCTAGGTAGACGTACTCGTCAACAACTTCGAGAATCGAGCTCCCAACTGAAACTGGGGTGGGCACGACATGGACATTCGACATGATTTTCGTCTTGTCCATGTTCATTTTAAGGCCCACCTGTTGGGAAACTCGATTGAGGTCTCCGAGCATTGTGCTAAGATCCTCCAGCGATTCTGCCATGACCACGATATCGTCGGCAAATCGAAGGTGAGTGATGCATTCGCCATCAACGTTGATGCCGAGTCCTTTCCATTCCAGGAGCTTGAAAGCGTCTTCCATCGCATTGGTGAAGAGCTTCGGAGAGATAACATCTCCTTGTCTCACACCCCTCTGCAATGGAATCGGCTCCGTGCTCCCTTCCTGTACTCGGACTGACATGGTTGCGTTGTTATACAAACACTTCAACACTTCGATATACCGATAGTCAATATGGCACCGCTGGAGGGACTGTAGCACTGCCCAAGTCTCGATCGAATCAAAGGCTTTCTCATAGTCCACAAACGCTAAGCATAATGGCAAGTTATACTCCTCGGTCTTCTGTATAACTTGCCGCAGCGTATGGATGTGGTCTATGGTACTATAGCCTTTTCGGAAACCGGCTTGTTCGGGAGGCTGGAAGTCATCAAACCTGCGCTCGAGACGATTCGTGATAACCCTCGAAAACAGCTTATAAACATGGCTCAGAAGCTCAGAAGCGAGATGGGCCTTTATGGTTGTAATAATAGTATTATTAAAAGGCCTATTTCAAAGTTATGCATTTTACCATTTTACCAACTGGACGTTGCCGTATTCCTTATATGAAGTAAGTATCTGAGTTAGAAGTTATCTATACAGAAATCTAATGCTGTACCCAGTTAACCCCTTCACCGCCGCCGCGGTGTCACATCGTGCCGTGCGTCTCGCACCAACCCGTTGCCGTTATTAACTTACCAAAACCAACAATCGTGATTAAATCGCGCGTGAACTAATAAAATAATAAGTCTCTTGCTCTCTAATGCTTGTTAGTGTTGGCTTACATGTTTCATTATAAAATTGAGTTGCATTTTGAAGTTATGCATTCATTTTGAATAGGTGTTGTTTTTTTTTTGTAAATTTATGGTTATTGCTGTCGCTTGTATGGGCATAGGTAATGTTTTAAGGCATACCTAAGTAGGTATGTATTTGTTGCACGCAGCAATCCAACCCTATACCTATCTTATTTTCTTATACTTTTTCCTATACCCCATTGTATGTAGTAGGTACGTGTTTCGGTATTGAGTGAGATATGCCAGAGCCTAATCCCATCCCATTTTATCCTATCTGATTTTCCTAACCCTTCCTCCAAATCCATTCCTACATCATCAAAGGCAGGTAGCGCATCCGGGGCATGCTAACGTTTGTCATATTGGACTGATGTTAGCATGTACCACCGATGTCCATGGGTGAGAGAATCCACTTACGACCAGAAGAACTGTATGCTCGTCTGTCGACTTCTTTCTATAAAAAATATCTTTACAAAGATATTCAAGGAGACCATTAGGTATTGACTTTTGTAGAAAAAATATTAATGTTTTTTTATTATTTTTATTATTTAATGGTTATTATAATATGTATTAGGTTATTCTACTTAGGTACTAATGAATATCATCTTAGTGCATATCATATCATTTTTCTATTGTATTTGTAATTGACGCCAATTGGTTCGTAAAACGGCATATGACAAAGCGTTAAAATGTTTAGCAAAACTGCATATTGTATGCTTATTAAACTCCATAATAAACCAATATTTATTTTGCAATACATATTGGTAATAATAATATTGGTACTTATATATACCAAATGACATCGATCTAAATGACACTGATTTATTATCGTAATTATTGTACAATAATTAAAATTACCTATATGAACATTTTATCAATACCTGTTTTGTTGTTGTTTATTAATACCTAATTTAGTACCTCACAGTAGGTAACTTAAATTTATTATTGGATAATTAGCAAATGCCATTTGTTGGTACCTACACCACTGTTCAACTGTGTTTAACTTTTCTAGAATTAGATCTGCATCATTAATAAACTACTGATTATAATTAACTAAAAAATAATAATAATCACTTCATATAGCCCGAGCTTAACCTCAACACGAGAGGCGCGGGGGGCGTAAATTTCATTACAATTAGCCGTCACGTAGTATGAATAATTCAGAAGCGGGCCCCGGCGACCGAGCAAACATCGAAGGGTTGATTGTCAGATGACCAGTTTGCCAGTCGACTGTTTGCTGGAATTACTCGTCTAGTAATTTGCGTTTGACGTTGATTAACGCCGGGTTAGGTTTAGATTTTGCTTGATGATTTGGATACAATTGGATTGAATTGGGTTTGGCAGTTGTCAAATTAAGGTTACCTACACAGGCATTTATCGTGATTGATACAATTTCAATTGCGTATATTGGGAAAGTTCGAAAAGTAAATTCGTTTTTTCCCAACATATGAATTAGTTGCATTTTCAACCAGTCAACTTCATTCTAAATCGTAGATAATGTTTTACTCTTAAATTTATTTGTATTACAAAAAATTGTTCGATACTTAGCAATTTTTTTTTGATGTCCAATCAAATATGGAAAATCAAAAGCAGCATTTCCGCAAATCAGCATATTTCGCTTTCTTATTACCGAAAAAGTAAGATAATGTGTTGACAGAACGCCAATGTCAAAACTTCACGAAAAAAAAAAAACAAAATTACTGTCCGAACAATGCAATAAAATGTTTATCTTTAATTATTTTTGACATAGAATAACAGCAATTTTCAAAATGTCCTCAGATCTTACGGTGACCGAAAGCTGAGAAGAAACTGTATTTAAAAAGGGAGTGGTCACAACATAACGGAAATGAACCTAAAAGTGTGTTTGGATGTTTCATTCTTCTTTGGTTAATCACGATGAAATGATTGCGGAATAAAACAACTAGGCGAATGAATTAAATAAAATTTGTGGTACTGTACCAACACCACACGATCAATAGACTAGCATCGCCCTATCTCATAACGTAGTACTGTACCAACACCACACGATCAATAGACTAGCATCGCCCTATCTCATAACGTAGTACTGTACCAACACCACACGATCAATAGACTAGCATCGCCCTATCTCATAACGTAGTATGTACCAACACCACACGATCAATAGACTAGCATCGCCCTATCTCATAACGTAGTACTGTAACAACACCACACGATCAATAGACTAGCATCGCCCTATCTCATAACGTAGTACTGTACCAACACCACACGATCAATAGACTAGCATCGCCCTATCTCATAACGTAGTATGTACCAACACCACACGATCAATAGACTAGCATCGCCCTATCTCATAACGTAGTACTGTACCAACACCACACGATCAATAGACTAGCATCGCCCTATCTCATAACGTAGTACTGTACCAACACCACACGATCAATAGACTAGCATCGCCCTATCTCATAACGTAGTACTGTACCAACACCACACGATCAATAGACTAGCATCGCCCTATCTCATAACGTAGTATGTACCGATGTACCAACACCACACGATCAATAGACTAGCATCGCCCTATCTCATAACGTAGTACTGTAACAACACCACACGATCAATAGACTAGCATCGCCCTATCTCATAACGTAGTACTGTACCAACACCACACGATCAATAGACTAGCATCGCCCTATCTCATAACGTAGTACTGTACCAACACCACACGATCAATAGACTAGCATCGCCCTATCTCATAACGTAGTATGTACCAACACCACACGATCAATAGACTAGCATCGCCCTATCTCATAACGTAGTACTGTAACAACACCACACGATCAATAGACTAGCATCGCCCTATCTCATAACGTAGTACTGTAACAACACCACACGATCAATAGACTAGCATCGCCCTATCTCATAACGTAGTATGTACCAACACCACACGATCAATAGACTAGCATCGCCCTATCTCATAACGTAGTACTGTAACAACACCACACGATCAATAGACTAGCATCGCCCTATCTCATAACGTAGTACTGTAACAACACCACACGATCAATAGACTAGCATCGCCCTATCTCATAACGTAGTACTGTAACAACACCACACGATCAATAGACTAGCATCGCCCTATCTCATAACGTAGTATGTACCAACACCACACGATCAATAGACTAGCATCGCCCTATCTCATAACGTAGTACTGTAACAACACCACACGATCAATAGACTAGCATCGCCCTATCTCATAACGTAGTACTGTAACAACACCACACGATCAATAGACTAGCATCGCCCTATCTCTTAACGTAGCTGTTGTAAATGGCGACTAATGGATAGGATAACAAAGCACCGACTACAAGCCTCGAGGAAGTACCATACCATCAGCCTATGATGTCCTTCACTGCTGGATATAGGCTTCTCATGCAGCCATCACCCCCGAACTTCTTTAAGTCGTCGGCCCACTTGGTTGGAATACATCGCCTCTAAAAGAGTGGACTCGCCCTACATTCCTGATAAGTTGTGAGTTATAACAATATGCATGAGAAGGTTCATGTCCTGCAGTGGACTGTAAAAGGGCTAGAGCAGTAGCTCTAGCCCTTTTAGGTAGTAACCTACCTACGAAATATAAAATGAACGGCTATTTAGGTAGGTATATAGTTACACATCCCGTGTGATGTGTTCGTCTAAATTTACCCGCTGCGATGTGTTGACACTGTATTTAGCAGTTCATTACAGCGGTTGTCATGGGTGATGTTAGTCATACGATCACCTTCCGACCCCGTGTGATCGAGTTTCAGAGTAACAGCTTGGTCTAAGTGAAAGACGCCAGCGGTTGAGGGGTTTTAAAGTTTTAAACAATAGAAATTGACCTATACCTACTGAATTATTTTAACAGTAACTCTACAAATAGTTAATTATAACATAGTCTGTTTGTTTAACACACTTGAACTACTATTGTAACTAAACTATTCTAACCTTTATATATTGTATTTTTTTTTAAGTTATACATATTGTAATCTCAGTCTAAATATAGAGATTTGTCATCAGCTCTTCTCTTAATTAACACAATTATGTTATTAGGTATATACCTACTTATCGCTGTAATCTTTCAAATAGAAAATAATTAAATAAATAATTGAATCTATGAATAATATATAACGGAGAATTATTATCGTGCAAGTTTTTAGAAAGCGTGACGTCAGCATTGCTGACGTCACCATTATTCGCGTCACTCATATTCAACAGATAACGAAATAAAACAACTATACACTTGAAATAAACTCTTTGTTACAATCGTTTTATAATCAATACTTTTCTTAACTTATAGATTCAACTAAGATCTTAAGTCTACCCTTATTTTCTATACAACAGTAAAAATAATTCGAATAGCAATATTTCAAAAAGCACTCACCAAACTACCGTTCTCAGCAGCTGCCACTTGAAAAGTGAGCCAACAACATGGTGGCCTCCCACCATGTTGCTTCTTTATAATCATTTTTAAACAATGGTTTTAATACGAATATTTCGTTATAGTTATTCGTGAAATAATTTTAAAACATTATTTAAACACTTATAAACGCAAATAATTTCATAAAATCACACGTGGTTTTAATCACTCATCGTTCAAAACAATCTCCAATGAACATTCAAAAAGCAACTATTAAAAATCAATTTAAAGAATTATTAATGATTAAATTGTGAATGTGTTTTGTAAATTAAAGATTTGATTTATAATTAATTTTGAGCTAAACTTATTAATTTAAAGTTAACTTTTTGAATGTTCGTAACTTCTAAGGAAGTAAATACAAATGTTAACAAACTCATTTTAAAAATTATTTGATTTAGGTTAAAAAATGAAGCTTACCTATTTCATTGGTAATAAAATAGGTTAAAATTAATTATCATTCTTAAATAGACTTTATGTAATCAAACTTAAAATCTAAAATAAAAGATGTTGACTGTTTTGCGTCGACATATATCATTGTTATAGCGTTGCATCTGCTTTGTACTTAGGTATTACTCAAAAACAAAACTACGTAAGTACCCACGTGGAAAGAATTATTTTTTTAATACAATGTGTCTTGATGCAATGTCGTATTACAAGTGTATGCGATTTGTATTTTTTTTTTGGAATCATCGGTATTACGATGTTATTAAGGAAGTGAAAATAATTCACAAATTTATGGTTACATTCGAGTAGGTACATAATGTATAACAAATAATTTACCGAGGAACAACACCATCTTTAAAAGAGTAAATTCGCCAACCAGCTTTTCTCAGTTTGGCGTTTAAAGGCCATAGAATCCTCATTTACTCGACAATGTGTGTACGAGATCCAAGTCCAGCAGCGAACATAAAAAGGGCTAGTTATTGTTGCGATAATAGACAATAATTCGACAGTAACAGAACTTATTGATTTTTACAATATATATCTGTTTATCTGAATTAAAATAAATTAAAAATTAAATAATACTTGTGAGGTATCGTTGTTTAGGCACAAACATTGTGTAGTATTTTTTTTATGGACGAAGGCGGCAGGCGAGCTTACAGTCCACTTGATGGTAAGTGGATACTGTCGCCCATAGGCATCCACGATACGAGCCAACATTAGTCCGAAATGACAAACGTTGGCCCGCGCCCGGATGCTCCGCCTATTTTTGGAGATATAGGAATGGATTTGGAGAAAGGGTTGAGAAAATGGGGAAGGATAGGATGGAAATGGGCTCTGGCACATCTTACTCACTACTGAAACACGTACGTACATTAGGGAAATGAGATAGAGTGGGAAATGCAGTACATTTCAAGGTAGTCTTCTGTGAGAGAGGGGAACGTGGACACTCGAGCGCGCTCAGCGGCTGTTGGATTTTAGCGTGCACTCTCCCCCTGCAGAGATACGCGAATCGATTATTACAAATGCCGTTAAAACTAAACGTCAACTGTGTTCGTTTATCAGTGAGAATGAGATCTATCGTATTTCAATAGCTTTGTTCGCGGTAAGGATTCAGAACTAATTCGGAACTAGTACTGAACTAATTTGGAATCGTAGTAGAGCGCATGCTCGGTTATAGACCGATTCGTGATTTTTATTTCCGCGAACGATTTCGGAACCAAACTGCGTACGATCTACTGTCATCGGCAGTGTTACCAACTCTCAAAAATATTTATCCCTAAAGCTTAAGTCAAAAACCCCCAAAATCGCCCCAATTACATAGAAATACCTCTAAAAAAATATATAATAAAAGAAAAAATATAAATTACAAAAATGCAATGAAATTTCTTTACCTTTTAAATCTGGATCTGTTTCCCAAATCTACGTGTACTTCTGACTGTACATTTTTTTATTTTTAGTTTCTTTAGGCATCATTAACAAATTGCTTGTCGGCACAGCAGTACAACAACAAAATCGAATTAAACAAGTAAACAATAATCAACGTACATATGTATAGGCACATAGGCTTATACATAGGCACAATATCCACCAGTCACCACAGAGTAGTTGTAATATATTTGTACTAGATGTCGTTAAGTCGCTAGGTCAACAAATAAATATGATTAGCTATTATAGTTTGGATTGTCCCAGGGCCTATACTTTCACATAATATATGAAAAATATATATTCAAAAAAATATATGAAGAGTCAAAAAATCCCTAAAAATATAAAACCCCTAAAAAAAAACCATCCCACTTATTTACCCCCTAAATTTGGGGGGAAAACCCCTAAGTTGGCAAGTATTTAAGTGGACCCACCAAAACACATTACTCTTATTAGAGTACTATATAAACTTATTTAAACAAACAAAACTAACCATATTTTATTTAACCCTTAATAAATTAATACAATTTATATTTTATTTAACTATTTAACCAGTTTATTAGTTTCTAACCAACTGAATATAGCCGCAGCATGTATGTCAAATGTCGTTAGGTAAAAACTGCGCATGTCTGGAACTACGGATTCTTGCCAAAGTTATAGAACTGATAGAACTAATTCTGAACCGATCCTGAACCCAGTTCGACGGTTCCGCGAACGCAGAACTGTAACTAGAAATTCTGAACTGTGTGTTCCGCGAACGGCATTATTTGAACTGCGCATGCGTATAGTTCCGAATCAGTTCTGAATCCTTACCGCGAACGAAGCTAATGTCTTCCATTAAAAAGGCTGGGAATATAGTACTTACTACTCGTATTTACATATGAATATTTATATACATATACATATTTATAGGTCCTGCCTAAATTACGTTGTCATAAAAAATACATTGAATTTAGGTATTACGTCCACATTTGTAAACTGTACGCTGATGCATTAGGTAATATTATTCACAGCAATATAAAGATAAAATTACGTATATTCAAAGTAACGCAACACTCAACTAACTAATGCGAAGCCTATTCTATGAAACCTCAACCATATAGAATTAATTATGTACGCCGTAGCAGAATTCGCTTCGTGCGGTAGCCGGCTAAACCTGTACGTAATTTTTTTTAATAAAAAAAGGCGACAGATGAACATACAGTTTACCTGGTAGTGAGTGAATACTGTCGCCCGTGGACATCCGTGGTACATGCCGACATCAGTAAAGAAGGACGAACATTGGTACGTCTCCGGATGCCCTGCCTCCCTTTTAAATTAAGAGAAAGGATTGGGAAAATAAAGAGAGATAGGATGGGATGGGACGCTATGCGTTCTGTAATATTTCACTCCCTACTGAAACAAGTATGCAGGCAAGGGCGTAGCCAGGATTTTATCCAGGGTGGGAAGACGCAAACAATTTCCTTATAATTTAAATAGAGATGCTGTAATGCAGAAAGTCTGATACTTATTTTTCCCTATGCCTTGGGGGGGGGGGGGGGGGCAAGTACTTCAATCTGCCCCACCGTGTATGTCTTCACTTACTATTCACGATAAAGGTTTAATAATGCCCCGCATTTTCTTATGTCTTGTGTCGATCAAACTGCGCGTACGCAGTGACGCGGTCCAACTGTTCGACAACGCCGGCGCCAATGCATCCGCTCACTCCTGACTTGTTGCTCGTGGCTTTATCTATGAACTTATATCATGTGTTTCATTCCTGGCCAACCAGCCATCCGAACAATTACAATCGATAGCGGGTTACGTGGCGTCACTCGCAAAAATATATTTGAATTAGCTACTTATAACCTTTTCTTTTCTGTATATAGAGGAACGAAAATAAACTCTGTCAGCTAAAACTGATCGGTGATGTGTTTGTCCGGCAATGGGATATTATAAGCTGACTAGCTCTTGGCCTGCGGCTTCGCCCGCGTGGATTTTGTTTTAAAAGTAATGGGGAGTCCATTCCAGTCCTGGAAAAAAGTACGGAATAAAAAGTGCGTGTGCTTGTGCTTTCCGGATTTCAGGCTACTAAGTTTAAATCAGAAGTATATATAACAAATTTCAAGTCTTAGAACTTAAAAAGTTTTTGAGTTAAAAGATTTTGCGTCGAAAACCGCCCCTCGCTTTTATGCCCCCCCCCCCCTAAATCAAATACCAAAAAACTGAGATAGGTATATGTGTTTAATTATTATAAATGGGAAGTCTATAAATGATAATATTCGTGTCTCTAACTTTTTAAATAATTCTCTCTTTTATACCCCGTTCCAAGTCAAATATCAAAAAAAAAGGCCAATAAATGTGTTTAATTATTATTAGAGCCTTACCTATGAAATTGCCGTTTGTTCATAGTGGACACTTTGAACTCAGTTACCTTCTTGCGTTTGGCTTGAAATTCCGAATTTAAAGCTATGACATTCTTTTTCGAAATCAGTTATTCATTTGTTTTTAGGTCAAACGAGTTTTTGCTTAGATATCGTGTTTGCGACCATGGAAAAGCTAAAAATTCACTATATTTTCGAATATGAGTTCCGTCGTGGCAGCAACTCATAGCACAGACGGCACGCGATATCAACTATGTGTCCGGACGAAACACCGTAAACGAACGAACGGTGAGTTTTTGGTTTGATCGTTTCCGTTCTGAAAATTTCGACCTCAAGAACCCTGGACAACCGGAAACTAAAGTCGATAATGATGAATTGAAAGCAATAGTGCAAGCGGATTCATCTCAAACTGCGTCTGAATTAGCGGCAACCCTCAGCCTATGCGTGACTACTATGCGTGACGGGTCTGAAAGCAGCTCAAACAAACCGTTTTCTTGGAGATACTCCTCAATCTGCTTGAACCATCCTCTCACGTCATTTTCTGAAACTGTTGCACTGGCTGCTATGGCTGCCTCAGGAGTCGGAAAGATTTGGATGCCGCTGCAAAAACAATTTGTACCATTTCTCTCGGTTTTTAAAACTGCTGGCCCTGTTTCTGCTTTTCGTTTAGGGAAACCTTTTCTGCAACTCGCTGTTATCCAATCCTCTTGATCACTTTCTTCTTTTTCAGTTAAGATAGTGGGGGGGCCTGGACATGACTGGAACTCCGGAAATTTTATCCTGAACTGCAATGTACACCTCGGCACTTGATAGGTCCTCGCTGCGAGTTTCTTGCTCAAGCCGCCTGTCACTGCTTGTACTATTGTATATAGCTTATTTTAAAATTTCTGGATCGCATTTATTTCTTTTTATCATTTTTCTTGCTTTTAGGCTTCTTGGTCCCCTGACTTTCGGCTTCATTTTAGAAAGAAAACTGTAACAAAACATTAATGTAATTAATTTCACTAATTAATTAATGCATTAATGTTCACTAGTCTAGTGACCATATTTAGTATTTGTAAAGTTGGCACCGGGGCCAACATTTGGAAATATTAAATTCAATTAAAAACCCAATTATTGTCATGGGTGCCAATAAAATAAACCCAATTATTGGCATGGGTACCAATAAAGTGGAAAATCGCCCTTTCCAAGAACCAAATGTTAGCATCGTAATAAAAATAAATTTAACTGTGCAAAACTAAGAAATTAGGTTATAAATACGTAATTTAATCTTAGTAAATCTATTCAAAATCAAAACCATGTAAATGTACATAGAAATAAATAAGATATGACAAGATTAAAACAACTCTTACCTTAGCAAAAAGTGAGATTTTACTTCGATCACGTTCAAACACGTCTTTGGTGTCACTGTCTGGACGCCATTTTGATTATTAGACAGTTTAAGTGTTGTCAAATTGCTAAAGTAGATTTCTACTGTTTCATTCTGATTGTGAGCAACACTACATGACTTTTTATTTCCTTATTAAGAGAAAAAAACTATAAGGTGCCAATAAATTGCAGGGGTGCCAAAATTAGGGTGCATTGCCCTATATACGTATTACAAAGCATCTATTTCACGTTTTATCAATTACATTATTACTTTAGAGTGGGTAACTTCGGAGATACAACTTCGGATACTTACCACTTTATTTGGAGGCTTATGTTGTTTTCATTCTACGATAAATCGTTGACAATGTTTTGCTCAAAACCAGTAAACTACGTAGGAATTTTGCGGTCGATTAAACTTTAACAATAGCAAGTTAAAAAAAATTAAAAGTCTTGATAACAGCCCGTGAGTCACGATATAAGTAATTTTAAGAATTTGAGAATCCGTTATCAAAAACACCCTTTTAAAAGACTAAACGGTAGATACCATTTTAACAATAACATTTGCAATGACAATATTTTGCTACACTGCGTATAATATTTGCGATGGTTTTAACTAAATATTATTCTCCATTATAGCGAGACGGGCCTAAATAAACACAGATAACTTCCTCGGCCATGTTAGAACTCCTTGCAAAAACGTTGAGTATTAAATTACCTACTTGTGGAAAGGTTTTGAAAATTTGGTGTCTAATACCAACGTTGGCGCCACTTTTTTTGGGTTTCATTCATATTTTTTTTGAGTCTTTCCAAATGTAGATGGTTTCTAGTATTATTTCTTTTAATAACTTATCTCCATTGTCATAGCAGTAACTGTTGTCTGTTTCACCTTCGAGGAATTGGGATTAAAAATTATTTCTGCCACGACGGATTAACATTTATTATACTACAATATAATTTATTATTTAAGAGTGGATTACCTTGGAACCTCTATAATGAGTTTAGATGAAAAGTACCTTAAACATTAACCCAGTGCCAAGTTTCATTAAAATCTGTACAGTGGTTTTTGCGGCAAGCGCGTTCTGACAGACGGCCAAAATTTTCAAAAAATGTTGATTTGGACTCCGTGTCATTCATAGCTATTTATTTATTTAGTTTCTCCCTGTTTTTGGAAGCGGCTTTGCTGTCCCCTAGTCTAGCTGGTGGTGCTATTCTAAAGCCAACCGACACCACACGCCCGGCATATTACACAGATTAAATATTTGGACTTAAAATTAAATATTACCTTTGCATCGTTTACAAAAGAAGTTAATTATTTATAGGCAAAGGTCACTTCCGAATTTCTTCGTAAAATCATTAGCATCCACTTCCGCATTTCATTAAATTAAAAATAACACACAATCATCATGACACCTCGATAAATGTTGACCCTATTTATTTTAAATTGCAAAAAACAAATGTAATCTTTTTTTAATTAAGAGGAGGAGGGGAAATGAAGTCATCTTGTCATAATTACAGGTTGCGCGGAGCACACACAAGCTTACGGTATAGTGGGGCAGCTTCATGCGAAAGGGGAAATGGCTTTTTCTGCATATTCAAGTAATGGCGCGCCAAATAACGAGACAAAGTCATGATTAGAGAATAGGTACAATTTTGATACTCCTTTGTAATTGCGGGATTTTCTCAGTCAATCCCGGGATCCCGGGATAATTCCGAAATTCAGTGAGACGTAAAAAGGGAACACTAATTACTAATAATAAAAATGAATTAATTATATTTTTTCATTAAGTAGGTAGGTACCTATATTTATCAAATAAATATGTTTTATCAAAATCGGTTGAGTAGTTTTGAAAATGACGGCAGAAGTAATGATGATTATGTATCTAGATGATGACTTAATAATTGGTATCGTGAGAATGTATAATAAAGTGATGTGATATAATAATAATCTATAACGAACTGATTTGAAAATCTGGTTCCAAGCTGGGAAATTGAGTTTATCGCACACAGTGATAAGGTAAGTTTGTCAAAATTGAAATAACCGAAAGGGTCTTCGCGGCTTTGTTTCTAGACATACCGATCCAAAAAATGTTTATAATAGTACAAATATATATTTTGTAGAAAAGAAGCGGCAGACGATTGCTCGTCAACTGACTTGGTGGTAAGTGGATACTGTCGCCCATAGGGCCCATAGACATCTACGATGAAGTCGAGAATGACAATCCACGCACGTGACATCCAAAGCACGCCCCCAGATGTGATGCCTACCTTTGAAACTTTGCAATGGATTTATAGAAAGACTTGTGAAAATGGGGACATAAGAAAGGATAGAATGAGAACAGGCTCGGGCTCGTTACAACCGAAATTCGATACATTTGGGGAATAGGACAAAGTGGGAATTTTACAGTGGTCTTCCATTTAGGAGTACCTAGTGTTTTTTTTATAGGCGTCAGTCGAGCATTCAGTCCACCTGTCGCCCATGGGCATCTGCGATACATGCCAACATCAGTCCAGAATGACCAACGTTCGCACGCTTCCTGATACGCTGCCTTACTTTGGCGATTTATGAATAGATTTGGAGGAAATTTAGGAATAACAATTAAACAACTTTGAACGGTTTAAATCGCGTATATTTGACATTATTTATATCCCGACGTTTCGAACACTTTGCAGTGGACGTGGTCACGGGGTGACTAATTGATTTTATTTGTCACTTGAGTTATTAAGAAATTATTACTAGCGTCTGAAATTTTTTGAACTATTCTATTATTAACTATTACTAACTATTTGAATACTAGTTCAAAAAATTTCAGACGGTAGTAATAATTTCTTAATAACTCAAGTGACAAATAAAATCAATTAGTCACCCCGTGACCACGTCCACTGCAAAGTGTTCGAAACGTCGGGATATAAATAATGTCAAATATACGCGATTTAAACCGTTAAAAGTTGTTTAATTGCTATGTATAGTAATCGTGAAAACCTAAGAAAATATTAATTTAGGAATAAGTATGAATTGAGAAAATGGAGAGGGATATGATAGGAAAAGATGGAATGGGATTGGGCACACTATCGAAACGTGTACGTGCCTTGGGAATAGTAGGTATAAAGTAGAAAATACAGTACATTTTAATTTTAGTGCCTCAGAAGTGCTGCGCCCTCTATATTAAGCTGGACAACTGTACATACTACGACTGGCGACCGGTGGCAACTGTCAAGTGTTTAATGACTATTATGAGTTGGGGTTGTTAAATGAATGAATGTAAGTTTTCAGTCCAATGCGAATGTAAGGAATAATTGATGTTTCGTGAGATTATTTTTTGGCTCACTTCGTCGATTGCTGTTAGAACCTAAGCCGAGTAATCGCAGAAAGTTAAATCTCGTTGCTGTGTGTGTAATACACACTGTGTATGCTGTGTATGTGTAATACATACAGCAACAGGTTAGTGTACATAACTTTTTAAACTTTTGCGTTTTGTATACATTTTATATTGTAAATCGGGCTTGAAGTTTTTTGGCATATGAGCTCTGGCATATCTCACTCACTACCGATACACGTATATATATTGGGGAAATATGATGAGGTAGCAAATGCAATACATTTCAAGGTAGCCTTCTGTGAGAGAGGGGTAACGTGGCCAGTCGAGTACGCCCAGCGGCTGTGGGAATGCAGCGTGTACTCTCCCTCTACAACCCTCCCCCTCTCCACTTACCTTTTATTTCTACTTTATTATTATTATTTTTCTTTTATTTAGTGGAAGGCAACGAAGGCGCAATTGGAGGGAGAAACATCCCGAGCTTAACAGACAGCCAACATTTATGCTATTCGTGATAGGAGTGACAGGATAGTGACGTGATAGGACATAGTGAGAACAGTATTGAAAAACTAGCGGAAAATCTACGCACACCCAAGGATGTTATTTATACCTTACCAGTCGCTAGGTATCTATAAGATAGATTGCAGCTGTGGTAGTTCCTATATAGATCAAACTAAAGGGTCAAGGTCTATAGTTACATTGCAGATGTAAAAAACTGCCAAACGAGTAAATCTGCAATAGCCGAACACATTCTCAACGCTGGAATTATCACTGGATAGAACTTTGTACTCCAAAAATCCTCTCCACTGAACGTTACTATTATTCCAGGATTGTATCTACGTGAAGCGATTGAAATTAAAAAATATAAAAATTTCAATTGGGAGGACGGATATAAACTGTCGTCGACATGGAATCCAGTGATTAACAAATTTAAACCCCGTGATTTTACGTCGAATATTTAAGCGGACATTGTTAGTGTAGCGTGTTGCAACTTTTCCGAATGTGAAGATCAAAATGTGGGTAGTTGATAAAACTGCTCGCAGCTCACGTTATACTCTCGCAGATATTCTAGTTATACATTTCAATACAAGGGTATAGCATTCCCGATCGCTAATTCACATGCATACAATTGCATCCGATATAGATTATATAATACAGTGATAAAATGATACGATTGCCATTTGCCTATCGCCCTCGTTACTCTTTGAGGGATTTTACCTTTTCCGGTCCGTAAACGGATTACAGGTAGAGATATAACAAAAATACATATGCAGAAAGCAAAAGAAAATATATAACATAGCGGAAAGTAATATTATTTTTAAATTTTATAACAATCTTGCTACATCAAATACTATTATGTCAGTAATAAAAGAAAATACTCAATTTACTATTCCTTACTGAATAATCAATTAATCACTTATTTCTTAAATAATACGAGATGTCAATTGACAAGTAGGTGGTACCTATGTGAAATTTCATCATAAAAATCCGTACGCAACACCACATCGTGTGTGTATAGATTTAGAGTACGTCTAGTATACAAAATTGGCAACAGTGTCAAGTTTTCTTCATAATATATAATTTCGAAGTTTAAAACTCATCGTGTCAATGTCCAGTCCCGTTGAAGAGAACCAGGAGTTGCTCAGTAAAGTGATTACTATCACCGACTGGTAAACCTACTGGTGAATCTGCTACAGTAAAACTACTGGTTTACTGAGGATAGAAGAGGACTTCTTGGAAGCGCACGAAAAATGCAGTCCTATGCTTTTATTTCATTATCACAAACTTATCGCACAAAAAACGCTTTGAAGTTTAATAAATTATTAGTATTAAACCACAAAACGCACTAGACACAATTTTTATTATAATCCAACAAAAACTTAACTTCACTTCCCAAGTTGAAGTGAAAAAAAAAGTGACCTGATTTTTTATAAACGATGTTATTAGACTGACTTGTCTCCGCTGTCTCGATAATCCTTATTATTTTGGAATATGTCTTTATTTTGGCTTATATTATAACATAGCATACATTCATAATATTACTGATGGGTAGTACACTTTCAAAACGACCCCATAAAACTGCTTTCAAGCTATTGATCGAATAGTCGCGGATTGCCATGAGCCACAATGTGCCCTACTTATTTCTTTAGATATGGGACGTAGTCACATGCCTATACGGTTAAGTTAGTCCGTCTGTTTGTCATCGGCGTCTCGCGAGATGTTTTTAAACAACCAACTACTTGGGCTACGTGTCGTGTTTCTACACCAATGTGGTAGCAAAAAATGGTAGGGTTGTCACAAAAATTATTATTTTTTAGTTATCATGATCTTAGTACTAAATTAGTTTAATCAAAATTTTGAAAATCCTAAACGTCTCCAGTAGGTTACTTTCAAGTAGTACCAGTACTTTTATGAAACCGCTAGATTTCTTCGGTATTTGCGAGTTTCCGAGTTTTAGCGAATTGACTTACTGAAGATACGAATTATGTTTTCTTATTACTATAAATATATTTTTCCATCTCAACCAACTCAATATTGGAACCTCAACTCTCTCAACCTCAACCAGGATATTGGAAATTCCTTGTCCCATTATATTTTATACTCTCCATCCCATCTCATCCTCCCCAGGGGATGAGTGGGGAGTATACTGTAATGACAACTCCTCATCGCGTACTTTATTTTATTCTGTATTTATCCTATTCCTTTTTTCTAATTCACTTCTAAATTTCTAAAGCGTGTATGTGTCTATGTGGGAGATGTCAACATCGGTGAAAATGTTGGCATGTGTCGCTGATGGGCATGGGCGACCATATCCACTTACCACCCGATGAACTATTTATTGTTTTGCCTTATTCTTTCTAGGTTTAAAAAATATGACGACAAGGATACTTAAACGTAAGTGCCAACCCTAGTAACACAGCACATCCTTGTTGACGTGTCTTTTAAACTGTGTAAATATATGTCATCTCGGGTTTCGGGATCGATTTTAAAACAGTATTCCTTGGTTTGGAGGCGCCTCGTAGCAAACACTTTGAGGGGCAAACATAAACTATACGAATGAACAAATAAAGAAACACTTCCGAGAAATAACACGAGGCAACAATCAAGGAGGACGACGTGACGGCTAACAAGCGAATGAAATTAATTTATATTTAGTTAAAAATAGTTTAGTTTTTTTAAGAAATAAGGTGGGGGTAGGTTGGGGAGTAAAGAGGATATTGGGATGAGGAGATTCCGTTATCGTATTATATGTATTTTCTATTTAATTATGAGATTATGGCTACCAATTGAATTAAATATCCAGGCTTTTGAACTTGAAACCCGGACTTATACCTACCGTCTAGTTGTCCACTGCTGGTAACGGGCCTCCACAAATTGTCTTGTGCATGAGCCTCAAAACACCAGCCTGGCCAAGCGAGTTAGCAAGTTCACTCTTTCAGAGGTGGTGTAGTTCCTCAGCGCTCGTGGTAGCGGCTTTGTCATCCCTTAGTCGCCGCGACACGACACCAACAGGAAGAGATGGATCAGTGTAATTGTAAAGACGACCGAAAACACACGACGAATATATTTACTACGATTTTAGTAGCTATACCTACCTATTTGTCAAGTAAACTACGATTGAGATTTTCATGTTTTTTTTTTTATGTACGAAGGCGGCAGACGAGCATACAGTCCACCTGATGGTAAGTGGATATTGTAGCCCACAGACATCCGTGATACATGCCAACATTAGTCAAAAATGACAAACGTTGGCACGCCCCCGGATGCGCTGCCTACCTTTGGAGATATAGGAATGGATTTGGAGAAAGGGTTGGGAAAATGGGGAGGGATACGATGGGAATGGGCTCTGGCACATCTCACTCACTACCGAAACACGTACGTAGTAGGTACATTAGGGAAATAAGATAAAGTGGGAAATGCAGTACATTTCAAGAAAGTCTTCTGTGAGAGAGGGGTAAGTTGAGTGCGCCCAGCGACCGTTGGATTGCAGTGTGCACTTCCTCCCTCATAAAATCCGTGTTATCCGTATCTCATAAATATAATGTTACCCGTGGCACACCAAATATGACAATGCTCTCGTACAGTTAAGTTGTAACTTATTGAAATTTTTATTATTTTAAGTATTTTATTAATTTATTACTTATTTTAAGTAGTAATTGTTTTATTTTATTATTCTTCAAAATTCAAAATCCCGAACTCTATCGAAACCCCGCCCTGGATGCCCTCCAAAATAGGACATATTCCGGAGAACCGGAATGGATTTCAAAAATATAACTAATAAAATACATAAACCTTATGCAAAAATTTACAGATTTTTTAATAGAATATCACGACAATAGCATCTCTATTTCTTAACTCTATAGTAATTATCTACTAATACGATCGTAGTGTACTTACTTAACTCTATTTCTCGCGTGTTCAAATGCCCAATAAGTACACAATTCTAATCATCTCTCTCTCTTATTTTTTTCCCCCTATCTAGTTACTCATATTACTAAGGCTTCCGTACCACCTAACTAGGTAACCTTACAGTCGATCTCGTAAATAATCCCCGCCATTACGCTTACGCGGACAGGTGGCCGCGCAAAAACCGGCCACTCGTCCTCAGGAAAAACAATCAAAGGCGCCGCACATCGATGCCGGATCAGAAGCGCCGCGCTTTGATCCTGGGACAATTACCCCCCTCGCCTCCCTCCGCGTGGGGAAACTCATTTTCCAACGCCGACTAACCTGCACACTTATTAGACTATCACATAAATAAATTTGCAGCAACATAATTCATATTTGAACCCTATTTTCAAAGCTGAGATTTGCAAATTGAACGCGTTTGTGCATGCCAACTGCGGAAGTTATTTTGTTACTTTAAGCGAGAACTACGTTACTTTAGCTGTTGAAAATATAATCCTTGACTTTACTAGTAACAGCAATAAGGTTTATTTTCGTACATGAAGGAGTTTTTCGTGTTTAGAAGTACTGGTTCGGTAATACTCGCGCCGCGAATCGGCCGTCAATCATTCGCGATATGAACAGTGACAAAGGAAAAATCCTTTTGTAAACGTGCGAAATGCTCGAGTATGATCAAAGTGCTGAGGTGACACCGAATATAAACTCCTGTTGAGTTAATTTCGCGCCAACTGAATTTATGACATGTTTGCTATTGAATTTTCAATTAAGTACCTACGTTTATTTTTGTACCTTTCGTATCAATTGGGTATAAGTTAGTATCTTGTATAATGGGTAAGTGGGCCCATTACGCGTAGGTATATACCACTGGAAATACGAGATGAAGCACTATCTACAGGCTGTCTGAAACAATTTATTTTTTTAATTATTCTGAGTTCATTAGACATAAAAATTTCACGAAACTTTTTTTGCAATAATAGTACATTACTGTTCAGGCCCGAAATAAAGCAATTGACGCCCGAGTAATATTGGAAGGATGAGGCGAAGCCGTCTTTTTTAAATAAACGAAGCTGTTAATTGCTATTTCGGCCAAGAGTTGTATAGTATTTTTCTCTAATTTGCGAGGAAACAATAAACAAATTAATTCAAGAAACAGAAGTTTTCCGAGAAAGAAGTCGCTTTTTTTCAGTTTTCCACTTGATGAAATCTTCATACGCCTTTTCATATTTTTCTCTCGATTACGGTAGTAACAGGTTTTCAGAAAGTATCTTTGCTTCTTTAGCTATGTCTGGTGGCGTTAAATCTAATTCACCTTCCAACGAACTAGTAGGTACTCATTGTTTATTAGACAACTTAAAATTGTGATAAACTTATGAGAACATAAAATCCACAATACAGAGTAGGTATCTGATTTTCATTTCCGCCAATTCTATGCGCGCGGTCTTTGTTCTTTTTTTAAACTTTTGAAAAGAAATGCACATTCAGCCTTTATAACAATAAATATCGTGTACCTAAAAAAACCCAACTTATGTTAGTGTACAGTAAAAATAACCTCGCTACTGTCCAGCAATCTCTATTATTGTCGTGTTGGAAATTGCTGGCGTGCGTACAGAAAAGAGCCGATTGACGTATTCCTTTTTTAAAATAATGAAGCCATTTCCGAGCAAGTAGGAGAAAAATCTATTTTTTAGGTTGTACTAATTTTTTCATTCAAGTTTGCTGAATACAAAGCCCAAACATACAAAGGTGAATCGGGGTGTCAATGTTTGTGTTGAGAATGTTTAACTTGAAATTCTGGAGCAGCCCTTGCTAGACTGAGAGTAGTTACGCAAAAGGAGTCAGGGTATTGGCTGCAGATAATTCCTTCACCAAACTTGGGGACTTACCGGGATCCCAATACTCTTTTTCTAGCGATTAGCCTCCGTCTGGGTGCCGAGGTATGTGTCCAACACATATGCTCCTGTGCTGAGGATGTCGATCAACTAGGACACCATGGTTTTTCCTGCCTCTCCAGCGTGGGCCGCTTCTCACGCCATGCCTTTAACGACATCTTCCTTCTCTGTCGTGCTAACGTCAATGTACCGACTTTATTAGAGCGGAACAGAATCGTACAGGACGATGACAAGAGACCTGACGACATGTCACTGGTGCTGTGGAAGATGGGCCGACCCGTAGTGTAGGATGCGACTTGCGTCGACACGCTAGTTCTATCCCATCTCCGCGGAACCTGCGAGAAAGTGCAGCGGCAGAAGCAGTAGAGTGGCGTGAGACTATTAAGTACAGGGATATCGGCCCCGAAAATATTTTAACTGCACTCGGTATCGAGACCCTCGGTCCACGGGGTCTTAGTGAGCACTTATTCTTTAAGACCCTTTCAAAGCGCCTGGTCGCCAGTACCGGCGATCCTAAAGCTGGTCATTACCTCACAAAACGCTTTAGCCTAGCAATTCAGAGAAGTAATTTCTGCTGGCTATGCTGGCGAGCATGCTGGCTACCTTGCCAGAACTTGTACAACATGCTCAATATATCGACATATTGAGCACGATGGACAGTCGGTAAATATGCTTTTTTTTGTACGAAAATAAGGCGACTGATGAGCATAGAGTCCACCTGATGGTAAGTGGATACTGTCGTCCATAGACATCCGCGATACATGCCAACATCAGTCCAGAATGACCCCGTATGCGTTGCGTACCTTTGCAGATATAGAAATGGATTTGGATAAAGGGATGGGAAAATAGATAGGTATAGTATGGGATGGAAATGGGCTCTGGCATATTTCACTCACTACCGAAACACGTACGTAATTAGGATAAAGTGAGAAATGCAGTACATTTCAAGGTAGTCTTCTGTGAAAACTTAGTAATGCTCCCATTCGAGCGCGCCCAGCGGCTGCGGGAATGCAGCGTACACTCTCCCCCCTCCAACAACTACACAGTAACTACACTCGAAGAACTACACACTACAAGAACTACAGTAGGTACAACTACATGAATAAAATAAACAAGTTTTTAAGTTTTTTTAAATTTTGTCAAAGCAAATTATAATCAAGCGAGCGAAGCCTCCCACAACAACTAGTGTAGAAATGTTATTGGTCTGCTAATATGCAGACAAACAAAAAAGGAATTCCTTGCTTTCTGCAGAAGTGGTAAAATAAGTGCTCTTTCATTAATACGCAGCCGTTGAAACGCGATAACCCTACACGAAACAACAGACATTCCTATTAATTTCACCTTCCAATTTGCAGATCATATTCTTTCGCAATACCTCCATACAATTCGGTGTCCTTTGACAACGCACAATGATCACAATATGGAGTTTCCTTGCTCCGTTTCCTTCCAACAATGGCCGCTTTTATTTCATTCAGTCGTACGTTCATTCGTTCATCACAGCCGGTATTATATGCTCATTTCGGGAGGCATTCACGGAACGAGCGGTGACACTTGGTGTTTCCGCCGCGTTCTTCAATTAGCCGTTTGTTTGAAACAATGCAAGCCGCACGTTGCTCATATGCGGTCACACTATAAAAAAAAAACAATTAAAATTACTTAGGTTTGAAATGTCAATGACATTTTAACAATGTCACACATTTAACACATTTTAACAACTTATAAAGTTAGAAAAACAAGCTTGTCAAAATCAAACTTTTTACGTGAAATTGGCCCTTGTTATAAAAAAATTAATTAAATTTGTCTTTTAATCTTAAGTAGGTACATGTAACTGTTAGCAGAATAATACTCGCTGCATTTTTTTCCTGTTTTACTGTTTAATTCAACCTTAACATGAGTAGAATCATCGAAGCCTCGCTGAGGTCATATTAAAATTAGGTAATTATTAAAATATTGAAAATGAGCACAAAAATTGCTTACTAGGGCTGCGTTCTAAACGATACCAAATTCGCTAGTTGATACAGTTGATAGATATTGCATCTCTTTCTATATAATAAAGATAAAAAAGATGCGCCGTTATTAGATTGTCAAATGGATAATATTACAAATTTTTGAACACAGAATTTTGACACACACTCTCTGTGTGTCATTTGTATATGTATATGAACTTAATGTGCATGATCTGTCATGCACTAAAATATTATAATCAAATAACATAAGATATTTGTTTAACGGGACTCCCGACTTCTCCGATTAGTAAAAAAATATGTGTCGCTTGACAGTCGGCTCAAAGGGTCTAGCCGGTTATGCATATGAAAACTGCCTCCAGCGCCAGTTCACATGTACATGGAATTTAAATTATAGAAATATTTTAATTACACACAATTTTAGACATGCAGTAGATTCATTAAAATTGTCAGAACATTCCAAAACTCAACACCTTTATAATTGTTGTAGGGGGAGAGTACACACTCCATTCCCACAGCCGCTGGGCGCATTAGACTGGCCACGTTACCCCTATCTTACAGAAGATTACCTTGAAATGTACTGCATTTCCTACTTTATCGTATTTATCCAATGTACATAGGTACGTGTTTCGGTAGTGAGTGAGATAAGTATGTCAGTAGGGGCTAGTTTTGCCACTGGCCAGTGGTCTGGATTTGGAGAATGGGTTGGAAAAATGGGGAAGACAGGATAGGATGGGAATGGGCACTGGCATATCTCACTCACTACCGAAACACGTAGTACCTACGTACGTTGGAAAAACAGAATAAAGTGGGAAACACAGTACATTACAAGCTAGTTCTATTTTTATGATAGAGGATTTCTATGAAATCCATTCCTATATCTCGAAAGGTAGGCTGCGCATTTTCGGGGGTATACCAACATTTGTCTGTCGCGACTGATGTTGGCATGTATCGCGGATGTCTATGGGCGACGGTATCCACTAACCATCAAATGGAATGTATGCTCGTCTGCCGCTTAAATAAAAAACCATATGTTGTTGGATGAGAGTCGTAAAGCTTTAAAACTATTGTTTTTTCTAAAGCGTATGGAAACCGCTTTAATGTCCCGTCTGATTGGCTCTAATCATCTGGTTTTATTTCTAATTTTGTATCCATATCACCACAGAATTAATAACATATTAAAAACTGTAGTTTATATTGTTACATATCGCCCTCTGATTCCCATTAGACATAAGTAAATTAATTAGTTAATAATAATTTATGTTTAAATACAACACTATTACATTTCGCCCTGTGATCACTATTAGATTTAAGTAAAGTCATTAGTAAATAATAATTCTTGTTTAATCATGTACTTAGTAAATATACTGTTTTCCATTCTGCACATTAGTTAAAGAGGTCATTAATGTATCTTTGTAAACATGCCTCCATTTATATAATTTCGACCGTCCTTTCGAAACACACTTCTATTTGTAACTTCAATCTTGTCACTCTCTTAGAATATGTCTTAGTTCTTAGTGTGTTAATAAATATATTTTTAAAAACTCAAGTTTGCTATTTACTGTGTAACAATAATATGGTCTAACTTCTGGTGGCCCTAAAATACTATAAATTTTCTTGCTTTTTTCACAATAAATTAGTTTAACTTGTTATGTTATGCCCTCGCGCAATTTTCTGTTACTTTGCAGTACACGAGTTTTTATTAATAAATTCTTAAAATAACTAAGGCAGATGTTGAACAGCGCTTGTAACGAAATAAGGAGTGCAACATGACATTTAGAAACAGCATTTTGCTAACAAGCTAAATGTAAATTATTGAATAACGATCCTATGGTATCGTATCGTACGCCACGTATGACACGTGCCAAGTCATCAGACTCCTTTGTGTGAGTTGAGCGGGTGGTAGAAGCGACGACATTCGTAATTATTAACGAATTCAGATTGGAATATTTAATGAATGGGACTTTTTGGCGGGAACTCGAGAAGTGAAGTCGATTTTTCTATTTGTAAATTAAATTGTACATTGTGCGTTTTGTGACATAATAGTAATAGATTATTAAACTTCAAAGTGTTTGTTGTACGTAATGTTTGTGATAAACAATTACGATTAAAAACATGGGCCCGCGTTTTTCATATGCTTCCAAGGAGCTCAACTCTTCTACCCACAGTAAACCTACTATCACTTATCTCAGTCACTCCTAACTTACACGCGACTAGACATTGGCGAGATGCGTTTTGAATTGTTTGGACTTTAAAAATTGTAATTACAAAGAAAATTCGACTTTCTCACAATGTGATAATTAGCTACCTAATTAATATAAGGAAAGAAATTAGGTAAGGAATGGTTTGATTCAATTCCATTGCTAGGAAAGACACGTATGAGTAACCTTGACAAGAACCAAAGATTAGTGATTGATTTTATCGAAGCTGCAGCTATTGTACTAACTAAAGAATTAAATAGGTACCTATCTAACAACGGCTGTCTAAAATATGTCGTGTTAATATACAATGAACACACGGATTTCCTTGTTTGCAGCGTTTCAATCAATCAATAATTTAAATGAAACATTTTTCTTTTAATTGATACTTGTTACATTGTCTTTTGTTATAATTATTCATTATTATGTATTTGTGTAAAAAACGGATTAAAAATGAATTATAATTTAGCTGCAAATGATGCAATTCTCTCTCCTGCATTTATTTTACTCTTATGCCGGAAATACTTTAGAGAAATTCGTTTTCGAAATATCTTTAGGCCGTTACGAATACATTCGCCATCGGAAGCAGGTCGCCCCCTGCTTGGCTCAGTGTAATTGTCAAATTAGCGAGGAGCTCAGAGTGAGCGCAGATCAAAGGATACGGCGATTTGACGCTTTTTGATAATGTGATAAGTTTTGTGCACAATTACATTGGGATATGGTTTCAGTGTCAGCGGAAAAAGTCAAAAAATTATCAATAAATATGAAAATAACTTGGGCGATTTCATTCACAGTTAATAAGAGTTTGAGAGCTTTGCTGTGAAGTATGAATATGTTAGAATATATACTTATATGTCTTGTTATTACTTAATAAAACATTGTCTAACTATACAACTAATGTACCATTTGTAAATTATTAGGTAGGTACACATTGTTATGTATGCCATTGTTTTTGTCCAGTTGGGAACTTGCGACTGTTTGAATTGATTGCGATTGACTTTGGTTTAATGTTTCTTATGAGTTTGCTTCTTGTTTATATCATGCAACTCAAATTTCATGGAATATTCGGATACAATTTTACTATAATCTTCTATATATATAAAAATGGATGTTGGTATATCTGAAATTAATAGACTTCGACATCGTTTGACCGATCACCATGAAAATTGGCATATATATGTATTTTTTCATGGAGACGGTTTCCATGCTATCCACTTTGTTGTAACTCGCCACTAGATGGCGCTGCAGCACATCAACTTCTATGGCAGGACAACGTCTGCCTGATTTTGCTAGTATTTTATATAAACAATTAAATAAGGAATAGTTAATAAATAAAATCGTAAGATAAGGCACTGTTTTAGTTTGTTTTAGAAAAGACGAACATCAAAACGATCTACCAGTTACGGTTATAATATCTCGTTACAATGAAAGACATTACAGGCGGACATTTCTTTACTATCGCTGTAAGTTCCGCTAACAGTGACATCGAATAACATAAGTATTAATTTTCACCCTCTCGTAGGGAAAGATGTCGTCGAAAAGTATTTGAATTGGCCTATTTCGTTTTGTGATTCGATAATAATGTACTAAACGTACTGAAGTAAGTACAGTCTCTTGTAGATTAAAAAAATAAAAAAATATTTTCTACCTAATGTACCCATTCGACCCAATGTATGTATAAACGTACGTGTTTCGGTAGTGAGTGAGATATGCCACAGCCCATTCCCATCCCATCCAATATAATCCCTCCTCATTTTGGTAACAGTTTTTTCAAATCCATTTCTAAATCTCTAAAGGTAGACTGTTCATTTGGAGGTGTCGCCAACGTTTGTCATTCTAAATCGATGATGGAATGTATCTATCGCGGATGGCTATATGCCAGTATGCATTTGCCACCGAGTGGACTGGATGACCGTCAGCCCTTCTAAAGTCCTTTTAAAAAAATAGAACCTACAGTACCTATAATATAGTCTTTTTACTTAGGTTTAATCACAGCAGAAAGAATTCATAATTCATTTAAGGACCATAAAAATATGATAGCGATGAAGAGTGACGCGCGTGGGTAGAGGAGGTGCGTGAGAGTGTGGTGGACATCCGCCAATCAGCATGATCGGCGCATCCTCATTGCAGCAGGATGACGACAATTGTCGCCGCGCATGCCCATTGGTCCATCACTGGTACCTATGTGTGTTTATAACACAGACTTTTATATTTTAACTTCGTGTAAAACATTACAGGATTTGTGGACAAACTATGAGATGGCCAAATACCATAAAGTGCAGAAGATGTGAAAATAATAAATACATATAATAGTATTAAACTGCAACAGACATATGCACTTACACATTTTTATTTATTTGGGAAAACATTCAGTAGATACAATAACAATTCCAAAATAATAATTATGATAATTATATTATATTGTTGGGTAAACTAGGTTTTGAAACTACCCCAACAAATTCCCGACTATGCTAAAGGGAAGAGGTATGTAGGTACTCCCAGGAGGATGAATGCTTGTCTCCAGCCCCGGGGCACCTCGTTGTGGGTCATGAGCTGGTTCGGTAATATTCTCTTCACACAGACATCACTATTTTTGATTTTGGTTAATTTTTGAGTGTAAGCGTAACGAGCGCACTCGCGGACGGACATCGAACTGTCAGTGTTGCCAAGTTTGGCGGAATAGGACGAGGCGGGAAAAAAGGAACATAGTCGGTTCTCTAACAATCTACCAACAAAGTTTCCACTAAAATTAAAAAAAAAAACATACTTTAGGAAAAACACACCCACAAAACATACATACATATATGGCAACTAAAGATATATAAGTTTAAAACACAAATTTGAATTTAGTAATGGACAGATAAAATACGTGTAATTCACTAAAATGTGTATCTACTTATTATACGAGATCTGACGATGAAAGAATTAGCAGCATATTTAGTTCGGGTTAATTTAGTTATTATGTTACTTGTATCAGCCTATAACGCCCCACTGCAGGGCACAGGCCTCCCCTAGTAAATCACCTAGTAAATTTCGGGCCGTAATCTAGCACGCGGGCCCAGTGCGGATCGGTGGGTCACAAAATCTAGATTTTTTTTTATTTCTGGAGCACGCGGGTTGCCTCACGAGATTTTCACTCACCGCCGAGTAAGTGGCATTTTTTTTTAATCCATCGATACTTAAGTAGAAACTTAGTGGTGCGGGCTGAGGTTTGAACTCACCATCGCGCGAATGTGAGTCGAGTATAGATATTTACCCCCTAGGCTATAACCCCACAGTGATATATAATAAATAAATTTCAATGTCGATTACCTATAGTATTTTATTTCAGTCCCGTCTGAGGTTATTGTATACTAGCTGTGCCCGGCGTGCGTTGCATGCCCGGCAATTTTTTTACACATAATATACAGCCTATGTCCATCTGGAATAATGTACCTTTCAAATGGTGTAAGAATTTTTCAAATCCAGTGGTTCCGGAGATTACCCTCCACATACAAACAAACTCACAAAATACGCACTCTCTCTCTATTATATTAGCATAGGTAGGTGTGATATTATCATTGGTAATAATTATTGGCAATCTGACAAAACTGGACCTTATAGGTATTTATTATTTTTATTTATAAGCAAGTCAGCAGACGAGCATACAGTCCATCAGGTGGCAAGTGGTGGATACTGTCGCCCTAGTTATATTGTCGGTTCTAGTTCATACCATAATTGTTTTATTACTTCATCTTAAAAATCAGATGTTTGAGCAGGTTTCTATTTAAACAGAATCTTTCAACGTTTCAACCTTTAACTTTGAAAATCTTAATCGAAGTCAATAAGTCCATACCGCTGGGGATGTGCCGAATATTTGTATTCTTATTCACTTATTGTTTTGACGAATACTCGTCAATCTTTAAGTATTCGTATTTTCTAAACGAATATTCGAATAGTAAAGCCCAATGTGAATAGTAGTTAAAGAGGTTTTAAGAGCAAACGCTCATTTGAAAATCTGATTTTTTGTTTAATTAATAAGTGTTTTTTTTATTGAATTAATAAGAGTAATAAGTGATTTTTAGGTAAAAGGTACTTACTGATTGAACCTAAAATGTTTAAAGCACTATCTTTAAATTGAACTGCAAATTACCTACCTACTAGCTAATTTTACAAGTTTGTGCGTATGTAGGTTAGGTACTATTTGTAATCGTATTTATATTCGCGAATAGTGATTTTTTGCTATTCGAAGCGTCCCTAACAGACAATAAGGTCCCTTTGTTGAAATAACGTTATAATAACCTAATTAACATTTTTGCGATCAATAAGGCAATTTTTTTCCACACACGTAACATTCAAAACAGTTAAGAATAAATATTTTAACGGGCGCCCAACTGTTTCTATATAAACATGCCATAAAAGCTATAATTTCGAAGTAAAAAACAAAATAGTCTTTGCGATCATTACTAAAAAACGCTACTCACCGCTCCTCCGCCGCTGTCATCGCCTCCAATAAGTAAAATAAGAATTGAATAAAATAATCATTCAACCCAACGGTCGAGCCGTCAAACCTCTTTTGTGGAGGCATCAAAAATGACTTTTGAAAATACTAACGACCGAATTGTTTATAGAAAATAATCTAAGAAGCTACCGTTTGACCCCCGTTTAGATTATCCTATTGTACGTAAGCGGATCGTTCCTACGCCTAATTGTTGAAGAAAGCGGACAGACAGACGAACAAACAAAACGGTGGCGGGAAGCGTTTATTTTTTCAAACAGTCAAATAAACATTAATAATTTTAACGTGGGGAAGTCATTACCGCGCGCTGTTATTGGAACGGTATTCGTCGTGTGAGAATGGACTTGAAAATGTATGTATACCTGGATATGAAAGATTATTTTTTATTGGAATAATGACTTTATACAATACCAGCACCCGCGCCCCGGCTTTGGTAAAGTAGAATTGTGATTTCCTAGAGAACCTGTAAAAATGTTTTGCTCGTGCTGTTTTTTTAACGATTATAAGGATTCAAATTCGTCTGTTATCTATCTATTAAGGTTGTTTATCGATTTAATTTTGCTCGACGTTTTAGTTGGGTTACACCGTGGTCAATCGTCACGAGCTGACTGGTGAAACACAGCCGAAACGTCAAGTAAGTAATATAAAGTAGGAAAGACCAATTTAATATAAGTCAGATGTGCAAATTCAAAAACCTAGTAAATATATTGAAACAATTTTTACAGGAGTTCCAAAGAGTAAAGCCCTTATAAAGCCAATTAAAGTTAACAAGACCAAGATATCATGTCTTACTTATTCATATGTAATTGGACCAAAAAAGAAAATAAAACAGAATTTTCACAAAAGTATTCTACCATATAACTGTAGATACTGGAAGTGTAGGTTTTTAATTTGCGAAGCCGAAGTGTAGGTATATGTAAATGCTAAATTATTTTAATAACTAGTTTTTGATACTTGATCTTTTTGTTTTTCTGAATTTCTAATTTAGATGAAATCATATTGACGCCATATTTAAAAATCTTCATTAATCTTATCCACTGCTACATAAATTCATTTTATTCTGTCTATACTTGTATATAAATATTGATGTCTTTCCTAACAAGCACGAACCGAGTCAAATTATTTAAAGGGAAGAAAAAACAATTTAAGCTGACAGAAGCTCATTGAGCAGCGAAACGTATTCAAATATCGAAAATTGTTGACAAATTAACTTCCCTACCCGGACTTGAACTCCCTTACCACTTGAGAACTCGACTCCAAAATTGTACAAACCTACCACGTTACTAAAACAACTTAGAAAGACTTCCTCGCCCCTATAATCAGAAACAAAAAGTCGAAATTGGATTGGATTTCGCTTTTAAAATTTAATTTATAAAATGGTGATGTCACGCGAAGGGACGGGACAGAACGTTCGTTTTACTAGTTACTCAATTAGGCCCTTTGTATTTGTTTATCTGAGTTTGTATAACTCCAGAGAGGGACAGATGTATGTCTTCTAATAAGTCGGAAAAAGAGAGCAGATGCGAAGTAATTTGAGACAGTTCTTTTCACGACGCGGTAATACGTTCGTATTTTTGAATGGCAACACGAAACGGCGTTTACATGCATTTACATCTTTTCTTTTTTTTTCTAATTCAAGTAATGGTCGCGGGCAACGATTTTCTTTGATACATTTCGTTAATGCGACTCTTTGATGGTTAGTAACGGTTTTATTAAACAGTTTGCATTTATTTTAACGTTAAATTTAAATCTATTTACGAATAGTTTTTGAAATGCATTTTATGTAATCTCGATTACTTCTTGATCTCATTTCTTTCAGAAGAAAAATAATAATCAAGTTACAAGTATCCTTTTTTGAAGTAGCTAAAAACATTTCGTGAAATGGTAAAAAAATATACTTATTATAATATTTTTACAATCAATTTGCTACAAGAAACACCCTAACATTGGATTTCATATTCGTCTCACAGACATGCTAAAGAAAAAGATTTCTTGCACTAGGTACGCCCTCTCAGTCACCCCCCTGTGATTGAGCAAATATTGATCTGACTTTGTACGATCGCGAGGCAACCGATGGTGCATAAAACATCGCGAGAAATCAAACAAAAACTGGACGGGTGCATTCGAGACGTGGCTAAGTAAAATAAATTATTGCTCCTAAAATTAGAATAGGATTATGTGAGAATAGAATAGACCCCAAGTACGAGTTTCGAAAAGAGTGACGCTCACAGTTTGAACATAGTTTAAAAGGACGAAGATCGTGATAAAACAAATTATAAACACTACGTACTAAGAAGCGTATTTTCTATTTTAATTAATTTGGGTCTGTAAACTCCAGCAGAAGACTGTCTTGAGTCGCACTTTAGTCGAGTCTTTTTTAAATCTCCTTGACAATCCTATTTTATTAATTCATTAAACATAAGTGAGTATAATCCGTATCCGAGTGTATCCGAGATGTCAATAATGACATGCACAACGGAGATGAATTTTTACACGGAGAGTAAAGTAATTGGAAACTACGAATTACTAAAAAAAAAATTTCTTGTGTTTTATTTTGCCTTGGTTTTTTAATATTTTCAATAATGTCTTGAGATCCTTTATAATGTTTTAAATAATGTAATAACATATCTAAATAATATCTTGAAATTTACGAATATATTTTTGTTTTCATGGAAAATTGCAATATAGTAAATCTTAACTACTTTTTCTGCATGACAAATATAGGGTGTCCCAGAATGAGCGTCGGATTGAAATTTCTTTGTTTGCGGTTGGCAACTTCGGTTCGTTTATGAAACATATGACAGTTGCAATTAATCAACATGGAATGCTAGATGAAAGAGCAACCCAGTATGAATTTTAGAGCAGTATGAAGTTGACCATCATTTTGGCGAAAAAATCATCTCTAGTGACGAGGCCCATTTCTACCTTGACGGCTACGTCAGTAAGCAAAATTGTCGTATCTGGGGCTTTAAGAATCCTCATGAGATTCATGAAAAACGGATGCATCCTCAAAGAGTTACAGTTCGGTGCGGCTTTTGATTCGGCGGGATCATAGGGCCATTTTCTTAGGTATCGGTATTTAGGTAGGCATAGAGACAGGAGACATGCTACAGGAGTGTTTTTGGTATCAATTGGAAGATATGGACCTCGATTAACTGTGATTCCAACAGGATGGAGCCACATGTCACACAGTCGGAGAAACAATGACACTATTTTTTTCAAAATCAAATCCGGCGCTCATACTGGGACAACCTTTATATCAATTATATAGGTATAGCTAGCTGGTTAATACTGCGTACGAGTTAGTGACCTTAAAACTTCATGATAGGTCATATTATGACATCAAGATTACCATTACCACTGTCTTTGCAAAACCCTGACATAGTTTTAATTTGTGTGCATGAATTTCCTGTAATTAAAGTACCTATACAAAGAATCATTTACAAAGAAAAATGACAAAAATATCATATAGGTACATAATTAGTAAGATATCTGCTAACTTTTACCGCTATCATTGATGAAGTAATTAAAATTTATGTGTATACGTTTGAATTATGTACCAATACAAAGAGTAATTTACGAAGAGGACAAAAGTATTATAGTACAATTAGTAAAACAACTCATAGACTGATAAAACTTCGACATATTCCTTTATTTAGAAAAGTGTGAACATTGCGGTCTTAAACATCTGTGTTTAAATCCGAAATAAATTAATACTATAGAAACTAGATTTACTTTTTCTTTCTTTTTTGCTAACCGCATAGATCAATATGTACAGCCCGCGAGCGAGAATTCCAATTTAAATAATTCAACTAACTGTCAAATGGAATATGTTTTTAACTAGTCGGAGAAGTCGGAAGTGCTGTCAAGTGGTTTATGGAGTTTTAGTAGTTTTAAAAATAACGCACACTCGAGCTTGTGTTTCAATACATGCAAAACGTTATTGTTTTGTAGTTAGGTACTTGTTATTTGTCTATTTATTTATATATTGTATCTTTATGTTTCTTTGGTATGAAGATAAAAAAAGATACACCGTAATTAGATTTTAATATATCAAATTTCACACGATTTTGACATTTTTTCTCATCATTTTGAAGAAGAATGTGATTTTATAGAACAATAAACACGAAGATGTTTTTTCTTCGAAAAAATTCGATTCCAGTGAAAATTTAATCATGCCAAAGCTTTATTACTGGCCAAGCAAACGATTTTAATTTTATAAAAAGTATTAGATTCTTTGTTCATTGTAGATAAACCAATCCACGTATGCATAAAGCACCCTCGCGCCCCACGGTAAGGCTAACGCGATTCACTCGGGGTACCGTAATGAACTCCTTGTATTGTAGACTCGGCTCATACAAGCCTTTTATCGGAAATCTCGTTACCCTTGTTGACTTTGAATCGTGGAGTTTTGCACGTTTTAGTTTAATGTGTCGAGTTGAAGTTGTGTTGAAGGGAAAAGTAGCCGTTTATAGAGTTACAGTTCTAAAAGATTTCATGTGTACTCAATTATCTAACTACATATTTAAGATTGAATGAAAATTTTACATTATTGCATCAGCCTATAACGTCCAACTGTGGGACACAGGCCTAGTAAATCACTGGTGGGTTTCGGGCCGTAATCCGCCACGTTGGTCCAGTGCGGATTGGTGGATCACATACTCCAAATTTTTTTCACATACTCCATACTCCAGCACATCAAATTTCTGGAGCATGCGGGTTTCCTCACAATGTTGTCACTCATCGCCGAGCTAGTGACATTTTTTTTTAAAAATCCGTATGTACTTAAGTAGAAATTCAGTGGTACGGGCCGAGGATTTGACTCACGATCACACGAATAACTGAATTAAATACATTAATTAAACATATGTTAACATATAACTTACTTAATCACTGGATAGAACTCTGAACTTCCAAAACCCTCTCCACCGAACGTCACTATTAACACAGTACGAAAGCTTCACGGAAGCGACTGAAATTAAGAAATATAAAAATTTCAATCGGGAAGATGGATTTAAACTGTCGTCGACGTGGAATCCAGTGATTAACAAATTTAAACCTTGCGATTTACCGTCGAATACGTCCGCGGACATTGCTAGTGTAGTGTGTCGCAGCCGAATGTGAAGATCAAATGTGGGTAGGTGATGAAATTGCTCGCAACTCCCATCCTGGACTATCTCAACTACAGTCATACTTCAGTCAGCTCGTGACCACGGCTGGTGCAACCCGTGCCCAAACGTCGAGTAGGAATAAAAGATAAACAAATACCTTATACGCGTTCAGACTCTATTTAGAATATAAAATAATATGTTAACATATACAAAATCAATAGGCAGTCTTATCGCTAAAAGCGATTTCTTTCAGGCAATTATCGAGCATTGAAATAACTTAGAGGAAGAGGTAAGCTATGCAATCATATCTATAATAATTCACATTAATACTAATAAAAGTATAATACAATATAACAAAAATGAAATATAAAATCTATTATACCTATACGATAATACAAAATACATACACATGAAGTGAACCAAGTAAAAGGTTTGTCATTGTGGACTGAAGTCGGCATGTTCAGCGGATGTCCACGGGCGACGTGGATCTGTCGCCTGCCGCCTTTATCCAATAAGGAAGAAGTGGTAAGTATAAAAATAATTACATTGCATTAAAGACAGAAAATGTGCTTTGACGAGTTTTTTAAAAGTAGCAAGCGATATCTAATTGTGGTAATTTACTCCATTGTCTATGATATATTTCAAATAAATCAAATTATTTGATCATTTCAGTAGCCTTTATCTTAGATGTAGGCTCTGTCCAGTTATCTATATTGGACTCTTTACATTGTTAGGTTGTTTTTTTATAGAAGGGATGGCTGGCGAGCGGTCGGGCCACATGATGGTAAGTTGTCACCGCCGCCCGTGGATACCTGCAACACCGCGGAGCATGCGAGCGCGCTGCCGACTGTGCAGAATCCTGTGCACAGCTCTCTTGAAGAGCCCCATGTAAATTTGAGAACGCTCAGTTGGGTTCACGACGCCGCGCCGGTGCGCACACTAAAACAATGTATAAGAGGCCTCCGGAGGATGAGTTGCCCATACAAACGCAATACCAAAATAATTTATAATTAGTACATATTTCCACCATATTATGATATTATTCGGATTCGGATAGCATTTATCTAGGTTCCTGCTTCTTTATTGATTCAAAATACTTACCTAAAACGAAATGTAAGCGAATTCCATTTTGCATGTTTTTACGGCGTAAATGACATGTATTCTTCTTATTTGTTTCGTATTAAAAACATTAATATTTAAAAAATGGTTCAAGCTACAACATAGCATATATTGTCAAATTATGGATTACCAAATAAAGATTTAAATAACATTAAATTTTCATTCATCATTCTTGGTATTACGGAACACGTCCAAATTTATATCAAATTCAGAACGACTGTAGTGCTATACGTCTGTAGTGTATTCCTTGGTGTTTTCTATTTTTCTGTACGGAGCTGAAACCTGGTGCCTTAAAAGTCGAGACATAAGCAAAATAAGCGCTTTTGAAATGTGGTGCTGGAGACGAATGCTGAAGATACCATGGACAGCCATGAGGACAAACGAATCGATTTTACAAGAGCTCCACATCAAAAAACGACTCACCTCTCTATGCAGGGAACGTCAACTAAGCTTCTTTGGACATATAATGCGATCACATATGCATGAGTTGGAGAAGCAGTTGATCGTGGGACAGATGCAGGGGAAGCGATCCAGGGGTCGAATTCCAACACGATGGTGTAAAAGTATTGTAGAGGCAACAGGAGAAACTCTACAACGATCTATTGAACTGGCGCGGGACAGAAGCAAGTGGAGACAAATCACATATGGTCACGATCCTCATTAGTGAGGGAACGATAAAAAGAAGAAAAAAAGTAGTGCTATCGCGTCAAGCACAGGGCCTGAGCGGTCAGTCAAACAGAGATAGCAATTCTATGCCGATTTTTGCACTCGCTTCGAATTGTAGTTGTGGGCTTCGTACGCCGGCCTCTTAATGTATGAGCACAACCATCGCTAAACGTAACCCGCCTTCGTGAAATGAAAGAACTATACCATAGATTGTAATCTATGGTAATCGTTCTAATCACGGAACATAAATCCCAGTCCTGTGGTTTCATTGATATTTTATTCTTTTGGCACTTATAGTTAATTCATTACTTTATTCATTCTTCATTAAGTGAGGGGGAGAGTGCACGCTGCAATCCAACAGCCGCTGGGCGCATTCGACTGGCCACGTTACCTATCTCTCAGAGAAGACTACCTTGAAATGTACTGCATTTCTCACTTTATCTTATTTCCCTAATGTACGTACGTATTTCGTACGTACGTGTTTTCGATAATTCATCCTATCCTTCCCCATTTCTCTAACCCTTTCTCCAAATTCATTCCTATATCTCCAAAGGTAGGCAGCGCATCCGGAGGCGTGCCAACGTTTGTCATTTTGGACTAATGTTGGCACGAATCACAGATGTTTATTGGCTACAGTATCCACTTACCATCAGGTGAACTATATACTCGTCTCGACTTCGACCATAAAAACTTACAGTGGAAAAAACTTACAGTTTTCTCCACTTAACTTACAGTTTCAAAAAACTAGTGACCTTTACATATGTACTCCTATTGTTGTAGTGTTCGAAGAAGAACTGTTACAAACATGAATCCTCACCTGACTGTTTATCAAACGCACAGCTCTAATGTAATGCTAAAAGTCAAACTACGCACATCCATGCTTCAATTTATATTTCCCACCTTCATTTGTTTTAAAATAATAACCTTGAAGGCGCGGTCGGTAATTACAATTAAATGAATAGTTAAAATAATTATCTTTAGTAGACAGTTTATTAACTTGTTACATTTTTCCACTTGACTCCACTAAACTTCTAACTAAACAAAAGGTTAGATGTCAATATCTTGTTAAAGATGATTAATCGCCGCGCGTTAATTGTGCCAATTACATTCAGTGACCATTTGCAAAGCCAAGCCTTGTGGGAAATAATAAGGACAAAGTTTTTGCATGAAGAACCTCATTTTGTAAAAAATAAAGTCATTTATTCAATAGAGACTCCATTGTTTTTTTTTTTAATTTTTATAGAGAAAAGGCGGTAGACGAGCATCAAGTCACCTGATGATAAGTGGATACTGTCGTCTATAGACATGAATGAGAATGATGATGGCATCAGTCCAGAATGACAAACGATGGCACGCCCCCGGATGCATTGCCTATCTTTACTGATTAAGGAGCTGATTGGGAAAATGGGGAGGGATAGGATGGGGTGGGAATGGGCTCTGGCATATCTCATTCACTATCGAAATACGTACGTACGTACATTGGGGAAATACGACAAAGTGGGAAGTGGACATTTCAAGGGAGTCTTCTGTGAGAGAGGGGTAACGTGGCCAGTCGAGTGAGCCCAGCGGCTGCGGGAATACAGCATGCACTACCATTGTGTTTGTTAATGAAGTTAGTACCTACTCGTAGTATGTAATTTATTCATTAGACTAGCTATTGCCCGCGACTTCGTCCGCGTGGACTTTAGTTTATAAACACCATCTTTAAATTGATATAACTTTTTTATTTATGAACTGATTGAAATAAAACAAACACTACATTTTAAGTGAAGCTTACCACAATACATTAGTGAAAACCGCAACCAAATCGGTTAAGCCGTTTCTAAGATTGGCGCGCACAGACAAACAGACAAAAATTCTAACAATCATTGTTTTGGGTTCGATTGCGTTGATAAAGGCCCCCAGTAATAGTTTTTCTCATATATCTTCCATGTACCTACAGACAGCGATCAGTTACATTTTTATTATATGTATAGATTATGGTGCCGAAACGTGAACCCTGACCGCGTGGGTCTGGTTCACAAGTTAAAAGCCACTCAGTGAGCTATTTATTTATATCATGCAACAAAGGCCCATGTAATATAGGTATATTTTGACCTAAAAATCTATACAAAAGAAATTAAAAACAAATCATCATTATGAAGGATCTTAATGTTCGGTTTCACCTATAATTTATGTTTACCTGTTACAAATATAGGTCAGCGAAATTCTTAAACTTTAATGTGCCGCGATGAACTGAAACTTTAAAAAGAATAAACGGCCGTAACCGTTTCCTCAATCAAAAAGTATTCAAGGAACCATAAAGTACATAAATCAATGACACTTAACATTAAAGTCAAAATGTTAATATCGATATGCGAAATTCCCACCGATAAACTTAACTTTTTAATTGTGAAACCATGAAACAATTTTAACCCTTAATATGGAGGGGACTTCTGTGCAATAGGTCCTTCAAGACAAAAGGGTTGCCTTCTCCACTCAATTTAACTCTATTTTGCAAACAGCACTCGATCTGAAGAGGTCTTTAGAGTCAACATTGAAATTTTTGTTTCAATTTGAAGTATGGCGTTTACTTTCACGTGGGAATTTGACGTGATTGTTTAGTTTTAATTGTTTTAAATTGCCGCTCACGGTTGGTTAACTGTATAGCAGTACAGATTTAACTATTGTTGATTCAGTTTCAAGGTACTGGGTTTGAAGTCCTTAAAATTATTCTTATGTATTTTATAACAATACTTTTTAAGTAATAAATTAATTTCAGGGTCTGTGCTTTTGCTCTCTATTCGCTTTACCATTTCCATAAGTAATTCTGAACACAATCATACCAAAATATCCACTCGAATGATATTCATTAATAATAAATCTCGTCTTGAGTGATGTCCGTATTCAAGAGGGACAGGTCGTGGATTATCTTTTATCATCTTATCACCAGTGGTCATATTTTGAAATTCTTAGTCGCAAGAACCAAGAGGATCTTTTGTGAACACAAGGTCGTGGGAAGCAGTGACTTTATCTTTTACTTCAGGTCACCAAAGATGATATTAGTAAACAAGTAATATCACTTCATTGTACACCAAAAGGAATACCTATCTAAATTGAATACCTAATACCTAAATTTAAATACCTAAATGACACATAAAAGGTAGCCTTATCGGTAAAGCCACCTCTTTCAGACAATCCTTGGTTGGGAGATGTATGTAAATACAAGAATAATATTCTAACATTAAAATGCTGCAAAATAGATTCGTGCGTAAGGCCATGGCTGCCCCATGGTACTTTCGCAATGTCGACCTCCACAAGGACTTGGAACTTCCCTCCATCGTCAAATACGTGAAAGACTCCTCCCGACGTTACTGGAACAGAGTTCCTCTCCATCATAACTCCCTAGTAGTTGACAGTCTTACCTACGTCCCAGACAGGAATGACCCTCCCCGTTACCGTCGTCGTCATCGTTCTCCGGCACGTCCTAGACGCCTCCGACGACCCAACTACTGCTGCCAATGTGTTTATTGCCCTACACTCACACATTACACATATACACCGTCCCCGCCGGCGGAGACGAGGACGTCCCCCTCGTTACACTGTGAACACACACCAGCCTTCAGCCAACACGTTTACCAGGTATCGGCACGTGCCTGGGCGCTTCTCACCGACTCGCGATCCTGCGGTACCCTCCCAAAGCGACGCCCTAAGCCGAGGTCCGTTCCTTCCGCTGGTCTACCGTTAGGCTCGTTGCTGCACACACTTTTGCTCCTGGTTGAGCGCTTTCTGCACTCTCCCTAAACCATACATGTCCGGAGACCTTTGAAGGGCCACAAGAATTTAGCCATTCCGAAAAAAAAAACACACAAGAATAATAAATATGTGGGTAGGTAGCGCACATATTATAAATACAAGAAACGAAAATGTAATTAATACCTATATCTAGGTCCTAGGTTATAAGTATGTAACAAATAAACAGAAATAAATTCCAAGTAAGTAATAAAAAGAATAATTGTAAGAATCAAAAATTCCAAGGTTTACACCCTGCGAATTCATTACCCTCAGCGGTAACACTTACCATCCCGTGGGACCGCTTTCTCGTCAACCTACTTTCGATAAAAAAAAGTAAAAAAAGGAAGAGAAACTTGAGAATTAGATTACAAGCTGTCAGTCAGTTTTAACTGTTTACAAAGATTGCTATGATTTCAATCAAATAATCTGATAGCATAACATAAAGAGATATGTTAAAATGTTGGATTGCAGTAATAATTAATAATACTGTAATAGTAGGCATTTCAAACAAGATACAATAAATATTACATTACATACAAGAATATATAGAGTTGATAAACTGAAAACTAAAAATATATTCATATAAATCTACCTACTTAAAAAAGTGAGTGTGGTTTGGAAGGTTGACGGGAATTGGAAGCGATTTCATTTTAACGATGTTTTCCACTTACGTATGTTCCGTCCATTAAATTCTACTTTTACCGTCAATAAGAGCTGAAAACGGAACTCATGAAGTACCTTTTGACCTGTTTTTAAAGAGTCAAATGGACGCTTCAATTTTTGGCGGGCGTGCATCGTTAAATGTTTGAAGGGTCTCACTCAGATGAGACAAAACGGACAACTTGATTGCGTAACATCATCCATTTTATATACCTATTCATAGATAGGCAACGGAATTTAGCCACCGTTTCCATTTTTATTAATAAATCGGTGCGTCAAACGGTAAAAAGTGGTATATCTATATCTAAGGGTACTAATCTAATTGATGTCCCACTGACACAAACCTCTAAAACCCCTTCTAGCAAATCTCGAAGGCGTTTCTTAGGCACTTGGACAATCCGTATACGGGCCCACTGCGGATTGGTGGACACACCTTGGGCAGACTTTTTAATTCTTGAATACACAGGTTTCCTTACGGCATTTTTCTTCACCTGATAATCTGATAAATAATTGAGCAATCCCGGCACAATTTTGAGCATGCACAATTTTGGGAAGGGGAGGGTGCACACTTAAATCGCACAGCCGCTGTCGACTTGGTTAACCTCTCTCACAGGTACTGCATTTCCTTTATCATATTTCCCCAATATATGTACGTATTTCAATAGTGAATGAGATATGCCAGACCCATCCCATCCAATTTTATCTTTCCAAATTACTCTAACCCCTTTTTCCAAATCTATCTCTAAATCTTCAAAGATAGTCAGCTCATCCAGCGGTGTACAAATATTTGTCATTCTGGACTGACTCTGGCTTGTATCGCGGATATGTCAATGGATGACAGTGTCCAATTTTTTTTTATGAACGAAGGCGGCAGACGAGCGTACAGTCCACCTAATGGTAAGTGGATACTATCGCCCATAGATATCCGCGATACATGCCAACATTAGTCCAAATGACAAACATTGGTACGCCCCCGGATGCGCTGCCTATCTGTGGGATATAGGAATGGATTTGGAGAAAGGGTTGGGAAAATGGGGAGGGATAGGATAGGATGGGAATGGGGTCTGGCATATCTCACTCACTACCGAAACACGTACGTACATTGGGGAAATACGATAAAGTGGTAAATGCAGTACATTTCGAGGTAGTCTTCTGTGAGAGAGGGGTAACTTGGCCAGTCGAGCGCGCCCAGCGACTGTTGGATTGCATCGTGCACTCTCCTTCTCGGAAACTGGAAACTTACCATCAGATGGACTGTCTGCTTGTCTTCCGCGTACCTACTTTCTATAAAAAAAACTGCGCTTCCCGGTACCAGGTATTATTAAGTTGTTACAATACTTATTGTTAGGTTATTAAGTTACATGTTAAGATTTAACAGCTAATCCAATTACCTTGGAAGTTAAAGTAAAAACACAATTACTTAATCAAATTTTCTCTCGGTGACTTGGCACAGTTCACTCGTTTCGAGTTTCTTTGCCTACTGTCCAATTAAAGATAAATGTACGAAGAGAGAAAAGATAGTCGTCTATTTGTCCCTTAATAAACATTTTATTTCTGACACCAAAACCGTTTTTATGGTTAGAAAAATTATAGATGTAGCATTTGTTTAAACCACAGCACGTTAAGGTACACGTTTTCAACTAGCCATAGAGGCCCGGGATCCTGTCAAACAATATTATGAATTATATTATCTTATTATTTTGTATATTGCTATACAAAGTGTAAGTATACCACCGCATTCTATAAATGTCTTTGTGGATATTTTAGCCTTTAAATAATTAAAAAGGAAAAATAATACCCAATGAATTTCCGCGGAAAAATGACTAACTAGCAACAGTACCGAGAGCATGCGGCGACGCGGCAAATATTGTTAACAATGAATTCCTTTCAAAAATCCGACTAATTTTAATTGTGACTGTTGATAGAGTCCTGCATTATCGCATTAATTCCGCGTCCTGACCGACTACCCCAGGGTTGGCACACTACTAAATGACAGATAATAACTGTTTCATGGTCGGCACACTATTGGATAATAACTATCAAAAGGTCGGCAGTGTATTGGCATAGATTGTAATTATTTAGGCATCCGCATTTCTCTAATGAGTGACGGTGACCGCTTACCATATGGTGGATCGTCCGCCCCGATGATAATAATGTGAAAGGTAATTAATTTTACCCGTTGTTTTGAATACGTGTATGCTTTGTTTTTTTTTTACATAATATTACACAAAATTCAAAGCAATGACTAAAAGTGTGAAACGTTACGTATTATTTTGCAACAAAAGTTTAGTTAAATTTTCACGACAATGGACTCCGAATTTATTTATTTAAGCTTTACTGCACTAAAATTGTAGAGCCGGATTTAATACCAGTGGCATTCTCTGCCAGTCAACCTTTGGTTAAACAAAAATCGAATAGGGTGGTATTAAGACTTATTATTTATTATTATGTAATGTATTATTATTATTACTAGAATTATGTGTCTGGATGGACATGTCTGGAATGATGTCTGGATTAATGACAATTATAATACATCTTCATGAGTGTTAACCCTGGACGTCGGATCCAGGGCAACTAGACGCCCTCGGTCGTCCATTTTTGTGATAATTACAAGGCGAGCTCTTTTGTGTCTCGAACGGATTTACGACTGACACCGAGTCTTTACTTCGAGTTGGTTTTATCTGAAAATTAGTGTAAAACAATCTGATATTATGTTATTAAAGGCACATATAAAAGGTCATGTAAAATCTATGTAAATTAAAATGGAATTTGGGAAGATTGTCGCGATAATCGAGGGTTCGTATGATTCCTGATAGCAGTAACAAATACTTCTAGGGCATCCATGTTTAAAATCTTTACAGAATCCAATTTTTATTGTATAGGAGACATATCAAGGTTTTTGAAGAGGCATTATTCAAAAATGAAATGGTACATAGGTCACACTGAAAATTTCCGGAACTGGCCACTTACATAAACAATATTTAAAAAGTAATTACAATATTTGAAAATGGAACTCTTTGGTGTAGAACAGTTTGTTTCATCTAACAGTTATTTGTTTTTTCATTGTGGGGTCATATAAAAATTGCGTATACAATTGATTTAACTCGTGAAAATTTTCGCTGTATGATTTTCTACGATTTAAGTACTGTATTTTAGTGTAATTTAAGTATTGGTTTGCAGAATTCAAGTCCGATCATGTCAATCTCGCCCGTCCACCGCTGTCAACACAAAAACATCGATGTTGTGCGTCATATAATCGAAACAGACAGGCATGTGAGTTACAATGAGATTCGGGCATCCTTAGGCATAGGCATGAGTATACAATCAATCTTACACAAACATTTGGCTGTACGAAAGCTGTGCTCGCGGTGGATACCACACAATTTGACTGAGGCTCAAAAAATGGAACTCGTTACTTGGCGCAATGCCATGCTTACCAGATTCAAAGGGGCGTCAAATTTGATGTGAAACGTAGTAACAGGTGACGAAACATGGATTTACAGGTACAATCCCGAAACAAAACGGCATCCGACCATTTGGGTCTTTCAAGATAAGCCGAACTCCACCAAAGTGGCGCGCGTGCGAAGTACCGTGAAGCAGATGATCGCTTCTTTTTTTAGAAAAAATAGACACGTGGCTACTGTTGCTTTGAAGAATCATCGTACCGTGAATGCTGATTGGTACACGACCATTTGCTTGATGGAAGTTATTGACAAACTCCGTGAAAACAACCGTAAACGCCGCATAATCTTGCACCATGACAATGCCAGCTCTCACACGGCCAAACGGACAAACGACTTTTTAAAGGGGAAATACATAGAAATCGTGAGCCATCCTCCACACAGTCCCGACTTGGCACCTTGTGACTTCTTCTTGTTTACAAAAATTAAGAACGATTTCATCGCCAGGCGCGGCCAACAATTTTCATCGCCAGAAGAGGCTGTTGAAGAGTACGAAAAACATGTTTCCGAGCTCACTACGGAGGAATGGAATAAATGTTATGGAAATTGGTTTATTCGCATGAAAGAGTGAATTGACGCTCACGGAGAATATTTTGAGAAACAATAAATTGATTTTTGGTCATTGTATTGTATTTTTTTCTTATTCATTCCGGAAACTTTCTGTGTGGCCCTCGTAGAATATGATGAACATTTTTTATTTATGTTTTTATTATTATATGAATATGGTATGTCATTATACTCACCTAAGCGTAACAATAAGTTAAAACGCCACATAATACAATAGGTACATTCCACCATCTCAACCCATCTAAGGTAGAACAAACCCGCTACCACGAGCCCCGAGGAATTGCACTAGGTACTCGTACCTCTACAATTCTTGAACTCATCAGCCCGTTTCGTCAGCGTGGCATTTCAAGCACAAGACAGTCCAGCGGTGGATACTAAAAGGGCCGGTTACGAAGTGTATTAAAATCTACTCGTATTATATAAGAGAATACTTAACAAAAGGCGTGCTTATTCTACTTTTTTTTATAGAAAACTGAAAACATTAGCATCTACGAGTAGTTTACTTTCGGTTTCATTTTGTTCTAATTCATATCAATAAATCGGTACAATAAAATTCCTCGCGTGATACATATATAAAAATCTAAAAAAGTGCAGTGATCTCATTAGCTTACTTTTAATTTCTGTACTCCATACTTTTAAACTTACAAGATTATGGACGCTGTGGTTGATCTCGCTGCCCAACGTGCTGCACGAAGATTTAGTAGCCCCTCCCTACGTCACTCCTTTGTGAGTTTCGTGGTTACATGTTTGCTGCGGCTGCAATGGAGCAAGACTCCTTCCAATATAAGTCTCAGTGTCGTTTTGTGATCATATCAGATCAACATGAGGAATTTTCTACAAATGACTTTCTCCAATCTTATAATAATATTTGTAAATTACAATCCCGGGAGGGTTCTTTCCGCTACAGAGTATTCAAGTTTCGTATCAAGCCGCAGATTGAATCTACGTATCTCGACCGCAGAACAATATGTCCCGAGGATTGTGACTGATTCGATTCGACCGGCACGAGTGAGTGATACTGGTATTTTTGGGATTGTGATAGTTAGTGATGTAGCTTAGTCGATAAACAGGATTTATATTTTTAGACAGATTTAAAAGACATTTACCTATTTTTTTTAACCTTTTTAAGTCCCACTGTAAGACACTACACTTCAGATGTCATTTTGAGGTTTCACTTTTCAGGTGGGTCTCCTCGCGTTGGTTTTAATTGTGATATCCAACTATTCATCAGCCTGTAATTTAGCCCCCTGAAATGATATTGAAAAGCGGCACAACACGTGTTGTATTATTTGTATATCAAGTTATCAAGTGTCAAGTTTCCAGTTAATAGGACCGTCACATATTTGTTATCACATAAACTTGACACCCCGTTTCACCCCTTTAATACTTTTTGTTTAAAATTTGTAGTCATTAAGTAACATGCTAACATATGGGTGATAAAGAGGTATGCACCCGGTTGGCATATAAACACCTGGAGCCAAGTCCCTGATCTTGGACTGGGACAGCGTGGGTTAAGGTTAAGACTCGACTCAAGTATCGGATGTTCTAGATACCTACTTTATTTTTTTTTAATTACTAAATTCTAGGTAATATTAAAAAGGTCTCTTTAAAATATGTTTATATGTAAATATAATAAAATCGAAAATGAGCCGTGTCTATACATTTAATGATTTTTAGAAAACATCGTTGTAGTTTAAAGTATTTTTGTCTGTCTATCTGTCTGAACGCGCTTCATGCAAATACCACGGGATGGTTTTTAATGAAACTTGGCATAGTTATAAATGTTGTAAAATGTAAAAATCCCAAATGTAGACCCCGCATATGCATATATTTGGGATTTATATCCAGATCAATTATAAAGTTCCCACGGGAATCAAGGTATCCAAACGTACTCTAACGTATTTGTACACGAAGTCACGGGCACTGTTAGTTGTCAATGAAATGAAAGAATGCACAGTGCAAGCGGTGGCTCAGTTCAATAATCCAGTCGAAGTTACTTCACACTGGCGATGGATTAGAAGCCCTTCCACAAAACATAAAAAACCCATTTGCACAAGATTATTGGAATATTACCGAAGTACAAAACCACATTACGCTTATAAATTCATTAAAATATTATGAAGTAGCGCAACATTACTTATTCAGCGCTGGCTGCGAGCGAGTGGGGCATGGAACATTGGGTTATTTTCTCATTTAACAGATACCAGACTACGTAATTGTGTTGGGATTAGGGTATCGAGTTACCGGTGTGGGGTTCGATGTTCCGAGTGAAATGTTAACAGATTATGTCCAAATAGATGAAGGTACCTACTGAGTACAAATGCGAAAAATACTGAGTACAAATGCGAAAAAAGGTTATAAATAGGATATAATATCACACATAGGCTCTATCTTATGAACAGGATATATCACACATATCAGAAGCTCTGATGTTATACTCTGATGTCGTCACTGGTGGCTTTACCAGTCTTTACCAGCTTTCAGAGGGCAATACTAATCTCAGCCAGATTGAAGTCCGGGATATCGTCAGTGTAATGGCGGATTAACTTTCCACGGTGCTACGGATCGTTCTCCTCATGGGCTGTTGGCACAGGTGCGTGTGTCGCTTAGAGTTTTCAATAAAACTTCTTAACTTCTGCGATGCTCTGTGGTCTTGAGGAGAGAGTTTGGCCGCTATCGCTTTTAAGGAACGCCAGATGTCTGCGTCCAACAGGCTGAGCAAAGACTCTAGAGCCTGTATTGTTCTCTATCTTCTCCTCAATTCGTTTTGTACTGGAGCGACGAAGATCACGGCGAACCATCCTGCTGATTTTTTTTTGAGTTGTAGATCTGGCAAAGCAGTAAGCGAAGCTCTCTCGGTTCCATGAGATCTTGAGTCTCGCTTGAGAGTTTAGACTCTTTACCTGTTAGCTGTCGCTGTCGGTTATCTCGTCAACATTAGGCGTGGTTTCCAGTGTATTCTGGTTCTATTCTGGAGTTCCAACTGAAACACATTGGAGGCTAACACTCTTTGAGGTGGTGTGGGACGAAGATTGGCCTTCATCAGAACCAATCTTTCCAGCGTATAGTCCATATTTTGAGAGCTACGTACATCGCTTCCGGTCTTGTTGATCACTGTTCCATCTCTAAATATGTACTCCTTGTCTGAAATGAAGTCGATTTCGTTCAGTATCCTACCGTCTGGTCTTTGCCAGGTCCACTTCCCTTGAAGTTTTTTTTGTAGAAAGAGTTCATTAAGAATAGCCCCTGCATCTCGAGGAAGTTGACCAAAGTTTGCCCTCGGTGGTTCCTGTGTACAAATCAGTACGGCTCCACTTTCGATTCTCCGCATTCTCGTCTTCCCACTATGGCGTGTCTTACACGCATGTTTAAAATCTTAACAGTTATTCAGTGGTGAAACAGACCGTAAAAAGAGGCAGAAAATGTTTGTAAACTACATCTTATTTCACGATCTCATAGGATTCTGTTTCCTTTTGTAACGGGCAACTTTCACGTTGTTGTGGGAACTTAAAAATTAAAGGTCAAACAGGTCATTCACAGAGTCTTAGAGGATACGTGTTTGTAGCCATGTAAAGGTGTCCTTTAAGATCAATTTCTATCCATGTAAAATGTTGTTATCTACGAAATGTATGTTTGTAATGTGTTCGTTACGTACAATTTTTCTTGTGAGAACTTTAAAATTGGAGGTCAAAATGGTCTTCTTTTGCAGAATTAAAGAACTTTCAATTTGGAGGGTAGGATGGTCTTTCGCAGAGTTTAAAGACGTATATAATTTCTGCGTTCGCACCTATATAATTTCTATTCATACCCAATTTTTATGAATATCCTTTACAAATACGTATAACACAGATTGTAATGTGTACTTACTCCAAATAGTAGATTGTGACAGTCTGGAGTTTGGCCCGGGGCGGCGCGCGGCAATATTCCGCGCAACCCGAGCGAGCCGATGTCGTTATACCAAACCGGGGGGCACAATATTACTTTTATTGTGTTAATGCTCTGCTTGTCTGGGTGCATATTACGGAGTTATTAGTATAATATGACTTGTCCATTTTCTACTTTGCATGTGTATTTTAATAGGGATAAAAAATGAATGACGAAGATGGATTTGTACAATGATGATACCATTCTGATCGCTGACAGTGTAGCCGGGCTGCAGTCGCTTATGAATGTTGTATATAGGACTAGCTCTGCGTACAGTATTAACATCAATTGCAAAAAGTCTAGATGACCAGAGGTCGATCACATGAAAAGGGTTATCTGCGATCGTAAGGTAAGCCTGGTCTGCGCACTAAAATAGTGCGATGCTATTTTTTCCTCTACGGTGTCGAGACCTGGACATTTACAGAAGCCACGAGTCAGAAACTAGACGCCTTGAGACTTTTTTCATTTAGTTTTAGAAGAACTATATGTGGGTGTACTGGAGAATGCTTAGGATATTGTGGACTCGCCGAGTTCGTAATACGACAGTGTTGCAAAGAGTGGGCAACGACGTAGAAATCTTGAAGACCTTTAAATCTTGAAGACGCAGAAAATTTACGATGAGGAAACTCCAGTATTTCGGTCATATTATAAGAAATAACAAATACGAGCTGCTCCAACTCATTATACGAGGCAAGATCATGAGTCTGATTGCTAGTGTTACTAGAGTCAGGAATATGACATGTAGATCTGTCAAACAGAGTGAAATTTGTACGAAGATGACTGTTTATTGACAGTTCTACAGTTCTGACTAGAATAAAACAAACTTTAGTTTGTAATCTACTGCGTCATAAACTAAATTAATAATATCCTTAAGTTCATGCTTTATTCATATTGTATGCTCCATCGGGGTAGACAGACGGTGGTAATTACTAACCTTAGCCCAGAAGACCTGGCAGTTGACACTAACACCAACAGTTTAACAATTAATAATTCTACCTTAAATTCTAAAGAAAACGCTACGTATCATCTAAAAGACGATCTCACCCGAAATATTTCACGGTAGCATGCCTCAGACATCTGAAATCGAGTTACCAACATTTCGTTTTCAGGAAGGAGACGACACAGAGTAGCGTTGTGAAGCTAATTACTACCCCCAGGGCTACGGAGATGTTCCACCAGCGTTGTGCCAACTAAGTGAAATTTAAACGTTTCATAAAGCCATGTTGCCCACAAAGGGAGTCGTTTACGGGATATTCGACGGTTTGTACACTAATTTACTCTGTATTTGGGTCGAAAATAATGAGGTCGTGATGGAGTTTGGATTATGGAGTAATTGGTTCTTTGGAGGTCGGGGTTGGTCTTATAACATTGGAATAGGTGAAGAATAACTTCGTTACTCTGAAGTCGTGATATGTTGTCGTGAAGTGTTCTTAATATTGTAATCATAGTTTTACATGTGTTTTATTGCGTGTACCTATTTCATTAATTACTGGATTATGCTAGGTACCTACAGTCGTGACTAGGTACACTTTGTACATTTTGGAACAGGCATAGAACAAATAATTTTGGGGAAGCCCGGCATTTCAAAATCATTGAGAAAATCAACTAAAGTCTAACTTTTCCAATTACTAAAGCGATTAAGTAAAAATTCCACATCTCGGTAGAACCGCTATTTATCAATGTAAGACTCTTTTTATAAATAATACGTCGTGCTTTCAAATGCCTAAAGATTTTATTTTATAAAAACAATTATCATTACAGCTGTACACACTTTTGCTAGGGAGAAGTGGAATCGAATAATGCCTCTATCCCCCGTGGTAAGGATAAGTGGAAAAAAAAATCTAGGTGGAACAGTCGAAAAAAGTCACAGAGGACCAGACAATCCACTGCTGATAGTGACAGAGTAGCTTGCGACTTCCACAATCAATCCAGAATAACAAATTTTGGCACGCTCCCGACCTTTGGAGATTTAAGAGTGTAATTGAAGAAAATGTTGGGAGGATTGGAAATAGGAAGTATATTCCTCCTTTTGTGCCTCCTTAGGGGGATGGAGGGGGATGGGGATTAAAGAGAGTAGGCTCCCATTCTTCTTAAGGAGTTTCTTTCTCTTTCCTCCATCCTCAATGATCGATTTGTTTCCAATTTTTTTCGATCATCAGAAATTAGTGGAATGCATTTGCATAGCGTTAAATTGACTAAGTCGAAACCGAACCGTTGTAAATAGTGAAATAAGAATTATAATTTATTTATTTAAACTTTATTGCGCAGACAAAACGTACAAAAGGCGGACTTAATGCTTCATGGCATTTTCTATTAGTCAACCTTTGGGCAAACGGGTACGGTTAAGCATAACATTTACTGTTAAGCTAAGTTTGTACATTTTTGGAACGAAGTTCCTTTACGCGGCTTACGGTAGATGTGATTTGAGAGAAAATGTAACGTCACGTAAGATTTTTACCCCCTCCATACGCTTTTCTATTTCTCTCTGTGTATGTGCGTGCGAATATCGAGAGCGAGACTTAATATAGATATAATGAAACTTTTTGATTTTTGATTTGATTAATTATTTTAAATTATTTGCATTGAAAATATTATACAAAATAAAAAAAAATACATGATCTATACAGATTTTATTTCGAATTACATTCGGAGATTAAAAAAAAATGCGAGAGGATCTTCGTTCCTGACAGGGCCCCCTGACCGCACACGTTTTTTCTGTTAACAGAATCGCCCCCTCATGTCCCATGCATGAATGTCGTAATTCATTTTTATTTTCTACCATACTATCTCAGGCTTTTATCTTTCTGCTGAACTTGCAACTACCAATTACGTGTTTCGCACTAAACACTAGCACTAAAACCCGCACTAAACACTTCTGTATCTTATCTATTACAGTTCAATTTGCTATTACGTCGGTTCGTCTTACACTTCGTGATAGAAGGCAATGTATCTTTCTTTACAACCGTCCCGTTGCAATATGCAACTACTTATTGGTTGTCCATTAAATGTAGTGCTAAGTTGGTACCCTTGGAATTGGGGTTCCGAAAGTAGTTCCAGTGTTGGTTATAGACCTGTATTCAGTACGTAGGCTGATGATATGTGGTAGAAATGAGATTGAAATACGTTTCCTTTACGTAGAAGAATACCTAAAGTAATGCAACCAGTCTACTGGTGGAAATGGGCTACAACACAATGTGCATGAGGGATGTACGGCCTTAAGGCCACGCTCACCAAACGGGTTGCCGAGTCCACTCTCTCAGAGGTGGTGTAAATCCTCAGCGTTTTTTTTTCGGAATGGCAAAATTCTTGTGGCCTAATGCCCTAAGAGTCACCGGACATGTATGGTTTACGGCGAGCGCAGAAGGCGCTCAGCCAGGAGCAAAAAGTGTGTGTAACAACGAACGGACCTCGGCTTAGGGCGTTGCTTTGGGAGGGTACCGCGGTACCGCGAGTCGGTGAGTAGCGTCCAGGTACGTCCCGACACCTACTAAAAGCGTTGGCTGAAGCCGGTGTGCGTTCACGGTGTAGCGAGGGACTTTCTCGTCAATTCATCAGCGCTTGTGGTAGCCGCTTTGTCATACCTTAGTCGTTTTTCACGGCACCCACGGAAGGAGATGGAGTAGCGCTATTCTCTAGAAGGCCCCATAGATAAATAACATAGTGAGAAATAATAACAGTATTACATGGCATGGTATGTTCACAGCTACTTTATATACAATAATTTGCAAAATTAAGACCTTATTCCTTGGTAGCCGTCCTAACTTCGCATAGGTTATCAAAAGCACTCTTTATCATGGATTAATAATATTTTTTTTTAATTTGCCCCGATTTTTCAGTCTCTACTTTCATTTGCTAGACTATGAAATAATCCCACGGAACAAGAGACGCACAAACCGTCTACACTTGACCTACACTAGGGTGAACATCTGCTGTATCAGCAAAAACATGTAATGAGTTTTTTAAATTGCTTTCTTAGCGAGACAGTTAATCGCATTAGCCTATGCAGGTAATGACAACGGAACTTTAATTCATAAAAACATTTACAGATTGTTGCATTTACATTACATAAACATTTACATTTACATTGTTGTAAAAACTAGTAGATGAGAAAAAAATGTTAAAGAGTATTTTAATAGCCTTTTTGCCGTACCAGCCTGTGTATCTCTACTGCTGGATATATACCTCTTCCAAGGTTCTCTATCACGTATCTTCTGCTCTTCTTATTCAGCAACCACCGGTGAAGTTCTTCAAGTCGTCAACCCCCCTGGCCGGAACGCGTCCCACAATGCGCTTCCCGCTACGTTGTCACCATTTGAGGACTCGTCTACCCCATTGGTTGTAAAGGCTCATTTACACAAGGAGGGTTTCTCGAACAGTGCGGGCGATATTGTACACGATTCCCGTATCTGACCAAATTTCTTATTATTCTCGCCGGTGTCTGTTCACATGATGTTAAAAACTTGATGATAACAGTGATCACATCATGATAACAGTCGTTTATACTAGACAAGCATATTCTTCACCGATTTTCTGTCCTGCACGCGTTTGGGAAAGTGGCCTTGTGCGAGTGAGCTTTAAGGCCAGAGGCAAAATTTGCCTTTTATTTTAACCTATCCGACATCACACGGCTATGTTTTGTGGTATGTTTATGATAAATACCATAATCAAATATTCGCTTCATAGTAAGGTCCATGTATTACAATCCTGTCTTTCTTTGAGGTTTCTTTGTGTACATTGATTGTTTCATTTATCCAATCTGCGCTCGTCCGGCGAATGTATTTCGATTGGCTTTTCCGTCCGCCTCATTTCAATTCGAATAAAGGTGGATGGGAAATCTTTGCGGCATTTAAAATTAAAGTTAGTTTCATGGTTGATATATTTTCATTAATTCGGTCGATGAGAAAAGTTGAAAATTGTGTGTGCGAATACACAAGTTTTCTGAGAAGTATTTAAAATATTTAGCAAATGAGTAGACATTAGCACATTTCCTCTCTACCCAAAAGTTATTTGGCAGTTGTAGTTACACGACAGGCATGGCAGTTATCTAGCAGTCTGTTACTGTCTTATTTTGTTTCGGTGTGAAATAAAGAGCTTTATCTATCACTAATTTTACAGCATGTCTTATTACTGCGATTATTCATCAGTATAATGGGTTCGATCATTTCGCATCTAAAATATTTAACGTTCTTCTTCTTTTTATTTCTGGCCACTGCTGTGCATACTGATATGCTTCTCCATGTCTTGTCCACTTGGAACGATCTATAGCTTCTCTGGGCCACAATCTGACAAGACGCAATCCGCAAGACGCTATCTCGGCTGCTGAGTGATTTACAATTTTACTCTACGTTGGCGCTTCTCATCGATCCGTGATTCAAATGATCTGTTCCTGTTCCTTCTGCTGATTATTGGGGAGGGGAGGCCCTAGGCTCGTTGCAACCACGCACTTTTTTGTACGAGCGACTTCAGCGCTCGCCATAAATTGTACACGTTCGGTAACTTTTGAAAGACCTTTATGGCCCATCATTAAATCTTATTGAAAAATCTTCGTGAACCGACGAATGCAAATCATGCATTAGTTCGCTCTCAATAATTGCAGATAATTGTGCAGATAAAATAAAAAAAGTAGCGGCGACATATTGACGCGTCTAAATGACAATTGAACGGCGATCGAGACCGGATATTGAGGCAATTAAAGCCGAGTGCATATGAGGTTGACAGACTACTGATTAATTTATGGTGGTTTTTGTAGGAAGAACGGACAGTCCGCCTGGTGGTAAGTGGATACTGTCGACCATGGATATTCGCGATACACGCCGCCACATAAGCACGTTCGGATTCGTGCCTACTTTTATGATGATTTTTTATCTAGATAGAGGAAGAGGCACTCAACCCTGCCACCGCCCGTGAACACCTGCAACACCTGGATCCCGCTGGAACCTGAGCTAACCTAACCGCATATCCATGCGGGTGCGCTGGCGACCTTGCAAAATCTAATAAGATATCGACCTTGCACCTTGGTCTAATAAGACCTTGCGCAATCCCATGCCGTAGCATAACGGGAGAACCTCAGCTGGCAGTTCAGTCCACACCTTCGAGTCCACTGTATAGAGTCCAAGTGTCTTGATGACCGCACTGTACGCAGCGACTCTGTCAAGGAAGTGCAAATGAACTGTACGACGATGACTGACGATACGATTATAATAACCCGGCATCAAATTGAACAGCTCTTCAGAACATTCTCATTATACAGGTGGTAGAATATTCAGAGAGACGCGATATCTCGGATGCTGAGTAATTTAATTTACTGGACGTTGGGGGTGGGGCTACACCAACCACGGTCACGACCACGAGCAGATTGTCAATCAGCTCGCGACGTTCGTTATAAACATACGCGATTAAGACACGTTTAATAGATTAATTATATATGAATAGCGTGAAAAAGCTAAGCGGAATAGATCAAAGAAGTTTATTCCGATAGAACCGAAGACATACAGAATCAAGTTCGTGGAATTGTATGGAAACCAAGTGTGTGACGTCACGAGTAAATTTTACTGATAAGAAACTACACCGATAAAATGAAACATCTACCTTGATGCGGTTCACCACTGTTGATCGAATTTTTACATTGTTTATAGGGCAATTAGGCATTTTTGTATTTTGTAACAACGACTTGTTAGCGACACGGGTCGGAATAAACTGAACGAGTGCGGCGCGAGAAATAGAACCTTTACGCCAATTTTAGACACGTAGCGACTGACAGTTCGAGTTATTTATTCCTCTATATATGTAGGTAGAGCCCATCATTGGGACATGATAGCATCAGTGTATACACCTCGTAACAAACAGATGTACCGCATCTGCCCACGTCCCAACACCAATGAAGTAGTTCCGTTATTGGAACAATGGTCAAGTGTGCGACTGTTAATGGTCAATGTGTTAATTGAGTGACGAAGTCATGACATTATTTATTTGCTAATGAGTTGACTTGTCATTGTATTAACTCTATAAATTGTCACTGTCATCGCCAGTTATTATTAAATTAGATTATTGGTGAGTTATGCAAGAAAATAATAAGTTGGTTGAGATTTAAGTTTTTCCTTATCTATATCTAGTATATATAAAATAAGAACGTAACCAAATCGTGTATGTGCATAAAGCAGTCTTTGAAAAAGTCATTGCAGTGATAAAGATGATGGTAAAGAGCCGATACAACCGTTTTCCGAATTCTTGTCTGTCTATCTGTCGAGATAGAGGTAGGTTATATTAAAAATAATAGATAGAAGGTCTGAATTTTACAAAAAGATGAAATGTCAAAAATGGGGGAGAAGAAGAAGCGAGTCAGAGGAAAATAATTCAGTCTATGAAGAGTTACGAGTTGAAGAGGGACGGGTTACTGGTTGAGTCAACTCGTGACCACGGCTGGTGTAACCCGTGTCGAAACGTCGAGTACAAATAAAAGATAAACAAAAACTTTAATTTTACGCATTTTAATCCCATTTACAATATAAAACCATGTTCATGATTTTGAGTTAATTAACATTATAATTACGCATTTTTTGGGTTTTAAATAAAAAAAAACATTTCAATGTTAACAGTTTACAAAAGAATTATCGATTTAGCCATACATACATCGAACATAACATAAAGCACATCGAGTACATACATATATGTATTCCTTTTATTACATAATTCACAACATTTTTCATTGATGGCATAGAATATTAAAAAAATGGCAAACTCGAAATTCCTTATTTTATTCATATGCACCCAATACATGTATGTAAAGACAATTGTAACAATGTAAATACTTGTTCATATATATATTGAATGTATATACATGAGTCTGCTCTTGTGAAACAGCCTATACCTATGTACCTACATATTGTATTCGCGAAACCTTCTGCAGTGTTGTTTGCCACGTCCTACTATTTTTAATGACTCAATTAACATATATCACTAACAGAAACCGACTCAAAAGCTATAGAAACGACCGGGTAGATTTCAATCTCTCTCGGATATATTTTACACCTCCTTTCATAATATATCACCGCTAATCACCTACCTCCCTTATCGGCGTTAAGATATCTGTGTATTGGAAAACGCCGTCATTTGAATGTGGCCGAGTCTTTAATTTGGCCGTTCAAAGGTGTTATGGCCGCGGGGGATCTGACTGCGTGCCGTGTGGGTTCGAATGTTGATTAAACTATGTATTTCTTTAGACTGATCGCAAATAGTAAGTTATCATAAATCTGGTTAAGAAAGGTTCACTAAGAACGTGATAACGTAGATACATTTTTAACCAATTTCTATGTGTAATGCGGTCCTTAAACCTGCAATAAAACTGTACATTAATGTAATTACATAATATTAGGCGGGTTATACATACAAACGAGTTTTAATACACTCTCTAAACGATTAAAAACATTTTTTTACAGGAAAAAAGCGGCATGCGAGCATTACATACAGTCCACCTGGTGTTAAATGGATACTGTCGTCCGTGGACATCCGTGGTACATGCCAACTTCAGTCCGGAATGACAAACGTTGGCGCGCCCCCGGATGTGTTAAGAAAAAAAAGAAAACCGCACGAACTTTTTTGGTTACCTGATAATAAAAGAAAAAGTATGAAAAATTAGGCAAGATATACTTGTAGGACTTTACTTTTTAGAGAAAATATCAATACCGCTGTCTGTTGTGCACGAGTATTCAAGGTATTCAAGGTATTGGAGAATGCATGCAACCTATGGGTTGATATAATTGAGGGCACAATGGAAAGGTCTTTGCGATTATTACATTAATCAAGTCATGAATCTTAAAATGAATTTGATTTACAATTTCGGTAGGTACAATTCAACATCTTATACCTTTTACAATTTATATAGCAAATATAGATTAATGGGGATTCCTATAATTTTACTTGATAAATACAAGTATAATTATAAGTATATAATATGTTTACCCCTTCAGTGATTTTTAAGTTCTTTTGAAAAAAACCAGACAAAGGCTGTTCAGTATTCTCAACACGAGACAGTTGAAGTTTTTTCAGCGCAAAGGGTTGTTGCGATAAAATATTCAGCATGAGTTCGCGACGTCGCCCATCAAGTGATATTGTGCATAGAATAATGTGGTAGATACTGTTAACTTTAAATGGATACATTGGCATACTTTATAGTACACTAAACCATACAGAGAAATACAAAATACAAATTTCGGTTGGTCAGCTCGCGGCCATGGTTGTTGCAACTCAACCGATACGTAGAGTTAAATGAATAAGGTAAACATACGCGTCGAGACCTCATTAAATGGATAAATATGTGTACTATCTGTAAAATAAAAGTCGAGGATGGATACAAGTTACATCAAATTGTAATTAGTAGGTACAATAAGTTCACCAGTTATTATTTCTCGTTTTTTTTTTGACATCCCACTGTCGGGCACAGGTTTCCTTTAGTTAATTTACTGAGGGATATCGGGCCACAATCTATCGCGTGGGCCCAGTACGGATTGGACTTTTTTAAATTCTCGAACATGTGATCTAGTGATAATTTTTAAAAATCTTCAAATATTTAAGTAGATTCTCAGTGAAGGTACGGACCGAGAATTTGATCATACGACCTCATGAATGAGAGTCGAGAATCTCGTAGTTGTTATTACTGACATAGCGCTGTGTATGTACCGTTTTTGCAGTATACAGCTGAGGCGGATGCCTTTTCGACACACATGAGGCCGCGCAGTTTTATTGCCTTGTTTAATTTTTATTTTTTGTTTGTTGTCGTCCCTGTATAGGTATTTAAGGCATCTTGGAATTACAACTTATTATGTATGCGATCAATTGAGCTACTTACGAAGTAAATGTTCTATCTACATATAAAGTATTCACGTTCGTTGCATGACGCGTTATGATGCATCAGGAATTCACATACAAAAAACGACATGTAACTCCTCGGTTACAAACCGCTGGACGTCTCAATCTCTGGACAATTAGAGGGGCATTAATTACCCCGCCCCGCCCCGCTTGCCACCCTCATATGGGGACCCTGACTTATGGGGTCACTCGGTGAACTCGGTGCATGAGACGATAGCTTACAGAGGATCTTGAAGTAAGTAGAATGTCTTGGTTCAAATTCGACTTGAAACATTAAGATGGGGTGTTAAGTTAGTAAATAAATAAGTTATAATAAATAGTTAAGTTAAATAATAAATACTTATTTAAATAAGTTATGGGCGAATGCCCATATCGAGTGCTGTGACAATACTGACTTTATACTAGTGTGGGTCAATTGATTCTGAGTGAATTAAATGAATTCTTACCGTACACTGACCTAATAACGTTTTATTGACATCAAACCTTAATAGTTTGCAAACTAATAATTTATGGAACTCTGACATAAAAAAGCGCGATAATGAATACCATCAAAGAACGTCATGAAGTGTAAATTCCACGACTCGTACAAACAACTAAACGAATTTGAAAACTACTGAAGTATTGAGACAAATGACCTAAACGATTTTTTTAAATCTACTGAAGTACTAACTGACACGAATGAATTAAAGAATAAATGAGGTGATAAGAATCCCTTCACCATATATAGTGAATTCTATCACATTAATGAAGTATGATTAAATATGTCTACTTTAGACTACTCAGTATGACAACGCCGCATGCGCAGACGCAACATTTCGCCTACTACAATGAACTCGTTAGTGTAGTATGTATGGTGGGTAAACCCATACCCTTGAACGACGATAAATTTTTATTTTAAGTATATGGTATAGAATGAAAAAGGTTCATACAAATTGTATTCAAATCAATATAATGTTTCAATTTACCCATTGTCAGAGCCGAGTGCTGTGAAACATACAAGCATGTTTGCGGAGAGATTATTATTATAATTACCCGCTTTGTTTAAATTATGCATAACTTGTGTGATGACATTTGTTTTTAATAACTTACTTCTTTGACAACAAAATATATATAGTCAAATTATTAAACTATTAGTCATTTACCAAAAACTATGTCGTTTATATGTACCTAAATGGCGCCACGAGTAAGAAGAATTTCGGTCATTGACATGTCTTGCCTGACCTCATGGCGAACCGTTCGTATTTTTGTTCTTTATTTAGGAAAAGGGACTTCAGTTTGTCAGTTAACAAATCGTTCCGTATTTTAGGCGGCATACACTTTCCACTTTAGCATTTACTTGTACCTACTTGTATATTATTATAACTCGTGTATGAATTTTCTTTTTTTATTTTTCATTTATCGAAAATATCAGATTGCATTGAATTCACATCCATACTATACTAGCGAGTGCCGGCAATTCGCTAATGAAGATATTTGGTGGTACGCTATCTCCTCTTCAATAAATATCTCCTCGCCGCCCCCGCCGCAGGCGCTCACCCGCCTCCGTCGACCGGTGCACCCACACCGGCTTTTATTACCTCTTTTGCTACATACGTTACCTCTTTGTTATCATTTGTTACGAAATCGATCTGACCACAGACGTTCAAATAAACAAATTCAACAAGGCGAAAGCATCTTCGCATATATTAACGTTTACGGTTCAAAATTTCTGTACATTAATTATGCTTCATTGCGAAGAAGATACTTAATAAAAAATAATTACCGTAACCAGACCGTCTCTTTATTTTTATTTTGTCGACTCTTAGAAGGTTTTGTTGTATCATATGTCTCTTTTACGACACCCACGGAAAAAAATAGGAACGAAAAAAATCTTTGTATTATAAATAACGAGTATAATTTTCTTTTCTGCTTTAAAAATTCCTTTATCTTTGACATATGTAGTTTATTTTACATTACCTTCTTACAGATTTTTAAAGTTTCAGTAGGTACATACTCTAAGCATCTGTGCCGTTTAATTAACGAAACTTAAATTGTGACAATTTGTGACTTAAATAGACCTCTGGAAGAAGGACGAAAAGACGTACTTTATTAATTTCTTTGGAATCGTAAAAACAAAATTCCTTCCCTCCCTGCCACGTTTGGTCGCGTTACGACGATCGGTCGCGACATGGCGACCAGCATTGCGACTGTTTCAGCGACTTCGTTTGCCCGTTACACTTAATTTACCTTACTGTTTACACTTAATATACAGACTGTGTCTGAATCTTTCCCGAAATCTGAAACTATGGATTCTTCTCATAATTGACAGATAATATTGCGTATTTTTTTTTGTAAAAATTGGGTATGAATTTTTTTATATTTTGTAAACGTGATTTGTAAAATTTTCGTGTCAATGAACTCAGTATCGAATGCATATTTTCTAGATTCGGTAAAGGTTCGAACCATGTTAAAAAAACCCGGTAAAGGTTTCCTGATAGAATATATTCACGACGTGCTGTCATTTTTTTCTTTCGCATTTTGCTGCGTGACTTCTTTAGTTTATATAGGTGTACTATATTCGTAACTCTGTGGTCGCTTCTCTGTTATCGTCTCTTATGAAATCGATAGGCTCTCACACCCTTTAGCGATTACAAATTGTAACGATTGTTATCGAAGCTTCGCTCCAAACGGTCAGACTTCACACAATATAATGAGCGCGCTGCGCCAACAGGTATGTTAAATTCCGTAAACACTATAATAATAGAGAATATAGTATTGAATGTTAAGCTTCTATAAATAAATTAACACTAATTAACAAGTATTCTTAGCATATAAACTTAGCATTTTTGAGGGGAGGAGTGCACGCTGCAATCCAACGGCCTCTGGGCGCTCTCGACTGGCCACATTACCCCTCTATCACAGAAGACTACACGTACTGTTTCGGTAGTGAGTGAGATATGCCAGAGCCCATTCCCATCCTATCCCTGACCATTTTCCCATCCCCTTCTCTCAATCCATTCATATATCTTTTAAGATAGGCAACGCATCCGGGGGCGTGGCAACGTTTGTCATTTTGGACTAATGTTGGCATGTATCGCGGATGTCTATGGGCGACAGTATCCACTTACCATCAGGTGGACTGTATGCTCGTCTGCCGCCTTCGCACATAAAATATATATACACATATATATATATATATGGTAAAATACGAAATTCGATTATTATAAATCGATTTATCTTTTATTGTCATCAACATATGAAATTAAATGGCAATTGTAAACCAAAAAGAATATTAATTGTTGCGCCAATCGGCATCTGTCGCAGGCAGCGTGAAGCGCTGATTATCAGTTGGAGCCGCACAGGTGACCACGGTCTGTCCACAGCAGTCTTATACCAAGCCATGTCTAAGTTTGTAATTACTCATCGTATATCGTAGAGATGGATATTTTAATGATCATAACCAAATACACAGCTAGATTACGCTGCTAGCCGATAACAAGACAGGTCTCACACATATCTCGCATCGCACCCCCCGTAAAAGGTGGGACATGAAATCGAACCGCTGTGTTCGCATACCACACTTTTTACTTTAACTGCGTTTTCGGTAGCGTGTCACTTTTTGTCTACCCGTGTTTTGGGCAAGTCGTCTCTTTTTGAAATACACGGCAAAACAACACTTTTTGCCCCCGGTCAATGAACTGTTCACTTGGATCATATGTCATTCGTGATATCAGTAAAAAATATTTACAAACGCACACAATACAAAGCTCATGAAATTACCAAGCTGAGGTGCCAATGAGCAAACCAATACTGCTACAGGACCGTTAACCGATGGGGTAGATGAGCCCTTGAATGATGACCACGTATCAGGAAGCACAGTAAAACATACTTCTGGCTTGAAGAAGTTTGACGGTAGTGTCTAACCAGATGAATAGAGTGGAAGATCGCGTACGATGGTCAGCCTTTGGAGAGGCCCTATATCCAACAGTAGAGAGTCATCTCATAAGCTAATGGTATGGTAAAGATCCCATATTACTATTCTCCATTATAGGTAGCTTGTACAAATTGTTTTCACGAAATAATCAATGTCAATATATTTTTATTCACCTTTATCTAATTGATTACCAGTTGTGTGAAAGAGTTATTTGGCAAATCAATCGCAGCTAAATGACTACTATCGTGTGGCATCATCATCCATGGACACCTGCAACACCAGACGCTGCGTCCCACTCGGTCTTTTGAAGTCCCCCAAAATTTATTGTTTGATTTTAATCGTTTCATCTCATGTTGGCTCGCCTTACCGCGCGCCACATCCGATTGTATATCTTGAACATGTAATTATCTTCAATCACACTTCGTTAACAACGAATCTGGAACGATTAACACTTTCTTGGCTTTTTACCCGCGCACCAATCGGCGCGGCAGCCATTTCACGTAATTGCGATACAAGATGGCGGTGCCAATATGGCGTCCTCGGTTCGCGGGTTTTTGCCATCGAGTTTAATTACTGTATGTTTTCGAACGCTATTTGAAGAATGTGGAAATGAACTTAAAGGCAAATAGCAATATCTCATCACTGTTTAAAACAATGCGCGTGCCGCTCGTTACATTCGTGGGCTCTACATTTTGGTTTCCAGCTGGTGGAAGTGCAGTTATTTTACCATGTGTGGGTAACTTGGTTCTTTGTCGAAAGTCTTCGTTCCGGACTTTGTCCCACGCCGAGCATAACACTTTCCATCGCTTGTTGAATGACTTTAAACCTGTTGTTCTTTTGCCAATGAACCATTAAAGTCTATCCAGTTTTACTGTATATGAGAATCCGCTTCTGTACGTTCTTCTGTTCTTCTGTACGCTTCTGTCTGTGTACCTTCCCAGAGTTTTATGCCAAACTATAGATTTGTCATGTAACTCATGAAGTGCCGAAGGACATGCAAATTACGACCTTATGCAAACTTATTATAAAACAATCGTTAACGGTCACTAATTACCAACAATCCTACAATAATAAAGCAGCAACCGAATGGAAATAACCGAACGTTATCGGTTAATGTGATAATTATCAGAATTTATTGGCGTAAAATGACCCACGTTTACTGCAATAAAGTGAATTCTGTCCATCCGTTTACAATTACATGCAAAACCTATGTGTTTATTGCATGATTGGTTTAGGATTCTACCTTCGAAGTCAGCCTTCAGGCAATAAGCAGGTTGATCGTAGGTAGGTACATCTGATAGTAAGTATCACCTCTTATTAACACCTGTAACCCTGAAGGGGCTATAAAATAGAACTGCCGATCTTAATCCAAACAGGTGAAGCACATAAAGAGAACTAGTTCAAATAAGCCATTAATGGCCTTTAATCGCCAACAGCCTCTTCTACTGTTGCCGATGCCGTGTTACTTTTTCCAGGACTTTAGGCAATTACAGCTTCCTCCTTGGATTGTTGTGTAGCTATCGTTCACAATAAATTAATTTGATAAGTCTAGAGATTCTTATTTATACAGGGTTAACTAAAGAATACATGCATCCTTTTAATACTGAATTTCTGCCGTTCGTACAGTGTATGTATATGTCTGTGCGCAATACACAGTAACAAAGTCAGTACTTAAAAAATATATTTAAGTCGTGACACATAAAGAAAAGTCTGTTATACATATTAAATTCACAGAAAGTTTATTGTAAATGATAAGGCCTAAATGAAAAGACTCAGTTCGATGTAAGGGTCCGTTTATTAAACAACTTAGCATTAGATAAATTTATTTAGTAGTTCATAGTCATAAAATCTTGAGCATTTTGCGCAAGCAGAAATATGAGACGTGACAGATAACCAGATGTAACAGATCATCCAAGAGAAGATCCTTGGTAAGGAAGTCGGATGGGAAGTAGAATATCATGATTGAAAACATTCGCCAATAGTATAATGATAATAAAACTGCTGTGTCCAAGGTTCTCATTGTCAAAATGATCGTCAACTTGCGATGAAGAAGATGGTTACATCGAAGACTTAACACAAACATAAGCCCAATTTCGTCGTGTCGTCGTCGTGTGTGGTTTAGTTGTATTTCTAGCTATAAAAAATATTTCTATCTGTTATATAAATTATTAATGTATTGGAATGACTTAATATTAATACAAACTCGTAATGGTTCACTGGTCACAATAAATTTAGCAATTAGAATATCAAAGAATTTTTTTTATAGAAAAAAGGCGGAAGATGAGCATACAGTGCACCTGATGGTAAGTGGGCTTTTATGGTGTTTTATTTAAGCGGCAGACGAGCATACATTCCATTTGATAGTTAGTGGATACCGTCGCCCATAGACATCCGCGATACATGCCAACATCAGTCCAGAATGAGAAACGTTGGCACGTCCCCGGATGCGCTGTCTACCTTTGCATATTAAGGAATGTATTGGCAGAAAGGGTTGGAGAAAAGGGCAGGGATAGGATAGGATGGGAATGGGCTCTGGCATATCTCACTCACTACCGTAACACGTACGTGCATTTGGGAAATGCGATAAAGTAGGAAATGCAGTCTATTCTATTTCAAGGTTCTATTCTGTGAGCGGGGGGTAACGTGCACTCTCTCCCTTTTAAGTAAGGGATAATTAATTGAATTAATGAACTTTACTAAGATTAAGGTTTAGGTAATGTGGGATAATTCAAACTTTGCAATATTTTCGTTATAGTCAAATATAATTAAAAACGAACATGTTGCAATATTTTTTCAATTTTTACAGCATTCTGTAAAAATTCATAAGCATTTTACAGTTTTAATAATTTTGTCGCGACGAACTAGATAGACAGACGGAGAGACATGGAATCTTTAGCGGTCATTTTCTACTTGTAACTTTGAATAAGAAGTAACTTCTAATAAAGAACAATAAACTTTAATAATGTTCGACGCGATGAAGCTTGTGATGAGACGGATGCCCTTTCGGCACATATGGGATCGCGCAGGTTTGTTTAATTTTCCTTCACCTTGTGTTACTGCAACAGCACTTACCTTCCGTCAAAGAAGTAGGATGCATCCGCATTTCGTCGATTCGGAGGTTACACACTTACGCACTTACGTGTGTAAGGTGTACGGGTTACGTGTGTACACTTACATGTGCACTTACGGTCCAAAAATCGTTTTATGCCGCAAAAACCCGCATTCAAGCTGTGGAACGCACTCAAAAGATCATCCCTTATAAGTACTACGATATGGGATTCTAGGATTCTGCAAGGTCGGCAGCGCACCCTCATACCCTCTAGCTTGCCTATGGACGGCGGTAGCCACTTATCATCGTGTGGGGTGCTTGCCCGTCAGCTGAAATAAAATTTATATCTATCTTTTCTAATTCTATTTCTAATGGCCCAGACTTGATAATAGATTAGTATCACCACTAAAATTAGAACATTGAACTGAACTAAGGATCGCTTGGTCAAGTCATTTCCTAATTCTTACCAGATATATATCCACACATTCAAGTGTTGAGATATCATATGGAGAAGTCGATGACCCGCGTAAAATTGCAAGTATTAATCAATAGTTTATTTATGACTGAAGTGAGTCTACTTTTTGTCCCCGCTCAACCCCTTTTGGCGTTAGGACCGCGTTAAACGCTGCGTGACTTCGTTGTCTGTGTGCTAAGTGGAACAAGTTGATGGGTTATTCTACGTTCGACTTTATGGGTAAAAATGATTTGGAACGTCTATTTCTAGCTTTAATGTAACCTTAATTAGAGCTTTTAGTATCCACTGCTCTATATAGGCCTCTTCGTGCACATTACCGTGTGCATAAAACGGCACGCTGGCCAAGCGGGATTGCGAGTCCACGCTTGTGGTAGCGTGGACCACAAGCGTTGTTATCCCCGATCGCCTCTTACAACGCCCACGGTAAGAAATGAAGTGGTGTTATTCTAAACTCGTCCGATATAGCATGGCTATGTATCGTATCCCACATAATATATTGTACAGAATAATGAAAAGCTGTAATGATTGATGCAGTTCAGAAGCCTCTTCTTGTAACCAAAGGCATCATCAATACTTACATACACACATCATCGAGACTCGTGAAGGAACACTACTTTGCAGATTAAGAGTGCTCTTACGCGCAAATTCTTTTCCTTTATCTTTTTTAGTTCCTTAGATCGTTCTGTAAGTCTATATGTGTGTGTATGTATGTGTATATGCCTGTAGGTATCTATATGTATGTGTTTATGAATGTATAGCTATGCAGACATTATTTCCTTATTTCACCATCTACGTCTATTTCGTCTACTGACTTCTTACCACCCAAAGGGTGCCTGGAAGAAATTGCTTCAGCGATGAGGCCGCCGATTGTACTTCTAATTACTTGTTCTTTGTATTTTTCTGTATGGTTCTGGTGTACAATAAAGTGTCTCTATCTATCTATTATCAATACTTACATTTTTATGGTGGTAGGGGAGAATACAGGCCACCTCTGGTGGTAAGTGATTTATGAGTAGATTAGAATAGAGAGATTGGGTAGAATGAAGAATGGGAGTGTACTTCCTAGATGGGATGAAATGGCATGGGATGTAAACTTCATTAAATCGTGAATGCCTACTCGTTCAAATATGGCCGGTTGGGCCCATATAGCAGGTGTGGGCTGATCACATCGTCACGACAAATGGATTTTTACTTTGTTTTTTTAAATATTAGATCTTTAGAGTTTCTCGACCCCCAGGGGGTCGTGATTACGTCTATACATATAATAAAATCGTAACAAAGCCGTGTCTGTACATGAAATATTTTTTGAGAAAGTCTTTTTATCCAGATAAATTAATGAAGTTTATATATTAAAATCAAACCGTATATGTAATTAGGAAAAATTATTAGTAAAAAGGTCGTGAGGTTACTTACTTTGTTTTTGAGTCTTTTTAAGGTCGCGTTACTGAAAAAGGTTGATGAACGATGTTTTAGATACACGGATTTAGATCAATCCACCTTCACTTTACTTCACAGTTCTTCACTGTAGGATATAGGTCTATCCCAAGACTTCACACGCTAATAATGTAACGAAACCCGTAACAGAAACGTCCCCAACTATTTGCAGATGTCGCTTTCTAATAAAAAAGGCCAGTAACATCCGTGAAGAGCCGCGATTATGTCATTACCTCGGCAGCTCGGTGGAAAAAACCTAAAGGGCACGTTAGTATGCGATGATACTAGGTAATTAAACGGAGGTAAGATTGCGCGGACGCGCATTGCCTAAATGTCGCGCTTTTGTGCGCTTGCCGACCATCGGACACGATCGATTCTGTTCTGCTTTTTTCGGCTAACTATATTATTTTTTAATGGCTTTGCGCGTGTTCTGAATTTGTTTGTAAGATACATAATAATACAAGGTCCTGTTATTGCCCACTATGGTTTTAGTAAGTACAATAAAATACACATTTTATTGCACACCAAAGAATACAATGAGTGTGTTACAAATTTTAATTATATAGGTATACAAAAATTTTATCGCTAATGTTATTTCTTCCCGGCAACTATTGGGTGGGAGATGTATGCGAGCACAACAATCTTAGATAGCTGGTAATAATCAAATACGTCATGAGTATATATTTTAAATAATAAATATTTTAGTATTTCTTAATGAATATTTAAAAAAAAAATGATTTCGTGAGTTCATAGTGCACAAACTTGGCGCTTTTGTGAGCTCTTGATGAAGTTCATCGATACTGTTTGACTCTTCTGGAATGTCTTGAGTTGGTTGTTGTTCTAAATGTGTTTATGAGATTCGCTTATTGTGAATTAAGATCTTATAATGTTGTGATACTAGATAATCTAACGAATTCTAGTGATACTGAGAGTGCGTAAGCACGCATTGACAAAATGTCGCATATTACTATTAACATCGGATTATAACATATTAATAATATTTATATTAATAATAATTTTAATATTTATATATATATATAAAGAGGAAAGCTGAAGTGGCAGTGGGCAGGGCACATAGCTCGAAGAACCGATGGCCGATGGGGCAGAAGGGTTCTCGAGTGGAGACCACGTACCGGCAGACGAAGCCGAGGACGTCCATCTGCTAGATGGACAGACGACCTCATAAAGGTTGCGGGCACCCGCTGGATGCAGGTCGCTGCCGATAAGTCTAAATGGCGGATAATGGGGGAGGCCTATGTCCAGCAGTGGACGTCCAAGGGCCGAAATGAATGAATGAATGAATATATATATATATATATTATATATATATATATATATATATAAATGTTATATATTATATATTATATTAATATTTATATATATATATAATATTAACATTATAATAAAATATTATAATATTTACATATAGTATTAACATCGGACGCGATCGCTTCTGTTTGATTTTAGAGAAAATCTACCTACTCGTATTTTAGGGGTCACAAATTTCGGGAAAAATTCAATAAATGTTGACTAAATGAGGTATCTAGGCTTTAATACATCTTGACGTACCAAAAAGTACCAGAAAGCGTACCAAAAAACTACCGTCAATTCCAAACTACTTAGACCGCATTGTAGTGTACTATTGTAGCACAGATTTCAAAAAAGATGCCATACCGACAATAAAAAAAGCGTTTTAAGCAAGGTACAGGAGCTACAACCACTATGTTACCTATCACAAGTGATCACAAGTTACATGCAGACAGCTGACATGATACCTCTCGTCGCTTGCCAAATGGATTCCCGATAAATTCAACTGGCATGAAATTATATTTTTTCCCATCACTAAAATGTCACGATGAGTACTACTTTGCAAATAGTAACATTAATTCGTATTCAAAGGCGATATAAAATGAAAACAACATTGTTTATAATGATGAAGACATTTGGACTAATTAACCCTTGAATTCCACGAGTAAAAGTGAGCAGATGTAATGAACCGTGGTCATTCAGGCCCCAGTCACAGTTATACTATGTAGGTTTTTTTATAGAAAGAAGGTGGCGGATGTACAAACAGTTCATCTGGTGGTAAGAGGATACCGTCTTATGCTAACAGACATGGCCATCATTATCAATCAAGAAAAATAATGGCAGAAATTAGTATATCCCTGTATATGCCGCTTATTTCGGAACATTTATTCATGAATTTGATAAATGATTGATAGGATAGGGGAGGTGGGTAACATAGGAATTTTTTGAATTTTTTTTTCGAGATTTTCGAAACGCCTTCATACGTCATACACTTTTTATTTTTATTTATATGGACGACGGCGCCAGACGAGCATACAGTCCACCTGATGGTAAGTGGATACTGTCGCCCATAGACATCCGCGATACATGCCAACATTAGTCCCAAATGACATACGTTGGCACGCCCCCGGATGCGCTGCCTACCTTTGGAGATATAGGAATGGATTTGGAGAAAGGGTTAGGAAAATGGGGAGGGACAGGATGGGAATGGGCTCTGGCACATCTTACTACCGAAACACGTACGTATCGAGGAAATAAGATAAAGTGGGAAATGCAGTACATTTCAAGGTAGTCTTCTGTGAGATATATATACTAAAACATACTGAAAATAAATTACACTGTACTAAAATACATATAGGGTAAAAGCCGGATAGTTGCCTCAGTGGGATACTTGCCCCGATTTTGAATTCACTATGTTAGGGATATTGGTGGCGCTAGCGCTTTATATAATTAAAACTGCCCCGCCCGCAGGCATTAATGCCATGTAAGCCATCGGAGTGGGCGCAGGCGTTTTGTCCGTGTGTGCAAAAATCTTCCGCGGTGAAACTTTGACAGGCGTCGAAATTATATTGGTAAGTAATTTCTATTGAATATTTTTATTACTGATTGTGGTTTCTGTCAACTTTTTTGTTTTTTGCATGCATTAAGGTTTAAATTACACTGTTGATTACGTTTTATGGTTGAATAGTTTCTATTTATTTTATAAATAAAAAAGGCAAGTATCCGTATCAAAAAGGATAGTCGCCCTATTCACTTTTGCGGATAGTCGCCTTTGGGGCAACTATCCGCAACTATAAATTCTTTAATGAGCAATGACAGATTTTTTTCTTTTGATGTTTTTTCACATGTTTTGAACAAAATAAGTATTTAACTGTTTCATGCATTCATTTTAGGTGAGCAAAATGCCTCGCAAGTACAAACGTAAACCAGGCGTGGTACCGCGCCACATCAGCTGGACACAAGATAGTTTAACACTTGCGTTCGAAGAACTGGATAAAAAACAAAAAGGAATCAACGAAGTATCTCGAATTTACGGAATATCTTCTCGAACCTTAAGGAGACGCTACGAAAAGAAAAACCAGCAATTGCTAACTCAAGGTATGTCTCCGCTTTAAAGTTGTATACTTAGCAGTAGGTATAAATAAAAAAAATTATCTACATACCTACTTATCTGACCTAATTGTATTTTTTGTCACTTCTAGGAAAATACCCTGTCCTTAGTTTTGAGAATGAAAAAAGACTGGTAGCTCACATATTGAAGCTCGGAGACGCAGGATTTCCTCCTGAAAGAAGTGTAATTCGCCAATTAGCTTACCAGTTTGCCGAAAAAATGGGGTTGAAGCACAACTTTAACAATGAAACCAAAATGGCTGGACCGCAATGGTTAAAAAGCTTTCTTGAAAGAAATCGCGAAATAGTTGTGAGACAAGCTGAGGGTTTATCAATGGAAAGAGCGAAGGGTCTGAACAGAGCAGAAGTTGCAAAATTTTTTGATCTGCTCACAACGGTCTTAACTGAGAATGATTTGCTGGATAAACCAGATAGGATATTTAACATGGATGAAACCGGTGTCCAACTCAATAATAAACCTGGCAAAGTATTAGCCAAGAAAGGTGCTAGAGCAGTTAAATCAGTCACTTCCGGTGAAAAAGGAGAAACAATTACTGTTGTTGCTTGTTGCAACGCTATCGGCAATTTTCTCCCACCAGTTCTGATTATCAAGGGAGTAAATAAAAAACCGGAATTTGAAGAGGGACTTCCGCCTTGTTCCGAAGTTTACATGCAAAAAAAATCAGCATACATTTCCTCAGACCTTTTTTATAAATGGTTGACTGAACATTTTATTCCACGCAAGCCGTCAGGAAAAGTATTGCTGATTTTAGATGGTCATTCATCGCACTCAAGTGCTGTCAATATGCTAGAAACTGCTCGGGATAATGATGTGGTATTACTTTGTTTACCTAGTCACACTACCTCTGCTTTGCAACCATTAGACATATCAGTATTCGGACCGTTTAAAAAATATTATTATGCTGAGACGAACAATTTCATGCGCACCAATCCACAGAAAAAACTGAACCGATACAATTCAGGTCAGCTAATAGCCAAAGCGTGGATTCGAGCAGCGACTCTTGCCAATGCAATAAGGGGTTTTCGTGGCAGCGGAATCTACCCAGTCAATTCAAATGCTCTGTCTGACTCTGAATTTGCTATATCAGATATTGCATTGGGGGAACTTGCGCAAGAACGAGAGTCTGATCCTCTAAATGATCAAGTACCAGGTGTTTCTGGAGAGCTTGCGTTAGGAGAGCGTTCACAAGATCCTGAGCAAAGTCTTGTACCAAATGAGAGGGACCACGTGCCTTCCCTAAGCAACCAAGTACCAGGCGTTTCTGTAGAATCTGCATTACGTGAGCGCGTACAGGAATCTGAGTTTGATCGAGGTCTTGCACTAAATTAGCGGAACGAAGTTCCTCCACTAGGCTATCAAGTCCCAAGCGATGCTGATAAAAACAAACTAGAACTGTCTTAAATGAGATTGAGCAGAATAGCGTGAACCAAAATCGCACGCCACCTAGGCCGTCTTCAAGCCTTTTAAATCTTTCTCAAGACTGTTTAACCCTAGGAGATAGCGACATTGAAAATTACATCTTTGATGGTACTGAACTATCATTGCCATCACTGATATCTTTAAGTGAATCACAGAACCAAAATCTTAAAAAAGAAACTCCATCTAAATTTTTACATCAATCAACTCCTATACCAAAAATACCGCTGAGCGTGTCTAAAAGGACTAAACAATCTGCAGAAATTTTAAACTCGAACGAAAAAATTGTCCAGAAGAAGAATAAAGAAGAAAAAATGAAGAAAACAAACAAAATAACGGAAACTAAAATTAAGACAGCGAAAAAAAAAGATGTTAACACAGTGAAGAACAAACCAGCTGGTAGCAAAAAAAAAAAGCTGGTAGTTGTGAAGAAAAGAGGGCAACCGCAAAAAAAAAGACCAAAAAATATATCGATATTACCAGCAGTGAAACTGAATCCGATAACACAGATTTTATTGAACTGAACAAAGGAAGAGCTTCAAGGAAGAGAAGAATACAAATTTCCAGTTCTGACAGTGAAAATGAAGAATATGTTATCAGTTCAAAAACATCCAAAGGAAACGCCAACGAAAAACTACCAATCAAAAGAAAAAAGGACGAAAAATCGATAAAAGACACTGAAAAGATATTAAAAGTGAAAAACGCTAATTCAAAAATAGAAAATACTAATAAAAAAGTTTCAGTTGATGATTATTGCACAGAATGTTTTGAGAATTACAATTTGACTAAATCGAAATCAGATTGGATCCAATGTGAGATATGTCGAATGTGGTTGCATGAAAGTTGCACAACATTTCAAAACCATTGCATGAGATGTGGAAAGTTGAAAACCCTAGCTTCTGGTAATAATTAATGCTAATGCCAAAGTTGATTGCCATATTGTTCTATCTTTAAGATAAATAATAATATTTTACTAATAACTTACCTAACTTAATGTTTGGATGCTATTTTTGTTGTATTTTCATAGTTTAAAACATTAAAACTTGATACTATTTTATAATGTTGAATAATATTTTGATTCGTAGATACTTAATAAAGGATTTCAGTAAATAATCAAGACTGATTACTTAAATTGATATAAATTTGTTTATAGGTACCTAAAAAAATCATAGTGACGCGTCTATCCCCGCACGAGGCAAGTATCCCCCGAAGCATTTTTAACGTTAGGCTACTATCCGCTGCAGTAGGCAACTATCCCTTTTTTGAGAGGTCAAATAAAACAGGATTTACTCAAAACCAATATTAATTATGTTTACAAAAATAGGCTACTATTAAAGATCAAAGATCTATGTTTTGATATACATGTTGCAATATTCTTAGTAAGTACATATTTTTTAATAATAGAGCTTTTTTGAAAAGTGGGGCAACTATCCGGCTTTTACCCTATAATAAAATTATTAGTGTAGTTTTATTTTATTATTCATTATCAAGTACGCATGCCGTTGTCTAGTTGTTTGATGTAAGCAAGTAAATAAAAAATAATACAAATACTTAAGCTTAAAATTTAAGTAAATTTTCTACTGATTAAAACATAATCTGGATTAAATATCATTAATATTTGCCTTCTCTTGCTTCATTGTTCGGGTAAAATGGATTTTTTATTTGTCTGAAGAAATAAAAATAACATTTAACTTAGACAATGTTGCATGAAATGTTCACAATTTCACTCGCTATGACACACCATTCTAGTACTTATTACTTTTTAATGTCCACCTAGACCATTAGTCCAACACAAGAAATGTTTCACACTTACCGATCGCCGATTGGCATTCTTGCAAACAATAACCGTGTACATAAACAATATTTTCTCCCCATTAATTTGAACAGGACATAAAAGCTGACTTACGTACCATTACGGCCCTAAAAAGGAGCTGTTTAGTATTGAAACTGTTTCTCAATACACACGCGGAGACCTCTTCAATGCACCATTAAGATTCTTTCTACACGTTGGAAAGCTAATAAATCAATAAGTTAGCATAGATAGCTGGTAAACATGCATGGTTTTATCTCTGTAGATTATGCTATAATTCACTTTTTACATGTCCGCTTTATGCGCGGGCGCACGAACCGAAAATATAAATTGCTTTCACTACTTTTTAATGCGGGAACTAATTAAGGCACCCTGAGTCTAGAAGGGTCTACAATGTGATAAAAATGTATCTAGTATTTGCATAATCAGATACGAAGCACTGTGTATTTTAATGTAAAATTTATAGATTATTAAGAAGACAGTCTTGTAAAAATGAGTACTGAGAGCTCGACACTCGAACGCTGAGTTCTAATGAATTTTTAATTGAGCGTTATAGTTGAAGTTTTAAAAATATGATCGTTTTAAAATATAAAAAGAAAAAAATACTAATACATATAATAATCGTATATACACATGTTTAGTGTATATGTATGTTTATATATGTACATTTCAGTATTATAGTAATATGTATGTTATGTATAATCTGTTGCTGTTTAAGTTATATTTTTATACTACATCTCATCGCACTTCCCAATGAATGTCTGTGATCAACCCAAGGTTAATCTTTTGCAGGTACCTACCTACATTTTGTTTAGGTACAGAATGCATTAAGCTCGCCTATTAGAATTAAAAAAATAAAATGTCATCATTAGTTAGTTCTTATAATCTGTATAGAAACGACCTTAACTTATTATTATTACTTAATAAACACTTATCTGTTCTTGTGTCGTAAATGGCGACAAATGGATAACAAAGCCGCTACCACTAGCCCTGAGGAACTATACCATCTGTAAAAGTGGACTCCAACCAGCTTGGCCATCTTGGCGTTTTAAAGCATGAGCATGAGGAGGACCCATGTCCAGCAGAGGACGATCAAAGGGCTGGCTGCGGTAAATATTTCTATATGTACTTAGCTGTCAAATCATTTCAATTTTATTGTTTTATCTATAATTCGCCTTTTAATGGGACCAATGCTACGTTATCTCGGTCTTATAACACCACAGTTATCTAATTAAATGTTGGTACACAAAAACCGTGTCTACTAGCGTGTCGCGGACGACGATTAGAGGGTTTGATACAGATCTATGTTAAAAGCGGCAGCGGGCATTCAGTCTGTCATGTTGTCTCCTATTTTTTTATGGCAGTTATTAGTCCAACATGTTTGAGACTTGGGCGTCTGTTAATATCATTTTCTTCGAAGATCCTTAAGTATATTGAATAACACTACAGTTATGTAATTAAATATCGGCACACAAGGCCAGCATCTACTGGCGTGTCGCGGAGATTAGGGCAGCTGCATGTCAAGAGCGACAGCGATTATCAAAGTCAAGTTTTTTTTTACAGTACTAAATTTTGTGCGACCTACTATCATAGAAGCATCAAATAGTCGTTCAAAAATTAGTCTATTTAACACCTAATTATACAGTTTTTTAGTTCTTTCTAATCGATGTTAAAACATATTTTTAAAATTTATCATCGATATAATTCTCACTTTATAAATTTGTAAGGATTGTTTTCCTATGTCTTTTATAAATTTTTAGTAACGGAAATGAAGATGAAGCGGAAGCATGTATCAACCGCTAGACGCCTGCAACCCGCGACAGGCACTGCCGCGCGACAAAAACTCACCGGACTTGTTGTAACGGCTACCGCCGCGCGCATCAATCCGCGACATCACCGCCAGTCTCGTATCGAAATGATATTACCGCTTTAATTGCGAACAAATACATATTATTCTGATTTATTTTTAACCTAGATATATCTTTTTTAAATAGAAATATGACAGATGAGCCACCTGAGTCCACCTGATGGAAAGTGGATACTGTCGCCCACGATATATGCCAGCATTAGTCCAGAATGACAAACGCTGGCCGTCCCCGGATGTGCTGCCTATCTTCGAAGATTTAAGAAAGGATTTGGAGACAGGGTTGGAAAAAGGAAAGTAAAAAGTATAAGAGACGAGGGATTTTCCTTATTATCATTACCTAAACCTCCCAATTCTATTTAAGAAGAATGGGGAGAAAAGAGTAGGTATAATGTAAAGTATCGGTTTTCTTCCATTAGGTAAGACTTTTCATTCGATGGAATAGAAGAGAAGGCGATAGGATGGGATGGGATTGGAATGGGCTCTGGAAAATCTTACTACCGAAGCACGTACGCATATTGGGGGAATAGAATAGGGTAGGTAAAGAAACTTGGGGGAGTGCAGTTATAGGTACAACAATTTCCCTAACAGCATTAAAGGAAGAGCGTCACTAAACATTTTTAAAAACCATTTACGGGTCTATATTTATGACAATATAATATAACTACCCACATTTTTCTATTAGTCTAATATACATATATATTTGTTTTGTATACTGGAGTATTGTAAACTTAAGTTAATCATAAAGTTCCTCTTTAAGTGAACTATTAAAATAAATGTTCTTTGAGAAATATGTTTGTTTAGTCAGAATTTAGTAGGTACATTTTACGGTGCAGTGGTGTTCGGTGAATTGCAGCGTGCCCCTGCCCTTCCAAAATTGTAACAATACATATTTTACCGTATTAAAATGTTATTGTCTCAATACGCAACATTGATTATTATAACAATAGGTAGGTACCTGCCATTCATTTCCGAAAATGCCATCAGATAGAATTACAACTCTATATAAATTCTAACCTGTAAACAATTTCTGTTGTATAGTCCGTATGAAAATCAATCGCAATTAGTTAAATAAGGCGTTTGTCGGTCCACGTATTAATTGCTGTATTGATGAATTTTGATTTGTAATTAATAAGTATATTTTACCTGGTCTCGCTCGTCTAGTCGCCGTTTCTCTAGACTCTAGACCAGCTATACTCTAAGTGTGTTCCGCGGAACCCTAGGGTTCCGTGATACCTCTGTCGGGGTTCCGCAAGAATTTAGAAATAAAAAAATCAAAACACCTCTCTCTGGTCGCTCCGCGGCTGTGCGGACTCCGCGGCCGCGCGGAGACAAAACGCTATGAATGTTATTTATTTATTTATTTGTATTTGTATAAGCTTGTGTTACATTAGCTGGTACAATATCTCATAAGTTTGGTCTCAACAATTTTATACTTGTACAACGCGTTCGCTCTAAGTTTGCCGGTCTGTGGAATGCGCGTACCCTCCCCCACGTGACAACAAAACTTATAATGTGTCATAGTTTTACCCAAATATCTAACGTACACAATTTTTATTGTTACAATTAAATAAAAAATTTCGAACGTCATACACTCATACCTATCGCCAGCGGCAAACTTAAAACGAGCGGGTAGTATACTTGTAAGCGCTCAGTCTCTTTGATAAAAGCCGCCTCTGAATTAGACGCTATAGTTGTCAACTAGCGACTTTCGTCTCTAACTTCAAAGGATAAAGTCGATATTGTTTACAACGCTATTTTTAAATTTCTGTTTTTATTTTTGCTTTTTGTTTATCAAAGGTGCCGACTCGAGTATTTTCGAGAATATTTGAGATCGAGTCTAGGACTAAGTATAAAAGCGGCGATCGCGCGTTGGCGTCGTCAGTTGATGATTATGATGCGTTCGGAGCGATAAGTTACTACCTACTTACAAGCTCGCTAGCGAGAAACTAGTGTTCATTGTTTTACTGCCTGCTGTATTCTGTTGTCTCAGTTTTATACATTTCTTCCCTGTAGGTTCTAAATTTAGTCTCTTATACGCAGTAACGATTGTGCATTATTTAAACCCCACTATCCTGACTTGTAACATTATAAATAAAGAAGAATGGAACGTTGGCTTAAAGGTGTTAACACATTTCGTGCTCACCACTCGGATCCGAGTGGGGCGGGGCTATAGTAGCGGCGCCTCCCACTCGGATCCGAGCGAGCGTCCCGTTCATTTTGTAGTAGTCAGCAAACCGCAGACGTTTGAGGCGAGTCAACGTTGCTTTGCGCGGCCACTCTGGCAATATAGTCAACTTATGAAAACGAGTATTGGTTTCATTCTTACAGTGTGGTAGTGATTTGTACACACGATCGTACGGAAGGTATTTTCGCGCCAAAATGGACAGTAAGGCTGGGTCGTCCAAAAGTAAAATTAAACCGATTATTTTAACATCTCGTGGTCAAAAAAAGCGTCGACAAAGTGATGATTATGACTCGGAAGGTTCTGGAGAATATAGTGATGAAGAAGTGTATTCGCAAGGAGTTCATGAAGAGGAGTTTTCTTCAAGTTCAGAAGGATCTGGTAGCGACAGTGATTTAAGTATTTTTGATTCAAGATTGAAAACGAAGACGACCAGCCGTAGACCACGTGCTGATGATACACCAGCTCAACCTTCAAGATCATCAGCATCAAAGCGAGGTTTAAGTGAGTCAAACGGTAGCCCTATTATTCAATGTAAGCGATTGAAACCTATGTTTAGACATGGGCCCACGAGAGTGAATACACCAGGTACACGTGATACATCTGCTCAATCTTCAAAGTTACCAGATTCAGATATTGGTTCCTCAGCATCAAAGCCAGCGCCTCGCCAACTAGAATTAGACGGAAATGGTAGTTTTGAGTTCAATTACGAAATTGACTGTCGTGCAACATCGCCATCTATCGTACAAGACTATGCAGATCTTCTTCCTGATATACCAGAGAGTCTATTCACGGATAACCGTTCTACGCCTACCGTATCTCTTCTGAGATCTGATGCGATCACTCCAAACTTGTCGCCAGAGCGTAATGATGCCTCTCCTTCTGCTTTGCCGGATCCGAGGTCTGAATGTAGTTCTACAAACTTACCAAGTGATAACGATGATGTCCCATTACCTGACCATTCACACAATAACTCACCTTCTCGTCAAGGAGCCACTAGCACCTGGAGCAGTAATCCAATTTCAATGAAAATTATTGATTTTACTAAGAAACAGGAACTTTTAGTGCCACCTCCAACAGATCCTTACGAAGCATTCCGTTTATTAATTGACGACGATTTATTGGATCTTATTGTTCGAGAGACGAATGCATACGCATTAAGAGTGGGTACTGCAGAGAATGTGAAGCAAAAATCAAGAATAAAAAATTGGAAAGATTTAACTAGGGAAGAACTGCTGACATTTCTAGGGCTCCTTCTTCACACTGGAACAATTCGACTAAACCGTATAAGCGATTATTGGAAACGACACTATTTATTTAATATTCCATGCTTCGGACAATTCATGTCTCGAAACCGTTTTTTACTGATATTACGATGCCTGCATTTTACGTCTGAAACAAGTGAGGAAGACCGTCTAAAAAAAATTCGTCCATTTATGGATCATTTTAACAATAAAATGAACACTATCTATTGTCCGGGTAAACAGTTGTCGTTGGATGAGTCCATGGTATTGTGGCGTGGTCGATTGCTGTTCAGACAGTACATTAAGAACAAAAGGCATAAATATGGTATTAAGCTTTATGTCCTAGCTGAGCCAGATGGTACCGTTTTAAAATACCAAGTTTACGCAGGTGTAAACGATGAGACATCAGGTCAAGGACATACTAGTAAGATCGTCTTCAAACTCCTAGAAGAGAGATTAGATTCTGGCCACCATGTTTATATGGATAATTACTATAACTCATATGGTTTGGCTGTGAAATTGCTAGATCGACAGACGTACTGCACAGGAACGTTGAGAAAAAACCGCAAAGATAATCCTGTTGATATTGGGACTATCTCATTGAAAAAAGGAGAAAACAAATCCTTATTCTTGAATGGTGTTCATATCGGAAAATGGAGGGATAAACGTTACGTACTGTATATTTCCACAGAACATGATGACGAGATGATGGAAACTACTTCCAAAAGGGGATCTGTAGCACTGAAACCAATGGCAATCGTCCATTATAATAATTTTATGTCGGGCGTAGATCTTCAAGATCAAATGCTGGCTTATTATCCAGTCCAAAGAAAGACGCTGCGCTGGTACAAGAAGCTGTTTGTGCATATGCTGCAAATGAGCCTCAGTAATGCATTTTACTTGTACAACAAATTTTCGGCGAATGATAAAACAAATCTATATGATTTCCGTTTGAAGATACTGGAAACGCTTCTACCTGATCCTAATGAAGTCAATCGACGCAATGTTTTGAAAGTGAAGCACGAACTCACTAAAATAGAAAAGACCCGAGCGAGAATAAAGAAAGTAGGAAGTATCCTGAAAGAAACCACCGAAGTGGCCCGAAAAGAATGCAAAGGCTGCAAAGCACAGAAAAAGAGGGTGCAAACAATATACGAATGTAAGCAATGTGAAGGTTCTCCGGGTTTCTGCACAAAATGTTTCTGCCTAGCACATTCTTAAGTTTTTTGAAATTGCATTTTTTATATTTTATTTTTTTGATGTCAAGAGATCACTCATTTTTGCTAGTGACAATTTTTTTTAGATTCGGATTTTGTTTCAGTTCTTTGTACTTTTCTTTGAGTATCTCACTGTCATTCAGAGTAACAAAATTTTTAATTAAACTTATAATTATGTTTTTTGATACTTTTGACTGTATTGCTTTGATTTGATTTTTGATACTTTTGATTGTATCGCTACTTTGCTCAGATTTGTTAATGTCTTCCTAAATAAATAATTCTCCAAATGCATATATTTTATTTACTATTTTTTTAAAGATAACGAGACACGTTACATGATGATGGTACGTCTGAACTGTATGTTATGTATGTATGTATATGTGTGTATGCCCTGTGTGTGTGTCCTATGTGTGTGTGTGTGTGTGTGTCGGTCATATGTTACAAGATTTTGCTCAAGAACCGAAGTAAAATAAGGTAAAAACTGGTTTTGATTAGTTTCTTTGATGATTTTGATTAAGATTATGGAATTTAATCAAAAAACACGGGTTTGTCAAAATCTTGTGACATATTAGTACGCAAAAATGCAATCGTGGAACAAATATCTATAATATTAGTGAACTAAACCATTGCCATCCCTAGCGCTCGGATCCGAGTGTTCGGCAACCAGCGCGCTGTGTGCCGAACACTCGGATCCGAAAAATGTGTTTTTTTATTGAAATAATAATAATAACAATATACATTTATCCATATTTTCAAACATTCATATGTACTTAATCAAAATTCGCCTTAAAAAGTTTTGGCTCCCAGCTATTATTTTTTATTTATTTTGTAGGCAACGAATGTGTTAAACGTGTTCCAACAACATCTTCTAATGACGCTGAATGTTCAAAAGCAATGCGCGCGGAGAATTTAGCAATCACCGATCCAGAAGATGATGCCACGAGTGCCACGACGTCAAGCTCGACGGTTTCAAAGACGAAAAAAAGGAAGTATGATGAATCTTATATCAGTTTCGGATTTGTTGATTCCAACGGCTCACCTCTCTGCATGCTCTGTAGTAAACTGCTTCCTAATAGTTCCATGGCACCTGCCAAATTGCGTCGACATTTAGAAACCGTACACCCCGAGACTAAAGACAAGAATAAAGAATTTTTTGTTCGCAAAAAAGATCAGTTATTAGAAAGTCAAAAAAATATGATGCATGTAACACAAACTACCAACGAAAAGGCCACGGAGGCATCATACTTAGTTAGCTATCGCATTGCACAAGCAGGTGAAGCGCACACTATCGCTGAGAAATTAATAAAACCATGTGTATTAGACATAACAAAATGTATGCTTGATGAAAAATCTGCAAAGCATCTTTCTACTGTTCCGCTATCAAACGATACTGTTTCACGACGAATCCATGATCTGGCAAGCTACGTCAAACAAGAACTAGTTACACGTCTACAAAATACACGATTCGCTTTGCAAATGGACGAGTCGACTGATGTCGCTGGTTTGGCTATCCTGCTGGTTATTGTGAGATATCCATATAAAAGTTCTTTTGAAGAAGACATGCTTATGTGTTCATCGCTGCTTACAAACACTACCGGGGAAGAAATTTTTAATAAAATAAATATATTTTTTGAAGAACATAATCTCAGTTGGAACAATTGCATTGACATTTGTACAGATGGGGCCAAGGCGATGACAGGTAAAACAGCAGGAGCAGTGTCACGAATGAAAAATAAAGCGCCTAATTGTAGTTCCAGTCATTGTATTCTGCATAGACAAGCACTTGCGATGAAGCAAATGCCGTCTAATCTAAAATTAGTTATGGATGAAGCGGTAAAAATAATTAATTTTATCAAATCACGACCACTACAATCCCGATTGTTCTCATTATTGTGTGAAGATTATGGCAGCAAACATAAAACACTGCTGCTCCATACAGAAGTGCGATGGCTGTCTCGGGGAAAAACTTTAACAAGGCTATTTGAACTTAGAGCCGAGTTACAAATGTTTCTTTCAGCAGATACTTCTTTTAATTTGAAGGACCGTTTGTATGATAAAACTTGGTTGTTCCGATTGTCTTTTATGGCGGATATCTTTCAAAAACTTAACGAATTAAATTTATCGTTGCAAGGTAAACAGACAACAGTGTTTCAGGCCTATAATAAAATAACTGCTTTTAAAAGAAAATTAGATTTTTGGATCATTTGCATTGGTAAGAAAGAAATAGAAAGTTTTACGTTACTCAGTGAGTTTGTTAGCGAAAACGACTCAGAAATGTTTGAAGATAATGTGTTTGAAGAATTGGTCCAATATCTCAGTTCGATGCGCGCATCTTTTGAAAAGTATTTTCCCGAAGAACACAATACAAAAATTAAAGTGAACTCCTGGATTCATAATCCTTTTTTACCCAACTTGGAAAAGCCTGAAAACATGTCAAATGAGATATATGAATCTCTTTTAGAAATGTCATCAGACACAAGTATGGAGTCATTGTTCAAAACGACGCCTCTTAATGATTTTTGGTGCAGAATCCAAGATGAATATGCAATGCTTGGCCAAATGGCTCTGGATATTCTTCTCCCGTTCCCAACTACATATTTGTGCGAAACAGGATTCTCTACCTACGCAGCCACGAAAACAAAATATCGCAATAGACTGGACGCCGAAGCTGATATGAGACTCCAACTTTCTTCCATCAAACCTGATATCAAGCAATTGATGAAAAATAAAAAACAGTTTCATACCTCCCACTAGTTAGATTTTTTCTTTTTTAATGTTTTCTATTATTGTCCTTACCAAGTGGTGAAGTAAATAATAATTAGTAACTGATACATTGTACTTTTATTATGCTGATTAATATAGAATACACTTATAAAAATAATTGTTTTATTGTAGGGTTCCATCAAGTATTTTGCTTCCCAAAAGGGTTCCGTCATTTAAAAAGTTTGAGAACCACTGCTCTAGACAATTGGGTCAAGCTGCTTGTTTGATCAGTTTTTTTTGAGCATTTGTTGGATTGAGTATTGTAAAAATTCTCGTAGGCGAACATGAGATTCGGATCACGATATACCATAGATACGTGGTACAATAGATACGGAAGATTGTAAAGTGAATGTTAAAATAATTTATTGCTTCTATAGGATCTATTTCTTCTATAATCTATGTCTTTCCAGTGCTGAATATGGACCTCTCCCAAAGCTCGCCATTACTTTCCTCATTCGGCAACCAGTGGCGAACTTCTTCAATTCGTCGGTCCACGTGATCGGCTTCCTATCACGTGGTCTGCCTTGGAAGGGACGTAATATAGCAATATATAATACAAATAAATTGGTTTTTTCTCTGTCAATATCTCACGGGACAATTATACACAATTAAACCCATGCGAATGAAGCAGTATAAAATATATTATGGGTGTTATTTACTGTATTGTAAAATATTTAGAAACTCAATAAACTATATTACGTCATTAAAAATTTATTGACCAGCAAATAAAATAGATACAGTTCCATCCAATAAAAAATAGTTCACATTTTAGTTCTTATATTTTTCTGTACTTTGTAATTACCTTCAATGGGTAGACTCATTAACGTTTCCTTAATTGGTTCGTAAGTGTTATAAATTATAAGGGACTGTTTAGAAGTTTCTTTTTTAAATAGGCAGGCGGCAGATTAGATGACAAGTTGCTGTCGGCAGTAAGCTGCGGGGTGCCCGCAGACCCCAAGCGAACTTGACGATGCGTTGCAAGGCTTGTGTTTCGCAGGGTTGGGTGTTTTACATAGTACATATAGTGTATAGTGTAGTACAGTGAAAATATAGTTACATATAAATATTTTACTCTTAGAAATTCATATCAAGATAACGAATGTTGCTAAATATTGCAGTATACAAAGTGAATGTCTTTAAAAGTACACAAGATTCAATATTTCGTGAAAATTGAGTTCATCGGTGATGAAAAAAATACGGTGCATCGTATTTTTCTCATAGAGAAACACACAAATACCAATTTGTCTGTTTTTGCATCCGCTCGCACCCTGAAACACATTGCACATTGCACCGACCTTTCGCGTTTCAACCCACCTGTTTCTCACACTAAGCGATAATTAGAATAGCGCCCCGTTCTTAATATCTACATATTATAATGTTAAATAATGAACAATTGCAACCTGTGTGGTCTCACAATACAAACTTACTAACCGTTTCTATCTGCGGGAAACGTGGTGAATACACCATGTAATGCCTATTTTGTGCTCATTGAAGAGTTACCATAAGCTTTCGATGGACTTGTCGCGTGCTGAACTGCTGAGAAGTGGCAACTTGCTGAGCGGGTGAGAGTCGGCCTATCGATTTATCTGTGAATTCAAATATAGTAACGTTGCGTTAATTTTCAAATAGTTTTTTAAATGTTATTGTAAGTGTGACGTCATCAACACAATATGCCTTTATTAATTGAACGTCTAGGTTCTTTATATTTCAGACACTTTTCAGTTGTTCTGATTTCAAATAGAACTCTTAATTTTTTGCGATTTCATTAGGTGAATACCTATAAATTTCAAGTATCTTAATTTAAATTTGTTCATACCAGCGACATCGTTCGCGTGAACTTTAGATTGACCTGGCACGGCACTATGTCAGGTTTCATTGAAATCCGCCCACTAGATTTTGCAAACCGCGTGTTGAGACAGTCAGACAAATATTCCAAAAAATGTTGTTTTGGGCCCTTATCATTCATACTTTATACCTATAGCAATCTCTCTTTTTTTAATATTTCATGTACAGACACGGCTCTGTTACTATTTTATTATATGTATAGAAAAGAACATGATTGTCTCCTTCTGCCATACTCGCTTTATTTCCCATTATTTCGCCATTCAGGCTACAAAACTCTGGAACGCGCTTCAAACTCACATTAAAAAATGTCCGCCTTTTGTACAGTGTTTGTGTGCAATAAAGTATAAATAAAAAGAATAATACTCAGAACTTTCAAGTCGGATCAGTATTTCGATCATATCTAGCTAACTTGACACAATCGAAAATTGATTTGAAACGCATAGTAACGCATCGAGTCTAAAGTACATAACATAGTCACATGCACTGATGTACGTGATCGATTTCACACCAGCAGCTACTATAACGTCAGTGATAGCATCTGTAATTATTAAGAAATTAATTCGGTATAATTATCGTAGTAACGCGTTACTGCGGTCTGCGGTGCAATGGCCGGTAACAATTGTTTATGCGTTGCTATGTAACCTTGTTCGATAGCAAATAGCCGTCAACCAGCCAGTCTTAATTAAGAGAATAAATTTTAGATTTTTATTGTCTCTTCTGTGCGATTTATAAATGACAATACTGTGTAGTCTAAAGTCTAAACTCATATCGATGTTAAGAGGATGTTAATCGATCTTTATCGATTAATTGTATTGATTAGTTAATTGTTGATTAAAGCAGCTAATTTTAGTCTGTTCACTTTTATGATTTTGTAATAATTTCATTGTTTTCCTTTTCCATATTTGTCATTCCATTATTTCAATTAGGTAACAAATATGTAGATATAGTTATGTCACATTGAAAACGATCACGGTGTAATTGTACTCTCGATTTGAGGAGGAAAATTAATAAAAATAATTTTAATATAATGGGGGTTATAGTATTTTAAGACAGATTGAAACAAGCCTAAGAGAAAAAATAAGTAATCGAAGCTGGCAAACTCAACTATACCGCCTTAATAAATGTTAAAAATAATAATAACCATCTGTGCCTTCTAATGTGACAGAAGATGTTGAATAGTTAGAGGGCGCTACGGGGTGACTATACAAAAAAAATATTACTCTATTTTACGTGTTTTGGAAAAATAACTTTTTAATCACCTAAGCGAAACTTTATCTAAAGAATACAATTGTGAGCTCATAGATAAGCAGTGATCATCGTATATAATTATATACAATTAGATACATTTTAACGACTTTTACTTTTGGATTCTTTGGCGAGAGCTCGGGAGGTGCGGTTGAGTTTTGTTTGATTACTATGAAAATTACATATTTGTGATTTAATAATGATAGTTTATTAAAGCTCAAAGTGTGTAATGTTTGTGATAATTAAATAAAAGCATAAGACAGGGTTTTTCGTGTCCTTCGAAGGAATCCAACTAACTGTCCTCAGTAATCCTACTATCACTTTACTGAGCGACGCCATATTTACCTACGTGAAATTAATTTACACATGACATTGGCAAAATGGTCGTCGCACGTGAGTTGACGACTGATACTGCCAGTAAACCGAAGAATAAGAAGGCTTTTACTGTTAGCTGTGTTATAGTTAGGTTTCTAGTGGTAATGTATTGAAGGTTCTTGTAATAGAATTATGTCTGATGCAGTTAAGTACCTAGTGTTTTATAAAAAAAAACAATTAATTTTAATGATGAACAAAAAATACTCTTAGTTCCTTGTAAAAACTGATTTTTATTTAAACTAAACTTTAATATTACATAAATAAACTCATTTTCTTGTCATTTTAATAGTTACTTTTATTATTAAATATAAAGAGCGGTGATAGATTAGTGGTTTCGATTTTCATGTCCCACTGTATTTGTAGGGATGTTTCTACGGATGTAAGGATGTTTCAAAGTTTCGCTGTAGTTTTAGTGTTTACATCTGTATTACGTAAATGATTACATGCACATAGTTACAGACTAATAAGCTGGGCGTACAATTTTGTAGAAATGTGCAATAAATCTAGTTTATCCAGTAATTTAAGTCCCGACGCCGTCACGGCAGTGCGCACAATTTGCATGCGTATATATGCGCACCGGCGGTATTCATGTGACCAGTATTTTTTGTGTAAACTAGTGTGAGTATCGATTTCATAGTATGGGGGGTATTTTTGTCCCTTCGAATGGCTCGATCACACAAGGAGAGTTTCTCGAACGATTCAGGCGAGAATATTGTATGCGATTGTCGTACGCGACCAAACTTCGTATGATTCTCGCCCGTAATTGTTTACATGATGATAAAAACTCTATGATACCAGTGATAACAATGATCACTTGATGATGGCATTGTATAAACTAGTATAAACAATTTTTTGACCGATTTTCTCGCCTGCGCGCCTGCGCCTCATGTAAATGAGCCTTAAGCCGAATTTCCAGTGGGATACCTATAAAAAAATATAGACAAATTCCAGGGCGCATTTCATTAAATTCGTTTCAGTTCCAAGATTAGCTAAATCGGTTCAGTAGTTCCAAAGATATATGTACCTACATTCCGAAATATTATGTTGTAAAATAAAAAAAACGACGCGTATAAAATATGTCCTTGGATTGGGCTCGTTAAGCTCTACAGTTTTTGTCAATTCTTTTTTTCCTAAAACGTACGGAAATTAGGAAAATCTCCAACAGACTGGGTAGCCATTTAGCGACAATTTCTTTAGACGCTCAAAAAACTGTTAATGCTCAATGGTGAAGTGTGTAAGTATATCAACTGTATTCGATATTGTTAAATCTAAAACATTCTGGCTTTACTTGCTTCATGACATAATGCATTATCTCATGACAAAACAAAACTTACCCAAGAGTTTTTGAAGACCACAGAGATCCTAGAATTGACCCACCCTCCTTATAGCCCTGATTTATGCAACTATGCAACTTCTTTCTCTTTCCAACAGTGAAGCTTGGACTCTGTGGCATTCTTTTCGACAGTCCCAAGGACGCCCGGAATGCATTTTATGGCAGCTGTTGAGGACCTCGCTAAAGAAGAGTATCGCTAGTGCTTTAAATCTTGATTTAAACGAATGAATCGTTGTATAGAGACTAATGGAGAGTATTTTGAGAAGTTGTAATAAAAATTGTGTTGTAACCCAAATATTTTTTTGTATCTCAAAATTTACCTAGTCACCCACGTAGCTATCCGCCGCTTCACTATATTTTATACATTAAAGAAACTAATCATACTACATACTATGTTTTTTTATTTATGAAACAGCCTCGGTAGCATTAGTTAGACTTCAAAGTCTAATTTATCAACAGTTTATGCACCACGCTGCAACGGAATCGCTCACAGGTACTAATTAACCAGATAACACTGCGGTGGTAAGTCAACCACACTGATGTTACTCCGTCCTATCAGTAATGTATGCATTTTTTTATTATACAAAATTTTTAATATTCATAGTTACCCTATTGACTATGCAGATGTGTGCGCGGACGCAACGTTTCATAGCCAGGTTGTTAAGTTGCACAACATTTTACTTTGGTATAAGTATGTTTTGCATACGCCTATTGTAACAATGTCCGTATTAGGAAATTGTATAAAGAAACATTGTAATTACATTGCCTTTTTTGAATTGATTAGTGGTTTAACAAACTGGCGTCCCGCCTCGGAGTTTGTTTATTGGAATAATGACTTGACAAGGTTTAATGCTTGTGTGCCGTGTTGTGTGAGCCGGCTTTACAATAGTGCCATCCCATCTCTTCCCGCGGGTATGGTAAAAGATGACTGAAGGATAATAAAGCCGCTAACCACAAGCCCTCAAAGAGGCCTACCACAGAAAAAAAAAAACAGAAAAAACAGAAAAAAATTTTTGGTGGGTAGGTACGAATACTTAGGCACTTATCTTTGGATCCACTGAACCGATTTAGCTAATCTTCGAACTTAAACGAAATATTGATCCAAACTATGTCAAACTTGATTTCAATCCGGAAATACGCGGTGCAATTTGTCGATATATTTTTTATAGCTACTTGTAATACCACACAATGTTTTTGGAACGCGTGCAGGCGAGGAAATCAGTCAAAAACTATAGTAGGGGAGACCGAGGAGAGTTGTGACAGAGGAGAGTTGTGACAAAGTCGATTTCTTGGAACCTATGACCGTTAGCGAACTGGCAATGTCGCACATTTATTGCTTTTTCGTTGCATCATTTAATGTAGTTCGCGTCGTCGGCCCATGGGAAGCGGGAGTGTCTATACGATGTTTGCGTCAAAAAAATTGCAAAAAGTAAGTTTTTGACCAATATTTTGATATCCTATAATTCGATACGTATTACGTTAGTGTTATTGTGATAATTTTTATAATATGCATTGGCTCTTGACGTTTCATTGCATGATATTGTTTTTTTGGGCTCGCCTCATGTTTGGAGGTTAAGAGTCATTATTTTGACCGAAGCACGATTTTCTGCACCGAGGAGAGTTGTGACAGCTTGTCACAACTCTCCTATTTTGTATATGTTCTAGCAATAATGTTCGGCGGTGTGACTTTGCATGCGGAATTATTATGTTAATATTTCAGAATGCCTAATAAATATGTGAGAAAAACTGATAGGGGCATGTCTAGTGTCGAAATATATGAACTGGCCTTTGAGGAGCTAACGTTAAGGGGTGAAAGTCTTAGAAATGCCGCATCCTCTTACAATCTCAACTACATGTCACTACAAAGATATATTAAAAAGAAAAAGGCATATCAGGCTAACCTAACAGACGAGCCTCCATCTGTCGGGTATGCCAGTCCGATGGTTTTTACAGAAGACGAAGAAAATATATTGTGCGAGTATTTGTTGACTTGTGCAGCATCCAATTATGGATTGACAACAAAAGACACGAGAAACTTGGCCTACATGTTAGCAGAAAAGCATAATAAGAAATTTCCGGCGTCGTGGGAAGAAAAAAAAGTGGCAGGAGAGGTATGGCACAAGCTATTTATGGAACGCCATCCAAATTTGTAGTTAAGATTGCCTCAAGCTACAAGCATCGCTCGCGCCACGAGCTTTAATAAAACGAATGTGGCCGCTTTCTTCAACAACTATACTTTACTGTATAAACTGTATATATTTTACTTTACTTTAAACTATACTGTCTTGGGCAAGCATGCATTTGACGCAAAAGATATTTGTAATATCGACGAAACCAGGATAACGACAGTCCAAAAACCGAATAGAGTAATCGCGCGACGTGGAGAAAAACAGGTCAGTGCTATGACATCGGCGGAGAGGGGAACTCTAGTGACACTGGCTTTGGCTGGGAACGCCATAGGTAATTACATACCACCTATGTTTATATTTCCGCGTAAAATATTCCAAGAACATTTCATTCGAGTTGGCCCAGCTGGTTCGGTAGGAACGGCTAACAGATCTGGGTGGATGCAGGAGGATGGTTTTCACTGTTTTCTTGAGCATTTCAAGAATCATGTAAGACCATCAAAAGAGCAAAGAGCTTTGATACTTCTAGATAACCACTCATCGCACATGGCTTTGAAAAACATTGAGTTTTGCAGAGAAAATGGCATAATTTTGCTTACATTCCCCCCGCACTGCACTCACAAACTGCAACCAATGGATCGTGCTATTTTTGGTCCTCTAAAGAAAAGCTATTAATAAAGCTTGTGATAATTGGATGCGCTCAAATGCTGGAAAAGTCATGTCCATTTATGATATCCCATCAATAACAAAAACTGCATTTGGTGTGGCGATCACGGCAAAGAATATCAGCGCTGGTTTTGCTGCAACAGGAACTTGGCCTGTTAACACAGATATTTTTGGAGAAGCTGACTTCCTTCCTAGTCAAGTCACTGATCGTATTTTGACCAAGCTTTAAATGTTCCAGAAGTGACGGAAAGTCAAGAAAGAGCCGCTACTCCAAAATCTGTTGATATAGCTGAGTATGAGGATGTTGCAATTGGACAACATCCAGAAGCAAGAGCCGCTGCTTCAAATAAATCTGTAGATATACCTGAGAACGAGGACGTTGCAATTGAAGAACATAACACATCTGCCGACAGTCAATCTATTTTGAGCAAGGACGCCAAGGAGCCTGTAAACAATGAACTTGTTGCCTCTACATCCAAAGCTCATAGTCTACTGCCCGCAAACAATAAACCTGTTGCCTCCAATCCCAGCTCGTAGTCCACTTGCCACTACATCCAGTGTATTTTTGCCGGAAGCACTTAGACCGTTGCCAAAAGCTCCACCAAGAAAAGGGAACCAACCTAATAGACGCAAGATCAAATCTGCTGTGCTAACTGACACACCTATTAAGAATGAAATTGCTGCTGTAGAAGCTAGTAGAAAGGTAAAGAACGTGAAGAAACGTATTTTTAGCGAGGAAAAGACGAAGTCTAAGAAGAAAAAAAAAACCGAATACGAATAAAAAGAAAAATAAAATCGATGACGAACAGGACGAAGATACAGAAAATAATTGTTTCTGCTTGTGTTGCCTCGAGCCCTTTGCCAACAGCAAATCAAAAGAGAAGTGGGTTCAGTGCATCAAATGCAATGAATGGTCACATGAAGCTTGCACTGGAGGAGAGCTCCGATATATGTCATAATTACTTGTCGGACTAGATTTCGGACGGAACTTGCTTTTAATTCCATTGATCTCACACAAATGCCATATTTTATTATTATTATGTTGATAATAGATATAATTTACATTAATTGTTATTGAAGGCCATAAGGATGTATCAAATAATGATTAAAGCAATCTAATTAATGTTAAAGTAAATATTGTTGGTCATAATTACATACCAAAGTTTGATAAAAGCAGTAAAATTTGAGTAATGTTTATTATTAGTATTAAAGTTTCTTTTATTCATTAATAGTAGCGTTTAAATTAAATTCCTTACCTTATAATTACCAAATACATAGCTGTCACAACTTATCTCGACCTCTGTCACAACTTACCTCGGTACTAGGAGAGTTGTGACACGAGGAGTTGTTTCAGTTTTTGTCGATTTTCTCATGGACCCCGATTATTTTTATGTTAATTTCACTTAGTGTATAGAACTAACTATGTTGAGTTATAGAGTTCATAGATGTAGGACTTTTATTGACTGAGATATGCTAGTTAAAATGAAAATTGTCACAACCCTCCTCGGTCTCCCCTAGTTTATACAATATTATCATCAAGTGACGACTGTTATCACTGGTGTCGTAGAGCTTTTATCGCCATGTAAGCAGTTACAGGAGTTCGTATGAAGTATGGTCGCATACGAGAATCGTATACAATATTCTCGCCCGAACCGTACGAGAAACTCTCCTTGTGTAATTGACTTTAAAAATAAATATAGACGTGACGCCTCCTTTTAATGAAGTGGCGTACCAAACAAGTCGTCAATTTAGAGTTCCAAACTGTATTGTTTTGTTTTATATTATGAGATTGAGTTAATTGAGCGACTTCTGAGTCAAACGTTTTAAAACCCAATGTATAAGTAAAGTAACAGAAAAATCGTCTGCATATTACGAAATTGCAGGGCGGTTTATTTCACGGTGTAAAGAGACTGGCAATAAAAGCTTATAATACCTACGCCCCCTGAATTAGTCAATCAAATCCCCATTTGTCATAATATTTTTGCTAAAAGGATCCTAAAGTAATCCTAAATAACGACTCCTAAACTTTAATTTTAAAGTTTAAAATAAACTCCTTTAATGTTTTGGTGAAATAAAACTGGATTATTTTTAAAATACTTAATGTACCTACTATATATTTCGATAGGCGAACCGATCGATAAACCGAGTCGAATTCCTCAGCGATCGATGGATCGAAATCTCCCAAGCCCCGTGCTCGCAGTTAGAGGCCGCTAATTCAGGCGATCTCGTTTTATTTATGTCTTTATACGTGCCGACGATAGTCCCTAATTACGCCGCTGACGCAAAAACACTAATCGCACATCATGCACAAACCTACTCAACTCGAAACGACGTTAAAATGAAAGAAAAGGATTTAAAAATAGATCTTTAACATTGTACTATTTACGTCCAATTGAGACATCAGCTAAGTGATACTTATGACGTTCTTCGACGCTCGGCAAAAACGCAATTAGCATCGTAACGACTCAAGCGTTTTAAATAAGTTTCCTGAAAATAGTGCGTTAACTATATCGCAATATAATTGTTATTATAATGTGCATGACTTAATCAGCAGATAAGACGTTTTACGCCGTACTTTAAAAATGAAATGTGAGCGAAGTAATTGGAATTTTACGTCCCGTGGTTTAGGTTCAATTTTGAAATTTGTCTGGATGTGTAGTTAGTATTGTTTGTAGTTTGGTGTTACGGTTGTGCGAGAGAAGCGTTAATGAGCGCGGGTTCCGTCGGATTCCTGTGGAGCAATGTTAGTGTATTGGCTTTTGTCGGCGCGTTACCGCTTTTTGCGATCGCCAATGATAACAATGAGAGCGGTGTTGTGAAAAGTGGGATGCGAAATTTACAAAGATAACGAGCGGTGAGATTATTCGCGGTTAATTAATTAAGTTTGCTTTTACACTGCGGTTGAACACGAGGTGCTTTTTGTGGTTGACAAGTGTCTAAATATGGCTAGATAAGTTGTGGTGTAGGCAAGCGGCATTCACCTTGCTGCAAGCTATTTTGATCACTTTCTGTGCTTCTTAAGTTACGGCTAAGTACAGTCGTGCTTATAACTTTTAATAATGTCTTTAAGAATCTATAAGTAATGGTAGTTCATCCGAACTTCCTTGACAAGAAGTACAGTGTGAACAGTACGGTCTTTAAGACACTTTATGCTGTGAACGCGAAAGTTGTGGGAGGAACTGCCAGCTGAGGTTTTTTCACTCAGTAGCAAGGAGCTCTTCAAACGGGCCGTGAATTCTGCAAAGTCGATAGCGCATCCACATCTTGCTGGTGTTACTTACCATTTCGTGGGCCGCCCGCTCATCTGCCAGCACGCAGACATTACAATGTGACATTACAATATCTAGAAAAAAAAATATCTTTATTGCTTAATCTTAAAAAAACACATCTTAACCAAAGTCAATAAGACCGTACCGACAATAAGGTTCCTTTACTCGAATAACTTTAAATATGTTTATTAGCAATGCCTCAGACAAAAGTCCCTCATTTAATGTACGAGTATGTATATTGAAATGTCCATAGCGTTATTGCCGTACATTTGTTAAGATATCGATAACTACAGCGGCGTGCATGAAGGTGCTACTTTTAATTTGATTTATAAGCAAATTAAACGAGTTCTCTCGTCGAGATATGAAACGAAATGAAACATATCCACACTGAATGTGTATCGCTGTTGGAGAAATAATTTTGTAGTACCTTAGTTAAAAATAGTTTGACATATCTATATTAATTTATACACATATAAGTAGTTAATATTATAAACGAAACGAAGAAATTCGATCATAGAAGCTTTAGTGGCAATGGACAGAGTATATTTACCGCAGGACCGACAACCGATGAGGTGGACGAGTCCTCGAATGGTGGGTTACATACCGGGTATGGGACGCCTGCCAGTCGGATGAAACGACGAGAGTCCTTGAGTGAGGCCTATATCGAGCAGTGGAAGGCATAAGTATGAATGGTGCTGACGATCAAAAGGGGTTGAGGTATTCTTAGTTAAAGAAATTCCATTTGCTCAGATAGCCAGATAGCAATGCAATGCAACCAGCCCTTTCAGTATCGACAGCTGGACTAGGGTCTCCTCGTGCACATTGTCTTGTGCATGAGGGTCGTATGTCCTCAACTGGCCAACTTGGGTTGGCAAATCCACTTTTAGAGGTGGTGTATTTCCCCAGGGCTTGTGGTAGTCGCTTTGTTTATACCTTAGTCGCCTTTTATGAAACCTATGGGAAGAGATTGGGTGGTGCTATTCTATTGCTGGCCGACACCATACGGCTCAGATAACGCAAATGCAAATAATATAAGTACCCGCTATTCCCTTATATACTTTACTACTAATACCATTTGATCAGAGGAAGAAATAAACGTGTAATGGAATAGGGAATACACTCGTTATTCCCCATATTTCCTTTCGTTTTCAAAGCCACTCTCAAATAAAATCTCTGAAGCATTATGTGCGCCTGCACGGGTATCGCCTTCTCTTTAAATGCAAATAAATATCTATTGATATAATTTGATGCTCTTTGAACTTTGACTTTCAATTTTTCTCTTTTATGTTAAGCCGTATTCATATTAGGCTAATTAATAGTTTGATGCTAACAGTTTAAGTGGGAAAATATTAATTTCATACAAACTATGCTTTGACGTCGCGCGTCGTCGGGTATTTAGCTAACAATGAACGCTTATCTAATTGAATTAGTCCTTAGACATAGAGTGTGTGCATGTTGTTAGCGTTCCTTGATTGGTCAGTCAGAACAGCGGTAGATAGATAAACTGTTTATTGTACGCCAATACATGTTGCAAAAAGATAATTTCAAGTAAGTGACGAGAAAAAACCAACAGGCGGCCTTATCGCAAAAGTCATCTCTTGCGGGCAACCTTCGGATGGCAAGGAGAAAACCGAAATCAACGAGCCAGTTAAATGGCTCACAGTTTGCCTGATCACAGTAAGCAGTAAGTCATTTTGTGGTTATAACACTTAAACACGGCGTAGCCCTGTTGATACAGGTCACGTTTAAGCGTTCAATGTCATCTGGTTTGGTAGGTACCTGTTGGAGTGGCTGCACAAATAAAATCATTATAAAACCCCTGTAGTCGCAAAAGTAAATAATCATTGATACAGGACATTTATCGAGTAACGAATCGTATAACATAGTCGGGAAACAGGTTCGGATGGATACGGTAGGCATTAATTATAGGGCATAATTCTTTACCGCCCCCCCCCGGCACTTTCTTATTTGTTTATTTCTCAACACTAATTTGTTTTAATTCTATCTGATGCAATATTCGTATTGAAGCGTTGTCTCAGTGGAGATCTCTGCGGACTTAATTACGAATTTTTCACGCGTTACTTCGTACAATTTTCGTTCTGATCGTCTGTCTTGAGATTGCATATGACAAATTGCGTTTCGATTTCGCGCGCAATGCGATTCCGTTTGGTAATTTGGTGTTATTTTCTTATGATCGCACTGGCCCACTGTAACTAATTTACCTACCGTTTTCATTAATGTATAATAAATGTAGTTGTCATTTCATTTTATTGCTCTTAATTTGAATTACATTTTTGAAGAAGTAACGTTTGCCCACTCGAGTTTTAAAAATCTGGTTGTCAATGCGTCTTAATATACCTACTACATATATATTACTTCATTATACGTTCCTACAATTCATACAGTGAAATCAGCGAGACACGAGTTTTGCGTTTGCGTAGGTGCACACTGGTAATGTAGTTACCGACAATCGGATTGAACAATTCTCATAGAGATGCGAAGCTCCTGTCTCGTTGATTTCATTGTATCGTCATATAGGGTATCTAATCTGTCCATGATGACACTTTTCCCGTTATTTTTTCAGGAATAATTTTCAGGAACCCTTCATACAGAGGCGGTCCTTGTAAGAACGACAAAAACCCTTCTTATGTAACAAATCTAAAAGAAATAGATTCACAAGCGACATAGCTCATAGAATCAGTATGCTGAATTGGTAATGAACAGGTCATAACTGCCCCAGGATCAACAACCGATGGGTTAGAAGAGTTTTTGTATGAACATCACGTCCTTGAATCGAAATTCTGGAGGGGGAGGTTGTATTGCACCAGCAGCCGTTGAGCGCACTCGACTGGCCTGGTTACCCCTCTCTCACAGAAGACAACCTTGAAATGTACTGCTTTTCTCACTTTATCCTATTCCCCAATGTACGTAGGTGTTTCGGTTGTGATCCGTTCCCATTCCATCCTATCCCTTCTCATCTTCCAAATCCATTCCTACATCTCTAAAGCTTACGCATATAGGCGTGCCAACGTTTGTCATTCTGGACTGGTGTCCACGGACGACAGTATCCACTTACCATCAGGTGGACTGTATGCTCGTCTGCCGCCTTCTTTCTATAAAAAAAAACCTACAGGGAAGCGTAGTGTGGGAAACACTTCGGTCTGAAAATTGGTGGCTGTAGCTAGATGAGAAGAGTCGAAGACCGTGTGTAGTAGCGAGCCTTGAAAGAAGCCTATATCCAGCAGGGCAGACACATAGGCTGATGGTATGGTATGTATTAGCAAATTTCTGAATGAACTTGTTATTTATGTGTGTGAGATTGAATGTAAACTTTAGTAACGTATAATTGTAGTTTTAATTAAGTCAGTCGTGATAACTCAATTTACTTCGCGTCGCTCTTTGCTGTTAATTCAATAGCAGAGCTGGACCAACTAGACCAATTCAATTTAATTCAATTGATTGTCGTTACTTAATTTTAATGCAATTTACTTTACATTTTTAAGGAAAGAAAGTACACGTAAATGTTTTATTTGTCGAACATGACGCACGGATAAAAAGCTACCAGCAAAAAGGGTGAGATTTTACATTAAGGCTTATTGTAGCTGTGTGTTTATTTGCATATATATACTATATAATTTTATTTGATATTATGTATCATATTTGTAGGTATATTTTATTCATTCCAATTTTTATTTTATATATTGTTGTTCATTTGTACCTACCATACACACGACCGGTGACTCTTGAAAGGCCACTAGGGCCACAAGAATTTAGCCATTCCGAAAGAAAAAAAACACCTAGAATACCATCACTATATAGCTGCAAGGTTGGCTGCGAGAAAATGCTTTTAAATATTAAGTCGCCCTCTAATATTAATTATCTATTCAAACTTCGACAGTGTGGTATCGCGATAAAAAATATTTAAATCGTTCTTGTGGAAATAAAATGGTTTTACGGAATCAGTTATCAGTTATAAGTTATATATCAGATATAAATAAGTAAAGTTTTTGTATTATATCTAAAGCGTTCGTATCGCTCATTATACCTACAGTAGAAGTTAATTAATGATCGGGCGCCTAGGCGGCTCGTCGTGGGCGACGTTTGTAGAGTGCAAATGCGCGTAGACTAAAAGATATACTAGAACTGAATAAGTTTCGAAAAAAAAAGCTATTGTAAAACCTGGTACAATCGATTTTACTCTTGAATCTATTTTCAGTTTTTCAAATTATTCCAGTGGCACGTTGTATAAGCATCGTATGAAAATGTATCTTGTACATACAATGTAGAACTTTGAAAATACAGTTTTAATCATCAGAACACATTTTATATCCCTAGTTTTCTTTAATAAGAACATTTAACTTACTTCCGTTCTGTGAATTTAAATTAAAAAAATACCCTAATTAATACTAAGACATGTTTCTTATTTACATACCTACCTATAAGATGAAATTGTTTCCTTTAAATTCTTCTTTTTTTTCTTTATATTGGAATGTATGAGTCGTAACTAGCGTAATCCGAACTAGCTACTAGCTTAATACTAGCTTTTGTCCATTCTGTGATCTCCGTTCTGTGTGCTGAAGCCATAATAAGGCATTTAAACTTATTATTTAATTAAGGCTTTATTGCAAAAAGTACAATGGGCGGGCTTATGTCACATGGCATTGTCCTCCAGCCAACCTTCAGGAGAGGAAAGATATAATGACGGCGATGCAATCAACGGAGGAGAAACGCAAAAGGAAAATAAAAATAAACAAACAAAGGAAATGAAAATAATAATGGAAGTATTATTTAAAAAAATATACAATGTGTATATTAATAAAATATATAGATATTTATATACACACATTCATTACCATACCCTACATTAACTAATTAACGTTAATAGACATTAACGTTAATGACGTTAATTTTTAAACGTTATACGTTAAACGTTAATTAAATTAATAAACGTTAATTAGTTAATAAAACGTTAATTTCTAAACGTTAAACGTTAATACATTAACGTTTATAGACCATAATAGGGCTATCAAACCTTCTTGAGGGACGTCCCAAAGATTATCAGTGACACCAGCAGTCGGCAAGGTTGAAGATGAGCGACTATATACATTCTTATTGGATTAAATCATTTTCCTACCAGTTATAATAACTCCATAATAAAATGCAATCGTATTAAGCGTAGCAAAAATAAAGTTGGGGCACAGTCGGCTCGTATCTGCAGATATCATAATTAAGTCGCGTGGTGGCGTGTTCAAATTAAATTATGTCGAAATTAAACATTACTGTGGGCATAAATCGGTGGTGTGCGAGAAGGCGCCGCTGTTACGCGGCCCATGATGTATCGACCGGCACTCCTATAGCGATACAGCCGAGCTGAACCGCGAAAACGGTACAAGGAAAACGCTCCTGAAAGTTATCTAAACTGTTATGTAAGGTTACCATACCATCAGCCTCTGGCTCCCCACTGCACGATATAGACCTCACTTAAGGTTCGCCACCATACATGCGCTTCCCGGTACGTGAACTCCATTTGATGACTCGTCTACCCGTCGTTTAGGTATCGGTCCTGCGTCAAATACGACCTGTCCATTGCCACTTCAGCTTGCTGATTCTATGAGCTATGGTCAGTGATTTTAGTTCTTTGACGAATCTCAAATTCGTTCTTTGGCGAGATGTCAAAACAATAAATTCATCATGGCCGCCACATTAGACTCCTGGCTTACGTAAGTGACGTATCATGATAAATTATTGTGGGGTTAGGGGCTCTGCGAGTCACGACAGCCTCGTATCACTGCGACCATTACTGATCTGTTGTGATCACCACCGCGCCGTGTATCATAGTTCGCTGCCAATGCCTATGGCCTGCAGATATCGCAGGATAGTTTTAATAGCGAGTTGTTGTACCTCTTCCGGCTTTAGCAGACGAGCGGCCATATACGTGTATCTTTGTATATCTATGGGCCACATTCACACACCAGGTGCATTTCATCGTGTTTTGAAGTGACCCTAAATATTAAAAAAAACATGCCGTCAAATGTAACAAAATAAAAACAAGTAAAATAACGTTACTACTGTAAGTAACTACTTCAAAAGTAACTACTGTTGAAAATATCTGTCTGCCATCTGCTATTCGCTACACCGGGCCTTTGAAAGAAATTTTAATATCAATTTTCTAATCCAGTATGGGAACTTACTCGTGAGTTTTCAAACTCCACTTTCAGAGCAGAGTTAAATGATTCGCTTATTAAATTAAATCGTTCTCGCCATTCTCCCATGACTCGTACCGCGCCCGAAATGAAAATATAACTTAATCTGCGCAGGCGCAGCTACCATTTAACCGCGGTGTTTGCTTTTTATTTCTTTGAATCAATAAGCCGAATGGACACCGGAGCTGGCATCGGCTGTGAGCACTTATCTTAACTTTAGCAATGTTGGCACGTAAATCAACGATATTGTAAATAGGTAATAAATCCGATTTATGTAACTATTAAGTCTGTTATAGAATGCCGACATCGCAGCGATTAATTTCAGTGGACAATGTCAAACTATGTAATCGGACTTTTATGCGGGAACTGGAGAAGTGAAGTTGAATTTTTGTTTGATCATTATAAAAATTGTGTATTGTGTATTTTTATAAGCTTTTATTTAACTTCACCTGTTAGTTAGTATGTTTGGGACAAATCTTGCAAGCCAAATTTGAACCACTTCCTCTAAACTTACGACTTTGAAATTTTGCATGCTTGTTCAGTTCTGATGACAATACACTGAAATGATAGAAATAACCAGATGCTGCAGCCAGGATTGTCCCCTCACGAGGGCACTCCTCAACGGTTAGTAGCACGGACACGAAACTTTGCATATACGTTTAATTTTGATAGCTAAACATGATCTTCACCATGAACTGATGCTGCAGCCAGGATTGTCTCTGCACGAGGGCACTCCTCAACGGTTAGTAGTATGCACATGAAACTTTGCAAAGCAAAACATGACTCTACCGTAATGATGAGTTACTTGAAATGGATAGATTGAGAAATATTTCTAACTAAAAAGGTGTAAATAAAATAATATAAAAATAACGTTTTTTTAAATACAAGCTTTTATGCTTGCCATGTACTGAAACGAATAAAATAAGTTTATATTGAATTATTTGTTCTCAACAAGCTTGTCGCGCGAATTGTAAATGAATTGTAACTACTTTTATGAATATTTCGCGACAAGCTTGTTAAAAAACGTTTTTTTTCATACTATTTTCTAATTTAATAGTGATAATTTACTAAAACTTAGTTTATTAACAAACTGATTTTTGTGCGTAACGTTTGTGACACTCAAAGAAAAGCATAGGACTGCGTATTTCGTGTGCTTCCAAGGTGTCTCCTTCCGTCCTTAGTAAAACTTTACTGAGCGACTCCTAACTTATTACGACGGGACTGGATATTGACAGGATACGTTTTAGACTTTAAAATTGTTTATTGCGAAGAAAACTTGACATTGGCAGAAAGTGTTAATTGCACCATTGCCATATATAAAAAGAAAAAAAAACTGTGTACATAATCAATCATAATCATTTATTTTGCAAGATAACCAAAAATTGTGTTTCAGCAGGTATAGATGTTATGGTTAATGTTAAGTGTGTGGACAAAGCAAGCATTATCCAGATAAGAGCTTTGATTAAAATCCGAAACTCAACAAAAATCTTCCTAACTAGAAATTTTTCCTATCCAGAAACGCCAATTCGTTTAAGTAAGACTTAAGTAATAATTTAATCTCTTAAGTAAGAAGCTAAGAAGTTTGGGGCGATCGCGGAGCGTAGCGGACTGATTCGTGATTATATTTTTTAATAACGCAAAAGGCCTTCCTATCCAGAAACAATTCGTTTGAAATAATTCATATGCTTTTTGGGCTGTATCAAAAGTCCTTAGGTGTGTGGATAAAGCTAGCATTATAGCTTTGTCCACACACCTTTTTTTTAGTACGAAGATGGCACCTGGTGATAAGTAGATCTGTCGTCCATGGATATCCGCGCGATACGTGCCAACGTCAGTCCAGAATGACAAACACTGGTACTCCCCCGAATACAGTTTAAAATGTAGGAATAGATTTGGAGAAAGGGCTTGGAGATGGCATGGGAATGGACTCTGGGATATCTCAATTCTCACCGAACATTAATTGTAACATATATATATATATCCTATTATGCTCTGCCTTATGTAACTAAATGGTCGGTAATTTGTATCCTGGTGTTGAACAAACGCTTCCCCTTATTTCCTACTAAAGTAGGTATCTCTCCATTGCTGGATATAGGCCACTCCCGCGGACCGCCACCACACACCCGCCTTCTGCTCTTCTCATCTAGCCCCTACCGGTGACTTTCTTCAAGTCGTCAGTCCATCTGGCCGAAGGATACTCCACGCTACGTGTCCAGGTACGTGGTCCCATTCGTGGACTCACTTCCCCCACGGTTATCTTTCCTGCGGCATACATGTCCCGCCGCTGCCACTTCAGTTTACTGATCCTTTGAGCTATGTGGGCGACTTTAATTCTTCGACGTAAATATGAAAAACATGTTTTTATGTTAATAAGGATATTATGACTGCCATTACTGACACAGGTATGTCAGTAAAATCAATAAATATTTTAATTGATCCCTAATTCGCATATCGCAAAATGTTAATGCACTAATTATTTACTCTTATGTTAGAATCGCGTTTAATTGCTTTTGCGCTCAGGTGTTACCGCGTAATAAAGCGAATATTATCAGATAGTGGACAGTAGGTACTGGACAGTCTTCCGCGTAAACTGTACAGTTTAAGACCTTACTCATATTGTAACACACATCACACTTAATAGAATGACGAACTTAAATGAATGCATAAAAAACCGATGGCAGCACCATCGCACCAGCCGGAAGGTAGATGTCGCTATTTCCCGTAAGTTTAAAAAAAATATGTTGGATTTTGTGACGGGAACTCAAAGAGTGAACTTGATTTTTTGTTTGATTAATTGTAAAAATTGTGTAGGTAGGTACTATACGTTTTTATTAAACTTCAGCGCTTTTTTGTGCGTAAAGTTTGTGATAATCAAATAATAGCGTGTGCTTGCAAGGACTCCTCTTCTGTCCTCAGTAAACCTACTATACTGAGCGACTCCTGACTTACTTCGACGGGACTGGACAGTGACAGGATACTTTTTCGACTTTGAAATTGTTAATTACGAAGAAACTTTGACACTGGCAGAATGTGCTAATTGCACCATTGTAAAGATACATATATAAATATATAAAAAAACAACAATGTTTTAGACAAAAGTTGTAGAGTTTTATGAGCTCTATTCAATAACATACATACCTATACTTATATTGTTTGTATGCAAAATAAACGTAGAAATTTGTTTTGCACCATCATAGTTTTGGAATTACTAAGCCGATTTAACTTATCTTCGAACTTAACTCAAACTCAAACTAATCTTCCGCCTAAATGTAAAATCAATAAAATGAAAAATACCATAAAATCTGTGATCTTTTTTCTTTGAAGTTTTCTTTTGGGTCTTGGTATAGGGGGGGGGGGGGGGGTCGAAAGTCTAAATAATCGGGTAGAAGTAAGAAAATCAGTTTGAAGCCAATCCTCGAATTAATTAGTTTTTTATAGAAAACTGTTACGTAGTAATAAAATTGTAGCTCTTGAAATTCGCTATGAACACTCATATGACATTTTATATAATAATCCACTGTTGCCATGTAAGTGTCGGCGTTTTATCACTGGTTAGTGTGCATGTTGTTCTATCAACATGGCCGTGTGTCCACCCACCAAAGGCTATCTGCCGCCCAGCCACGTTTTCTGTTAACAATTAGCATTCCTATACGGCGCAATATCCTCGATCATCTACAAAGATGCAAATAAGTCTAATATGGCCATAGGGTTAACAGTTCAATTCCGCTATGAATATGGCCGCTACTTCTTAATTAGGCGGCTCCTTTAAAGGTATAGGCATATTGCGTGTACGAGTATAAATAGATGCGAGTGAAGTGAAATATTTAGAACTTAGAGAGTATTTTAGGAAAATAGATATCGAAGAAAATTTCATATACCTAAACTTTAAATGCTTTATTATCTAAAATACCTGATTATGCAAAAAATACTTATTTTACAGCATTGTATGGTGCGTACAACAAAAAGCTCTGGAGTATATAAATGCCGAAGTTACTTAAAGTAATTTAACACTTCATGAAATATATAAATATACTTCTACAAATATTATTTATATAATATTTAAATATTAGAAGTAGGTATTTAAAAATACCTATTTATTTCCTCTCTACCCAAAGGTTGTCTGAGCAGAGATTGCTGACCACATTTTGTGCACTTTATTGTACACGAGAAACATACAGAGAAATACAAAGTACAAGTAATTAGAAGTACCTACAATCGGCGGTCTTATCGCTAGGGCGTAATAGCTTGTTAAGAATTAATTTCTACACCAAGTCTTTAAAATTTTTAGATTCTTCATGAGGTGCAATTATCTCCTAGCATTATGGTGTAACGCCAAATAATTGCACTATCAGGATAGTATAGAGCAGTGGTTCTCAAACTTTTTAAATGACGGAACCCTTTTGGGAAGCAAAATACTTGATGGAACCCTACAATAAAACAATTATTTTTATAAGTGTATTCTATATTAATCAGCATAATAAAAGTACAATGTATCAGTTACTAATTATTATTTACTTCACCACTTGGTAAGGACAATAATAGAAAACATTAAAAAAGAAAAAATCTAACTAGTGGGAGGTATGAAACTGTTTTTTATTTTTCATCAATTGCTTGATATCAGGTTTGATGGAAGAAAGTTGGAGTCTCATATCAGCTTCGGCGTCCAGTCTATTGCGATATTTTGTTTTCGTGGCTGCGTAGGTAGAGAATCCTGTTTCGCACAAATATGTAGTTGGGAACGGGAGAAGAATATCCAGAGCCATTTGGCCAAGCATTGCATATTCATCTTGGATTCTGCACCAAAAATCATTAAGAGGCGTCGTTTTGAACAATGACTCCATACTTGTGTCTGATGACATTTCTAAAAGAGATTCATATATCTCATTTGACATGTTTTCAGGCTTTTCCAAGTTGGGTAAAAAAGGATTATGAATCCAGGAGTTCACTTTAATTTTTGTATTGTGTTCTTCGGGAAAATACTTTTCAAAAGATGCGCGCATCGAACTGAGATATTGGACCAATTCTTCAAACACATTATCTTCAAACATTTCTGAGTCGTTTTCGCTAACAAACTCACTGAGTAACGTAAAACTTTCTATTTCTTTCTTACCAATGCAAATGATCCAAAAATCTAATTTTCTTTTAAAAGCAGTTATTTTATTATAGGCCTGAAACACTGTTGTCTGTTTACCTTGCAACGATAAATTTAATTCGTTAAGTTTTTGAAAGATATCCGCCATAAAAGACAATCGGAACAACCAAGTTTTATCATACAAACGGTCCTTCAAATTAAAAGAAGTATCTGCTGAAAGAAACATTTGTAACTCGGCTCTAAGTTCAAATAGCCTTGTTAAAGTTTTTCCCCGAGACAGCCATCGCACTTCTGTATGGAGCAGCAGTGTTTTATGTTTGCTGCCATAATCTTCACACAATAATGAGAACAATCGGGATTGTAGTGGTCGTGATTTGATAAAATTAATTATTTTTACCGCTTCATCCATAACTAATTTTAGATTAGACGGCATTTGCTTCATCGCAAGTGCTTGTCTATGCAGAATACAATGACTGGAACTACAATTAGGCGCTTTATTTTTCATTCGTGACACTGCTCCTGCTGTTTTACCTGTCATCGCCTTGGCCCCATCTGTACAAATGTCAATGCAATTGTTCCAACTGAGATTATGTTCTTCAAAAAATATATTTATTTTATTAAAAATTTCTTCCCCGGTAGTGTTTGTAAGCAGCGATGAACACATAAGCATGTCTTCTTCAAAAGAACTTTTATATGGATATCTCACAATAACCAGCAGGATAGCCAAACCAGCGACATCAGTCGACTCGTCCATTTGCAAAGCGAATCGTGTATTTTGTAGACGTGTAACTAGTTCTTGTTTGACGTAGCTTGCCAGATCATGGATTCGTCGTGAAACAGTATCGTTTGATAGCGGAACAGTAGAAAGATGCTTTGCAGATTTTTCATCAAGCATACATTTTGTTATGTCTAATACACATGGTTTTATTAATTTCTCAGCGATAGTGTGCGCTTCACCTGCTTGTGCAATGCGATAGCTAACTAAGTATGATGCCTCCGTGGCCTTTTCGTTGGTAGTTTGTGTTACATGCATCATATTTTTTTGACTTTCTAATAACTGATCTTTTTTGCGAACAAAAAATTCTTTATTCTTGTCTTTAGTCTCGGGGTGTACGGTTTCTAAATGTCGACGCAATTTGGCAGGTGCCATGGAACTATTAGGAAGCAGTTTACTACAGAGCATGCAGAGAGGTGAGCCGTTGGAATCAACAAATCCGAAACTGATATAAGATTCATCATACTTCCTTTTTTTCGTCTTTGAAACCGTCGAGCTTGACGTCGTGGCACTCGTGGCATCATCTTCTGGATCGGTGATTGCTAAATTCTCCGCGCGCATTGCTTTTGAACATTCAGCGTCATTAGAAGATGTTGTTGGAACACGTTTAACACCTTTAAGCCAACGTTCCATTCTTCTTTATTTATAATGTTACAAGTCAGGATAGTGGGGTTTAAATAATGCACAATCGTTACTGCGTATAAGAGACTAAATTTAGAACCTACAGGGAAGAAATGTATAAAACTGAGACAACAGAATACAGCAGGCAGTAAAACAATGAACACTAGTTTCTCGCTAGCGAGCTTGTAAGTAGGTAGTAACTTATCGCTCCGAACGCATCATAATCATCAACTGACGACGCCAACGCGCGATCGCCGCTTTTATACTTAGTCCTAGACTCGATCTCAAATATTCTCGAAAATACTCGAGTCGGCACCTTTGATAAACAAAAAGCAAAAATAAAAACAGAAATTTAAAAATAGCGTTGTAAACAATATCGACTTTATCCTTTGAAGTTAGAGACGAAAGTCGCTAGTTGACAACTATAGCGTCTAATTCAGAGGCGGCTTTTATCAAAGAGACTGAGCGCTTACAAGTATACTACCCGCTCGTTTTAAGTTTGCCGCTGGCGATAGGTATGAGTGTATGACGTTCGAAATTTTTTATTTAATTGTAACAATAAAAATTGTGTACGTTAGATATTTGGGTAAAACTATGACACATTATAAGTTTTGTTGTCACGTGGGGGAGGGTACGCGCATTCCACAGACCGGCAAACTTAGAGCGAACGCGTTGTACAAGTATAAAATTGTTGAGACCAAACTTATGAGATATTGTACCAGCTAATGTAACACAAGCTTATACAAATACAAATAAATAAATAAATAACATTCATAGCGTTTTGTCTCCGCGCGGCCGCGGAGTCCGCACAGCCGCGGAGCGACCAGAGAGAGGTGTTTTGATTTTTTTATTTCTAAATTCTTGCGGAACCCCGACAGAGGTATCACGGAACCCTAGGGTTCCGCGGAACACACTTAGAGTATAGCTGGTATAGAGGCTTCATAAAGTGCCTATTGTATACCTATAAAATATATACAAGCAAAGGTATGTAGGTAATTTATTCTTCACCTGTTTTTTTCTGATGGTTTGTTTAATTTACTTTGTTTCTCGAAGAAGCGTTGTACATTCCCATTCTCAAGTAATTGTTATTTGAGACAATTAGTGGTGGTAACAGTTGTATCACTGCCGTTTTATTTATCACTAGATCGAATACAACGTATCAGTGCCACCGTCTTGGGTCTTATTAGCAGCGCCATAAAGGTTATAGTTTCTTGTTTGACCTGACTGAGAGCGTTTGACAGCGCTACCGTGGGAGATATTTTTTATCTCTTTTTAATCGTCAATTATTGTACACAAGATTTTACCCGTATCGACATTACCGCTCTCTTTCTAATATAACTGTATATTGTAGTAAATTTTTACATAGAGCGTTAGGGTATGGACAAAACATTGAAATCTTATTTTTAGAAATCTAATTTTATAACTACCTTTCATCCGCGACTTCATTCGTTCGGTACATGAATCCGGAATGAATGAATGAATACGGTCATGAATGACCGTACATGAATGATACGATGAACATGAACGTACAATATGATGAATGATATGAATGATACGGTCATGAATGAATACGGTCTATGTGTTAATCCGGATTACAATCTACCTATTTGCCAAATTTCAACGAAATCGTTTCTGCCGTTTCGTCGTGATTGAGTATAAATAACAAACATCCATACTTCTAGACATACAAATATCCACACATCCAAACATATAAACATCCAAACATTTGAACATCCCAATTTTCAGTATGTATAATAGGTACTAGTGATAACTAGTGGGATGGAATCATTATAACTGCAATGCAAACTGGTTACTCATGATTTTTTATTTTTATATTCGCTCTTTCAGGCCAGTTTTATGTAGTATGGTCACTGTATTTTTTTTATTGACACTGTATTTCACATTGACGTACAAAAAGCGAGCATAATACCATAAAGTATTTATTGTCTCCGAGCCAGCCATTCTTTGGGCTCTTTAAAGAGATTCTTCGGGACCTGCGAGGAAGACTTAAATGAGATAGTACGGTGAAATATAAGTAAGTAAAATACACGAATACTATGCATATACTCGTACATACATAAAAAGCTACACACACACAATATATAGCAATATAAGATATATATGAGAATAAGTACAATATTTATATACCTACAAAATATAAATTACACCTAACCAACCGCTACTTAAATATTGATTTAAAAAAAATCACTACCTCGGCGATGAGGGAAAACATCGGGAGGAAACCCGCATGCTATAGAAATAAAAAAAAATTGGAGTATGCGAAGTGATATAGTTATCACTTCGCATACTCCAGTTTTTTTTTATGCGTAGTGATGCGAAACCCCCAAGTGATTTACTAGGGTTAGGCCTGTGCTTTGCTGTGGGACGTTGTCGGCTGATACAAGTAATAAATAAATATATTATTCAAAATAAAATATTTACATCAGTTACATGAAGATTAATAGAAAAGAAAAAAACATGTTGCTGATAATAGTGAATATGGAAGAAAAGACAAAACAAGAGGATTCCAATCCATAGTCTGACCGTATTCTCTTTATTTCGAACCATAACCCACCACGCAAGCCCACAACGGATTTATGGATATTTCTGCTCTGGATAATCGAAGTAGAGTAGTATGGCCGTAGCCGTAGTAGTAGGATGCTGAACTGTTTCAAGATGAAGGTTTTTGGAACAACGAATATGAAGGTTTCATTATTTAGTGGTATGGTGAAGAGTTAGCTATGGGGATTGTTTTTGAAACGAGATCGATCTTATAATCGATTCAAATTGAAGCCCAAATAATCGAGTCTCGATTAAACGGTGTCCGAAAGTTCGATCTATGGATTCGTTTGCATTTTTTTTAATATGCCCTGGAAAAGTCATAGAAAATCAATGAAAATTAATATATTAGACAGTGCAAAAATTAAAATACAAAATTTTACAAATCAAATACGTACCTTATTTTAACAATGTATATTTCAGTTCGATTTTAGTTAAATTTTAGTTTGATTTTCAATAATGACTTATTAAATAGAACAGTAACAACTTGCAATAGAACTCAAAAGAATACTTAAAGCACGTGTTCAAAAAAAATCATATCTACGATTTGTCACTAAGGAAAAAATCGATTCGATGTTTGCGGTTCTGGGATGATTCACTGCATGAGATCGATCTTGAAAATCGATTTATATAGCCAAAAAAATCGTTTCTCAGATTAATCGATGTCAGATCGCATCCCTAATAAGAGTTTCAAGAAGATAGTTGTCAGAAGAACACATTTATTAGATAACATTATAAGTTGTTAGCGGTAAAAACATGTGGAACACTAAAAGGTTAAAAGGTTTTTAAAAAAATTGTAAAGGTTTGTAGGTTTGTACAATTGTTTTACGACTTAACAGTCAGCTTTAATTTTCTCTTACATTCAAAAAAATTTAAAATATTAGTATTATCTGGATAATGTGTTCTAATCTATGTAAATTAAAACTTCCCTTTACACGGACTGCTTTACCGCATACTTGCCAGTTTTATTAGTTCTATTAATGGATACTTAGCAATCAATTTATCAGTGACTAATAGAAATTTTGTAGTCTTAAAATGCAGGTTTTACATCTGCACAATAATGTCTTTGAATTATTAAATCGCGCCTTGCACTCAAACGAGTTTCAATACACTCGCTACAAAAACATTGCGCAATCTGTAAAATTGCACAATATAATTTGGGCAATCAAGAAGTCTTGATTACCCATCACTATTGGGTAGGACCAATCGGTAATGATTCCTTATCTTTGATTATTTATTAAATGTTGAATAACCTATAAAATAATTTCAGGAACAATTAAAACTACCTTATTCTATGTGTACTCAGCTTAACTCAATAGTGTTTTTCTGCATTCATTAGTCACCGAGTTTCACAACCGATAATTGTCGGCGGATGCTGGCGTATCAATCGGCGCATTTATCATCGATCGACAGGTGGTCGCGGATGGAGGTCATGCTCGCAACTTCTGGGAATATTTGCATGATATAGTTATGTAGTGAATTTGACGATTTGGATTTGACGATGTCGCAAATCATATATTTTTGAGGGCTAGAGTGCACGATGCAATCCAACAGCCGCTGGGCGCTGGGCGGTATTAAATATTTACATTTGAACAAAGGAACTTTATTATCTCTACATGGACTTAATGACTTCGCTTACGGTTTTCTAATTTAAATATAATATTTTAAATTAAAATTTCGTTGTCTCAATATCCTGTTTAAATTGAAACACGCTCTAACATCAAATTTTTAAGATAAATTGCTTAAAAATTGCTTAAAAAATAACATAATAAGAATTATGTTATTCTTTAAGATTTCATTAACACTGAAAATATATTATATTAGATTCGATATAGTTTCATATAATAAATTAATTACTAACTACATAGTTTTCACTATTTGGAATAAGAACCTACCATCTACAACATCCTATAATAAAGCTTAATTATTAAAGCTGTTTATTTAGAATAATTATGGTTAGCTATTTATTAGAAGGGGATTTACCTACCATTGCATTAACCTACTTATAATAGTTAAATGCCACTAAATTTAGCTAACTAAAATATTCCGTGTATAGAGAACCTTTCAACAGTGCAAAGAACTAAACGATCAAAACAGTCATTGTATTTGCTCAAAATCTTTTGTTACCTTCACGAAATAAAGTTACCAATTTTTTATGGGCTTAAAAAATATTTTTACTTTTTGTACACTTGAAAGACGATCAAAAATCGTTCAAGGTCCACCCTAATGTCACATCATATCACAATTTGCACCCCAATGTGAAGTAGATTTAATTTGTCGTAAACGAGTTCTACCGGTCAATGCAATATATGTCAGTGACAGGGTAGGGTGGACGCAGGGTCCCCAGTAGGGATGTTATGGAGCTCCGTAACCGTAACCGAAACTATCGGATACGTATCCTAATTAAAAAGTATTCTAAACCGAAACCGAAAATATTTGGATATTACGAGTATTACTAATATTTTTTTCCATTGATATGATATTAGGGACAGAATTTGAACAAGGCTTTTTTTTTCTTTTTCGGAATGTCTACATTCTTGTGGCCCTAGTAGCCTTTCAAGAGTCACTGGTCGTGTTTGATTTAGGGCGAGCGCAGAAGGCGCTCAGCCAGGAACAAAAAGTGTGTTGCAACGAACGTAAGGGCTCCCACGCCGGTAAACCGGCGCGCGGAAGGAACGGACCTCGGCTTAGGGCGTTGCATTGGGGGGATACCGCGGGATCGCGAGTCGGCGAGAAGCGGCCAGGCGCGTGCCGATACCTAGTAAAAGTGTTGGCTGAGGGCCGGTGTGTGTTAACGGTGTAACGAGGGGGACGTCCACGTCTCCGCCGGCGGGGACGGTGTCTGTGTGCTGTGTTTGAGTGCAGTGTGAGAACCGCATTGGCAGCGGTGATCGAGTCATCGGGATCGTCCAGGATGTGCCGCGGGCGACGATAGCGGGGAGGGGCACTCCTGTCCGGTATGTAGTTTGAACAAGGCGAGTTATCAGTTTTTGCTACTTGCATTTCATCTGATAGATTATTCGTTCGTTCTTCACGAGAGTAAAGTTGCAATTACTCTCTATTTGGTTTTATTTATCTATGCTTTCAGTTAGTAATATATTTCTTAAAAAGTTCATTAAAAAGATATTCGCAACCGTATCCGAAATCATACCAGAAATAATTTCATATCCTTATCTGAATCCGAAATATAACAACCCTAGTCCGGACCCTGTACCACGGTGTGTCCCGTACCACGGCATGATACGGTGGTACGGTCGCAAGAAATATTGTTGAATGACAATCCTTTATTCTTAATTTTGTCGTGTTTAATACGCACGTAACGTGATATAATTGGATTACTTATATGTCGTGTTTATGTTGTTGAGTGTCGAGTGGTGTCGGCCGGCTATAGAGCAGCACCACCCACTGCTGGACATGGGTCTGCATAATGTCTTGTGCATGAGAGATGTATGGCCTTACAACGACAAGCTGGCCAAGCGGGTTGGCGAGGGCATTCTTTTAGAGGTACTGTCCTCGGAGCTTGAGGTAGCAGCCAGTGGCTTTGTTATTCCTTAATCGTCTTCTACGTCGACCAAGAGAAGAGATAGGGTGGTGGTGAATATAACGGGCTTGTGGGCAGAGGTCTATTCTGGTATAGAGAGCATTTTTTGTCCAGTTCTTCAGGTCATTAAAAGCGACTATCGAATTAGGAATAGTGAAGAAAGACACGATGAAAGCGCTCTTTAACCAAGAGCAAACCTCTAACACTTAACATCCTTTTTCGTTACATTTACATATTTTAAAGTTGACCCACACCAAGAGACCACTTGATGTCCTGATGTCCGCCACGGAGACATCAAGATACAAAGCTTCTAAATTCATCAGTTATTTTACTTAAGCATTCATTTCGATTACAAAACTAAATCCATGAACCTTTTCGCCAATTTCTTAGCGTTGTTGTCCAGGGATTGTGGAACTGTCATCTGCATAGTAGAACGGAAATTTCATTTACTACAACTGACAAGAGGACCGAGACCGGCTTTTAGGGGGTCATATTACGTGTGCTCTTGGTATTATTATTATTTTTTATAAAATTAAGGTGGCAGACGGGCATGCAGTCCACCTGCTGGTAAGTGAATGCTATCGCCCATGGACATTCGCGATACATGCCAACATCAGTTGAGAATGATAAATGTTGGCATGCCCGTGGATGCGGTGCCTACCTTTGGAGATTTAGAGGAAAGGTTGGAAAGGATGAGATGGGGAATGGGATCTGGCATATTTTTACTCACTAACCGAAACACGTACTTACATCGGGAAAGTTGGTTAAAGTGGGAAATGTAGTACTTTTCAAGGTAGTCTTCTGTGAGAGAGGGGGTAACGTGGCCAGTCGAATACTCCCAGCGGTTGTGGCATTCAGCGTACACCCACCCTCCTTGCTATTTAGTGCCACATCTTTTATAAAAACGATAGCAACAAACTTTAAAACACGTAATACAGCAAGGGATATCCTAAGTCCATCATAGGAGGGATAACCGTGATTTCAGTAACACCTCTCTGAATATTCAATTTCATTTACAAAGAGCTCCCGTATAACAAACTACGGCACATTCAATTTTCATGCGCACCGGCTTCCAAGAACACATCCCTCTCTATCACACCCGTGTAGTTTTAGACAAGGTGTGAAAGAGAGGGGGTACGCTGGTACCTCAAAGAAATCCTGGATTTAGCCCTTGGGAAGGGCCGGCAAATGGACTTGAACGATGAAAAGTTAATATCAGCTCTCGACTTAATTTCGTCCAAAGCGTGCCGGGTTAATAATTTAGGTGTTTTAGTTAGGTTGCGCTAATTACTTTTTGTTCAAACATTACATTTAAAGTATCTATACTTATTCCTGTAACATTTAAGTACAGAGTTACAATTAAAACAAACTTGTAACTATTATACAAAGACCCTGCACCAAGAGGAGAGGGCGTATCTCTATACTTAATAATAAAATCTAACTTAATTAACCATTGTATTTGTATATAAACTATCTATTGCAAATCTAAGTACAAATATATTTAAGTGGAGTGCAAATAGGTTTGAAAATAGGTACTTACTCAAACTTTTCACGGGCAATATACACACTTAAAATATTGGCCAACCGAGCGTTGTTCGCGATGTTTTGTTTGCATTTTAAATAAGTTTTTTTTTTTTATAGAAAACTTGCATTTTTGTCGATATACTTAATAAAACTAATCACGTTTCCAAGCCGTATTTCAAAATGTTTACGGATTCATTCCCATGTTATTGTGGTAAAATGAATAAAAATGTTTCATTACATGCATTAGTTTCCTTTTATTTAAAAAAATCTTAAATTCTAATTAGCTCTAAAATGATTCACTTTGGCATACGAGGCATTATAGGGTTAAATTAATTGCCATCAATCTCGTCACTTTTGGGAGGGAACTCGAGAAGTGAAGTTGAGTTTTTCTTGGATTATTGTAAAAATTGTGTATTAGGTGGTTTGGGGTTTAATAGTGATAGCTTATTAAACTTCAAAGTGTTTCTCGCGAGTGGTGTTTGTGATAATCAAATATAAAAGAGGGAATTAGTTATTCGTGTGTTTCCAAGGAGTCCTCTTCTGTCCTCAGTAAACTAACTATCACTATTGAGTGACTCCCGACTTACTCGTACTTCGGCGGGCCTGGACAGTAACAGGTGACGTTTTAAACTTTGAAATTGTTTATTACGAAGTAAACTTGACACTGGCAGAATGTGTTAATTGCACCATTGAGATATATAAAGAAAAAAAAAACAACCTGTCCATAACGGGAAAAAGTCGACTTACCAGTAATCCCGTATATTCTATAGTATAAATTAAGTGTTAAACTTGTTTTTTTGGCCATAATTTCTGACATATGGATAAAATCTAATTAAAAGATCTGTTGCTGGTGAAGAAAGATTGAGAAACATTGCATTAGATTATTATTTAGTATTATGTAGGTAGTCATAGTACTATCTATTCATTCTTAGCGCTAAAAGTTCTTATTTTTTGTAAAATTTAATGAAATATCAAAGTGTTTTCCAAATCTATTCATACATCTCTAAAGGCAGCGCATCTGGGGGCGTGTCAATGTTTGTCATTCTGGTCTAATAATGTTGTACCGTACCGCGGGTGTCCATTGACCACAGTATCCACTCACCACCAGGTAAGATTGTTACATTGCTGATTATTCATTGATCAGTGATTGTATGATATGTGAATAAATAAAAATAATAATAAAAGGCAGACTTGATACCTTACGGCATTCTCTATCAGTTAACCTTAATTATAAATTGTTAGAATTCACGAGTCCTAAAGACATTATTATCATTTGTACTAAACTGACTTGTTTTCAAACTCCGATATCTATTACGCAATATTTAAATTTATTTATTTATTTTTAAGAAAGATTACAGAAATGTTAAAAATATCGTTGAAGCAATATAACAATAAAAATAAATTAGTAGACGTGAAATTTAAATTCTCTACAACTATGCAATTAAATATTTATAAAAGGCCTAAACGTTATTGTAATAAGAAATGAGAATGAAAAACAACAGTATGAAAGTTAAAGAAAAATACACCTGAAGAAATAGAAGGGATGAAAAGATTGTAAAAAGTTATAATTGATCAAAATAATCAGTTGCTGTGGATTTTTTAAGGTGTGTTGTTTTTGTGCAAAACATGTCTAAATTAAAACTAATTTTATTCATACCTTTACTGGCTCTAGCAATGAATATATTCTGCTGTAATTAGTTTTTGAGGACAACACACTTTACTATTGAAGGAATATCTTTATTTCCTTCAATAGTTCTTCAATATTGAACAAATTATAATAAATGGAGTCTAGCCGTAAGCATACCTATATGCTCAGACCTTTAAAGCAAAAACTCATATCGTATCATATCGCTATAACAACATTATAATCGGCGACGTACAATAGGGACACAATAAACATGTGAGCAGTGAGCGAACAAAATCATTATTGGGAATCAACTGCCAGAGCTAAGCCAGTGGTTCCCAACTTTATTAATTCTAGGCGCCCAGATCTTCCAAGGCGCATCCAATATATCAAATTGTCAAAACTAGGTAGCCCATAATTGTTTGCTAGAGTTGGAAAAAACAAATAAAACGTAAATAACTACATGTTATAACTTCAATGTCGCGTCACATTGAATTAAAAATGGAAATAAAATTGTGTAATATAATCGTGAAACTTCCCGTGAGGATGTGACACTCGACAATACATACTTACCCAAAGATCCCTGCCGAGTTCTGTAAATAACTACATTTGTGTGAGTGATCCGATCTCACGTTTTATATGGAGTTGACTTACCGTTATATAGTGATAATAAGCAAAAAGCATTTCACTAGAGACATCCGCGAAGACAACAGTTACAAAATGTCAACAGTATTATCGTGAGAGCGTTTAAGTTGTGCAAATAGGCCGCGTGACAACACTCCAGCAATGGTGGGCCAGGAAAACGGAGGTTCCATAAGCAGTAGCGAGAGTGGGGAATTTGAAAACTGTCTGTCACCTACTTCTTGTAATGTGAATGGCTTACTTCTATCTGAGAATACTCAGCTCTATACAGAATAGTGTTAATTTCGGCAGCATTGCAGAAATTTATGATCAATCCATTGACGGTGCTTCTATAGAAGCCCAATTACTTACTGGTAAAAACCCTGTTTATCTAATAAAACTCATCGTATTAGTATTGGTGTAAACCACATTAGTATCGTTATAAATGAAACCAATATCATATACAACGTGTCACCGAAATGACACAATAACCAAGAACGAAATAATGCAGCTGCGCGTAGAGTATAAGTTATACTAGAAATTAACAATAGGTTATAAAAACCTATTAGAAAAACTGGTAGAATCGATTCTACTCTCGATTCTGAACAACTTGTTTTTTTTTTTTTTTTTTTTTTATAGACTAGGAGGCGGACGAGCAAGCGGTCCCACGTGATGGTAAGTGTTACCGCCGCCCATGGGCACCTGCAACACCAGGGGGCATGCGGGCGCGCCGCCGACCTTGCAAAATCCTATTCACAGCTCTCTTGAAGAACCCCATATCGTAGCTCAGTGGAAAGACCTCTTGAGGCAGTTCGTTCCACAGCCTACGGGTTCGCGGTATAAAATAGTTTTTGGACCGAACAGTGCGCGACACCTCCGTATCGAGGAAATGCGGATGGACCGCACTTCTGTGACGGGAGGTGCGGTTGTAGAAACCCGAGGTGGAAATTATATTAAACAATTCTTCAGAGCATTCCCCATTGTACAGGCGGTAGAACACACAGAGAGACGCAACGTCTCTCCGAATGCTGAGGGATTCTAAACCGCCCGTGAGAGTGGGATCGTCGACAATACGAACAGCACGTCGTTGGATAGAGTCAAATGGGTCCAATTGGTATTTCGGTGCGCCGGCCCAGAGATGAGAGCAGTACTCCATATGGGGCCTCACTTGAGCTTTGTAAAGCATTAAGAGTTGCCCAGGGGTGAAGTACCGCTTCGCTCTGTTCAGCACACCGAGCTTTTTGGAGGCCATTTTGGCCTTATTGTCCAGATGACCCCTAAATTCGACTTTGCTGGAGATGTCGATACCAAGGATCCCGATACTCTCCAAGATCTTAAGAGGTATGCTCTGAAAGCGAGGTGCTACAACAAAAGGGGTTTTTTTAGCGGTGAATGCACAGACTTGCGTCTTACTGGGGTTGAAATCCACTAGGTTCATAGAACCCCAAATCGAGACTAGATCTAAAGAGTCTTCGATTTCAGACACAAGCCTGGCGCGACTCTCTTCCACTTCGACCCGAGGGATGTTGGCGCGGCCCCTGTACAAGGCGTCTCCAGTACTGTCATCTGCATAGCAACGTATGTCACCAATTTGCAACAGGTCGTTGATATGCAGAAGAAACAGAGTTGGGGACAACACGGAGCCTTGCGGGACGCCAGCGTTAATAGACATGGTGTCGGAGCAGCTACCATCGATAACGACTCTGATGCTCCGTCCAGTCAGGAAACTGGCAACCCATTCGCATAATCCCTCGGGTATCCCGAAGGATGGTAACTTGGAAAGCAGCGATTTGTGCCATACCCGGTCAAAAGCTTTCGCCTACTAATGTCTAGGCCTACAGCCAGAGCCTCGCCTCTACTCTCAATGGCGTCAGCCCAGCGGTGTGTTAAATACGCTAAAAGATCACCAGCCGAGCGATTATGGCGAAATCCATATTGACGGTCGCTAATCAGCTGGTGATCCTCTAGGTACCCAAGGAGCTGTGTGTTTATAACACGCTCCATCACTTTGGAGAGGAGGGAGGTGATCGCTATTGGCCTGTAGTTGGCCGGGTCGGTGCGGTCACCCTTTTTAGGCAAAGGGTGAACATGAGCTACCTTCCATGCTGACGGGAAGCTTTTTGTGGAATATGAGAGCCTAAAGAGTCGCGTAAGCACCGGAGACAACTCGGGAGCGCAAAATTTGAGCACCACCGCAGGAATACCATCTGGCCCACTCGACTTTCGGATATCAAGAGATGCTAGAGCTCGCCGAACTTCACGCTGGGTGAAGCAGATTTCTGGCATGGAGCTTGTGCACCTCGAGGTGGACGGTGGTGAGGCACCTCTATCGTCCAGAGTCGAGTTTGAGGCGAAGAGACTGCCCAGGAGATCGGCTTTCTCTTTCGCCCCATGGGCCAGTGAGCCATCGAGTTTCCGCAGTGGTGGAAGTGACGACTGACAGAAGTTACCCTCGGCAGCCTTAGCGAGCGACCAGAAAGCCCGACTTCCAGAAGGATAGCTTGCTAGTCGATCGCCAATTCTGCGGATGTGCTCATTCCTTGCCCTGACAGTGATCCTCTTACTGCACCTCGAGGCAGCGTTAAATTTCTTCCTCAAGTCGGTGGTGTTCGGATCTTCAGACACCTGCGCTTTGGCCCAGGCCCTGTATGCAGCCCGCTTATTACGGCGGGCCTCTCCACAGGACTGATTAAACCAAGGTTGGCTTCGTCCGCCTACGGGTATCACGGAACAAGGAATATAACATTCCATGCCCTGCAACACCACGTCGGCAACGGAGTCTGCACAGGTATCCGGATCACCCGACGAGAAACAGAGCTGCCCCCAGGGATAAGAAGCGTAAAATTCGCGCAACCCATCCCAATCTGCAGACTTGTAGTGCCAGACGTTGCGCGTTCCCCGAGAATAGGTCGGCGTGGATTGTTTAGCTGGCACAGCAGTTCGAATGATACAATGGTCTGATGATCCTAACGGAGCATCAACAACAACATTGTAGTCATTCGGCCGCGTAGTCAGCAGGAGGTCCAATAAGGAGGGAGTATGGCTCTCGATATCAGGTATCCTCGTGGGTGAGGATACCAACTGCGAGAAACCATAGGTCAGGGCAAAGTTGTAGGCTGCTCTCCCTGCGCGGTCGGTTATTCGGGATCCCAACCACTCTTCGTGGTGAGTGTTGAAATCACCGAGGACCACCACTTCCGCGCAAGGGAACTGCTCGAGCACGCTGTCAGTCGTCTCTTGTAGCCGCTCAAAAAAACGAGTCGTCTCCGTATCACCGCTGTGGGACCTGTAAAGGCAAGCGTAGACTTTAGTGGAACATCCATAGTCAATACGCGCCCAGAGGATCGACAGGTCCCCGTCTTCAAAATGGCTGAGACGGCGGCAACAAACATCCTCCCGGACGTACATGCATACCCCGGCACGTCGCACAAAACAGTGCTCCAGTTTGTAACCGGGGTAATGAAGATATGATGTATCGGCCGGGCAGGAAATCTGTGTCTCCGTCAAGAAAAGTAAGGCCGGCTTTGCCGTCTCAAGGTGGTAGTGGACGGCGTCGATGTTACTATGCATCCCTCTGATGTTGCAAAAGTCCACTTGAAACGTGGAACTTGAGGGGTGGGCCGCTGAGTAAACATTGTACTTTTTCTTTTTCCTGGCCATTGTATGTGAGTAGGTGTGAATAGGGGAAAGAGGAAGAAGAAGAAAAGGGAGGACGGAGAGAGAGATGGCTGCATGCGGATCAAAGGACAAAGCACGGAGTAGAGAAAAAACCAGGTCACAAAGGTTGTGTGACTTGCTGGCACGGGGTACGGAAGGGCCCCCGGTCCCCCCCCGGGGGCAGCAGTCGGGTTCCACTCCGGTCCCCTCCGGCACAACTGCTACCCCAAGGGATTTTTCGCGTGCGGCGGGGCAGCCTCCTGGGGTGGAGATTAAAGTAAGATCCCCAGGCTCGGGCCCCCTACAACCCGCGGGCGGTCAGCGGATAACCGTTTCACCGGGTCTCCCTGATCCCCGCGCCACCATGCCACGCCCATGCGCGTCTGTAATTCCCCGCAACCGCTGGTCCTCCTTTCCACACGCAACAATCTCTCTCTCGGGACGGCTTCTTCCGCTCACCGCCGGAACACGATGCGGGCCTCGCGGCTAATAGGGCATCATTATGGCGGCGGACTCCGACGGAAGGGTGGTAGCTATGCCGACGGAGTAAGTTTTCAACTTTTGCGTTTTCCTCCGAAAGATCTTCATTTGTACCACTCATGATTCGGAGCGTGATGATGTGGTGAGTGTGATGAGCAGGATGTACCCAATGTGGGCATGATGTGGGCAAACATGATGTGGGCAAAGAGTGAGTAACAAATAAGATGACATTATTCAATCACTAGACACCGACACTAGACACCAAAATCACCACACGGACAGTCTCTCATGAATTGTCTCTAGGTAAATCAGTAAATAAGTACAAACTGAAGATACAAGTGATGAGGCTAAACGTCAGCGATTCGTCCCGACTGCGTCCCGCGCGCCGTCGTCCAACGTCAAAATTCTCTTGTCAAAATGGCCGCCACTAAAACCACAGATCAGACGTTCCGCTAGAGTGTGTTAATGTGTTTTCAGTCTTGTTTGGTTGTCTATGGTTAATTTTCAATAGTGCGCTATAATGCGCCGTCAAGTAGGTATAAAAAATCCAACATTGAGTAAAACAAAATAAACAAAATACGAGACACGTTTAAGATCTATTTAATATAATGTATGCAAAAGGTTTTATTTGAATTTTCGCCTACTTCGTGGGCTCAGCCCAATACAGAAGGGCGAGGGCTCTCCAGCCTATTGTTTTAACGCCCCGACCTCTTAAATATAATGGAGTGATGTCCTTTTCAGTGCAATTGCTCGACGACTCGCTGTGCATTTCAACGGAATGTCAACTCAATATTTAGGGTTTAAATTGGAATGTTGAATGAATCGATGGGTTGATAGGTTAAACGGTTAGTTAAGTGGTAAGTGGGTGGAATTCTTGGTAAACATTGTATTGGTGACATTAGAAATGTAGATTGACTTACATTTATAAAACACAAATTGTGGATTGTATAACAGAAGGCCGACACACAGTTGTGCGAAGGCTATTTGACTGACGTAAGTTTGACCGACAAGACGATTATTCGATGTCTCTTTGGGCGAACGATATTATATCAACAAAACGTTTAACCGACATGACAGTAGAACGACATAACGTTGATACGAGGAATAATTTTGTGTCAATTCCTTCGTTCCACTAGCGTGTCGGTCAATCGGTCTGTCGTTCTATTGTCATGTTGGTACAACGTTATGTCGTTCTACTATCGTGTCGGTCAAACATCATGTCGATCAAACAGTCTTCGTTCAACTGCGAGCCGAAGTTCCGCTGTACAATACACCAGTGTATATGCTAATTGTGTTGGATAGATGTGCTCTCGATTGAAGATCACGTATTGGGAAACCGGGAAGTTTATCTCTCCCTTTCTAGGAACACTATGATTAGAATCAATAATAATTCAAGTCACCCGTCACTCCACTTCCGTCACCAGTAATTCCCACACTAATACATAATCCGTGACAATATGGATGGATTTACTTCACTTCGCACTCGCCAAACAGAGGGTCGCGAGTGACCCCTACCATTGTATCCTCATTACCATTTAATTCTCATTTATTTCTCATTTCCTTTTTGCTTAAATTTTTGACCGCTGAAATTCTTCAATCCTTTCTAATATAAGAATATTATTTTCTAAAATAAAAGCTGAAATCAACATTATAGATTTTCCTTAATATATATTTTCTTTTTGTAAAATAATTACATATACATATGCATTTATAATTATGGTCAAACTATAGTGGAAGTTGTGGGGGTTAGAAAATAAGACTAAAAATTTCCAGTATTTTTTGTAATCGGCTCAAACGGTGGAATTGTCATAACACGTATGTCATACTAATTGTAATCTAATTGCTTATATACCTAATCTACGATAATCAATGGGAGAGTACACGCTTGCAATCCTACACTTGCTTACCCCTCTCTCACAGAAGACTACTGTAAAGTGTATTGTAGTGCCCACTTTGTCCTATTCACCCAATGTACGTACATGTTTCGGTAGTGAGTATGGTAATAAATATGTCAGAGACCCATCTTATCCTAACTCTCCCTATTTCACAAATTCTTTCTTCAAATCTACTCTTAAATGTCCAAAAGTAGGCACCGCATCCGGACCGATGTTTATTGATTGTCATTCTCGACTGATGTTGGCATGTACCGCGGATATCCATGGGCGACAGTATCCACTTACAACCATGTGAACTGTATGTTTGTATGCCAGTTTCTTTCTATAAAAACTACTTGAATAAAATTTTATTCAGTAATCATATTTACTCACCATAATCGTATCTCAATTAATTCAATTTTGTCGCACTTCAATGATAAGTGAAAATCTCGTCGCAGTATCGTGGTAGGAGCTCATAGTGAGGGCAACTGTGATTAATGCGGTACACATCCGATTAATCGATTTTTGTATTTGTTGAGCTGTGGACATTTGTTGGTGGTTACACGCGACTTGATTTGAAGAAAAATAAAATGTATCTCAAAATAACTTGTTTCACAAGTACATTTTGAATTTATACATTTTTCATGTCTCGATTTTTTTCCTCAATACGCCACGCTAGGATTCCCTGTGCAGTGCAAGTGTGGGTTCAGAGACACATACAAAGGCAAACACACCACCTTGAATCTAACTTGAGTTTGTTGAATTATAAATGGATTGTAATTGAATTATAATTGAATTGAATTTGAATTGAATTTATAATTTTTTATGTGTCTATTTTTTCCTCAATGGACCACGCTAGGATTCCCTGTACAGTGTGGGTTCAGAGACACATACAAAGACGAACACATCACCTAGATCCGAACAAACATTTGTTAGCGCATATTTCAAGAAACATGCTTTACGGGTGTTTTTGAATGTAAAACAATAGATAATTATGTTTTTTAAAAATTTAATATCTCGGAAAATAGACACGACAATATGGTACATTTTACCTAATATATGACACATAATTTTAGATTTTATTAAATATAAGTTTTAATACAACTAACTGTATTTGAGTTTTACTCTCATAAAGAATAAACTCAAGTAAACTTGAGTTTTATTCTTATAAACTTAACTAATGGGGTAATGGCCACGTTACTCCCCTCTTACAGACTACCACTATTTCCTACTTTATCGTATTTCCCCAATGCATTTTTTTAATCTGCAAGGGTAGGCAGCGCATCCGGGGGCGTGCCAACGTTTGTCATTCTGGATTGATGTTGCCATGTATCGCTAATGTCTATGGACGACAGTATCCAATTGCCATTAGGTGGACTGTATGCTGATCTGTCGACTTTTTTCTATAAAAAAATAAAGAGTAATAAATTATATCTTTTCATACACTATTTCCGTTTTCACTTGTACGTCTGTTGCAAAATAATTAAACATCTGTTTTTGTTTTTGGTACACTTCTATTACATCTCTAAAACATACCTCTTAATTTTTTAATACTCAATTCCTTATTTTTCTTTTTAATTACAAGGACGGTTAAAGTCACCCACTGTGACAAATTCCAGATAGTTGATCCATTAATTTGTTTATATGAAATAAAATAAAATAATACAATACTGTAGCATACCATCAGCCTATGTCTCTCCCCTGCTGTATATAGGCCTCTCCTAAGGCTCGCCACCACACCGCTCTTCTCATCCAACTGCAACCGACGAACATGAGCGCTAAAAACATGAGTTAAAACTTTGTGAAGATGTATTTATCATTATACGTCTATGTTGTCTATTACAGCATTATGTTGTCTCCATTTTACAATTTCCATTCCACAGCTAATCAGAAAGTAATAATTAACACATCTTCTTCTTCTTCTTCTTCTCAGCCCTTGGACGTCCACTGCTGGACATAGGCCTCCCCCATTGTCCGCCATTTAGACCTATCGGCAGCGACCTGCATCCAGCGGGTGCCCGCAACCTTTATGAGGTCGTCTGTCCATCTAGCAGATGGACGTCCTCGGCTTCGTCCGCCGGTACGTGGTCTCCATCGGCCATCGGTTCTTCGAGCTATGTGCCCTGCCCACTGCCACTTCAGCTTGCTAACCCGAGAGGCTATGTCGGTGACTTTAGTTCGTCTACGGATCTCCTCATTCCTGATTCGATCACGTAGGGAAACCCCGAGCATAGCCCTCTCCATAGCTCGCTGTGCGACAGTGAGTTTATTTATGAGGCCCATAGTCAGAGACCACGTCTCGGTGCCGTAGGTCATCACCGGCAACACACACTGGTCGAAGACCTTCGTCTTCAAGCACTGAGGTATTTTGGACGAGAAGACGCTGCGTAGCTTCCCGAACGCTGCCCAGCCGAGTTGGATTCGTCGATTGACCTCTTTCTCGAAGTTGGACCTACCTAGTTGGACCGTTTGGCCTAGGTAGACGTACTCGTCAACAACTTCGAGAATCGAGCTCCCAACTGAAACTGGGGTGGGCACGACATGGACATTCGACATGATTTTCGTCTTGTCCATGTTCATTTTAAGGCCCACCTGTTGGGAAACTCGATTGAGGTCTCCGAGCATTGTGCTAAGATCCTCCAGCGATTCTGCCATGACCACGATATCGTCGGCAAATCGAAGGTGAGTGATGTATTCGCCATCAACGTTGATGCCGAGTCCTTTCCATTCCAGGAGCTTGAAAGCGTCTTCCATCGCATTGGTGAAGAGCTTCGGAGAGATGACATCTCCTTGTCTCACACCCCTCTGCAATGGAATCGGCTCCGTGCTCCCTTCCTGTACTCGGACTGACATGGTGGCGTTGTTATACAAACACTTCAACACTTCGATATACCGATAGTCAATATGGCACCGCTGGAGGGACTGTAGCACTGCCCAAGTCTCGATCGAATCAAAGGCTTTCTCATAGTCCACAAACGCTAAGCATAATGGCAAGTTATACTCCTCGGTCTTCTGTATAACTTGCCGCAGCGTATGGATGTGGTCTATGGTACTATAGCCTTTTCGGAAACCGGCTTGTTCGGGAGGCTGGAAGTCATCAAACCTGCGCTCGAGACGATTCGTGATAACCCTCGAAAACAGCTTATAAACATGGCTCAGAAGCGAGATGGGCCTATAGTTCTTCAACAAGGTCTTGTCGCCTTTCTTGAAGAAGAGCACCACCACACTTCTGTTCCATGCCTCCGGCGTAATACCTTCGAGCAAGACGGAATTAAAGAGCTTCTGAAGGACTTTCAGTACCGGTGTTCCACCCGCTTTCAGAAGCTCTGAAGTGATTCCGTCTTCGCCCGGCGCCTTGTTGTTTCTAAACTGTTTGAGGGCCATCCTAATCTCGTACAGGCTGATGTCCGGGATATCTTCGGTATAGTGTCGGGTCAACTTGGCTCTTGGGTCTTTGGCCAAGTTGCCAACAGGTTTAGCGACCGAGGTATACAGCTGTCCATAGAACTCCTCGATCTCCCTCAGTACCTCTTGTTTGTCGGAAGTGACACTGCCGTCCTCCCTCTTCAGCTTCGTCAACTGGCTCTGCCCAATAGATAAGTCTCTTGCGAACACTTTGGAGCCTTTATTCCGCTCTATCGTCTCCTTAATACGATTAGTATTAAAGAGACGGATGTCGTGTCGCAAGGACTGGTGAATCCGTCTATTGAGCTGCCGATATGCTTCCGCGTCATCAGGAGTCTGCAGTGCCATCGAACGTCGTTCCGCCAAGAGGTCGAGGGTGTGGTCGGTGAGCTTTTGGGGTCCATCTCTTCGACGGTGTCTGAAGAATTTAGACCCCACCGTATGGACAGTTTCTACCAACCTGTTGTTGATATCGTCCACTGCAACGCAATCCTCTAGGCAATCGAAGCGATTTGACAATTCAAGCTGAAAGCTTTCGGGGTTTTGTATGTGGGCAGCAGTAGGTCGGAGCGTAGACTTCATCAGGCGGGACCTTTCCAACTTGACGTTTATATTCAATGTGCCTCTAACCATTCGGTGATCACTACCGGTTTTCACCCTGTGGATCACGGAGACATCATTGAATATTTGTCTCTTTGTGGCCATAATGAAGTCTATCTCATTTTTAACGGAACCGTCGGGGCTCATCCAGGTCCACTTCCTATGAGGCGGCTTCTTGAAGAAAGAGTTCATCATAAAGAGTCCCTCTTTCTCAAGAAAGTCGGCCAGCCTCTGGCCCCTCTGGTTCCGGTGCCCACATCCAAATTGCCCCACTCTCAACTCATCGTCGCCTCTTTTGCCCAGTTTCGCGTTGAAATCCCCCATAACAATATTGTAGTGTGTTTTCGAAGCATGTACGGCTCTACTAATGTCCTCATACATTGCTTCCACTTCGTTATCCGGGTGTGCCGAGGTCGGTGCGTAGACCTGTATGACCTTCAACGAATATCTCTTGGATATTCTGAGTATAAGGTACGCGACCCTGCTCGACACACTCGTGATGGCTACAACATTATTTACGAGGGACTTGTGGACGATAAACCCGACACCACCTTGGGACTGCTGGTCGCCCTCCCGGTAATAGAACAAGTTGCCGGACTTCAGGGTTATCGTGTCCTCCCCCTCTCTTCGGATTTCTGATAACCCCAATATATCCCAGTGCAACTTGCCTATCTCCTCTTCCAGCTCAGCAGTCTTCTCGTCTGTCCTCAAAGTGCGCGTATTGTAAGTCACCAGTGACAACCTACGTCGGTAATCCATTTTCAAAGCCCTGGTCGTTCGACGGTGGAATCCCGCCCGGAGATTCTTAGCACCCCTGGTTCCAGCGCTCGACCAGCGCCCGTCGTCCACGCCGGTGTTGCGACTGGAGCCGCCGGGAACTTGGGGCCGTTTTACTTTTTCTGCCATAGGGGGGGGGGGGGGGGGGTGGACCGTAACCCGCCGCGCTGGTCCAGTGCGTGGTGGCGGGTCGTCAGAGCCTCGTTCGTTGGTCGGCAGGGTGCACCACGAGCCGGTGAGGTTGGCTTGGGTCCCAGAGATGTAGGTTGGGACCCCTTACACCTAATTAACACATAATCCATATAAATTGAACACGATTACTAAGCAATAGTGGATGGTATGTGGTCAATACGCCACCTGCGCGAATGCAGTATCATTCATTTGACATCAATACAGAATCAAAAGTAGCGAATGTCTCTGTATTTCTGCGCCTAGCTCTGATTGCGGATATGGTACGAGATAGAAGCGTAAGCGGTGTATTCAAATATCACAATCTGTGCTTTCAGAGTTTATTTTATTTTATTTCAAAGCCTACATTACAGTCAGATTACAGTCATTAGATGTATCAGTCAACCACCAGATCAAATAGAAATAGGGACAATTTTGGTTTAAATATAAACAAAATTAATAACTGTACACACAAATAAAATCATTTTACTGTATTTAATTAGCTATGATCGTATACACAAGACATTGTACATTAAAAGGCCCATGTCCTACAGTGGATACTGTAAGGGCTGATTATATTGCATGATTACTCTATTGACGAAGTGCTCGTAAACGATCAGATTTCAATATAATCAATAGTAGACTAGTTCATAGACACTTTTTTATTTTTTGTTCCATAACCAGCTCAATAAGCTAAAATTAATTATAAGTAACGAATTATAGAACCCTGTTTCTTTTAATATACAAAGTCGTTTTTCTGTACGTCTTTTTATTATTTTCATAATCAATCCTTTACTTGCATAAATGTAGGTAAGATGAAATATATCTTCGCCTTTATATAATGTCCCCGTGCAAGGCGTAGGGTTCCCCTAGTAATTTCTAATTACACTTCTAATTATTGCATAGTAGAGCGTTTAATGTTAACATTAAAACGCTTAAACATAAGGGTCCCCCTAGAGCTTCTGTCGCTTGCGCTTTTCGCTTGCACCATCCACACTGCAATATTGACTGTCATTCGCAAGAATCGCGGTTGTGATTAATCATAGCGTCGAGGACAGACAGACCGACGGACACAGGTGAGCGCTGCGCTCATTTGCACTCCCCGTTAATTGCGCGCGCTTTATACAGCTGATACAGGTCCATTGTTGAGTTTGATTACCTTTTTTATTTGTGTATGTGTCATTTGTGAGATTTCATCTGAAGCGTGACTTCGTGGCCAATGACATATTGTATGGAATTTCTACGAATCTCAATATCTTAATTAATTTAAAGAGTAGGTATGTTGAATTATATGCAATATTAAAGGTACATGGAAGCCTACTGAATAAATACTGAGGTATAACACTTATAACTCACCCCAAAGAATTAAAATCGTTCATATTTATGAAGATATGAAATACTCACCTATAAAATTTGTTAAAAAATTCATACTACTATTTGATATGAGACAGCCGATTTATTCCCAAGCAAGGGTAAGTTACAAAAACCGTCAATAGCTACGTACAAAATAAGATTTACCCGTAAATGCCTATTTCATCCGATACCTTATTATTTCCCATTCAATAACCAAAAACATTTAGCGCCTATTAAATTCAAAGCGCGAAGTACAATTAAAAAACGATCAACCAATCTATCCATCAACATATTAATCCCAGGAGAATAAGAGCCTTATTTATCTTATTTTCATCCTCAACTAAGCCTTTTGAGTGATATTTGATAGCTGGTAGAACCTTGTTAGCGCAACGACATTCAGATATCAATTATTGCTATTTAATTTTGGTGTAAGTTGAAAGCGAAGAACACTCTCAAATTGTCACGTCGAATAAAATAAATAAAATAAAAAATAGAGACACTATTCTGGTGTACATTACGAGATACATTGTACATTACGAAAACATTGGTCACATCTATTAATCCGGAAACACCCGAACGCATCACCCATGAATTACCGTACCTCTAATTGCATACTTTTTACTTTATTGTATAGATGTGGATGACGCGTTTGGGTGTTTCCGGATTAGCCGATGACCAATGTTTTCGTAATGTATCTGTACACTTTTACAATTGTATGTACAATTCTTTTACAGTTGACTTAATTAACTTGACACTGTGATTATCAAATTCAACCTGTATTTTGAAGGTTAAATTCTTCAAAAATCAAATGATACTTAGTATTATTTTCTTAATTCACTTAATAGTTCAGTACTGCTCTACTTTTTCATTGGCAAATTGAATTTATTTTTATTATCATGAGATTTTACGAGTAAGATAAGATATACATTTATTACTTATAACAGCGCTATGATGGTAACAGGGATTTGACTGTTATTATTTGAGTTTTAGATGTACGAGCATTACAAACAAATATCTATAATCGTAATAAAAAAAAAATATATATATGGCAATGGTGCAATTAGCACATTCTGCCAGTGTCAAGTTTTCGTCGCAATAAACAATTTTAAAGTCTAAAACGTATCCTGTCAATATCCAGTTCCGTCGAAGTCAGGAGTCGCTCAGTAAAGTAGGTTCACTGAGGACAGAAAAACACTCTTTAAAAGCACACGAAAAACGTCATTATGCACAAAAACACATTGAAGTTTAATAAATTTACACTATTAAATCACAAAATGCACAATAGACAATGTTTATAGTAATCAATCAAAACTCAACTTCACTTCTCGAGTTAGCGCCAGAAAGTCATAGAATTAAGTTACTAGGCTATAAGTTTGTAACTTGTGCCAATCAGTGCTAACTTAAGACCTATTCAAAAATCAATTATTGTGGTTAATGTTAAACGCTTCAACACTCGTACTAATTATTTTATTTATATTCCTGCCCTCTTTATTTCCGTGTGAAAGGGAACTGATCGGCTTGTCTTAATTCACTTATTCATTGAATGGATGTGAACGAATGAAACACGATACGGGAATAAAGCGAGCTAATGTGCAGATATTTGCATTTAATGGTGAAATGTGAAACGACACTAAAATAATAGCCATCATTGATTGTTCTTAATATTTTTAGTTCTTTATTCTCAATGTTTGTGGTGAATTCGTTAATGGACACGCTTTAAAGGTTTATTTAGAATGTGTTTTTTAAACCTTGATGGTATATAAAAAAACAGTCATTGATTACGCTCATAATGTTGTAGGCAATCAAACATGTTATGTTCTGAATAACTCTCGTGAGACTAAATGTGAAATATATTTTCTTAGTTGACGGAAAATAAAATTTCTCATTTTACACTAAAATACTTGAAGTTAACAACAATTTCACGAATAATTTGATAAAGAAACACTTTTAATTTTCTATTCTATTCAATAATTTAACGTGAATTGTAGAATTTGTAGGACTAAAAATAATACATTATTATTGGAGAACCACGAAAATAGAACTTTATTAATTTAATGAAAATAACTTTATTACAAATCATCACAAGTGACAAATCAAACACGTTTTTAAAGAAATAGTAAAATAAAATCAATGTTGTCAACATATAATACTTACGTTGTTACTAAATGCACACTGTTTGTTCAACACTGTATTAATATTAGTTAATATTCATATAGTTCGGCCAGACTAAGTTAGGTTTAGGGTACAGTTTGTTATAATAGTTTAGTTAGTGTCAATACCAACAGATGGCGCTATATCGTTTCTACATCGCGCTATGGTTGTGTTCGTAAACTGTAAATTGTGAATTTTGGTTTGGTGCGTGTGGTTGACAATATAGTAGTGGAATATATATCACTATCCATACCTGTACTTTTATTGCTGGCACCCTCGGATTGGAACCGGCCTACACAGCGTTGATAATTTATTACCTTAGTGTCAGGGACCTATTTTTCGATGATTCATAGTTTGTTCTCCACTCTAATATAAGTTCTTCAATCCGAGGTAAAACAGATAACTATTGCTTAGAGACTGTTCACTTTTTCACTATTTTTATCAAACAATCTCCGTCACCTCCATTTTCCACCTTCATTCATCTCGACCCACTAAATATGAACTAATTTGCTCCAAGACGTAACATTATTTCTTTGTCACCCTCCGCCCACACAATGCGATGCTCGCATCTATCTGGCGATTGTCAAACGCACGCATTCGCTTCACACACGACGTAATAAGCCTCCTGTAGTTTATCACTTATACCACAAGAAAACAATCACCATTAAATTACAAGGAAAATACAACCATACCATGTTTGCAATAAAGTTCTATTTTCTATAACACAAATTACGTTTTTAGGTTATTTTTGAGGCGAAATGTTGTTTCGAATTTCGCATTACTATTTTCGGCGGAAAATCGAAATAATACGTCAGTGTCGCCATATTGTTTTGTGGATTAACGCCCGCTGTTTTTCTTGTTAATTGGACAAGGAATCAAAGGTTTGTAGTGCTTTGTTGAGGACGTTTATTGATTATTACACGTATAACAATATTGGAGATGAAAAGAGTGGGAAATTTGATATTGTTTTGGAGTATTTATGGCAATGTTTTATTTAATAGAATGAACTCATAAATAATAAGCGTTTGACAATTAAATCAGTCTACTGTCACCATTTAGCCATGTGGTGTCATACGGTTTCAGAATAGCAGCACCACATTTCCTCTCGTGGGTGTCATAGACGGCGATTAGGAGATAACGAAGCGGCTAACACAAGCTCCGAGGAACTATACCAGAGGTATTTTTACCTTTTAGGGGTAAAAGAGTGAATTAGTCAGTCAACCCACTTAACTAGCGTGGCGTTTTAATGCCATACATAGGTATGATGCATCCCTCGTGCACATGACAATGCACATGCACATGAGAAATGTGCTGGTTACGGTTTTTTCTACTGTCACCTTTAGTGTATTTCGAAGATCTCACCTCAGTAACATCTCATACATACCTACTTCTGGTATCCAAAAAATGTGTCCTTCACAGTGGACTTACGTATATAAATTGTAGTATTAGCTAATAAAACATTTAAAACATGTGTATCTATCAATCCGCACTGGTGGATGATGTTCTGAAACTCCCTAGTGATTGACTAAGCGAGTGTCCTGTAACCACTGCAAACAGTGGGACATTAAAAAGTGGAAAAAAAGTGAAATAGGTACACTAGTAGGTAAGTATGATTTGAAATCAATATCGAGCTGGAATTGCTAAATTAAATGTGTGTAGCACCCCTCACGGAACATGCACATGTCAATAGATATGGCATGAATTCATATACTGTGACCAACATCAAAGAGTGTCGACATAAAATGAGTGTAAAAAGTTAACCATTAAACGTTTGCTAATTTAACATCAACGTTTTTAAGGTGGAAGATTAATAGCTCATGACTTTTTCTGTTGAATTAAAAGTTAGTTGAATTAAAAGTAACGAATTTTCAAATAAAAGAATTGAATAAAAAACAAAAAAACGAATGACACACGCTCGCTAGTCTTGAAGGTAGAGATCGATATTTTTTAGTAAAATGTCAAAGCAAAATTTTTAGTTTCATAAGTTTCAGTACCGCAACCACAACCACAACGACCTTCTATTATCCACTGCTGGGCATGATCACGCTGACCAAGTGGTTTGCGAGTCCACTCTTTTAGATGTGGTGTAATTCTTCAGGGGCGGCTTTGTTATTCCTTACTAGCTGTACCCGGCCACGCTTTGCTGTGGCTGCCCAACAGATGGCGCTTACCCAGTTTTTACCTGTTTTTGGGTAAAAAGCATTTTTGTTTAAAATTTCAATATATTTCTAGATTAATTTTCTTTTATTTTCCGTGATTTTTTCAGATATTTTAACCTGTTAACCGGGGAATTCCCTTTTCAATTACGCAACATATAACGGGCGCGAGCTCTTTCACTAGGACGTGTCAGTACGTCACGCCCGGAGAACGTAATTTCATATTTTTTTTTTTTATTTATGCTTAAAATAAATGAAAAGACTATGAAATATATATGTTTATATGGTTAAATGGTAAATATATATGGTATCCTTCCATTTTCGAATTCTCGAACGTGGTTTCAACTCAGGATCATTATCAAAAAATTGGGCGGCGTACAAATTTGTTTGCTCTGTAATTAATTTGATAAGTTCCTCATCTAAAAATTTCTCAAGATAAAAGAAAGGAACTTTTTTTGGAGGAGTATCGAAAGTTTTTCCAGGATGTGCAGTAAAGGGAAATGGTGGTCTTTCTGCATTTTGAGGTAGCCATTCTTCAGAAACAATGCTGTTGCTAGGACCAACTTGATCAACTTCTTCACCATCTTCATTCTCAGTATCGCTCAATTCCGTGTCGTAGTCAAAATTACCGTCAGATGACTCCGATGACGAACTCATAATACGTCTCCTTTTTATACCTGCCGGTACATTGATTTCGTCATCGCTGATATCGCTTTCATTCATTTTGATGGATACTTATAAAAATGTATTCTAAAATAATGTAAAAATAAAAAATATAAGTAAATAAAATATAATACGAAAATAGGTAGGTAGGTAAGTACGTACTGGTCACTGCTCACCCAGAACACGTCCACCACCCTCAATAGCGAAATGATACTGATTTTCTCCGCGTCTTAAATTCACGTCGAAACATGTATCGATGACTAATACCTCTGTTGTACGAAACTATACATCCCACCCATTCCAGGGCGCAACATATATTTCAAGGACGTATTCATATGTCCTACCCGTACACGCTACGTTTACGTTTGACGTATTTATGCGTCCCGCTCGGTTAACAGGTTAATAGTTATTCTGCTATTCGTGGCGGAGACGAATCCAACAAATCAGAGATCATTAAAATCGGTCCAGCCGTTCTTGAGTTATAAATGGTGTAACTAACCCGACTTTGTTTTATATATATAGAATCGCCTTTTACGACATCCACATGAAGAAATGGGGTGATGCAATTCTACACACACACGATATGTAAATAAATTCTTCCACCAGGTACTCGTATATTTCTTTGAAATTTCCTTCAAAGGAAAGGCAATTAAATACAAAGAGCTTACTAAATGACCTACGTTCAGAAATATGTCTTAGGATCCGCAGTCTTACGAATTTTGTCAGTACCAACCCATATTGAACAAAATAGTTTACTGAAAATTAAATAAAGAAAAAAAATGTATACACTTAAAAATAGTTCCAAATCAAATGGGATTGGTAATTATAAAGGAAACTTTATTACACTCTTGGCAGATAATTAATAATTTTAATTATTCCAGACCCAGTCATTACCAGTTTTGATAAATAATAACTCAATGGCATCACACTCAAAGGGAATGGTAATGAACACATACTTTCCATTCGACTCTCAGATTCATAATTCCATCAACTGTTCACACTATCATTTCTCCGACACGCATGACTCAGATTCCTGCACATAATATTTCTTTAATTCGGTGTCTCGCTCTGCCAACGAGCCCAGTTTGTGACTGCAATGGGACTGATGGATGAATGCAAGAGAATGCTGGACGCCGGAATGTGAGTGAATAATTTAACATACGCTTTTTTATAATTCTACTTGTTGTTCATTTTCATTCTAAAGCTGAAATATTTTTTTTATAATAATTAATGAAATAAATTATGTTAATTAATTGAAGTAGACTAAATACTAACTAGTATTGCAATATGTTTGACTACATTTTGTAGTTAATTCCGCATCTGAGCGTGGCTTAACAGTGTGGCTGATGACGTTTTTTTTTGCCCCACTTCGGCACAGCTTTTGACACCTGCCTGATGCGTGCTTTAATTTGCCCCGAGGTTTAATGTGGTTGAAGCATTAATAACACTTAGTGTCGCGGCGGCGGTCTCTGAGACCTCAGGTGATTAGGGGTTAAAAAGAGATACGTTAGGGTATTGATGATACACTATTAAGGAGGTGGGAATATTTTCTTCCGATTTCGTGGAAGGTTTCTTATCAATTCTGTGATTTTAAAAAAAGACCACCTGTCCAGTAAGTGGATACTGTCACCTATAAGTCCAGAATAACGATGGTTACCACGCCTCCGGATGCGCTACTACCTTTCGAAATTTGGGAATGGATTTAGAGAAATAAGTAGGAAATAGAGGAGGGATTATCGTTTTTTGTCACCTTTTTTCTATAAACAAAATCATTGTGATTCTTCACATAGGTACTCTCTCTTAGTAGGGAGAGAGTGCACGCTGCATTACCACTACCGCTAAGCGCACTCGACTGGCCCCGTTACCCCCTTCTCACAGAAGACTACCTTGAAATATACTGCATTTCCTACTTTATCGTATTTCTCAATGTATTTACGTGTTTCGGTAGTGAATATGATATTCCAGGGCCTCTTCCCATTCCATCCTATCCTATCCCAACCCTTTCTCTTAATCCATTTCTTAATCTGCAAAGGTAGGCAGCGCATCTAGGGGCGTGCCAACGTTCGTCATTCTGGACTGATGTTGGCATGTATCACGACAGTATCCACTTACCATAGGGTGGACTGTATGCTCGTATGCCGTCTTTTTCTATAAAAAAAGAACTCTTTTCAAAAGTGACAAACTAAGAAGCGTCAGTTATATATACCTAACACGTAGAGTTTAAGATTGAAATGTTTGTACTCGATTGTCACTTGAAGTGGAAGCCTCATATTTGAAATTTAAATTCGAAATTAAGTAAATATATAACTATATGTCCTGAAGAACGTAACTAGAAACGTATCACTAAAAACTGCACATTACGCATACCACGCGCACGTGGCCTCAAACTTGCGGTAAGGTCTGTTACACTGGGGAAGTGCTGAGGGAGTATGTATACATTTTACCCCTGTTTAAAACTCAAAGTAATGTACCTGGGTTTGGCGATAAATTTATATGTTTGGCGCAAATCAAAGAGGTAGCTGCGTTTTATATTTTAATAAGCTGAAAATATTGACACTACCCTCGCTATATATCTTTGATGCTTGGGTATTTGTTAAAGAACACCTAAATAATTGATAGAAATTAGACATCCAAGAGGAAGAAGGAATTAAATTGAAATGTAGGTACCTATTGAAAAAACTGTATTTGTATACTAAACTGTATTAGCCGAAAAAACTGTATTAGCCCCTAAATCATTTAATAAATCACCTGACTCCATAAAGGAACTGACTTGTAGACAATTTAAAATAAAACTAGAAAAATATACTGACTAAATGTTATTACACACTCCATGAATATTTATTAGGTGACATTAATGTATAGACTCCTAATTTTATATTATTATATATAATTATTAATATTGTTAGACATGTCCAATATAAGTTATAAAAATTGCATGCCGACAGCGGGTAAGTTGCATGTTGATATTTACTACAATATCCATCCGAAACTGGCATTTAAGAAGTTTGAAGTGTGTAATATTTCATTGTTGATAAGTTTGAAGTTTGTAATATTTCATTGTTGATAAGTTTGAAGTTTGTAATATTTCAGTGTTGATAAGTTTGAAGTTTGTATTATTTCAGTGTTGATAAGTTTGAAGTTTGTAATATTTCATTGTTGATAAATTTGAAGTTTGTAATATTTCAGTGTTGATAAGTTTGAAGTTTGTAATATTTCCGTGTTGATAAGTTTAAAATTTGTAATATTTCCGTGTTGATAAGTTTGAAGTTTGTATTATTTCAGTGTTGATAAGTTTGAAGTTTGTACTATTTCAGTGTTGATAAGTTTGAAGTTTGTAATATTTCATTGTTGAAGGGTTTGAAGTTTGTAATATTTCAGTGTTGATAAGTTTGAAGTTTGTAATATTTCCGTGTTGATAAGTTTGAAGTTTGTATTATTTCAGTTTTGATAAGTTTGAAGTTTGTACTATTTCAGTGTTGATAAGTTTAAAGTTTGTTTTATTTCAGTGTTGATAAGTTTGAAGTTTGTAATATTTCAGTGTTGATAAGTTTGAAGTTTGTAATATTTCAGTGTTGATAAGTTTGAAGTTTGTAATATTTCAGTGTTGATAAGTTTGGAAAGTTTCAGTGTAAGTTTTCAGTGTTTATTTTATTGGAACTTACACAGTATACTAGTTTATACACAGAGTATACACAGTATACGTACACAGTATACTACAATAACTGTAAGTCAGTTTGAACCAGATTTATTTAGGTAAAGACCTAAACAGCCTGATATGTCAAAAAAAAATAAACATAAGTGGTTATATAGCAGAATCAATCCCCAAAAAGACTCCATTTACTGCATATAACCATCACAATAACATTAATAATGTATTATAACACAAAGAAGTATTTTTTTATGAGTATAACACAATTTTGCTGAATCTAAATTGGCTCACTAGTTTTTTTATTAACAAAAATATTCAAAAAATCTGGTAGATATTCTCAATTTTTTTTTAAACTAGTTTCAGTAATAAACTAGTTTAGACAATTGAGAAGTTAATATTAGGTAGGTACTTATTATTATAATAAGTCATTATAATAAGATTCTGTGGATAGGTACATGATCCAGATACATCTCGCTTGTAAAAAGTACATGTAAAAAGAAAGTGTAATAAAAAAATTACATATTTAAATAACGAATATCATTCTCTAGAACCGTCTCAGATTCGTCATTATGAATCAGATATTATGATATATAATAATTATCGTCGGCTCATTTGTGTGGTCGATGTAACGAGTGAATGCGAGGAGGGACGGGTCGGACGACACCATGTATCAAATTTGATACAGCGCCTCGTTAAACTTGGGTAAAAATGAACGCAGTAAAAACTTGCGAGGTGACGGATTTTTAAAGATTGACCCAAGTAACAGGATACAGAGGAAAGCGGTTGGTAATGATTTACCAAGTGGTAAAACAACTAAACACTGTTCAAGTTAAGAAAAGATTGATTTCTGATATAGTATTATCAGTCACCAAATGACCAATTACGAGACGAAGCGTTCCTCGAATGATCAATTAACGCTGTATAATTGATTCTTATTCTAATTATTTGTACATAATTTCACATCTTATATATTTTGTAAGTTATATACTTATATATATATTCTATAGCTGAAGTGGCAGTGGGTAGGGCACATAGCTCGAAGAACCGATGGCCGATGGGGCAGAGGGGTTCTCGAATGGAGACCACGTACCGGCGGACGAAGCCGAGGACGTCCATCTGCTAGATGGACAGACGACCTCATAAAGGTTGCGGGCACCCGCTGGATGCAGGTCGCTGCCGATAGGTCTAAATGGCGGACAATGGGGGAGGCCTATGTCCAGCAGTGGACGTCCAAGGGCTGAGATGATGATGATGATGATGATATATTGTAATATATAGTGTATATTATGTATATATAGTGTAACACTGTGTATATATTATATCTAATTATGTGTAGGTACTATACACCATGTACCTGTAATAAAAATATCTATTTCCTCTCTACCCAAAGTCTGGCTATTAGCGATAATATCCGCCTTTTGTGCATTTCATATGCTACAATGTCTGTTACTGTTTACATGTCTACAATGTCTACATTATTCCTGTCAATGGAAACATGGCTTAGATATACTTATATAGAGTGTAACTACTTTTCGCCGAAAGTCAATAGACATTATAGTTATAGACTATAATAATAATTGTAACTAATTAACAGCATCAAGTACACAGTTAGTTACTTTCTATTACACTATTATTATTACACAATTTAGAAACGTTTACTACGCTATTTATTTTATTTATTTAACAAATTATATTAAGGCTGGCACAAAAGGCGAGCTTAATGCCTTAAGATATTCTTTACCAGCTAAACTTTGGGTTGATCAGAGAGATAAGTTAGGAAGTGCGATGCGAAACTTGTTTCCTAATACACAAAACGCTTAATAATATACACATCTTTTTTACAATAATCAAACAAAAACTCAACTTACTTCACGAGTTTCCGCCAAAAAGTCCGCCCGTCTATCACGTTTTCCTCAATCCACCGTATGAGACCTATATTCGACAGCGGAGAGACAAATTGGATGATGTTGGTGTGGTATTGGTACTGTGATTTAATATTGCAGATGAGTTATAATTTAATCGTCATAATTTATACTTCTTTTTAATCGTTAGAAACTGTTGGTATTTTTTTATAGTTGTGCTAAATAAACTTGCTGTAGGTCTATAGAAAATGTCACTAACCGTACATATGTTTAAGACCGTAAGTCTATAATTGCCGTAGCCGTACAATAATAAAGCTTCACTGACCTGAAAGCTGTCTGGTTCACCGAAGTCTTCTGCCGGCGCCGGCCCTTGGTTCTCCTGTGTTGGCACTTAAAGACACTAATGCACGCACAATAAGGAATTTGGCGTAATAAAATGGAAGATTGAATATAGCGTTGCGGGAAATTATATTTTTATTATATTAGCGGTAATTTATGTAACTTCACGGTAGGAAGTTTTGCGTATGTTGTCTAGCCGAACGTCTCCGCGATACCTCCGCGATGCAACTGTCGCGTCGTCGTTCACAACGACATCTGTCTATATTTTTGACACCTCATTGAGACTTGCTAATAAAAATCAATGAAGCTAGTTCTTGACAAGCGGCGGCAATCAATCGCTCGTCCAGACACGAAAGTTTTGCTTGCTGGTCTTACTGGCTGACACGAATGGTAAATATAACTATCTAGGTTTATTTATATTCATAGATATTTCATATGAAAACGTTACCTCATTTCACTTGTACCACCGCTCGCTAATGACTAGTTTGGGAATAACGTTTATCGTGGAGGCTAGCGCAGGTTATAGCCCGGCAATTCGTCACGGCGACACTGTTCTGTGCGGTTCAGTATTCAGCTACAATGGCCGTACCACGACTCATGCACGGTTGGATCAATCAACATTTGAATTCAACTTTCATGAGTGTTGTACGGAGACACAGTGTGCCTATATTCATTATTTATTATCTCTTTTTGCACTATATTGTACAGAGGCGGATTTAAGACACTTAGGGCCTTAAGGACTTAAGGCGGACTTGGGACTGTATTTAAGGCAGACTTGGGACTGTACTTAAGGCGGACTTGGGACTGTACTTAAGGCGGACTTGGGACTGTACCTAAGGCGGACTTAGAACTGTACTTAAAAGGCAATCTCTACCAGTCAATCGTTAGATGATTTAGGCGTATAATGTGCAGTCCGCAGAATGGAGAATTCACGTGGTTACAAAAGGACTTATGCTATTAGGTGTTTATATGAAAAATATATTGAATATCCGCTTTAAATTTTTTTCTCTTTTAAATAGAGGTTTTTGATTTTTCCTTTAAAATATGACACGGTGTTTTTAAATGAAAAACCCTCACGCACACTCCACCAACTATAATACAGAAATGTGACTCCAATATGTGCAAATATTGTGAAATTCCGCTATAAAATATTTTTTGTATGTATAGATTTTTCTTTTAACATGACACGGTGTTTTTAAATGAAAAACCGTCGCCGCCGACTATAATATAGAATGTGACGCACAGAATAATGAGGTTTAAATGTATCTCATGAAAGATGATGGTGAGATGATCTCACAGCTATTTCCTACATCAATTAGCGGTTACAATACACCTACACTGGCTTTTTAAAGTTTCGCAATAGTCATTGTGAATAAATGTTATGCGTTTCGGTTAAAATGGTTAAGGAAACGACGTGTATAGTGGTAAGTTCTTGGAAGCTAATGAAAAACATTACACGATGATGACAAATTTGCGTTGTTAAAAACTTCTACAATTTAAGGCCGAAATAAATAGACAATTAGACACAATCATGTTTTATAGCTCCTTTATAATACAGTTTTATAGCTATTAAATTTTATAGCTGCCAGTGCAGTGGCAAGTTTTCTTCGTTAAGCTGCTGGATATCCAGCCCAGTCGATGTGTATCAGTGGTCGCTCACTAGTGATAGTAGGTTTACTGAGGACAGAGGTGGACTTCTTGGAAGCATACGAAAGATGTAGCCTTTTGCCCTCGTTTGATTATCACAAAACATTATGCACAAACACTAGGCATTTTGAAGTTTAATAAACTATTACTATTACAACCTTTTTAAATCCCATTGGAGGACACTATCGCAGGGGGATAGTGCACGCTGCAATCCAACAGCCACTGGGCGCGCTCGACTGGTCACGTTACCCCTCTCTCACAGAAGACTACCTTGAAATGTACTGCATTTCCAAATCCATTCCTATATCTCCAAAGATAGGCAGGGCATTCGGGGGCGTGCCAACGTTTGTCATTTTGGACTAATGTTGGCATGTATCGCGGATGTCTATGGGCGACAGTATCCATTTACCATCAAGTGAACTATATGATCCATAAAAAAAACACAAATTTCATATCCAATACATATTATTTACATTAATCAAACAAAAACTCAACCCTCACTTATCGAGATCTCGTCAGAAAGTCTAAAACTTCATTACAGTTAGTCCTACAAACTGCGGACTTAATGCCTTTAGGCTGTGGTTCTTAAACTTTGCTGAATACAGATTTTCCAAGGTGTCCAAAGCCAAGGCCCAAGGCCTATTGATATAGATACTTGTTTGTACTTTGCGAAATATCCAATATAATCCAACACGCGGATCTGGAATTAAAATTAAAAATTCTGGAATTAAAAACGTACTTTAATTCATGCTTTCCTCTCGATATTTTCCATTACCGCCGAGCTATTGCGCTATTTTCAACTATTGCATTATTTTAGTGACACGTTGAATACATTGACACGTTGACACGTCTTGAGTAGGTACCTAACGCCTCGAGTAAACTAACAAAATTGCACTAAATGCATATTCTATATCCATGGTTGCAATTATATTGACTGTTCTCGTCACTTTGTAAAGCTATAGTTTCATCTCGGAAATAATAAAAAATAGTCGAGTATTGAATCTAATTCCCTTAACGATTATTAGCTACTTCGCTTCGAACTAGGGGTTAATTATCAACATTTAGTTTTCTGACGCGGCTGGGATAATTAACATGTTAACTCAACCAATTTATGCTTGATCATAAAAGTTTGAATAATCTTGATAGTGATCATAAAAGACATACATTTAGTATGTCTGATACATATACTGATACATTTAGTTAAAAATAATTTTGGTTAGTTAAAACTAGTTTTGCTTCAAACTCCAAATTTACTTGTCAGTAAATTCTGGTTTTTAATAGGACTGTTAAAGGTGTACGCCGATTTGGCGATCGGGTGTTGGCTCAGCAATCTGGCTCTGAGAACCAGATGTTAAAGTTACACGCCGATGGCTATCGAAGGCCAATGTTGCAGGCCACACGCCTTAGCTTTAACGGGGGGTGTAGGGATTTAGGCTTTGCCGGTCTTGATGTTGGTGCAGGGATCTCGGCAGATCAGGTGTTGGGGTGAATACGGAAATAAAACGCCGCTCTGGTTTACATAAAAACACAGGGGTGCGGAGGGAGCGGCAACGGGCAGCAAGCTCACTTTTCTTCTTAGGTTTTTCACTGTACAAGTGCTGAGGACGAACTGGCTTGCTGGCTGTTAGGCCTTTGTCTTTTTATAGGGGTTTGCTGCCCTAGCGATCCCCCCGTTCCCTGAGGAAATTTTAATGCTATTAGCTCTCCACTTTTGTACATAATATCTAGGTTACAAGTCTTATTTATCTGGGCCGGTCCTCTTATTGCACGGAGGATAAAGACTATTTTCGGTGGCGAAGTTTAGGTATTTTCCTTTTAATTTCCTTTTTTCCTTATTGTCCCTCCCCCCCTCTGTGAGTAGCAAGAGGTGTGGGAGGACCGGGGGTGCACGGCTTCTCAGTGGCGCCGATACCGGAACTACGCCACCTAGCCCGCAACTTTTGTTCTAGAATTTATCCTAAATGAAACACACTGCGAGCGGTAGTCTTTATTTTAAACCTTATTCTAATTCCCTGACTTATAACCTAGGTATCCTAGTACTTTGGAGAGCGAGAATAAGACATACAAAACATAAGACAACACAATAAACATAAGTAAATGAGATGTTGTAAATACGTAAAAACAATAGTATATCATAATCCTTAACATTTTACATTATATCAATACCTTATCTAATCATTTTATATAATATCGACATCTTATGATAACGTGTTATGTATGTGTTAACATTTTATTATTCCGGAGGAAGGGCACGTGAATTTCATTCTTGACCAAAATCGTGCCGCTTAAATTTTACTACTTGCGGAACTCTGTTTAGACGGCCCTCTTTTCCTCCGAAATGTGTGATGTTAGCACATACATATTTCGCGCACTGATTCTATATTGTACACATAGGTATATAGGCACCGCACTTTCACTATTCACTTATTCTGTCGTGCACAAGGACTTAACTTGTTAAAACTTGTTGAAACGAAGTTACAAAATTAGTTTTTACTAGGAAAGATGCGTTTTTAATAAAAACGGGTTTAAACTGTAACACACAATACGTACGTTTATAGTAATTATGCAAGGTTTTTTTATTATTTTAAATTAATTTATGCAAGTAACATTTAAATTTTGGATGTCCATTTTTATGGCAAACATGTAGAACTTCTGTGTTTTTTCAATGTTCAGCTAATAAATAAATTATAGGTACAAACTACAAGTATATTATGTAGTTGGATAAAGTTTGTGAAGCTCTACAACAATTATTGTCCAAACATATCGTATATTGTTCTAAAAAATATGAAGATTTCTTTTCTGACTGACTCCCATCGGTTTTTTCTTTCGATTACTTTTTCCAGAAGCATCTACCACAGCCTCCACAATACCGGGTATCTGGTATCCCGGCGGGTGACCGGTCTTCATCAATTAAACGGATCTCTTCATTGGCCGCCCGTCGTCGGCACCACAAAGGCTCATTAACGGACGATCGAGTTACGCTGTTTTAAAGATGGCTGCATATTATGATTTCGTGAATCTTTATCGATTGTATTGTAAATTGCAACCAACAACAAGGGACGTATAAAAGGATAGGGATCCGAAAATTTAATAGCTGCCAGAGCAGAAGACATGCAGAAAAAAGGAACTAAAAACCGACTACTTTCCAGTAACTGAAATAAACAATGGATAATTAAGTACTAAGAACGTCAACACAAAGTCGAAGGACGTATGTTTATTGCCACCAAAGAACCCGATTCAAACCCACCTTTAAATTTGCTGCCATCGATTTGCTGCCACTTTTAGTATTTCTGTTGCTTATTTAATTTGTATGTATGTAGGTCACGGGCTTCCTCTAGTAAATTCCCGGGAGAGTTTCGAGCCGTAATCCACCGCGCGGGCCCAGTGGCCCATTGGTGGATCACATTCTCTAGATCTTTTTTTATTTCTGTACCATGCGCGTTCCCTAACGATGTTAACCCCACCGCCGAGCTAGTGTCAATTTTAAAAAATCCGTACCTATTTAAGTAGAAATTCAGTGGTACGGGCCGATATAATCACACGAATGTGATTATATCCCTTTTTAAATATTTATTTATTTAATTTTATTTATACTTTATTGCATCATCAAACATGAATTAGAAAACAGAGGAAGAAGAGAAAGATGTACAAAAGATAAGTTTTAATTGGAGATCTCTTCTAGCAGCTATATCTCTGTAGCCGAATATTCTTTCAAGATATTTTGATTTTAAAATCATGGATCGCAATACTCTTTATCTAAAGATACCTACAAGTCAACAAAATGCATTTGTACTTTTCTAGATAATAAGTAATCATAGTAAACATCACTCTATGAGGTTTATTTATCCTAAAGCAGTTCAATACATTTAATATATTTACTTAAATACATGAGTAATAAAATTATACTAAAGCCTATATACCAGAATAATCTGAAATTTACTGGTAAAAATAAAAACATAGATACGTAATTTTTGTCATAACCTAACAATGGCAAAACTTCTGTCTGTTATGCTCTTCAAGTCAATGCTCATTGCTCAGTCGATCTATTTTCAGTGACCGCTCGAATATACCAATTATCCGCCTCCTTGCCTTTATTAATCGAAGTCTCGATTGTTAATTACGATCGATTTACTTAATTAGGCGATATGAGTTCACCTGGTCAAGGAAAAAGTGCCCAATTACTCGAGTAAAAAGCAAATACACTGGCGCAATTTCAATTAATAATGATTCCATATACCTACTTTAGACTATGAACTTTATACTTTTTACTAAAGTAAAAAAAAAATACTTATACATTCGCAATTTCGTAATTCCCGGAAATGCCAGGAGACCTGGAAACGATTCATACTACATGTAGCAGAATTAACACGATAAGCAATCTTTAATCTTAATTCCACACGCGTGAATCTGAGGGCATCAGCTACGAGTAATGACTAACATCGATTCCAAAGTACATAAGAACCTAAATAGACTACTGGCATACTATTATTAGTGGTAAGGACTCGTCTATCCTAATTTTTATAATAATAATTATCAGTCCAGAAATGGACCCACTGCCACGAGACCGGCTACCCTCACGAAACTAAACGCATACCGTCACTGACGGGTATAAAGAGCAGAGGATAAATGTGTCAGTATCACATCGGTAAGCCACCTTGCAGATAGGTTGTAACACAATACTTTGCAAGACGCACGCGTGATAGCTTCATTGCACCGACCACCTGGGGGGATGGGGTTGGTGTTACAGTGGCCTAATGACAGCTCAGCCACACGCAGTGTTTCTTTCTTATGACAGTACCATAAGTGCTATAAAAATAAGATTTATTAGTAATTTATTTATTTATTTGCTTCAGGCAACAAAGGCCAAGAGAATATACAAATAAAAAAATACAAAATTTAAAAATTTGCGCTGTCCGTTGTTCTTTGGAAGTCGCCCTCGGAAACGCCGGAAGACTACACGCTTCGACCAGAAGTCCTCCCTGATGTACGTCTCCAGGTCGTGTGACGGGACTCGCACCACGAACGACTTGAAATGTAAGTTGTGGCGCGACTCCAGCAGTTCCACTCTGAAGTTGATTTTCGCTTTGATCTTAATATACTCCGCTAGATCTTGTAACATCTTGTGATACTTGTCACGTCTTGATGAATTTATATATTTCTAAACCACCACAGAAAAAGGGGGGCTGTTATATTAGTATGTTTGTTTGTCTGCGTGTCCGTCTGTGGTCTGATATCTCTATAGCGGTTGGTCAGATTGCATGCATTTTTTGTTGGAAAAGTTGGTATGTTTTTGTGCATAACATTGAGTTACAACTTTTGGGTGCTAAATAATACAAGTATAAGTATCGGTTTCATAGACAAAGTATTTTCTATTTTTTCTAATCAGTACAACATACCTATTACACTTCTTGTTGGTGGTTTTTAATTTATGATTATGTATATTTGTTATTAATATGATATTGTTTATTAAGTTTTAGTCTGCAATTGTTGATAATTGCGTGTGTCGTTTTGTAATAAACAAACAATCATTAAATTAATTGCCAGATGTAGTAAAAATTCGATATTGATTAAAGCTATTGACCTTCGAATTAAATTTCGATCTTCATTCCGCACTGGTATCTAAAGGAGTGTTCAATTCATTTAATATTTTTTTTATAGAAGATATGGCAGTAGACCAGGCGGGCCTCATGATGGTAAGTGGTCACCACCGCGCATAGATACCTGCAACACCACGCGGAATGCGCCTACCCTTCGGAATCCTGTTCACAGCTCCCTTGAAGAGCCCCATGTCGTAGTATAACGGAAAAACCTCAGCTGGCGGTTCATTGTACAACTTTTGGGTTCGCGGTATAAAATGTCTTCATAACCGCTCTGTACGCACCGACTCTCGGTCAAGAAAGTGCGGATGAACCGCACGAATGACGTGTGGTTAAATCCCTAAGTTGGCATCAAATTAGTTACTATCAGAAGATTGCTCTCTGTTCTTAAGAAAATCTATTAAGAATGCTTTGAACGTCATGGCTTCCTATAAAACATCAAAATACAATATTGATATTAATTGATGAATGATGATAAACCACTAAACGGCGATGTAATTGATGAACTGTCAATCAGACACGTTGTTTCACGAATAAACTGCGGTCACCTTTGCGGATGAAACCATCGGCAAAGCCTAGTGGACTTAATAAAGCGCTTAAAAACCACAATACGTGTATCACATTACTGTAATTTTGAAAAAAAAAAATCGCTCACCGTGTACAAAGAGGTTGCCATTTCGCGGTAAAACTTGTTTTTAATATAATTCTGTTGCCGGCGTAAGTTATAAGCTGAGAGCGGGGGAAAGTGACTAGGGCTGACCACGAGTGAGACGATCGATATTGTAACGATTGGCCAAGCAAACCTTCGCACGATTACAATTTTTTTTGCGTTCGTAAAAGAATTATTGCTGTTATTTTAAAGTATATACTCGTTGTTCTAACGAATGAATATATTTGTTCTAATAGGTTATATCTGCAGTCGGCGCTACCTAACTGCTTATTAAAAAGTTGATAATGAACTGCAAGAGTTTGTATTTGTGCGAATACTTTACACTAAACCCTATGTATGTGTGAGTTCGATTGCGCGGTGGCTATCAGAAATGTACCCTGCTTCAACGAGCTAGTGAAGTGAGTTTGCTCGGTGAAGCAGTGTGCCGTAAGGTTATACTTTTATTATCCTAATTAAACATAATAATTGTTACATAAGGGTAATTTTTATTTATATTATATAGTCGATAATTCGGTTCGGTTACATGAATCGTGGTCACGGCGAGGTGGTGGGTGAAGGTAATGAATCAATGTCACAACGAGACTGCGGTAGTGAGTGAAGGGAATGTTTTTATTAATAGACAAATAGACTATTAATAGTGTCTTGTTCGTTCTTTATTCTGTTGACGACTCTGAATTATTTTGTATGTTCACGTTCACATTATAGAACGAGTACCACCACTCGCAGGCGAATTTTAAAACGATTTTTTTTAAACATCTCGCACCTCTTACAACTTACACCACGGTAACGCGATACTAGTTTCACCCGACTTCGCCTGCCTTACAGCCCGACCCTAATTTTATGGCTCATTAACCAATTTCCACGTCTTTTTGCGATGAACCAATGTCTCGTGAAAGATTCTTGGATGTTTTTTTCGCTAATTTTATTATGTTTATCTAGACCGTGAACTGTGGTATCGTTTACGGTGATTATTATATCGAGTGTGTTATTTGATACACTATTGTAGTTGCCCAAATATCTAGTGAATAGTGAGTACATTTTATACACGTGTCGGTTGGTCATTTTATATTTGTCGAAATACAAATTCTCCACCCGTATTTCTCCGCTTAATATATACCGATAACAATAATAACCGAATCTTCTATAACTATTGTTATGAATATATCTAGTTTCATTCGATTTTTCGTAAATATCAGTCCTATTTATTTATTTAAACGTAACAGAAGAAGGTACATTACAGTTTTAAAAACCAATGCGTACATTCTTTATACCGTACACTCTTTCTAACGATTTCTCGAAGAATTCCACATCATACCTGCTCAGAACCCGCTCATTTGAGAAGAAAACATCTATTGCACTACGCATTGCCGATTGTTGTACACTAGTTTTGAAATTTCCAATTGAATTCGTCCAAAATGCGTACCTACCAACATGGCGGTCTGACGTAACTGACGCGGCTAGTGACGTGAGGATTGAGTCGATTAAAATCAAAAATGGTCACCTCCCTTTGACAATATTTGTGAGTATAGCCATTTTTTATATAGCTCCTTGCACATACAATAGTTAAGGTTAGTATTAAAAAGACTTCGTATGTTGGTATTATACAATTAAAAAAGAAAAACTACGACTTCACAAAAAAATATTTAAAAAAATGAGGTTTTGGTTAAAAAAATATACCTATTTTTCGATTGATCGATTTTGATTCTAAGCGACACAATTGTTTACATATCTATAAATTGATTCATCGAGTCTGCAAGTTTGCCCTGGATTTAAAGCTAAATGGTTAATTATTGATATATTTAATGATTATTAATATATTTAGGTATTTGATTTGGTTTCCTTTTCAGTAAATTGAATTGTAAAAATAGTAGTTGTAGTATTAGGTTCCGAAATAAAGCGCTAAATGGGCGCAAATGAACCTTAAGAAAGAAAAAAAATAAAGAAAATTATTTTATTGACATTGTTGTGTTCAATTGTGTAGCGAGTCTATTCTTACATTACTATTTTTTCTGGAATTGTTTTAATGATAATTGACAATAATTAATAATGTTAATGTTCTATAATAATTTTATATTTATTTTTGCACGCCCATTCTAAAAAATGTGATGAACTTTCAGTTATTACCATCGATTACTACTCACATTGCAAAAAGAAATTGTTATGCCAATCGGCACCAACTCAATATGGCGCAGCGTGCACTGCCGACACTCATTTTCAACCTTTCAACCAAAGCTGATACTTTGATGTCAATTTTGATTTTTTTTTATTCTGATTGACATTAAAATTTTGATAACTTTGCTTTAATTTTTGTCTGTCATTTTCATGATGAACATGTGGAACTACCAATAATTTCCATCTTACCATGTTTTGGCAAATGGTAAGATGCCAGAGTCAGCGCACAGCATTGGCACCTGCTATGCAAAGATGTAAAAGCTCCTAGGTTCTCTATTACTTACCAAGTTTACCTTCTGAACGTGTTGTCTTGTTACGCAATTAGCATCACAATATTGCAACATATTCCAAAGGTCAACTTGTATGTTTCATAGAAAGAATTTAATTTACTAAACCATTTGTATAATTTATTAAGTGCCCCATTTGGGACTAGGTATTTTTCTTTAATCTGAGCAATACCTGTTAATGATTTTGATCACGATCTGCTGTCAGATCGCCCCTAAATAATAATCAAGCACAAGTTAGCGAATGCTTTTATAGCTCGTTATATGCAGGTGTCTGCAGCACAATGTTTTACAAATATTCTAGCATAATTGCAGCGACATTTTAGCGCTGATAAAGTATGTTAATTTACAGGATTACACTGTAGCGGCGCTTTAGGTCGTTAAAATGTTCCAGCATTAGTTTTTAATTACTTTGCATAAACATCTCGAGGTGTCACAACAAGTATATGAGTATAAAATTATTAAATACAACACAAGGTGTAACGCTAAACTGTTGACAGTGCTATAGTTATGATGATTGGAAATTTCTTTACGGGATGAAGTCCAAAACGAAAACATACGACAATGATCCAATCACAGATATAATTCGCACACTTAGCATGCTAAAATGGCAATGGACAAATCATATCTGTCCTAGGACTGACAACCTATGAATTGACCCCTAATTGACCTATGAATTGACATATGAATTGAAAATTAATATGAATTGACCTACCCCATGGTAAATTGAGTCCCTAAATGGCGATCATGTAAACCACGATTTTAAACATTTTAAAGTTTCATATAGTAATGATTTTATACAGTATTTTTTTATGCAAATTTATCTTTTCCAAGAAAATCTTTCCAGAATGGTGAACATATTTTTGCTTAGCGGCCTATAAATGTATAAAAATGTGTCGCAAGTGCGCGAGGAGGTTTAAACGTTCCCAGTGTTGCCTCATTTTGTTGTCACCGAGTGTTGCCACCTCGTTAAAATTTCTGTGCACAATTACTGTGGCGCGCGACCAGTCACACCGTTAGGGCGCTTACACATAAATCGAATGAAACGGACGGATAGTTGTGTCAGAAAAGATAAAGAAGTTTACACACGTATTTTTGCAACATCCTTTTCACACTACGGCCTAGATCGTTAGAGTCCAAAGGAGTCTAGCGCTAACGTCTAAAAGGATTATAGGACGTGCGCCATTAATTCTCTGAATTCTACAATCCATTACTCTTTTATATATGAAGGTGACTATGAAAAGGTATATTCTGTTATACAGCCATTAAATAGGGTATTTTTGGTGTCTCTCGTCTATGTGATCAATAAATGAATTTAAAAAAGCCGCTGTAATCCGATACTTTGTTTTTTTCATACATTTGTTTGTGCACAAACCCGAATACTCAAGAAATAAATCCATAGATTTATTTTACGTTTTATTCAAAGTCTATATTCATATGTAAAAACAGAATGCAAAACAAGCTATGTTACAGAGTAAAAACTAATCGTAAAAACGTTGGTAAAAAGCACTCAAAACGTCATCACAAAAAAATTGCGTAAAATGTACGCTACTCCAAATTTTCTTCTAGGTACCAATATATACAACAAAATTATTTACTTTCCTTTTGGGCAAGTAGGATGATTGTTGGACTAGCTTTAAAAATAAGGGCATTTATATAATGAGCAGTTGGTATTGGTGAAATCATAAGATCAACATTGCCAACGGCGGTAACGGTCCGGAATCGGTTTATAAGTTCCACTTTTGTTTCACACGGGACTTGTGAAGTCACCCTTATTCAAGCTCTCGCCGCACTTATTTATTTCATTCTAAAATACTTTTTCTATCTCTACCCAACATATACGACACGAGAGAGACAGAAAGTCTGGAAAAAGCGGGAATTTAGTGAATTATCCAGAGTAACTACGTAACGCGGCCGTCTCAGTTTATTAACACTTGTTTTTCAATATTTTGTCCTTTTTTAACATACGATGAATTGTGGAGATAGAAGGTGTTTATATGGTGAAAATTGAGGTCACAGTCTACTACATGTAATTAGTCTTATTAGTGAAAAATATACTTATAAGCGTAACGAGCATAAACTTTACTCGAGAGTTGTTCTTGCAGTGACCTAGGAAATGACATTAACAATATTTTTGTTAGACGATAATGATAGTAAGAAGGATTTTGTTGTGTTTTTTTTATATATAGAAAGAAGGCGGCACACGAGCATTCAGTGTAGCTGGTGGTAAGTGGACACCACCGCCCGTGGTCATCCACGGTATATGCCAACTTCAGTCCACAATGACAAACGCTGTTACGCCCCCGGATGCGCTGCCTGCTTTTGTAGATGTCGGAATGAATTTAGAGGAGGGGTTGGGAAAATGCGAAGGGATACGATGGGATGGGATGGGAATGGGCTCTGGCATATCCCATTCACTACCGAAACACGTACGCATATTGAGGAATAAAATAAAGTGGGAAACGCAGTACATTTCAAGTTAGTCTTCTGTGCTGTGAAAATAGATAATATTTTAGAAAAAAAAACATCGCTAGACAAGAGTAGTAGATTTTTTAGACATCAAAATTCTTTTTGATTTTTTGAAATGTTTACACTTTCATAATTTTGGACCTACTAAAGCGATTTGTCTCAGCTTCGAACTGAAGCCAAGTATCATACAGTAGCTGACCTTTAGTCGAAATGTTTCCGTAATTTGAAATTGATGATCTCCACAACACTCGTAGGTCCTTCGAAATCTTCCTGAAACGTTATGAGCACAGAGTTTTTTTATCAACATTATGATTTTTTTGCTACTATATACCATTACCATTTTTTATATTTATTACCAGATTTCTTGCTTAGATTCGGACTTATGACAAATTTATGGAATCAAACGTTACTTTTCAAAAATTCATTATGCAATGCAGTATTAAAAAATACATTACTTTGAGTCACATGATTGCCTGTTATCCTTGAGAATTTTTCGTGTTAGAACCCAACTCGAGTTGATATAATTGTATCTGTGTGTATTCGAGCTACGCTCTAAAATGCTAAGCTGAAATGGGCTGGACACGTCAGTCGCATGCGTCCAGAAAGGTGGACGAAAATCATTACCGAGTGGATGCCACAGAACAGAGACCCACATAGAGACAGACCGAGGAGGACGACTTACACTTAGAGGCGCCTTAGATGCATAACATGGAACTTGGCAAGCACAGCATTTAATAAGACGGTCTGGCATAAAAGACGGGAGGCGTTTGCCTAACAATGGGATACAATTACAGGCTAAGTAAAAAAAAATGTGTGTACAAACCCGTAACATCATTTAATCGGATATTTAATAAATTGTAGATTTCTCTTATAGACCAAAAAAATCACTTTAATGTTTTGTTCCATAGCGTGGAATAAAACATTAAGACGCTATCCGAAGAAACTTCTGATCTTAATATAAGCATTCAAAAATTTCTTAGCATACTTATCTAAATACTTATCTAAATTACTTTCACTGTACTCACCCTAGATAAAAAGTGAAACCAACCCTCGCAACGTCTGTGGGTCAATCTGACCATATGGTCTAAAGACCCAGTAGACACCAGGTGGGCCGCCGGTGGCACGGTGACCGGCGTACCGCGTGATGTGATGCGTTTGAAACCAATACTCGATACCAGATATTAACAAGAGACGGGTTACAGTGGCGGACATTTAAATACGGACACTATATTTTTTTTTTGTTACGGCCTAAGATAATTTATTTCTCAAAAGATTTCATAAATCACTTATCGAGAAGCAAATATGCATCTAAATTACAATTATACCTTCAGCTTCTGCTGGATTAAAACCTTCCCAAGGTCCATCACACTCCATCATCTTTTGCATTTTCAGTATTATGGTAAGTACAAACTACTTTTTTTAATTATGTTTACAAATATTAAGTCAATTTATTTATTTATTTGAACTTTAGCACCTCACCAAAAATATACAAAGGGCGGATTTAATGCCTAGTGGCATTATCTGCCCATCAACCTTTGGTTAAACAGAAATGTAGGAGAAATGCAAAGCAAGTCCTTGATTAACTGAACACAAAATACCTAGTTCAATTTCCCCCACTTTTTTAATTGTATTTATTTCATTGTTTTGCATACGGTCAGCATTAGTCGTGTTATAGTGTTTTTTTTCCATGATGTAGATATTTGTATATATTGTATATAAAGTAGATATTTAAAAAATCTGATAATGTTAAGAAACAAGAATAAAAATATCTAAGCTTACTGCTCTCTACTGACCAAAAGTAGTATTGGTTAGTAAGTTTGCAAGGACGTGTAGCCGAATGAGCTGTACATAATGCGCGCCGAGTAAAAAACGCGCAAATCCCGCAATCCCGGCGAATCCCGGCGGATCCCGCGCACCGCACGTATCGCGTTACGTTCTAATGGAGCATGAACACGACACGCCACGCTGCCCGTGTGCACTCTACCTTATATCGAATATCGTGACACACTGCAAGACATTTCTTAAAACGCCAGCACACTAATATTTAAATTGCCTTTTTGTTAACTGCTTGATTAAAAGTGATTTATGGTTCCCAAGGTTTTTTAATAAGTAGGTATAGGGTATTCTATAAAATGGTGGGATAAAAATAAAACCAAGTATAGACAAAGTAACACCCAATGTAAGAAAAACACTATCAACATTGGCGTAAACTCCAAAAGTAAATAATAAATAACATATATAGGTATATTACATTAACATATATTGTACCAAATTAATGTTTTTATACTCATTAACTATAGAACTTAAACAATCATTCGTTTTTTATTATAAGTAATATATGAATGAAATAAAAAGTTAAACTCAATAAAGATATAAACGTTATTATGAGTAACATGTCTATACAGATATTGTCATTCCTATTTAAAGAATTATCTCGAATGGAGCAAATCAAATAAATTGAACTCTAAACCCAACACACTCCAATATACAGTTGACCACAGTTAAATCCACATCCATTATCTGGAATACCGGCTAAAATAGACCTTTTTACTTTCTATTAAAGTCGAAAATGGAGACTGTAAAGAATGATGTTAGAATGAGTTTGTTCGATTGTAAAGACAAACTAATTAAATTTACGAGCTTCAGTCGAAACGCAAACATGGCTGTTTACATTGACAGATTGAGAAGCGTCAGGGGCCGTTTACGCCCCACAAATTGTATTTTAATTTTTTAAGCGGGCAACACTAACAGTCGACTGTGATTGGTCGGTGGGAGATAGCGCGCGTCATTTATTTTAATTCGTCCCTTACGGTTGACAGCTCGAGCAATGCTCAATCGTATTTGATGTCCCCTCTTTTGACATTAATTGAAGTAAGAGATTACGATTGAGTTTTTAAATTGTAGTAGATGCTTAAGTTTGTTGGGGCATGAGAGATCGAGGTGGTAATGTCATAATGTCCAAATACAAACCGCTAGTCAAAATTACTTAAACCAAGCAAGCGTGAGAACAATTAGGTACAAAATGTTATTGCGGCACGCAAACAACTTATGTAAGATGAATAAAGTTCATATTCCGTGCTAATAACTGAAAAAATAAATTACACTGGTTTTTAATGTTATTTCTGTGTTTGGGGTCACATGGCTGCCTTTTGAATAAGATTACTACGGAGTTGCAAAGATATTAGTAATTATGCTAACAAATAATATGTTTCGTGTTCATAGCATTTTGTTCATAGATAGTAACCGTAATCGTAACTGAAACTAGCCCTTTATCGTCCACTGCTGCGTTAGGCACTTATGCTTACCCGTGCAAATTGTGTATGAGGGTTTTTTAGTGGATTGTGGTAAGGACTTTGTTATTAAGCTTCATACTAACTTATCAAGCTATCAATATATTTATGTTAACATGTGCTAAACTCATTTCAGAAATATGTACACAAGTAGGTTATACATACAGACTACATCTGCAACCATCTGCAATGAATTGTTATCTAGGATAAAATACAGCCAATCTAGCGATGCTCTAGGTCAGCGTTTCCTAAACCGGGGTCCGCGGACCCCCGGGGGTCCCCGAGTATCTCCGTGGGGGTCCACAGACCCACCTCTGGATTACATAAATGAAATAAATAAATTCCACCAAAAGTCTCGTGATCGCGACCGGGTAGCGTAGCAATAAAATCATTAACACGGCGAACGGGTGACTATCATCTGGCACCATTGCTGCATTCATGGAGAGGCATTAGCTGCTAACTAAGACTATGCCAGAAATATTGAAGAAACAGTATTAGATAACATTGTGCAGGTGGTAAATTTTATAAAAGCTAGGCCTCTACATTCCTGTATTTTCACTATAATTTGTGAAGACATGGGAAGCTTTCACAAACAGTTGTTAGGTATAGCACGCTGAAATGCGCTGGTTGTCTCTCGTAGCAAAGTTGTGTCGAGGTTTTGAGCTGAGAGATGAAATAGAATGTTTTTTTTTTAATAATTCTGCAGGCGGCGTCAATAAACATGCTCGTCTAGGTCGTATATCAGGGTTTTTTTTTTTAATTTACCCCTGAAAACTAATGTCGTCTTTTTTTAAATTCCATGAACTGCTTTTCTCAGGCAAAAACAATCTATTCTTAGCTCTGTTATTTGATTGAAAGTAAGAGTTTGCGCCGATTTCGCCATACTTATAATAATGACCTATCTGGTCATATTTGTTTCTTACATATTGTGTCTAATATGCCGCGTCCATAGGATAATTGGTCCGTGGTGATACACAGCTGATTTACTTGATTATTTTACACAGCAGTGGTGATTTAATTATTTGCTATTTGTGAAATAATTTACGTATTAATGTGAAACAGATGTGGAAACTGTTATTTCTTAGTAAACACATCTAATTAGTAAGCCTAAAGCGTCAAACACAACATGCCTATCGCCTGCTGGAGCAGGTATGTGCCTTGCATGGAACTCTTGCCTTTTCGAGCGGAATTGTAACGCGCGCGTTTGACTGCTAATAAAAACTTCTGCATACAGAAAGCGTGGCGGTTGCGTTGCGAATGTAGTGTGCAAACGGCCCGTTACGTCATACAGTTTAACAGATTCAGTGTCACCTTCAAATGCGAGTCATCGCCTTAGCTGTAAGATTTTTTTTATAAAACGAACCGTAATACAAAAACCAAGTTTGCACATTATTTTATTGGAATATATTATTATAATTTGTTACTTTACATACATTGCTATATTTTCTTGAGCATAATATAAAGACACGATAGTTCTCGATAGTATAAGTAAGCAATCGGCTACAATAAATTAGTTATTTTGCATTGTATACATAGTAAGCTCCGTTTTTGGCAATAAGCTTAATTTACATAACAAGTTCACATTCCTGTTCTGCTGTGGATTTTTGTTCCTAAATGAAATACATAAATAAATTAATGACGCGCCTAATGCGTCATTGACACAGTTAACATTTCTTTATTATTTACTAATACTTAAGGGTGAGCGTTGACAATAAGCGTCATCACTGGTTAAAGATCGAAATGTATATTAAATAATTATAATAACACAAAGTTTATTATTTTCCAATATCTTTGGCCAATGTCAATATTTCGGTTAATAATCGTAATATTCGATACTTGTTGACATTATAACATTCGATCATTCACATTATTGTTACAACAGATTACGTACATAATATTTTTAGTGGCTACAGTATGATGCTAACATCTCTCACTAGACCGCGCCACGCAACCGCCCCGCGCTCTGTGCGCCAAAGTCTTAATACGTTGAGAAGAAAAAGAAGTCGGTGGTCTAGTGAGATAGCTTCGCAGCATATGGTACATATAGGATATACTGTTGTTACGAAATTGCCTTATGCATTTTAACCAAACAGGGCTTGTTTTTTGTCTAACATAATATCTAAACTTCCTTTAATAATAATAAGTATTTTTTATTAGTGTGTTAGTGTAGTGTATCAAAACTTTTCCGAATGTGAAGATCAAATGTGGTTCGTTGATAAAACTGCTCACAGCCCCCCCCCCCCCCCCCCCATCCTGGACTACCCGCCGCTTCAGTCAACTCGTGACCACGGCTGGTGTAGCTGGTAGCCTTTAATTTTACGCGTTTAGATTCGATTTACAATACGATGCCAACATTTACACGTCATACGTCATACGCGGTCTCCATTCGAGGGCTCGTCTACGCCATGTGTTAACTTCGGTTAATATTCGACAGAGAGTCTTGGGCATGATCGGGAGCAGGCTGGACAGCTCGTGTGTGAATCACCGCTGCAGATACTCCACGGTAACACAGCAGCAGGGATTGACACATTTTTTGTAACAATAAAATTATAAAGAAGGAAATAGTAACAAAGTTTTAAAGTTACATTGTTGGTAACCACTGAGTTTCGTTACTTGCAAATAAATTATTTATTTATATGTATTAACAATTATTTCATTAGTTATTAATTTTATAGAAACATAGTAGATGTTTATCGGCATCTGTGTTAGAAGAATGTTGTGTTAATAGCAGCATGCAACTAGCTCTTTCAGTATCCACTTGTGGACAAGGACCTATTCAAGCACATTGCCTTGCGCATGAGAGATGTATGGCCTTAAAATGTCACGCTGGACAAGCGGGTTGGCGAGTCCACTGCTTTAGAGGTGGTGTAATTCCTCAAGGCTTGTGGTAACCAGTTTGTTATCGGTTAGTCGCCCTTTAGCACACTTACGGGAATAGATAGCGTGGCGCTATTCTGTAACCCTCGGACATATTACGGCACAGCATATTAATGATTAAAATAAATATTTAGAGAATTTATCGCTATTGCCTCATATCTCCAAATAAACTGTTTCAAAAATCAATCTGAACAAAATCGCTCTCTACCATAATAAAAGGTCCTACAAAAGCTATGCAAAAACTGAACAGATTCGTACAGAAATGCGATACCGCAAAGTCAAAATTGCGTGAACATTTAAAATGGATTCAATGGGCTTATGGGGGCTTGTCTATGGTGAATTCATTGCATCTACCCGACAATGGGAAGAATACTTCATCGTTGTTCATTTAGACGTCTGTGTGGATTACTTACGGAAGGCTGCCTTGACAGTTGAACTAAAGAGGGAGGTTTATGTATTTTTGTGAAGGTGTAAATGGAAGTGTGAAGCGTTATGTGTTTACTACCGTAATATGGGTATAGGCTTGTGTATTTATGGTGAGATTAAATAAAGGTCAAAAGAAATTGTATCGTCTATATTTAGAAGATAATCCTTAAGACTATTAGGACCTACGAATATTTTGTACCGCCTATCCATAGACGATATTATTTTATCTCTTTGTTTTACTTTATTTTCATATATACTCGTATTGCTGTATCTCATTTTATTTCTATATTTCAAACCTGTCCGTTGCCGGCAGTGTAGAATGAGGGTGACAGAGTGCACACACACCCGCTGGGCGCGTTCGACTGGCCACGTTACCCCTCTCTCACAGAAGACTACCTTAAAATGTACTGCATTTTCCACTTTATCCTAGGTGGTAGAGGTAAAGTATACCAGAGCCCATTCTCATCTCCTTCTCCCCATTTTCCCAACCCTTACTAAAATCCTTTCCTTAATCTGCAAAGGTAGGTATCGTCCGGGAGCGTGCCAACGTTTGTCACTCTAGCTAGACGGATGTTGGCATGTATCGCGGATGTCTATGGACGACAGTATCCAATTACCATCAGATCAGGTGGACTGTATGTTGGTCTACCGCCTATTTTCTATAAAAAAAACCCACGGGCTGAGAAATGACTAACTTAGAGTAAGAACTGTTATTACTTCTAGTTACACACACACATTTTGTTTTCAGAAACCATTAAAAGGATCACCGCTAACTAAAAAAGATGTCGGACACTTGGGAATCAATATTGAAATCGCAATAATTCACAGCAACATTGCATTTTAATATCCTTCACATTGCCGGCTAATACAAAAGAAAAAAAAATCCAAAAAACTTTTAATGGCATTAGGTAGAAAGAAATAAAAAGTATCGTCTTTTGTTAGACTGTTTGTGTGTTCGAGAGCACCTCAAAAGGGTTGAAGGGCATAATGAGAGGTCTCTCAACGATCAGAAAATATGAAATATGTTTCGCATTTATTATACAAGACATTATTGAGATTTAATAAGAAATGTTCATTCACAAAAATATTCTTTATTCATTCTTTGTGAAAGACCGACGAGTTATCTCGTTATGTCTTTGTGCGTGTATCTTCAAATAAGACCAGTAGATAAATACTCGGGTATTTATTGAAAAGAGTTATAATTATAGGTTATACCTTATATAGTTTATAGTTGTACTTGTACTTGTATCAGCCTACAACGTCCCACCGCAGGGCACAGGCCTGCCCTAGTAAATCACTGAGGGCTTTCTGGTCGTAATCCACCGGGACCGGTGCGGATTGGTGGATCACATACTCCAGACTATTCTTTTATTTTTTTTAAAATGCGTACTTTTAAATATAAACTCAGTGGTCCGCGCCGAGGATTTCAACTGACGATCACACGAATGTGGGTCGAGTATAGATAGAGGGCGGTGATAGCCTGCTATAATCAACCCATTTTTATTTTTTTATCGTCCAATATTGGAAACGGGCCTTATCACGCACATTGTCTAGTGCACGAAGGATGTATGCTAAAACAGCATAAAGTGTCTAACTAGGGTTCTTGATTAGTAAAAGTCCACACTTTATTTGACACACTTTATTCTCGTAGGTATGTCAAGATTTACATTAGCGATTTAGATTTTTGAAGAAAGAGGATGTCACTGATATGATAACGAATTATTAGAAATTGACTAGAACAAGATTGAATAGAAATTTATAATGAACAGAAACTAAAAATTGCGCATGCATTCGCCGTCGGATATCGGTAGTGACTGCGCGGCGCCCGCTCGCTCCGCTCTGCGCAAGCGCCTTCTACAAGCGGCCGCGCGCACATTTCTTAAGCAAATTTAACATCGGCCGGCGGGTTTGCTTGCCTAATTAAATTAATTGCAGTGTAGGCAAGGTTCCTACAAGCACACTGGCCATGCGGGTTGACGAGTAGGTACTGTCTTTTAGACGTAACGTAGTTTCTCGGGACTTATGGTGGCGTTTTTGTTATCACTCAGTCTTTCTGTGACACCCACTGCAAGAGACGGTGTACTATTCTAAAGACGCCGACAGCATAAGGCCATAGCCATAGAACGAAAGATAGCCACACGGCTGATTGAATATGGGCATCTATGCTCGAATCTCATTCATAACTTCAAGCTACATTGCTGACATTGCTAACTCTTGATATACAATGTACGACATATCAAAATAGTATTTTTTACAGAGGTAAGAGCGTATTGGACGACCAAACAGTCATAAGAAATAATTATTACCGCAACCGTAAAAAAGGTCGAGTTTCTAAGATCTTTCATATAGAGAAAACTAATTAAGACGTTATAAAACTTTTTGCTCAAGCTAATAAAATTACAGTTACAGAGTAAATAATAATTATTGGTTTTCTACCATTTATGTACTTTAATTGTAAAGTGTAAATGCTATTTCCTTTTGTTTCATTTTTTACTGTATCATTATAAGCTTTTATTGCACTATTGTAAATACCCGAAGGTATATACGAGTACTTAGTAATGAACCCAAAAGGTAAATAACCTGTAGGGCTAGTGCCCTACAGGTACAAGTACAAGTTTAGTATGGGAAGAGTGCATGCTGCATTCCCATGGCCGCTGGGCGCACTCGACTGGCCACGCTACCCCTGTCTCACAGAAGACAACCTTGAAATGTAATGCATTTCCTACTTTATCGTATTTTCCCAAAGCACGTACGTACGTGTTTCGGTAGTGAGTGAGATATGCCAGAGCCTATTCCCATCTCATTCTATCCTAACCCCCTGCATTTTCCAAATCCGTTCCTTAATCTGCAAAGGTAGGCAGCGCATCCGGGAGCGTGCCAACTCTTGTCATTCTGGACTGATGTTGGCGTGTATCGCTATGGACGACAGTATCCACTTACCATCAGGTGGACTGTATGCTCGTCTACCGCCCTTTATCTATATATAAAAAGAAATGTACTAGTACTTGTACAAGGCGATTTTTACTTTGTCTCTATAAAATACATCGTAACAATCATCCAATTATCATCTTTTATCATCCAATCCAATGCTGGATACGGGCCTCTTCATATACAGGGATGTATGGCTGTAAAACGCCACGCTGACCAAGCGGGTTGGCGAGTCCACACTTTTAGAGGTGGTGTAGTCCTCAGGGCTTGTGCTAACGGCTTTGTCATCCCTTAGTGGCCACGACACGACACTAACGGGAAGGGATGGGGTGGTGCTTTGGGCTTAGTATCATAATCGTCAGAAAGTGAATAGAACTCTTTCTTTTTTAAGCCTTTTTAAAGTCCCACTGCACTGTGTAGTGCAGTACCTACACACAAACGGCACGCTGACTAAGCGGGTTGGTGAGTCTACTCTTCTAGAGGTGGTGTAGTTCCACAAGACTTATGGCAGCGGCTTTGTTAGGGCATTTACCACTCGTTTATTTCAAATTCAAACAAATAACTCATTGTCTAGGACGAGAATACGGGTACATTGCCCAACAGGTTCTATCTTAATAGGTGCAAGATTTTTTCATCAAACAAACTACGTTAATTACCTAATATTTACAATCACAAAATATTACAACAATTTTTTGCAGAAATACAGGCGGAACGTTAGCTCAGTCGGTAAGGATTCTCCCTAAAAAATCTCCAGGAATGGAATGTATAGACGAACCATAAAAAGTAAACTATATTGACATATATAGCAAAGAGCCGTTTTATTGAACTGGAACGTGCTCAACGTGCTCTAATTAAGGTTATGTATTTCAAAAAAACCACATTCCCCACTGAGCAACTCCATCTGTTCAGTGATCTACTATCGGTCAGAAAATTATACATCCTGCATATCACACTAAAAACCCATAAAATATTACCTTATAAGACAAATAAAACAAATAGAAGGAAAAAAGCTGCTGTAGCAGAATACATAATAACAAGAACTTCATTTGCGCGCAGACAGTTTTACTCCAAATCTTCGTATATTTGCAATAAATTGAATAAACAACTAGACATTTACCCGAAACTTTACCACGACTGCAAAAGAGTAATCACAAATTGGCTTAAGACCTTAACTTATAATGAGACAGAGTTTTTGTTACAATAATCTTATAAATACAAACACAAACCCAATACGCACACACACACACACGCACACACACACACACACACACACACACACAAATACATACATATATATATACACACAAAGAGAGAGAGAGAGAGCGATGAGATTTACACCCTGGTTTTGATTTCTTTCATGAATGTATTAACATACACCTGGTTACATGAACACCAAGTTTCCTCTTATCTTATCTTATTTTATTTTATTTAAACATAGCACACCTTTTAACTTTGCAATCATTACCATGTACACCATAATTTTGGTTAACAAGACTTATTTGATTAACTAAATATTGTAGTAGTTTAAGCATAACACATACTCATGTAACCTAAAGGAAGAGCGGTGCCACCCAACACAGGCATTTTTGCTTACCGGGTGGCTCCATCACTTAGATCATAGACAATGTGTGTTTTATGAAATAAAGAATTTGAATTTGAATTTGAATATATGTCAACCTATTACTAAGTAACTTACCCTATTGAGGTATTTTTTATACTTGTATAATTATAATGCAGTGTCCATTAACTGTGATATATATTTAATAGTCGAATATTTATAAATATTGACTTGAGTGCAGTAGGCGCGTCCTTACAGATCAAACGATTGATAACAAATGAGTCAAAGTGCAGACATTTGATGTTTGGACTGAAAATCAAATTTAAAAGCCAAAAATATATTAATTTTGTCTTCTAAATTTGAACGACATTAGAGTCAGAATCCTTTTTTGAAGGTTTGCATTAGCGGCCAGTAGGAATTCTTAGGAATTCAGAAGCAAGAAGTCTAGTAATGTTTGTAAGAGTAAGTACACATAGTTATATAGTTTGCAATGGTAAACGTCTACATGTAAGTTAGTAAAAGTAATACAACAAGATCTTGCACAAAATAGCAAAAAATATCGCTTACGAAAGCAATAAATAAAAATTCGCAATTTAAAACAAGCGTTAATAAAATAACGCGTTACTAGATGCCTGCGAAAGTTGCCATACCAAAAAATTCGCAATTTAAAAGTTAAAAGTCATAAATTCAAGTTGTCGCCTTAACTCACTAAAAACTTCAAACAATCATAAATACGACATGTAAGTAAAAATATTACCGAGTTTAGCATACTGTAAAAAAGTGATCTCGAATCGATGAAACTTTGTTTAAATATTAAGACAGAAAAGAGGAATTAATAGGGTGATTAAGTCCATCAGATGCCCGCGACGGACGGTGGTGGGTGTTTTTGTAGTACTTCCTCCCAACTCACCCCCTCGAATGCACTTACCAATATAATGACCCACCCATTGTGATCACCTGCTACACAGTTGATCTTTCATATGACAACTGAGTAATAATTCCGGAAATTTACATTTTCTTTTACTGAATTGGTATATTCAACAACTCCTTTAATAAACTTTCAATTGATTCTTTTAATAAATTTTAAAAATAATTAACCCTTTCTTTGTGTCACTATTGGTGTAATAATTGCATATAACTAACATAATTGTAATTCGAGTGGACATTTTTTTAACAAGGGTCAAAAATTTTGAAATTACTCACAGAAGGTACATAGTAATTATATGAATATGAAGATTGAGATAGGTATTTAAGAGTTAAATCTATCACTGATAATTAACACAGTAATGCGGTACTTTTCTAACTTATGATTTCTAAAACTCTGCAACTATGTAAGTCGTTGATATTTAGTATTATTTAAATGTATTTTAAATTATTCAAAAAGTCAGTTACGCTATTGAGCAATTAATTTAGAATTATATTAGGAGACCGAGAATCACGCAGCCAGGATTAGAAGAAATTTCTCATCATTGATAGAAATGCATTTTAAATTGCTGAGAAAGATTGATTATAATTGTCTCATTAGCCATGAACAGAATTATATTTTGGTGCCCTTAATTGTCTGCGCTTCTCATTCTTTGGTATCATAACAGTAACCGTAATCAGTCGTTCTAGTATCCACTGGTGAACACGGGCCTCCATATGTGGCCACACATATGGAGGCCACCATAATATAATCGTCAGAAATGTAATCTTTTTATTTATCTCTTTCTATTTTTTTAAGCCCCTTTAACGTACCACTGCTGGGCACATTACTCTTCTAGTAAATCACTAGTAGGGCTTTCGGGACACCACCAAGCGAGCCCAGTGGGAATTGATGGATAGCATGCTCAAGATTTTCCTATATTCTGGAAAGGGCGAGCTGTTGACATTTTTTTAGAGCAGTGATAGTCTTATGTTTTCGCGACTTTCATTCGTGAGATCGTGACTTCAAATCCCCTGCCCGTACTTACTAATACGAAAGAAATTTAGAATATTTCATTAATAGATAATTTATTTTAATAAAGATGAGCAAGCTCAACAAGAAAATATTAATGAAAATTGTGTTGTACCAGTGGATGGCGGACTAGCAAAGCTTTCGTCTATAAATTCCGCAAGTCACTGTCGACATGTGGCGACTTAAAATTGAAACTCAGCTCTGCGCGTGTATTTATTTTTTTAATTTCTTTTTTTTTCTCGTATAAATCGAAGGAGTCATTACTTTGTAACTCATAACGGTCAAAGTTTTTTGTCGCCGTCTCTCGGGACTACACGTGTCAGGTGCTTGCGATTGCCACACTCGAATAGAATAATTTTATGAAATTTAAAGCTAATGTACCATAGTTGTATTATATAATAAAAATATAGTAAAATATAGAATAGGGAAGAATCTTGGGAAGGAAAGATAATTCTTTTCCGTTTTCGCATTCCTTTCCATGAGGAAAACGGAACAGGGATGTTTTGTTTATAGAAAGACTTTGCAAACAAGCTGAGTGTCCACTTGGTGACAAGTGGACACTGACAAATGACAAATGTTAGCATGTCGATGTGCTGAAAGAACACAATAAATTTAAGAATTTTACTTCATATTGGCATAATACACAAACATGCCTTTGCCATGAAGAAGATTGAGAAGAAAGGGATAAAAAACCCTAATTAAGTAAAAATAAAATTATATAAAAAACATACTGCAAATTTAGTTTTCAATTGTATATCGATCTCTGTGGTTTTCAAGTAATTTCCTTTGGTTCTGAATCCATTCATAAACATCAACATTTCAAATTTTTTCATCGCGTCAATCGTAAAAATAATAATACCAGGGTGTATACGTGCAGACATATCCCATTATTCAATGTCCCTCGATGATTTAATGAGCGCAAAAACTTATAAACATTAAAATAAAACTTGCACATTTGCGCAGTTGCAAGCGATAAGTGTAAAAAATAAAAAAATAAAGTAATCATTAGACATTCGGTTTAATTAGCTTTCGGAATAACTTACCACTGCTTATTTTTATCAAGCTATAATGACTCTTAGTGTAATACCATTACAGGTACATGAAACGGATAGGATGCTTTAAATATTGGTTAGTGATATGATAAAGTCCGTGTAGTGTGGGGCCGCCTTTAGAATAGCACCACCCCATGTCTCCCCGTGGGTGTCATAAAAGGCGACTAAGGGATGACAACGCAGCCGATTTGTAACTACCACAACCCTCGAAGAACTACCCCACCTCTGAAAGAGTGGTCACGCCAATCCGCTTGGCCAGCGTGCTGCGTGACGTTTTACGGCTATACATACACTTCCCGACCGAAAGTAATTCACATCGGCCTTTAGAAAGAGACTATCGGGTAGCTTCGGTTTTGTGGAGCGTCGTCTCTGTCGTGTGCCTGTACGACGACTGACAAGTCGGCGGCGTGTATTAGTTTCGGCCGGGATGTGTACGTACCTTATGTTCAAGACAATGTGCATAAGGAGGGCCCATGTCCAACAGTGGATAATTGGTTAAGACGGACGACAATATAACTTTAAATATAGAATATTACAGCTACAAAAAGTTCTGAAATCAATTTGCTTGTCAAATATAAGTTTCATTCACTCATTCAAGCATTCACATATTCATTTAAAACTGGAATCACCGAAAGAACAACTTCAATGGCAAAGTGAAGTTTAAAGAGGTTTTTGTGCGTTATGTTTGTGATAATCAAAAAAAGCATGGGGCAGCGTTTTTCGTGTGCTTCCAAGGAATCCTCTTCTGTAAACGTATTATCAGTTTTCTGAGCGACTTTTGACTTACTTCGATGGGATTGGACATTGACGGGATACGTTTTAGACTATAAAATTGATTATTACGAAAAAAACGTGACACTGGCAGAATGTGCTAATTGCACCATTGTCATATATGAGAAGAACAAAAAATCTCTAAATGTTAATTTCATTTATGACCAATGACCCATAAAATCCATGTATCGTGGCTCCAGAGACACGTACTAAAGACCCACAGCCAAATTATATCTTTTTTATTTTATTTTATTTAGTAAACCAATGGACAGTTACATAATATTAATGCCTTGTAGCACTAGGCCCGCCCATTATACTTTGTGGAATCCATATCTATCTCTATCTATATATATAAAAGAGGGTGTTGGTATATCTGATGTTAATAGACTTCGACACCGTTTGACCGATGACCATGAAAGTTGGCCCATATCTGTATCGACTTTGTTGTAACTCGCCACTAGATGGCGCTGCAGCACATCAACTTCTATACCGTTCCACCGATCTCCATGAAAATTGGTATACATAGGTATTTAAGCACGGAGAATATTTTCGAGCTATCGACTTTGTTGTAACTCGCGACTAGATGGCGTTGCAGTACATCAACTTCTATACCGTTCAACCAATCGCAAAAATCATATCGACAGCACAACAACAATTTGTGATTTTATATACCTACAGAGGTAAATAAATATACACAGGCAGGACAACGTCTGCCGGGTTTTGCTAGTATATATTGTTCGCGCCAATAACCTTTGGTGTTTTTATTTGTAGCGTAAGATTATATTTGCTTACCCGCATTTTTCCAATAATCGCTTCTCATAATAATCCTTTTAATATCGCTGCACCATCGCATGACAAACGGTCTTTGGCTCGACCTCGTCTCAGCCGGCTCCCTTCCCTCTCGAGAAAGACCGCGTGGTCGTGGGCTCTGCTGTCCACGACTGTAATTACGCTGATTAAATAGTTTAGCGATCGACCCCTCCCGTGGCCGGTCGTAGTGAAACCCGCGTATTCGGGTGGTCCCCTGGACCACAGAATTGGCACACGCTGTGCTCTTTCTCTACAGCTAGTGTAGCCGCTTAGTGCCGAAGAACGCTCAAACCAAGTGGAGGGTCAAGAAGCCGAGAAGAAGCGCTACCAGGCTGGGAGCTACAAGGAAACCGTAAGCTTGGTCGAAAGATGGCGGTTCTCGGCATATAAGGTCAGGCTCTCTATTTTGACTATATTGACTGTTTATTTTATCACAAAAACCTATGGATCCGCACGGGGATTAGCGTACGGCTATATCGCTTAGCTGTCGTGTTCTCATATATATATATACATATAAAAATGAATGTTTCTTTGTTTGATCCGTATGCGTTTCTATACCATTCTTCCGATTGCGATGAAACTTTGGTGAATTGTTATTCATTTGGTTTTATAGAAAGAAGTTGGCGTGCCAATCAGCCGCGGATATCCGCGTTACATGCCAACATCAGTCCAAAATGTCAAACGTTGACAAGCCCCGCCCCGGCTTGTGCTGGCTACTATTTTAAATGTAAGAATGATATAACTTATGTTATGTATTATATGACTTTGAAAGAGCTCTTAGCCTTTTATATAAGACTGGCGACCCGCCCTCGCTTCGCTTCGGTTTATAACTTTTTTTTTCAAATGTTTTTTCAAAATTTCAATATAAAATATAGTCTATATTAAACACGGGTAATGTAGCTTCCTATTTGTGAAAGAATTTCTGAAATCGGTTTCGTAGTTCCAGAGATTATCCCCAACACACCCACAAGCAAACACATAATTTTACTTCTTTATTATATTAAAGTATAGATTTATTTTTAAAAAATACTTTTCTAGCGTAGTGACATTAAAAAATTGTGTGACGAATCAAGACATAAAAAATTGGCCTGTAGTGAACACACCTATGTTTTTGTATGGCGAATTTACAACTGTGCTGTATAACGGTGAAAACTTATTAGCTTTTAGTTGTGTATCCATCTCAAGTCTTGTTTACACTTTGTTTACACTTAATTTTCCATGTAAATATAAATAAAAAAAATATTAATACAGGAATTGCCCCGTGTCTCAATGATCACCGACACGGGTGAAGGGTCAGCTGAAGATAAATCACATTCTGTTGTTCAACTCTATTTCGATATACGAGTAACAACGCCTTTGACACTTCACAAAAGAAGCTGCAGATTAGATTAATTCCAGTGAGGACAACTCCATCTAAACATTTCATAAATCATAATAACGCATCAATAATTATAATACAAAGCAACAAATGAAGATTGGATCGGCGCCCGCGGCACGCCGCCAAACCTCACAACTGTAGAACAAAAACAACTCGTCATCTCACAATGCAGGAACACAAAAAACCCGGTATATCGGTAACACTATCTATACATATTAAACACACAATACAAACAATGCTACGTTGATTGAAACGTCAAGCAAATGACGGGCGATTGATTCAGATACTCGCATTGTACTTATTAACTACATAATTATGGCACGATGGCTTCATAACTATTTATATTACGTCTAAATTTATTATAGGAAAAAACAGATCACGCGGCAATGAATCGTGCTTTTTGGTCCATCTTCCAATATCGATTTCCATATACAGCCCTCGATGTCTTATTTAAAAAGTTGTTTGTTTTTTGTCGGATTAAAATTCTTTTGTTTTTGTACGGTGTCTGTTTCCAATCGGTTTTTGAGTTAGGTTTCTTTTGGTATGTCTCAATCGGATAAGTAAGATTATTTTATAGTAGATTTCGAGTATGGCCAATAAGTCCCAACCTTTAGGTTGGCACAAAAGTGACACGTGACACAAAAATAACTATGTAAACATTTACATAGTTTACATAGTTATTTTTGTAAAATCGTATTTCAGCATCGTATTTTGGTACGTACCTAATATGAAGCGCAGTGCGGGTCGCTCTCAAGCCAGGGGCCCGACGAATTAAAAAAAAATTGCCATTGTTGGTTGAATGAGAAGAATCGAAGCTCATGTGCGGTGGCGAGCCTTGGGAGAGGGTAGTATCCAGCAGTAGAGAGACGTAGGCTGATGGTATGCTATGGCATTTTGGAAACAACAACATGAGTGCTGTATCTTAACAACATGAGTGCAATAAAGAATTGTATTGAATATTCCTAATATTTTATACGAATACGAGTGTGGAATTCTAGTTCTTCAATATACCATGTTGTTAATTAAGATGCTTTCCACATAACAGACTGTACCATACATACAACATTATTATACTTTTGTGCCTATTTTTGCAGATTGGCGTGTGGTTTCACCCCATCCACAACATCGCGTGGGTGTCGTAAAGGCGACAAGAGATAATAAAGTCGCTGACATAAGACCTGAGAAACCTTTACATGAGAGGATCCATAAACCTGCTTGGTCAGCGTGGCTTGACGCGAAAATGTGCATGACGAGGCCCGCGTCCAGCAGTGAACAAAAAACGGCTACGGTTACGGTTGCTGTATTTTGAATTAGATTCAACGGTGAATACGGTGATATTAAAAAAAATATATAAATGAATATTGCATGTTGAACTAAAAATATAATAATTTGCTTTGTAAAATGTCTGGCGAAACTCATGCCATGCAGAGATATTGTAAGCCATCAATGGTGAAATATAGAGTTCATTCTAAGCGTGTTTTAACATCCTCATGTCTACCACGTATGTTTACAAATCTATATATATAAAACAAAGTCGGGTTAGTTACACCATTTATAACTCAAGAACGGCTGGACCGATTTTAATGATCTCTGATTTGTTGGATTCGTCTCCGCCACGAATAGCAGAATAATTATTAAAATATCTGAAAAATTAAAGGAGAAAAAAAATTAAAATTAATCTAGAAATATATTGAAATAAATAGAAAATACTCGAATCGAAATTTAAACAAAAATGTAGAGATTAAATGACAACAACTGTCAAATCTATTGGTATCATGCGGTACGAATTGCGCCGGGCCAGCTAGTATATAATAATTCAAAAGTAAATAATTTCATTATACAAAGGCGAGTCAATTTATTGAAACAAACTATATGAGATTGTCTTCAAATAAACAGATTAGATGTGAAATGGCATGTTAAAGTTAGGCGAGAGGTTAGGCTATAGGTATGTACCTACTGGCTATGGAAGTCTACTGACATATCAACATAAAACAACGAACACCTGTCATCCAATTACCTAGAAAAGTGGTACATCATAATAAAACATTGTCTAGGTCAAGATTTTGCACATGACACGTTTTGGCGGGAGAAAATGCGAGGGGAAAGGTCAAAGATTTAATTTACTAACTTTCTCTATGAAAGCTCGCTAGAGTCCAGTCAGTGAGGTGACTGTGGCCTTTGTGAGGATGATGGACGTGAATGTCAAGACAGAAGATACGATGCGGATCACATCTTCAAATATTCTCACCAACATTTCCAGTGCCGTTCACTCTAAATGGATATCCTGTTAAAGTATTGCCACACGGTATATAAAATTATAAGTTTTTGTCATTTCTTTATCATTTATATTTAAATATTTTTTATAAACGCTGTTGGTGTATCTTAAATAAATAAAAATCTATTATATATAGGGTCTCCGAACTCAAGTTCTGGGTGTAGGTATCTATATAAATAATATCTAAATTCAGAATAGATATTCCACTGAATCAATTTTGTTACATTCATTACACAAGAAGTATATATTATATAGTACGTTATATAGTAGGTATAGTACGTAATTATTAATAATATAAATATTCATTTGAATGATTACATAAAGCACAAAATTTACAAAAAAACTAGATGTTAAATTAAACTTACAATATTCTTCGTGTGTAGAATAATAGCTATATGGTATTAGGGCCTTACCTATGAAATCGACATAGTGGCCACTTTGAACTTAGTTATCTTGCGTTTGGCGCGGAATTCCAAATTCAAATTAATTTCAGTATAAAAAAGCTATGACATTCTTTTTTAAAATCAGTTATATATGGCACGCAATATCAACGATGTGTACGAACCAAACGCCGCATACGAGCGTATTATGGAACGCAATATCAACGATGTGTACGAACCAAATGCCGCATACGAGCGTATTATGGCACGCAATATCAACGATGTGTACGAACCAAACGCCGCATACGAGCGTATTATGGCACGCAATATCAACGATGTGTACGAACCAAACGCTGCATACGAGCGTATTATGGCACGCAATATCAACGATGTGTACGAACCAAACGCCGCATACGAGCGTATTATGGCACGCAATATCAACGATGTGTACGAACCAAACGCCGCATACGAGCGTATTATGGCACGCAATATCAACGATGTGTACGAACCAAACGCCGCATACGAGCGCGCGGTGCCTTTTTGGCTTGATCGTCTCCGTTCTGGACATTTCGACCTCAAGAACAAGCCCCGTGGACGACCGGAGACTAAAGTCAATAATGACGTATTGAAAGCAATAGTGGAAGCGGATTCATGTCAAACCACGCCTGAGTTAGCAGCAGCCTTCGGCATAAGTGATAAAACGATATTGATTATGTTTCATCATTTACGTCAAATCGTAAATCAAATCGCGTCAAATTTGCGTTAAATCGGGAAAGTGAAGAATTTCGGAAAGTGGATACCGTATTTAGCTTAAGGAAAGTCAGCTGCAAAGACTCGTCGAAGCTTGCCTTACTTTGCTGAACTGACACAAAAATTAAGGGGTTCCGAATCGTAAGTGGATGCTGTATGATCACAATGAATGTCACAATGACGTTCGTCACAATGGTTGAACCCAGGAGACAGAACTAATCTGAGTCAAAAGAAGCTCGTGATGACTGTATGGTGGTCCTGTGCCGGTATTATCCACTACAGCTTCTTGAGATCTGGCACAACAATTAATGCAGATGTGTACTGTGAAGAACTGCAAACAATGATGGACAAGTTTGCTAGCAAACAACCGAATCTGGTCAATCGCTCTGGTCCACTGCTTCTCCATGATAACGCTCGCCCACACACTGCACGACAGACAGCCTCAAAGTTACAGGAGTTTCGACTGGAAACTCTCCGTCACTCACCGCACTCGCCAGGCCGTGCCCCTACTGATTTCCATTTGACCAGAATTTGGATAACTTTTTACACGGAAAAAATTCAACTCCGATGAGGCAGTGAAAAACGTCTTCGGGGAATCCATCGATTCCCATTCTCAAGAGTTCTATAGGAGAGGCATCAATCAACTTTCATTAAAGTGGCAAAAATGCATTGATAATTATATAGATAATTTTCATATATTATTTTTTCCATATAAAACGGCAATTTCATAGGTAAGGAGTAGTAAAGACCTAATATCATATCAACATTCTGATGACATCCAGATGATGTCACTCAAAACCTTATCTACCGCTAGATTGCATAAACATAATATTTCGGAAATAACTGGATTAAAAGCCTCTACCTCCACCATCTCCCCTCTAATATTTATTGATCACCTCACTTCATCAAATATGACCAAACATTATTTTTTATAAATTCTTATTTTCCCTTACATATTCTTTACCATCCTCGCTGGGTTTTCCAAAATCCAACTGCTAAAGTATACACAACCTAATATTTTTTATAACCTTCTACAGAACCCACAATCTAGAAGATGGACCCATCAAAGTCGCGGGTACCTGTCAGCCGGACCGCTCGCGGCGCCACCGACGCTGATGATGACGTCGAATGTAAATACTGATCGCGCGATACGTTATTAGAAATCAACCTCGCCCCGTGAGACAAGTCTTACTTTTACACTATGCTGGCTGTCACACCGTTGTTCTAATGGTCGCACTGGTTGGAATGTTACTGAAAACACAGTAAGTGTTTATGCAATATCTGTTTTTGGATCAGGATTGAGAAACGGGATCATTAAGAATAAAATATTCTATAAGTAAAGAAGGTACGGATAATATAATATGAGAAAGAAATGAAAGAAAGAAAGCTCTCCCAGGTTTGCTGGTAGAAATCTCCCAAGACGATAAGCACGCCTTTTGTAACTATTTTTATCGTTGGTGTGTACAATAAAGTATATAAATAAAGAAAATGATTTTATTGACATCAACATATGAAATGAAATGGTAATTAAAGACAAAAAGAATATTAATTGTTGTGCCAAAGGCATATGTCGCAGTGTGATCTGCGGCGCTGATGGGAGATGGATGGAGAATGAGATGAGAAACGGAATTCGTAATTATTGCTGAAACACGTTGATATACATATTTTCAGCCAGTTTTACTGTAACGCCTTTGATCTCTGAAGTTAGAAATATTTATATTGTCTACTTTTCTCGCATTGTATTTAATAATGTTTTTAAAAAAGCTGTCATCTCTGTGTTCAAAAGACAGAGGTGCTCGTGGTCACTCACTATAAAGAATTCAAACAGATCTTTCAGCTTCTAGTTGCTTCTTTTTGTTCCTTTCTTTGGCTAGTCTTTGTAAGGCGCGTCGCATTCTAATAATTACATACACTTATCTAAACATAATTTTACTAATCTCTTTTCTAACAAACTTTTTAACATCGCAAGAATTACAAGCCCGTCTAATAGGCAGTCAAAGTAACATGCATATAAACCATTAAAACTTTGTCTCTTTATCAACTTAAAACTGGCTAATTTCAACTTTAATTCTTTGCCATAAGACCAACATGGATTTCTTGATCGAATTTTATCTTTGTTTTATTCCATCAATATTGTTTATGGTAAAATAAGAGCAAGTCTTGAGTTGTCTTTTGGTTTTTGGCTTAATTGAAAAGTTGTTCTTATATTGTAATGTGTCACGTTAACCGACCCTTAAATGTTGTATTACTATGAGGTCGATTAAGCCATGAACCACTTTGTATTGTGACTTGGGTTCAACATTTATGTCTTTAAGATTACATGGTTTTAAGAATGTGCGTACCAATGTGACATTAGAGGAGAATCTTGGACGCCATCTTTAATTCTACGTTGGTTTCTTTAATACAACATTCTTTTTTGAAGGTCGACCATTAGAACATTTGATCCGGTTGTAAAAAGACTTTCGAGTAATACGATATAGAATTATCCGTAGTAAAATGTTTTACCTGATTACCTGATGGTAAGTGGATTATTTCGCCCATGGACATCAGCGACATCAGAGGTTAGTAAAATTATGTTTAGATAAGTGTATGTAATTATTAGAATGCGACGCGCATTACAAAGACTAGCCAAAGAAAGGAACAAAAAGCTGAAAGATCTGTCTGAATTCTTCGTGGTGACTGACCACGAGCACTTCTGTCTTCTGAACACAGAGATGACAGTTTTTTAAAATATTATTAAAAAAAAATTATAAAAGTTCATACAGATTGACTTGATTTTATAGTTACATACAATGCGAGAAAAGTAGACAATACAAATATTTCTAACTTCAGAGATCAAAGGCGTTACAGTAAAACTGGCTCAAAATATGTATATCAACGTGTTTCAGCAACAATTACGAATTCCCAAAGTCCGTTTCTCATCTCATTCTCCTTCCATCTCCCATCAGCGCCGCAGTTCACACTGCGACATATGCCGTTGACACAACAATTAATATTCTTTTTGTCTTTAATTGCCATTTCCAACATCTGTCTAAAATGATAAACGCATACATTGGAAATTCAAGAGTTACTTTTGGAAAAATTTTGGAAGGATAGAAAATAGGGAACAAAAGACTAAGCAAAAGCAATTTATTGTCAATTGGGACTAGTGTTATTTTTTTAAAGATTCCTCTAATATCTGGGAAACTGACTCTGCCATTAACGTGCATTTTTTTTAGATAATGTCATATACCTACTAATATCATTTCCAGCACTTCCAGCTCGTATAATTTAAAAATAAAGTTTCGTAAACTATAATTATTAAAGTCTAATTGATTACTTTAAATTAATTGTAATTACGACATTCTTTTAATCTGCCTTATGTAGTCTTCCAATTAATTTAGTATGATTAGTTTAATATGTTTTTATCAGTCAATTATGAATTCTCTGTCACTGTTAATTGAGCAATATTCTCGCAGTAGCCGGTCTGTTCGTAACATATTCTATAAAACCCTCGCGAACAGTGACGTCTTGACGGAACCCCAAAACCGCCAAATTAATAACACACAGTCAATGAGCAACTCCAACTTATCAGTGGGTTAACAAGAAACCACGCATTACAGTCCTGTCAGATGTGTAACAACATTTCATTTTGAAATAATTTCTCGGACCTTATAACAGAAAGTCGATAAGATCGATGCGATCGATAACTGTACAGTCCGTCGCACTCACAAATCGATATAATGTTATTTACTTGTTGAACTAGACTCTATCCCAATTGTGGTAGAGTCTAAGAGTATGTAAGAAGGTGATACATGGATGGTGGGTGGTACGTTTCGCGGGTCGGTGTCAGTCCGCCCTCATTACAATATCAAACTCGCACAGCTTGATGTTGACTTCACTCATCGATTCGATCGATGAATCGATTGGGAAAATGTGAATCGAAAGGGTAGAGGTGCAGTGACAAGTGATCGACGGGAAAGTAAGACTCAACATTTTTGTGAGATTAAAGCGTGGATGTAAGATTCTTTCGCTAACAGCGAATTTCAACACAATCTGGCAACTATGTAGAAGTGTAAGAATCAGGTGTCAACTGATACACGTCATAGACTATTCGGAGAGGTTTGCAGACAACAAACTACATGTAATACGAAGTTGTTTATGGTATTCCAGAGGACGCTATCACACACATTATGACAGATCATGACCAGTCAAGAAGGTATAAATAAATATTTAATAATTTAAAACAAGCCCTAATATAAAGGGATTAATAAATTAATAATAGTAAAAAAAATCTGGACATATGCAAATAAATAAACAAATGGTTTAACAAGGTGGTATATGAGGACACAGCCTATCTGTTGGTATACATGCCGACATCACCTCCCACCGTCTAGAACCTAATGTTGGAATGTATCGCGGATATCGTAAGTCGACAGTTTTTTGTTACCACTAGATGTTGTGAGCCTTGTGGTGTGTTGGTCGGCTACAGAATAGCACTAAGTACTCTACCTGTGGGTGTCGCAAGAGGCGACTGAGGATTTTCTTTTACATTTTTTTTCCGTATGGCTAAATTCTTGTGGCCCTAATGGCATTTCAAGAGTCACCGGACATGTATGGGTTACCGCGAGTGCAGAAGGCACTCAGCCAGGAGCGAAGAGTCTGTGCGGCAACGAGCCTAAGAGCTCCCCCGCCGGTAGACCGGTGGAAGGAACGAACCTCAGCTTAGGGCGTGGCTTTGGGAGGGTACCGCGAGATCGCGAGTCGGTGAGCGGGGACTAATGGGTAACAAAGCCGCTACCACAAGCGTTGAAGAACTACACCACCTCTAAAACTCGCTTGGCGGTTTTACGGCCATACATCCCTCATGCATAAGACAATGTGCATGTCTAGCAGTAGATACTGAAAGGGCTAGTTGAATTGTTGCAGTTATTTTAAAAGGAATACATCTCGAGTTCACTTTTTTTTAATATTTGTCTACACGTCTCTCGCCTTTTTTCTATAAAAAACACATTACATATAGGTACATATATCTTATACCGTGTGAATACATTTCATATACATATATTTTATGCCATGTGAATACATTTCATATACATATATTTTATACCATGTGAATACATTTCATATAGGTACATATATTTAATACCATGTGAATACATTTCATATACATACATTTTATACCATGTGAATACATTTCATATACATATATCTTATACCATGTGAATACATTTCATATACATATATTTTATACTATGTAAATACATTTCATATACATATATTTTATACCATGTGAATACATTTCATATACATATATCTTATACCATGTGAATACATTTCATATAGGTACATATATTTAATACCATGTGAATACATTTCATATACATACATTTTATACCATGTGAATACATTTCATATACATATATCTTATACCATGTGAATACATTTCATATACATATATTTTATACTATGTAAATACATTTCATATACATATATTTTATACCATGTGAATACATTTCATATACATATATTTTATACCATGTGAATACATTTCATATATATATATATCTTATATCATGTAAATAAGTTTCATAATTTTTAAGCTTTTAAATTCCCACGGATTATCTCGGTTCCTTGAGCGAAAACTTGATATGAGAATAGGATTATTAAGACTTAACCATCTACGCACCATGAAGCAACTTTGAACCTTAAAAACACCGTGTTCATCTGTAGCAGGAAAGCCGGGCATGAGGCGACGACAATGACGATGCATGTTGCACGGCGCCAGCTCGGCCGCCGCACGTGATTAACACGTAATGGTGGGATGACACGGGTAAGGTAATAGGCGACAATATACATTCTTCAGAGATGTGCTGGTGAGACAAAAATGATTCCTAAAACGTGAAGTGGTATCTGTCAATTAAAAATCTCAATTGAAAGATTAGGGACTGGAAAGGCGATACTGAGGCTGCTCTCTGACATTGTATACAGATGTCCGTAATGTACGACGTGCGTACTTTACTTCTTATCTGCTACAGTTCAGTGTCGTAACAATAAGAGCTGAGCACTCGTCACTCGAGCTCGGAGTGAGCGCTAACAAACCTTTAAGATTCGAGTGTTAAACGCTCATGAGCGTTATAGTCCGAGTTTTAATGTTTGATAGTCTTAAACCCCTGCGGTTAAGAGTTCAAGTCTAAAACGGTTAAGGTTTTTAAGCTTCATTGGCACTAACTGAGCATTCAAGTGTTCCGCCGGTCCACACCCAACACTAGTATACTTACAGCAAAAAATACGTACAATTTTTTGCCGCGAACCCGTGGGCTGTGGAACAAACTGCCTCGTGAGGTCTTTCCCTTGTGCTACGACATGGGGTTATTCAAGAAAGCTGTGAATAGAATTCTGCACGGCCGGCAGCATACCCCCTGGTGTTGCAGGCGTCCATGGGCGGCGGTAGCCACTTACCATCATGCGGGCCGCTTGTCCGTCTGCCTCTATGAATATAAAAAAAAAATTGTTAGTTCCTTGATAAAAAGAGATTTACCTGCCGCCCGTGTCAAGCAAAACAAAGATGCCATGTTATGTTTTAACACGAATTACTATTAGCATCTTTCATGAATCCCTCTCTGGTTTTTGCTCCGTGATCATTTCATGGGGCCGTGTGGAGACGGCCGGCATTAGAATACCATTACCTCATCTCTTTCCTTGCGTGTCGTAGAAAGCGACTAAGAGATAACAAACCCGCTACCATAAGCCTCGAGGAACCACATCACCTCTAAAAGAGGGCAATCGCCAATCCACTTGGCCAGCGTGGCTTTATAAGGAGATACATCCCTCTTGCGCAAGACAGTGTACATCAGAATACTCATGACCAGTAGAGGGTGATAAAAGGTCTGTGTTTATATTTATAACTTTAGAAAACTTGCTAGTATTCTTACCAGAGAATATCTACCGTCTCAGCTAAAGGCTCAGTTGATCACGTCAATAAACACACACTTTTATAACCTAATTTACAATCTTTCCAAATCTCAAACAATCCTAATCCGAAGATTACTCCAAACAGTACACGCATTCTATCAGATGCAACTGTTAATTCACACGGATTTTTTCAACAGAAAACAAAAACAAGGGAAGCTCTCGCAAAAAAAACAGAAGGGGCCCCTGATTACAAACTTTATTATGAAATGACATTGAATTAATCTGGCCACCTTGCCACTCTCATTAGGACAAATGGAGTGAGTCGCGCGCGGACAATAAAAATCGCATTTACAACAAAAAAGAAACGTGATTAATGACATGTACGTACGAGTAGTTTACTATAGCCCTGGCACGGTAGCTCCGTGCGTCCGTGACACACTGTTGTATGCATCACCACGCAAACATACCAGCATTTTGTGGAATATCTTCAGCTACAGAAATTTACACCTTTAAAGATTTTTTATGTTACTGTTAAGAGATTTTCTTGCAGATTACCATACCATACTTACTAGACTTGCCATACCATAAAATGACATAAGCTTTTGTCTCTCTACTGCTGAATTTAGATCTCTCCAAAGGCTCACCACTACATACCATCTACGGCTCTTCTCGGTCACTAATGAGCTTATTATTGACTGTCACTTATTGAAACATTTGACTGTGTGACTTACTATTTTCTTTTAATAGAGAGAAGGTGGCAGACGAGCATACTGTCCATCTGATGGTAAGTGGGTACTGTCGCCAATAGACACCCGCGGTACATTTGTCTTTTTCTAGTTTTCGTATCTACAACCTGAAACCCCCAAACCTTTCTCCAAATCCATTCCCATATCTTTAATGATAGACAGCACCTCCGGCGGCGTGCCAACGTTTGTCATTCTGGACAGAAATTGACATGTAGAGATCTAAATTGGCATGTAGGGGGAGAGTGCACACTGCATTCCCACTGTCTCCCCACTGCTGAATATTAGCCTATCCCAAAACCACACCACACACAATCTTAGGTTCTCATCCAGCCATAACCGACGAACTTCCTTATTAAGTCGTGGGTCCATATTTTTAATACATATTTGGTAAATACAATGCAAAAAACAAGAATCTTTTGTTTACCAAAATAATACGTGACATTATACGAGTATGTCAATTAACATAAATAGATCATGAATAGAATCCTTAGTTTTTGGCTTCGTTAAATGTTCGTACACGCTCTCTATAAATTGTGTACTTGTTAACCATTCAAGCAATGACCTTTGACCTTTTATAGTTTATCAATTGTTTGTGGGATGCAGAAATACCAAGGCCGCCGTAGTGGTTAAGTGTTTGTCTCTAAGTATGCCATAACCGTGTGTCAGATTATAATCAATAGCTTCAGCACGTGTATTTCGATGCAAACGTAATAATACATATGTACTAGGACGTACATTATAGTCGCCATTTTATACGTACACAGCGTCCATTTCGAGCATTATCAATTTGTTAGATATTTTAACGAATGTTTGAAATATATGCCTCAAATGGGATTACATATAATCGAGCGCTCCCTCAAATACAAACTCCGTTTGCAACTCATTATCAACTTTTCCAATAGGTGGTTAAGTAGCATCAATAGTAAATTCAACTTTGTAGAACAAACTTATTCAGTTAGAAAGCCAAATATGTGAAAAGAAACAAACGAATAGATACGAGCTATAGAAGGAAAACAATCACGTTTGGGGGCGTACAATTATACAACGCCGATGTATATATAGTTTTACGAGTTTTACGAGCCCTATCCAATGGGCAATGACGTATAGTTCGTAACTATGACATTCAACTTTTATTGTGACTGTTTGAAAAGTTGACACCGTCATATTTTTTTAACCACTAAACTGATTAAACCTAATCGAGATATAGATTTTCATTTGTATTTGTTAAATGGGTAGACAAATCTCCTTAAAATCAAACGGTAGCAAAAAGGGTCTAGAAACATTTATCGATATGTACTTATTGTGTTAATCCATTAATCTTCTTCTGTATACACATATAATAAAATACATAGGTATATTAAAATCCTAACAGTCGTGTCTGTACATTTAATATTTATTGCAAAAAAGGTCGTTGCAATGTAAAAATTACAAGTGATACAGGGCTCAAAACATTTTTTTTTGAAATTTTTCTCCATCTGTCCGTTTGTCTGTCTGACTGAGCATCACGCAAAAATCATTGGATGAGTTTTAATGAAACTTGGCATAGTTATAAATTATGTGCCGAGTTAACATCGTGTACTTTTTATCTAAATCAATTATAAAGTTCCCACAAGAATCAAGCTTATCAATCACACATACCTACTTTCTCGTCTACGGGCACTGCTGTGGGTATTAAATAAGGTTGATACTAAATTGTCGCTAGTTTAAATTGCCACTGACTCGGCGGTGAAGGAAAACATTGCGAGGAAACCCGCATGCGCCGGAAATTTAAAAAAATGTAGAGTATATGATCCATTAATTCGCATTGGGCTCGTGTGATGGAGTACGGCCCGAAAGCCCCCAATGATTTACTAGGGGAGGCCTGTTATAAGCTGATACAAATACTACATAACGAACGAAGCCGAAAACAAAACCTAGTTCGAATAAAACTACAGTCACTTTACTTAACTACTGCGGACGTCCTCTCAATAAGATGGGTGGGCTTCTCCCAACGGTGGACACACAATCTACGTCTCAACAACATAATGAGAGGTTTTCGGAGTGCTTCTGTATAATGGTAAGATTTCTTTTATTTAAAAGCCATCTTCCGTCCCTGTTTTAACTATGTTCTTTCTCTGTCGAACTGGTAGTCACAAAATTAACGTTTTTGCGCGGGAAATCACCGTGACAGATCCGTTTTAGATTTTTTTGCCACCACTCCTTTGTGTTTGTTTTGTTTTTGTTAAAGGAGATATAGAAATAATATCTTTACCATTTTAATTGACGAGGCATAAACGCCATTACCCTATAGGTATTTGTACTGGCGGTGTCAGCGACTGACTTCCTTCTCGTGAACTTGTGATTCCCGTGGGAACTTCATAATGAACCTCTGTGCCAAGTTTCATAGAAAAATGTCGGGCTTTTTTGTGTGATGCGCGTTCAGAGACAAACAGACAGACAGACAGACAAACAAAAATTCCAAAAATTGTTGTGTTAGGTTCTATATAGGTACTTTATATTGCAATCACTTTTTATATTGCAATATTCCATATAAAGACTTATACTCTGTTACGATTTTATTATCTGTGAGTATTTATAAATAGAACACAGAATAAATTAATTTTTTGATGACGTAATTTGCAGGGGATGTAACTTGTAATTTACAACAATATAAATACACACACATATAATGCGAACAGGAATTCACTAAATAATGTAAGTAGCTAACTAGATACCCAAATATATTTTTATTCTCGAGCACGTGGGTTTTCTAGCGATGTTTTCCTTCACCGCTGAGCTTGTGATAATTTTATAATAAATTTATTTTTACAGCATACACAGAAAACATTTTTATTACACATATTTGGTGCCAATAAAACCGATAGGGCTTGTTCTGGCACTGCACATTCGCAATGTACTTATATAAACTGCTATGTAGGTACTTATATGAAATCTTAAATTAAATATTAGAGAAATTAAAGTACTTAAGTATGTAAAAAAACTTGACACCGATATTAAGTTGGAAGCAAGCATTCTGGGAATTATAACTTCACAGGTTAGTATAAGATAACGCTTAGGTACATATACCTACAGATTGCTACAATTAGACAGAAAAATAATCTAATTTATTATGAAAATAAAATGGTTTGTAGTTTTCTTTTTTTTTAAATTTCGTTTCTTTGTTAGGAAATTTGTTGAGTACTAGAAAATGTTATAAGTTTATTGATAAAGTATTTTATTACAACTAATCTCAGTGATAGGGATCTTTGTTTCAATTCACCATCAAACACCCCGAGCGTGCTTATTCCTCCCAGTATGGATGTCCGATGATTACGGCTACGCTAACCACCCAGTTCCCTCCAGAAATGCATTAACTTTTTTGGCTTCCCGAAGACATCCCGGAGTGTGTGGTGCCGATGTCGTTTGCCCTATTTGCCGCCACATCCTCGCATCTCAGCAGCGCATGGGCTGGTGTTTCCTCAGCCTCCATGCAAGCTCGAGTACTGTCGGCTGTACCTATAACATAAAAAAGTTTGTTTAAAGAAGAGATCCGGTAAATGAGTGGCCATTTATCGTGGGCCGGCTATAGAATAGCACCGCATCATCTCTTCCCGAGGGTATCGTAAAAGGCGACTGTATAAGGTATAACAAAGTCGCTACCAAGAGCCCTGAGGAACCATAAAAATTTTAAAAGAATGGACCCTTCAACCAGCTTGGCCAGTATGGCGTTTTAAGGTCATACATTTGTCATGAATAAGATAATTACGATTACGGTAAAAACGGAAAAAAAAACAAGTTACGGTTCGGTAGGTTCTGTTTCTAAAGGAAAATGGAGAGAGATAGAATAGGATGGTATGCGAATGGGCTCCGCCTAGAGATTGGAATCTCGTAAAACGGGATCTCACAACCCCGCGAGATCCCGCATCATTGGAGGGTCTGTGGGATCCTGCAACAGCTATGCGCTCCGCGCGGATCCCGCAAATTCATAAAAAAAATGACGCGAACGTGTGTCGGCGCAAATGATAGTTACTAAAATGTTACTAAAGATGAGAACATAAAACTGAAGCTGAAGCTAATAAATACATTTACGGCAGAAGACTACTTCATGACAACTAACAAGCAAAGAGGCAGAAAGGGTCTTCGCGGCCATTGGCTATATATCCAGGTCTTTGAGAAGTAAGTTGACGGAGATCTTAAGATCTTACTTTCAAGTAGTGATTTATTTAATTATCTATACAAAGATTTTAAAGTACAAAGTTTAAAGTTCCTGATATATATTATTTTCACAACAGATGAGTGCTTCTAAATTCAACTGTTTTGTAGAAATGGGGCTTCAGCTGAAAATGCTAATCTGTGGTATTGAGCATTATGCCCCTTCTACCGGGCACTGCCACTCACGGAATGGCAATTATTAAAACTCGCTTATTGTTTCTATTGTACAATTAACCTACTTTAATCACAATGGATCCAACCCACAATCACACTTTTTTTCACAATAAAGAATTTTGTGACAAAAACTAAAATACTTGAAGTCGAGTAACTATTTTAGATTTTTGTCACAAAATGTCCATTGTACTTTATCACAATTTTTAGTTTTTATATTTGTTTTATCGTTTTCAATATGCTCCAGCAACTTACAACTAGGTAGGTACATGTGGGTCAGATTCATTCTAATTAAAGCCGTTCAATTATTTTCTGTCATTCTGTTAATTCTTTCTTTCTTTGTGTGTTTTATGTATGTGCCTCGTTGAATAGATTTTGCTAATAATCTTTCTAAATTAAAATTATAATTTAATTCATTTCTCTCTAATTATTTTATACCGAGAACCCGTAGGCTGTCGAACGAACTGCCTCAAGAGGTCTTTCCGTTATGCTACGATATGGGGTACTTCAAGAGAGCTGTGAATAGGATTTTGCAAGGTCGGCGGCGCGTCCGCATACCCCCTGGTGTTGCAGGTGTCCATGGGCGGCGGTAACACTTACCATCACGTGAGACCGCTTGCTCGTCCGCCCTCTAGTCTATAAAAAAAAATGAAAAAATAACGAGGACGTTAATGACTACTTTCCTTTCGTAATTTGGGGAATCTTTTTAATGATAACATTTTCGAGTAGATCATAAAAAATTCAAATCGAAATAAAGTCAAGACAACTTTGTAAAGTAATAGACATCATATCTCCTGCCGTGCAACAACAAATTCAGTAAATCGAATCAATATAACGTGAGATGCGGTGTAAAATGGGGGAGGGGTTGACAGGGGGTCGCAGGGAGGTCGGTCCCCGGGGATTGTGCTTTTCAACCCCAGTTATTGTTTCAATATCTCGCTGCAAAGTTGAGAGAATTGAAAAAGTTACCCGTAGGTAGGTATCTGCCTCGATTTGGCTGTGACATTTTTGGCACGATCAGATACAACTGCAACCGTTTCCCTGTAGTCATACTGGTATGACCATATACAACATATAGGTACAACGTGTCGATCAAATAACGCAAAGCCTGAAACATGGCAACCAATTTACAATATGTACAACCGTTATAGCGAAAATACAATTGTTTTAAGGAATAAATTGAAGTTACTAACATGGTCTTGTTGTCCTCAGTACCTACTCAGATCGTACGCGCCGCCCGGGACGGCGCGTGACGCGGCTCGTGCTATGCGCGTAGAATAAAAGATATACTAGAATTGTACTTACTGCAAATCGTGAAAACAAATCCTATTGTAAAAACTGGTAGAATCGATTCTACTACTCAATATTGAACATATGTATTTCCAGCTTCTGCGTTATTTTAGTGATTCGTTGTATTAGGTCATAGGTGTAATAAATTAACCTGCATTAATTCTAAGGGGCTACTGTGAATATAATAAAGCATACAGTGGACTAAAGTTGGATGGGATACTCAGTTAGCAAAAATTCCCCTTTCGGGTATTTTTTTTCCCGACCTTTGTGAGCATAACATAAAAAGTTTACCGCCATAGAGTATACGCTATCTTTTTTTATTTAATACTAGTTGTACCCGGCCACGCGTTGCTGTGGCTGCCCAACAAATGGAGCTTACCCTGTTTTTGGGTAAAAAGCATGATTTTACCCTGTGATATGTATATAGGTAAAAGCACGCGCGTATTCGAATGTAACGTCGTGTCAAAATTTCAAAGCAATCGGTGAAGAACTTTCGGAGATTTAAGATTTTGAACAAACGAACGTTTACATTGTTATTTATATAGATAAAAGTTTGTAAATAGCAATTTTTGGCAAATAACTCTTCAAATTATTTCTTTTAACCAAAACGAATGATGCAATTTGAAAGTACGGAAAATTTTAAATAAATAAATTTAATAATTTAATGCACGAAATGCACATCGCGACAAGTGCTTACGTCTACAGCGCCTATAGAGCGCGTGGCCGGGCTCGCACTACACTAAATTTGCTGTATCTTTCTAAGCACCTAATTAATGAACTCAAACAAACCAAAATCGACATAAATGAAGAATACTTCAGCTAAGGGATCCCCATATTTAAGCTCCAACTAAGGTAGATGAAAAAGAGTATATGAAACTATTTTTAAGCCCAGTAATAAGACCTAACTATTAAATTTTGTCCGGTGGTGCTAGCGCGATGCCCAATCAGATAAAACATTCAAACATTATTGTTTTGGGCTCTGCACGTATATCATTCGTATTTTATTGTAGTCACTTTTTTAAAAAATATTTCATGTACAAACATGGCTTGGTTACGGTTTTTATTATATGTATATATTTAGAAGAAAACCTTACATAAATTCGTTTAACCTTCACACACTCGTAATACCTCAAAATGTAATAATTATTACATTAGCGCGTTTTATTTTTGAATGTCTACTGCGGTCGGGTAATGCAAGGTCGCGTCTAATGGATGCACCGTGGCATTGAAGTGCGGTTTTTGGAAAAAAAAAAAACATAATTACTGTTACATTAGATTACCGAATTTTGGAGTTTAAAGGTAATAATGTTCGCAGGTTTTTGCGGTAATGTCTTTTAACAGAGGTTATGAAGGTTATTTCAAGACTTGAGGATTTTGAAGTTTATCTACTACATATTTATATGGACGGTATAGCTGTGTAGTGTCAGTCGGCTTTAGAATACCATCACCTGTTTCTACGCATGGTGTGGAGACGACTAAGGGATAACGGAGCCGGTATTACAAACGTAGAAGAACTACACCACATTTAAAAGAATGTCGCATCAACATTATATCATGTTTGAAACGTGCTCACCTACGACTGTTACGCCTACGATCATTGCATTAAAATTAGATACATTGTTGTTGATATTTGCTTGTACTTGTAGCAATCTGTAACGTCCCGTTGAAGGGCACAGGCCTCCCCTATCAATCACTGGTTTTGGGCCATAATCCACCACACGGGCCCAGAGCGGATTGGTGGATATATTTTCTCCATTATTTTGTTATTTCTCGAACATGCTGGTTTCTTCACAATGTTTTTTCTCGTCACCGCCGAGCTGGTGACAGTTTTATAAAATCCGAATTCGATTCACGAATGTAGTAAGTATTGTATTTGTAGTAAGTAGGTATCTCAGTAGGTAGTTAAAGAATACAAGTGACTGTTGTTGTGTGTTTGTATGAAGATAATCTACTAATGTTTTACTATGCCCTATGCCTTTGCTCGTTGACGTTCGCCGAGCGCTCACTCCAGTTTCCGTTGCGCCGGAAGTAGCGCCCGTCGCCGGAAATCCCTGAGATTGGACAAAAATTGCTCCGTTCGCGCCGCCATCATTCTGTTACCGTAACGCGTAGATTGCTGCTGCCAATGTTGTTAGCGATATTCTTATTTATGCCGTTTTTATTTCATGGTTCCCCACGTATCCACTCACCTATAGAGAGAGACGTATTGGATACTTTCAGACACCATTTGGTTTAATAGATTTTCTCTTACCGCTAAATAGTTTCAACTTAAAATAGATTTTTAGAATTCACGGATTCACGGAATTCTATTTTTAAATACGGAGTTGTGGAATAAAATGTGGATGTTCGATGACTGAGGGTTCTAGCCTAGCTCTTGCCCCCGCTCAACGTATGACAATGTGATCCTACAGATTCTTTCTTCGAAAATGGTCCAGAATAGAATTTCTTTGGGAACTGTGTAAGTACTATATATAAGTTACCATACCGCAAGCCTGTTCTTCCCTGCTCGTGTACAGACCACTCCCTAGACTCGCCAGCGCACACGATCCAGCCACTACCGGCCAACTGTTTAAGTCGGTCCACTTAACCGGAGAACGTCCCAGATAATGTACTCGATTTTTTTTTTGGACGAAGGCGGCAGACGAGCATACAGTCCACCAGATGGCGAGTGGATACTGTCGCCCATAGACATCCGCGATACATGCCAACATTAGTCCAAAATGACAAACTTTGGCACGTCCCCGGATGCGGTGCCTATCTTTGGAGATATAGGATTGGATTTGGAGAAAGGGTTAGGAAAACGGGGAGGGATAGGATGGGAATAGGCTCTGGCACATCTTACTCACTACTGAAACACGTACGTACATTGGGGAAATAAGATAAAGTGGGAAATGCAGCACATTTCAAGGTAGATTTCTGTGAGAGAGGGGTAACGTGGCCAGTCGAGCGCGCCCAGCAGCCGTAGGACTGCAGCGTGCATTCTCCTCCTCAAATTTGCTGAAAACCATTCGATTTTAGCTCATATTCACTAACTCGTTAAAGTACATACCTATGTACTTTAACTTTAACCTTTGACCTGCTACTGATATACTCACTGAAGCTTAAATATGCCCGGTGGTGATCTATTGTACTATAGTCGACGTTAATCACTTACCACTTATGAAAACTGATCACTTTTCGTGAGGTAGAAATACTTTGGTAATTGGAAAGTCGTGATGTCGGCTATATTTTTTCGTATTGGAGTGCAGTACTATGCAGGACTAAATAATGTCTTCAAGTCTATGTAGGAATATCTATGAAGTTGTTGTCAGTCTGATTAGTCATTCTGGTTTCTAAAGATTGCATTGCTCTTGGTTGCTGGTATTATAAGGTGGTATTATGTATGGATAGCTAAAAATTCTATTGTATGTATAGGAAAGTCGCCGGGCGAGCGAGCTGCCCACGTGATGATAAGTAGCTACCGCTACCAATGGACATCTGCAACACCAGGAGGTATGCGGGTTCGTCGTCTGCCTTGATAAATCCTATTCACAGCTTTCTTGAAGTAGGTACCCCATATCGTAGCGTAGATAATGGAAATACCTCTTGGGGCAGTTTGTTCCACATACAACGGGATCGCGTTTTAAAACTGTTTTTGGACCGAACAGTGCGTGACACCTCCGTATCTAGAAATTGAGGAGGCAGTGCACTTCTGTATCGGGACGTGCAGTTGTAAGAAACCGAGGTGGGAATTATGTTGAACTGTTCTTCAGACCATTACTAATTGTACAGACGGAAGAACACGCAACGTCACTCCGGGCGTTGAGAAGTTCTAAATAGGGCTGCCACCTTCGGAATACCGTAATCCTTAAAATAAAAATATGGGACTAATGTTATCGATAATATTAAATTATATTAATAATAGTGAACATAAGATAGTTAACATAACATAAACTTATAGGTTTAACATAACTTAGCTAGATAAATTAACATTTATCTTTGGTACACATAGAAACTCTTTAAATTATGCGTTTTCATTTGAATTACAATAATAATCTTTAAGAAGTAGGTATTAAAGTTTATAGAGCCAGTTGATGTTTAAAATCAAACTTTTCATCTGAGATTTTTGAATGCTGGATGTTACTGTCGCGTCGTCCGAAGTTTTGCGATGTTAACCCGTAACCCGGGACAAGCATCCTTCTCCGCGTCAAACCCGGAGGGGTGGCAGCCCTAGTCCCCGACCGCTAGATCTGTGATACAGTGTCGATGAATAAATAAAAAAAGTGAAGTCTATCTAAAACAGATTTCGTTTTCCTTGGTGGAAAACCTTTAAGAATCAATACTTCATAATCTATCTATACATATAATAAAACTATAGCACAAGCGTATCTGTACATTGAATATATTTACCAAAAACTGATTGGGAGCGATGAAACAAGAGTATCAGAATACAAAAAGATGATTTTGAAAATTTTTGCTTGTCTGTCTGTTTGTCTGTTCGAACACGTTAATCTCCAAAACTATGGAAAGGATTTTCATGTTCCACAGATTAATTAAGCTTAGCTTGGCGCTTCGAATAGGCTTTGTTTCATTGAAATGGGCTGACGGGAAGAAAAGATATCCCAATTTAGATTTTAAAAACTAAAATTCCACGCGTACGAAATCGCGGGCGCAGGTAGTTCAATATAAAAATGTACATTGATCTTCTTATGATAATAAGATAAAACATTGCCACGCTCCACTACCCTAATTGTCACTTGGTCACCCATCCTTCAAGTTCACTAGCCATTAATCAGGCATAAGTTGAACATTACAGCGCGATTATGGAACCTATAATAATAATTATAGTTCAAACAACACAGTTAACACAGCTCAAACACTGTTGCTGTAATGAAAGGTTGTTTTTACAACAGATTATAATGACACTTCATTGGAATTGTATGCATGTATCGGATAAAGCGCTTTGAAGGTGCTATGATGGGTTCACGCTTCGTAGAACGGCTTTCTTTATTTTAGCAATTCTTCGCTTTCTAGAGCGTGTAAGACAAACAAGGCGATTTCGTTCCCAGACAAACAATACAATTTCGTCTAACTGGCCAGGGGCTAGCTTCTCATATAAACAAATCAGCAGAGCTTATCAGTTAACTATATGCCTCTGAATAGAGCCATCTCTTTCAGTGCCAGAAGAGAGCGCTGTAATTATCACAATGAATATATAAAAGATTAAATGGTGCTAGCCAATCCGCCCCTCTCCCACTTTTGCCAGTGCTAAGCGATCGCCCCTCTGAAGGTATACTGACTAAAATATGGAGAGGCACGGCCAGAATAAATTGATAACAAAAATATAAAATTTGAAATAAAAATTCCTAGCAAGTCGTATTGATTTTTTACAATAAAAAAAATAAATCTTTCAACACTCGATTTTAATAGCTTCAGAGAAAATTGAAAATTCAATTCATTTTGGCATTCAAATGATACTCGAAGTGAAAACACAAGCATTTAAATTTAAACTGTGTCCTTGAAAAACTTACTTATCAATTGAAAAAAATTATTCCGTTCATGATTAGGTTATTAGGTTCAGATGTTATAAGTTTCTATTGAAACAGAATCTTGAAACAAATTTTAAGTTGGACAATCTTAACCAAAATTAGAAAGCCAATACATCAACATCCCTTAATCATCACAAATTATTTCAAATATTGTTCATGTCATATGCTTTTCCTTTCGTTGGCATTCACTCAAGTCATCATATTGAATCTTCCATTTTTATTATCAATCTATTTATGATTTAATAAGTGATTCAGAACCGATAAAATTATTGTTTAAATGACAAGCGTGAGCCGGTTTTAAAGTAAACAATCTGGTTTTACTCAGGTGACTCAGGTGATAGTGTTATGTAAAGGAGAAATAGTGGAGTGTAGGCTTTCTCGGCCGGTGTCCATATTAATTGAATCTTCCGGGCTACTTGGCCGAGGTCTTCTGGAATCTCTTCTCTTTCTTCCAAACGTTTCGTCAACAACTGCGGTTGCGCTCGAGAAGCCGAAGAGATAACATCTCTCCGAAAGTGAACGCAGTCGCCACTGAAGATGTCAACCGCAGTCGTTGACGAAACGTTTGGAAAAAAGAGAAGAGATTCCAGAAGACCTCGGCCAAGTAGCCCGGAAGATTCAATTAATAAGGGAGAAATACTTACTAATGAGACTTAACAGGAGATTGATGGGTGTACGGGTCTTCGGCTGTACTCGATATATCGGTGAGTGTGTTGCCCAGAAATATGTAAATATATCTTTAGATTAAGGGACTGAGCTGAAAACCAGCGCTGGTTCAGTGTGAGGGCAGCATACGCTGACGCACTCTCCCATTGCCAGTAAATTATACATATAAGTAACTAGATACAAATGTTTATTAAATCACTTTTTTTATAGAAAAAAGGCGGCAGACGAGCATACAGTCCACCTGGTGATAAGTGGATACTATCGTCACAAACGTTGGCATGCCCCCGGATGTGCTGCCTACCTTTGGAGATTGAGGAATGGATTGGGAAGGAGAGGATGGGATGGGAATGGGCTCTGGCATATCTCACTCACTACCGAAACACGTACGTACATTGGTGAAATACGATAAGGTAGGAAATGCAGTACATTTCAAGTTAGTCTTCTGTGAGAGAGGGTATCGTGGCCAGTCCAGTGCGCCCAGCGGCTGTGGGAATGCAGCATGCAGCATTTTTTTATTCTCATCCAACGACCACCGACAAACTTAAAAGGCTTATATGCAACAGTGGAAACTGATCAGTATGGTTTTCTTTTATATGAAGAAGACGGCAGACGCGCTTACAGTCCACTCGATGGTAAGTTGATACTCTCGCTCATGGATATCCATGATACATGCCAACATCTGTTCAGAATGACAAATGTTGACAAGCTCCCAGATGCGCTGCATGCCTTTGGAGATATAACAATGTATTTGGAGAACGGGTTGGGAAAATCGGGGGGATAGGAAAGGATGGGATGGCAATGGGCCCTGACATATCTCACTCACTACCAAAACACCTACGTACATTAGGGAATAGAATAAAGTGGAAATTGCAGTGCATTTCAAGGTAGTCTACTGTGAGAGAGGGGTAACGAGGCCAGTCGAGTGCGCCCAGCGGCTGTTGGATTGTAGTGTGCACCATCCCCCTCCAAAATGGTATGGTAAGGCTCGCCACCACATATTATCTTCGGCTCTTCTCATCAAACCATACCATACGCCTATGTCTCTTCACTGCTGGATATAGGTCTCTTCCTCGGCTCGCCACCACGCACGATCCTCGGCTCTTCTCACCCAACGCGCCTGTGGTGGCACAGGCGCGTTTCTTTAAGTCGTCGATACACTTGAAGAAATTGCTATAAAGCATCACGACAGCCTGGTTGTATTTTCTTCTTATAATAACATTGCTCCTTAATTTTGTTATAAATTATTATATAACAATGATACAATAAAGAATTCCAATCAATCAATGTCAATCTATTTAGCAGACCTAGTAAAAGTTTGAATTGTTTCAAGAACTTGTCAACTGCTTGTGAAGTCGAGAAACATGTGGTCTATCTCCGATAAACAACACAATTACCCAAGAGTTCAGTTAAAAGGTCAAGACAAATTTCAGTTAGAATATGTATGAAAGCGGCAGCTTCTTGTCCAGTACTTTACTCCACACAATGCCGACGGCTCTCCACTGTCATGTGTTGTATTAATGGAACGATAAAAGCTATAATAGCTTACATGAGGTGTTGATTGGTTCTATATGCACATGTTTATTTTACTGACCGTTGCAGTATAGGATTATAATATAAATTGTAATCACCCCACGTTATCATAATCGGATCATGTCTGCAACGTCTATCGTAACTTGTTAGCTAATTCCGTAATTCGATTAAATATTACATGAAAATTATGCATTATATCGGATATTCGCTAATCGAACACATTTACCACAAAAAAGTTAGTGGTTTATTTAAAGATGTTTCTTTAACCAACCGACCACAGTACACTTCACATCGTAACACAGTAATACACATCGTCCTTTAGAAAGAGACTATATTTTGTAGAGCGTAGTCTCTGTCGTGCGCCGTTGCGAGAGAGACGACGCTCTATAAAACCGAAGTTAGCCGATCATAGTCGATGTGTATTACTTTCGGCCGGAGTATGTTATATTTTATATATTTTAGTTGAGGGGGAGAGTGCACGTTGCAATCTAACAGGTGCTGGGCGTGCTCGACTGGCCACGTTACCCTTGAAATGTACTGCATTTCCCACTTTATCTTATTTCCCTAATGTACGTACGTGTTTCGGTAGTGAGTGAGATGTGCTAGAGCCCATTCCCATCCTATCCCTCCTCATTTTTCCAACCCTTTCTCCAAATCCATTCCCATATCTTCAAAGTTAGGCAGCGCATCCGGGGACGTGCCAACGTTTGTCATTTTGGACTAATGTTGGCAAGTATCGCGGATGTCTATGGGCGTCAGTATCTACTTACTATCAGGTGGACTGTCTACCGCCCTCGTCCGTAAAATAAAAAAAAATGTTATATGTTTTTTATATATTATATGTTGTTTATATTGTTTTTTTTTATGTTATATTGTAAGTTATATTTGTTCTACGGTTTTTTGAGACCTGCAAGGCCAGCAATCGATTTGATTAAAGAAAATGTTAATGGATACAACATTTAAAATGTGCATGTACCTCGAGTATCTACCTTGTTGCTTTAATTGCCGTTTAGAAATATTACAGTATAATTAAATGAGATGATTATCTCTTATCTTAAATATGGATTAATTTTTTTTTGTGAGAGGTGAATGGAAGCAAATATTTTATATTATGTAATATGATTTAAGAAAAGAAACCTTCTTGTTGGTTATCGGTTTTAGTTTTCCAGATATTATGCGAAAAAGAATTAATAGCTACCACTTAATAGTACAAAAGGCGAGTTTAGTGCCTCTAGTGCCTGACTGTCTGTACTTTGTGTTGTACAGACAGACACGTTGGGAAGTGCGATGAATAGTAAATCTTAAAAAAATATATCTCTACTTTTTTATCGTTTTGTCTTTTTTTAATTACTTAAACCAAATTTTGAAACAACGACATTTTAATAATTATTAACTAGAACTTAAAACCCCAAGAATCGTGAATTAGCATCGTGGAGATGATTGCGGAGAAATTTAACGGTTCTTGTTGTGGAACATGTTAATTAAAATGACTAATCCACCTTAGTCATAGAGTAGGTACGTACTTACAGGGCCGTCTTTACCAGGGGGTGCAAGGGGTGCGGTGCACCCCGGGCGCTCACCTTTTAAAGGTAATGAAAAAATATAACGCTATAGTAAACAATTACACAATAGGATATTTGACTGTCATAGGATACACAATAGGATATTTGACTGTCATAGGATACATAATAGGATATTTGACTGTCATAGGATACACAATAGGATGTTTGACTGTCTTAGGATACACTCCCGCACCCCGGCGCAGAATAGACTTAAGACGGCCCTGCGTACTTACATAGTTTACTAACATTTGTATGTATCTGTGTTGTCTGAATAAATAACTAAATAATAATTATTATTAAATATTAAATAGTGTGGTGTGGGGCCTCCATTAGAACAGCACCACCCCTTCTCTTCTCGCGGGTGTCGGAAAAGGAGATAAAGTGATAACAAAGCGCGGCTACCATAAGCCTTGAGTAACTACAACATCTTTAGAAAAGTGGACTCGCCAACCCGCTTAGGCAGGGTGACGTTTTCAGGCCTTGCATCCCTCATGCACAAGACAATGTGAATGTCCAACAGTGGATACTGAACGGGCTGGTTGGATTACATTAACTAGAGTCAATAAGTCCGTATTGAGAGGTCCTTTTGTTTTTGAAAAAGGCGACAGACGAGCCCCCCGACATCTAGTCATACCTATAAGATTTATATTGTAGTTATTATATGAACGAACTGTAGACCACGGTTTCACATGATAAAACTTATTCGTATCATGATTGTTAACTTCTTATTTCATTATATTTTTCACCCCCATCCTTCCTAAGGACGGCTGGGAGGGTTAATAGGATGAGAAAAACTGAATATAACTTTTAAAAAAATATCTTGATACCCTATCAGTCCTTTTTATAAAGTCACAAATAAATTTATAACAATCCATTTTATTACAATTATATATTTCGACCCTACTGAATGATCGGTTTATTAAAGTTCCAAATTGTTATTTTTTACAAAGGATACCGTTTTTTTTAATGGACGAATAATCCAATGTTTTTAATCCACCCGATGGTAAGTGGATACTGTCGTCCATAGACATCCGCGATACATGACAACATCAGCCCAGAATGACAAACGCTGGCACGCCCCCGGATGCGCTGCATACCTTTGCAGATTAAGGAATGGATTGAGAAAATGGGGCGGGATAGGATGGGATCGGAATGGGCTTTGGCATATCTCACTCACTACGGAAACGCGACTGTACGGGCAAAGGTACATACGCCCATACACGTATTCATACACCCAGTCGAGTGCGCCCACAGCCCACGGCTGCGGGAATGCAGCGTGCGCTCTCCGCCAAAAAGTAAAGTTGTTCAGGTAAAGTCACATGTAATTAATTTAAGCGCTCAAAAATGATCAACAAATGGAGTCAGTGCATCATGTTTTTCGTAGTGATGTTTTCAAACAATTGATACATACAGGCCTTTTCCGCGACTCCACCACACACGATCCATAGTACAAAGTATTTTAAATCAATGGTAGAACTAGCGATCCAGAACTATATAACTGTCCAACTACTAAAACACAGGTGGATAAGTCATCTACAACCTACTCCATAAAACATTGCCTGAATTTTTGACATAAAATTGCAGATTAAGACCTTCAAAATATTTTTAACTTGGTATTACTAAAACGAAGTATAGATAAAACTCATTTTTTACGAGGACTATATTATTGTTTTCAATAAGTTGCCGAGTAACAGACTTATTTTGCACCAGCACAGCAATGGTAAGACGAGTCCTGACGGGGACCTTTTTCTCCAAAAACATTTGATTGCACTGTTTAATTATGCAATTGTTTCATTTCTGTTAATATAAGTGTTTTATGTTTAAAATTTTATGCTTTATTTAAATGTTTTTGTATTTCATTAGGCCTAAATGTTTATATAGCAGTCAAATCTGGAGATTTAATTAACAACATTTGTTACGTATTAGAACATTTGTACATCGTTGTACCTAGATTTATATTTCAAATGACTATAAATCTTCCATAAAAATAAAAAAATTGCACATTTATTACAGGTAGAATCGTCATATTTAAATACTTGTATAATAAATACATACCAATACTTTTCAATTCGGGAAAACTTGAAAATCAATTAAGTTTATCCTATGTTTTTATAAGTTATCTACACGTAGTAATGTATCTATCTAAATAGAGAATGTTTATATGCGCGTTTACTCATTTAATATTAAACAAGTGTGCAAAACGCAAGAATAATAAACAAAAAATATGTTCAAAGCCTTAAATCAGATAATAAGAGTGAGTGCCACAAGGGCACCAGCAACCCTCTTATCCTACACCCTAGTGGCCCACAGCCCGCGGGCACAATGTAACAGGATATTAAAGTCGCTCTTAATGAAGTATATTAATTATAGATAGACGTTTGGTGACAAAAGGATTTTTATGTATACGGAAGCGCATTTTAGACATCTCTTGGTGGAGTACATATTAATCATTTCTTTTTAAGGACATCGCATACATCACAATCAGTATGGTCGAAACGAACGTTCGCAGAGAAATAACCTCATTTGCCGCTCGTTGTCAACTTATTTAGGAAGCGGTTAAGTAGTAGGTACCAATGACAGACCAATGTACAGGTATCCTGTACTTGGAGCATGTTTGAACCCTTTGAGATTTGTCTTTCAGTTGTTTTAATTTAAATTCGTCCATCCTACTTTACAAGAAGTGAGATTTATTCTATCCTAACTGAATTGCCAGGAACAAAAAATCTTGTAATAATATTCTAATAATATACTCTTTTTTAAAATAAATATTCAGACGTGAATACCATTTTACTGTGAATCAGTCACGGTTATTCCATTTCCGCTGTCTACAGAACCCTAAAATGAAGTAGGTACCGATCAAACCCGTGGTTGACTATAGTGAAGTCGGTATCGCATTATAGTAAACTGATTTGTAGGGCCCGTCTGTGTGTTCGGGGAAAACTCAATAATCTCGATTGAGGACCCCCGACGACATCTAGACATAGCTATAAGATTTATATTGTAGTTATTATATGAACGACCTGTAGACCACGGTTTCACATGATAAAATTTATTCGTATCATGATTGTTGACTTCTTATTCCATTATATTTTTCACCCCCATCCTCCCTGAGGAGGGTTGGGAGGGTTAATAGGATGAGAAAAAACTGAATATAATTAAAAAAAAAATCTTGATACCCTATCAGTCCTTTTTATAGATTCACAAATAAATTTCTAACAAGCCATTTTATTACAATTATATATTTCGACCCTACTGAATGATCAGTTTTGTTAACGACGGAATAAATGACAATGTAAAAAGCTAGGGTACTTGTATATGTATAGATAATAGTTTCGCTTGTATAGTTGTTTCTCTTTAGTGTCTTATAAATGTATGAATATCTCTTAATATCGTTAGGTTTACACTATCTGTTTAATGTCCGTTTTATGATTATGTATTGTGTAATTGATATTAAAATGATCCCTAGTGTGTCTTTTATTACCCTATTAGGACAATTGTTGGTAAATAGGGTAAGTAGGGCATGCTAGGGATAAGTTGTGGGCGCTATGGCGTTCGGGAAACAACTGAGCGCTCCGCCACCTTTTTTTTTTTTTATTTTTTTTTTTTTTGTTAGGAGAGACAATCAGGAAAAATCCTGCATGGGACACCTGGTACCATCTAGTCTGGCTGGGCCAGCCTAGGTGGTACCAGGTAGTGTCGGACTCCTACCGACTAAAAAACCTGATTGCCTCAACATCGTGTATGTATAGTTCTTGTGGCCCTAGTGGCCTTTCAAGAGTCACCGGTCGCGACGCTCCGCCACCTGGCGGACGAATATAATATTTATAGTCCTGAAGCGGGGGACGGGGTTACGTAAATATGTCGCGCAAACCGCGCACCCGTCCACTCGAAACCGAACGTTATAGCGTCATGATCTTATTAGATCCCTCTTAGGCTAGTTTACATCTAAGTTTTATCTAATAAGAATCCTATAAGAATCTTGTAAATGTATGAATATGTATAAAATGTGTGTTGTACGAATAAATGATGTAGCGGGAGGGGTACACATGTAGACAAGTAGTGGGGGAAGCCCATTTGGAATAAAAGACGGACCATTTTGGGCTTCCCGGCATTCCGATCAGCGGCACCACTCCGAACACTACAAACGGTCAACCAAGTGACTAGGACAAGTAGTAGAACAACAAGTACCTCTGCCCCCTGCCCCCGGCTCTGCTGATATTATCGAATACAAGAAATAAGGCGTTATTATTGTTTAACATCCTATATATACAGTCCACATCCCCCGGCGACCTATAAGGTTGTAGGACAATACTGTCCTCTATCTATTAAGAGATTGTAGTAGACAAAAGTGTCCTCAACAAGTTTATTAAAGTTCCAAATTGTTATTTCTTACAAAGGATACGGTTTTTTTTATAATGGACGAATAATCATATTTTTTAATCCACCTGATGGTAAGTGGATACTGTCGTCCATAGACATCCGCGATACATGCCAACATCAGTCCAGAATGACAAACGTTGGCACGCCCCCGGATGCGCTACCTACCTTTGCAGATTAAGGAATGGATTGAGAAAATGGGGCGGGATAGGATGGGATCGGAATGGGCTTTGGCATATCTCACTCACTACGGAAACACGTACGTACATTAGGGAAAATAAGATAAAGTGGGAAATGCAGTACATTTCAAGGTAGTCTTCTGTGAGAGAGGGGTAACGTGGCCAGTCGAGCTCGCCCAGCGGCTGTTGAATTGCAGCGTGCACTCTCCTCCCCCCAAAACGTTACTTATACATTACTTTACACACAGTTACAGTACTTACGGAAAAAGTGATTGTCAGTACGTACAGTTGTACAGTAAAGTACGAGTAGATATGTACAGTAAATACTTACTGTTAAGTATGTATTTTTGAATCATACAGTAATGAAAATTACAATTAGAGCATGACAAAAGATTACTAGCTTATTTTTTAAGCAGTGCATCTAGGTAGGTGCTTAATCCTCAGGAAATAAGCAGTTAATCAATCAGTCGCAATTTACTTTCACCAAGAATGTTATAATCTGTCGTGGGTACATAAACAAATCGATTATATAAGGCCATTTATAACAATGAGTTTAGCTATTAATACCAAATATCTAAATTCCAACAAGGGGGATAAAACATTAAAATGTTTATCAAAAACACCCCATAACAAGAATCCAATGGGAAACGTAACACTCCAAATGATTCCCTCGAGAAATGTGACGGGGCCGAGTTCAATAGACATAGAAAACACACTGAACGTCGCGGCGATGTTTTTCAACACTCATAGCCTCCTTTGACAAATGGCAGTTAATTGAAAATGGACTCTATTTGTGGTACAAGTCATGGGCGGATGCACCGGATTGGTAGTATTATGGCTAATTTACACAATGAGAGTTTTTCGAACGGTTTGGGCGAGAATGTATACGATTGTCGTATACGACCAAATTTCATACGATTCTTGACGAAAACTTAATGATATCTGGGATCACAGTAATCACTTGATGATAAGATTGATTACATTAGTTTTTAACCGATTTTCTCGCCTGCATGCGTTCGAAAACTCTCTTTATGTAAATGAACCTTAAGGCTTGAAACTCGAAGTCTCCATTCGCATAGGCACGGGCAAACATCTACCGAAGCCTTTAATGGACCTTGGCAGCGTCGGACTGGCCATATAGTCGATGTGGCGTTTGCCAGCCGGGCCCCAGCCTGCGCGGGGCCTGGCTTGCGGGGCTTGTCGCAAGCAAGGCGGTAGGTAGGATAAGAGGCCCGGTTATAATGTTATAATGCTGTCTTATGTTATGCTCTTGCAACCTAAATGTAAACTAGGTCAGATAGTTCGTTCATACAATTAGAGAGAAATGAAATAGATATTTTCCTATAGTATCCCATCTACCATTATCCAGTCTCGGGCCCAATCCGACCCTGGACCTTGGATCGAAGACATGAACTTACGATCTGCTGTTCGGCTGCTATTAATATCATCGGCGGGCTATTAAACTGCTTTCAAAAAATAAAATAAACTCCTGGAACTTTTAAGTATTACTTTCTTAGTACCTACATTTTGTAATATAGTATCTTACTACTACTCTCTTTAAACCTTAAACTTATATCTAAACTCTAAACACCAGATTTGTAACAAATTAAAATTAAAATTCTTTATTTGTATTAAACATACATGATACAATTTATAATGAGCCTGACTCCCAAACTAGAAAAAATCTGCATCTTGTAGTAACAGCTATACCTAAGGATTGTAATGTTTTCGAAACCGTGCTTCTCGTCCTTTTAGTTTGATTACAAATTTCGCTTTCGCCACTTACTTGCAACACGATCAGGCGCGCGCAACCCTTGGCGTTGTACGAGTGTTGCTTCTCAAAACAACTTTATTGAGCTTCGTGTACGCAACCCCTGAAGTGACGCGCCCACAATGACTGTATATCAAGTTGAAAGCCTCGAAACAGTGGGTTAAATACCCCACTTAGCTAGCAAAATGTTTTCATTGTGAACAATGTCATGGAAAATTTGAAGAAATTATGTATTTTCTGTATAAATTAAAATTCATACTAGATGAATGACGACAGACTTAAAATTAAGGTATCAAATATGTTTATTTTTTCACCTGTTGGTCGTAAATTGTTTATGTTCTATTTCATCCCGTGGATATCGCAAATGACTTCGAAGGGATAACGAAGCCGCTACCGCAAACCCTGAGAAATTACCCCCAACTCTAAAAGGCTGGACTCCCCAACCCACCCGCTTGGTCAGCGTGCCGTTTTAAGGGTGTACACTGTACATCCCTCGTGTATAAGTCAATGTGCATGAGAAGATCCGTAAGAAGGCCCGTATCCGGGCAGTGAACGATAAAAGATCTGCTTACGGTTCTTACGATACACAGTAGAGTACAGAATTGTTTATTTATCTCTAGGTTCAGGCTAACGTCTATGGTATAGACAAAAACTTTATAGTATAGTCTATCGATGGTATTTGTTTCATAAATTAGTGGACATCACGAGGTAGTTGAACCAAACACGTAACCAATAACAATACAGTCAGTCAGAATGCAAATCACCTGTCACAGGAAGGCTATCAATAAAATCCTTATTTTATGAGCAAGCGGTCAATACCTAGTTGTGGTGAACTTTTAAATGATTTACTCGTCGTCGACCGCGACTTGACGGGACTAGCGGGACATGTGGCGGCCATTTTGTCTTGTCATATGTATTTTATTTTAGGATACCGACAAAATTACATCCTGCCGTAGGTACTTACTGGCAAATTTACTGGCAATATTTTAAATGTAATAGATGACGGGGAGACCAGCCATATTGATGGTAAGTTGCTTACCGCCTCCTATACCTCCTACCCTTGTACCTTTTTGTATATTTACTGTAACCTTTCGTAACTACACCGTCCCATAGTGGGCTAAAAGACTAATTATTTCATCAATGGACGCAGCTTGCCATTTTAAATGTCAAAGTAAAACTCCTGTATGCCAATTATGTCAAATTTTCAAGTTAAACCACCTTAAGTTACCTCTAAAACTGAAATATATTTTGTGTTATTTTTAGTGTAGTGTAAACTAGCGACCCGCCCTCGCTTCGCTTCGGTTTATTATATATATATATATAAATTTATTTCTTTGCATATTTATAGGGCTGTTAAAACTACATAGGTATACCTACGGTGTTTTATTGCGATTTAAAAATAACAATAGACAGTGATTAAAACCTTATTTTCAATAGGTATTTTCGATTTTTTTTTCTCAACTGAATTCGCAATTTAGAATTTATAAATTTATATTTAATTTATATTTTAAAATTGTATTTCTTCTATTTAGATAGGTAGGTATTTCTATTTACTTATTGTTTGTAATAGCCAATAGATTTCCATTAATAAATAAATATTTTTTACACCTCCCAATCCTCCTTGTAGGGACCGGTTGGATAAGAAATCAAAATTATAGTGGAACAACGGATTTCTTTTATTCTATATAAGGTACTCTCAATTCGATAGAATTGGACGGGCTAACATGAAATGGGATAGGATGGAATGGGATGCGAAATGCGCGTATCTCACTCACTAAAGAAACACATGCACACACACATACATAGGAATGGAATGAGTTACCTTGTGCGGTAGTCTTCTGTGAGAGAAATTATGACACGGAGCTCTTCAGAAAGGCTGTAAATAAGGATCCTGCAAGGTCGGCAGTCCACCCGCATCCCCCTTGGTGTTGCAAGTGTCCATCAGCGGGGATGACCACTTACCAACTCGTGGGCCACCTGAATCTTCTTCTTGTAAAAAAGATATATGTAGGTTTAGTAGACTTATTTATGTTTCTTACATTTACATTAATTGTATGAGCGTGTTCCCGGGCGCGTGTGTAGCAGCGCCACAGAAGTTTCAACGTCGAAAAACAACAGTTTTGCGTGTTCCGTCCCGTCCGCTGTGATGGATAACTCAAATTAATCATAATCCGGCCCGGGGCCCACAAAACTAATTATCCTAAATGAATCTCTTTGCGAGCCTCCTTGTTAATGATCGACCTAATTGTTTTTTTGAGGGCACTAATTATGTCATTAGATTCAAATCTCCATTCGTCATTGCGTCTCTTTTTTACGTTTGCTTCCCACTTATTGGATGAAAGTTCTCCTCTCCACATCAAGTAAACCCATGATTAACTTTTCAAATTGAGTGTAATGTCTCATTTACACTAGGAGAGTTTCTAGAACACGAGTTTCTCGAAGATCGGTATAAACAACTCTTATCGTCCATCTGATGAGTGTTATCATCGAGTTTTTATCATCATGTGAACAGTTGTAGGCAAAAATTGTATGTAATTTGGTCGCAAACGAGAATCGTATAGAATATTTTTCCTCGAACCGTTCGAGAAACTCTTGTGTAATTAAGCCTGAATTCTTGTAGGCCTAATAACTTTTCAAGTCACTGGATGTGTATAGATAGTTTAGGGCGGGCGCAGAAGACGCTCAGCCAGGGAGATTGTGTAGTGCCAACAAAGGGCTCCCCCACCGGATGTCCAGCGGAAGGCATTAACCTCGGCTTAGGATGTTGCTTTGGAAGGTTTTCGGTGAATAGCAATGTTTAATAACTATTCTGGATAATTCGTGACGATAGTGCTTTCTCTTTTGTCGAAATCTTAGAGCTATTCTGCCGTGTGCTATTAGTTAGAACTATCTTCCCGCGGGTGTCGTCAAAGGTTACTATGGGCAACAGTATCCACTTACCACCAGGTGGATTGTATGCTCGTCTGCCGCTTTCTTACTATAAAAAAAAAAACACAGCCGCTGCTCTACAAGTCTACCTCTAAAACTGGTAGGCTGGTGGTAAAACTCGATTGGTCAGCGTGCCGTTTTAAAGCCATACATCTGTGCATGTGGAGGCCCATGACCAACAGTGGACAATGAAAGGACTGTTGACGGTACAGCAATTATCTTAGAACCAGGTTAAAAGGAGGACAAGATTTAGGCTATTGAGCTTTAAGATTAAGGCATCTGGTTGATGTGGCGAATTATATAGGACTCATTGGTAAGTAACTTACCATTAGACAGTTTAATAGTGTAACTGTCACCTGTCTCACACAAAACACCTATCTATATCATTAAGTGTACAAAGGAAAATTATTAAAACAATAAATAACATGCAACAAAAAAAACATTATACCTCACCATTACATGTAATCGGTACAGTAACGAGACAACGTCTTTAGAGATTAAAAATAAATGAATACCCAAATCAACAGACTAAATAAACACGTCTCTAGACCGTTTTGTCAACCAATAAAAATAAAAAAAGACTGGCTAAATAGAGACGAGTTTAAAAATAAAATTAAAAAGTTGAGAGCTGTCAAAGCGTATGACAGCAGGCGCCGGGGATTCGACAGTCGACACCAGTGGTAACATTAGGCCTATGGAATAATGTACCCCCGTTTGTTTATAATTTCATTCATTTATTTATTGCACTTTTGAAATTCATGTTCATAATTTTTACAATGACCACAGTCTAGTCGCGTTCGATGCGATTTGAGATAACCTAGTCATTGTTTATGGACCTATTTCAGTCAAGCTATCTAATATATAAAAAATAATATTTGTTTGTTCGTCTTATATGCGTTCCTAAACCATTCGTCCGATTTCGATGAAACTTTGGTGAATTGTCCGCGCGCCCGCCAAGGTTTATGACAAAAAAAAATCTCAACGCGCCTACTGCTCTACACAAAACGCCTGTAGTATCTTTACAGCGTTTATTTGGTTTATTGTACAAAAAGTGAGCTTTAATGTTTGTAAGATAGACGGATTTTTTTATTCGAGTCAGGGATATGACATGTAGAACAGTCAAACAGAATGAAATTTGTACGGAGACGACACTTTATTGACAGTTCTACATGTCATATCCCTGACTCTAATAAAAAATCCCATTTAATATGAATATGACATGTAGTGGATGTTTTAGTTATATTTTGGTTTTATTAATAATGATATTATAGTTTAATATGACATTATATTTATAAATGTTTATAGTTCTGTTAATTTTCTTAATTATAATGAGAATATGGCATGATATAGATATGGTCCGGTTATTATAGGAAGAACTCTGACAGCTGACATAAATCTAAATCTTTAACATCTAGTAAAAATCATTTTATAACTCGACAGTCCTTTAAGAATATTTTTTGTCTATGTCCTTGTGTTATGCTATAGTATATGACTTATGAAAGAAACAGTATTTACATAAAATGAATTAAATACAGATATGTCAGCACTGTTCTTATGATAACCGGACTATAGTTTTAGTTTTGTTAATTTTATTAATAATGATAAAATACGAATGTGACATACATATGTGACATACATATACGGATGTGAATGATATGGTATGAATTATGAAATATTGGTTAGAATTTATGAAATTGCAATACCCTAGCACGGCCATGTAGGTACTTGCCTACTTGGTCTAAGTTCTTGCCTGCGTACATGATTGCAATGATAAAAATAAATAGGTATACTAAAATGTACTTTGTATTATCCCTACATTTATTGACAATAAAATAATCATTAACAGGCTTAATAGATTTCTGAACGTTCATTGCAATGTATCGCCCTACTGCTGCACCGACGACACAAAATCAGATTTTCTAGTTTTTTCATGCCGAATAAGTATTCTTTTATTAATAATAATTGTCTTAGTCACAATAAATCATTATTAATAATAGGAATGTTAATATTTGATTACATTGCTCGTTTTCAAAGACAGCTTGAGTAGGAATTGAAGGTAGGTATCTACTTATTTCCTTACTTAGCATTATCAAAACTCGTAAGTAGTGTTTTAAACATTTTAAAACACAGCACCTGCGCTCGTAGACGACATTTACCGGGTACCCTACGTTCATTTTTATCGGTGTACAGTGCGCCGCATTATCAACGTAATTGATTTAAAGTAGGTTCATAATGGATTTAAAAAAAAGGACCACATGAAATTAAATTTTTAAATAATACTGCAATTCATTATTAAAGTAGGGTACAAACAAACAATTTCTTTGTTTATAGAAGTTATGTTTTTATATACGGTACTTATATTTATTAATTACAAGAGATAAGATGCTAATATATAATATACTAATGTCAGTGTTATTATTTTCATTGCTACCTAAATAAACTTCATTTATTAAAAATAGATGTTTTCTAAATTTGTGTCCCGCATTCTTAACTGAGGCCCGGCACCAATTTTTCTATCCCATCTATCTATCCCATTTCTTTAGATTATACACCTGGCAACACTAGTTGTATCCTTAACGAGATACAAAGGATGTCCCAGATTGAGCGCCTAAATATTAATAAGTACCTAAGTATTAATAATGTGATAGACTGTACACGTCACCTAAGTATAATAAACATAACGTCAGTCTGTCTGTTCAAGACTCATTAGCCAAAGATACGTTCGTTAATTTGTTTGAGTTGCAATTAACATGTCGAGTTCGACGCCCCGCTTTATTTTTTCTTTGCCTCTAAAAATTAAAAAAAAAACTGACAGTTGCGAGTTTGACAGCGCACGACCGAGTCATTTCATTCTTAAATACTTGTTACGTAGAGTCCTTTTCATGAAAGAAGTCCCGCGGTGATTTTTGGAACTAAATTTGACAGGTCGGCCATGTTGTCGTTCGTCGATGTTATCAAGTTCGTTTGTTGTGGTAGATTTTTGTGAGTTTGTAACTAGCTTAGTGCATTTTAAAGATTGTTTACAATGCCAAAAGTTGTAAAAAGTTCGGCTCGAGAAATGATATTGAAGGTGAAAGAGTTCTGTGAAGCGGAACAAAAGAATCAAGGTGTTTTAATACCACTAAACAATGTTCGGAAGAGAGTCGCCGCCATAACAGGTACTTTTTAGAGTTGCCATATAATAATTTTTTGCTGTATTGATGGGACTTTTAGGATATAAATTCATTTTTGCGATAAAATTGAACAAATACCAAACGTGATGAAACTAGGTAACTGAAATTAAAACATATATTACATAGTACATAAGCATTATAAACTTAAAGTTACTATTATTTTTAATTGTTCATTATTTAATTGCAGGTGTGTCAGAGAAAACTGTAACAAGAATTACAAAAGAAGGTATAACAGCGGCGAGTACTTCGAAAAAAATTGTCACCCCGGGGAAGAGTCGCCCGCATCCGAAAAAGGTCGACTTAGACGGGTTCGATTTGTGCGCTATCCGGCAAAAAATTCACAGTTTTTACGTTGTGCATAAAGAATTACCAACATTGGCTAAATTACGGGCAGCTCTGAGAGAAGACATCAATTTTCAAATCAAAAATCAATTCAATCAAAAAACGACCCGTTGTATACTTAGATGAGACCTATATACACAATACTTATCATACAAAAAGTTGTTGGCAGAGTGAGGAGGAACCAGGAATGTTCGTCTCAGAGTCATCGGGGAGTCGCTGGATAATCGCTCATGCGGGAACAAAAGATGGATTCATAAATGGTGCATTATTAATGTTCAAATCCCAATCAAAGTCCTCAGATTACCACGATGACATGAACTCTGCAAATTTCTTAAAATGGGTGACGGAAAAACTAATACCTAATCTATCTGAAAGGTCGCTTGTGGTAATGGACAACGCTCCTTACCATTGCACTCAATTAAACAAAGCCCCTACAATGTCAAATATAAAAAGTAGTATGCAGGAATGGCTCCGGCAAAAGGGTATATATTTTGAAGACACCTGGAGAAAAGCTGTGCTGTTTGAGCTAATCAAACAAAATAAAGGTCCACCGACATTTGCATTGAATGAATTATTAACAGCTCACGGACACGAAGTATTAAGGTTGCCGCCTTACCATTGCGACCTCAACCCGATTGAGAAAATCTGGAGCCTTGTAAAAAGAAAGGTGGCGGATAAGAACGTGGCACAAGATCCAAAAGAAATTGTAAAATTAACTGAAGAGGCCTTTGAGTCTATTACGGCGGAAGATTGGACAGCTCAGTGCACGCATGTCGAACATTTAGAGGAGGAATATTTAAAAAATGACGGCCTTATGGATGAAGAGATGGACCGAATAATTATATCTACGGCTAGTGATACTGAAACAGAATTTGATTCTGATTCCATCCACTCTTCAGACAGTGATGTTCCTATGGCCGCTGATCACAATTATTCAATAAAACTCTGAATAAAAAATTGTAATGCTTTTCTTTACCCTATTTTCTCATCTTTTACATGTAAGTAGGTAGAACACCGCTTATATAAGTAAATAAAAATATACTTTTTACATAACAGAAATATAGGTAAATGGGCATTTTTATCAAAATGTCTACCAACCCACTCATGGGATGACCCATGCAATAAGTCCAAATAACTAACGTTATTATGACTTATTATTGTTTTAAGTTTCGCACCTAACAACATAGTAAAAAACGAAACTTTAGTCATTTGAAACTATTTAATAATAACACGACACTTACAGTCATAATAACGTTAGTTATTTGGACTTATTACATGGGTCATCCCATGAGTGGGTTGGTAGACATTTTGATAAAAATGCCCAAATATACTTTTGACTTATCAGAAATATACATGATTCACTAATCTGAACTATTGTTATAGTATGGGCTTGAGTAATGAAATTACAGCCCATCTAAAATGTATTTATTTCTTAATACAATTTAAGAGCTTATATTGTTTCATCGAAGTATGCAGGAAATAGTATTATTTGATAAATTACATATGCTAAATGTAAAATAGGTAAATTTTTTACTCATAAATGGCAACATTATGTCACGCGAGTACAGCGCTGCGTCTGGGGGACTTCTTTCATGAAAAGGACTCTAACTTAAAACGTATTGTACTTAATTGTTATTTGGTATTCAATATTGAAATAATGTTGAATATTAATAAAACTATAATAATGTTTTAAGTGGTATAAATTTGTTGGTCGTTGTTAATCGCTTGAGCAATATCACTATAAGTTCAAACAGTTTATAAACTCGCTATTGACTAAATTTAACAACCTTATTCTGTTTATTGTTTTATTGCTCGCTGCTAAAAAAATAGCTAATTTATTGGCGCGAATTCTTAATGTTTGAGATACCTACTAGTTTATTTTTTGTGGGAGACGTAATGTGTTGCAAGATTATTAGTAGTAGGTATTTATAATAGATTATGAGTAGCTATTAGGGAAGTTTTATTAGTATTAAATTACTTAATAGTAATGTCATAACCATAAACTTAAAATGACAAGACTACCAATGTGAAATTTAACTTGACACAAAAATCTATTATTTGGACTGTATCCCAAGACTACTATATATTTATATAGGTAATAAAGAGAGAGTGAGAATTTTGTGAGTTTGTGTGTATGTGGAGGATAATCTCCGAAACCACTGTACCTATTTGAAAAATTCTTTCACCATTTGAAAGGTACATTATTCCAGATGGGCATAGGCTGTATATTATGTGCAAAAAAAATTGCCGGGCATGCAACGCATGCCGGGCACAGCTAGTATTTAATAATTTTAGTACAACTTTTTCTATGTGGAAAAACTTTTATTTAATGTGATTGCCGAGATCTCGGTAAACGTCCATTACGGTCGAGGGCCACCTTTCAAATCGTTACAATTTCTTTAATTTCCATTTACGAATTTTCAAGATTTCTTTACTAAATCCTGACGTCATTTCTTTATTGATGCCCAGTTATGACCCTCAACGCACATCAATTGTATTTATGTAATTTACAAAACACTGAAATCACCTTGTCACTGACTATGTAGATAAGGTACCTACTTACTTCTTCGTAAAACTTATATATTTTTTATTTATTGATATGTTTAACTTCTTTCACAGCAAACCGTATGGTCCGTGCTCCATGTGGAGAAAAGAAGTGGGCAAATTTAACCGCTGCTATAAAGGTACAAAATATGAATTGCTTGAATTTGTATTTGCAAGTCATTTATTGTATTGACCATTACAATATTATTAACTTTTGATATAACAATTATTTTTTTTATCTTCAATTTTTCTCTTTTTTTTTTCTCAAAAATATATCTAATGTAAACTTACGACTAACCTGAAATCTAAAATTGTAATTCCGTTTAGACTATTCGTAACTTTGATGTCCGCGATACAGTTAGATTCTAGTGCGAGGTTTACTTTGTGTAACCTATGTTAAGTTAATTTCGGAAATAAAGAAACTTTGTATTTGTATAACATTACTATTGCAATTATAACGTTGCAAAATCTTGCAATCATTCGAATAAGCGCCCGTTTAAATAGATAATAGTTAAAAAAAATCAGTTATTAAATTAAAGTAAGAGGTCGAAATTAGGTATCTGCGCTAATCGACTTTGTAATCCACATATTTGACAGGACTCCGCGCCTCTTTCGTCTAGCTGAAAAACTGGTTCTAACTCTTTCTTGCTTATGGTGAACGAGCTATGAATTGAATCCTCGCTTGCACGCTGTATTAATCTTTGTTTTTAGAAGGTCGTGACATAGAAAATTTAAAACTAATCTATAAAATGATTAACTAGTGTAAAATGTATCTCGAACTAGAATAAATCTATTTGACTCGACGCTTTGGCTGGGTTACACCAACTGTGGTCACGAGCTGAAAAAAGTAAACATACACAGATACACGTTGCAGACGCATTTAACACATAGATATGTGTGAATAAAGCGAAAATGTCAAAAGTCATAAAATAAAGTTCACATTTACCGAAAGGAGACTGCCTTGGCTCCTACTTTGGAAGACAATGGGTCTTATAATCTTTGATTAAGTCATTAGAACATTCCTAATAGATACAATTAAAGGCATTGATCGGCCAATTATATTCACGTCGAGTGGTTATTGAAAACTATAAAATAATATTACGGATAATCTTACCCCAAACAATAAATATTTATAAAAATATTTATTAATTGACATTACACAGTGTGTATTGTTATCACAATAAAAATAGTTTTGTAATAGTTAACAAAAAATAGTACCTACCTATAGATGAGTAATACTGAAGCACCTACGTACTCTTCTTACCTATAGGTATGGCAATTATGGTATTGTGCCAGTGTTAAGTTTCTCAGTAATTAACAACTTATCAATGTCCTGTCTCGTCGATATAAATTAGGAGTCGCTCAGTAACGTGATAGTAGGTTTACTGAGAACAGTTGGAGTCCTTGGAAGCACGTGAAAACACAGTCTTATGCTTTTATTTGATTATCACAAAATAAATTTTGAAATTTAATAAACTACAAAACTCACAATACAACACAATTTTTATAATAATCAAACAAAAATTCGACATCTTTTCTCCGGTTCAGGCCCAAAAGTCGAAAAGATCTGATTTTGTGCTCAATCTTTGTACCTAAGTACATACAATATATTTTATTGAATAAACAATTTTTGTCATCATCTCGTACCCATACTGCTTCCACCTTCAACACCGACTAGTGAAAATTTAAAAATATACGTTATTTGACAATTGACAAAATCTCTCTTATGGCTTAGGCAATGATATTATATACTCATACAGTAATACATTGGGTTTAGATAACTTCTCACTCGCACGCGTAGTTGATCTTTGCGATTAGCAAAAATAGATCTATGGTTTTTGTAGTAAAAATAATACGAAATAATTTGTTTACGAATATAATTTTATTAACAATTTTAATTTAATGACTGTATTGTAAGTCGATATCATATTTACAATTTGCATTTGTTTTGTATTATACATTTTTACAATTCTCTCTTGAGTTATATCTACCTATTTAAACTATCGCCTTTCTGAAAAACCATTTTACATTTTTATTTGATAGTTTAATGGAATCGATTTTAATTCATTCGAACACAAAATTATTCGAACCGAATGAATGAATAAATACGTTAATATTTCAACTATAAGTTAACTATAGGACTGGCCAAAATTTTTGTGAATTCCATTAATTAAATGTGATATTATCTAAGCAAGGGGACCTTATTGTCGGTTTTGATTTTGGTTAAGATTTTCTAATTTAAAATTTCGTTGTTTGAAGACTAATTATCTGATTCTTAAGATACCTTATTAGGTAAGTATATAAATACCAACGTAAGGGTATAAAAATACGATAGATATTTTTTTTTAATTCACTTTTTTTTTTGAATCTAGAACCGACAATAAGGTTCCTATTCTCAGATAATGTACCAAATATTCGATTGTTATCGAATGCTTGCAATATGTCTTTTTTTATAAGTAAACATTGATATAATCATTCTATTAAACTATCGCACAAATGCATATAATGTGATGTATTGTAGCACATAGTGTCGTGTACTAGGGCTATATAACATTATGCACAAAGTATGGACATGCCATAATTATCTATGATAGTAAAAGCCGGGATATAGCTGAATCCCTAGAGATTTTGTTAAGTTAGGGAAGGATAGCATTCTGAAAGTGATTTCGCGCTATGTGCCCAGAGATTGGCTAAATAGAGGAAGGTACCCATATTTTGGATGGTGCCTTAATTTCGGATAGCGTCTTTATTCATAACCTATGCACTAGGCGGCGCTGCTAATAATAGTCAAGGGGAGCGGTCGCCTCCATATTGATTCTGTGTTGTCGCCGCGATCGTCAGAACTTCGTGTACGGAACAAAAAATAAATTCAAAATATTGCAAAAACATAGTTTTCGAAGATGTCAACTTCGAACACAGCTGCAGGGCAAGTGGTAAGTTCTAATACTTTGTTTTAAAGTATAATATGAAGGTGATAAAATGTAGTTTAAGTGTCAAATTGATTTGACGTGAATAGTTTTGAGGTTATTTTACACAAGTTGATTCAAAAGTATTTTTTATAAGGCCCTAATTCCGGATAGGCAATAGTGCCTAATTTTGGTTATCCGAAATTAGGGTATCCGAAATTGGGTATTGTTTTGATTGAAAAGAGTTATGTGTTTTAATTCAAATTATCGGTTTATAATGTTTTTTTATTCCTTTAAGGTCAAGAAGCGAAGAAAGTGGAATGAAAAATGAAAATGAAGACATGAAAAAAGCAGTGGAAGCGGTGCATAATAAAAAAATGGGATATCTTAAGGCTCATAAAGTGTTCGGAGTGCCCAAGTCTACGTTAGAAGACTACGTTAAAAACAAAGACGGTAAGAGTGTTGACGATCTGGTGAAAGTCAAAATTGGGAGAAAACCCATATTTCCTGATGAACTGGAGAGTTTGCTCGTTCAATATTTATTAGATATGGAGAAACGATTCTTTGGTTTACGCGCACGAGACGTAACGCAAATGGCTTTTCAGCTGGCTTTACAAAATAATCTGCGGCATCCATTTAGAAATACTGGTCGGGCAGGTAAAAAATGGTTGAGATTGTTTATGCAACGCCATCGTGAATTATCATTTCAAACCCCTCAGGCAATATCAGCGGCCAGAGTAAGAGGCTTCACAAAACACAATGTGGAAGAATTTTTTGATATTTATGAAAAACAATTAGAAAAAGTAGGATCTTCTCCGCAGAAAATTTTCAATGTTGACGAGACTGGAGTCAGCATTGTTCAACATAAAACATGCAAGGTTATTGGTTTAAAAGGAAAAAAGCAAATCGCTAGCATTTCGTCTGCCGAACGTGGATCACTAGTAACGCTTGTTACCTGCATGAGTGCTGCGGGGCAATTTATCCCGCCTCTGTTCGTTTTCCCAAGGAAGAACATGAAGCCTGAACTCATGAATGGAGCTCCCCCGGGATCTATTTCATCATGTCATGTATCAGGGTGGATTCAAGGAGATAGTTTCACGAAGTGGTTACATCATTTCATTTCATCAATCACAAAACCTTCAGTTGAAAATCCTGTGATCCTCATTCTCGACGGCCATTATTCGCATACACGTAACATAGATGTTATCAATGTTGGAAGGGAAAATGGAGTCATCATCGTCTGTCTACCCCCTCATTCAACTCATAAAATGCAAGCGCTTGATGTGGCTTTTATGAGCCCGTTCAAAACTTATTATGCTCAAGAAATAGAGACATGGTTAAGAAACAATTCTGGGAGAGTAGTGACTGCATATCAAATAGCTGAATTAGTATGTAGAGCCTATGCTCGTGCTGCAACCATTCAGACAGCGATTAATGGTTTTAAAAAAACCGGTCTCTTTCCTTGTAACAGAAACGTCTTTGATGAACATGCATTTGCCATAGAAAACCCAAATGTTGAAGTTTATGAAAAAGAAAGAACAGCAGACAGCGATTTAAAACCTGTGCTATCCGAAAATATTCCTCCTAGCTCACAAAATTTAATCAACCCAAATCAGAAACAATCAACTCTGTCCACGAAGGCAAACACATCTGTGTCTCAATTTATAAAACCGACTGATGTAAGTCCTTTACCCTCCTTCAAGAATCGTAAAAATGTAGCTAGTGAGAACGCAGGGGAAAAACAAATAGAAGGTAAAAAGGGAAAAGCAGTTCTGATTACTGGATCCCCTTACAAAGTAGCCCTTGAAGGATCTCTGGAAAATATTGCAAAAAAGAAAAAGCCCGTCTTAAACACTTTATCACAGAATTCTAAAAAAAGCAAATCTAAAATAATTGACGAGCCACAACCATCGACATCTGGAGCCAAAAATGTAATTAGAAAAAGAACAAAGCCTGCAAAAAAGCAGAAAACTCATGACAGCTCTTCAAGTTCCTCAGCTGAAGAGCTCATTTTAACGGATGAATCAGATGAGCATACGGCAGATGCTGACGATGCCGAGTGCATGGTATGCCTAGGATTGTTTTCAGAAGACACACATGGCGAGGAGTGGGCAAGATGTAGTAAATGTTTCAAGTGGGGTCACGAGAAGTGTACGGGATTTAAAAAGAAGGCTAAATTGATTTGCGCCGAATGTCTTGAATGAATAGATTATGATTTTTAATTTTAATTTAATTTCTTTTCATTTTTTATTTTAATTTTAATTATTTTTTATTCAATATTAATTATTTTAAAATTTGATTTTTAGTCCTTCAAATGTCATTTGAGTTTTCTACAAATAAATATTTTCTATATTGCATAGTTTTATTATATTTTTAACATTATTATCCTAAAATTTTTATGTATCCGAAATTAAGACTCCCTTTTCTTTACTCCAAAAACATCATGATTTTGCAAAAACAATAATATTTTCTTTTTCTTTACATCAGGATATTTAACGTTTTGGGATCCTAAAGTACACTATTTATAGTAAGAAATAATGTCACATCCTTAGCCAAAGGTTCAATATTTTTAATTCTACACATTAAAAACAAAATGGTATCCGAAATATAGCCACCTTCCTCTACTGAGTTCGTTTCAGTGATATAACATAGCAAAAGATTTTTTTGCTATTTTAATAAATTCGTTGAGTAATACGTTTACGTTACGATGTTTTTCACGTGGAATGTCCACGTGGTCCCGCATCTGACCGCCACGCCGTATTGCATCTCTATAGCTTATAAAGCATAATGAAAGACTTAAAAAATATTGGATAATGGCCATATGGGATTCATTTTTATGTATTTATTTAGTTTTAACACATCCAGGTGCATAAACCGGACCCTACCGCCGCCACAACTCATTCAACGTAGGTACATCGGCCTACCGAGTTATCTCTGGTAAATCATTAAAAAGATCTAGTGAAATAACAAGATAATCCGTTGCAAAGGTATATCACTAAACTGGATTTATTATTTAGCTAAATCTGTAGTAGCTCGAGAGTTTCTCGAACTGTTCCGGCGAGAATATTGTATACGATTCTCGTACGCGAACAAACTACATACAATTCTCCCCTACAACTATTCACATGATCAGATGAAAAAAAACTCGATGACAACAGTGATCAGATGATGATAAGTAACAGTGGTTCATGTTGTTTCGGCCGATGTTTAGTTAACTAGAGCTATATCCCGGCTTTTTCTCTCTCACTCCGACTGATTTAAATAAAATCTACAAAAATACGGAACAGTGAAACCGATTTAGTTCTGATGACATTGTTTTGTGCGTTCGCGGCTAAAATCATTAGAAATACTGTAACAAAATATTGTTTATTTTATTTTATTTTAAATACTAAGATTAAATATACTATGAAAATAAATAAAATATAAACTACATGAAGTATGCGCCAGAATGTGTACCTATCCCAGCAATTGGACCAGAAGCGGTAGTGGATTATGATCCGAACGAAATCTCTTATTGATACAAGGGAAGGCGTGTGCCCTGCAGCGGGACGTTTGTAAAGCCTTATTAATTAATATTAATATTAGCTATATTATTTATACGTTATTACTTTTTTCTGCATGATGCGCTTCATTCATAGCAATTATTAAATCAGTCTGACAAATTTGTTTTACAGTAACACATGTCTAACATTAGTCCAGAATGACAAACTGGCTGTTTGAATTTGTTAGGAAACATAATATTTTGCACAAGGATCAAGCGTTTTGCATGGCGGCAGTGGACACTCAGTACCTACCTACTGATTGATTACGTTTGCATAGAAGTTGTTTTATTGTTACTTATTCTGTAAAAAATGTAAAGTTCTCTCTTGGTGGGAACACTGTAAAGTCTACTCGGATAAATAAATATTTCTTTCCAGAACACCCGCGCGTGGTTTCCCTAAATTTACTTTCTCAGATAGTTCATATTGTAGAAAATTGATAGGACAGACTTTAGGCCTAGTTAAAACACTTTATTTAATAGGTACTAGCTTACTTAGTAACAATAGCATACTTTTTTTTTTATAGACGTGGGCGGACGAGCAAGGAAGTTTAGCTTCCTAAAACCAAAATAATCTTCAAAATCAGCAAAGTAACTTTCGAATTTTCCTCTTACCAATAAACGCAGGAACTCATTCTCACTGTTATTATTAGTAATTGAATTGAAGAATCTGGCGGTATACTTATATGTAAAAAAATAGTTATATAATATCAAAAAATATGTAACAATTAAGGGCTATTTTGACACTAAATTATATATCAAGACATCGGTGATATAGGTACATGCCAATGTCAGTAAAGAATGACAAACGTTGGCATACCCCAGGTTGCGTCGCCTACCTTTGGAGATTTGGTCTACAAGATAAACCAACTGGTCACGTATCTGGTACATTTCACGATAATCTTCAGGGAAAACATTTTATTTGGAAAGCGTTTTTTTCGCTACTTCAACCGTAAATATTTCTAATCCAATGGCGTGCATTGGTTTTAAAATTTGGAATGTGTAGTGGCATTTTACAGGCACCTATTATATGCGAGTAGGTATTGTACTCTACTTCACATGGATCAAGATTATTTAACCGATTGGAGAACGTCTGGAGCAATGACAATACTTACCACCATCAGTGGTTCGCCCACGTTGGCGTAGTAGTTACTCGTAAATGGTAAGATTTGCTTGTCTGCTTGCAGACGCACGTCTCTAACGCTACCATACCTATAGGTATCATATATTCATGTACCTACTAATTATAGATACATATACTAAAATAGGCCGGAGAATGTGCCTAATTAGTTAACTATAAGTACTTAAAGTAAATTAATACCTATAAACTTTTTTTTAATTATGAGTTCACCATAATTTAGAAAGATGATAATTTAACGTTCTTGCACAGATTTTTTTTAAATGCCCCACGAACCATTAAAGAAATTCCAATGAAATAACGATGTGCTATATACCTATGTAGGTATATTGATATGTGCTAACGTTGATATATGTATCTACCTTTGTGTATTAGTGATACTCAAATAATTTCATGTTACAAATACATATAAAAATACAAATACATAACTATTCGGATTTTCGACAATGCGTGAATCAGCTCTTCAATTAGTTTCATCAAATATTTTTCATCGTCAACGAGAGACGTTTCATGTCAATCGCGATAATCAAAAAGAGTGATCACTAACTGGCTACGGCAGTTAATTCTTTATGTGAAATATATAGGTAATGTGTGCTAAAATATTTATATACATTAATATAACATTAATACTTATACTTATTAAATAAAAATACATTAAAACAATAAAATCTTTTTTTAAATGCCATTTCGGCTTATTGTTTTTCTGTGTGTGAAGATTTAAATTTCCCCAAGTCAATACCTACCTGCATTCCCAACGTTTTTAAAGATAACAAGTTTTTTTTTTAATTTCACTAATGTTTCAATATCTGGGAAAGTAGAATAAGGTGCTTTTTCTCAAATGAAATGTCACATTCGCTTTACTAAAATGTGAACAATATTCATTGGTATACCTAACAGGGCTAAAGTTCCGGCGCAGAACATACTTACATAGTGGGAGACTTAGAATGTAACAACATATTTTGTTACTATCTACCTACCTACATGTTAAATAAATTAACACACAGCTACCTATTTCCACCTCTCCTAGGTGCCTTAAATCGAACACTGAGTTTTTTAAGTAATGTCTAGGCTTATTAAAAACAGGGCACTTTGAAATTAAGCGTCTTGCATTACGAGATTTTTCGTCAAAACGTATAAAATAATGTTTGGTCGCCAAGTGTGATGGTTTATTGAGTAATTAACTAAAATTTTTGTTTAGATTGTATGAAATATCTATTGTCGAGAGTTTTACCTGTCCAATCTAACAGTGGAGGTGTCGTCAATGTCTCTACATCTACTGCCGCCATACTCATTTGATGTTATCTTTAATGTTTAATGTGAGAACAATATATCTTTGAGAAGTTATTCTTAACGGGAAAGAGATTAAGTGAGTTAAGCCCTATGCAGTAGTCTGATCATTTTATCATTCCAGTAAGGCTAATGAGGCACTGCAAGCGTCTACAACTGAAAATCAACACTGCAATTTTTGCTACAGCACATGCTGAGTTGTGCTACGTCGGACGGTCGGCAATATACACCTTTGTGTTAAATAAATTATATAGTTAAAGTATTATTATTAATATTACTTATCTAGTATTACCTACCACTAATAAATTTTTTCTTTCTTTCTTACAAGCCGCTGCAACGCTAAATACCGCTCTATGGAAGTCGATCGTTAATAAGATTTGTCGCCAGAATTAGGATATCAACATGAAAAATCGATTATGTAAGAGTAGTGGATTTTATACACCGTGAAATGATCTCCAAAAACCTTTTATAAAAAGCCGTTTATCGAATTTGCTAATTTTAACTTGAAGTAAAAATGAAACGTTTGTTTTTATTTCTTTAAAATTCTTTCACGCATCAACGGACGGACGAGGAGAGGTGAAATTTTTAATGATCTTTCATAGGAACTACGAAAAGGACATACGTAACGAAACTAAGGTTCCCATGCGATTGTGAGCACGCGGGCAAAGTCACGGAGAAAAGCTAGGTTCGTAATAGAATTAGGTACACTTCCCGGCCGAAAGTAGTACACATCGAGTGTATGTGCCTAGTATCTACACTTTGTGTGCGTGTGGTACCTATTGTTTATACAGTTTTTTCCCTCTTTATTTCATTTTATAAGTCCACTTATATTTCTATTTACATTTTATTAATTGAATCTTCCGGGCTACTCGGCCGAGGTCTTCTGGAATCATTTCTCTATCTTCCAAACGTTTCTCAGTTGCGCTCGAGAAGCCGAAGAGATAACATCTCTCCGAAAGTGAACGCAGTCGCCACTGAAGATGTGTCAACCGCAGTTGTTGACGAAACGTTTGGAAGAAAGAGAAGAGATTCCAGAAGACCTCGGCCAAGTAGCCCGGAAGATTCAATTAATATGGACACCGGCCGAGAACGCCTACACTCCTCTATTTACATTGTCTCAATCAAAATTAACGGTCTTATATTCTATCTTATCTTATATATTTTTTACATAATTATTATTCAATTGTTTCCATATGTATTGTTTAAACATATATATATAAATATTTCTAAAATCTACTGTCTAGATGTGTAATACTCCTTCACATGACATTGTAACCTAACTATACCACCTAATTATATGTAATCTCTTAATCTACTCTCTCTTGTAATAGAAAAAAAACCGGATTGTTTTCAAAGACATTTTAGATTTTCCATTTTTTTAAATAACACTAGATTTAGTCGAAAAAAGGTGTTTTTATACATTTGCCGCCGAAAAAAACATAATATTCATAATCTCTTTTATAATGTGTAACTTCACCACACGTATTTTGTTATCATTATTAGGTACCTACTGAACTCAAAAAATACTGTTTATAAGTGGACAGATACGTATCTTAAATTTCAGTGCAATATAAATTCTACATTATCCCAAAATGATCAGTTTTCAGTAGGTACAGCAAAAATCTGTTTATAAGCAAGTATGCTTATTATTTTTGAAAGAGTTCTTTCTCATTAAATATATTGTAATCTTACAAAAAGACAAAAGTGTTTTTGGTCATAATTATCTTAAATTTGGGTAGGTATTTGTGATAATTATAGATATAGTTTATGAGTGCTGGTTTAAATAATGGTTCAATCTAAATTTCGACATAATACGAATTACGGCTTCGTTAAGCTGTGGTACGGTTTAAATTTCGACAATAAATAAGATGTCGATTTGTACAGATAGCTGGCTTTGATTTTCGTTTTCTTATTTGCTACTAACTGTACAAGAGTTTTTGTAAGTATTTACATAATTATTTGTGGTGAATATAGGTAGGTACATATAAATTGTATACTTGTGGTGAATATAGGTAGACAGATACATATAAATTGTATATTTGTGGCGAACATTCACGTAATGTATGGACTTTATGATATGTGATCAATTTTCACTGTAAATGTGCCCGAAAAAGTATACAAATAAGTATTTAAGACTTGTTAAATTTAAGCCATTTTAGTCTAATAAGTAGTTTTTGAGTTGACTCTTATTTACGAGCACAGAGGTGATGGTCAGGGGGTCTACTTCGATTTTACGCTTCAGAAGACTCGAGCCCGACCGAAGTTCGAACGAGCGAAGTGCTATAATACTTTTCTACTACTAAACTCTGACTTTTCTTCGTTCGGGGCTCTATCTATATATCGGGTATCTCCGATTATTTAAAAAGTGAGATATTGTTATCGGGAAATTTAACGTGTGTGCCCCAAATATCTATTGTCAAAATGTTATTTTTCGATCTGTTGTCTCGCGCGATCGGAGCAGTTGCAAATGTAAAATTAATTTCATTCGGGCCGATATATCTTAGTGAACGTTTTAGAGGTAGGAATCTATCGAAATGTGGGCCGAAAATTCGTTTTTCTTGTTTTCGCAGTAGACAATATGGATCCAAATAAATATTTTATTAAATATATTTTTGATTATAGATAGGTAGGTATAGGTACTTATCTATTACTTTAGTAAGTAGGTATCTTGATTGTTACGACTGTTTGTAAGTATTTAGTAATCTCGAGTGATTGTTAGTTTATCATTGTTAAAAGAAATAGTTTATTAGGAAACAATAGCTAAACAATAGGAACAAATAGCTTCCTACTATGATTGTTACAATAACGTTCTAGTAATAATGGAAATAGACTTTCCCCTATAATCACGAGATGGTTCTCCCATAATCCATCACAGGGGCACAGTAGGTACAGATTGGGGGATATTTGACTTTTATTTCAGTCTTCGGGCACGCGGGTTTCCTCGTGAGCTTTCCTTCACTTCTGAGCTCACACCGAGCTGACCTAGATAAAATTTACGTAGATACTAAAGTAGAATTTCTGTGGTAGGTACATGGCGGGGTTTGAACTCATGACCTCATGAATGTGAATCATGAATATCAGGCTATCCCTAGGCTATCACCGCTCTAACTATAGTAGCCGGCAATAGATTATAAGTAGATAGCTTTTTACCTAGAATTTCCTCTAGAATATAGAGTTTGTATTTTATTTTAAAATAATAATTTAAGATTTGAAACAAAATAAATCTAACACGTCAAGAACACTAGTTGTTTAAAATCAACTTCTTAAATAATTTTAACGTTTTATCGTTTAAATTAAATATTAAAATAATTTTAAAACACCATATAGGTATGTAAATTTACATGATATTAGGGTAGGGTATTAACACATTAGGACGATTAAATAAGTGGGCGTAAAACTCCTTTAAACGCATTATCTATAGACCGGATTTATTGTAGGTATCAATTATATTTTTATTGGTTTCACTGACATTTCAAAAATTTAAGCTAATGTGACTGAGTTGCATATAAAAATTTGTTAATATTAATTTTAATTAATAATAGGCTTACCGCATGTAAGTAAGCAGTAACCGTGACCATGTTTATGCAGTTATAACAAGTAAATAAATAAAAAAAAAAACTACTTAAAGGAAGAAACCTTTAACGGTTTAGGAATATTGTTACAGTATTTCTAATGACGGTTTCTACATAACTAAATAATTAAGTTAGAAGTTATCGGAACATTATAAAATAAAACTGGCAAGTATATGATACGTGTGATCAGGTACAGACCATGAAAGTTATAAATATACTTCACGTACAAATATCTACATTCTTCACCTACCTATAACATACAACTAAAAGCAGTTAAGATAAATAAAATCTATATTTACCGGTGAAATACGATATTAAATAGGTAAGTAAATGCTTCTCGCGGAAAGACAGACCTAGATGTTAACGTAACACAGAAAAAAAAAGGAAAAATCAAATAAATAAACTAAGCCCAGAACGGGCTAGAGTATAAAAAAACTCGTAAAATTAACCCTGTTACATATTAAAGCGACTAAGAAGTCGAAATACTAAATTGTATCGAAAGGCCCGAGTTAAGGCAATAGTAAATTGCACTTTCTCTACAAATAATGTACTTACATACCTGTTACGCTGAGATACTAATACTTCGAGCACTCGTTTTACACTTTCAACGATAAAATATGCCCTGAAACTGATTTACAATGCGTCAACATCACATAGATACATCACCGATTTTACGTATCTAACTAGTATTAAAGATAACTTGTCTATATTGCAACGTTCGTCACTCTACGATCGGACTATGTGAGACCGTTGACGTACAAAACGTATCAATCACCGTGACATTATTTACACTATCAGTCTGTTCCGTTACTCTTCGTCAACGTTAATCTCAGAGTCAGCTGAGTCCTCGTCGTAGGTGGAAGACGACGCGAAACCTCTCCCGAGCAACGCTGAGCGATTCTTTGCAGCTGCAGCACGGTCTCGCTGCCGTCGGTTCTTGAACCAATTCCCCACCTGCGTCGGCGTTAAACCCGTTGCCGCCGCTAACTCTCGCTTTTTCGTGGGATTCGGATAAGGATCTTGCAAATACCACTCTCTCAGCAAAGATCTCGTCCGTTCCTTGAAACAATGTGTCTTTTGCTCGCCATCCCATATCGTTCGTGGAAGCGGGAACTTCTTTCGGACCCGATATTTATCTACCGGTCCTAGTGGACGGCCGCGGAGCCGTTCCGCTTCTTGATAATGTGCTTCCAACCACAAGGCCTGCAGTTTTGCGTGACTTGAACGCTGAAAGCGGTGTCGTTCTAATATGGAGTATAGTTCTCTATGTCGACCAGCGTGAAAAGCTACGACGGCTCGAGCTCGCAAGACGGCTTCACAGCGCTCTAATTCGGCCACATTGGGATGTGCGACCGGTAGGGACCATAGAAATCTCGCCAGACGTTCCACATCACCACTTTCTTCGAGAGTTTCGCAAACGGTAGCGACTTGCGCTGCGCTGAAGGAGAGCGTCGGCAGCGGAAGTAAGGGAGTCGGAGCTGCAAGTTCGAGGGCGTTGAGGGTAAGAGCTGGTGGTGGTTCGGCGCAGGGCGCGGGCTCGGCAGCGCGGTCGGCCGCTGCGGGCCCGCGGTGCGCCTCCAGGATGCGCGCGTGCAGCGCCGCCGTCGTGGACTCGTCCCAGGAGCCGCGCATCGGTGCGAGTGTGCGCGGCGGAGTCGCGCGCGATATGAGCCGGTGGCACGGTGGCGCCGGGGGCGTGCTCGCGTCGTGCGCGCGATTGGCTATCGGTTACTGCGAGCGCGGAGCGACGGCCAATCGCGCTCGCCGCCCGCCCGGGGGGCCGGATAACTTTCAACCGCGCCGAGGCGCGTTTCCGGCGGGCGCGTTTAACGAGGGCGGAGGGGCGCGGCCCCCCCGCGCCGCCATGATCCGTCACGCACACCGCCGCCGCCGCCCGCGCTGCTCGCGGATCAACACTCTATGATCCCTGAACGTTCAGCTCGCAATTCAACATCGATCGATTACCCACCAGCAAACCTGCAATTAATAGCTAACACGTATTCTGCCGGGTAGATTACATGCTTGCATTTGCAGGGTGATCATTAACAACCCAGTGAACCCAAACTTATACATAATTTAACAAACTAAACCTAGTAAGCCGAATTCTGTTAATGATATAGTTTGTATAAAAAAACTTTGACCCGGAAAATATACATGCGACCGCTTCTAGAAACGACATTAAAGATTAATAAAATACTGTAAGTAATTTAAAACAAACTGCAAGTAAGTAGGTAGGTTGGTAGGTACTTACTAAATTGTTATTAAAACATGTATGGGTAGGTATATATTTACTGAAGTGGGAGATAAGCATATTCTAAATGGTTATTTTAAAAAATGCGTCTAATCGCGAGATAAATATGTCTAGGTACCTACTTATTGATCTACACTGGTAGTGAGTAGATGCACATGTGGTTTTATGTTTCTTGACGTAGGTAGGGGAGGAGTGTGTCAATAGTTACATTTTTTTTTAAATCACCATAACCTTTTAATTATAGGTAGATACATAACAATATCAAAATTTCTGGACACAACATAGGCACACTTACCTATCATTTATTAATTAAACCATATAAAAAAGAAATACAATTACATGTTATTACTACAATTGCACTTCAGGAGCTTAAGTCGGAATGTAACAATTGTACCATCAGGTGGGGCAGTTGTGACGCTACCCAGGGGCAATAGTTACAGACTTGTACACATCACATTGATTAAAATATTAACATGTTTTCATAACATATTTTTGTAAGATGTTATAGATATTTTTGTAAAGCTTACCTACATAAAATTAATTTACATTAAAATCAACAACCTTTAACTATAATTTTATGAAATAAACGAAATAAACTGTATTAAAATTACAAATTATAAAATTAAATCATACGAGCATGACAACAAATGATAAAATTCTATTCCGATAAACAATTAAGGCAAGTAAAAAAAGGATCGTTGTTTGCACAACTACTGTGTGCCCATTTGTGGCAGTCAGTGCACTGCAATCAATCTTCCTTAATGTGATAGTATGTTTTAAAACATACAAGACAAATATTAGAATCGTCGTTCTCAGAAGAATCATCAGAAAAACAACGTTTTTCTTCTGCCGCGTCTTCTTTTTTTCAACTCCAAATTAGTCATTTTAGATATTTTTTCGCCTCCTTTCTATTATATTCCTCTAAAGCTTGTTTCTCAAGCTTTCTGGGCGCTTTACTAATAAATTTTGATGTCGTTTCATAAAGGCTTTATACCAATCAATGCTCGCCATTCCTGATGCTTCTCATTTCTTTGGATAGTTTAATTTATGGTCTTTTGCAAACTCAAATGCTAATTTGCGCAGATCTCTTGTAGTCAAGCCAAAATACAATTTACAGGCACTGGTACAGTAAGACACAAACTCGTGTTCATTTTCTTCTGTGAAAACCCTGTTGGGTGGCTTATAACCTATACTGAAGCTTCCCATCTCTTTGTACTTTTCAACATATCGAAACAGAGTCATAGGGCACATATCCAAGTTCTTGGCTATACTTCTGCATGTTTCTCCTCCAATGACTCGGTTACAGGCTTCAATATACATTTCTTCAGATATTGTACCCTTGGCAGATTTACGAGGCCGTTTATAAACCATTGTACGTACTTCTGAAATTTAAAAAACATACAAGGATTATAATTAAAGACTTACTAAAACATTATAACAAATAGGGTGTCAATTGTTACATGTAACAAATGCCACCCACATTTTTGTAACTTTTGTCCCACTACTACGAAATTTCATAAATATAACTAGAAAAATTTAATTATTGTGAAAATTCCAATAACACTTACCTGGAGATAAAGCCTGGTTCTAAACAACTCTTTCTATACCACTACCACCTAGATATGTTAATTATTTGTAAAGTTATCGAAATAAGTTCTACTGCACCGGTAAATAACAATCCTACGTCAAACACAAACAAATTTCAACTGTCGAAACAGGATCGCTTCAATATGGCCTACAACTCTGTCAGTAAAACAGTATCATACCCGGCATCTTCTGACGCATAATCGTTTAGCTCCAGGGAATAGATGGCGTTCTATTGGTATTATAACATTCGCCCCTCTATAACAATTGACACACCCCTCCCCTACCTACCTCTGTCTATCGTAGTTTGTAGGTAAAGTTCGTTTAATTTTCAGACTTAGACGGAATAAATTAACGTTTACTTATTGTGTTTCTGATTTATTTTGGTAGATACATAGGTAGATAGGTATGTACCTACCTACCTAAATAAATAAGATACTCTTTTATTTATAAGAAATCAACTAACTAAAGATTTCTTCTTTAATTTATCATAGACACTATTAAAACGAATGTTTTCTTAGGTTTTCGCGATTACTAAGTATACCTACATAGCAATTAAACAACTTTAAACTGTTTAAATCGCGTATATTTGACATTATTTATATCCCGACGTTTCGAACACTGTGCAGTGGACGTGGTCACGGGGTGACTAATTGATTTTATTTAGTCACCCCGTGACCACGTCTACTGCAAAGTGTTCGAAACGTCGGGATATAAATAATGTCAAATATACGCGATTTAAACCGTTAAAGTTGTTTAATTGCTAAAACGAATGTTGTTAAATATAAAAATATGGCTGAGAATATTTTTTTAAATAAATATATTTAAATTCATTTACCTAATTACTAAACAATCTTACAGTCTATCTACAAAGAGCCAATAAGTAGGTAGGTATAGAAAAATAAAAATATATAAATAGATACTATTTTAGGCTATTTTAGTAAGTAATTTTCTGAGAAAATGGACATTATTGTCGGTCCTAGTTTCCCGGACAATTGAGACTGTGAACGCGACAGCTAAGCAATATAGCCGTACGCTAATCCACGTGCGGATACATAGGTCTGATTCAAAATGAAAGATAATTAAATGGAAAGTCTGACCTTATATCCAGAGAATAGCTGCCTCTCGACCAAGCTTACGACCGCCTAGCGAGCTCGTTGCCGCCACGCGTTACTCCAGGTCTGGTAGCGCTTCTTCTCGGCTTCTTCTTGGTTTTCCACTTAGTTTAAGCGTCCTTCTGTATTAAGCTACGATACAGCTTAAAGCAGATACACTCGCGGTATGGAAAGGCACAGCGTGTGCCAATTCCAGGGTCTAGGAGACCACCAAAATATGTGATCTTCACAATCGACCGGCGACGGGAGGGGTCGATCACTAGACTGGCGGGTATAAAGGAATCGGTGGAAGTGATTATATAAAACGTGGGTAATAAAATATGATAGGTATTACCCTACAAAATAAAAGCACCAATGTTATTGGCGCGAACAGAGACTAAGGAAATCTTTATAAAAATAACATCATAAATTTAACTGAAAAATCGGATGTTAGAGCATGTTTCTATTTATTATAAACAGCGAATAAACAGAATCTTGAAATAACGAAATTTTTAAGTTAAGAAAAATTAACCGGAATCAATAAGAACATACAGACAATAAAGTCCCTTTGTTCAGATAACGTCACATACTCGTACTTATATTTATTTAGATTCATTGAACAGAGAAAAACTTGGGTTAACACAAATTTTAACTAGGTAGGTACCTAATATAAATTAAAATGCAAAGAATTATCAGCTGTTTAATAGGCATACCCACCTAAGTATTTTACAGTTTAGCTTGACTAATAATAATCCATAAAATATTGATAAATACCGACGAATTTTTTTATATAAATTTGGAAATGAGACCAATTCAACATTCTTACAACTTTATAATGAAAAAAACATCATTTAATAAATTAAAACAATGTTATACGGCAAAATATGATACCTTTACAAACATTTAGAATATGATTTCTATATGTATTAAGGGTCAAAAAAGTTAGTAAATCTTACCTACGTAGGTATACCTAACTGTTGATTTAAATGTATCATTATAGAAAAGTTTTCTTTTCCTTTCACTGAATCTCTGACGCAAAAAATGGTTATGTGTAACTGACTAATTCCTACGTGTGACTGACCACGATAGGTTTAATATACAGGTAGGTACTTACAATGACGTCATAATGTCAAATTTGACAGAACACAAATTCCCTTTCAGTAGGTAATGCATGCAACCAGCGCTTTCAGTATCCACTGCAGGACATGGGCATTGTCTCGAGCATGAAGGATGTAAGGCCTTAAAACGTCACACTGGCAAAGGGATTGGCGAGTCCATTGTATAGCGGTGTGTAGTACCTCAGGGCTTGTGGTAGCCACGTTGTTTGTTTCAGTATACATACCATACTATCAGCCTGTGTCTATCCACTGCTGGATATAGGCCTCTCCCGCATGCCGTTACCACACACGGTCTTCAGCTCCTCTCATCCAGCCACTACTGGCGCCTTTCTCCAAGTCGTCAGTCCACCCGGCCGGAGGGTGTCACACTCTACGTTTCCTGGTACGTGGTCTCCATTTAAGGATTCGCCTCCTCCATCGGTTATCGATCCTGCAGGATATATGGCCTGCCCACTGCCACTTCAGCTTCTGCCGATTCTTATGTATAATGTGTCATAAATCACACACGCAATGTAGGTTAATATCATTATCATTAAATATTGTAAGTACTTACCTTACAATATTATCTAAACAAAGGGATTGATTGTCGATATAATTTAAGTACCTACCTACTTTAGTTCTCTTTGGACTTGAGATAAGATTTTCTATCTTAATTATGTTGTTTCAAGACCTGTTGAAATTGAAACATGCTCTAATTTTAAAGTTAAAGCAATAATTGAATCCGTGTAGGGTCATGATATTCAATTTGAGAAAATTAAATGTATCAATTCAATTCGCGAAAAGGTGCAATAGTGGTATCTACATACGTAAACAAAATTAAACGCCATCAAATTGCTACATAGGTAGGTATATATTTAAAGTAACAAAAAATCTTTTTCATTTGACGTCAACTAACTAAAGAAAAATGTTTAATAGCTGCCGCTTCTGAATAATAATTTACAAAACTGCTTTCTATTGTACAAAAATGATTGCACATTTTGCGAATTGTTCATTATACGTGTAAACGACAAAAAATAGTGTAATTTTTTTAAAGATTTTATTTCTGACAATACCTAAACGACAACAAATCTTCTTTTAATTTCACACCTCAAAAACTGTCGCGAACTAATTTGAGCAAGTATCAACACCCGTCCATCGCAGTACATTTCAGCGAGATTTCACGGTGGAAGCTTTCCTAGAGTATTAAGTTATTGAACGGCAAACCACACCCAGGCGGCTGTAACGCTACACAGGTGTCCCCCCTTCACCCCACTCCCGTTTCACCCTGAATCCCCCAACCACCCCGTGTTGGGGATCGTGTTATGCTCGAAATACGTATTCGCATTGTAATGAATGGTGATAGCCTAAGACGGATAGATAGGCAATGGAAACTGGGGTTCCACTCCGAAAACGCGAAAAACGAAGTCCCGCCCGATATTTCAGTACCACGAAAACGTTCACTACGGTATAGCGGCCCAAAAGAAATTCATTTGACATTTGAAACTACTACGATCGCACGAGACGACTATAGCAATAGATATAGATTTTGACAAGAGATATTTGGGGACCGAACGTCAAATTTCACGATAACATTATCTCACCATTAATATACCTAATCAAGGATATCTATAGAACGAACGATCGTTCTCCGAACGAAGGAAAGTCAGAATAGGGTTATAGCACTTCCTTCGTTCCAGCTTCGGTCGGGCTCGATGATTCGGGAGCGTAAAATCAAGAATAGTCCCCCTGAATCGGTAGTAGATACGTAAGTACCTACGTATACTATCGTGTGCATCGTACAAGCGGCAAAATAGATAAGTTTGCGTGCAACAGATTTTATTCGCGGACTAGTCTTTTAAATCTAGCTTGATTAGAATGACAGCTATCAAAGTGCCTCGAATAGTGCTCTAGAAAAATAATTAATCTATAATAATTATTAATTAATCTATAATAATTTTAATTATTAAAAAATAATTAATTAATCTCACACAAGGTTTTTGTCACACGCACACGAATGTATTTTTTATTAGTAGTGTATATAAACTACTAATAAAAAAATACGTGCGTGAAACCAGTCGATAATGTGTTTACATTACCTCAATTTGGTCATTATTGTCCCAGCACTATTCGAGGCACTTTGACAGCTGTCATTCTAATCAAGCTAGATTTAAAAGACTGTAAACGCTCTATCAACTGAGCAACAGAAGCTCTGAGAGCCGTCGGTAAAATTTTGTTACACATTCAGCGAATCAATAAAGTATAAATAAATTTATAGCATCTTTTTAAAAGAGATTTTGTTTAGAGCTTGCCGAATATCAGTGGGGATGGTGTTCCAGAGTTTAGCTGTCTTCGCAGTGAAAGATTTGGTCATAAAGCCGTTGTTATTTACTATAGGTACTTACCACACTACATTACTGTTTACCACTTTCTATGAGACAGGTACCTACCTACTATTGCCATTGAGTTCCGTAATAACACCGTTGACAGGGATTGCGTTGTTTCTATGGATTTGAGAACAATTTGCATTTTTCGAGTTTGTAACTCCAAGATTTCAGACGGCTTTCGATTTGATTACCGCATCCGACTTTTAAAGTAGGTACCTACCCTACTTACCAGTTCGTGGAAATTAATTCTGGAAAGTTCCACCGCCTTTTACAAAAGCCTCTTGGATGTACGGTTAAATTAAACGTACAAACATACATACAGTTAGAATGCTTTATTTAAATGAACAAAATGTATTTTGAAACATTGAAATGTGTAGGTAAGTAATATCGAAAACATGGCGAGGAAGTCCCGAGTGCCTGAACATTAATAAAACATTTGGGGCAAGTAGATACCTACTTACCTATTAGTACAAATACCATACGGTGTCGGCCGTCTTTGGTATCGTAAAACGTGACTCAGGAATAATGATTTGCTACTACAAGCCCTGAGAGACTACACCATCTCTAAAGGAGTCCACTCGCCAACCCGCTCGGCCGGTCCACTTCAATTCTTTTAATACACAAATTCTTTTAATAATTGTCCAATCTATTTATTAATAAACAAAAATTAATAAAGCTGAAGATCAAGAATGTGACAATAACAAGCGGCCATTTTGAATAAGCTGTAGTTTGAATAGTTTTCAGTCTGACTTCAACTCGTTTGATTGGATTACATGCTTTTCTTGGTTTTTGTCATAATTTAATTAGGTATATTAATGCCTATTAAAATTTGATTAAAAGAAATAGGTGACGAATAAATGAATGAACACAATGATTCAGTATTTTTGGTAACGCAATGAAAAATTCACATTTTGGAGCGAACTTCATATCTTACTTTAGTTTGACAGTCTTGTTAGCAAAAAAAATCGGTTTATATAGCAATTATGTCGTAATAAGTAGACAATAAAAATCTTGATATAACTTCAGTGCTTACACAAAGTAGGTACCTACTCGCTAAGTGCCCTATGTAACCCTCCTGGAATTCTCTCGGGTGTAATATTCCGATCGCGCGTTCGGCCGCGAAAGCCTGTAACACAACCGGGGGAGGGGGCGCCCCCTGCCCCGGATCGATACGGGGGAGGGAGGGGGTCCTTTCAGGCGCTATCTTTGTTTGGATGATATAAAATCTTCAGGGGGAGTGGTCTACAAAACACGTCATCTTGTGATTGCTACCGCCGCCGCACACCATTACTATGATTTATCACCCACTTTCATATATTTTTCTTCTATTGTACTCGCTCCTTTATCCCTGAGGTTTTGTTCGGAGATGCTTTCACGTTTTTCGTGGACACTCCTATTATTATGTTTCGATATATCTACCTAAAGGTAAATATATCATAGGTATCTACCTAACCTGTGACATACAAAAGTAAATTAAATTGACTTGCATTTTCCTATTCATCTCTATGTATAAATGATGATGGGGAAAAAAGCATGGATAAGTTTAATAACAATAAGTTTTGACCGACCAACGGCTAAAGACGAAAGAAATAGCAGCAAGGACAGGGCTTTTAAAAAGTACAGTCCTTAGGATTCTTCATGAACATCTTCATATGAATAAAATTAGTGCGTGATGGGTGACAAAATTTCTTTCCAGTGTGCAGCAAAATAAACGAGTAGCGTGCTCCAAGGAACTTTTAAAGGCCTTTCAGAGAAACGGATACGATTTTTTGGAGTCAATTGTTACCGGGAACAAAACTATGATTCTCTACTCCACTATGATTTTATTTCCAAAAGGGAGTCGATGGAGTGGCGTCGTTCTGTTGAAGCACCGTTTAGAAAGGCAAAGGTGACTGAGTCCACCAAAAAGATTATGGCTTTGATATTCTGGGATTGTCAAGGAATATGCTTACAGACATAAAAGAACGCAATACTACGGTGACTGGAAGCTATTATGCTAACTTTATAGAGCAACTAGCTGTGCCCGGCATGCGTTGCATGCCCGGCAATTTTTTTGTACATAATATATAGCCTATGTCCATCTGGAATAATGTACCTTTCAAATGGTGAAAGAATTTTTCAAATAGGTACAGTGGTTCCGGAAATTACCCTCCACATAGGTACACACAAACTCACAAAATTGGCACTCTCTATTTATTATATTATTATTAGTATAGATTACGTGAAGCAATCAAGCAGAAACGTCGTGGAAAACTAAACAAAGGTGTGCGGCTTCTCCATGACAATGCACCCGTCCACGCCGACGCAGTACCGAAAGCTGCTGTTTCAAAGTGTGATTTCAAATTCGCCACCCAAACTATCTAGTCCTGACTTGGCTCCCAGTGATTACTATATATTCTCAGAACTCAAGGTGGACTCAAGGGGTACAATTTCCACCGATGATAAACTGAGCGCTGCGGGTTTCGACCATTTTGACAACAGAACTTCTTTACTATTTTTGTACTGGCACAGAAATGCTAATTAAACGATCCGTAAAGTTTAAACAGACGGAAATTGTATTCAAGAATAAAAATATGTTCATGAACATGAGTGTCCTTTTTCGTAACACTCGATGGTAGAACTTTTTTAAAAAGAAATTGTGACAATGTACTTGTTTGTTATGATTCATGATTTACCATAATCGTAATGACTAAAACGATGTGAATTTTTACAAAAAAAAAATTAAAAAGCTTTGAAACAGATAGATAAAGACAAGTATAAAAAACGGTCTATAGTTTTGACGGTGAATGCTTTAAATTTAAAAGATCTATTTTTTTAACTCCACCCTCAATGGCCGACACTAGGGTTCCCTGTGTCGTGAGTCCAAAGACACACACAAACACCAAGACACAGACAGCCGCGGACAAAATTGGTAAGTAGATACATGTTGATTTTTTTTAAAAACCCTTTCAGGCATCGTCTTATCCTACTTCCTCACCGAGTTTACAATACGCGATAATGTACTTACATATTGGCAAATCGTTAATTGGAGTTATTATTTTTCCACGTATTTAACAAAGATACATGCACCCATTGCAGACGACATCCAAATTTCGTAAAATTTTCTCAATAGTCTCTTTTTTTTTTATGGACGAAGGTGGCAGACGAGCATACAGCCCACCTGATAGTAAGTGGATACTGTAGCCCATAGACATTCGTAATACATGCCAACATTAGTCCAAAATGACAAACGTTGGCACGCCCCCGGATGCGCTGCCTACCTTTGGATATAGGACTGGATTTGGAGAAAGGGTTGGGGAAATGGGGAGGGATAGGATGGGAATGGGCTCTGACACATCTCACTCACTACCGAAACACGTACGTACATTAGGGAAATAAGATTAAGTGGGAAATGCAGTACATTTCAAGGTAGTCTTCTGTGAGAGAGGGGTAACGTGGCCAGTCGAGTGCGCCCAGCGGCTGTTGGATTGCAGCGTGCACTCTCCCCCATCGAAATCGGATGAATATGGATCATTATCAGTAGGGCTTATAAACACAGTCAGCTTTATACTACCTCAGTTAAGTATGTATAAGTTAATATAGGTAGTTAGTATAAAACACTCTCAAATTTTGAAACTACTAAAGACTAAGCGATAACTAAACTACTAAATAAAACCACTAAAGACTAACTAAAGAATATAAAGACTAACTACTGAAGACGATATCGTGGTCATGGCAGAATCGCTGGAGGATCTTAGCACAATGCTCGGAGACCTCAATCGAGTTTCCCAACAGGTGGGCCTTAAAATGAACATGGACAAGACGAAAATCATGTCGAATGTCCATGTCGTGCCCACCCCAGTTTCAGTTGGGAGCTCGATTCTCGAAGTTGTTGACGAGTACGTCTACCTAGGCCAAACGGTCCAACTAGGTAGGTCCAACTTCGAGAAAGAGGTCAATCGACGAATCCAACTCGGCTGGGCAGCGTTCGGGAAGCTACGCAGCGTCTTCTCGTCCAAAATACCTCAGTGCTTGAAGACGAAGGTCTTCGACCAGTGTGTGTTGCCAGTGATGACCTACGGCACCGAGACGTGGTCTCTGACTATGGGCCTCATAAATAAGCTCACTGTCGCACAGCGAGCTATGGAGAGGGCTATGCTCGGGGTTTCCCTACGTGATCGAATCAGGAATGAGGAGATCCGTAGACGAACTAAAGTCACCGACATAGCCTCGCGGGTTAGCAAGCTGAAGTGGCAGTGGGCAGGGCACATAGCTCGAAGAACCGATGGCCGATGGGGCAGAAGGGTTCTCGAATGGAGACCACGTACCGGCGGACGAAGCCGAGGACGTCCATCTGCTAGATGGACAGACGACCTCATAAAGGTTGCGGGCACCCGCTGGATGCAGGTCGCTGCCGATAGGTCTAAATGGCGGACAATGGGGGAGGCCTATGTCCAGCAGTGGACGTCCAAGGGCTGAGAAGAAGAAGAAGAAGAAGAAAGACTAAGCGACTAAACAGCCTTTTGTGAACTGTTATTAATTGTGTTAACTTGTTTATATCTGTGGTGTACAATAAAGAAATCTAGTTACCGTCTAAACGAATCTCTAGGTACAGCATAGTCTAGAATCTAGACTACCAAAATGTCCACCGAGCAATTTCACCGCCGGCTTTACAAATTTGAATAGACGTGACTGCGGACGGCGTCACAATCAGCTATCGTCTCGTTATGAGGGCAATTTGGACGGGACAATTTAGTGTCGTTGTCCTGTAAAAGGAATACTTTTTTTTTTGTATTTCTACTGAGAAATTATAGGTAGTTTTTGTTAATAAAAAACTGAGAAATGAGCAAACATTTCGCCTGTAAGGGTATCTACCCTTACTGCACTCCTTAGAACAAAAGGCACAAAAAATGTACATGATGTATGGTAGGTATTTAATACCTACTCGTACCTACCATTGTAATGCCGTGTCAGATTATATTTCACTTTAAAAATAAATACGATGCATTGTCTGATAATATTTACCAAAGTTGTCTGGAATTGATTGCTATTTGCTATATAACAGCAATAAGATCGATTTGTTCTATTATCTTGTTTAAACATTATTTTACTTTTATACCCAACTGCGGCAAAGCCAGAGGAGGGTACCTACTTAATGATTTAATTTTTTTAGTTAGTATGTACCTATATATGTTCATCTGTTACTACTCATAATATTTTGACAAATAGAGTGTCGTTGAATTTGCCTTTAATATTCCGCATAACATAGGCTACTCGTATTTATGACATCGTATCAAATCCAGTATGGCGGATATGAAACACGAAAATACACGTAGCAAAAAAATGCAAGCAAATATATCGTGTTTAGTATCAAATGAAAGGTTTTAATGTGCACATTCCAAAAATATATAATTTATATACTTACATAATAATATAAGTATCCGCCTGAAAGTTAAAAAATGCGCGAAACGTGGAAATAATTATATTTAAAAACACGACTACGCAAACGTTTTAAATAAGGTTTAAATTTTTTTAAGGCGGCCTTGTTCATATGGCGTAGTCGCACGTTTACAAACTTAATAGTATTTATAACTAACTTGCGACTACGTCATATTACGTAAAAGGCATCCTTCTAAAGACCTTAAAACTTATTTAAAACCTTTGCATAGTCCGACTATGCAAAAGTTTTAGTTTTTATTTTTTGTTTTAATACAATTTAATACAATAAGGAATATTATACCTATCTATTTATCTTCTTATAACAAAATTACTAAATTATTTACTACGCTTATAGTTTTTTGTCCTAATATCTAAAAACGGATATTGTTGGAAGATCAAACAATATTTATGTGAAATAACGTGTAGCTTCACTCAACACAGAAGCTTTCTAACTGACAAAGGCCTATTTGAAATGTAATTTCGCAACACATTCCATAATCCCACGCGAAAACTTCCATCGCCTCTAACTCGTCTGTTGAGCAACGAAATAATAAAACTGTATAACGACAGCAGTCATCGAATACAATATGCTATTTTGCATTTGTACATTGGAAAGTAAAATCTGTGAGGCTACCGTGTCGCAACATAGTAGAATAGCTTTACCACCAGCACTAATATCTGTACTCAACTTTCGACCTTATGTTTCAGTGATTAACTCTTCAATAGTCGCCTGTGGGTCAATCGCATCCGCACGAGTTTCGTTGCGCGGCAAACAATACGTCATACGTCATGAAGAGCAGTTTACGGTCGCAAGGTATCGCTAGCGGTTTGACATATCGCTTAGCGAGACTGATTTGTGTAGGGTTATAACCCGTCGTGTTTTATTCGATTATTTAGGTGTGAAATTGACATGAGGTTTCACAGACACTTCGCCGTTTACACGCATAGATAGGATTTTAGTCATACGTGATAATGATAAAGGAATCTGGGACTAAACTAAAATTGATTTTTAATATACAGGATGCCTTTTCGCGGGTCGTGTTAATTGACATTATGTATATTGTGGCAAAAATATGATTATAAATTTTCTGGGTTTTGTATTTAGATAAAATGTATGAAAAATTTAGCATTAACTCAAAAAAAAAAATCGAGGCCATCCCCAATGTATGTACGTATTTAGGTAGTGAGTGAGATGTACCAGGGCCCATTTCCATCTCATTCTATCTCTCCATATTTTCCCCATACATTCTTTAATCTGCAAAAGTAAGGTAGTGCATCCGGGGGCGTGCCAGGGTTTGTCATTCTGGACTGATGTTAGCATGTATCACGGATGTCTATGGACTATCAGTATTAGCTCAATGTACATTGCAATCAAATAGTAACCCGAATACACGACCTAAATTCGATCTATTTGCAATCTAAAGCCACTGATGGACATCGGTTGACTAAACAACAATGGAAAAAATGAAACTAGCGTATGATCACAGAGACTCGTAACCCTTGAAGCACGGTTAGTTAGCCGCGACTGTGGTCGTTCGGACCCGCACAGGAATGGTAGGGTTAAGTGTAATCGCACATGAAATTACCAGGCATGCAGTTAAACTCATTTCAATAGGCCATTTTGACATCAAAGTTGTTTAAATGCATATTTATAGCCATAAATAAATACATTATTTTGTCTTGGAATAAAGAAAAATAAAAATAGGTACGTCTAATAACGTTAATGCAAGATAAGTTACCGACATGCCGATTAGAATCGGCCTGTTGAAGTGATAATGGGTACGTCGGTTGCCGCAGGACCGATAACCGATGGAGTAGAAGAGTACTCCGGATCCAATGAATCAAAAGATCCGAAACATCGAGCTGAGCCGAAACTCTTAATTACCTATTCCGGCCAACTGTTATCGACTCCGAGGAGTTATTTATTCCTTTGATTTATGGATTGCTGAGTTACATGAATGAACATGATGCAAAGCGAATGAGTCGCTCTCGGGCTCTTATAAAATACAAGTATAAATAGGTGAATCAAAGGAGTCAAGGAATCGTTAAGAGGAGTCGGATTAAGTGAGCCGAAACACTCCGAGGAGTCGTGAATACCCACGACTAGCAGTGTGAGACACCCTCCGGCCAGGTGGAACGACGACTTAAAGAAATTCGACGATGGTGGTTGGATGAGAAGAGCCGAGGATCGTGTGTGGTGGCGAGACATAGGAGAGGCCTATATCCAGTAGTCGAGATATATAGGCTGCTGGTATGGGGTAATATGGTAAGATATCGTAATAACGTTGTCTTACAGCAGTCTCGGCATACTGTCTCTTAGATAGTCAGATACCTACCTGTAGGTAATCGCAACCAGCTCTTTTAGTATCCACTGATGGATATTGTGGTAAGGATGGATACTGTGGTAAGTAATACCACATTTACAAACAAAATATCCACATTCATATTACTATTACAATTAGGCGCAATATACTTACCTATTATACATTTTTAAATTACTTTCAACATTGGATTTTCAAAATGAAGCAAACATTTTCATTGATTTAAAATTTAAATGAATAAGTTTTATAACCGTTTGTTTCTTAATATCTTCAACGTGGAATAAATATTCTTTGCCCGCGGCTACGCTCGCATGATACATACACACAGATGTCTTGTATACTAATATACCTTTGGGAAGGATAGTGACAATAGTGTAGATATCCTATACAATAGTGAAAACCGCAACAAAATCTGTGCAGTAAAACCTAAATTACATAAAGAGACAGACAGGAGAACACATGCGGGTTGTGTTTTTTTAAATAATAGAAGAGAACTGAGAAGATTTCTTAAATGTACCTATTTAGACATTGAATATTTATTTGGTCTTCATATTCTATTGCTGAGTTGGTCGTGTTACATACTGCAATCAATATCCGCCTGTAACGGCCTACTGTAAGCCTGGAATCCCTGGTAGATATATCACAAGGTTGTTTCGGGTTATAATTCACATAGATACCCACTACAACAGTTTCGGACTATTTTTGCGATGTGGCCATTTCTTATCGAAAAACTTGAAAACTGGAAAAACTTTATCGATGTCATGAATCACTGAGTAAAGGATTTTACTAATAGCGATTTTACCAAGGGATCTTTTCCAACGGCCACCACCAAAACCGCCACCACTGGTATATAATAATCGTTAGCACGGAATAATAATTTTATTACCATCACCCGCCGCGCCGATGGTTTTCAATGGGCATATAAAATAATAGATACTTTAATAATTATATTGTGTACTTAATTTTTTTTATGGACGAATGCCGGCAGCTGAGCATACAGTCCATCTGATGATAAGTGGATACTGTCGCCCAAAGACATCCACGATACATGCCAACATTAGTCCAAAATGACAAACGTTGGCGCGCCTCCGGATGCGCTGCCTACCTATGGAGATATACGAATGGATTTGGAGAAAGGCTCGGGAAAATGGGAAGAGATAGGATGGGAATGGGCTCTGGCAGATCTCACTCACTACTGAAACACGTAGGTAGGTACATTAGGGAAGTAAGATAAAGTTGGAAATGCAGGACATTTCAAGGTAGTCTTCTGTGAGAGAGGGGTAACGTGGCCAGTCGAGCGAGCCCAGCGTCTCTTGGATTGCACCGTGCACTCTCTCCCTCAAAAAACATTTTTAACATTTAACAAATAAAATAACGTTTTTAACATAGGCATTATGTACTAATTGTATAATGTATTTTATATGGGTACTTATATAATTCACATTATACATAAATAAAATCGTAATCGAATTTCTGACGAACCTCTTATGACTTTTCAGTTATGTATAAAGTAGCAGTTTCGTAAGGCATATCTCTATACACTAACCCTACCAGAAAGATTTGCTTGCCAGTTATTTGGTAGAATGTTTAAGGCTTTATATAACTTACCGTGAAATCCACTACCTACCTACCCACAATGTTAAGCAAATAAATCAATAGAGATAAATATAATGGAGACGTTCTGTACTTACCAATTATTATTTGAATTAAGTAATTTAACTAAACCATCTACCTTCAATCCAAATTATCGAGAGACCATGATCAAAATAGTATGTACCTACTACTGTAAAATCAATTATACCCTATTGACGAAATTCTTCATCATACTCCAAATCACGAGCATACAGTTGAGACTTGGCCTCTATTTATCGGACCCTGCACATACAGAGTATGGAAATATTCATGCCGCTGAGTATAACTTGGCTATTGTGAGGAACACCCACAAAGGGACATTCGGCGGTGTTCGATGGGCACAGGCCTTCCGTAGTTACGCGTACGTTATCTATCGTGTGGTGTGAATGAGAAAAGCATAGCGTTTTACAAATCAGTAAATGAACAACCCCACACACAGTTTTACACAGTCAACGCCAGCAAACATTGTTGCAACAGCAGAAAATAATTGTATAAGATCAGAAAATAATTGTGCAGAACTTAAAAGAAGCCACAGAAGAAAACAACATTACAAGACCAGACAAAAGAATGATTTTACTGACTCAAATACATATGGAGCTCCGAATTTAGTAAGAATAAACCAGCTTGTTGCATGATTTGTAGCAAAGGATAACTCACAAGCAGTTCCATTCCAACCCTGTTATATTAATCTTCTCGCGCACATCTTAAGTAGACAATGATCTGGTTACTTCGTCAAAATTGTTAGATACTCATGTTGACAGTTTCTATTTGAAATACATCTGTTAAGGATCCACGCAACGAGACTTATCATAATTCGCCATTAGATAATCTTGATAAAAAACATATCTCCGCCTTTTAACACTCCTTATCGACTGTTATCTGTTGGATTTTTTTCTAGAGAAACGGGCGGACGAGCAAGCGGTCCCACCTGATGGTAAATGTTACCGCCGCCCATGGACACCTGCAACACCAGGTGCACGGCCAACCTTGCAAAATCCTATTCACAGCTTTCTTGAAGAACTCCATATTATAGCTTATATCGTGGCGCCACAAATATGGGATTTTATTAGGTATACGTAGTTTACTGTTCTTTTGGTCCACCGAACCGTAGGGCGTTTTTTTTTTTTTTGGAATGTCTAAATTCTTGTGGCCCTAATGGCCTTTCAAGAGTCACCGGTCGTGTTTGATTTAGGGCGAGCGCAGAAGGCGCTCAGCTAGGAACAAAATGTGTGTTGCAACGAGCTTAAGGGCTCCCCCGCCGGTAAATCGGCGGAAGGAACGGACCTCGGCTTAGGGCGTTGCATTGGGGGGATACCGCGGGATCGCGAGTCGGCGAGAAGCGCCCAGGCACTTGCCGGTACCTAGTAAAAGTGTTGGCTGAGGGCCGGTGTGTGTTAACGGTGTAACGAGGGGGACGTCCACGTCTCCGCCGGCGGGGACGGTGTCTGTATGCTGTGTTTGAGTGCAGTGTGAGAACCGCATTGGCAGCCGTGATCGGGTCGTCGGGATCGTCCAGGGTGTGCCGGGGGCGATGATAGCGGGGAGGGGCACTCCTGTCCGGTATGTAGGTGAGGGAGGAGACAATCAGAGGGTTGGGATGGTGTAGGATAGCGTCATAGTAGCGTCGGGCGGTGCCGTAGGGCGTCCCACACTGCTCGACGACTTAAATAAATTCCCCGGTAGTGGTTGGATGAAAAGAGATGAAGATCGTATGTGGCGATACTTGGGAGAGGTATCCAGCAGTGGATAGACATAGGCTAATGGTACGATAATTTACTGTTGACTCTATGACATCTATTTTTTTACAAGAGGAAGAAAGTAGGGACTTAACAAGTTTATAACTAATAATAATAATAATAAAGCTTATGACTTGTACCGCGTCTAAACGCCACGCCGTTCTCTGCCATCCTTTGTTCGCGAGGTAGTTTAGCAAAAGCAATTTCGTGTTTTATGCACCGGCAACAGATATGAACTTGCAAATAACTGAGCGTAAGGTTCACTAGATATGTATATATACATTCCAGGTAAATACTGACTTAGTATTGTAGAAGTATGATTAGAATTTGACGGAAGAAACTATAGCAATTGGATATAGGTATCTAACAATCAATTATAAAAAATATATTTGATAACGTAGCTAAGGTATGAATCACAAACAATACCTATATACTTTTTTATTTAATAAAGTAAAGAAATTTTTATGTGTGTTTTAAGGTATCCGAAACGGGGGAAGCCATTATTGATTACCGCGTAACCTCAAAACAGAAAAATTGTTCGGCGTTGAGTATTTTTCTACTATGAAAGTTAGATTTCATAATTGACTTTATTGATTGTTCTTGGTCTACAGAAAATGGAAGGTGGTTTTATTAAAGCTGATAGTACAAATTTTCTGAAGGTAAATTCTTTTACTATTGTAAATTTGTTTTCTTGCAATCCGGACTTTTGCTCAGCCGAGATCAGAAAGGTGAAAATTTCTGAGTAAAGGTCAAACCGCACTATAGCGGCGCGGCGCGGCGCTGCGGCGGAGCGGCGCTGCGTGCCAAATATTATTTCTATTAATTTATATGACCCAAACCGCATTATAACGACGCAGCAGCGGAGCGGCGCGCCGCGACGCGGCAGAGTTGCCTCTGGAGAATATTTTGGCGCGCAGCGCCGCGCCGCGGCGCTGCGCTGCCGCTGGTGCGACATAGCTAGTGGCGGCGGAGAGATGCGGAGCGGCGAATTCCCCAATCAGTTCACGTTCAACCCGCGAGCGAGTGACACAACGCACGATGGACGACGAAAAATTAATTTCTCTTGTAAGTGGTTATCCCGAAATTTATGACTTGCAAAACGAAAACTATATGAACCACGTCAGAAAAAACAATATATGGAACGAGATAGGGACATTATTGGGCGTATCTGGTAAGTAAACACATTTTATTTTGATAATTATCTTTAATGGATTTTGCCGGGTTTATAATTGCAAATCTGTTATGAACTTAAAAACACGCGTATCAAACGCGGCTTTAACATAAGTAATTTATTCTTGCCTTTGTAGTCGACATCCTCGCCGAATTATATCTCTTTGCCAAGGCAGTTTACTATGGAGTCCCTTTTACTATGGAGTCTGAGGTCAATAAATCCTTAGCTTTCCTTGACATTTTAGTCATCAGAAATCCTGACAACTCTCTTGGTCATACTGTGTATAGGAAACCCACCCATACAGATAAATATCTCAATGGTAACTCCCATCACCATCCATGTCAGTTGGCTACCGTAGGCAAATCTTTGTTACAGAGAGCACACGGCATCTGTGACACTGACCACCTCGAGGAAGAGCTTCTGCATGTGAAACAAGTACTGCGAAGCAACAATCACAAACTCCCACGAATGCGTCACAGAAGCCGCTCCAAGCCTCCTACAGTTGAGCGACAACCTGCCATCTTACCATACATCAAGGGCATCACTGACAAAATTGGCAATATCTTAAGACGAGCTTCAATTAAAACTTACTTCAAGCCGCACAAGAAGATTAGCCAATTTTTAAGACCGGTCAAGAGCAATATCCCCCTACAAGATGCACCTGTGTTTACAAGCTTGATTGTGAATGCGGGTTATCATACATTGGGCAAACAAAGAGGAGCATCGGTATCCGGATAAAAGAACACATAGCTGACATTAAGAACAGACGCTCGACCAAGTCTGCAGTTTGTGAACATGCTCTGCACAAACCCAACCATTACATTCGATTTGATAATCCACAAATCCTCGCTAGAGAGACCCGATTCATGCCAAGAATGTTACGCGAGGCTATTGAAATCAAGAAACACCCAAATTTCAATAGAGAAGATGGTTGGCAAGTACCACCGGCTTGGGATCCAGTCATTAAATTAATTAAATCCCAAGGCCAACGCAATACTGCAAGACCTCTGGACACCGTGAGTGAATACTGCGTGCATAGGGAATGTTATGATTAAAAAAAATCCAGACGGTAGTTCAAAAAAAATTTCAGACGGTAGTCCAAATAATTTCTTAATAACTCAAGTGACAAATAAAATCAATTAGTCACCCCGTGACCACGTCCACTGCAAAGTGTTCGAAACGTCGGGATATAAATAATGTCAAATATACGCGATTTAAACCGTTCAAAGTTGTTTAATTGCTTTTTATTTCTTTCGCGATTTTCCGCTTCTTCGCACAATAAAACCACCACAATAACTTCTTCACTTAATTTGTCCATCTCGTTAGCGAGATAACCAACAACTGAAAAATTCGGTCGCGTGCTGTCGCGCCGCTGCAGTACAGTGCGTTTAGGAAGTGCCGCGCCGCTCCGCTGCAGCGTCGCGCCGCGCCGCTATAGTGCGGTTTGACCTTTAATTTGTCCATCTCCTTAGCGAGATAACCAACAACTGAAAAATTCGGTCGCGTGCTGTCGCGCCGCTGCAGTACAGTGCGTTTAGGAAGTGCCGCGCCGCTCCGCTGCAGCGTCGCGCCGCGCCGCTATAGTGCGGTTTGACCTTTAATTTGTCCATCTCCTTAGCGAGATAACCAACAACTGAAAAATTCGGTAGCGTGCTGTCGCGCCGCTGCAGTACAGTGCGTTTAGGAAGTGCCGCGCCGCTCCGCTGCAGCGTCGCGCCGCGCCGCTATAGTGCGGTTTGACCTTTAATTTGTCCATCTCCTTAGCGAGATAACCAACAACTGAAAAATTCGGTCGCGTGCTGTCGCGCCGCTGCAGTACAGTGCGTTTAGGAAGTGCCGCGCCGCTCCGCTGCAGCGTCGCGCCGCGCCGCTATAGTGCGGTTTGACCTTTAATTTGTCCATCTCCTTAGCGAGATAACCAACAACTGAAAAATTCGGTAGCGTGCTGTCGCGCCGCTGCAGTACAGTGCGTTTAGGAAGTGCCGCGCCGCTCCGCTGCAGCGTCGCGCCGCGCCGCTATAGTGCGGTTTGACCTTTAATTTGTCCATCTCCTTAGCGAGATAACCAACAACTGAAAAATTCGGTCGCGTGCTGTCGCGCCGCTGCAGTACAGTGCGTTTAGGAAGTGCCGCGCCGCTCCGCTGCAGCGTCGCGCCGCGCCGCTATAATGCGGTTTGACCTTTAATTTGTCCATCTCCTTAGCGAGATAACCAACAACTGAAAAATTCGGTCGCGTGCTGTCGCGCCGCTGCAGTACAGTGCGTTTAGGAAGTGCCGCGCCGCTCCGCTGCAGCGTCGCGCCGCGCCGCTATAGTGCGGTTTGACCTTAAATAGGTAAAACCTAAAGCCTAGTCAGTACCTAGATTACCTTTTTCCTAATGAGCACTAGGTAGGTAGGTACTTACCTATATAGAAAAATAATTTAATTATATATTAGGTATCTCTATATCTGGTAAAATCAAATGTAAGTAAATATTTCCTTGGCTACTTTATAGGCATACCTAATCAAACGATTACAACAAGGTTTGAAGGGTATTTGTATTTCTATGAAAGGCACAAAGAAATATCTAGTTAATTGGTTGTTTTGTAATGAATATCGATTATTTATATGTATTATCTCTTAGGTAGGTTAGGTAGGTCAGCTATTATGTAAACTGATAAGTTAAGTGAAAATAATACACATTTTTGTATTACATAAATATTTATTCAACGGAATATTGTCCATTTAATTCGTCTATCTTTCGCCATTTTTCTGACAGAGCTATTATCCCATCGCTGTATATTTTTGGGGTTTCTGAACGAAAACCTGATTTAAATGTTTATTTATATTTGAATGTAATTTTACTCCATTTAGAGAATTTTGTAAAAAGCGGAATAAATGACAATCCGAAGGTCTGGACTGTATGGAGGATGCATTAAAACTTTCCAGCCGAGGTCGCATCGATTTTTGTTTAGTCATTAAAGATGTATGCGGTCGAGCATTGTCGTGATGGAAAACTTACACCTTTTCTATTCATTAATTCTGGGCGTTTTTCTTCAAGTGCTAGTTTCAATTTTACTAATTGCCGACAGTAGACATCAAAATTAATCGCTTGGTCATGTGGCAAAAGCGCATAATACACAATACCTTTCCAGTCCCACCATAAACATAACATGACTGTGTTCCGAGTGAGGCCTGGCTTTGGAGCTATTTGTGATGGCTCACCCCGTTTAGACCAAGATCGTTTTCGAACATTGTTATCGTAGGTGATCTATTTCTCATCGCCTGTTACCAATCTCTTCAGAAATTGATTCAGAGAGCTCTTCCGCAATTTGATGACTGCTTATGTCTCGACCAGCTTAAATTTTTTCAATGATAACATCAACATTTACCTTAATAGAGCGACCACAGCGAGAAACATTATACTTTAGTTTGATGAAACGATGAAAATATCCATCGTATTATAATTTACGGGCATGCAGATAAAACTTACCCGGTCCAAAGGAGAAGTAAGTTCATGTGGAAGATTTGTTCATGGTACTGACCCTTGAGAAAAGCCTATAAATATAGGGACTTATTGTTGTATAATATCTTCTTTACACACAAACTATATGATAAGCTTGTGCACTCTACTGCTGGATATAGGCTTTCCTCAATGCTCGCCATCACATACGGTCTTCCGTCGTCGGTTCATCTAGCCTGAGGGCGTCTCACACTGCATTTAACAGTTTAACTTTTTTAAATTTAATTTTTTAACTTCTCTAACGCATCGGTTGTCAGTCCTGCAGCAGATATTGCCCATTGCCACTTCAGCTCGTTATCTCTGTGAATTTCTGTTAAAAATCTTTAACTTGACGGTGAACCACCTTCCATATAACGTGTAATAAATGCAAATTGTCGCAGTCAAATAGTGAGACACCTGACACGTGATCACTCTCGCAATGTTACTGCGTGATTCAGGCCACCTACCGGCGTCGTAAAATTTTCATGTCGCGAAGGACCTTATTACGTATTTTTTTCTATAGAAAGAAGACGAGCATACAGTCCATCTGGTGGTAAGTGAACACTGTCGCCCGTGGATACCGTGGATACATGCCAACATCAGTCCAGAATGACAAACGTTGGCTCACCCCCGGATATCAAGCTTTAGAGATGTAAGAATGAATTTGGAGAAAGGGTCGGGAAGATGGGAAAGGATAGGATGGTATGAGAATGGGCTCCGCACATATCTCACTGACTACCGAAAGATGTAGGTATGTTTGGATGTCCCAAAAATTTCCAAGATTTTTTTTTAACCCATACCCATTTATTTTTTTTGCCTTAAGTATATCAAAACACACGTAAATCAAATTTCATGACCTCTGGACAACAGCAAACTGTGCCGACTTGCGTGGAAACATGGCAGTACTTACATAATTAGGCTTACGCGTCGATGTGAATGTGATTTCCAGTTGTATTGTCAGTAAACTTGTTGCTTTTTGTCAATAAACATGTCAGTGGAATTGCATGGTTCTAAAAAGGGTATGTTTTAGTAGGGACGTAAGACATCAAATAATGGGGTCAAAACTTCCCTCCAATGGACAAGTGCGTACTCGCAGTTTTGTTTATAACACCGGTGAAGTGAAATTAACTATTTAATGAATGTGCAAATCTCGCTATTCGCGAGTGTGTTATATTTTGGGAATATTCACGAATGCCTAGTAAATCGTTATCGAATTGTGCGAAAAAAGCAAGTATTTATATAAAGTTTGGTGAGATTTAACGATGACAAGCAACAAAAGTAAAGATGAAATTAAAGAAAATAGGTATATCGACCACTGGGAAACGATACATCCCATCGAAGGAAGAAATTTGTCGTTCATTGTATGATGTGTTAGACAGAGAAGGTAAATGGTGTAGTCGTTTCTTTACTTTTCTGTCTATCTCATGTAATTTCACGCTATTCCTTTTTTGTTTCAGAGAAAAACATCTATGAGTTTATAATCAGTCAAGAGCAAGTATTTGTTCTATCGTCTCGTAGTCGACGACAGTTTTCTCCACGAATGTCCTTTTTTATGGGAGACTACCGGCTCGTTTCTAGAAGCCAAAAATACTGTGTCAACTCTTAGAGTGGTAAACGCTACAGCTGAAAGGGCTGTAAAGTTGATGCAAGACTCATGGTTTGATTACGGTTGAGGAGGAACAAAAACAATTTTTATTTTGTTGTGTACAAGAGCACAGAAAGATCAATTCTGAGCCTGACTGTAAAAAAGAAATTTTGAAAACAAAATATGCTCAATAATTGTTTTTTTAAATGTATTAAAATAATAATAAGCGGACGATTTGGTACAACTGGTGTTTTATTTTCCAAAACTACATGAATTCTTATGTCCATCCATAGCAGGTACCTCAGTACAAATTCTCAAGTTATAAGTTTGACATCAAGTCGGCACGGGGTCTCGTTATCCCAAGGCAATCATATTTCATAATCGAGTAATTACGACCAAATGGGAAAAAAATTGGGGTATACGTATCTCTGATTTCGAAAAAGAAAATCGTCCTTATGTCATGGGATACCCTATCATGAAGTAAGTAATTTTAGGATACCTGCCAGACAGTTTTTAGGTATTACGTAACTATTTTTATGTTGCAATAAGAACTTTTTATTTCTTTCTTTCGGAAGTGTCTACAATACATCGTCTATACAACGCGTCATTAAAATAACGCAAAAGTTGAAAATAAGTAGTTCAGTATCGATTGTACCAGTTTGTACTCGTATAGGTTTTATCTTATGATTTATACATAGTACAATTCTATTAGTATTTCATTTATTTCATCTATTAGTATAGTAGCCCGAGCTGCGTGGGCGCGCCGCCAAGGCGCCCGGTCTGAGTAATGAGCGCTACGAACGTTCTAGACAGGACAACAAAACCTTACATGTTTGTAACTTTGGATGTATTCCTTAAAGTAATTATATTTTTTGGCTAGAACAGTTTTTTATATTTTTAATTAGTATGGCATATTTCAGGTTTTACACTATTTCGGTAACACAGTGTATGAGAATCGTCTCTTTCTTGTTGGATGATCATAACAATGTGTCAGTTACACGTAATACGGTTCAGACCGCAAGCCGCAAGCCGTCCAGCGGACCCCCCGTCACATAAACTAATCACCAGGTGATGAACGGCGACACTTCTCTAATACGTGTGGCTCCAGACCTTCAATCACCCTTTGTTAGGTGCGCGAGCGCATGTTGTGCTGCAGTGATATAGTGTAACTTCAATCTGTGGGAGAGGGTGTTCAGGTAATGAAATTTTTGTCATTTATAATTCTTACTTATTGTTATTGTACCTACATCTTTTTTATTTGCTTATTTGAAATGTGCCTAACAGACGTATCTTGAGCAGATTTGTTGCAAATTTTAGTCTAAAGTGGTTAAATTAATTTTTGAAGAAACTCAATAGACGATAGTTTTGCTGTTGTATACCTACTATACTAGCTGTTGCCCGACATGCGTTGCAGTGCTTCTATTTTGTAGCGCCATCTGGTGGCAAGTTACAATAATGTGGATAGCATAAAAACCTTCTCCATGAAAAAATACATATACATATATGCCAACTTTCATAGTGATCGGTCAAACGGTGCCGAAGTCTATTAATCTCAGATATACCAACTTCCATTTTTATATACATGGATTTTTAATTTAATGTTTCAAAAGCATATTCTAATTACAAACTAAACAAAATTAAAAACGAAGAGCTTTCCTGAAAACATAACTTTTTTGAAAAAAATAAATAAAACCAAAACACAAAGTTGATATCATCTACATTTTATAACAGTTGATTTACCAATAAGACTAAATTTTGTAATAAAAAGAAAATAACTTTATTCACATGAACAATATTAGTTCAAATGTGGTCCACAAAGTTTTATTCATTTTGGATAGTTCGGATATGGAACCTTCCCCTGTTAGAACTACTCACATTCTCCATCTACATACATACATCTATCTATATATCTATGTGTGCATCGAGAAATACCTACTTTGTATTTAATGAAGAGCTGTGGTTAACACTGTGTGTATCAAAAGATCAGCTACTGCCACCTCATCGCATTAGCTAAGTGCATTAGCATGCGCAAAATAAACGCAACCAGCTATTTGACGCGGGCAACCTTAATCCTAAAGTCGCGTCTCCATTATTTCGCGGTCCGAGAAATTGGATAACTGTTGGATAAGCAGTAGCAGTATTAACAGTATTATTTGTGTACAGTATTATTTGTGTACAGTATTATTTGTGTACAGTATTATTTGTGTACAGTATTATTTGTGTACGGTATAATGTGTGCAGTGTACAGTAGTAGGTAGGTATTATGTGTACAGTGAATCGTTACAAAATCCCGCTGGATTCATTATAAAGTTTATTTGGGAAATATGAGATGTCGGGTTTCCCTCATCCATTATACCCTGTTCCTTGAGTGTGGTGTGTAATGGAATGAGATGTGATTACGTGGGAAGTTGGGATGGGATGGAATCGAACGAAATATTCACTCTCTTCCTCGCTCAATCTCACTCAATTCCAAACACATCGTCGATAATATATTTGACAAACCTGTGAAATACCACAAATATTCTGAACGATCTCACAGTCATAGCTAGTTCATTTATTTAAACCCCAGTAATGTAATGTAATTTAACCCCAGTAAAAATTAAAAGAATTAGTTAAGAGAGAATTAAGGGAATTTAATTTAAGAAAAGTTTAAGAGTGCAGCAACAAGAACGGCTATGTATTTATTCGTAACGTGTCGTCTGAAACAATGTGCACGGGGGAAAAGTAATAATTTCTGTTGCGGAGATTGTCCAAGCCCCCGCTGTCGGTATTAACCATTCAATAAGTAAGCCGTAACGCCCTGTAACAACATGGGAAATAAAACATTAAGGTACGTCGCACATTGGCGTCCTATTTGCATATGTAACCAGATTACCGGGATGAGGAAATATATTGTGTTTTACACAAATATATGGTAACAGATAAGGATAACGCAAGCTCTCTGTCACAATGTATCCCGCAGTTGGCGCAAAAGCACATTCTTTTCGCGTTGCTCGTTATTGTTACAAAACATACAAGGCCCAATTGCGCTATAATCAATTATAAAAAATCGTAAAAAATCAAAGATGAACCGAATCACGGGAGATGTTCCGTTTCATCTGTGAGTGGTTTTCCATCAACTAAAATTTACTCGTGACTTAATCGTAGATACAAATAAATACACGTTGACTTTTTGGCGGGAACTCGAGAAGTACAGTTGAGTTTTTGGTTGATTTATTATATTATGAAAATTGTGTATTTGTGCGTTTTGTGCTTTAATAGTAATAGTTTATTAAACTTCAATGAAGTTTTTTTTGCGTAATTTTTCTGATACTCAAAGAAAAGCATAGGATTGCGTTTTTCGTGTGCTTCCAAATAGTCCTCTTCTGTCCTCATTAAACCTTTAAATTAATTAAACTTTACTAAGCGACTCTTAACTTCTTTTTTTTTCTTCATATATGGCAATGATGTAATTAGCACATTCTGCCAGTGTCAAGATTTCATCGCAATAAACAATTTAAAAGCCTAAAACGTATCCTGTCAATGTCCAATGTCCATCGTATGGGCCTTAGTTGCCTCAAATAAATAACAAAAATAATCAAACTGAGATTAGGAACTTGATAAGGTAACGAGATGACAAAAACCCCTCGTCCCGTTATATTCCTTATTCCCGTTTTTCCCAACCCTCCCTCCAAATCCATTCCTAAATCTCTAAGACGCATTCGGAGGCGTGCCAACGTTTGTCAGCGACAGTATCACTTAGCACTTACCACTTAGCACCAGATGGACTGTCTGTTAGTTGAGCTGTAAGCGGTAATACAGAAAGACAGAATAGATGTTCTAGGTACCACTGACTCTACTTGTTCGTCTTTTGGGCCCAAACAATCCTCTTTTCTAGTAATAATAATAATATTTCGGAGGTAGAATGAGGTGACCAGCCAGGTGGAGTAGCCATACCACAAATAATTTATACCCAAAAGCATAATGTTACAATCTACCCATCGTTGTTACATTCGACACCCCAGCAGCGAACTGTCAACTGTCAATCAGGCGTAAGCGGATTTGGACGCCTACTTGGGGTGCGGTTGTGTTGCGGGCAGGAATGGTGTTAGTATAAAGGTGCTTGTATACGCTATGAAAATTAGACGGGCCTACTACACCCATATTTCTTGTCGTTTCTGCACACGCATGACGGTCGCCCATTACTTTAAACTTTAAAGGAACGTTTGTACACTACGTCGTCCCTAGATCTGTCATTTCTGTGTCCGACAAATATCTTACCATGTACAAGCACCCAAATGCCATAGTAAAAATATAATCGTAGTTTAATTCCGCCTCCGTTCGTCGTCGAGATAATTTACCTGTTCTGTATTTACAGAGAACGCAGTCGGTCGAAAATCGACTGCGTTAAGTACCTCTATGGTACGTGTGTGCAAATATTCTTTGAATAACAAAAGCTCTATGTTTGAGCGTTCCGCGTATGTTTATTTGAAGATATCCTACTGTTATTTTTTTACCATAGTAACATAATAGTTCCTTAGAAAAAAATTTGGGTAGCATATCTGTTGTGCAGTTCAAATAATTTAATGATTTAGTAGAAAATATAATTTGTTAAAATCAAAACCTGATACTTGTTTAAAAATATCGATTTTAGACGGAATAGCCCGTCCAGGTAGATCGACGATTTGAACAAGTTCGCCAGTAATGACTGGGTGACAAAAACTGAAAATCATGTGTGCAGGTGTGGTGGCGATCCCGGGGAGAGGCTTATATCCAACAGTGGCGGGACGTAGGTTGACGATATAGTATGTTTAATATTAAAGAAAACCTTTAGTACGACCCCGCGCGGGGATTACATAGATGTCATGTGATTCCTTGCCATTTTTTGCTGACGCGTTACAGAGTCTAAACTTCTAGAATTAAGAGATACTTTTAGTAAAGTTAAAGATACATTGAGGTACACCCATTAGGAGATAAATAAGATATGATACCCAAGATACGTTATTTTATTATTATATAATTTACCTACCTTCCTAAAGTAGACATTGTTTTCTTTCACACCCTCACACATCGTCTATTTGTTTCTGTACAACTTTTTACAAATTAATCAGCAAGTAATGGAGTCCCCAGACAGAGCTAGGGTGGATTACTTGTATTTATACAAATACCAACTTACACTGAACCTCTAATATAAAACTGAACCCTATTCCCGACGATATAGAAACCAGTTTAAGTCGAAAAAATAAAATTGGAAACATTATTTTTGAAGGCATCTTTTATCGAAATATTAAACCTTATACCAAAAGCAATACGATTTTATAAAATCCATGTCGACGCAAATTTAATTTTGTTTTCCACCAGCTTTATTTATACTATCAAAATCTGTATTATTTATTTTTAATTCCCTATTACTTTGAACTTAAAGTTCGGAATTGTATAACTGCTATTCGAAATGGTTAATTTAAATTGGTGTTTGGTTAGAACATGAGGGTGAACTAATCGCTCATGGGAGATTCCACTAAGCTTATCGCGTTACTAGAATAATGTTGATGTTTACCTAAAGGTTATGTTTGGCATGGGGAATTAAAACCATGCAACTGGCTCTAACATCGCCCTCTTTTGTAATGCAGTTTTAGTTAACTTTAGTAGCCGTTAAGCCTCCTATACAGTTTTAATTCTTGGAGAGAAAATTGTTCGTCTCTCGTAATTATCTATGCACTCCGAGAGATTGCAATATTACCTACATCTTATTGAGTTTCCTATCGCCTATATAATAGCTCAGGTTTTTTTTTATAGACTAGTGGGCGGACGAGCAAGCGGTCCCACGTGATGGTAAATGTTACCGCCGCCCATGAACACCTGCAACACCAGAGCTCATTTTGATTCAGCTCGTAAAAAGTAGGAGGGGTGGGGGTGGGGGGGATTTGAATTCGAAATGTTTTGTTTTTATGTTATAGATAGTCATAGTTTTAATTAACATCAAAACCAGCCAGTATTCCGTAGATAAAACTGTTTGTTGCAAATCTTTCTGAGTAGCTTAGTATACCTATGCTTGGTATATTGGTAGTAACTTGGACAGCCAAAGAAGTAGACTTACTTCAAAATGAAGATTAATTACTCAATTAGTGATAATGTTAATTGAGAATAGGTATACTTACTCCAATTGATTGATATCACCGCTCTTAGACCAATTTTGATGAAATATCGCTGTTTTTGCCAAGAGAAAGCAAAGACAAGAAAACTAGATGAAATAATTTACCTATGTAATTTTAAAATAATTTCTTCATTACACAAAATCTTTTTGTTAATTTTTTATACAATTCTTCTAAAACTTTTTCCTTTACATCAGAACAAAGTAGGTATGTAGGTATATAAAATGCCACATTATAAGCTTCTAAAAGCTCTGAATGCATCAGACAAAAGTATCAATGGATATTAGTGAGACATATTGACACACTTCTTAAAAGGATACGCGTTGTAGCGTGCCACAGGTCTGTTTGTGGTAAAAGTTGTAAGAGATGAGCGATTTCAATTAAAATTCACCATACTTGCTTTACCCAGATACACATGCACAGATCATCATGCGCCCTGTGCTTGTGAATAACGACAGTATATTTGCTTAAATTACATCACTTTTATAAAATAAGTCACATCTCCTACTACCGTGTCGACTATTTGCGACCCCGCCTTTCGTGGCGAGCGCCAAGTGTGTCAACAGTGGGAGGCATCATGGCGCCCTCTGTAGTATTGTGCCACGATGCCTCTAAGTTACCGAAAATATATTATTATTATTTACTAAATGAAATATATATAAACATTATTAGTAATAAATCCTAACGATAGGGATAGGTACCTATCCCTTTTCCGATTGGCGCCCGTCAAGTAACTGAATATACCTACTTATAACCTATTGAACCTATTTTTAGAGATCTACTGAAACGAAGTTTGATAGGACATTGATAGGATGTTTTAGTTTTAGACTTTGAAATTGTTTAATAGGATAACCTTAATACTCGCAGAATGTGCTAATTACACCATTGCCTATATTAAGAGACAAAAAACTCTCTAGTAGTTTGCGACCGCTACCAGTTCACACTTTACAGTAATCTCGGCGCATGCGCGGTCTTACATCGACATGATCCGTGCTAAGCGGATTGTCCGTTGTCCGGCCACTATTGTGAACACCTCCTCAATCGTCCGCAAGCCATTGTCAGTCTAATCTGTCAGATCTACCTGACAGGTAGGATGTATGGCGAGCTTGAGATTAACGATGTCTTAAGTTAGAGTTACCTATCTATAGTTATAGTTAGTTATCTATATCACAATATAGGATACTTCTGCCTAATTATAACAATACATACAATAAATACTAATTATGTCTTTAGTTAGCACTCTTTTGACAGGTAACCACTTGGAGAATAAAGATCATAAATCCTCATAAATCCTAAATACCATAAAACCATAAATTTAATTATATATTTTCGGACGCTAGTTTATTACGCATAGGGCCCACTCTAGGGGCGCTCGGCCCGGACTATATTTTGTCCGAACCGGCAAATCTAAAGAGCGACATTTTGGTTGTGTATGTGACAAAATATCGATAAATATCCAATTAATCGAAATTTATACTTTTTTTCTTATGTTAAAATTACCACGCAATTTATGTTTCGTATTTACTGTTATTGCCGAAAAGATAATAAAAAAATGTAGTCTTAAGTGTAATTGTAGTGTAAAAAAATCTTAAAAAAACAGCCATAAAGGAAACGGCATTTTTAATTAAATAACAAAAAAGGGTAGGTGTCTAAGGTACATGTTTCTTTCTAAATATCTGTTCTTATTATAATTTAAAACCATGTTATTTTTATTTGAAATAAAGGATATACATTTTTAAAAAGTATATGTCCGGGGTGACGTAAACGCTAGCTAGAGTGGACGCTGGAAACCATTTCATTTTTAGGTTTTAAAATATTAATCCACATGCAGATCCAGGCACTGTATCGAGTAACGGGAGTCGGATTAGAGCGGCTCTATCCGGAATTATCCGCTAATGGCGGGTAATTGGGCGGAATAACCACATTAACTTGTAACGTGACTCCTAGCCACCCCACCCCAGTCCTTGTTTAGTTAATGATCGGAATCGATTTACGATGTTTCAATGAATTAACAAATTAAACTATTTATGTAATCGTTAAAAGGAAATTCGATAAAATAATGACCAATTCTTGATGTAAAGTCAGCTACAGTAAGTACATCCATCGGTACCTTAACCGGTACCACTAAGGACTAGAATTGAATGGTTTTGGGTACATTAGCGTACCTATATATAGAACTAGCGACCCGCCCTCGCTTCGCTTCGGTTTACCTAGTTTTTTTTTTTCAAATTTTTTTTTTTATTTTCAAAATAAAATATAGCCTATATTAGACACGGATAATGTAGCTTCCTATTTGTGAAAGAATTTTTGAAATCGGTTCAGTAGTTGCAGAGATTACCCCCAACATACCCACAAACACATAATTTTACCTCTTTATATATTAGTATAAATATAGATTGAGAAAACGTAATTGCTGTACCTACCTAAGTAGGTTGTGTTGACATTACGAATCAGAAAATAATCTACGTCGAATGATCTGGATCTTGTTTTTTACGGTGAAAAAAGGACAAAATTTTGGTCTACGATTAAAAAAAACCGTTTTGATTTTGTAGTAAATACTTATGCCAAAAACTGGTGTTTTTAGTGCAAAAAGGAGTTATCTCTTTATGATTCATTGACTTACGCAGTTTGAATTTATGTACCTACCTAATATTACTTAAAAACATTCTTGAAGGGTGCCCTTTTTTGGTTATTTATTACCTACAGCGTTCTTGCGGTCTGTAAGTATTTTTACCGGCCAAGAAGTTACAGCAAAATACTACTGTCCTTTACAAAAATAGTTTGTAAGTTACTATATTTTATGTCAGAGCATGAAGTTCTCGAAAAAAATTGATAACGCAATTTATAATGTACCTACCCGATATTACATTTGACTTACATTTGACGATATTACATACTCTTCATGTGACAAACTACTCAAGATAAAAGTTGTTACAACGTCAGTTTTACTCCCGCGCTGCTATTCTTTCCGTCCGTCCTCGCAAAACTTCTTGGGTTTTAACCTTGAATGGGCGTCAAAGTCTGCGCATATCCCTCCCACAATATCAAACAACACTCAATAACGCGAGTGTGCGTTATTGAGGAAGTTATTGTTGCGTCTCGCTAGAACTTGCGAACATATTGTATTGTAAATACCCCCTCCGTTGCATTTGCATTCCAGCCTGCACCACCAAATGAACCCAAAAATAAGCTGATGCGCACGTTTGTCACGTGATCGCCAGAGCCCAATAAGTTATTTATACGACGCGACATACTCAAAATTCAAGAAGGTCCTATAGGAATGTTATTTTTGATTCATGTACGTACACTAAGTACCTACCTAATTTATAAGGTTTAATTGATTTAATAGACTCAATATTAAGTTACTTGTTATTTTTTTAAGTACCATACAATCAGTCCATGTCTCTCTACTGCTGGATATCGTTCTCTCCCAAGTTTCGCCATAACGCACGATCCTCTTCTTTAAAGCGAGGGTCAATTTGGCCGGAGGCCGTCCCACACTGCGTTTCCCGTGGCCTCCATTCGAGGACTCGTCTATCCCATCGGTTGTCGGTCCTGCAGCAAATATGATCTGCCCGTTGCCGCTGCAGCACGACTTGAAAAAATTCGTCGGTAATGGCTGGATGAGAACAGGAAGATTGTGTTTGGTGGTGAACTTTGGGATAGGCCTATATCCAACAGTGGTATGGTAATACCTAAGTAGGTAGTTTAATTCGTGTGGTGTAGTGTCGGCCGACTTTAAAATAACATCGCATCATCTTTTCCCGTGAGTGTCGTAAAAGTCGATTAAATGTTATTAAAACCTCTACTGCAAACCGTGAGGAACTTCACATTCTCTAAAAGAGTGTTTTAAGGCCCATGCATCCCTCATTCACAAGATAATGTAGGTACACGATTAGATCCATGTCCAGCAGTAGATGATAAAAGGGCTGATTACAGTTTTACAGTATAGTATTGTAGTATGTATTTATTATCTCAATTATTCTTGATCCCGAACAACTGCTCTGCAGTCATCACGAAAGCAAAACAGCGAATCATCATCAGCGAATGAACAAAATCTATCAATGAATCAACACCACATGCGGTCCGCATAAAAACCAGTCCTCCTCCATTAATAATAACAAAACGAATCGCATTACTAACATCACATTAAATTAACACGTAACTTTCACACCCCACACGCAGCATTGTGACACCGTGGCAACATGGCGGACGTTCCCCGCTGCAATGAATAACTCTGTAGGTACATAGCTACATAATTACAACCGGCACAATGAAGCTGACACAATGGTAAATGTATACGTTACTGAGATGTCGGCGACACCGTGACGATGGGGTGCTGTTTCCGGATTGAACCAGTTTGCGAGCCAAAATGGCGGAATGAATTTTCGTGTAAAGTCGTATTTGCACATGCCTACGTCATGTAACAAAAGTAAATGAAAGAAAAAATTGAATTACCACTAAACCTATTATGTACGTAAATAATAATAATAATATATGTAGGTACCTAATATCGGTCTACAAGGTATTCAATATTATATAGTGCGGTGATAACACCGGGGTATGTTTTCTCAACTCTCATTCGCGAGGTCGTGAGTTCAAATAAATACCACTGAGATTTTACTTAGTACAGATTTTAACAAAAAATATCACCAGCTTGAAAATTAAAAAGAGAAAAAAAGAAATTCGGTGCGCAGTTCTTCAAAATTGAAGTTATTACGCAATGCTTATAGTTTAGGTAAGCACTGAGCCCATAGGGTTTTTATTTAAACTTCCCGTGCTATAAATTTAGTTTATTCTTATTTTAAATGATTTTTATATCGTGTAGTGACTTAGGAATATATTTGAAATCTGCAAAAAATTTACTTGAAGTAAGATTACTACATAATACCTAATAAATGAGAAAAAATACCTATATATCAGAGTAAAAGCTTTTAAATTTTGTTGAAAAATCAAACTATTTACCTACTCATTGGCTAGTATGTATCAGGAGACATATCGTAATATTTAAAGCAAAAAATTAATATGGTTATTTATCAAAATTGTCTAATATGTATTTAAAACCTTCTATAAAATTTCTACAAACTATTTAAAAACTGGGCGGTAAACCCAAAGAATCAAAACAATTTTCTGCAAAGAAATCCATGAAATAAATTTGAGATTCGTACAATAGAAAAAAATAGGATAAATTCTCAGTAGGTCAAACATTACAAGTATAACAAAAAATGCTTAGGTAACAGGATACTTACATTTGGTACTGCGGTCACAAATAATTGAAACTCGCAGTTGTCACGTTACACCTCCTGGATCTATATCAGTACCTACATCTTTACCCCGCAATCGGACACCGTCGCCGTCGGCTGCCGCTGATTCGTCCACAATAGGAAACGTCCATAAGAATTAAAATATATTTTTGTCTGAATAAAATACGATACGGTTGATGTGGGCTTTATTTGTCTATTAACATTTTTGTTGGGCTTGTTCAGACGAAGCGACCTAGCCGAAAATTTTAAATTTGCTCCATAAGTTTGTGTTACTTATCAAGAATTATAACTTTAAAAGTCTAATCCGACAGCGCATTAGTATAAGAATGCTATGTACTCTCTACTCCATTTATACTTATACGTTTCATAATTGCTTTTTATATATCACTTTAGAACCGTCAAAATTGGGAGTCGCTATCAGAGTCATAGATAAATAAAGATAGATAATTAAGATGGACGTAATTATAGTATATATAGATGTAGATAAGTAAGACAGATAGATAGTGAAATTGTAACTTTTAGGGAACGATGGGGCTGACATACACAATAGTGTAAAAGCCCCTAAATAAAATAGAGAGAAAAAAAAGACCGTCAATATATGGATAGGTATCTATTCTTAACTCACATACCTACATGAAGTCATTAATAATAATAATAAAGCCATTTATGTTACACATCCACAGAAATAATATTCCAATTCGCATTTCTATTTCAATCTAATAATAAATCAGCGATATACATATTTCAAAGCAAAGAAAATATTATATATAAGTATATTCAAAGCATTCTAATGTTTCATGCAATAGTCAATATAGTTAAGTCAATTTTATTCATTTGTTCTATTAATTAATTTACTTTCTGGTTGTGACAACCCTTCTGCCGGGTATAGACCTCCTCCAAAGCCTACTCTCTCTTATTGTCTTTATGCATAATAATCCAATTGTTACCTGCATTTGCCTCTAGGTCAGGGTTTCTTAACCTGGGGTCCGCGGACCCCTGGTATGGGCGAGTATGTACTCATCTCTGGACTATATAAATGAAATAAATAAGTCCCGCCAAAAGTCTCGTGATCGCGAACGACTCAGTAACACTGCGAACGGGTGTCTATTATCTGGCATCATCGCTACATTCATAGGGAGGCATTAGCTGCTAAGAATATGCCAGAAAATTTGAAAAAACAGTCATAGATAACATTGTGCAGGTGGCAAATTGTATAAAAGCTAGGCCTCTAAATTCTTGTATTTTCGTTATTAATTGTGAAGAGGTGAGAAGCATTAACAAACAGTTGTTATTACACGCTGACATGCGCTAGTTGTCTCGTAGCAGTTGTGTAGCGTGTTTTTGAGCTGAGAGACGAGATCAGAATGTTCTTTTTCGGTAATTCTACAGGCGGCGTCAATAAACATGCTGATGGCTCTCAGTGGTAGCCTATGTAGCTGACATCTTTAGTGCCGTCAACGAGCTGAACTTGAGCCTACAAGGGACAAATAACAACATCTTCAAATCTGAAGATAAAATTGCAACAATGTTGAAAAAACTTGATCTATGGACAAATCGTTCACTTAAAAATAATTACGATAATTTTCCCACACTTTCTACGTTTTTTTTAATCATCTGGTGGAGCTTTGTTGCCAGTAGAAGTACCTACACGACGAAATTATTAAACACCTCCTCGCTTTGAGGTCTTCATTTAGAGATTATTTCCCAGCACCAGAAATAAAACTTGGATATAAGACCCTTTCAATACAGATATTACTGGCCTGACAACGACACAGGAAAATCAATTAATAGAAATATCACTTGATTCAGATTTGAAACGGAATTTCAAAGAATCCTCTCTATCCAGTTTTTGGATAAATTTAAAGAAAGATTATAAGGAAATGCCAGAAGAAGCACTGAAATACTTATTGCTGTTTTCAACAACATACCTATGTGAAAAGGCATTTTCTACTCTTGCAAGTAGAACCAAATTTAAGAATACAACTTAGTAGTCACTTCAATCCGAATATCACTGATTTAGTTGCAAAAAAGCAACACCAACCTTCACATTAAAATGGAACGGAAACAGTTCTTTCCATTTTCACTCAGACCTTCCACGGCAAGATGGGAGATGGAAAATAGAAGTCATGAATAAGCTAGAAATAAGTGGGTATAATTTTTTCAGTTATATCTCGATGGTGAAGGTATTTATTTAACTAGATGAACTCTTTATTGCACACATTTACATGTTGCAAAAAGACAATTTAGGTAGGTAAGTAATACATAAAGTACAACAGGCGGCCTTATCGCCAAAGCGATCTCTTCCAGGCAACCTTTGGGTGGTAAGGAGAGAACAGGTAAAAATATAAAAAATACGTAGATGGTGCAAATGAACATAATATAATTTAATAATAATATAATTTTATACATAAACACTTAGGTACACAAGATGAATACAATACATACATACACACAAATATACATACATACATAATATGGAAAATGGTAGGAAAACAAAAAAAAAGATTTTAAACAAAGTGAGTATAAAACAAAGTAAAGAACTAAGTAGATAAACAAGTACTGAAAGAGAGAAAGAAATTACTGAGTCAGATAATTCTTCTTGACTTGGCTCCTAAAACTATTTAATATTTGAGCGCGTCTTATAGAAGTTATAAAAGTCTTATAGTCTTATAAAAGTTACCATTCTAGGAATGTACAGTTAAGGGTCACCTCAATTATAGCTAGCGTCAACATGCAAATACAAAACAAAGATCTAAAAGCTAAATAAATAGTTATTTTTGATATTTTTATAATTAAGTAAAAACAGTTAATCTAAACATCTTTGAAGTATAATTGTGTAGTAAAAGTTTAATGTGCAAACTATATTTTTTTTTAAAAGAAAGTGTTAGAGGAACATACAATCCACCTGGTGGTAAGTAGATACTGTCGGCCATGGACACCCGCGATACATGCCAACATCAGTCCGGAGTGATAAACGTTGGCACGCGCCAGAATGTGTTGCTTACCTTTGGACATTTACGAATGGATTTGGAGAAAGGGTTGGGAAAATGGGGATGGATAGGACGGGATAGGAATGAGCTCTGACATTGTAATTGTACTATCGACAAACAAATTAATTTGAATTTAGATTGGAATTCACATGTACCATAGGTACCATAGGTACCATAGGTACCATAGGTACCATAGGTATCTTCAGGTTCTGTACATATGTATAATACTTTTTGTAGTGATACAAACAAAAATATTCAAGACATGACCCCAACTGGAACAAAGCGAAGATGAGAAAGTTTACAAAACGAGTCCAAACGTAAGCATACATTTTAAACATTACGCTATTAAAGCCCCGTTAGAATTACCATTAACGTTTATGTAACAGCGAGGAGCAGCGTCGGTACTCCATCCGTGACGACATGATGAGATATCGCATCAACGCATCTTCATACAAGGTGGATAACGAACATGGCATTATTACACAAGCAGATCTTGTAGCTATTAAAGATAATTTAGATTTTTTCGTTAATGTTTTCATTTCAATCCCGACACAAAAAGGAGGTGTGTTATATAACTCTAACACGTATGTTTCTGTGTCTGTGACAGAAGAACATGTAAACGCCTCATTAATGGTAAAACCTAAAAGTTATCAGATAATAACGGTATATCCTCGAAATATCACGAAAAAGTTGTTTACTACATACTTTTAGATACCAACATTCAACGGTGAATTTTAGATTTTACCTCAGATACTTGGTAATTGTTGAAAAATTTCGATGTTCAAATGCGTATGCACGTCAGTGTTACTGTAATTCGCTCCTATATCTGTGTTTTTGCTGTTTGAATGTATTTTAAACCGAAACGAGTGTGTAAAATAGATTTTATGAATTAATTGACGAGTTGGTGGCGAAAAACAAAAACGGTATCTTTTGAAAACCATAACAAGACCCGTTTAATAGATAAATATATGTGAAAAACGTTAAAGTCCCAATAGTTATATTAACTTTTATCTTGATAGAGAGAAATACACAAAATGTTTAGGTATGCAATGAAATCAGCTCTTTCAGTATCCACTGCAGCACATGGGCCTCTTCTGCATAAGGGAAATATGGTGGTGAAGTTCCTCACGCTCGTGGTAGCCGCTTTGTTATCCTTTATTCGCCTTTTACGAAACCCACGGAATGGGAAATAGGAATGGGGTAGTGCTGTTCTGTGGTCGGCCGACATGACACGGCAAAATATTTAGATATACATATATGAAAGAAGCAAGCAATACATATACATACTTTCACTTTTTACCATGTTTCATTCCTAAAAACAAACTTTTTTAAATTCTAGTTTGTATCAAGCCCAAGTTGTAAAACCTCGAAAAATTTGTTTCTTCTATCTCAATCCTAATTTTACCAACTCATATATTGGATATTTTAAGATTTACACTTAAGACACATTTACAGTAAATACATAAAATGAACAAATAATTCTTTAATGAATGATCATGTTCTCCATTCATTTTTCTTTTTTCAAACTAGTGTCTTTTTTTTCTGGGAATATTTTTGTGTATAAAACAAATACTCTGAGAAGTACCTACTTAACTTCATTGGTGTCATCGAAGTAACGATTCAGTGAGTCAGGTGATATATTTCATTTTCTATAGTATTTCTGTCGGAGTTTTTAAATTCATAGTTTAACAACGTACGGTTAAATTTCGGTTAGTTTAGGTTAAATACAATCGATTAGACCAGTTAGTACTCGTAGTGGCCCTGCCTAATGTGCAAAGATCCCGTGTTCGCTTACCGGTCCGACACAGTCAATACTCAATACCCAAATACATTTATTGCTTTCATATGTTAAAATATATGTTACAGTAATAAATGTATTAGATGGCATGGCAGTGGAACGGAGACAGGCTGATGTTTAAATATATAAGTATGTAAACAATATATTTTATTTTTAAGTTAAAATATTATTTTATTTGAGTTAGTAAATTATTTTCATAAGTGTCATTATTAGATATTGTTAATACATTATCATTTTAAATTATTTTTTTATAATAAGAATTCTTTAGTATCATACATAACATTTCTCGATTAAAAAAGAGTGGCTTTTTAATAAATTTTAAATCATTTTGTTCATCTTTTATAACAGACGGAAGTTTATTACAAATTTTAATAGACATCAAATATGGACCAGTATCTTCAGTTTTGATTGAGGTTGAGATTTGATTCATTTGTTTAATGCCTGCATAATATCTAATGCATAATTGAACAGGAACATTAATTAAGAGGGCAAAGAAACATTGAACGGATAATATAAATCACTAACTGTGATCCTTTAAATCAGTGATCCCGAAGAATATTTTTGCTTCTTTATTCTGCTTCTTTTGAATCAATGCCAACAATAACCAGGTCCGTTTGCTCGGATAACGTCAGAAATATTATCTTCCTTCCAACTCCATTACCATAACACTCAATTGTAGTTTTACCAGCAGTTCCAAATCTTAAAAATGTTTTTCATAGATATGATTTATTCAAATAACAGTAGGGTGGCCATTAATTATTTTTAAACTTGGAAAAATATTAATAGTCTTATATTTCCTAATATGCACAAAATAAATTGGTACCTACATGATGTGGCCAGGTACCTACCTACCTGGTGGCATAGGTATATGATCGTATACCCTTTACAGTATGGCAGCAATTCGAAAATGAGCAAAATAGATCGATACCTACATAAACTTTGCATGACCTTTCTCAAACTAATAAGTACTTACTTATTATTGTAAGTACAATAAAATTCACCTGTGTAATTCAGGATTAGATTTTGTTTATAGGGAAGTGGGTGGACGAGCAACATTTCCCACGTAAATAAAGTAATAACAGTTCAAATGAAAGTAATTTTAATTCGTAACGTATCATATTTATACTGTACCTACATAGGAAATTATTGTCAATCTTCTATTGTGATAAAAGGGTTTTGACTCGTCGTCTTTATTTGTTTTTTATATTTAAAAAACTTTATTGCGCATTATCGTATAAGTATAAGGCGAGCTTATTGCCTTACGACATTCTCAACTAACTAACCTTTGTGTTAAACAGAGACATATGAAGGAGAAACAGAGAGTTAAATAGAGGACGGTGCTATGAAAGGTGTACATAAATACATAACTTAAACGTAAAAACGTTAATGTGTGTTAACGTAAAAACTTAACGTAATATGTGTATATATATTCCCTTTCGTCCAAACGTCAGTTGCGCTCGAGAAGCCGAAGAGATAACATCTCTCCGAAAGTGAACGCAGTCGCTATTGAAGATGTCAACCGCAGTTGTTGATTAGAGAGATTCCAGTAGTAGAGATTCCAGAAGACCTCGGCCAAGTAGCCCGGAAGATTCAATTAATAATATACCTAATACGGGGCATCCTTTCTAAATGGGAAAGCAGTGAAGTGCTGCGTAAAGTCTAGTCTGTTGATAAGAAATAAAACCTACAGTAAAGTGACTTAGTTATCCTACAACATAAAAACGTATTGTCACCTCACAATAATCAGAAGCGTTGAAAGCCAAATGCAAAACACAATAATTATTCCATACCACGTTACGGTGGCCGACTTAAAAAAAAACTACAAAAAAACTACCTTTTGTTGTATTGCGTGAACCTTCGCACAATACATTTGTACATCTTCATGAAAGAGGCTTTGTCAGAGATGTCTGGGAAACACCGTGATTAGACACGTTTTGACGAGCACCAAAATTTACATTTGGTAATTGAAATAAAGGAGATTTAAGATCTGCAAAAGATGTTATCAACTTATGAGAAGTAAAAACCTTATATTCATTTAGGTCGAAGTTCAATTTCTGTTGAAGGCACAAAAAAGGTAGCATTACCTTGATTGGCGCGAGCGGCATGATACATAATACATATTTACAAATACAGTATGAATAAAGCTAACATTATCTAAGGGATTCGGATAAAGTTCAAATAGCATATGCACTATTTCAAACAAATTGTTTCTGGGTGGAAAGTATTTCTGTTGAACAAGATTTTTGTTGCATTTAGGACTTTATTCAAAGCTCTTATTTGGATAATGCTAGCTTTATCCACACACCTAACATTTAACCGAATCATAAACATAGCCTCTGCTGAAGGCAGTACGTGGTTGGGCTCCAGCTGAAAATCAGCATCGCAAATCAGAGTTTTTTTTTTTTTATAGATTAGTGGGCGGACGAGCAAGCGGTCCCACGTGGTGGCAAGTGTTACCGCCGCCCATGGGCACCTGCAACACCAGGGGGTATGCGGGTGCGCCGCCGACCTTGCAAAATCCTAGAGTGCGACATATGCTGAGTTAGTGCCGATCGACACAACAATTGATATTATTTTTTACTTGCCTTTTATTTTATTATGTTTTCCTGATACGTTGATGTCAATAAAATAATTTTCTTTCTTTCTTTCAATTTTGTGATGTACAATGTGCTGTGCTGTGATATGAGGCATCTATTGACAGCCCACATTCATGAGAAACTTTTATAGAAGAAAGGAAGCTAGCTTTGTTCTTTTAATTGAGTGAGGCCGTCTAGACTTCTAGTGTCTTATACGTACGCACAAGTAACATTTCGTACTTTGTCTTTCCTATATAGCCCCACATTTCAAAGGCCTTTTGCAGGTAGTTTCAGTGAAATGTCCACGATTCAACGCGCCGTATAGAAGATATAACAATATCTCAGATTGCAATTAAACAACTTTTAACGGTTTAAATCGCGTATATTTGACATGATTTATATCCCGACGTTTCGAACACTTTGCAGTGGACGTGGTCACGGGGTGACTAATTGATTTTATTTGTCACTTGAGTTATTAAGAAATTATTACTACCGTCTGAAATTTTTTGAACTACCGTCTGAATTTTTTTAATCATAACATTCCCTATGCTGAGTCTGAGGTCAATAAATCCTTGGCTTTCCTTGACATTTCAGTCATCAGAAATCCTGACAACTCTCTTGGTCATACTGTGTATAGGAAACCCACCCATACAGATAAATATCTCAATGGTAACTCCCATCACCATCCATGTCAGTTGACTACCGTAGGCAAATCTTTGTTACAGAGAGCACACGGCATCTGTGACACTGACCACCTCGAGGAAGAGCTTCTGCATGTGAAACAAGTACTGCGAAGCAACAATCACAAACTCCCACGAATGCGTCACAGAAGCCGCCCCAAGCCTCCTACAGTTGAGCGACAACTTTAGGCTATTGAAATTAAGAAACACCCAAATTTCAATAGAGAAGATGGTTGGCAAGTACCACCAGCTTGGGATCCAGTCATTAAATTAATTAAATCACAAGGCCAACGCCATACTGCAAGACCTCTGGACACCGTGAGCGAATACTGCGTGCATAGGGAATGTTATGATTAAAAAATTTCAGACGGTAGTTCAAAAAATTTCAGACGGTAGTAATAATTTCTTAATAACTCAAGTGACAAATAAAATCAATTAGTCACCCCGTGACCACGTCCACTGCAAAGTGTTCGAAACGTCGGGATATAAATCATGTCAAATATACGCGATTTAAACCGTTAAAAGTTGTTTAATTGCAATGAACTATCATTATTTTTATACTCATTTATTTCTACGTTATAAATGTAAAAATGGCATAACTTGTCATTTTTACATTTTAAAAAAATGCCACAGTTTTGACTGGTGTGCACTAGTTCAAATACGTTGGTAATTTGATTACCTTAGGATGATAGGACCTTAGGCCTTAGGGACGATGAGGATATTGAAGGGGAGCGGAGAGCGTTGTTTGTAATAAGTACTAAAATTAGCAATAAGTACTAACACAGATTTTAAGTTACATCGTTTACCTACTAACCATTATGAGTACTTATAACTCGCAAATACATTATTTATTATTATTATTACTATTATTATTATTAAAGCCCTACATAGAGGCAAGACGATACGTATCAGAGAGTTAATAAAATTCAAGTTCAATGACGTGAGAAAAAAAAATCTTTCAAGTATTAAGGCATTCAAAGTTGTTAAAACATTATGCTCCGAGAATTTAGAAACATGCATTCGATTCAGGCATGCTTTTTTACAACTGTTAAGTTACCGCCAACTAAAATTTAAGCGATTTTTCTTCCAAAGGATTATATGCGGAAATTGCTTATAAATTCTTTAAAGCTGCATGCAATAAAGGATGTTTGTTAATACGTAAATATCACACCTTCGTGGTATCGCCACTAAGGCAGTCAAAACATCGTGAAGTAATCGTCTTTGTGTCGACTGTGCTTGTGGCTTGACAAATGGCGAGGAGCGATCGGTCGTTGGCACATTGTAGATCGTCAGCAGATCGATATCGCGGAATAATCTCCTACCTTCTAAGGACACCATAAGTTTTGAGATATTTCGGACTGCAATAAAAACATTTTTCATAATATGAAAAAAATAATCTATACCTATAAATAAAAAAAATAAATGCTGTTCGTTGGTAAGCGCATCACTTGAGAACGGCTCCACCAATTTGGCTATTTTTTTCGTAATATTCGTAATTTAATGTTCGTAATAGTCCGAATAAGGTTTTTAGGGAAAGAAAAATTGGAAAAGTTGCCCGGAAAATTGGAAAATTCGGGAAAAACTGAAAGTGCTTTTGTTCTATGGGATTTTTGTATGAAATCTAAATTTGGACAGGACAACGTCTATCGGGTCAGCTAGTATTAGATAATAATTAAGTTTTCTATAAAATGAAGTTGCAACAAAATAAACATTAGAATAAGTAGGTATAGCTTATTAAATATAACTGAAACTGAACTTAAAATAAACTAACTAAATTAGGTCAAGAAGTTTATTGGAACTAAATAGGTTGTTATGTTTTCCCATATATAGGTATATCTTTTCTCATTAAGTAATAAGTTTTTCTTTTCTTAAAGCTACTTTTTCAGGTCATCACCATTAAATTAAATTAAGTTGATTAATTAGATTCCTTAGAAAAATTAAAGAGGAATATTTAGAAGAGAATCTGTTTAATTAGTATTACTTTTGATACATAAACATTGAATAATTTGGCAAATCGTGGCCTCACTACTCGCGTCTGGCGTTAATATTGACACCAACGGCTGCGTTACAGAAAAAACACGCTATTTATTTGTGTATTCACTGCATATAAATAGAAGTTCGGGATAAAGCCATTGTAGACGTGTCATTGTGCGGGGATTTCGATAATGTTTTTATGCCGAGAACTGTCTCATCACGTTCGGATTAGGCGCGAAAATCGCTTGCTGATTGTCGAAGACAAATATTTGGTCGACACTTTGGTGCGATCATGATACTAAAGCTGAATGATCCCACCTATTATGAACTGTTATGTCAATACCTAGAGCTTCCCCACGTTCACTGTCCAATGTTCAGGACCCTGTCATAATACACCATAGACAAATATAGCAGTGATAGCCTAGGGGTATCTATACTCGACTCACATTCGTGTTGTCACGTGTTCAAATCCTCGGTCCGTACCCACTGACTTAAGTATGGTCTTTTAAAAATTGTCACTATCTCGGCGGTGAGAGGAAAACATCGTGAGGAAATCCCCGCATGTTCCACAAATAAATGAAAAATCTGGAGTATATGTATCCAACAATCTGCACTGGGCCCGCGTTGTGGGTTATGGCCCGAAACCGATTTGATTACGAGGGGAGGCCTGTGCCCTGCAGTGGAACATTAAAGGCTGATACAAGTAGGTACAAATAGAATAAGAGTAGATGATATGTCAGTAATAAATTAATGTTCACATGTAGGTATAGATATTTTTGAGTGAAAATATTTATGTACTCTTTCCTTTCACTTAAACGTCCCACTGCAGGGCTCTGACCTAACCTAGTTAATCACTAAAGGGATACGATACCTTTTTTAATTAGCACTAACACGCATGTTTCGAAAATAAAAAAAAAAATGGAGCATACATAGGTACCTACATACATATGTCTACTCTAGTCTAGCCATAAATATTGTTACAAAGAAAACATTGATATTTTTATTTTTACTTTATCATTTTATAAGAACAGTTAAATAGGCATTTTAAAAATATAAATATAACGTTGATTCGCAATGGTCACCATTTGCTTTTGCACAATCATTCAAATGTTGTGGTTGTGTTGTGTGAATTTCTTCGGATTCTCTCCTTCACAGCTTTAATCGTCTGTTTAGTACGAATAGTGCATCCACGGCCAGAGCTTTTTCTGTAACAAACAGAGGACGTTTCAATGTACCTACCTGGTAATAGCCCGGTACTCAAACATTCGGCTAATACTAAGCAAGTGGAGAGTTTTAAAAATTGCATTTTTACCTCCATGCCCACTTTGTGAATTGCAATTATAGGCAATACGGTTTTCGTTATCACTCCACTCCAATTTTAATATTAATACAATATTTAATAATTATTGGTGCCAAAATGAGAAAACGTGTATTCTGGAGGTACCTACCCTACCTACCGAATTATAACTAAATTTTAACGATAGACGTTACAAATGTTCCTTTACTATATAGGTAGGTACTTAATTTTAATTTCATAACGTATTATTAGCGATTATAATTTCGTAGTGACGCATAGCGATTGATCTTTTAATTTACAGAAAAGAAAATGTTTTTGTTTCCAGTTTACTCGTATTCCAACGAATGTCTTGAACTCACAATTAGCGACTCAGTACGCCCAGAACTCAAACCTCTACCACATCAATATTATCATAAGAAATTCCTTTTGACTGTCTATACCCTCGTCTCAATCTTATCTTCATTACTCCACTAATCCCCAACCAAAGAAAGATAAATGCTGATAATAACCTATAATCCGCTCAACAATTCTCTACAAATGAATGAAGCATTGTATTTGGGTATTCTCGACCACGGGAGCTACTTTTTTTACTAAAGGTGTCTCCATATGCATTAAAAATAAAATCTTCACCAGTAAAAATAAAGTTAGTTTTCGTGTAAATTCTGTGAAATCAAGAAATAGTTCCTTGTAGGTTCGGCGAAATATGCATTGTCAAAAATATTGATTAAAACTGGTCTAACATGCAGTTTTTTTATGCAAATGTCCGGCATCGGTTACGTCCAAGTCCAAAACGACGACAATAAGGTTTTTGTGAACCTGAGATGTCAAAACAGCTTTGTTCAAACCCGGAAGGGGCTAACTATTGTATAGATAGATTATAAAGATAATAGTAATGATGTACAAGTTTTCATCAGTTCCCTTGTGTATAATCTTGAACAATGAGATTTTTTAAAAGTTTTATTTAATTCGGTTCTCACAAAAATCACTATCAATAATGAAACAAACTAAAAAACTGTGAGTGAGACTAACACGAGCGGCTGCTTAGATACTCGCCAGCCACGTGTTTCTCTCTAGTTACGAATATCAAAAATATTGGGGCACTTGCTATTTTCGCGGTACATCAAATATAGGGTATGATTTAACTGGTAGGTGTTTTATTCAAGTTTTGATCAGCGATAATATACCGATTGATAAGCGAAACGAAGCGTGGGACGCTCGTCGGCTGGATGAGAGGAGCTGAACACCGTTTGTGGTGACGGCCCTTGGGAGACGCCTATATCCAACAGTGGAGGGACACAGACTGATGGTATGGCATGGTAAGCGAAAATTATTGATTGATCAGCGATTTATAATCAGCGGACAGAGCGAAAATTATCAGTTTTTATTTTTATTATGAACTACTCTAAAATTAAACGGGTGACATTTGTAGATGATTCACTTGTAGTAATCTCAACCACCTTTGATGTCGGCTTTGAGTAGGGTCAATTTTTCTCACAGAACTGGCTTACCTCCAGGATATTGACCACCTATTGGAACTGCACTTGTAGATTCAGTTACATAAATTAACAAACGGTGACAAAGAAATGTTAAAACCGATGCCGAACTTTTACACAAAACAGAAATAGGCGCCGTAAGTAATAATCAGCGCGCCACCGGAAATACTTTTGTTTTTTTTTTCAACAAACAAAAAGCAACCAGTAGCCAAAATATGTTTGTTCTCTCAAAGAATCTTTCGGATGGATCATAAAACCATAATCTTTTATGAATAGAAGGATGAATTAAAAAATTCTTACTGTGTATTGTGCATAACTTCAAAGACAACATATTAACTACAGATTATTATTACATATTTATATAATCCCAACCGGACTTCCCGAATTCAGCGATTCATGTAGGGGAAGGCCGGGCAAGACGGGGTGGTGGGCAAGACAGGGTACTAGGCTATTCAGGTGATTCGAATCTACCAATCACGTTCGTTCTAGCGCCGAACTACTCGCCGCCATGACAGCTCTCAGTCGTACGAGTACCAACAGGACCGCTAGTTAATTGTTGTTGTTATTGCAAAAAAGTGAATTAGCTCGTTTGCACTAAAATTTCTTCATTATAAGTTTGGTACTGCGAAAGTATTAGAACTTGTGAGTTTTCTGTGGCCTTTACGCGAATCTTATCAACAGGAGACTGTAGTAACAGGTAGAAACTTGTTTTTCTATAAAATATTCGTTGTAAATTTTATATTTAATTTTAAATTTCTAAACTGATTAACGGGCAAGACGGGGTACGGGGTACCCCATCTTGCCCATCACAGTGATTTTAATTTTATATCTGTTTTGTTGTTGTTTAAGGATGGTATATAATTATAAAAGAAAATCGGAGAGAGGGAAATGGTCTGAAGAGGCAATGAAAAAGGCAGTAGAAGCGGTTCTAGAGGGAAAAGTGGGATACATGTTGGCTGCTAAGTCCTTTTTAGTCCCACAAACCACATTGGAGAGAAAAGTAAAACAGGCTCGTGAAAACAGTAATGAAATAGAGAACCTGAAGATACCATTGGGGCCCAGATCAACCAGTATTATTACTATTGGATGGACACAGCACACATACTCAGAATATAGACTTAATTAATGAAGCTAGAGCAAATGGAGTCATAATTTTATGTTTCCCACCGCACACCACTCATCGTCTTCAACCCGCTGATATGGTTTTGATGAGGCCATTGAGCATATACTATGACCAAGCTGTATCGACATGGCTCCGCACCAATCCAGGAATGGTAGTTACCATGCGTCAAGTTGCTGAACTGTTTGGCAAAGCTTTTGTTCAAGCTGCTACAATGCCAACAGCTATCAATGGCTTTAAAACTACTGGTATTTGGCCACATGACCCCAACGTTTTTACAGACAGCGATTTCATGGCCTCTTTAACAACCGAGATTCCTTTTAATGAGGAACGTCCTTCCACTACAAATCAGGAGTCTGGAGAAGTGAGGCTATCAACAACTCTAGCCACTGCCACAACAACATATACCCTGGCAGCAACTATTGGCACAACAACAGTAACGAATGCTGCAGCTATTAGTACATCTCCTGCTACAACAACAACAATGACAACTACAGCTATTCCATCCGCAGGGTGCTCTCACTGGCCTGACCCAGTCTCAGATCAAAGTATCTTTACTTTGGTCAGCCCAAAGCAATTGATGCCCCTTCCAGTGACCAAAAAAATATCAAGAGTTACAAGAAGACGTGGTAAGACAGCCATCATAACCTCGTCACATTTTAAACGGGAGTTAGAAGAAATGATAAAAAAGAAAAGTGACGCAGAAGAGTTAAAAAAGAAAAAGAAGGAAATTAAACAGAGAAAGAAGGAGGAAAAACAACTCAAGACAAAAGGTACAAAATCTAAAGCAAAGAAACGTACTAGAAAGTCATTTTCTAAAGAGATGGATAGTGATGAAACGGAAAACACTCCATATTTTTATTGCTCAGGACGATACTTGGACTCTAATGAAGGTTGGATAGCTTGTTCGTTGTGTTTTAAGTGGACACATTGTAGCTGTGCCGGTGTTGATGACGAGGATGCTGAAGCAACACCTATTTGTGAGTTATGTCGTCCTTAGATCAAAAGAATAAGTGTACCCCATCTTGCCCTATAGCATCACCCCATCTTGCCCGATAGTTCGGGTAAGATGGGGTGATATCTAGTGTTCTATATATTGTAATTTAATTACCAGTGCAGTGGTTAGATGTTCCTGATTTCATGTAATTATTCAAGACTGATAACAAAATGATTGAATAAGAATAAATACGATTCTAAAACTACTAAACCCTGTGAATAATTGAGATTTGATCCTTAACTACCCCATCTTGCCCGGCCTTCCCCTACCTAACGGCTAAAGAAATATCGCCTATACAACCAAAAAGCAAATCCTTATAAAAAGTTTATTATTTTTTGTATCTATGTTAACTATATCTCAATTTAAATATTAGAAAGAATACTATTAGCTTTTCACAATCAATTATCTACCTATGATGAGTAGGCGCCATTTCCCGTAATTTCACCTTAATGGCGACATACTCGTACATGGGTACAGTTTCACAGGTAGCTGTAATTATGCCGCCCTTTGAGAGTCGAGCTGGCAGTTTCTAACTAAACACCGTTCTTAGTCCAAGAGCCAACCGTAGCAATTGCTACATTACTCATTTAATTTTTATTTATTAATATACCTACCAAAAAACATAATACTTATGTTGCGCACTTTATGCCCGTAAACCTACAATATTTTTAGAAGTAGGTACTGCACATTCATATACAAATTAATACAGTTATAAGATGAATTGTTGGATTGCTTATAATGTAGGTATAATTGGATAGAATTTTGAGCTGGATTGCTTATAATGTACCTAGGTATAATTGGATAGAATTTTGAGTTCTACCACGACGAGAATTACCTCATCTTCGTTATAATTTAAGACTATAAACACGATTGTACTTTAAACTAGGTTATAAACAATTGTGTCATTACTACCCATTACGTGTGGAACTCGGAGTTTTGCGAAAAAGATAAAAATATTCTATGGATTTCAGTTTTTTTATTACATTTTTTCAAAGTGGAGCATCTAAGTGTGTATACAAAGTTTCAAAATCCTGAATCATATTTGAAAAAAATAATTCTACTCTTACTCAAGTTAGGCTCAAGTTAGTTCTTAAGTTTATGCACACTAAAACAATGTCCCTATGTACGAGCACAACCACTACTAAGCATAACCCGCCTTCGTGAGATGAAAGAACTATAACTCTTCCTGACTCGTAGATGCCCATGTAATGTTTCATACACACTCCCCAATCCAATCTACAATCTCTCCTGAATCCACTCGTATGTAATTCTTCGTCAGCCAAACTTAGTCAACCACGCTTAAATTCATTGTAGGTACCATCGATATACAGTTGCCTTAGAAGAGCAGTTATCTACAAACGCTATTTGAAGTCTATTAAAATAATCTTTAGGTTTTAAAGAACATTTAAAATCATAGCGCGGAAATATTACCGTCGAATATCCATTTTCAATGAGACGCGATAACTTGATTCAGCTCTTAAAAAATATCGGCTGAAATTTGAATATGGAATGTTTTGATTTTATGTTATAGATAGACACAGTTTTAATTGACATCAAAACCAGCCAATGTACCATAGATAAAAACTCATTGTCGCAAAATTTTCTGAGTAGCCTGGTATCTAAGAAAAGAGACTTTATGTTTCTAGTAGATATAGATATTGAGAGTTGGGTGAAATCTAAAAATCTAATCAACTGCAATTTTTATAGTTATATCTTAACCTACCATGTCATGCACTATATCACAAAACGGTGATTTTATATCACAAATAAGTGATATTAAAGTACCCATAATGATAACTTGTTGTTCGCTGCAACGACACAGTTACAATTTTGACGACCAATTAGCCCAGTTGATAGCGCCCTTGCTTGCTGTACAAGAGGTCCCGGGTTCGATTCCCGGTAGCCAATCATTTGTTTAAAGACAGATGTTTGTTCGGGTCTGGGTGTTGCAAGACACAAGGAATCCTAGTGTGAGTCATTGAGTGTGGAGTTATTTATTTATTTACAGTACTATATCGCTAAATTGCAATATAACTGTACCAAATACTATCTGTATAAATCTTACTATATAATTTTTATACGACCGATTTTTAATAAGTTCTGCTAATTGAGAAAAATCACACGTAAGTAATACCTATAACATAATTTAATCATTTTCCGATAGTAGGTTCATTTGACAGTACCTACACATATGCAAATACTACTTAGTGTCATTAGGTATTAGACAAAGCCTGTGTCGTATAAGAAAATAAAAAATCCGTAATTATAGTTCATTCAAATAACCGTCTCGTCTCTCCCCACTATTTGTATCTGCTCTAAATTTCGCTGCAAGTTGATAATTCAACGCTAGGAGGTGTTTAACAATATCAGAGACGGTACTTGTTAACGACAAGGTACTATTTGATAGCCCAAATTAGTGGCTATTGTGTTACGTTGTTCTATCTGTTGGTGCTAGTAGCTGTTGGACTGGATAAGCTCGAGAGCGTCGAGCGGGGTGTGCCTAAGCTTATGAATACCTATGTGATTATAAAGTCTCATATCCATAAACTCTCGGTTATAACACGGTATTATCTTACCTAAGTATTTAAACAATCGCCTTTCTGAGAAGCCCTGTGAAATTGTTTTTATTCGATAGTTTAATTCAATCGATTTTAAATAACTCGATCTAAGTATAACTCATTAACTTCTGATCAGTCGACTATTTTTTATCCGCTTTAACCGGAGGATTTTTTATCGCCAAAGAATGCAGTCACCAGTGAATGACCACAATTTTGGTCACTGTATATAAGGGATATTTTATAATACAAGATAGCGTCGAACCAACCTCTAAAATAAAAGAAAAAATATCGCCAAGAAATTGCGCGACGTTATAAAAAAAAGGATCTCCCGCTTATGAAACTTGTCTATATTATACCTTTTCTATATTAGATATATTTTTTGTATTTTTTTATGTTATTTGTAAGTAGGTAGGTACCATTTTTACGTAATCCATTCCAACATCTCCAAAGCAAGGCAGCGCATTATGACAAACGTTTGTCATTCAGAACTGATGTTGGAATGTTTCGCCGATGACCATGGGCAACAGCACCTACCTATTCACTTACCACCAGATGAACTGAATGCTCATCTGTCGCATTAAGACGCATAAAAAAACTGCATTCTAAAACTTACGATATCACTGACCATCTAATACGATGCACCATATTTAGATTGTCAAATAGCGATTTATTACTTGTCAATAGCGCTCATTTTATTTGGAGATTCTGAATAACAATCGGTATGTATTATATTATTCAGTATATATGTTCACTGGTTTTTATCCGGTAATTCCAGAACCGGTGCAGAACCGTACTTGTTCCGGTAGTGAGTGAGATATGCCAGAGCCCATTCCCATCCCATCCTATCCCTTCCCATTTCCCCAAATCCATTCTTATATCAACAAAGGTAGGCAGCGCATCCTGGGGCGTACCAAAGTTTGACATTCTGGACTAATGTACCGCGGCATGTACCGCGGGTGTCCACGGCTCGACAGTATCCACTTACCACCAAGTGGACTGTATACTCGTTTGCCACCTTCTTTCTATAAAAAAATATCCTGCTCCCTAGACCCGCCACCACACATAATCTCCTCTGTATCTATAGATATAAGGAGTGCGGCGAATGAATGATTAGATTGGGTACTCGTATTTAATTTTATTATTAAATATTCGATGACAATGAAAGCCTAAAGGTCAAACCGCACTATAGCGGCGCGGCGCGACGCTGCAGCGGAGCGGCGCGGCACTTCCTAAACGCACTGTACTGCAGCGGCGCGACAGCACGCGACCGAATTTTTCAGTTGTTGGTTATCTCGCTAAGGAGATGGACAAATTAAGTGAAGAAGTTATTGTGGTGGTTTTATTGTGCGAAGAAGCGGAAAATCTCGAAAGAAATAAAAAGCAATTAAACAACTTTGAACGGTTTAAATCGCGTATATTTGACATTATTTATATCCCGACGTTTCGAACACTTTGCAGTGGACGTGGTCACGGGGTGACTAATTGATTTTATTTGTCACTTGAGTTATTAAGAAATTATTTGGACTACCGTCTGAAATTTTTTTTGAACTACCGTCTGGATTTTTTTTAATCATAACATTCCCTATGCACGCAGTATTCACTCACGGTGTCCAGAGGTCTTGCAGTATTGCGTTGGCCTTGGGATTTAATTAATTTAATGACTGGATCCCAAGCCGGTGGTACTTGCCAACCATCTTCTCTATTGAAATTTGGGTGTTTCTTGATTTCAATAGCCTCGCGTAACATTCTTGGCATGAATCGGGTCTCTCTAGCGAGGATTTGTGGATTATCAAATCGAATGTAATGGTTGGGTTTGTGCAGAGCATGTTCACAAACTGCAGACTTGGTCGAGCGTCTGTTCTTAATGTCAGCTATGTGTTCTTTTATCCGGATACCGATGCTCCTCTTTGTTTGCCCAATGTATGATAACCCGCATTCACAATCAAGCTTGTAAACACAGGTGCATCTTGTAGGGGGATATTGCTCTTGACCGGTCTTAAAAATTGGCTAATCTTCTTGTGCGGCTTGAAGTAAGTTTTAATTGAAGCTCGTCTTAAGATATTGCCAATTTTGTCAGTGATGCCCTTGATGTATGGTAAGATGGCAGGTTGTCGCTCAACTGTAGGAGGCTTGGAGCGGCTTCTGTGACGCATTCGTGGGAGTTTGTGATTGTTGCTTCGCAGTACTTGTTTCACATGCAGAAGCTCTTCCTCGAGGTGGTCAGTGTCACAGATGCCGTGTGCTCTCTGTAACAAAGATTTGCCTACGGTAGCCAACTGACATGGATGGTAATGGGAGTTACCATTGAGATATTTATCTGTATGGGTGGGTTTCCTATACACAGTATGACCAAGAGAGTTGTCAGGATTTCTGATGACTAAAATGTCAAGGAAAGCTAAGGATTTATTGACCTCAGACTCCATAGTAAAAGGGACTCCATAGTAAACTGCCTTGGCAAAGAGATATAATTCGGCGAGGATGTCGACTACAAAGGCAAGAATAAATTACTTATGTTAAAGCCGCGTTTGATACGCGTGTTTTTAAGTTCATAACAGATTTGCAATTATAAACCCGGCAAAATCCATTAAAGATAATTATCAAAATAAAATGTGTTTACTTACCAGATACGCCCAATAATGTCCCTATCTCGTTCCATATATTGTTTTTTTCTGACGTGGTTCATATAGTTTTCGTTTTGCAAGTCATAAATTTCGGGATAACCACTTACAAGAGAAATTAATTTTTCGTCGTCCATCGTGCGTTGTGTCACTCGCTCGCGGGTTGAACGTGAACTGATTGGGGAATTCGCCGCTCCGCATCTCTCCGCCGCCACTAGCTATGTCGCACCAGCGGCAGCGCAGCGCCGCGGCGCGGCGCTGCGCGCCAAAATATTCTCCAGAGGCAACTCTGCCGCGTCGCGGCGCGCCGCTCCGCTGCTGCGTCGTTATAATGCGGTTTGGGTCATATAAATTAATAGAAATAATATTTGGCACGCAGCGCCGCTCCGCCGCAGCGCCGCGCCGCGCCGCTATAGTGCGGTTTGACCTTAAGGAGTGGGTAGGTAGGTATCCATTTTAAAATCATATTCCGTATGATCGTTCCGATAGTTCATACCTGCTAGCATTTAGCCAGGTTTATAGTACCTACGTGATGTTGTCTGTTTACCGGATACATGTCTCTCTAAACGCACTCCTACTCAACAGTTACAATCAGAGCCATCTTTGAGGATTTCGGGCCTCTGGGCTAAATATGAATGGAGGCCTCCTTAAATATTGAAACTGTAAATTACCTATCTAAATGCTCGGCAAACTAACAACATTAGGTACCTACTCTTGAAAACTTTTTTCTTATTCTTTTTAATTCAGGTTGAATTTAATTTTAATTTGGTGTTTGAACATCCTATTTGCCATATTAAAAAGAAGTCAACAAAATCAGAGATACCTAATATTTGATTTTTTTTAAACCTCAGATTCATGGGCTCTCCGCAACTTCGTGGCTCTAGGCTCTGGGCCAGCGGGCCCATGCCTAAAGACGATATATTATTACCTTACAGTTCTGTAGTTCATCTAATCTAGTTTTTCGCCAAATTACAAAATGATCATCTTATTGCCATCTACCGGTGAGAAAAATATAATTTAATTTATGGATGGATATAAAGATGGCGCGACATAGCAATTAAACACTTCTATTTCAAATCATTAAATAATTTGAGTAGGTGCTTATACATTTTGATATTCTATTTATTAATTCTATTTCTTTAATAATAATGTTTTTGTTATCTATGTTAAAATCTTACAGTCATAGTTTATTCGGTCTGTATTCCAAAACATACAAAATACACTCTTTGACAAATTTAACTGTCATATGCCTTAAGACCATATTCGACATCCGATGTCGTACAATGAGCTCTAAGCATGAGTAAGTAAGCATCATCTACCTTCAAGACTCGAGCGTTAAACGGTCGTTACCGTAAATAGTTCAAATCTATTAGATAGTCATAAGAAAGAACCTTTGAGTTTAAAGTTCCAGTTGAAATGCTTAAGATTCATAAAGTTCATTATTAGTGTTAACTTAGTGCCACATTGCTAAGCACACATTTTTAGAACATTAACAGTATCCTTGTTATTATAATAGGTTATTCATCTATTACCAAATCGGTGTTATCATCCACAATAAGAAGTTAAAAACAGATATGTATAGTCAAAAAGTAATTTTCGCACGTTCCGAAACTGCCTAAGTTTTGGTTGGCTGTCGACTTTTTGGCGGGAACCCGCTACGACTTACAATATCTAAAGTCGAGTATTTGCTTGATTATTGTAAAAAAATTGTATTATAGGATTTGTCATTTATTAGTGATAGTTTATTAAACTTCTAAGTGCCTAGTGTTAGTGCATAATGTTTGTGATAATTAAATAAAAGCATGAGACTGCATCGTTTTCTTCCTAGGAGTCCAAACCTTCTATCACTTTAAGCGACTTCGACTGGATTGGACAATGACGTGATAAAAACAATTCTGTCTTCATATTGCCATGTGTGGACCAATAGCTATGCCAGTGTCCAAATACAGTATATACAAATATATAAAAAACTGTTTGGTTATCTAAAAAAACCCACAGTTTTGGCAGCTGTCATATCATATCTGTATTCTGTCATTATATCTTCTATATATAATATATATTATGTATGTACATATTATGTATAATTTTTGTTTATTTGCAGTTTTTCTTAATAACTGAAATTAACTATTCGCAATGATCGGTGTTAGATTAAATACGTTTAACGACAATTCTGGAGAGCCGGAGCAAGATGCCAATTCTGCTTTGACAGAATTAGACAAAGGTATAATAACATAACCTTATTAGTTTTATATTGCAGCAAGTAACACAATACTGAAAAATACAACCATTCCAGGTCTTAGGTCGGGAAAAGTCGGTGAACAATGCGAGGCTATCGTTCGCTTCCCTCGTCTTTTTGAAAAATATCCTTTTCCTATACTCATCAATTCGTCTTTTTTGAAACTAGCCGATGTGTTTCGTATGGGCAATAACTTTTTGCGGCTGTGGGTATTACGTGTCTGTCAGCAAAGCGAGAAACACTTGGACAAGATTCTAAACGTAGACGAGTTTTTACGGCGAGTTTTTAGCGTCTTGCATTCAAACGATCCTGTGGCAAGGGCTTTGGCTCTGAGGACCCTTGGTGCTGTAGCTGGTATTATACCGGAACGGCAGAATGTCCATCATGCTATTCGGAGAGGCCTGGACAGTCATGATAATGTTGAAGTCGATGCTGCTATCTATGCCACTACAAGATTTGCTGCTCATTCCAAGTAAGTTTTTATTATTTTTTCTGAATAAGCTTTTTTAAGAATCAAATAAATTCATGACAATTAATTTATCTCACTCTTGACTGAGCAACTTCAGTGCTCTCTCTAGCTAGAACATACAGTCTAAAATGTAGGTGTTTATTTAAAAAATATATAAAATATTTGTAACTTTGCCAATATGGAAAACTAAAGCTCAAATATGTATATTTGAGCTATTATTTATGTAAACAACTCATTTGATTGTGCTGTGTTTGTTTACTTATAAATTATATGAAATCCCTAAAAGACTTGACAAGTGTGATAGAACTTAAATAAATGTTAATATACTAATATAAATATAATGTATATATAAATATAATGTAATACTAATATAAATGTTAATATGTTGTGAATATGAGCATAAAGTCTTGGCTACAAACATAACAAGAGTGGGCTCTTGAAATTTGTTATTATCCACCAAGGCACTCGATCTTTTGATGAAAAAGAAAGTTACATTTGTTTATTTATTTAGACTTCATTACAATATGTACAATTGGCAGACTTAATGCTATAAGACATTCTCTACCAGTCAACCATCAGATTATACAGAAAAACGATAATAGGTACAGTTTTAAATTAGTGTTTTAATTATTGATATGCTCATAGAATGTATGTTGCCTTATATGTATTATTTAATCTGTTCTACATTAATCATTAGAAGAGTTTTGTGAAAATAAATATTTTCGTATAGCTGTTTTAAAATTAAATAAGAAAATATGTAAACAATTTCAGATAGCTGTTGAAAATATATAGCCCTTCACTATATAGCTCTGTGGTTGCCTGGGAGAAAATGCTTTATATTTATTATTATTTTTGTATATTAGTTATATTTAATTTTATGCAATAAGTCTGCCTTTTGTTAAAACAATAAAGTATAAATAAATAACTAAAAACTAAAAATTATTCTTTAAATTTTCTAGTGCATTTGCAGTGGCAATGTGCAATAAGTTGTCGGATATGGTTGAGTGTGAGAGTACTGGAGCCGAACGCAGGGCTAAGCTTGTCAGAGCCTTGAGAACTGTACATGGAGGTGGTAAGTGTAGCTTTCATTTCATGCTCTGTAATTAGTATGATAGAGAACTAAGAATCTGATGAAAGATGTAACAATCTCTTATTTATCTGTTTTAATCTCTTCATTATTTTGTAGCCACCAGTTAAATTTTAAGTTATATGGTGGTGGAGGGCCACATTTTAAACAGAATACAATAAAAGGTATTTATCCATATATCTTAGTATGAAAAAAGTATAGGACCTAATTAAAGATATTAAATAACTCTATTGCATTATAACATCATCTTTGTCTTCTAGTAGGGGGAGGAGTCTTGTCTTGGAGGGGGGAAGTGTACGCTGCAATCCAACAGCCGCTGGGCGCAATCGACTGGCCTTGTTACCCCTCTCTCACAGAATAATACCTTGAAATGTACTGCATTTCCCACTTTATCATATTCCCCAATGTATGTACGTGTTTCGGTAGTGAGTGAGATATGCCAGAGCCCATTCCCATCCTATCCCTTCCCACGTCCCCAACCCTTACTCCGAATCCATTCTTTCATCAACAAAGGTAGGCAGCACATTCGAGGGCATGCCAATATTTGTCATTTTGGACTAATGTTGCCATATGTCGCCGATGTCTATGGGCGACAGTATCCACTTACCACCAGGTGGATCGCCTATTTTATGTTTTACCATAAATACCATAAAGAATAGTTTACTTGCTTTGTATACAGGACTTTTTGTTATTTTTTTATAGAAAGAAGGTGTCAAACGAGCATACAGCCCACCTGATGGTAAGTGGATACTGTCATCCATAGACACCTGCGATATATGCCAACATCAGTCCAGAATCACAAACGTTGGCATACCCCCAGATGTGCTGCCTACCTTTATAGATTAAGGAATGGATTGATAAAAGGGTTGGAAAAATGAGGAGGGATAGGATGGGGTGGGAATGGGCTCTGGCATATCTCACTCAATACCGAAACACTAGGGAAATATGTACTATAAAGTAGGAAATTGAAGTACATTTCAAAGTAGTCTTTTGTGAGAGAGTGGTATCATGGCCAGTCGAGTGCGCCCAGCGGCTGTGGGAATGCACGTGCACTCTCCCCCTACAACATATAAGATAGATAGATATCCTGATAGATCATGCATAAAGTGAAAAAGCAAAATTAAGTCTTTTTAACTGATATCTTTAGTCTAGGGTAGGGACACTTTAAAACATCCTAGCTGCCAGGTAGTTCAGCCCTGCTGTGTAAAAGATCCAAGTTTTAATTTCTTGTTGGATAAACTTTTATATTTAAATTTTATATTTATTTACACGAGAATCTCAGTGTTCTTGGGGACCTTGAGTATAGCATTTTTGAAATATTACTTTCCATTCAAAGAATTTGTAAATGTTTACTTAATTATTCAGGTTACAAATGAGTCATTCTTACCCACAGCTGTGCGAGCACAAGGAGTGCTAAAACTATTGAGGTCCTTACTAGAGAGGTTTCCATCGTCAAGCTCTGTGAGAGCAGCCATTACGGCCCTAACAGCAATTGCAGCAGACACTGTCGTCCATGTGCCTGATCAGGTGATGAATACTTTCAAAATTCTCAAGATTTTCGCATTTTGGACAAGTAAAGAATGTATTTTACCTATCTTAGTTTACTGGACATTATACAATGTTTGGTTATACAAACCGTAGTCACGAGGTGGTTTGACAGTCCATGTCAAGGTCATTCTGTGAAACTATTTAAAAAAAATAGCAAAATGGAAACCGAATATGGTAGATTCAATATCAGCCTATAATGTCCCACTCTAGGGTGTAGGTTTCCCCTAATAAATCACTAGGAGCTTTTGGGCCACAGTGTGAATTGGTGGTGCATGTACTTCAGACTTTTTTCAATCCGGAAATCGCCGGCAAGAACTAGTTTATATGTATTATATGTTACTTTATTATACACCTAGGTGGAATTACTCCTAAGCATAGCTATGAACGATGCTCGATCAGCCGTCCGTCGTGCAGCCCTAGTTGGCCTCAAGAAGTTAGCGGAGCACGCAGCTGTATGGCCAGTTGAGTGCATACAGAACCTCGTAAGAGCTGCTACTGACAGCCAAGATGCAGAACATACTATGCTCTGCCTGCAGGTTATGCAGGTAAGTGCAATAGTTCGGCATTATTTGAAGGTATCCAAGCAAGAAGGGTCCAGCATTGGAACTAAGGGCAGGTTTGGAAACGAAGATAAATGTCGACCACATACATAATGATGATAGGTAACAAAATAAACAAAATGATAGGTTAGAAAGGGGCCATCATAAATTACGTCACACGAATTTCATGATTTTTGGAGTCCCACCCCGTCCTTGTCACATTTGTGTGACCCCCCCCCCCCCCTGGTGTGACGTCACACGTCACATTTTGCAATTTTAAATTTAGAAATTATTAAATTAAAACAATCTTATAATAATATTGATAGAATTGGTAATATTTTAAAGTTTTCGTTACAGTTGAAGTTTAGTTTTAATACTTTAGATTTATACATGTGACGTCACGAAGCTTATGACTCGTCCCCCCCCCCCCCCTTGTCACACAACCCCAAAGAAATATTCAGAAAAAAAATCCAAAGTGTAATAAAGTCAAAAAGTACATCACGAAATCTAATCTAAGAGAAAAACAGTTCCACTTGCAGTTAAGGGATGATTTATAATATTATGAAAAGGGGTTCGAATCTTTGTGACATAGTCCGCCATATTGATATTTTTTCAAAACTGCGGCACACGATGTGTCCTCTATCGATATAAGTCTATTTACATTGCCTATCTGTTTACATCTGTTTGTCGGTAGGGGGCGCATAGACAAAGAATGTGATATTATGTCCCTAAAGTGTCACGTTACCGAGATAGACAGATTGCTATATTGCTAGTAATTCTTACATCAGTGTAAAATGAAAATATATAAATCACGTGCTTCTATTAATTCTATTGTTAACAAATAATTATCTATATTTATATTTCTTTTTATAGGTACTTGTTGTAAAAATTAAAATAAATATTTAGATGCCAACTCAGATATTATAGATCAGATCCAATAGCTATTGGTCTATATCCAGTAGTCACCGGGAGAAAGAATTGGAATTTGTTCGAAATTACTTGCTAAAATGGCTTGTAAATTCTTAAAGACCATTTCCTCTTAGATCCTAGTGGAATGTCCCGCTATCTGTGCGTCTGCCGGCTCGGACGGCGCGCTGCGACAGTACTGCAGCGACGCGACACTCAGCGTCGACTTGCGACAAGCCGCGACCGCTGCTGATGTACTCACCAGGATTGTCGTCCACAGGTCAGTATACATCTCCAACATCAGGTTCCACGTCCTAGTCGATAAAGACAAGGAATGCAATGAAAAGTATCGATGCTTTACTAAAGAGTAGTATCACAAAAAAAAAGTATTGTACTTATTAAAGTATCAATACCTCAAGGTATAATTTTTTGATAGCGTAAAAAAAAACGTCGGCAATCCAAAAAATTCACAATATACTTCCGCATTAAAAAAAATAACCTTGACAGCTCAAAGCATTGATACTTTCCCAATGTTCTTATTTATTATGTATATAGGTACTGTCCACATGAGTAATATTAAAAGTATCTGCTTTAAAGTATCATATGAATAAAAATATCGGTATCGTACAAAAAGTTCTCGACACCGAAAAGTATCGATCGATACCTATTCCGTGTCCCTACTTGTGGAATGTCCCGCTATATGTGCGTCTGTCGGATCTGACGGCGCTTAGCGACAGTCGACACGCGACAGGCCGCGACTGATGCTGACGTACTCACCAAGATTGTTGTCCACTGGTCAGTATACATATAATCCACTTCAATATACTGGTCAGTCACGACACTTCTGTTAAATAAATTCGTATTCTCGTATCGGTCATTTTCCTATTCTGAATGAACACGAAGAAATGATCAGTAAAATAACAAACATTTAATTAAACTGCCTACAGTTTATTTACTTGCAGTTTATTCTGCCCACTCACTAAAAGAGTAAAGAAATGCATAAAGAATAAGAGTAAGAAAGAGTGACGTAAACACGAAGAGATGATGACCAAAGGAAGAAACATTTTAATAGACTGCCGACTGATATAAGAGTCTTTATATAATATCAATGATTTCAAACCTAAATTAAAGAAGTTTCTTTTAACAGATTGCTTTTGCTCTCTTGAAGGTCCAACTAAACTGACAAACTAAAAATTTGCTTTTTGTAATTTTTTTTAAACTGTGTATTACAGATATTCGAATACAATTTTGTAATTTGTTTCAATGAATAAATAAAAATCAACATCCAAACAGTTTGAAAATTATGAATTTTATTTTTACAGCTACGAAGAGAACTTGCCAGTGGAAGGAGCGGATTTGATGCTTGCCCTGGAATCTCTGGTCATCGCTACAGGATCAACAACTAATGATCAAAACAATTTGAGGCCTTTACGCGTCGCATTGCGTTGTTTGGTAAGGTCTATTATTCCAACTTGATGTCTAATTTTTTCTCATATTCCAGATCCCACTTCTCTTATTGTTACAACAAATCTATATATAAATATAATAAAACTGTAGAACCAGCGTGTCTTACCAAAAACTGATTGGGGGCGATGAAGGAAGCGTATCAGAATACAAGAAGACAATTTTGACAATTTTTGTCTGTTCGAACACGCTAATCTCCAAACCTCCTGAGCGTATTTTCACAGGGCTTCCACGGGCTTAATAAAGCATAGCTTGGCGCTTCGAATGGGCTTTGTTTCATCGAAATCGGCTGACGGGAAGAAAAGATGCTGTATACCAAGTGTGGAACCACGCGTACGGTCTCGGGCACAGCTAGTTTTATCATAACAAAGTCTTTTCTGTAACTGCGAAGAGCACTAACTATTGTAATACAGAGCTGGTGTTATTTTAGATTAGGGTTTTTGCTCGATCTTATGGTAAAATCATCTATACGACATTTATTTTTGTGTTTTTGGCTATATTTTTCTTAGATCTAAGTTAAAATACCAATCTCTTTTACCACCTTACCAACATGTTAATAATCGACGATCTCACTCTCGCGGGTGATTTAGAAACTCGGCATTCGAAGAGAAAATTTTGGTCACTCGAAGATATGCAAAAATTAATTAACTCCGTGGTACATATAAAATTTGGTCTAAGATTTGGGGGAAGGTGCACGCTCTAAACCAACAGCCGCTGGCCGTCCTCGACTGGCCTCGTTATCCTTCTCTTAGCACTTAGCTAAAAGTCTTAGCACTGATTAAAATCAACAAAAATTCGACACAAAATTCTACATTAGAGTACAACCAGATTACGGTCAATCAATGACATCGACTGATCAAATTGATTTAATATAGTGCACTACATTGAATGTTGTGCGCGATCGATGTCGACCGATATTTATACCTTGGTTGTTTTCAATCGACTGTCAATCGATCGTCGATCAATGAATGTTATTATCAATTGTGTTTGAGGAGTATAATGTGGCGACGGTCGACGTCGATTGACCGCAATCTGGGTGCATCTTTAGCCGTGCCTCCCATAGGTCCAACTAAGCACATCGCAGCCGGTAGTGTACGCAGCTCGTACAGCCACAGTGCTCGGCACACAGCTGCGCGGCTGCAACAAGCAACAGCAGCGCATGGCGGCGCTGCTTGAGGCGCTGGCGGCGCTGGGCGGCGGCGCGCACTGCCCGCCCGCCATCGCGCCCGCCATGCCCGCACTCCTACACGCACTTGATCACAAGTAAGTATTGTACTTGTACTCTCTATAATGGTATTTTTATTTATTGTATTTTACATGAGACAACAACATAAACACTGTATAATAATTACATTGTAAATAACATCTAAACACATGCCTATTAATGTTTACTACACTTTCCGCAACTGTACGCTTGTTTGGCCTATATACGAACTGTTGTCGACCTGGAATCCAGTGATTAACAAATTTAAACCTTGCGATTTACCGTCGAATACGTCCGCGGACATTGTTAGTGTAGTGTGTCGTAGCCTTTCCAAATGTGAGTAGTGAGTAGTCGCAGCTCCCATCCTAGAAATATGTAATAAAAAATGATTTACATCTTAAAATAAATATTTTTTTATTATTATTATCCTGGACTACCCGCCTCTTCAGTCAACTCGTGACCACGGCTGGTGTAACCCGTGCCGAAAGGTCGAATAGGATTAAAAGGTAAACAAATACCTTTATTATACGCGTTCAAACTTGATTTAAATTATAACTAATAGATTTAAAAGAGCGTGTAAGAGGGTGTGTGTGTGTGTCCGTGTGTGTGTACATATGTGTGAATTTGGGTTGTATGGCTTATTATTAGGTACCTCTCTTGTTCAACTAACCACAGCCCAGCCGCTATCGCGCCCGCAATGCCCCCGTTACTGCACGCACTCGGACACGGGCGAGTATTAGCCGTACTCTCTTAAGGCTTATTTACACGTCTCCAGTAGTTGCGATTTTACTGTTTAGTTTCAGCATTTTAGTACTTATTTAGTGAATGTTTATGCTTCATTAGCTACGATAGATCGGTAATCGCAACACATACAGCTGACAAATTAATAGCCACAATGTATAGGCTGTGCAGTACCTTAATGAATTGTACAATGTCGTGCGGGAAACTATATTTTTTCTACAGAAGAAATTGACAATGAAGTAGCAGCCGAACCTTCAACACGAAAACGAGTCCATACTACCCAGGACCCCATGAACGCAAATGGATCGCAGTGCAGTATATGCATAGATACATTCGTAGTTATTATTGAGATACATTTATAATTTCTTGTATTATACTAATAGTATATAAGGAGATTCACAATACAGACTTCATAACATCTTTTATTTACAATCCCATACCTTCTAATGAACTCACCTAAATGACGTTGTTCACGTGCTTCGAGTTGCGGGTCGAGTTCCGTGCGCGGGAAGAGCATACCGATTAGAATGCCACTCTATTCCCTTACTAGAACTACAACTAAATTGTCCCTAGAATATCGGCTAACTACTAATGAGTAAATTAGCTGTTTACACAGATAACATTTTAGTGACTAAAGACTTGGTCTCTAAATACTGGAGACGTGTAAATAAGCCGTTGGGTTCAACTAATAGAACCTAGCAGCTGCCATTACCGCGTTACCGAACGCACTCGAACACAAGTGAGTATTGTGTGCAATGCAACCACAACCAGCCCTTTCAGTATCCACTGCTGGACAGTGGACATGGGCCTGCATTGTCGTGTGCACGAGGGATATATGGCCTTAAAACGATACGCTGGCCAAGCGGGTTGGCGAGTCCACTCCTTTAGAAGTGGTGTAGTTCCTCAGTGCTCGTGGAAGCGGCTTATTTATCCCTTAGTCGCCTTAACGCCGGCGGTGGTGCTATTCTATAGCCGGCCCTCATCACACGGCCGGATTTAAGAATGGATTGGGAAAATGAGTATGAGAAATGTCCAATTCCTCCTTAGGGGAAATGGGACAGGAGATGTCCAGCTGACTGCGGGAAAGCAGCACTCTCCCCTTCCCAAAAACATACTATTTTTACAATAATAATACGATACTATTTATACACTCATAAAATTGTACTAGTATTTTATATCCCTGTTGGATTATCAATAAATAATTTCAAATTCCTTCGAACAGAATATAGCTGTTTTAAAGGTTCAAGGATTAAGGGTTTAATAAGACTAAATGATCAAATTTTGCAATTTTCTGGGTAAAAACTGCTTCCAAATGGGTGTAAAACTGCAGACAAAAATGAGAATCGTTTTCCCAAAATTTACTTTTCTTTACATACAAACAAGTAATTCAGAAATATATAGAAAGTTTAATAAGAAAATATAACCAAATTTTTCATGGGCAAAAACGGATTCGAATGAACAAAAAAATAAAAATAATTTATCTAAACTGACTTTTGTTTTCAGAGATGTAAACAACTCGGACGATGGCACAGCCTTTGTGTTATTGTGTACAGTATTGTTCCAAGAAAGGGCTGGAACAGCCCTCAAGTGCAAAATCAATAATTCATGGCAAGCAAAGATCATGAATACGATACAGGGTGCGGATGGATGGACCAGATACCGGGTCGCCAGAGCTGCACTGAGGTAAGATGTTTCTATTTGTGGGTAGATATAAAACTTTGACATAAAAGTAACGAACATATTAATCACATACCGTTTAATTAAATTCAAAGTTTCTTGTAACAATCATTACTTTTGGTTTGTCTTCATAACTTATAAAATTTCTAAATTATATAATCAACGGCCATTAACTATAGTTAATCTCATAAAAATAATCTTAAGTGTAAAACCTTTTTTAAGGCAACATGCAATGAATACCCAATGAAAGAAAAATAAAATCTAATAAATCTGTTGGTTACCTAATAGAGATAAATAAATTAATCACGAATGTTATATGCGGTTGGTGGTTCACATATGAGATTTGACTGTATTGAATATAGGGTGGCGGGATTTTACTATTATGGCAAAGGGAGAAAAATATTATATACATAAGGGACAATATAGTAATTAAAAATTATCGATTAACTGCCGAAACCGGACAATAATGCAGCTTCACTGACCTGAAAGCTATCTTCTTGAAATCTGAGTTATTCTGGTCTTCTGCCGGCGCCGGCTCTTGTCTTCTTGTAAAATGCTTATACGGTGATAATAATTCACTGATATTTTTATTTCCAATTAATGAAACCATTAAATACCTAAAACAATATTTATGAAAATTTTAAATATTTTAATATTAAAAACTGCTCATGAACACATTTGTTGTTTACAGATACGGCCACCACAGTATAGCAGCGGAAATATTAAAGCGTCTATCAGAAGAAGCTCCTACCGAAACCACTCAGCGCTGGCTACTAGCTTTGTATCGCGCTGCCGCTGCTGACTCTGCATTGATTGAAGAAGGTCAGTTAAAACAAATTACTTGCAACTATATTGCCATCCCATTCATTCAGTGCAACTACACTGCCATCCTGTCCATTCAGTTGCAGATACGCTGCCATCCTCCTGTCCATTCGGTTGCAACTACACTGAAATCACTCAACGCTGGCAGCTGCTTACGCTGCTTTAATTGAAGAAAGCCATTTAAAACAGTTGTAACTGTCATTCTATACATTCAGTTGCAATTACACTGCCATCCCATCAAATTAGCATGTATTTTTTTATGTCACTAGCATTGCCTTCCTTTGAGATTAGTAAAATATTAGTTGTCTTCCACATTTTAGGAAAAACGGTAATTTAGTAAAATTAAAGGTTTTAATTTAATTGATCACTGATTGATAGAACTCTGCACTCCACAAATCGCTCTTAAGGCGTTTAATCGCGGCTGCTAATACCATTTCGTCAAATTCTATAGGAGGTAAAAGCATACTTTAATTTACAGAGGTTTTACGTTTTTGTACAGGCATAACAGGTCTGGAAGCGGCCAGCGCTGCGTGGGAAACCTGCGGGGGCTGGGGCGGGTGGGGCGGCGCGGGCGCGGCGGGCGGCGGCGCGTGCGCAGCGGGGTGCTCAGGGTGCGCTGCGTGCGCCCCGCTCGCGCCCGCCTGGCTGCTAGCGCGCGCGCACGCGCTCGCAGCACTCGCGAGGGCCGCACACGCCGCTAGGGCCTTGTGCACGCAGCCGCCGCCTGCTATTGCGCAGGTCAGTCTAGAGGCTATAGGACCATAGTCTTTCTACATCGTGTGCGGGTATAATATCTCTGAAAGCGGCTAGCGCTGCGTGGGAGACCAGTGTGTATCGCCGCCACCTCCTATTGTGCGGGTCAGTCTCCAAAAGTAGACAGCGCATCCGAGGACGTGCCAACGTTTGTCTTCCTGGAATGATGTTGGCATTTATCGCGTATATCGCTGGGTGACCGTATCTACTTATCACCATGTGGACTGTCTGACCGTCTGCCACTCTTATAATATTCTCTATAATGTTCTATAAAGAAAAAGGAATACGGGTAGTTGTGTAATTAATTATATTGAACTTATAATTAAATATCCCTTTTCTGGGAAATTTTACAGTGGGAAATACAGTTTACAGTGGGAATTCACAGTGGGGAGGCTGATATCGATATTGTGTTAGAAGGCTTGTACACTTTAGACGTGTCTTCCTGTGTTCATGATAAGATATTTGCTGGACACAAAAACGACAGCGACATTTTGTCTTATCTAACGCCGACGTAGTGTTCTGACGTTCATTTGAAGTAATGGGCGACCGTCGTTCGTGTGTAGAATCGACAATAATTAACCGTAGACCCGTCTAATTTATTTTTTAAAGGAATAAGGCGGCAGACGAGCATACTTCCAACTTCAGTCCAGAATGACAAACGTTGGTACGCCCCCGGATGCGCTGCTTAGAAAGGTTTAGAATTTGGAGAAAGGTTTAGAAAAATGGGGAGGGATAGGACAGAATGCCACAGGAATGGGCTCTGGCATATTTTCTTAGTGTTTACAGGCGTCCTTACACTGTACAGGCGGCCCGCGATCCAGCAGCTCGCTCAGGCGCATGTGCGGCGGCTTTACGTCGCGCGTCGCGGGCGTTATCGACAGTCGCCGCGAGATATGCCACCATCGCTCGAACTGCTTTTCATGCAGATGACACCACACTGCGACACTTGCAGATGTATCCTTTGTAATTTAAACATGGCATAAAGACGTCCCCGCTCCTCTTCATCCCCCCCCCCCCCCCCCCCAAGGAATAACGAGAAAAGAAACGTACCCTTAGCCTACTGATATTACAAATGTGAATGTTTAGACGTTTGTTACCCAATCACGTCAAACGGCTAAATCGATTTAGTTGAAATTTATCAAATAGGTAGATTGTAATTCGGATTAACAAATAGGGTACATAAGTCATGTAGAACACGCGAACAAAGATGCCGCGGGCAATAGCTAATACTCTCTCCCCTCGAGTTTTCCTAATTTCCATTCTTGCCAATTCTTTTTACAAAATCCCTTTTAAATCTCTAAAAGTAACGCATCTATAGACATGTCAAAGTTCGTTACTCTTGACTGATATTGGCATATATCGCGGATGTCGCAGGGCGACAGTATTCAATTACCACCAGTTGGTCTGACGCCCTTTCTATATAAAAGAAAGTCTCTTGGCGGTGAAAGAAAACATGAGCAAACCCACATTCATGAGAATTGAAGCACGTGTAATATTAACTAATCTCCACTGAACCCGCATGTTATGTTATGGCCCACAATTTCCTCATATTTGTAATGACCAGTACTCTGCAGTATGACTTTGTAGGTTGGCGTCCTAAGGATAATTATTATGTATCAAGAATGACGTCTGACGACTTGAACAGTTGAAAAATCTTCTTTTTTTTCTTTGTCCAAGTTATTATGGAAACAATATTTTAAATGCTCACAAATCTTCTAAGATAACCTTAGCCAGCCAACCTCAGTTCCCAACACACCTATTCCCAACTGGCACAATTCCTAGAGCGCATCACATGTTCCCAACAAGAACGCCCAGAGCTGGTCACTAAGGAATTAACGCCCACTACACTTGAAGAGAGAATCGCCTTATCAGCAAGCGATGCTTTGACCGGGATAGCCACTAAACTGTTCGACAATCCTACCACTACGCCGGGAATTACACACAGGGTGAGTAGTTTTGTTAGACTATATATTTACACACATACATTCTCAATTAGTGACACTTTGTCAGATATAGCCCACAATCTGTTTGATAATTACATCATAACTCACTCGGGATTAAACATAAAAGATGTTTTTTTTTAATCTTTAATTTATTTAAGGGCTTTTACACTTTTGTGTATGTCAGCTCCAAGATGTTCTTCGCTTCTTTTTTAACAGCTTGACCAATATAATCCCATCATGACGCCAGGGATTACTCACAGGATGACTTCACACAGAACACACACTTCACATACACAATAGACAACGGAAATTTTGTGTTTGAATCTTCGTTGCCCCCACTATAGTTTTTTGGAAATATCCAAAGTAAGGCCAGGATAAATAAAGAATTTATAATTTTAGTAAATAACAGCTGACATTGTTTTCCACTCATTTGCTGATTGTGATTCTGGCCTTGGGGTGTTTCGTAACAAGTACACTGAGTACAAGGGAAATTTGTACACAAAAAGATCACCCTATCTTTTTCCTGTTAGCACGCAGAAGCAGTGTTAGCAGCGGTCCTCGCGTGCAGTGGCGGAGCCCTATGGCCGCGGGGGGTGTGCGCCGGACGCACAGGCGGAGCACTATGCCGGGTGTCTCTGACACCGGCGTGGCGCGCGCCGCCGGCAGAACACGCGGCTACACTGCCTCTGTCTCATCATTTAGCTTTGAAGTTGGAGGGGGTGGTCTTGCCGCCTGCACCGTTGAGGTAATTTAGCTATAGTCTGTCCAATGAGGGGGATAGCCTTCATCGGAATTATTTATGGATAACATGTGCCAGTATATGGGCAAAGAGTAAGTAATAAATAAGATGCCATTATTAATCTTTCTTTTAACCACTAAACTCTTTTGTAGGGGGAGAGTGCACGCTGCATTCCCACAGCCACAGAAAACGCTCTGCCAGAGTACACCTTCATTCTCGTTAGACAATTTTCAACAATCAATTATCATTGACGCGCTATAATGTACCTTTAAATATTATGAAAACGCCACGATAGACAACGGAAATTAGTTTTATGTTTGAATTTTCGTCGTCCCAACTATAGTTGTTAAGAAATATCCAAAGTAAGGCCAGGATAAATAAAGAATTTATAATTTTAGTAAATAACAGCTGACATTGTTTTACCCCATACGCCCAACTAAAAATAAAAATGACTGTCTTCAGACAGGGTTAGTTTATGACCGACATATGGGGCGATTATTATTGACAAAATTGACTATACTACTTGCCCTTATAATTTAAACAGACTATAATCAAACATACTGTACAAATTTATCTGTATAATATTCCTGAAGATATTTTACATACAATGTCAACGTTACAATGTTACAATACAAATACAATGTTACCATTTTTTAAATATTTACAGCAAAAGACAACAGCAGAGGCAGGTAAAGGGCGTACAGTTAACGGTTACGGCAACGCCTCATCCACGCACCAATGAAAAGGTCAGACCCTTCTCAAAATGTATGTTACTTATTTCATTTATTAATTTTTGAAAATTAGAAGTTCCAGTAATTTGTGTTAACATTATTTAAGTGAATGCTTATGTACAAAGAGGAACAAATTATAACTTAGCATTTGAACGTGGTTTTGCCCCCTTGAAACTCGATGTCCAAATCAGTTTATAAGTATATTTAGATATATATATAGATAACCTCGTTATAAGTTTAAAATTGATCATCCGCGCGCGCGTATATTATTACAAATGGCATTGTTATAGGGATTTAGTGTCGCGGTGATAAATCTTATATCATGTACTATATAAACCAGACCATTGGTGTATCACAATCATTTTAATATTCTAATATAGCATATTTAATTTGGCTCTTTACACATTATTACACGTTTAAATAACACACTAGAAGTCTGCGAAATCAAAATATCTTGAAAAAATATTGATTTATAGGATAGTCTATTTCAACTACACAACACTCTGTATAACAATCAAATAGTCTATTTCAACTACACAACACTGTGTAACAATCAAATAGTCTATTTCAACTACACAACACTCTGTAACAATTAAATAGTCTATTTCAACTACACAACACTGTGTAACAATCAAGTAGTCTATTTCAACTACACAACACTCTGTAACAATTAAATAGTCTATTTCAACTACACAACACTCTGTAACAATCAAATAGTCTATTTCAACTACACAACACTCTGTAACAATCAAATAGTCTATTTCAACTACACAACACTAACAATCAAATAGTTTATTTCAACTACACAACACTCTGTAACAATCAAATAGTCTATTTCAACTACACAACACTCTGTAACAATCAAATAGTCTATTTCAACTACACAACACTAACAATCAAATAGTCTATTTCAACTACACAACACTCTGTAACAATCAAATAGTCTATTTCAACTACACAACACTCTGTAACAATCAAATAGTCTATTTCAACTACACAACACTAACAATCAAATAGTTTATTTCAACTACACAACACTCTGTAACAATCAAATAGTCTATTTCAACTACACAACACTCTGTAACAATCAAATAGTCTATTTCAACTACACAACACTAACAATCAAATAGTCTATTTCAACTACACAACACTCTGTAACAATCAAATAGTCTATTTCAACTACACAACACTAACAATCAAATAGTCTATTTCAACTACACAACACTGTTTAACAATCAAATAGTCTATTTCAACTATACAAAACATTTCAGAGTGTGGAACTGACAAACATTCCGCCAGTCCTGACCGCTGTACAGACCGTAACGCCGGTGCGAGATTTCTTCTCGGCACAACAACTAGTTAGTGTGAGCACCGCCGGATTGTATACGGTGGCAGTGGAGGCCGCCTTCGTTGACGAGAAAGGCGAACTTTGGAATACGGGACCTAGATCTTCTATTGTTATTAAGGCAAGTATTATAGGCTTTAATAATACGAGTATAAGTAAATTTATAATAATACTTTGGTGGCAGACATCTTATATTGGTTTGAGATACTAACAGTAGTTAGTATATTAATTGTCATAATAATAACGATAATTATTATTTTATTGTGGAAGAAAACGGCAGACGAACATACAATTCAGCTGATGGTAAGTGGATACTGTAGCCCATGGACACCCGGTACATGCCAACATTAATGCAAACTGATAAACGTTGGCACGCCGTCGGATGCGCTGCCTACCTTTGAACATATAGTATTCGGCAGTCAGTGAGATTTCCTAGAGCCCATCAGCCCATCCCATACTATCCCTTCCCATTTTCCCAACCCTTTCTGCAAATACATTCCTATATCTCCAATGGTAGAGCTAGATTTGCTAGAGCCCATCTATCCCCTTGCCATGGTACCAGTAACTCCTTCCATTACTACTTCCGTTTATATTCAGTAGAGTAACCACTTACATTATCAGAGAGCATAATGGAAACTCTTTAACTATATCTAATATACAAATACAAACAATTTATACAACAAGTTATACAAAATTTAAAATACTAGTTAAATTTTTTTGGAATTTTTGTCTGTCTGTCTATCTGAACGGGCATCACGCGAAAACTACTAGACGCATTTTAATGAAACTAGTCACAGTTATAGCTCATGTGCCGGTTTAACATTAGGGTACTTTTTATACAGATCCATTATAGAGTTCCCAGGGGAATCAAGTTCACCGCTAGTTCTTATTATACTTTTGGCTCTCCAACCCCCAAGGAAAACTAGGTGTAATGCGATGAGAAAATCTCCTCGGCCCATTATACTTCCTATTCCCCATTTTTCCAACCCATCCTCCAAACGTTGGCAAGCGCATCCAGTTTGTCATTTCGGACTGATGTCAGCATGTATTGCTGATTGCGTCAGTACCACTACCGCCTCCGTCCATTATACACGGATTTTTATTCGAGTCATCATTCTCCACCACGCATTACTCCAGGGATTATTTATTTATTTTTTTATTTCTGGAGCTCTCCTCACGATGTTTATCCTCACCGGCGAGTTAGTAACAATTTTTAAAAATCCCTACTTAAGTGTAAACTCAGTGGTACGGGCCGAGGACTTGAACTCACAATCACACCAATATAGGGTATCACCGCTCTCTCTCTCTCTCTAAATATTCCTCTTGCCCAGCGGATCCCTGTGGAACAAAAATTCAATTAAAATCTCCCAGGGGGATTCTCCTGTGATTCCTCTTACCCGGGGGATCTCTGTGGAGAAAAAAATCCAAATGAATCTCCCAGGTGATTTCAAAAGATCCTAGTGGACGGATGGCACTTACCAACAGGTGGACTCTACTTGTCTGCCTTCCTCTTTTTATAAATGTAATTTCATAACGACATTTGACGTGATGACACAAATATTTCAGGCTCACGAAGACCCAACCACCAAAAGCACAGTACAAGCGGCTCGCGGCAGATTCTGATTGAACGCTGTTCCATACATTAAATGGGATTAAATTGTCCTTCGTCTTAAAGCGAACTCTTATTGAAGTGATATCACTTAGTGCAGTGCAAACTTGTATGTTTGTTTGAATTCCGGTGTTCAAACATCTATCAACCAAAATGCATAGATCGGGGTTTCTTATCTTAACCTTTGTGGTCACGGACCACTTTCAAAATTTCAAAAAATCTGACGGACCCCTTCCAAACTTAATTGTAGGGAAAATTATAAATGTAATGTTACTGTCGCCATCAACGAGATGTAGTGACGTTTTTTAAGAGTCTTTGCCTTATTTTTATATATTTATTTAAAATCAACAATGTAAACACATTTACCGCGAAATATTACATTGGTTTATATAGAAAAGGTTTTGTTTTTGTTATATATGTTTGTTTTACATTGGCAACGCCGGCACAACGTCAAAGATATTCCAGTTGTTGTAAAAACTATCAGAAATTACGCTCTTGGCTCTTGGTATATATTTATTCATTTCAGGCAAGTAATGCCTCGCTTACAAGTATACTTACAGTAGTAATACAGCTACATTTCTGTATTTTGGTTGATCGGTGTGTTCAAAATAACATCGAATATCCCAGGCCTGGCCTGGCATAAGTTTCCCCCTTGGAATCATGACAAGGTTTAGGGCCAAGGGCGTCGCCAGGCAATGGGCCAGGGGGGGGGGGGGGGGGGGGGGGGGGCAAGATAAGAGAGAGGATGGGAGAAATATGAATTGTAGGTACAATTTTTTTCGAATTTTTCGAAACTGCCCCCCCCCCCCTGGTGACGCCCTTGGGGCCATAACCAACCACGCGGGCCCAATGCGGATTAGTGGATATTACACGCGGCAGTTTTTTTAAACTCGTATTATTTAAATAAAATTTATAACTATATTATCTTACTTCATTCATTTATGTTTCAATTTAATATCTACTACTCGTAGTTTTTGAAGTATCAAGTCCGTTTATTTCGATGAACATCATTGATAAAGCACGATTTTTTTTAAATTTGTTATTTGTAGCACGTTTTCTTTGCCAGTCGCAATCGAATATTCGAACAGTAGTGATTAATAGACTACAATGTGTATTCTTATAGTAACTATGTATTTATAAATAACTTCCAATGAATTATAAGTTTTCTTGTACATATTGTATGTCAACCTTTGTTTACCAATAAAGTATTTACGGGCATACGAGTGGTATTTTTCTTTGTATCTACTAAAATTGCAATGAAACATTAAACAAGCGTCAAAGTCAGAATTCTTATAGGAATCCCGAGTAGTTCACGCGCAAAGGTCGCAGGTTCGGCGATTTTTCGCAGCCATTAGGAAACGGAAAAACAAACCAACTCTCGCATTATTGAGGATTACGTTTTTGATTAAAACCAGACATCTAGATAAAATTTAATTGTACATTGTCAATGATATTTTTTGGATTGAATTTCATACTCTGTTCGTGGATTTGTTAAGCTAAATATATTTTTGTAAGTTCTCTTAAACTGATAACAGTTAATAATGTCATATATTATAGTAAGAAAATCCCCTCAAAATCAATAGTATTCAAAGAACTAATTCGGTAAAGCTCCTGCCCGCTGTGCAAACTGTTCCAGTTCGAATTCCGGTTGGACAATGTGTTTAAGAAATCTGAATACTTATTGTTCGTCATTGTGTATATCTGGACCTCTTACAAAAAGCCCTAATATACACTTATTATTTCGGACAAGGCGGTTTATAAATATTTCAGTATTTTGTGTTTCTCTGGACCTACTACAAAAAATCTTTATTGTATTGTACAAACGTGTAGAAACTTGTATGTCACCTTTTCCAAACACAGAAACAGAATCATATTTATCGGACGATAAATGTTATCAAAACGCACATTGATAACCATTCTGCTCCAAAACACCGCCCATTTCGAACGTTCAAAATGTTATCTTTCTTTATTGTTTTCCTTATAATTAACCTCAATCATGTTATAAGTGTGACTATATGTGATAGTGATTGTACCTGCAAATATGATAACAAGAACAACCAAGATTTCAGCGGCGAAAATGTCTATTGTGTTTATAGCAATCACACAATACTTAATTCAAATTATACGTTGCCTAATAGAGCATATTTGTTAGATATGTCATCGAGTAATTTAACCTACATCAGACCGTCCACTCTATTCCGATCGAAGACTTTAAAAAGACTAATTCTAAGCAACAATGGAATAACAGATATCAATCCTGATGCATTCCAATTGCCAGAATTAAAAAGACTCGATTTGAGTGAAAATAAACTGGACTTTATACACGAAAACATATTCAAAAACATGAAGAGGCTCGAATACTTAAATGTAAGGAACAACAACTTCAAGACATTCGCGAAGATATCGTTTCATCACTTGGCCAATTTGAAAGAATTAATTTTAGATAACAACGATATTGGACCGAGTTTAAAGGAAGCTATACTTTTCGACAGAAAAGGTTATGGACTTACTTTCAAAGTTACCAGTCTGAGCATGAGTGGTATTAACCTAAGTGCAGTCCCAGATAATTTATTCGTAAACGCGTACGACATCAAAAAGCTTAAAATTTCTAACAACAATTTAACTGAAACATTTGACTTTCCGTACACACTAGAATGTTTGGATATATCCGACAATCCTATTGCAGAGGTTTCTGAAGAAGACTTTTCTGTTATACCAGCGTTGAAAGAATTGAAACTTAACAATTTGCTAATAAACGAAGTGCCGGATTTTCTATTCGCTTCTTTACATGGATTGCTCAGTTTGGAATTGAAGAGGAATAGGAATTTGAAAAGGTTTAGCGTTCTAGCTTTCGGTCAGGATGTGCTTGAAGATTCCGACGACTTTGTGCTTGAAACGTTGTCGTTGAAAGGTTCGCGAGTTTCGGAGTTAGACGAACGATTGTTGGAGCCTTTCGGGAAACTGATGAAGTTGGATTTGCAAGGAAACCCTTGGAAGTGTGACTGCAAGTTGGTCTGGTTGAAGCAGTTGCAAATAGCTGGGGACGATTATGAACATTTGAGGTGAGAGAATTGAAGTAATTGCAATTTAAACCGATTTATAATCCGTTGCAATTTAATTTGCCGAAAACAAAACCAAAACCAATTAAATATCTCAACATTTAGCTTTAAATCTAGAGCTAACTTGAAGTCTCGATGAATCAAATTATGGATAAACAATTATCACCTCACTATTTAATTTACAGCCGTCTTACTTACCTCAGGCCGCTATGTATATTTACATTTTGGGCAAATTGAACGTTGTGGGTTGCATGCAATGCAAAACCGGTTAATTGTGTGTCGCAATGCACATCGGTTGGGGTTTCAAGGATATTTTCATAAAATCAAAAACATAAAAAAAAATAGCTACCAACACTCCTAATTGTGATTCTGATTAACGGACTTGCATGTCTTGAGGATTAGGGATGTGTCCAGTGGAGAAGAGATAGGTAGGCACATGCTGAATACCTATGCTGTTGGTTTTTACATTGGAAGTTTCAAAAGAAATAAATTACGTATCGAACGATGTCTTACTGTGAGTAATTCTCGCTCAATATTAGATAACATAATCTTGTTTTGATCACCTATTTTTATAAAAAAAAGATTGCAGACGAGCAGACAGTCCACTCGATGGTAATTCGTCACCCAAGTAGTTCTTAAGTCGTCAGTCTACTTGACGGGAGCGTGTCCCATGCTGTGTAGCAGTATTTGAAATAGACTAAATTTTAATATTCTTTGTTATATAATTTCAAAAAATATATTATTTTTTAAATGTCTAAAATTCTTTACATGAAATGCTGTATGCCATTACTTCAGCTTTGCATTAATTATAAATAAACAAAGCCACACTTGTATAGGTTGTATAGCATTTGTGTAGGTAGGTACTATGTGCGAGGTAATATACTGCATATCGGATAAACGAAGTAAGCAAGTTCGTATTTTTATATTTTCTATCTATTTGTTGAATTGATATCCTTAAACGTTATTAAATTATACAAAATTCAATGAAAATTATAGAAAAATATTTATCTTTATCTTGCAAATTTATTTTAAGACACTTAAGAATGTGTTTCACGAGTTAGCTACAACGATAAGACATTTCTAAAATGTCTTAAGGTACTTAGAACACTTGCGAAATAAATATTCACACTTTTAAAATTTGTATAAATTAAACCAATTTTTTTAATAGAAAGTTTTAGAGTACCTAAATAAAAATTATTAAAGAATCATAACTATTCCCGTTTCTATGAATAAGTGAGTACCAAAATTATTATAAACAGCTAAATTTTCCAAAAAAAAATCCTTAACGCTCCTTTTCTCAAAATTGACTTTGCGAGTTGATACACAAAAACACAGAACACCGTCCAATTTATCTTTGTTTGTATAATGATACTGTTTACCACGCAGATATATTTTTTTATATTATAACACGTGATTTTTTTATATTTTCAGATGCGCGTCACCGAATCCTCTGTACAACGCGAAAATATTTGAGTTGGACATAAAAAAATTCACATGTCCCATCCACAAGCATTTGATAGCATTCTCTTTAGCAGCCTTTACGTTTTGTGTGATGTTGACCTCTATAGGTTTGTGGCTGTTTTTATGCCTGCCCAAGTACCAATTGAGATATGTTGATAAACGCATGTATGCACCGATGTTTCATCTTCAATCGATGAATTGAAATTGTGAAATACTCTTACTCTTATGAAGTCTAAAAGTGTGATATAAATATTGATAACATATATGTCATGGAACTGAAGATAATGGAGTTTTTCTTTGTAACATAATATATTTTTTTACATGTAAAGCTTACTAGCTATTTTTACACCTTAAAAATGAAAACTAAGTACTCGTCTAAAACTTTATGTGATGCAAATGCAATAACAGCCCAAATATACCTATGATCTGTGTTAGGTCTTGCCATTTAGTAAATGACTAAATTGTTTGGCAGCGGCCTCCGAGTGGAAGTAAACTATAATTAGTAATACCAATATTTAATAATTAGTAATTTAAAAAAAAAAAAAAAACGGGATAGTTTTCACTACGCGATGCCGAAAAATTCATAGTCCTTTCTATCACGAATCAGTAATATGACGATTTACTTTTATAGATTTGTCAAGATGAAATATCGCCTTTCGATGAAGTAACCTACTCTGAATTTGCGTTTCACTATACGCAACGTACACACGTACAAGATCGAAAACTCATCCTTTTAAAATCAACCGTTTGTTCCTGGTCTGGACGCCTAGTCTGTACTAACAAACAGGGAATCCTAGTGGACCCGTTTTGAATAACAAAAAAAAAAAGTTTTTTTAAAAACAAGCTTTTATACTAAAACGTTTATATTGAATTATTTGTTCTCAAATAGCTTGTCGCGAAATATTCATAAAAGTAGGTACCATTTACAATTTACATAAAAGCTTGTTTTTAATAAACGTTTTTTTTTATATTATTTTATATAGGTACACCTTTTTAGTTAGCAATATTTCTCAATCTATCCATTTCAAGTAACGCATCATTACGGTAGAAAGTCTTGTTTTGTTTTGCAGTTTCATGTGCATAATGCTAACCGTTGAGGAATGTCCTCACGAGGAGACAATCCTGGCTGCAGGATTATCACGGTGAAGATCATGTTTAGCTATCAAAATTAAACGTATATTCAAAGTCCGGGCTACTAACCGTTGAGGAGTGCCCTCGTGAGGAGACAATCCAGCAACCTGCAGCAACAGGTTATTTCTATCATTTTAGTGTATTGTCATCAGAACTGAACAAGCATGCAAAATTTCAAAGTCGTAAGTTTAGAGGAAGTGGTTCAAATTTGGTTTGCAAGATTTGTCCCAAACATACAACTAACAGATGAAGTTAAAAATAAAAGCTTGTATTAACAATTGGTTTCGTCAGCGGGTATTCAAAATTGTGAAATAAATCGTGCATCAGCGTGTGTTTTGAATATGGTGTAAATATAATACGCACGTAATAATTATACTTACAGTAAGCTTTGTTTACAAATAATAATGCAGGTAATACAATACAATACAATACAAAGTCTGACGCAGACCAACGCATCTACTGTCTACGTTCCGCTTTAACGCGCTCAAAGGCTTGTAGGTGCGTTGGTGAATTTTTCATCTTATTCCGATGTCTACAAAGTTGATTGTTGTTTGCTAGATATTATAACTTTGTGTTGCACATTTCAAAGATGCGAATTAAATATACTTCGGCAGACCTAAGTGTTTTAGGAATTATATAATAATAAAAACTTATACAATTTCACTTGGTATATTAAATTACAATAGTGTACAAATTGTTTTACAAACATTGTGCATTTCACTCACTAGACATACATTTGTGCTTGAGATTCATTTCGAGTATTAATATTACAGTAATTAAAAACATTTTGTATGACATTTAGTAAACTATCTATGTGTCCTGTGAAAACCGATAGGGCATCTCGACGGCAACTTTTCAGAAGAACGGGTTAAAGGTACGTACGAGAGAATTTGAAAAATACATACATCATGGGATTAATCTATCATTGTTCTATTATCTTATAACAATATTTTATAATTATTCTCTACATTGTAATTAATATTTGCCAAAATTTATCATTTGTATTAATGTGCACGACACGCAGCTGTTTATATTAACATTAATTTACTTAAAATATTTTTCATGAAAGAAAACTCACTCGTGAATAATGTTACCCGCCATGCATTTAGAAGCTGTAACATATGCTCATTATTTGATTATTATTTTTAATACGCATAGTGCTCTGCTCCTGTGCGTTTAAAAATACACAATATTACAACAAAGATCTCAAAAAGCACAATATTTTAGAACACAGTTTTTTACGTGTAAAACAATATTATATCAGAAGTATTTTTACGTGTAAAACAATATTACATCAGAAGTATTTTTACGTGTAAAACAATATTACATCAGAAGTATTTTTACGTGTAAAACAATATTACATCAGAAGTATTTTTACGTGTAAAACAATAATACATCAGAAGTATTTTTACGTGTAAAACAATATTACATCAGAAGTATTTTTACGTGTAAAACAATATTACATCAGAAGTATTTTTACGTGTAAAACAATATTACATCAGAAGTATTTTTACGTGTAAAACAATAATACATCAGAAGTATTTTTACGTGTAAAACAATATTACATCAGAAGTATTTTTACGTGTAAAACAATATTACATCAGAAGTATTTTTACGTGTAAAACAATATTACATCAGAAGTATTTTTTTACACATGGATATTTTGAAAATATATGATAATTTCTTGAGATGGGTTCAATAGTACCATTTTACATGCAGAGTTTAGAGAAAAGTTACGTCTTTCGAGTAGCACACTTGAGTACATCACTTGATACATACTGTATTTCAGGATCTATAGCTCGTATGGCAAAATAGATTAAACAGAAAACCTAACAGCAGTTTTCACAGGACATACAGATATGTGACATTATCTGAGAAAAGAGACCTTATTCTAATTTTCTAATTATTGTTTATTGAAATCTTTAGAAAAATAATATATTTTTTTATCTTTTAATCTTAAAAATCATATGTTACAGTTTAAAGTCTATTTGTATATTATTTAAGCAGAATCTTAACAAAATTTTAAGTTAGAAAATCTTAACCAAAAATCAATAAGTCCATACCGGAAATGAGTTCCCTTTGCTCTGATAACGTCAAAATATAATTTGCAAAGCCTTCATCGTTACAACAACAGTATTTTCGAGTATTATTTGTTACTTGGTCTATAATTACAATATTCACGAAAGATTCAAGGGAGTGGTGCAATTTTTCTAACACCTATAGATTGAACCAATATAGACAGATATAGATTGAACCACAAAGTGGCAGTTAGAAAGATGATAATTGCAGAGTTATAAACATTTTAGTCTTCATTTATTAAAAGTAGTGTGACGTCACAGTAACGGCTGCATGCATACACTTGTCATTGGTCTTCATGCACTCTACAATCATACATGCATCAATATTAGGCAAATTAGTGGAATTATCCCGTAGGTAATGGAGCAGCAACATTCATTGTGCAGTTTCGAATGCAATATTGTGGTAAATAACCAGAAATTCACGTTCAGAAAGAAAGAAAACAAGCGGCAGTCAGTTCACAACAAAGATATTATTGCCACAAATAGAGGTTGTTTTTGTTTGTGCTGCTCGATGACAGTGAAGTTTATTTTGATCTGTGGTAACATTTTTTTTTATAAATTATGACAAAAGTAGCAATCCATAGAGCCGTATCTAGGGTTACCATTTGACAGGCATTTTGCGTGAAGCCGGGATTGGTCAGAGACAGGCATTTAGAAAATTCGCGGACCCACCGGACTTCATGAATGAGTTTCTATGCCGTGACGCGTACGTGGAAAGCAATGTCTTCCCGGCCGCTGCGCCTGTCGCACCAATTAGGACGCCCGAAACGCTTTGTTTACATTTCAACAAGAGTTTAAAACTAAAAGGAGTACAATTGGATACGTCACATAAATTTTAAAAATCTGTTTGTTTATATTTTGCATATTGACACGTAATGCAAACGTTGAACGTATATTTTGTTATCAACACGCAGTGCAGTGATTTCATTAAAATAAAATAATTTAAAAATACCTTGCTCCACTATAGATAGGGCATTTTCTATATAAAAAATCGGGCATTCTGGATGGGCGTTATGTTTTTGAAATGGTAACCCTAGACGTATCTGTGACGTCGTCGACTATATTTCACGTGTTTCGCTATAATTTCCTAGTCCGTTGTCCAAAAAAACAATAAATCTCGTACGAGATGTTATACATGTCTAATACTTTCGAAAAATTTATTAATAATGAATCATTAAAAAATGTACCCCATCCCCATTACGTAACAATCAGATAGATACGTATTTACAAACGGACACAGGTTGACAAGGACTTTAGACATAATTCCAAATAAGTCTTTATTCTTCATTGTGACTACTAAAAATGGACAATATCCTAAACGTTCCTTCAAATGCCTAACATTTTACAATAACTTACATATAATGAAGCAGGCACAAGCATTATACATAAAGGCTGCGAATTTTGAGCATCCATATTATACATTTTAGTCTTATTTTACGTTAATTACTCGCTTCCTCCTAAACGCTATTTAAATATCAATGCCAGATTCAACCACTAAAAATACCATACTCATTCACGGATATGTGAATAATTTAGAAATAAATCGTGATAATTTAGATTAAATTAAAAGTACGTCGCTTTCAAATATCAGTTTGAGTATTTAAAACGCGCGTTCATACGCTCACATACATCATACATTATCGCATATTAGTAAGCATGAGAATAAAATGGCACCCATGTGAGCAAAACATGCAGACGCATAAGTTCTGTGGTTTTTTTATGGACTAAGTAGTGGACTGGACAGTCCACCTGATATTAAGTAGATACTGTCGCCCATAGACATCCGCGATACATGCCAACATTAGTGCAAAATGACAAACGTTGGCACGACCCCGGGTGCGCTGCCTACCTTTGGAGATATAGGAAGGGATTTGGAGAAAGGGTTGGGAAAATGGAAAGGAATAGGGTGGGAATGGGTTCTGGCACATCACACTCACTACCGAAACACGTATGTGCATTAGGGAAATAAGATAAAGTGGGAAATGCAGTACATTTCAAGGTAGTCTTCTGTGAGAGAGGGGTGACATGGCCAGTCGAGCGCGCCCAGCGGCTGTTGGATTGCAGCGTGCACTCTCCCTCCCATAATGCAATCCAATCAGCCCTTTAAGTATCCGCTGCAGGATAAGGGCCTCCTGATGGACATTGGCTCGTGCATAAGGAATATATGGCCTTAAAACGGCACACTGGTCGAAGAGGTTGGCGAGTCCGCTCTCTCAGAGGTGGTGTAATTCCTCAGCGTTTATGGTAGAGGGTATGTTTTGTACTACAGCGCCTGAAATATCAATATAGCAATGATGCTAAAAGTTAATTGCGGATAAATGTCTATCAGGTGTATTTTGATTATATTTTATGTGTAAAATAATTGAAATAATAACACGGTCGATGTCGATGTAGATGGTACAGGTTCTGTAACATTTTAATGCAGCTTTCATAGACTTTTTGGCATTGTCATAAAAGTCCCGGTTAAAATTGGTGGTTAAAATCTAACCCTTTTGAAGTTATAATTGTTAGAAAAAGATATTTTCAGCAATTCTAAGAGACTTTATATAAATAGCGTTTACGGGAAAGGCGGTTAATGTGTTTAATAAAGTACACGCCGATTTCATAGTTTCATTTACATAGAAAATTTTCGAGATCGGGATCTCACTAATAAAAAGTGACCCCTATTTCAAAGAACTAAAGTTCAAACTTGGAATTTGTGCCTTTTCCATGTAAATAAACTGTGACGAATAGTGAACCTTATGATATGTTACAATATGCTACAATTTCAAGCTATCTTTGGTCGATACAATGACATTGTACTCTTCTATTATACTTCAACAATTGCAATTTATCTAAGCACAACCATAGTCTACAAATTTCTTTACAAAATGTCCATAAGTTTATATAAAAAAGCAGTCTTTATAAACAGATGAAAATGTATAAAATTTCACTGGTTTACACAAAAAAGTTCAGTCAATATTACATCCTAGTCAAGGTGTATAAAATATAACCCAAACAAGGTTTCAACAATTACATTTTTTTACGATTGGTAAACGATGGCGCGCAATGAAAATTATAATCCCGCGCTTACATTAATTTCTGCATATTTCTTAATTTAAGAATACATATTTTTTTAAATGTCAAGAGAAAAGCCAAAAGCCCTTGTTATTATGCAGTATGCAGAAGAATGGTTTAATTAATGGAAATATTCTCGATATCCATATTTAAGCATCAATATGAGAGAGAATACAATCAATATGGTAAATAAGCACTTTTAAAACCGTCACACTATAATATTGCACTTAGTTAGAATAGATAAAAGCACCCTTAACGCTGGCGCTGTTTTTCGGAAAAAAATTGTAATACTAAAGATTGCAAACAGTATTTATTTACTTACTTCAACATTCAGTTTACGCGGTTCACAATTAGATGGCGCCACTGGAAAAGATTAAATGCGCTATCGATGTGTTTTGGTGCAATACAATAAGGTTGTTAACACTATTTAATTAAATTGTAGTTTTCTAGAGAAGATTGCCTTTTATTATTCAGTGTACAGCACTTTTATGTAGTCCATATTTTATTTACTGAATGATATTCCTGTTGACATCTTACACACACGTGTTCAACACGAGTTTTAAGGCTATAATGCTGTAATATAGTCGTTTGCTTGTTATAAAAAAAAACAGTTTATAATATATAAGGTGAAAATTGCTAAATCACAACTGTTTTCAAATGAAATTTATTTATTTTTTAAATTAATTGTAGTCTGTATTGTATTCTCACGCACATGATATAAAATGTTAATAGACATTTTTGTATTATTTTTAATACGTTTAATTTATTTTGTTGCAATAGCAATCATTTTATCTGGTGAATAAATAATTTAACCTATGATATGGTCTAACTTATTACATAATAGATGCCTACACAGTACTACGCGCTAATATTACATTAAATTACGTATAAAATAAATGTAATGTAAACAAGCTTTTACATATATTTAAAAAATATCAATTATATTGTGATACTTAAGACTCTAAAATGTACGAATACTCTTTGACAACCTAATTCATGGACAACATTCCTTGTTCTGCATAATAAAAACAGAAAAGATGTCTTATAAAATTCAAATTATCAAAGAGCTATTTTCGCACGTTTTGTTTGTATTGGACTCAAAGGAATCTGTTGTATCCAGGGGGTCTACTCCGAAAACGCGATAAACGAAGTTACGGCCGATATTTCGGTAGATTACTACAACGAAAACGTTCACTATGATATATCGGCCCGAACGAAGTCCATTTGACATTTGAAACTTTCCCGAGCGCACGGGACAACGATCGAAATATAGATTTTGACAAGAGATACTTTTGGATCGAACGTCAAATTTCACTATAACAATATCTCATCTTATAAATAATCGGAGATACGCGATATATAGAGCTCCGAACGGAGGAATGTTCTGACATTCCTCCGTTCTCTATATATATATATATATATATATATATATATATATATATATATCGGAGCTCTATATATCGTGGGGTATACTTGTAATGGCACTTCGTTCGTTCGAACTTCAGTCGGGTCCCGATTCTTCGGAAGCGGACCTCTAGAGCCGTAAAAGTTATAAAAAAAAATTATCTATGTTTTACCATATATAAACCTATCTCATTCATTAATTCAATGTCGTATTATATTTATTACGCTAAAATTCATAAACCTAATATGTTTGTGCATAATATTTCATTTTTATTAAAACTATCTTGGTGTAATACTTAAACATAGGTATGAAATACATAAATTATATTGTAAGAAAATATGACACAAAATGTACATATGTATAAATGTTTTAAAATAACTAGTTATTAAAAAACAAAAATTAAATGCGTTTAAAGTCTTTTTAAAATACAAAATGGCTTTCAAAACTCCACTACAGTACTACTAATTAAATAATGCCGATCGGCCATCTTAGTATTTCCAATCGTGAGACTGTATAAAACGGTTACAACGTATTCTAATGAACTCTAAATAAATAAATAACGCCACACTCAATGGCCCACACTAGGATAACCTGTGTCGTAGGTCCAGAGACACGTACAGAGACAAACACAAACACACGCATACATGTCTTTTTTTTTATTAAACAAATGTATATCCGATCGGGGATCGAACCCGGGACCTTTTGTACAACAAGCAGGGTCACTCCCAACTGCGCCAATCGGTCGGTCAAGTGAAAGTCGGTCACTCTGAAAGTGTGTTTGGATGTTTATTTCTACTCAATCATGACGAAATTGTGAATGAATACGAAGATGGCCAGCTGGCTCATTAATTAGTGCTACTGTACCTTACAACTAAATTAATTTATTTTTAATTGCACAATGAGATTCAATGGCAACAAACATTAAAGTATTTTGTGGCCACCTCATAATAACATAAAGTTTAAATTATAACAAACCATCAGTAAATACCATCAGATAACCGATAGCCAAGCGATATGCACTGAATGTGAAAGCGTACATTACAGCCAAAATTTCCTAAATAACATTGGAAATTTATATATTTTTGTATTAAAGCCAACGGGTGCATTTAACCATTTATAGATAATTGGAGAAATAAGAAAATAGTAGAAAACAATACGTGAAATGAAAATCAAAATATTTTGAAAAATTACCGACTTCTAGAGCTTACAGTTCCTGTGTCTAACCTGCACTATTGTATTAATGACGTCACTGTCACAGTACTGCTATCTAAAATATTTTCAATATCATATCTGCCTAATCTTCTAACATAATTAGAAAATGTCTTCTCATTATGCTATATCACTTTTAGAAATAGTGGACTACCCTAGTGCAAATTTTTCAAATATACGTTCCTTTAATTGCCTAATAATAACTAATCAACTGCTGTTTTATTCCATTTTTTAAACCTAATCAAATCCAACTGTCATTGTAACCTGCAATCCTCCCAAATACTCTTCCTATCAAACTGACGTCTCGGAATTCAACCGGTGAATGAACTCCTTGGATCGACAACTTCCTCTCAAATTGAATTGGCGTTTCAAATGAAATAATTATTTATGTAAATGTTTTAAGTAAATAATGTGTAATAAATAAATATATAATTAAATAACTTAATATTAATATAAAAATCGATCCGATAAACATTTTTTCTCAAGACTTGATGTCTTGAGAAAAAATACCGATTTATTAGGCTTACAAATTACAAGTTAGATAAGGACAGTGCTACCATATTAATGACGTCATTAACTAACAACAGTGTCACTGGATCTGTCAGGAGCAGAGATAATGATAACTCCACCTCCCATATTTTTCAAGCTCACATCTTTTTAATTCTGTAACGCATTTTGAAAATTCTTTCTTATTTATTCATTGTAACAATTACAAAATAATTGTATATGAATGTTCATTATACATAGTGAAAAATAATTAAGCTTGAAAAATTATGCTATTACACACTATCACTTTTAGAAATAGTCAACTACCCTACTGTGAATTTTTCAGATATATCAGTGAGGTCCAATAGTTTCCAACAGTCCAATAGCCTGACATATTTCTAGATGTCTAATAAAAACAAATTATACGTCATTGTAATTTTCATTTATCCTGCTAATTCGTGTTCAACCCTCGTTAGTTCTGATTTCGCGCCTAAGTAGCAAGTAGGAAGTAGCAATATCTTTAAAATGTTTAAACTGGAATATCGTTCCGTGATTAAGTTCCTTACAAAGGAAGGTGTCGGTAGGTGCAAGGTTGGATAATGTGTACGAGGATTCTTCTCCATCATTTTCCGCTGACAAAGATTGGTGTAAGCAATTTCGTTAATTCCGGTCGACCCGTTGAGGCACTCCAAATTAGTGGAAGAAGTTCTGAGCGACCGACGGCTAAAGAGGAAAGAAAGGAGCAGCAAGGTTTGTCCTTGCAAAAACTACAGTCCTTAGCATTATTCATGAATATCTTCATATGAATAAAGTTAGTGCAAGGTGGGTGCCAAAACTTCTTTCAAGTGTGTTGCAAAGTCAACGAGAAGCGAAACTTTTGGAGAACTTTCAGAGAAACCAAAACATTTTTTTGAAGTCCATCGTTACTGGGGATGAAACTATGGTTCTTAACTAGGATCTTCTTTCCAAAAGGGATTCGATGGAGTGGCGTCGTTCTAGAAGCACCGCCTAGAAATGCAAAGGTAACTCAGTCCACCAAAAAGATTATGGCCTCGATATTATGAGCAAAGGAACGCAATGCTGCGGTGACTGGAAGCTATTATGCTTAATCTTATGGAGTAATTACGAGAAGCAATCAAGCAGAAACGTCGTGGAAAACTAAGCAAAGGTGGAGGAGCCTCCATAACAATGCACGCGTCCACGCTGCCGCAGTTGCGAGAACGGCTATTTCAGAGTATAGTCCTTACTTGGCTCCCAGTGACTATTTGTTCTCAAAACTCGAGGCGGACTTAAGGGGGTAGAAATTTTCCACTGATAATGAAGTGACCGCTGTGGTTTTCGCCCGTTTTGAAAACAAAACTTCTGACTATTTTTATACTGGAATAGAAAAGCTAATAAAAAGATCCGAAAAGTGCTAATAAAAAGTTCATATAGACAGGTCTCTGTCTATATGAACAGTCTATATGTCTATCTGTCTATATATATATTGAAAAATAAAAATAGTTTCATGAAATTGAGTGTCTTTTTTCTTTTATAGACTGGAAACTTTTGGACCTCCCCTCGTACCTTCAATTGCCACGTTAGTAACCAATTTTTTAAAAATCAAATATGTATTTATAAAACCTAATCAATCCAACTGTCATACTAACCTACAATCCTCCAAACATTCTTCCTGTCAAACGGACGTCTCAGAATTCAACCGGAGAATGAACCTGTTACTCTTTGGATCGACAACTTCCTCCGTCAAACTGAACTTTGGCAGCTGTCTTATGGAACAAATGAGGGATATATCACCCTGTCTTAGTTGAAACTCGATGTTATCCGTTAATGGCCTCGCCAGAAGTTCGTCAGAGATTAAGGACCATCTCTGGACAGTTCTGGTCTCCTGGTCGGCGGATAGCACTGGTCCTTCGACCAGGAATGGCTCGAGGAAGGCGCGGGGAGACGCGTCTTGGGAGAGACAGCGGGCTAAATGTGCTAGTACCTGTGGAGAAAACTGGTTTAGTTTATTTTTTTATTCTTTTATTTAAACTTTAATGCAGAACGAATGTACACAAGACAGACATAATGCCTAGTGGCATTCTTTTCCAATCCACTTTTGGTTAAAAAGAAATACGAAGGGCGGTGCATCATGCAATCAATAAGAAATCTATACGTATAATAAAATCATATAACAGCCGCCGTATCTGTACATGAAAAAATATTTTTTGAAAAAAGTGAATATAATATAAACTACGAATGAAAAACAGGAAAATACTCGGAAGGAACGATTGCTTTTTTTCGTCAGTTATATCTTTCGTTATGTCATATCCTAAAATATATAAATATAATTTACAATTGTACATTGTACAAGTGTAGGAGGGTGTGTTATGGGGCAGTATGTAAAGATGTATATGAAAGGGTATTGTATGTGTGGAAGGTGTTGTGTATTTATGAGTGTGTGTGCGTGCTTGTGACTTTTGTGTGTGAGTGAGTGAGGGTGCTTATGTTTCATTAGGTAAGTGAATATGGGGTGGCTCGGCGAGGAAACCTCCTCGTGTGCCCAGTCTGTCACTGGTCCATTTGTCCCTCTGGATACGTTCGCAGGGAACGATGGTTCAACGACAGATCCGGGACGGTGCACCCTGGACAGCAGTCAGCAACTTTTCTTTGGAGATGTTGTTGGCTGTTAACTAATATCCTGGCAAACGTATGGAGGCGGAGCCCAGATTGGTTAATACCAATACCAATTTGGTCTCTAGCCTCCAAGAAGGTGGCGTTTCTCTGTGTGCCCCAGGTGTTGAAGGGAGCAAATTTAGAAAAGGTGTTATTTGACAAAATTTGATTTAGAAAGTTAATCTGGAAACTATGTAAAGACATGTTAAATTATTACCATATTAAAATCTTTCGTATTTATAGAGACATGAATGCCTTGAAATTTAATAAGTACATCACGTGATGCTCATAAATCACTAAAAGAACCCGTTAAACATGTAATATATCAGGTAACTATAATATTTTAAGTAGGATATATCTATCATCTTGTGTTGTGTGTAATAACGATCAAATTAAAACTTAACTTTTATTAACCTTAAACAAGGTTAGACGCCAAGTGTCTATAAGATAGACTGCACCTGTTTATATATACAGTTATATAGTTCCTATATAGGCCAAACTAAACGTACAGTTGCGGAAAGGGTCAAGGAACACATTGCAGCTGTAAGCAACCGTCAAACGAGTAAATAAGCAATAGCGTCACTATTATCCCAGGATTGTACGTGAAGCGATTGAAATTAAGAAATATAAAATATTCAATCGGCAAGGTGGATATAAACTGTCGTCGACGTGGAATTCGGTGATTAACAAATTTAAACCTTGCGATCTACCGTCGATTATGTCCGCGAACATTGTTAGCGTGTGTCACTAGTGTCGCCACCTTTCCGAATGTGAGATCAAATGTGGGTAGTTGATAAAATGCCATCCTGGACTACCCGCCTTTTCAGTCAACTCGTGACCACAGCTGGTGTAACCCGTGCCGAAACGTCGAATAGAAATAAAGGGTAAATAAACCTGGTAAATAAACGCGTTCAGACCCGATTTACATTATAAAATGTGTACAAAACGCGAAAGTTTATAAAGTTATATTGTTTTAAACGTTGTTGGCACAGATAGATGGTAGATAACGCAAGCTGTCCGTCGCTGGAGCAATGCTCCTACTTTTCACGCAGCTCGTTTAGTCTGTTCCGACCCGTGTCACTAGCAAGTCCTTGTTATAAAACACAAAAATTCCTAATTGCGCTTATAATTTGTAACATTTGTTCCAATAGCTCATCTTTAATCCCAATAACCTCTGTATTTTTTATATCTGTATTCTGTATTTCAATATTTAAATTATATTTTTATTGTACTAACCGGCGTTTCTTCCAAGATCTATCAATATCACTTATCTTCTTACTCAAACGCATTACTCATCTTCATGAATAAATAGCACTGGCCGAAAACAATAAATACTGGCTGTAAACAGTTTTAATGTAAAAAATCTAAAATATGAAAAAGAAGCTGCTGTTTCCGGCTGGCGGTAGTGCCCGCTCGTCATCGCGCTGGGCGTGCGCCCTGCTGGGCGCCGTTTCTCCTGCCGACCATCCGTGAATTTTCGAACACAAACTAGTGACACAAACACTTTCACCTAATCACGGACTCTTTTTTTACATAGCTCTCAATATTTGTATTAGGCCTTTTTAAAAATAATAATATAAGCTATTGGAACAAATAACTAGCCTCTTTCCTTCCAAGTAGTTTAACCCTTTTTGTTAGGTCCCTGTGGTAACATTGTGAAATATTGAATCAAGTTAAGGGAAATGATTCTTTCATCGGTGGGTGGTTTCCCTTCACCAAAATTTACTCACTAAAGGAAATCAAAGCATGTTATGCTTTGATTTCCATACAATTTCCGAAAAATCATTTTTTTTAATATACAAAAAGGCGGTAGACGAGCATACAGTCCACCTGATGGTAAGTGGATACTGTCGTCCGCGCTACATGCCAACATCAGTCCAGAATGACAACTTACTAGGTTTCAATATGGGATGGCTGAACTACAAAGAGAACAAAGTGAAGAGTACTCACAGAATCAGCGGAATGTCTCGGCTGCTGTCGCGTGGCGCGTAAATATTTCTGCAGCGCTCTAGCGAGAGATGGGAACACTGCTTGTGCTGCTTCGCGGGGGCCGAGGGCTCCACCTGTAATTTGTTTTTTTTTTAATAAACGCAAGTAACATAAATATCAAATTTTGGAAATCAACAAAATTCCTGTAATATTACAAATAAATTATCGATGCCAAGATGCTAGCGAATGTGTCACAGAACAATTAGGGTCAATTCATATTGGAGGAGCAGCGACGCGGCGCGTAGTTATGATGGAAAATTTTACATTGCACAATGAACTTTATTTACATTGAAAATAAAGAAATAAGCAAAGAACATACAGAAAATATGCTCATCGAATATATTCAATAATCATTCAAAATTCAAGTGTTTTTTTTAATAATTAACTGTTATTATAATGAATACAAATTACAATCTGTTTTGGCCAGAAGTGTACAATTTAAATATCACAATCAAATCTTAAACTAGGTGAAACCTGCAATATAAAATCTGGTCGCCTCCACTTAAGACCTGTTTTTGGAATAACAAGAATAAGATTATACATTAAGAACACCTAGAAACTCGTACCATTAGCGGAGGACACTCTGACTCTCCGGACGTGAGCGAAGGCGTCCTCGGCGGCGGTGAGCAATCTCGCGCGGCGCTTCCTGACGCGGCGCTCGCGCTCCGCCTCCTCGTAGTAGCGTTCGTTGTGCGCGGAGCCAGAGTCGCGGCGGCGCCCGCTCGCGCTCCCCGTACACGAACCGGTTGTTGATCTGAAAGAACCAAATGGGGTTGAGCCAATTTTTCTAACACACTGATTTTTGTATATTTTTATATAGAGTAGACCCAATATAGAATATACCATATAGAATATATATAAAACAATATAGAATTGAACCACAAAGTGAGAGTGTTAGAAAGATGGTAGTCGCAGAGTTATAACATTTTAGTCTTCATTTATTGAAAGTAGGGCGACGTTCCAGTAACGGCTGCATGAATAGATTTGTCATCTTCATGTACTCTACAATCATACATGTATCAATTTTAAGCAAATTAGTGGAACTTGTCCATAGAAATGGAGCAGCAACATTCATTGTGCAGTTTCAAATGCAATATTGTCGTAAATAACCAGAAATTCAAGCTCAGAGAGAAAGAAAACAAACAGCAGTCCATTCACAACAAAGAGATTATTGCCATAAATAGAATATTTTTGTTTGTTTAGCTCAATGACAGGTGACAGTAAAGTTTATTTTAATCTTATCATTATGACAAAAGTAGAAGTTCATACAGCCGTAACTGTGACGTCATCTTATAGGCATATTTCACATTTTTCCTAGTATGTTGTTCAAAAAAACAATAAAACTCATAACAGATGTTGTACATATCTAATACGTTAGAAAAATTAATAGATAATGAATTATTAAAAAAATTACACCATCCCCCATTGCAGGCTTTAGTTAGACGTCGAACACTGTCGTTAGTCGCGCAACGTGACCTACGGCAATTGATCGATAGAACTATAGAGGAATCAGTTGTACTGTCATAATTTAATTAAAAAGTGTTCCCGTGTGTATTACAGGTGAGACCATCTGCAGCTGCAGGCGACCAGCAGTTCGGTCACGCGACCAGTAATCAAGTCAGCGACAGCGCGACGTTCGTGTAAACACCCCAACCCCATAAGTCCTTGAGGAATCATTCGCATAAGGGCAGATTCTCAGGAATCAAGACACCATGTAGTAAATAAAGACTTCAGTAGTAAATTCTTAACCATTAATTAAAACTAAAACTAAAAAACTCTTTGATGTAGTATAATAAATAAATCTCTTATGAGAGTGGGCTAGATTTGTCATAATGTGCCTGACTACATAAAACACCATAAACCACACACACACTTAACAAGACTAGGCCTCTCAGACACATAAAAAATGTTTATCAGTTGGTCCTACTTCTTTCTTGCTATAGCTTGAATGCTTATTCGCAATATTGTTGATCTTTAGCAAAAAAGTCCTATATCTATATTCCTAACTCAAGCTCACCATCACAGTTACTGATATACTCACATGTAGCAAATAGTAATTGCCCCCTTGAAGTCACTTATAACTTCACATCTCTTTGCTCAGATTGCATGCTTCAATGATTAATAAACATAGATTTACTAAAAGAAATCCTTACCTCGGTTGTGAAGGAGCTGTTGATCCATCCACCTCATAAAACTTAATACTCGACTGTCCCTTCCTTTGTGCCTTTGATATTGGTATCTTCTCTAAATATGGATTGTAGATAGGAAAGTCTGTGTAATACTTCTGCAAAACCCACACGGCAGCCCTTTGAATGCTTAGCTGCCCAATAGCGTAAGACCTGCTTTCACCATCTGGACTCCGAACTATCTTTACATAGTAGACAGGCTCTAAATGCCTTATTTCCATTAAAATTACTGCTATATAATGTATAAAAAGTAGAGTATCAGCAAAACTGGATACATAAGAGACTAAAGCGCTGTAATCCACAGCTTCTTCACCAACGGTGAGAGCTTTTGTCGCTTCTGTTATTTGGACAATGTAGAACAACCAGTAAGAAAATGTACACACTGCAAGAATGACCAAAGTCATTGCTCTGAAGACATAAATTCTTGGCAAGACAGCATTCCGGGGCCTTAGAAATACAGCCCATACACCAATGGCAAGAAGGACCAGCTTAAAAGCCAATGATAGCAAAATTCCTTTACATTCTGCAGTGCAAGCTAGCAACTGTATCCTTTGACTCGGTTGTATACCTATGTTATCTGTCAAACCAGGGAAAAAACCAATCTTTGGTAACACAACCATAGCTAAGGGACTCACAAATGAAACAAAAGACAATCCAAGAGCGACTGTGGTCCCAAAATATCTTGAACAGACAAAACCAATTCCACTATCAGGCTCCATCGGCCAATTACTAACATCTTCCATAGACTGTGATCCTTCAGAAGTGTTGCCAGTAATAGCTGTGGTATTTTCTCCCCAGTTCTCGTCTTGGGGTAAGATTTGAACTTCAATTACTTCTTGCCCATCTCTCCCCATTTCCGGGTTAATATTCACACTTGTTTGGAATGGGGCCATTTGGCTGTCACCACAGTCTTTTCTTTGGGATTTTGAACTCCTGAAAATAAGAAATGATTCCTCTTAATTATCAAGCAATAACTCAATCTTCTAACAAATAACTTATGTGAAAAAAAACTATGATGTTAGGGAATGATTAATTGAGAAAGTGTAATTGATTTTATAAGTACTTATAATTAACATAAAACAATAGGTATCTAAGCATTTGCACAATTAACTCAAACCTAACCTAATTCCAATTAAGGTTTTTCAACTAATATCTATTGAAATAGGTGATTTTACAAATTGAAAGATGTTGCAATTGGAATTTTACTATACATAAATAAGCACCCATTTAAACAGATATTAATTAAAAAACTCATATAAAAATACTGGGTGCTCCAATGTGTGTACTGCCTAGAGCTTCGCCTAGATCGGCTACTTAGATTAACATAGATAAGAATTATGCAGCTTTTTTGAGTTTATGATCAAGTAAAAGTTACTTTAATATCAATATTTGTTTCTCTAATGGAAAGTACCAGGTTTGTACTACAATATTTGGATTTACGGTTGGTGATACATAGCTGCCTTAAGTTGATAATGAACTGCAATTTGATTGAACGCATTGGACAAGAGATTTATGACTTATTTATCTAGACTGGCCAATGTATAATAATCAGAATCCAATAAGATTGTTTTTTTTTATAATATAATTTCTTTACAAATTCTATAGTACTTATATTTTTAATGAATAATAAACCATTTAAAAACAATAGAGAGAATTTATAATATCCATTTGAAACTGCATGTAATTTATAATGTTCCTACAGTTTGTGTTAGATCCTTAGTCAGGTTTGAAAACTGAGCCCATAAATTAATATTTTTTTATAAATTTTGACCTAATAAAAAACATAACTTCTTGATCTCTGTGCCTGATAAATTTAAAATATAAAAATACCGGGTGCTCCGATGTGTATGCTGCCTATGCCTCGAGCTTCGCCTAGATCGGCTACTTAGTTCAGATCTCACTGATTCAGTCTCCATTATCACTGAAATTCGGTTCACAAATACGCCCACAGCTCATCCATGACACTGCCTGTTAGTCCTGTAAGAATCCGCCTTGTTCATAAATAAAAAAACACTATTTTACACGATATCTAATTGAGAGCTTCACGGAAGAATGGACAAATATGAACAGGACTAAATTTTCAAACTTTAAATGTTTAACTCTATTCATGGATAGTAAAGCAAAGAATTGATATTTAAGTATGTAGAAATGTAAATTACCACAGCATTATCGATAATTACGAGATTCTTTTCTCATAAAAGCTTATTTTTAGGGGTCAATCACTCGGTTAAAGGTAAAATCATATTATATTATGATACTAAATTCTAAATGTTCTTGATAAATAATAAAAAATTGTGTAAATTTCTCTTTCTCTATTTTTGCCTATTATTAATATTTAGCTCTCTTTTGTTCGTCACCATGTTGTTGCAACTTAAATTAGTCGAATTATAATAGAAGTATACGTTCAGAAACAAAGCATTATGAGTCATTCAGATATCAAAATATATTCTCGTCTATTAAAAATATTAACATATTTATTATTTTTTATTAAAATAATACTGTATAAGGACAGCAAATACCTACATTACGTAAATACATATGTTTTACATATTTAATAGTATTTAAATGGCGAAATCAATTAATACTTGCCTTTTCAACATGGCAACATTAGTGTGGCGGTGATTTCAAAATAATGTAGAACACGGGATTATAAGAATTGATAATGATAAGATAAGCCACCTGCGGCAAACAGATAATTTATTGAGTTGCTCATTTTAGTGACGAATGTATTGTTTAAAACGTGAAAGACATGGAAAATCAACAGAATTCCAGCGTAAACCGGACGGAGAGAGGTGAAAATAGAGTAGAAGACTTGCATTTGGACCGAATAGTCGCTTCACAGCCAGAAATCGGCCCTACTCCGCCGGATGGAGGGTATGGATGGCTAATAGTGTTTGCGGCTATAGTGTATCATATCACGGTCCCTACAGTCATAACATTGTACGGTTTTATTGTACTGAAGGCCATTAGAGAAGAGGATCATGAAGAAAGTGAAATAATGAGAATATGGGATATAGATATAGCTTTGGTTCCTATAATAATGTTGATCATCAAGCTTCTCCTGGAATCCTGGTGTAGAGCCTTAGTGAAGATCTTCAACATGCCGAGGTTTATGGCGTTGTCCGGTCTTTGTTTGACCGTAGCTGGCGTTTTGCTGTCCAGTTACTCGACAGATGCAGACAGCAATGACCACATTGTTAATATTTTTGCGGGGATATTCATAGGTAAAAATAAATAACTTATTTACATACAAAATAGATGTATGAGGTATAGAGTATGATATGTACCTAATAAGTAGCAACTTGTTAACTAAAAATTAATAAGTTTACGTACTACGTATTCGAAGTCTATATATGTATAAACGTTAATGATCCATTGTTTTTAAATAGTATTGTTTGTACTAGTACCTACCTATTTAAATGTTGACACCATTTAACTTTGTCATTATATTTTATTGTATGCTATTATTGGCCATGCCGTGCATGTGTGCGTATTGCATTGTATTCTACTTATTTAATAAGTTAATCTAGAAAAGGGACTGGCAAAGAAACTTGTGACTCACAAATTGTAATGCGATTAAGCTAATCAGCGATATAAGATAAATTTATTCATTTAAAATTTTCAGGTGCTGGTTGTGCGTTAACGGGACAACAGACTGAAGTCATTATAACACATTTCTTCAGAGACAAACTCACGACTGCACAAAGATTAGTGCGGATGGCACCCTCTGTAGGCAACTGCCTTGTACCTATCTTAGTCGGTTTTCTTTGCAGTGTACGCAGTAGTGATGCGGTCGTGATGGTATACGGAGCTATAATAATGCAGAATTGCATTTTCTTAGCAGCTTATACACGTCCTGTTTACATAGAAAAAGTTATAAGACACACGTATAATATGCTACGAGATGCAATAGAAGACGAAGATGAGGTCATTTTTCAGAATCAAAATCGAAATGCCAGGCAAGAGCAAAGCTCCCAGCAAAATTCTGTACAGACTCAAGATGAAGAAGGAAATGACGTTGTAGTTTTTAAATCCAAAAAGAACGCCAAGGAAATTCTTGATCCGGAAATAGAACGCAGAGAAAACGTTAACGAACGAAGATTTTCGTCCGATTTCAGTACAATGTTCACAGAACCTCCTTCGAATCGATTTTCATCAGATTTTGGATCACTGGATACTGCAACTTACTCTCGCATCAGCGGTTATCAAGAGCTAGAAAATATTGACAGAGATGGTCAAAATCCACAGCCATTATACAGAGATACAACTGTAAACGCCCCACAAAACAGTTTAGTGTTCGCGGCAGAAGTATCTCCAGGAACTGCCAGAAGAACCGCATCTTTGAAAAAGAATTTTATTACAGTTGTAAATATGTTGAAAGATATCAATTTTTACCTGTACACGTTGTTGCATTTGTGTACAACATTTTCAATTTTAATTATCGGTTTGGTTTTCCCACCACTAGTTTGGGAGAAAAATCCTTCGATGAATATCTGGTCGGTGAGTATATCTTTATATTCCTAATTTAAATATCAAAACAGCTACTATCAAAATTCTAGTGGCTAGTTATCCGGCTCGTAAGACCAAAAATGTAGATAATTTGTCCTTTATTTTATTTAGGGGCCTTTTGTGTATTTTCTTTAAACAATTCACTTTCAATATCTACTTAACTCTAAGTTATATAGAACTCTGCTATCAGAGTATCAGTTCTATGCTTAATTTTTCGTGCGACATCTATATGTACGTAAAAATTAAGCATAGAACATTTCTAGATTTTTTTTTCTATTACGAACGATTTTATTACTATATACATATATATTTTTATTTCAATTATCTTCTTTTTTTAGGTGTCTCTGCTAGTATCTGCAGCACACGGATCTGCAATGTGTTTCATAATGCTGTGCGTGGTGCTGCCCAAGTCGCTCAACGTAAAGGAGCGGCTATGTGCTACTTTCTGTGTCACTGGCGCGCTTGGATTTTATGGTAAATATGATACCAAACAAAAAATATTGTAATCTTATATTGTAGATCAACCTACGCTGAATTCAATCCAACTGCAGAAGCAAGCAGGAAACAATTTGGATTTTTGCGTTATTATTATTATTGAATCTTGTGACCATGGTTGGTGTAACCCAGCCGAAACGGTGAGTGAAATAAAAAAAGGGCGAAATTAAGACCCGTTTAATAGGTAAAATGCAAGCCTTCCTTTCTAAGGAATTACAAGGGTCTCGATTCATCCATCACGCGGACCCAGTGAGTGCAGTTTTCTCATAATGATTTTCTTCACCGCCGGATAGATACTGTTGGCTAATTGAAAAAGAAATTCTACTTATTTAGAAGATTCAGTGTGGTCGTGGAATTGAACTAACCTCATGATAGGCATCCCTATCACGGCACAAAAATCAGTAAATTATCTTTGTGATTCCTTCTTTCAGGTATAACCTTAACAGGCAACAAAAGCTTCCTCGTTTTATGGGGTATGTGCGCCAGTTTTTCTGCAGCTGCCGCCAGCATTCTGCAACAACCAATATACAACAGTACTTTGAATGAATTTGACACTACCGCGACAATGACAGCTGCCAATGCCGTCGTCGCCATGTTCCTTATGGCATGGTCATTGGCCTACAACTATCAGTACAGAAGCTGCTTCTTCACTGCAACCATATTACAAGCAGTCACTGCTTTGGTTTTCTTTGCGTCGTCATTTAGGAGACGAAGGTAGTTTGAAATATGCAGTGAGACCAACTCTTTATCAAACAGTATTTGATATTTTCCGGCCTTCCTAAGAAAGTCGATTCTGAATTATTTGATTTTTATCATTTTTATATTCATTGTCTTGCAGTATAAATTACACAAACCTGTTTTAATAGATTCATGTGCAAGTAAGTACAAATTAGGTCTATTTTAACAAAAATGTCTGCTTAAAACGGACTTCTAACGCTTCTGAAATTTCGTTCTCGTGAGTTTCGTTTGAACACCATAACATATATTGGATATTTTTAATTAAATCAAGGGAATTATACTGTGGGTCAGAGCAATTAAATTGTGAACTAGAATTATACCGTGGACTTAAAAAAGACATTAATTGATTTTGAAATTGCGAAACAGACGAATAAACCCCTTCAGTTCGTGACTTGAGATTACAGTTTTTGATAGAATCGACTTTGTTATTACGAGGGAGAGATTTGTATTATATTTTCTAGAGAAGGCTGCATACAATTTTAAATACATATTATATGCCTTTGCCAGTAATAAATGACTAAATAGATTCAGTCTTAGTAATAAAAGGACAAGTAGCTTTATAGTACACATATAAATCACGGCTTGCACACAAGCGCAGTTTCTCGACAGACGCCATTCTTTATCACCATAAAATTTCAACTCACAGTAATTTTATTTTATTATTTATTTTTAATTTATTCGTTCATAACAAACGATAACTGATTATGAAGAATAACGTGGGAAACACTATGAAATCGTGTACTTCTATGAAGATAACTTGTCTTTTTATATTGTGTCGCAAGCTCCGCCATATTGAATTTGTTGTATTAAGATAAAACAAAATTTACTATTTTTTAAGGTTATTTATTTTAATATAAGAGATCATTTTTAAATAACAAACCAAAACATAACATACATGTGAATATCTATTTGATAGATATTAAGATATATAAGAGGTATATAGTTAAGACATAATAAATTATATTAAGCGATTTTCTTATTAAACTTGGGCTTTAAACGATTCAGACATAGAAATACATTACACTTCAAACGTTTTTAACCAAAATTGTCCCATTCTGAATCCTATAAAGAGTAGTAATTAGGATACTTTTGCGTCCATGTGATACGCAGTACGTCGTAGTCTATGCATTCGTACATACAATTTTACCGCAAAATAATAAACGAGCACGAACGTAAACAATAAACTTGCCCAAATTATTTTATTTTGTTGTAATTTTAATTCGAATAAATATTTTTTTTTTACAAAATGTCATTTAAATTACACATATTTACCCTCAATAATAACTTAAGAACGCTAATAAATACATAGGAATGTAAATTCATTAAAATATTCGATATAATGAAATTCATACACTGTAAAAAGGATCCAAAATAGATTCGTGCCTTACGGCCGTGGCTACCCCATAGTACTCTCACAATGTCGACCTCCACAAGGACTCTGAACTTCCGTCCATCGTCAAATATGTGAGACTCCGCCCGACGCTACTATGAGTCCCTCAACATCCCAACCCCCTAATAGTTGACAGCCTATGTCCCCGACAGGAATGCTCCTCCCCGTTACTGTTACTCTCCGGCCATCCTACACGACCCCGACGACCCAATTACTCCTGTCAATGCGGTTCTAACAATACACATATACACCGTCCCCGCCGGGGGAGACTCTTCGTTACACCGTCAACACAAATTGGTCGTCAGCCAACACTTTTACCAGGTATCGGCACGTGGCTGGGCGCTTCTCACCGACTCGCGTTCTCGCGGTACCCTATCAAAGCAACGCCCTAAACCGAAGTCCGTTCCTTCCGCCGAGGGGGACCTTAGACTCGTTGTTGCACACACTTTTTGCTCCTGACTGAGCGCCTTCTGCGCTTACCCTAAACCATGCATGTCCGGTGAGTCTTGAAAGGCCATTAGGGCCACAAGAATATAGCCATACCGAAAAAAAAGTTTCAAATGATTTATATTTGGTCAAATGTTGGAATAAATTCACTCACATACATACCTAAGATTATATTACTTAAATGATTTCATAGCCATAGTATACTATAATGTATACATCCTCTGATGGGATCATATAAATAATGTATACAAACATAATAATTTGTATAAGTACATTGACTTTGTATTATATTTATACACTCACCTAAGATCAGTCAGTTTAGATCAGTGATTCTCAAACTTATTTCGGTCATGGACCCCTTACCATAACAAAAACTTAACTATGAACCCCCAAGTGAACTTTTATGATATAATAAAACCCACTAAAAATACTTTATTCTGTCCTCTCTGATGAGACAATTGCACGTAGGTAGGGGTTTGGAAATGACTGATTTAGATGATTCCATAGTTATAATATGTACACAAATCATAATGGTTTGTATACAATTGACATTGTATTATTTTTATGATTTGTATACAAATGCTTTGATTATCATATAACAAAAATATCTAACACCAATATAACCCAGATAAAACCAGGGACGGATCCAACATTCCACCCGTTCCACACATTTGACCAAATATTTGCGACATATTTAATCAAAATTTAACTCAATAAGTCCATCATTTCTGTATTACTCGACTTCTTAACATTATTATTACTATTCTGATTGTTTTGACTTTGGTCGGGCAGTAGAGATTCAAATGCGGACCAATCTTGCTTTATATTTTGATTGTGGTTATTTGCCCACTTGTTATTGAAATTCCCACTTGTGGGCGGTGTCCATGACGTACTAGGAGGTAAGGCCAGTTGGTTAGAAAATCCCATAGGCTTCGACTGGACACCATAAGTCATATTTTGGGTATTGTTCACTAAACCAGGAGAATTATATTGTGGGCTGGGGGAATGATACTGTGAGCCGGGGGAATTAAATTGTGAACTAGAATTATACTGTGGGCTTGGTAAGGACATGGGTTGATTTTGAGATTGTGGGACTGATGAGAAGGGTTTGTGAGATAATTGATTGAGATTGGTTTGTAGTAATGAGCTTGTAAGGTCTACGGGTTTAGGGTGCGCTTTTTGAGGGGCAGGAATAGCGGTAGGGGGTAGTTGACGAGAAAACTTCTGGACGGTTTCTTGTTGTTGTGCTATCCTGAAAAATAAAGGTGCAGAAATTAGATAATTACAAAGTAATACAAAGGACCCAAATGTACGTGAAGTAACAGAATCGATAAGTCTATACGTTTTAATTTCGGGCATGTGTGTTTTCTCCCAATTATTTATCTAGTCTTTTTGGTACTATATTGTATAGAGGCGGACTTAATGCCTTAAGGCATTCTCTGCTAGCAGACCGTTGGTTAAAATTAGATATATTAAATTAATAAAAATTATTTGATCTTTAATGAATACTAGCTGTGCCCGGCCACGCGTTGCTGTGGCTGCCCAACAAATGGCGCTTACCCAGTTTTTACCTGTTTTTGGGTAAAAAGCATTTTTGTTTAAATTCCGATTCGAGTATTTTCTATTTATTGCAATATATTTCTAGATTAATTTAATTTTTTTTCCGTGAATTTTTCAGATATTTTAATAGTTATTCTGCTATTCGGGGCGGAGACGAATCCAAAAAATCAGAGATCATAAAATCGGTCCAGCCGTTCTTTAGTTATAAATGGTGTAACTAACCCGACTTTGTTTTATATATATAGATTGAGCTAATGTAATGATAATTGAAAAAAAACGTGTTTAAGTAGAAGTAGAAACATAGTAGTACACACCAGAGTTCGGAATTACAATCTTACAAACATGAGTCCAGGACAAATAAATATCTTTAGGTTATAAAAGCAATAGAATATAAAAAAAGTTATTAAACGTAAAGTAAAAGAATAAATAAAGTAAAATTATATAAAAGCATTTTATATATTTTTTTGTTTACCTCTGTTTGTCTTCAATACTCAATGATGTGCTATCGCCAATGGTCGGCAAAACTTCGTTTTTTTCAGGCGACTTTGTATTGTTGAACGAAAAAGGATCTATTCCAAGAACGGAGAACATTTTGTCGATATCTGTTTGAGGCGTTGGCGCCGAAACTAATGTATCTGCCGTCTGAGTGAGAGCTTGCTCCATTATTCTGTAATAAAATGTTTATTTACACAGAATGCAGCTGACTGGTCGAGTTGCCCTATATTGAAAAATATTGCCTTCAAATGTACCAGTTACGGGATTCGGGAATAAGTGAGATATGCCAGAGTCTATTTCTCACACCATTGAGTGAAGGATGTGAGAAGTCGCTCATACAATGATATCTCATTCTGTCCTACTGAGTAGAGATTATAATAGGATAAAGAAATCTGCCTATCACATTATACTCTAGTCCCCAACTCAACTCATCGCCTCAAGTAGAAACGGGGCGTCTAATGAACGAAGAAAACTTCTCATACCGTTACACCTCCTATTACTGATCCTTTCTAACCTTTTTCCAAATCCATTCCTAAATCTCCAAAGGTACGCAGCATATGCCGACATTACTGTAGAATGACAAATATTTGTCCCCAAATATTTGTCATTCTAGAGTAATGTCGGCATGTATTGTAGATGTCTATGGACGACAGTGTCCACTGGACTGGACAGTCTAGGTGGAGTGTCTGACCATGTGCTACATTATTTCTTTAAAAAATAGGTTTCTGTATACTGCTACTACTGTTACTTACAAACCCAAAGCATGCCTCTTAAAGTACACGCAGCTCTTAGCATTTGTTCTCCACATATTCTATGAAAAAATGAGTAATATGATGAAATAATTCAGTAATTACTTACTTAGATTCATTCTGTATAGAATTGAGCTGCTCTAACTTAGCTCTGTGCTCAGTCTCCACTTTTGATATCATTTGTTTGACCAGAGTAATGAGTGCATTAAACTGATTCAACGTAAGGCCATTTTCCACACACAGGGGAATGAGGAATGGCAGAACTTTTGTTGCCATAACTTCCTTTGTTATGCCTAGTTTCCTGTGACTCAGTGCTAGTTTATAGATACCTGGAAAATTGTTTAATTTTAGTAAGAAAACGCACTTTTAAAGATCATTGTTCTAAACAAATGTGTAAATAATTAGACAAATGTGACCACACTATGTTTATTTTACATAATGACTTACTTTTTCGAACTTGTACGAGTGTAAAAGTAAACTTTAATATTTTATATACCACTACAGTTTTTCAGGATAAACTTAATAATTCAACACCATTTTTGATAATCTTACCTAGAATCCCCATCAATACAGCAGGCTCTCTAGATGGTATTTGGGGTAAAAACGGTATAATCTCGTCCAAAACCAACCATTTATCCAAATGCTCTAACAATTTCCCCAAACACAATAAACAATTCACACGCACTGAAATATAATTGGTGCTCATACACAGCTTCTTTACTCGCGGCAAGAGCGCATTTTTCATAGCTGGATAGTCGATTAAAGATGAGAAAGTTGGTAAGACAGAAAGGCAAAGTTCCTGAATTTGTTGTGCATCTGATTCTAAAGCACGATACAACATTGGCAAGATATCGCTTTTAACTTCCTCTCCTGGAGTGAGTTTTAGTAACAACTCCATTTTTTGCATGAATATCAGCAATATTTGTATTGGATCCTGTATAAGCATCACGGGCTTTAACTCTGGAAGGATGTATTTAACGAATTCCTCTTTTGTTGAGTTTTCCGCAATCAGCAGGACATTGGGTAAAACAAATGGAACCATGGGTGGATTGACGAATTCCTTTTTAAGACAGGGAAGAATGCGGTAAATTTGTATGCGATGTGGTATTTTCTGAATAATTTGGGGCAAGCCTTTGTAGAATTGGGACTTTTGCAAGTTGTCCCATTGGAAAAGGGAATCTAGGTAGTTTAGTGTCTTCACTCCAACATCTTCAAAATATGGTATCTGTAAACATTACGAAATATTATTTTTATAACATTTTTATTGCAAATTGTCTCTAATTACATATTTCATAACTTATTTGCATAAATATACATTAAAGACTTAAAAATACTCTAAGTCCATAATAAAGTAACATACGTCCATAATGTACGTAAGTTCGTAGTGAGTGAAATATGCCAGAGCCCATTCCCATCCTATCTCCCCCCTATTTTCTTCAACCTTTCTCCCAATCCATTCCTTAATCTGCGTTCATTCTGGACTGATATTGTCTATGGACGACAGTATCCACTTTCCATCAGGTGGACTATACGCTTGTCTGCCGCCTTTTTCTATATATAAAAAAACTGCATGGTCTTAAACAAAAATATATTTGTACATTACCTTTAAAAATTGATGTGGATCTGGTCTTAATTCTGGAGTGGCATTTAACATCAACTTCACATATTCTCTTAAACCTTCTGTTACACAAGACAGACGGGACGGAGGCAAATTTCTTATCTCACTCACAAAACGCTTGAATTTCATATAATCACTACCTATGTTACCTAAAGTTTGATGTCCTGTGCTGTGCAAGACATAAATTAACATTCCAAGAGAGTAGATGTCGCTAGCAGGTGAATGAGATGCTGATAGTTTGTACTCCGGAGCTAAATAATCTAATGAAGGCTGTGTTAGTGGATGCATAGCTTGACAGGGCTCTGTAAAAGGCCAAAAAGGAGCAGAACCAGAAGGACTTTGATTGGCTATACAAAAGTCAAAGCCAAAAATTTTCCAAGCACCTTGCTGGTTGACAATAACTGATTCTGGACAAATGTTATGGTGTAGAAGCTTTACATCATTATGGAGGAAGACCAGGCCTTCTGCAATTTGCATTAAACCATATTTAATTTCGAGTTCATAGAGTTTGTAATTGACTAAGTGATTTGGGACTGGTTGAGGCATGTTTTCGGTATAACCGAGGATGTTAGCTAAACTTGCAAAGACAGGTTCTGTAGCAAAAGCTAAGCTCTCCCTGCTTTCTTCAAGACTGTGTTGGACAGTCAGTATTTGTGGATGTCGTAGTTTAGTCAGCTGCACAATTCCTCTCTTCAGTGTCTCCAGCATAATGTCTCTATCTGCTTTTGACCATCGGTCTAGATGTTTCTTTTCAAACACAAATATAGAAGCCTCTTGCTTTGTTGACTTTTTGTAGCCTTTGTAGATTTTCCATAGTAGACCTGAAGAAATATGATACTTTATGCTTGACGATAATGTCACATTTTAATATATTTATTAGTAAGATGGCAAAATAACAGACAATTTCCCATGGACAACTGCAGTTTATTAAAAAGGGACAATCATTGATACATTTACAGTAGTGTCGTCCAGCTAGATATACGAGTATAACGATATGAGACATTATCTGAACAAAGGGACCTTATTGTCTGTTGAACTTATTGACATTGGTTAACATTTTAAACTTTCATTATTTCAAGATTCTGTATCAATAGATTTTTCACATTTGATGAATGCAAGGAAACAAATAGGGGAATACCAGCTCTGTCAATCATTTTAGTAATTACTCCTAGAATACCACTATCAGATGTTAAGTTACAACAGTAGGTTGCACTATGCAGTCTTCTCGATTCTGATTAGATTTATACCAAAGGTTAATATTGACACAGATAATATAATACATCATAACCATTGATGATATTGAGATATTAAGGATTATGTTCTCTATACTAAGGATACAATAAGAACCTACTAAATAGAGCATGTTAAAAGTAAAAAAACAAGGAGTTTCTATGTTACAAAGACATATATATTATTAAATTTCGTGTCTCTCTATGATGATATTATTCTTTCTTGGAACCACGTAAACATTTAGAATATTGTTCTGTACAAATAAATATATTAGTGATATGTACCTGGGCCCGCACTAGCGATGAATTGCGTAGCTTCAAACTCTCTGGTCACTGGATTTCCGGGCAAAACACCGGACAACTGAGACACTGTATTACTGACCGATGAATAAAACTTGTTAAACACTTCCATTTTGGTTCTGAATTAACTTATAATTCTGAAAATTAAAACCATTATAAGCAGACTAGAGGTAAGCTCTGGATAACAAACGTCAACGTACGTCAGAATATACTTACATGCATGACATGTCACATTGCGTTCAGGAAACAAAGCCGAATTCCAACAAAACCATGCAAATATGCATCCTTCTTTCCTATGTAGGTATGACAAATAAAACTGCGTGTGTTATTAATGTTATTATTTATAGCATTTCCAACATTCCCTTTATATTCCATTGTATTGAATTCGTTTAAAAATAATTAAACAGCGATATTTTGACGTTTTGGAACGTAACTCTGATGTCAATGTTATGTGACAAATGACAATAGTGAATTTAATCCAAATTTACTATTCGTCAAATGAATTTGTTTATATTTTTCTTTTCCACTGATTTTCAGAAATGCATGTTAAGTGAACTATGATTAAAATTGATTGCCTCAGATATTAAAATATCAGCAATGAACTATATTACGACTTTTGAAATAATTATTTTATCGCTCCCCATCGCGCTTTCTGAAGTCGACCCGTATAAAGATGAACCATATCGCCCTTTAGGACCATTAGTTAAATGCAGTTTTCTGCCAATGGAATTTCTGGATTGCGATGAACCCTACGACCATAAAGGAAACCACACTGCAAGGGATGCCTTGGGTCATGGATGCGTGAAATTTGGCGGTGTACGATATGAAGACGTAGAAATAACGAAGTTAACTTGCAAACCTTTGCCTGGAATAGAATGTTTTGGCAGCAGGAGTTTTCTCCGCGACGGGTTTCCTTGTGTGCGTTATTCTGGACACTATTTTACAACAACACTAATTTATAGTATACTCTTAGGTTTCCTGGGCATGGACCGATTCTGCTTAGGCCAGACTGGTACAGCAGTAGGGAAACTGCTAACTTTGGGAGGTTTGGGGATATGGTGGATAGTGGACGTAGTTTTACTTATAACTAACAGTTTGCACCCAGAAGATGGCAGCAACTGGAATCCATATGTTTAAGTTGTATCTCTTTTGTAAATAAATTTTAGTCATAAGTTTATTGTTGTTTGCTTTTAATTTACCTATTTTACGACAGTATGTATGTACAGCCATCAGATAATTTGCTTAATTATGAAATATTTTTGTAATATACCATTTTACTCTTGTACACCATTTAGATTTAACTAGCTTTTGCCTGCATGCTGACTATGGTGGAATCTTAATTTATCTTAATAGACTCCTTTCTGTCGTTCCCAAGAAGCCCTTCGCATTTGTGTCCTCAATTTTCTCCCCTAAGGGAAACACCAGTATTTTTTTAAATTATTCATTACCGGACAATAGCAAGTACAAGAAAAGATTAGGGGAGAAAACCAAGGAAACCACAAACCCGAAAGGAAAACAAAATGCAAGAACTGGTGCTTATGTGGTGGAGACAAGTATAAAAAAATACTTATTTTTTATACTTGAGAGGAGCCAGGAGAGAATCATGGGGCACAAATCTGAAGAGCCAAGATCTATACAAAATTTTAGCACAATTCATCCATCCATTGATTAGTCCTATGCATGAATTTCAATTTTATTATTAGGTCCTTACCTATGAAATTGCCATTTTATATGAAATAATTAAATTTTTTTGCTCTGCTATAGAACTGGGGATGGGAATCAATGAATTCTCTGAAGGCATTTTTCACTGCCTCATCGAAGTTGTTATGCACCCTGTAAAAAGTTATGCAGACAAAAATGGAAATCAGTAGGCCAAAGTGGAGAGTACAACGGGTGACGGAGAGTTTCCAGTTGTAGCTCCTGTAACTCTGAGACTGTCTGTCGTGCAGTGTCTGGGTGAACAATATCAATAGAAGTGGTGAATTAGAGTGATTGACCAGACTCGGTTGTTCATTGATAGTAAGCTTGTCCATCTTTTGCAGTTTGGCACAGGACCACCATACAGTCGCCATGAGCTTCTTTTGACTCCGTTTACGTTTGGAACATTGTTTGACTGTGTCTCTTGGCTTCAACCATTGCCACAAAGGTTTCGGGCCCATACAAGGGCCGTCATAAAAAAAATTTAAATTATAATTGTTATTGGGGTTCTTATGTCTAGAATATAATAATGAAATAAAAAACTAGTATTGGTATAAAAAATATGTATATGCCGCTGCGAGGTTGCCTCCATAAATGTCAGGCACGGTATTATCAATTTATCATACAGGTCTGACAATTTCGCGTTTTGTATTTCTGATTCTAATATTTTTTATTTTTAGATTTCTATAATTTCGACAATTATAGTTCGTGTCAACGTTTGTCATTTTGGACTAATGTTGGCATGTATCGGGGATGTCTATGGGCGACAGTATCCACTTACCATCAGGTGGACTGTATGCATGTCTGCCGCCTTCGTCCATAAAAAAAAAATCAAGCAGTGTACCTACCGGCACGGCGCGCTTGGCACCTTGCTGGCAACGGAGATGGGGCGCGGAGGTGATGCTACTGCGAATGTGAAACTGGGTACAGCTTTCGGAGCCATTTCGGTGTACAATACTCGCTCATATCGCTCCCACGCTCCGCTACTCAGTGACTTCGAGTTTGTTAATATTGTACTCTTACCTAAATTTTGTGTGAAACATGGCAGGAGTGTCATCAAAGCTAAAGAGAAAATTAGTTGATGAAAATCGAGTCTCAAGAAAATTGGGAAGACGAATATTTTGTTGTTGAAGGTAAAAACGCAAATTCATTGTGCCTGATATGCAGAGAAAGCGTTATTATGAAAAAATATAATACAAATGAAAAATACAAGGTAAAAACAAGATAATAACTCAAATGACCAATAAAATATTAGCATTTGAGAACAAAATCAAAATATACGCAGAGGAAATTGGTAATGACACGAAAAACATTCCAACCCTTTTAAAAGTCAAACAGGTCTCCTCAATACCAGTAATATGTAATTCTGAGCTGAGGAATGATACCAATTTGTGAGCAATTTTTAATGAAAAAGAGATGAAAAAGTATATTAAGTTGAATTTTGGATATTATTGTCTGACAAGTACAAAACAATTATTAGAAACTTAATTTTAAACCATTTGTCATTAAAAAGTCGCTTGACTGACGAACATCTCCACGATATTTTGAGAATATCATGCAGTATGAAGCTAAATTTTAACAAAATAGTTTTTCAATTTCATTAGTCTCATTAATTAATAAGAAAAAAATAAAATATTTTCCGTTTTTTTTAATTTTTAAATTCCCATTTTTGAAAAAATTGGAATATTCAAAGCTGGTATACATATATATCGAAAAGGTAGACATTATAGAAAAGGGTCCTAAAATTGGGCCCTGTGGGACTCCTGAGGACATCATCACTACATGACCTGCCAATCTTAACCGGCTGTCTTCTATTAGTGGTAAATTATAGCCATATTTCCTTAAGGGCTCGCCAATATCCAACTCTCCCTATAATTTTATAAATTTTAGGAACTGATATTCACCACTGTGTGCTACGCTACGGCTTTTATTTTTAGTTTGTATCCAATTATCTTAATTGTATTAATTACACTGGTCAACACAATTCTTGTTTCCTTTATTTTTTTTTCTGTTATTGGGTATTTCTATGGCCCTGACTATGAAAAAAATACTGGGAGATTGCTAACAGCTTTACTTTTTGAAATATACAGTTTTATTATTTTGACAAAAAAATACAAAAAATTAATACATATGTTAACAAAATTTCTATGGAACACTATCAAATGATCTTTTATAAGATTTCCTTGAATGAACGACTTTAGGTAGATCTCGTTGCAAACTCCAGCAGTAGTCTGCCATCATATGTGAGTCCCACCTTCCCTGATAACGTTTAGGATGTATGGATGGAGGATGGTGGTGTGCGTCGAGGGACGAGTAATAAACAACTTGTTATAACGAGTAGATACGTATATTAGGAACGTATAATAATTGTGAATAATGGCCGCGAGTTGCGTGCGCTCCGCGTCACGAGTGAGTTTTGACTGGCGCTGACTTTCACCTGACCAAGGTTGTCGGTGCGCTTGCGCCGCGGCGATTAGTGCTGCGGTACAGGTCGATAAGAGATATCGATTCAGGACATCGACCAGCTGGCGATTATTATGTGATGTGCTGTGTAGGAAAGTAGCCTACAAACGCTCTGCCATTGTCCGAAGATCCTGATGAAATCTTTCACCCTGCTCCTCACTAAAATCACCCAGATTTTGTGGAAATCGGTCTAAATGCGAGTGCAGGAAGTGGATTTTTATGCTCATGTTGCACCTTAGCTCTTGCAAGTTCGATAGCATGCACTCAACAAGCTCGACATGGTCGTCAAATTTCTTTTTGCCTAGGAAACAAAACAAATGAATTCCAAGCTTTGGATTCGACTTCAGTCATTGATTTGACAACATTAGGATCTTTCACGAGTTGCATAATCTGTGGCCCATCAAAAATACCAGCTATCAATTTTTCTGTACTACTTAATCCTGGAAACTTGCGTGAAAGAAAATTGAAACATTCGCCACTTTTGTCAAGCGCCTTCACAAACTGTTTCATTATGCCGAGTTTAATATGAGGTGGTGGAAGTATGATGCGGTCTCGGCTAACTAAATGCACGTTTATAACATTTTTTGTACCAACTTTTAGCTCTTCCCGCACTGGCCAAACTTTTTGTGACCAATGGTGTTGTTTGTCACGACTGTCCCAGAGACACATGAAACGAGGGAACTTTGTGTACCCCACCTTGTTGACCTAAAAGAAAGTTAACCATTTTCAGATCAACACAAATGAGCCAGTTGTGGTCTTGATACTTAATTTTTTCCATAACCTTAGAAACATTTGCGTATTCTTCTTTTAAAGTCGTCGAATGTGTAATAGGTATGGATCCGTACTTGTTACCGTTATGAAGCAAAACACACTTTAAACTTCTTTTGCTGCTGTCTATGAAAAGACGCCAATCACTAGGTTGGTACTTTTTTAAACCCATCTGTTGTAAAATACCACCAACATCGTTACAAAAAACTAAATCTTTCTCTTGAGAACAATACGGTAACAGGTTTTTTCTCGGGTACGATAAAATGTGATGTTGGTTTCCGGAGTAAGCATTTTTTTTTCTTTTAAACGGAGATGCTAACATTTCAGAAGCTTCTTTCGGTAAGTTCAGATCTCTTACTAAGTCATTTAGTTCTTTCTGATTAAATCGCTGAGGTTCTGAAAGGCTAAATTTGTAGTCTGGATCAGAGTCTTCACTTGATGTATTTCGTTCGGGTTCACAGAGATTTGGATCATCAGAAGATTTAGATGTGCTGGGTTGTACCTCTCGTGATTTTAATTGAGGTCGTTGAGCAGAAGATAAGTTAGGATATGATCATTTACTTCGATTTCCAGGGTTAATTCCGTTTATTTTCACAATGCAGAAGTAGCAGTCGTCATGATGGTTTCGAGGTTCTCGCCAAATCATGGGTGTTACGAACATTATTGCATCTCTTTTTCCACTGGACCATAACCGTAGACATACCACACATTTCTTGCATACAATATGAGGAACCCATGGCTTGTCCTAATTACACAATTTTATTTTAAAGTATCGATGATACGCAGTTTTCACAAAGTCCGATATAGGTTTTCGATATTTTTCAAATATATATTCACCACAAATATAGCAAAAACAATCTGGATTAAGCACACAACATCTTCTTGATGAAGCCATATCGAAAACAACAACAAAATATATTTTAGTGTCCAATAAAAAACGAAAATCTAAGTAAAAATAGTAAATGAGGGTAGTTAGCTATAACTCAAAAACAAAAGCTGTTAGGGAAAAATTGTTGCCGTATTTAAAAAATACGCGTCAATTTGAGATAGAAACAAAAAAAAAATCACAGGAAACAAACAATTTTTTTTGTTTTGTTGACCAGTGTTATTTATCTTAATTGTATTATGTTAATTATTTACTATAAATAATAAAGCATAAAAAAGTGAAACAACTATAAGAGCTTTACATAATTTATTGAAACTTAAGCCACCAGGGCTGAAGCGGTGCTTGACTCATACTTCCAGTTAGGTGGCAGCACACTCTTTGTTTTGTAGTAGCGAGCAAGTCTGTGGATTCTAGACTCAACAAGAATCAGCCTGAATTTGCTATCTTTGTCCTTCCTATTGCGTTCCAGATGCTTCCTCATGGCCACAGCCTTTTTAATTAAATAGTAAAGGTCCTCTGGTAGGTCGGGAGCGAGACCCATGGCTTTCATGATGCGGAGAATCTTTTTGCCGGTGACAAATCTGACTTGAGCGACTCCGTGTGAGTCCCTGAGCATGACACCTAAAAGCAAAGGAATATATTTGTCATTGGTTTGAATTTACTAAAACTAATTATCTATGTTAATTTTGAAATTATTAACTGCAAACTGTGCCTGCAATTTTGGATTACTTCTCTTGTTCACCTTAAGTTTGCCACTTTAAGGTGGACGAATACAAACAGAAATGATTGTTTTTTTATGGTCGAAGGCGGCAGACGAGCATGCAGTCCACCTGATGGTAAATGGATACTGTCACCCATAGACATCCGCGATACATGCCAACATTAGTCCAAAATGACAAACGTTGACATGTCCCCGGATGCGCTGCCTACTTTTGGAGATTTAGAAATGGATTTGGAGAAAGGGTTGGGAAAATGGGGAGGGATAGGATGGAAATGGGCTCTGGCACATCTCACTCACTACTGAAACACGTACGTACATTAGGGAAATAAGATAAAGTGGAAAATGCAGTACATTTGAAGGTAGTCTTCTGTGAGAGAGGGGTAACGTGGCCAGTCGAGTGCGCCCAGTGGCTGTTGGATTGCAGCGTGTACTCTCCCCCTAATAATCTAGACATGACATGTCACGAATACAATCTAGAAAAAAGAAATTACACACATTTGTTAAAAATGTAGCATTGTCAACTACCTCTATGGTGGATGTATGTATATACCATTAGCACTCAACCTACAGATTGTTGGCCTTGGAATGCCAACGGAATTGGAATGTTTCTATTGTTGGCAATCAAAAAGTTAATAGATCTGGATAATAGTAGTAGCCTTTACCCTTCTCCTAGGTCTAGTAAATGTATGTATTTATGAAACATTTTATTAGGATTCATACTCTGAGAAGTGATTGAGTAACAGACTTTCAGATTTATAATATTAGTGTGATGGATTTCAGTGTTAGTTTCGTGTACAGACACATTACGATAACATTTGCCATCGGTTAATCCGGAAACACCCGAACGCATCATACACGCCTATGAATTACCGTATCTCCAATTGTATACTTTATTACGAGATTTATGAACATGTCACGACTCAGTGCAGAAAAATATATGGAGCTGTTATTTTCCCTTCAAAAACTAATGACATTATATCTTTACTAAACAAGTCACTAGATAATCGTACTATAGCTTTTCTACTTAGGTCTTATTTATTTATTATTTGCAGCTGGCATTTTTATCATCTTTTTTTGTGAAATAATAATAAATAATAAATCTTTATTGTTAACAGATTTTTTTTTCACATATATGATATGAAACTCCAACTCCTGAAGTAGGTAATATTAATAGGTAACCACACACTAGACTTTGGAGGTGAAATTTTTACAGATTTCACTCAGTATATGTCAGTTGTCACATTCAAGAAATCAGAAAGCTTTATCACACCAAAAATATTTGTTTAACAATACCAAAGATGGGATGAAATTACAGGTTGCCATCATAGGAGTATTTATGACCGATGCCTACTTGGTATCGAAATAAAAAGTATTGAGTAAGTACTTGTATTGTTTCATCCCTAGTCATTCCTACTGGGGACACAAATTAGGCTGGCAGCTACTTGGGGATTCTGTTGTAGTTGCATCGGGAAGTCTTTCACGTATTTGAGGATGGAGGAAAGTTCCAAGTCCTTATAAAGATGGATATTGCAAGAGTACCAGGGGGGCAGACAAGGCCTTGAAATGATAATAAAGATTTATGAAAATTAATTATATAAAAGGGGATGTAATTAAAATGATAGCAAATATATACGAAATATAAAATTTATTAACTATTGAAAAAAATATTTTAGGGGTATTAATAAATCTATATATTTATGAATTTGATTTGAATATGATACCCCATATTCACCATGGGTAATGTTTTCATGCAAGATCTGTAATTTTGTTTATTTTTTAAAATTTGTTGATGTTTAACTGTCAAATTATATGAGCTGTTATCTTCAATTGTTCTCTTTCATATTAGTGGGTTGTTTTCAACTGGTCAGTCTTTCAAGTGCCTCTATTAAATGCATTTCTGTACTCTGAAATACCCTTGAGTGCCACAGAGGACAGGGAAGGTAGAATTATTTATACAGCTCAATATATTTTTATACTAATAAAATTACAGAACTGATTTTGGTTCTGGTTCTAACATGTATTTTGCTGATAAAGATACTGTTTCTTTTTTATGGTTAGACAAAGGGTTAGATGCATATAATTATTATGGTTGTCTTTTTATATCTTACATAAATTATAAATGTGAAAGTTTTGATGTTTGTTACTTAGTCAAGTAAAAGGCTAAACTGATTTTGTTGAAGCTTGGCAAGTAAATTGTAATCCAGATAAGTAAATAAGTTAAAAATATAAGTTATAATTATAAGTTAAAAATAATCAAAGTGGAAACTATGGATTTAGTGGTATGGTATAATTGACATCAGTCTGGCGAGGAAAACAGGGTTTAATTCTCTAGGCTTTTTTATAATTTTGCTATACTGATTGTGAATGAAATAACATAATAAAATAAAACGTTGAACTAGTTCTTAAAAAAATATGTAAGAAACATACCGATTTGAGAGGGAGTAAGTCCCTTTTTACCGAGCTTGAAAATCTGTTCCTTGACATCTTCAGCGGTCAACTTCAACCAGGTTGGCACACTGCGGCGGTACGGCAATGCCGACTGGGAAATACCCTTGCTAAAACACAAAAAATACTTTTAATCCATGCCATGTGGTCACCCTTGAACAGGTAGGTTATGTTAGTGATACAAAAAGCACTTTTTTCAAATAAAACACAAAACGATAATTGTGAAACGAGTGGCAATTTTTAAAATGCTAAAGAGATGTTAAAATTACCCAGGTGCGTGCATACGACCCATGTTTGCAGCTTTTTACAAAAATCGCCGATCTGAAAACGACAACAAGGAAAACTAAAAAGATGGGGACCGGAAATTGTATATCTATTCAGTATTCAGGTTTATAGTCTATGGTCATTCATTGTCTATCTATTAGGTTTGACTGGACTAGGATCAATAAAAAACCGTAAATCATCGTCGTTTTATGAATTCGTCACGGTTATGGAAATTATTAATGTACCCAATTTCTTTATCACTTTTCTGAGTTACTTTTACTTCAATGAGACTGGTCAACGACGTGAAAAAATAATTTTGTATTATTATTTGCTAAGTGTGGACCAATGTCCAAATAAATTATATATGAATATAAAAAAAATGCGATACATAAAATATCATGCTGCATCTCATTTTGTGTTATTATATAATATAATTCAACGGGACTGGACAATGACGGGATGAAAACAATTATATTTTTATTATTTTGTGTGTAGACCAATCACTATGCCAGTGTCTAAATAATTTATTCAAAAAAAATGTTAAATCATTTGACATTTCAATGTGGTTAACTTCAATGTAAATATTACCTACATAGATATCTATTACAAATTCTAATCAATAAAAAGTTCGATCAAAAATGGCCAATAATTATGGTATATCTGATGCTGAGTTCAACCTTATTAAACAGCAAGCTAACAAGCGTGCTGAGCTCAGGCAAGAATTTCTAAAACAAAGACAAAATCCTTGGAAACATGCCGCTCAAGCTGGATATGTGGTGAGTAAATTACGTAATTTTGTTATTCGTGAGTCTGAGACGAATATCATTATTTTAATGTAAAATAATTATCTTTTCAGTTTGACCCAGCTGTTCAGAAGTTTTTATCTATGAAGGTAACCCAATTCGACAATTTTAAACCCAACCCCAAGAACAGTTTATTTGGTATTGGAACGATCATTATACCCATGTTTATTTACGGTTATTGTATTTACACGGAGAGAAATAATCGTGAACAGAAGATTAGAAATGGAGAAGTCCGCTATAGGGACCGATTGTTCAAACTTTGTTAAATATGTATTAAAGTAGTTAATGCAATTCCCTGTAGAATTGATATTAGTATTTAATCATTAAATAAAAATATTATAATTGTTTTATTCTTCTAGTTTTTTTCCTTAAGTGTACTAATAAAAATACTGGACACTTAGAATTCTTTAACATTAAAAAAAAACTTTTAATCTGTCAATTGGAACTTTGAAAATCAGAAAAGGTGCAAATTTATCTGAATTTGAATAAAAAATGGTTGATAAGTCTGGGTTTTCTGAACTGGAATATAAAATTATTAGAAGTCAGGTTGAGCGTAGGGCTAAATATAGAGAAGAGTTTTTGAAACTGCGAACAGATCCAGCCAAACATGCTGCACAAGCTGGCTATGTGGTAAGAACAAGTAAAACGAAATTAGGATGTTTTCCCTTTGTATCATCTGAATGACCTATTATCAAAATGTATGTATCAAAAGAAAAATAACCTATGAGCAATATCCCATAACCCTATGGCACCAACTAGAATTTCTTCATGTTTTTGAAACAATATCACTATATATGTATTCACTCCAAAATGCAGTGAGTCTAAATTTGCATTTCTAATTTGTATTGCTTTAGATAAGGTTGAATTTAGTTTAGCGGGGTAAGAAAACAACTGTGTATGTGTGCACTCTATGATGGTTTATTGCAACTGAACTTGTCTTAGCTTTGTGCTGACGTTTATAAGAATGAAATACATAACAAGTGTATCAATTAATGCCAATACAAATTAACTTAAAAATTTAAACAACAAATATAATAAAACTGTCTTAGCATAAGAAGCAAACAACAAGGTTTTGTTTAAGAACATAAAATGTTCCTTTAATCTATTTTCTTATTTTTATCTGAACTGTACATACTTCATTTTGCTAATAGGTAATTCGGATATGAAAGGGTTTTTTCTATAGGCAGACAGGCAAATGGCCCACCAGGTAGTAGATGGTCAATGCTGCCCATAGCCACCTGTAACGCCAAATTTGCTGCCAATGTATTACATTTATTTTATGATTCAGAGTCTACATTTTCTTGGAGATCTGTCAAATACTAATAATAATTCATATTTTCTACAAACTAATATAGATGCCTGTGCAATTTAATTCAGTAAGTCAATGAATTGTATTTGTTCAAAATTTCAATTTGATTTATAATATCCTGTTTTGATTTATAAGTGAGTGTTGGACGAGTTACGTTAGGGTATTTAGAAGATTCTTTTCAGTCAATGTAAACATTTTTCAAGCTCAATCAATATGTACATGAGGTGTTGTTAAGTGATACTGAACATCTATACAGCCGAGGATTTATATTCACAAGAATCGAAAATTGATGAGTAGGTATCTATAGGGGTCCTATAGACAAACAAGATTAGTGAGACCTCGCCTGCAGTGGTGTGGGATCCGGGTAACGCCCCACATCTATCGCCCGCTCTCTGCGTTGGCTCGCCCCCGCAGCCCTCCAATCGCGTAGGCGAAGTCTCGCTTATCTTGTTTGTCTATAGGAGCATCTATTTTTAACTCCTGTGAAATCGTGAATTTAAATCTTCGGCCCTTACCACTTTTCTGCTTAAATAAATTAATGTTCAACCGGGTATCAAACCCAGGACCTTTCACACAGTAGACAGGGGCAACTCTTTCCCTTTTTTCTTTTATGTAAGAGTTGACAGACAGGCAAGTAATCCAACTGGTGGTAGGTGGTGGTAAGTTTTTGAGGGGGAGAGTGCACGCTGCAATCCAACAGCCGCTGGGCGCGCTCGACTGGCCACGTTACCCCTCTCTCACAGAAGACTACCTTGAAATGTACTGCATTTCCCACGTTATCTTATTTCCCTAATGTACATACGTGTTTCAGTAATGAGTGAGATGTGCCAGAGCCCATTCCCATCCTATCCCTCCCCATTTTCCCAACCCTTTCTCCAAATCCATTCCTATATCTCCAAAGGTAGACAGCACACCCGGGGCGTGCCGTTTGTCATTTTGGACTAATGTTGGCATGTATCGCAGATGTCTATGGGCGACAGTATCCACTTACCATCAGGTGAACTGTATGCTCGTCTGCCGCCTTCGTACAAAAAAAAAGTTTCTAGTGCCGCCCATGATAACTACAGACCTGCCAGTGCTGATCAAAAATGATAGACACTAGCTTGTTTGCAGATGTGCTGCCCACCTTTAAAAGGATTAGGATTTAAAACTGGGAAAGGGAACAGTAAGGATAAAGGGGTAAGGATTAGGAAAGGAATGGGTCTCTGGCAGTAAGGGGGCAACTGGGCTAATCCGTAGTCTTTGACTTCTTTTTATTTCAGTTTGATCCAGCCATTCAACGATTTGTATCCATGAAAGCATGTCAATTTGACTACTTCAAGGCTTGCACCAAAACTATAATGCACGCTTGCATGACACTGATCCCAATGTTTCTATATGGAACCCTTGTTTATAATCAAAGACAGAAGTTCCTGAAGGACTGCCGATGTGGAAAGATTAAATATCGGGATAGGTTGTTTAAATTTAACTAAGGCATTTCTGTATTTAATATTTATTGAAATAAAAATACATTGATTGAATAATTTCTAATTGCCTGCATTAAATCAACGTGCATTAAGCCGGTTGTTAAACTCAGATCCAATCCGAGGGTGCGACCAATAAAACCATGAGTATGGTTGATCTGTATTCCCCTATATTGGTAAACACACAAATAAAATAAACCAAAATTCTCAATTTAAGATTTACAGAACACAACCATAGCGCGATGTAGAACTGATACAGCGCCATCTGTCCGCATTAACACTAACTAAACACTATGTATTTTAACATTAATACAGTGTTTAACACCAGGTGGTCTGAAATTTGTCCTCCGGTTTAAGTAAAATGGAACTCGCCGTATTATAGACATTACCTATGGCTATCGAATTTGGGAAAAAATCACAATTTCTATAGCAAAACAGTTTGCTACAGAAGCAAAGTGCTGCAGCAAATGTGAAACTTGTACTTATACTTCTATCAGGGCCGTCTTAAGTCTATTCTGCGCCGGGGTGCGGGAGTGTATCCTAAGACAGTCAAACATCCTATTGTGTATCCTATGACAGTCAAATATCCTACTGTGTATCCTATGACAGTCAAATATCCTATTGTGTATCCTATGACAGTCAAATATCCTATTGTGTAATTGTTTATTATAGCGTTATATTTTTTCATTACCTTTAAAGGTGAGCGCCCGGGGTGCACCGCACCCCTTGCACCCCCTGGTAAAGACGGCCCTGACTTCTATACTAGTAAGCAATGCATCTACTGTTCCTGTTTTTGTAGGCGTGGAAGAGTTCTATGCGTCGTTGAAACAGAGTGCGGAAATGGCTTTTTGGCAATCTAGTTAGGGTGCGTCTTGTAACCTAATACAGAAAAAAAACGCATTATGAATAAGTTTGAGATTTTCGCACGTTTTGAATCTTCCTTGAGCACCCGAATCGTCGGGACTCCGGGCCTAGCGGCCTTTAGACCATTTGATAGATACCTAGTTGGTTCTCTTTCTTGCTTATGGTTAAGGTGCTACGACGACCTTCAGTGAAGGTCATCGTAGCAAACAAGGGTCTCGCTCTATCCCAAAACTTGCCTCGGGCCGACACTGACCTTCACCGACGACTTGACCCACCGGTGGAACCACAGGTAGATTTTTTGGCATGTATCTACCTATTTAAACGAACATCAAATTTATAGCAATTTGGTCAGCTATAAAATGTTAACAAAATAATATGTTGGCAGCAAATCTCCAGGTAGTAAAATTGTTCTATAATATAGGCAGACGAGTGGTCAAGCCGCCCATGGACACCTGCAACACCAGGGACTTGCGGGCGCGCTGCCGACCTGCTGACGCAGAATCCTTTTCACAGCTCTTTTGAAGAGCCCCATATCGTAGCGTAATGGAAATACCTCAGCTGGCAATTCATTCCACAACATTCGAGTTCGCGGTATAAAGCGACCGCACAGTACTCTAGTCTCTATGTCAAGGGAGTGAGGATGAACTGCACGACAAGGACCGGTGCGATGGTAAAAACCCGGAGTTGGCATCAAATTGAACAGCTCTTCAGAACATTCCTCATTATAAAGGCGGTAGAAAACGCAGAGAGATGCAACATCTCTACAGATGCTGAGCGATTCTAAACAACCTATGAGAATGAGACGTCGACAATTCGAATAGCGCGTCGTTGGACGGAGTCAAGAGGGTCCAGCTGGTACGTCGGTGCACCGACGCGGAGGTGTGAGCAGTACTCCATGTGGGGTCTAACTTGAGCTTTATAAAGCGACAAGCGTTGCCCCGGAGCGAAGTACTGCTTTACTCTATTCAGTACACCGAGCTTTTTACTAGCAAGTTTTGTCTTGCTCGCCGGATGACTCCGAAACTCTACTTTGCTGGAAATATCGACGCCAAGGATCCCAAAACTCGAGATCTTGAGACAAATGTTCTGAAATCGAGGTACCACGACAAATAGAGCTTCTTAGTGAATGCACACACTTATCTTGCTGGGGTTAAATTGCACCAAGTTAAGTGTACCCCAATTCGAAACCCGGTCTAAGGAGTTCTCGATTTCGGACACAAGCCTTACGCGACTCTTCCACCTCGGCTGGAAGGATATTCGCACGGCCCTTAGCTTCCCCAGTACTGTCGTCAGCATAACAACGCATGTTACCGACTTGTAATAAGTCGTTGATATGCAGAACAAAGTGTGGGAGAAAGTACAGAGCTTTGCAGGACACCAGCATTAATTGACATGGTTTCGGAGCAGCATACGTAGCATCAAAGTCGTTCCTGGCGGTAGTCAGTAACGACTGGAGCTAAGTTGGAATCCATTTCGGCACCAGCATTAATTGACATGGTGTCGGAGCAGCATCCGTAGCATAAAAGTCGTTGCTGACGGTAGTCAGTAACGACTGGAGCTGAGTTGGAATCCATTTCCGGCATCGCAATACACATCGGCACGATTATACTTCCTACTGTACCGCGGCATTTATTCTGTGTATATTTCCATCTTGTTTTCTCTTTATTTTTGATGTTACAAATTATCGTGTATTGTGTTGTCCGGAATAAAGTCAATTATCTGATTGGTTAATAATACGACCATTATGCGAATTGAAGTTTAATCATTTGTGCGTGTTTCGCGTCGTGTAAACGTATTCACAACCTTTATGCGACCTATTTATGAACCAAAACCTTGTCTCAACCATTATAAAAGCGAACTTTGCTAGTTGCATCAACTAGCTCACAATCGTTATTAGCTTACAATGTTTTCATTGTCAGAAGAATTTTACTATTTTAGGCAGTCATTAATTAGTGACGTTAGCTAAAAAATAAAATTATGTAGTAATTTCTAACGTTGCATCAGATTAAGAGGATCAATTTTACTACAAATAGGCATGCATCTATCTATAAGATTAATACATATTTAGATCCTTATTTTTTAATTTGTCCGGCAAATAATATGGATAAGTAAATATAAATTATGACCTATTCAGCTTCAACCGCACTTCTTAAAACCAATGAAATGACGTCGCAAAATATTAAATGTGCAGAAAAATTAGGGTCAACGAAACAATCTATTTTTCAATAACTGAAGACACCTTATCTCTAGCAGCGGAGGGACAGGCTGATGGTATGGAAAGTAGCAAAACATTGAAATTATAAATTTAGCTGAAATATATATTGCATGTAACACTTTGTATCTTAAACAATAGATTAAGTAAAAGCCCGCCATTATCGGTCATCCAAAGTCTTGTCTCTGGTAATGACGGAATCCTCAAACTTGATCATGTATGTGGTGCCCTTGTGCCAGTGAGCGGATACCTTCGCAGGCTGAAATAAAATTTATTTCCTCTTTAATTAACACAGGATTCATTATTCAAGATAATTACACAGGAACAGGATACACATGCTCATTATAATGATGTGTACTTGAGATCTTGCACGAAAACATTAGCCATCGGGAATATTCGCGTATCTTCGGCAAATGTCAAATTCACTTTTGCCGTTTTGGGCAGTGTTTCAAACTTGTATATGACTTCGCGCGCTTACGGATACTCGGATACGCGATACGGAGGCCCTACTGTATACTCGTAGTTATATCTACATGCATTACACAATATAGATACTTATTATAATTATCTAGTATGCAAATATACATAAATAAATAAGACCTAAGTAGAAAAAATGTAATACGATTGTCTAGCAATATAGTGACTTGTTTATTAAAGATATAATGTCATTAGTTTTTCAAGGGAAAATAACAGCTCCATATATTTTTCTGCACTGACTCGTGACATGTTCATAAATCTCGTAATAAAGTATACAATTAGAGATACGGTAATTCATAGACGTGGATGACGCGTTCGGGTGTTTCGGGATTAACCGATGGCCAATGTTATCGTAAATGAGTCTGTACAAGGATAGATATGAGTTAATATACTCACAAATCCACTCTTGGTTAAAACTGCTTCTATGATGCCAGCATTGAATGTAGCACAGTTGAGGGAGCCCTTGTCTTTTGGAACACTAATAAACTTATTTACCTGTACAAAAAATAAGATATTTGATTTAAACATAGGCAGGGAAGACACAAAAATGATAGAAAACTGAATAGTCCTGTAGACAGGACTTGCTTGCATTACAGGAATTTTGGTCCAAATATGTAGTTAAACATTTTAGTTCTGCTGTCAGAGATATCTTGGACACAATTTCTTTTTAAACAGAATATCCCATACTTAAACATACACAACTGATGGAAAATATTTATTTTCCTTGTGGTTCAAACAATCATTACATTCAGTTTTGAACCAGTCAGTTTTTCTATTAGATAACTTGGATACTTCTTTTTGGGCAGAATATCCCCATAAAACTGAACAGTCCACTAGATTTGTGTTGCAGAAATTTTGTACCCAATAGTTGGACCATTCAGGTCTTTTGTTGGATATTTTGGACACAACTTCTTAGTCAGAATATCCTATACTTTAAACATAAGTGTAAATATATATTAGTTTATACTAAACATAGTTATGCAGGCAACATAACTGGCAGAAAAGTGGAAAAAAATATACAGGGGCTAGCAAAACACAAATACGACCTTGAGAAAGGTCTCCCTAGTGGTCCTACTAGTAGGACCACAACAAAATAATGGATGTGATCACTAGACATAGTATTATATGCACTATCAATATGCATGCAAATATGCACGAAAAAAGGCTTAAATATGCATTATATATACACTATCAGAAAAGAAACAACTTGGTGTGAGATCATTTTTTTATTGCACAAAATAAAAACACTGACATATATTTACACAATCGATTAATAGTTTTTATGACAATACAGTTCTCTAAATTATCAATTTCAAACTTGTGAGGTTTATCAGAAAGAATTAATATGTAGGCCGAAAGTGACCGCTCCACGTCGACACACGTGAGGGTAAAATTTGCAATTTGGTGCCATGTACACAGAAATTAAGACAGGTAAGTAAAACATTGATCTGCGGCATTTAATTGCATCAAGAGATGGATTTTTGACAAGAACTTGTTTTGAATCTTTCCGAAAATGAGTGTGGGTAGAAATTGGTAAAATTTTAGAAAATATGGTGGAGTTAGTCCGGTTACCCGCCTGGACTAACCACCATTTTTTCTAAAATTACGTTGGAATTGTCCACAGGAAGATTTTTGGTTTCGAGTTTTTCATTTATATTGGGGACCACTGAAGTGCATCTTAATGAGTGCTATATTCTTTTTAATTGAAGTCTCCAAATGCCAGCTGGCATGATGCAATCGCCAGGGCATCGGAACTGTAAAATTGACAAACTACCCCTTTTATGGCCACAAAATGCCGAGCATAGAACAAAACTGCTTTCAACCAGGTAATCCATCACGTTATTATTGGTTCCGTGAGTAATGGCACATTTGAAAGTTGTTCTTTGTAGGTCTGTATTAGAGATGGCAATAATGGTTGAAATTGGTTATTAGTTAATAGTTAATTGATAAAAAAAAATATCGATAATTTTATTGGTTGAAAATATTAGTTAATATTCTTATTCAAGTACCTAAAACATGTTGATGTTAATGATGATAAAGTCGAATATTCTACTTATGCATGTTAAATTCAATGAACTTTCCTTCATACTTGAACAGGCTTAGGACTGTCTAGCATTATCTTAGTTAGATATTTAAACATTTATACACGTAAGAACAGCTAGGCGTATTTAAAGTTCATTGATTTTATGTACATTGTTTTAGTATTTACCTACACTTTTATTTTCTTTATGGTTTTTGTACATTTTTTTTGTGTTGTTCATTTTTTAGTTTTTTTTAGTTTAATTTTTTTTTGTTGGTCATTTGATTTTATTTACATTTAAAAACATGATTTGGGCCACTCTTGTGATGTGGTGAGGCGGGTTCTTCTATCATTTACGATATATCCCGCCTTTGAAAATGCCCGCTCACGGGGCACCGATGATACCATTATATTACATTTGGTTTTGAAAATTTTGTATAGTACAGGATATATACATTTGTGTGTCCGCCACCATGTCAAGGGACAAAGTTTTCTGTTAATAACTGTCTCCTTTAAGAACAAGGTTCCTTTAAGGTTCCTTTAAGAACCTTTAAGAAGATAAGTCTTTTTTACAATACTTGCAAGTTGCGACTTTTTCTACTCCCACACACTTATCAAAATGGTTCCAAGTCTCATTATTCCGTCTCGGCATTTTGTAAAACAAACTTCACATTCAGGAGAAACACAACAACGACGACGCTACTTTGTTTTCAAGATACTTATTACAACTAACCAACCAATAAAAACAACAACGACTCGACTTTGTTTTTACTTAATAACACTGACCAACTAATAAAAATAACAACGACGCGCAACTAACCAACCAATAACCAATAACATTACCTACGTATTTGATAAAAATATCACATCACTTTGTTTAGAATAAAAATATCGACAACAGTAAATCAGTGAATAAATAAAAATAACAACGACGCGCAACTAACCAACCAATAACCAATAACATTACCTACGTATTTGATAAAAATATCACATCACTTTGTTTAGAATAAAAATATCGACAACAGTAAATCAGTGAATAAATAAAAAATGTGCTTTATTTTAAGGGCGATAGGCCATGCAATTGAATGCACTTAACTTTTTAAATATTCTTCACTACGGCTAACTTCAGTCCGGTCACCTGTACCTACTATCATGTCGGAAAAGGACGGAAGTAAAATATGTCAGCGTACAAAAATGTTCCATAACTATAAAACTTTAAAGTTGAAATTTAAATGCAGAGGCAGGCAAAGCGTGAGGTGAGGTCATCAACCCAGATTGAAGTTGATATTTTTATTCAATAACGTTAATTTTGTTTATTAAACAGAATGGTTGATTTTTAATATTAGTTAATTTTAATGGTTGATGGTTATATTTATCATCTCTAGTCTGTATATGTAACATTTCTGCGTTCTATTTTATGTTGACGCGTTTTTATTACGACTTTGCACTATAAATGGAAAGTCATAGAAATATGCAATAAAGGGTGAAAACTGAGAAATTTGCATTTTGCATATGCAAATGCATAATATAATCCTATGTCTAGTGACCACTTACCATGAGGTAGCCTGCCTGTGTGCCACTTCTAAAAAAAACTTAAAATATAATAAAGATGGCAACTTACTAATGCATCTTTCTCAATTATGTAATATGTTTTATCATCATCATTTGCATGTTCCAACTTATCAGCTTCTTTACCAAACAGGATCTGAAATTACAATTTATTTTTTGGAGTAAATATATTATTTATCATAAATTTCTCATCTCTCTTTATAGATGTTGATCATAACTCTGCTTATAAAACTTTCATGTGTATTTTTTTTGTGAAGTGTTAATTCTATCGTATAAGACTTTGATAAACTTATTACAGTGATTTTTTCTATAATTTATTTTATTCTATTTTCTCTAAAGGTTGTTTTTATACCTAATGTCCCACTGCAGGTAGGGTTGCCAGACATTCATCCGGCTTTAGGCTGACATGTCAGGCTTTTATCTGTACTGATGACCAAATATTTCATGTTTTATGACACCTACTATTCAAGTACTTTTAATCTTACACCTACTAATAAAGAAGCAATGTTTGTACATTGTATACATTCCCCAAAACGGCTCTAACGGTTTTGATGAACTTCGATCTAGCTAGTTCCCACTGCTAGGAAAAGTCTGCTTTCTGCAGAAAAAGTATACACTCAGATATTAAGTGTAAAAATATTTATTTCTTTGTCCAATTTTATCAACATGTGGCAAAGCCTGACCTCATGTCCAGCAAAGTCGCTGGACTTCCAACATGTCATGTACAACTTGCAAACAAATCATTGACAACCCTAACTGCAGGGCATAGAAGTGATTCACTAATGAGGGTACTGTCGGGGCATAATCTACTAAGGGCACCACTAATTGGAGATTGATGGATACATGGATACTGAAGCAATTCAGTTATAAATATTTAACTTACCTTCCACAGTGGAGATTTTATAAAAAGCAAGATGTTTAGTAATTTTATTTCACGTTTACTGTTTCTTTCTCTAACAAAATACAAATCCAACAGACGGGTACCCACATCTTGACCTATTTCTGACAACCTGCAAGTATAATGTGTCATTAGACAAGTGAAGAGATATGTGACAAACATGTAGTTTGTTGGTTTTAAGATTATACAAAATGTAAACAAAGAAGTAGTGATTGAACCTTTTTCGTCAAACAATTAATTATAAAGTGTTACTTTATGATAGATTGTTATACTGAGATAGCGAATAGGCTGAATCTCTCCATGAGCTCTGCTTCCGAACGAATCTGAATAGAGGGAGACGCTTCACGGTTCCATCTTTCTAATGCTAAAAATGGACTATAGATAGATATAGGGCGGACGAGCACGAAAACATATAGATGTAATTGGAAGTACAATCGGCGGCCTCATCACTAAAGCGATTTCTTTCAGGCAACCTTTGGGTAGTCTGTAGACGAATACAGGTAGATGGGCCAATAAAGAAATAATGTATGTGTCTATACATAATACATAGAGACATACATACATGTAAGTTTATCGACTTACTTATTTTGAAGTTCATTTATAGAATGTGATCGATTCTGACAATATTGAACAATTTCAGAGAATAAGAGAGCGTAAAATGCTAGCGACACTTCACCCTTGCCTTTGCTTAGAGGTTTGTCAAGAATAGATGATTTGGAGCGACTAGATGACATTATGATTTAGTTTGTAATGCAAGTATTAGATTATATGAGATTTGATTGTAAAAATCGCTTTTTATGGTGTCCTATTTAACAAAGAAAATTGTATCGAAATGGACGTGATATATTCTAATACAAATGTAGGAAACAACAAAAAAAACTTTAAAATTGACAATATTTTTTTTAATATATTTGGACACTGGTATAGCTATTTTTCCACACAGCAAATAATAAAACAATAATTGTTTTTACACGTCTATGTCCAGTCCCTTCGGAATAAGAGTCGTTCAGTGAAGCGACATTATGTAGGTTTACTTTAATTTGATATTTTTATTGCGTACTATTTGAAGATTTGACCTTGAAAGAGCACATATCTAATTAAAAGATGTGGTTTTGAAAGTTTCACGATGATTTTCAGTAAATGATGTATTCATATCATGATATATAATATATATCATATTATTATTTATTAGGTATCAATATTTTTAACGAAATTCACAAATGAATGAATAAAATTGTACTCTAGTTATGACAATTCTTCGATATTAATTTATTATCTTTATATCTAATGTTAACCTCGATTTCAAAGATCAAGACTAAAAAGTTTAATGACTTTTTATTAAGAAAGTGGCGGCATTCATGTAGGTATTTCCAAGATTTAAGTTTTAATGAATAAAAATCGCTATTTACTGTTATTATTCATACCTAGGCCTTAGATTAGATAATTCCAGACTAAAAGTTTGAATACTACTAGTTATTTTTGAATTATAAAAGTTTTATTCGTTTATACCGTTATTTATTCATTAATATAAACATATTTCCTCGAGAATTTGAACGTTCGTGATTACAGTAGGTACGTTGTTTTATAAAATTTACGTTGTTTATTTAACATTTTATCGAATCGGAACCGTTTGATGGTATCACACACCTTATATAAACTTATAATTTATAATATAGTACCTACTTGTATTTTTACTAGGCTGCAAAGCTGATCTTTATTTTTTATTTCATTAATAGAGCTACTTTATCATATATATAGTAACGCGACTTGAGGTAGCAAAAATGTTAATTTGTATTTTAAAATTTATATGTATCTCTATTCTATTATCTAAGTGTAGTTCCGTTCCAAATGAATTTGGCCAAGACGTAAACAAACATGGCGACCCATGGGCGGTAACTGATAAGGCTTCAAATCTATAAAGGGCAAACTTGTTCTCTCGATGAATCAAATTATGAATATGTAAACAATTAGCACCCCAATATTTAAATAGGCCGTGTCCTCAGGCCGTCCATGTTTGTTTACATTCTGGATAAATTGGTTTAGAACGGAATATAGGTACCTACTTTGTGCAGAAATGTTACTTTGAAAGAAGTTTTTCATCGATATCGGTCCATCAGCAATTAGTTTTATAATTACTGTTTAGTGATAAAATAAAACGAGACATAATTAACAAAATCTTTAATTCAAATAAAGCATTTACAATAACATTGTGATGACAAGGTACTTCATTATAATCAAACCATGGCAATTCCCAATCATTCATTATAAATACTATGCTTACTTCAAATCTTTAACATCTTCCTCAAATCACCACTAGGAAGGATTTCGGATTGATTTTACGATAAATAAAATAATTGCTCGTGAGAGAGTGTGTGACCTATCTATAGCTTAGCCTAGACTGGCCTAGAGCAATGATAGTCTATACTCTATTCATTGACGGATGAGATAAAAGGTAAACAAAAATGTAATAGAAATTACTTTATTTCATTTAATTAGAGTCTAGAATGAATCTTTAGTTCTTGTCTATGTTCTACCTAATATATAGGCTATAATAACCTGCAAGCGTAACCCCAGGAAAACGCTAGTGATAGGAATTAAGATTTAAAACTACTGTACTGTCTTTTTGTTTACCTTTCGTCTCATGCTATAATGAATATGGTATAGAGGTATTTATTTTCAACTCTCATTTGTTACAATGTGAGTTCAAAGCTCAGTACTTATATACCACAATTTCTACTACCTACACTGTAGAAAGGATTTTTCAAAAATAATTGAATATTTTAGTACTATAGTATAGTCGCAAAAGCGACTAGACTGTCGCTTATCCCGATTAAAGGGTAGCTAGAAGGACTCCTCGTTATGTGCGCTTAAAATGGTCGCTTCAGCAGACAAAAATTAGAGACTTCACTTTTACGGACGACCACCTGTAGAATATTACGTCTGTGGGTCGTATCGCATTAGGTAAATTGAATGTTTCATTATGGCATCACGCAAAGACGATGCGCGCTAAAAAGTTGTGGGTAAAAAAGTAGTTAATCGACAATAATTTTTGAGCATATAGGGGGCAATTAGAAAAAGATTTGAGGTATGCACAGAAACTAATTTAAATAAGAGAAATAATTGAATGAGCCGCAGAAAATACTAAATGGGCAGCCAATTTAAAGGTGGGTTAGGTTTAGATCCTCCGCTAACAATAAAGAAATAGGAATGCCGGGAACGTCGACTTTGTGTATTCTTAGTATTTTAAAATCGTTGATTTTTTTTTAATAGTTTGTTTTGTTGATCACGATTTGCTGCCCATTTAGTATTTTTTGCTGCTCATTTAAATAGAAGCCTTTATGGTCCGGTTATCGTAGGAAGAGCAATGACAGTAGTGTATTTAATTAATACAGTTTCTTTCTTAAGTCAATCATAACATAACAATAAAATAGAAAAAAAGGACTATAAAGATTTATGTCAGCTGTCAGAGCTGTTCCTATAATAACCGGACCATAATTAACAAAACTGATATATTCTATGAGCGTTTCTTTTCTATTTGCCCAAATGACAGATGGACGGACATTACGCGTTTACTAAATAAATAAAAGGCTAATGAATCAGTGGGCCACTAACTAACAAAGCTTTTCACGTTCTTAACACGGTTTTGACAAGGTTCAGAGGGCAGTGTGATATCTACGTTTATCTTTTGCAAATATACCGACATATTTTATCATTATCGAAATATTGTCGCTTGCTAAATAAGACTTAATTATGTGGAGGTATCAATTAATTAGGACTTATTTCTTGGTCACGGTATATGTAGGTTACTGTCGCTGTTTCGCTTCTCTTGGTACAGACTATTGCTAATTCACATCGACTGTATGGTTACACATGCCAACATTAGTCCAAAATGACAAACTTTGTCACGCCCCCGGATGCGCTGCTTACCTTTGTTGATGAAAGAATGGATTTGGAGAAAGGGTTGGGGACGTGGGAAGGGATAGGATGGGAATGGGCTCTGGCATATCTCACTCACTATCGAAACACGTACATACATGATAAAGTGGGAAATGCAGTACATTTCAAGGTTCAGATAGATCAATTCATCAAAATGAGAGCTTGAATATATAGGAAGTTTATCTGCTAACTGAAAAACTGCATCTCAATTGGTTGGATACTAGAATAAGTAACAACATATTGAAGCATTTGTCAAGCGAGGGATCGCACAATTGCAAATTTCTTTGCTAAGTTATTGTGGTCATTTCACCGTTAATATTTTTTGTTCCACCTAAAAGACTCGGGTCTATTTTACAATATTGAAGATGCGGTTGCGTCCGTTTAGAAGAATACTGAATAAATTAGCAATGAACTGCAAATAAGTGTGTTCAAATGCTCAATTAGCCTATTTTATAAACAGTGTGGTGAGGCTTGGCGGAGGCCTCCATCCAATAGCGGAGACACATGCGGTTATAGTATTTCTGTGGGCATATAGTAAACTCGTAATTGGAGGTCTTATGTTATATTTTCGCGAATCTATCAGTTTTGAAGATTACTATTAAAAACCTTATGTTTAAACCACGCGTCATAACATTAAAATTACAAATTGTGTAACAGGTACATTTTAACATACATTAGTAGTTAGTACGTTAATTCAATTCGAAATTCAAATTATCACTTAATTACTCTTTGTCGTCAAGATCTACATAAAAACAACGTTTGACTTTTATACCTTTGCACCCAAGAAAGAAAGAAAAATGGTTCCGATGGGTTTCTGTGTTTTCTTTGGTTCAAGATTTTTTTTGTTTGTATTTGTGTATATTACAAAATGATGTACGTATTTTAGCTCATTTCATGTCAAAAGGAACATAAAAAATGTCATAAATCTTCAATAAATAGAAATACTATTTGCGAGCAAAGATGATCACTCAGTTTACGATCTAAAATATATTATACTTATATCATAAAACCTGTGGGCAAAACCGATTGATTAACCGACATTTTTCCCAAAAAAATTGTTAATTACAACCAAAAGATTGTGATTTTTTATCTATTTCTACTTGTAAAATTGGTTTGCTGATGAACCATTTCAGAGAATTATATTAATGAGATTTTTGAACTCACATTTATCTTACTAACCGCTGAATTCTTAGTTTGGTACAATTCTTTATTCGGTATCGAATTTCAAAAAATGCCATTTAAATATATTTGTGATAACGTGACTTAATAACAGTAATCATAGTGACCACCGGTTAAAAACCACTGTTCTAGACAAACTTTCAAATCGAGTTTTAAAATCATAATGTCGTCAGATGTCGGTTTTGCTCGTAAGGCGACAAAATGGTCACAGCATAAAAATAATATTGACCTCTGAATTGTCGTCACAGCTCGATAATCTTTGCTCGCAATTATAGTGTGCACAAACTATAGAGTATTTTATGCGAAAACAATTGAATTAGTGTTTGCATGATAACTTGATAACTCTGCACGTGGCTATATTATAAATTGGATTTTATTGGTAACCGATCAATAAAATATGAAATTGAAGTAATAGTTACATATATTACGTCATTAAAATTATTAGGTACATTTTTTTAAATTATATATTTTCATAAATAATTATCAAGTTTTCTGTTCATCTAGCTAAACAACACATCAGCAGCAGAAGCAGAACAAATCAATTCATAGAAATAAAATTAATAACCTTGAAAAAATATTTAGTTATATAGAGATTTACAAATCAGTCTGAAAGAATACGACTGAATACTGAATCAAAGAACACGACCGCGCTACTCTGCTGATGTCATCACTAACACCGTAGTGAAATTACTTTACGCGTGAGTGACAGAGACAGCGATAGCTCCCGGCTACAAACATTATTAGCTTTCTAAATCAATTTGAAAAATATTTTAATATAGATTTATTTTCATCTCAAGTTGTAGGATTAAACTTGACACAATGTGTGTACTGTTAGTATGTCTGAGACCTTTCTATAGGAAACAGGTCATTACAGGACAGTGAATAAATACAGTTATCAAGCAAACACTTGACCAGTATCCATAGACAATTCATGCTTAGACCATAACTTTCGTCTCAAATCTTATCTACAATGAATATAAAATTATCATGCTTATATGTTACATCGTAACTAATCTATGAGTCAGTATTTACATTTTTTTCTAGCAGCATGTGGACTGGACTGTTTCTGCTTCAAGAAGGTTGAAGTCCATACCGTTTGGTCTGTTGAATCCGGTTTTTATACCATCCCATCCGTCCTCGACCTTATATTCTCCTGTTTGTATGCGATTGTATACCTCTTGCGCAACTAGAACAAAGGCTTCTTCAACATTTAAGCCTGTTTTCGCTGATGTCTCTACGTGGTGTAGACCTGAAAATCAAATTAAAATATCTATTGTGGGTGCAACTGTTGCTCTCGTTCATAACAGTTACCTCTCAGTACCGTACAGGTGTAGTGGGAAAACCTTATACATCGGAAATATTCATGCCCACGAAACATGTACATGTACGTACATTGGGAGATTTTTATGAAATGCATACTTAAATATACTCTCGGACACCTGAATCGAGCCACACTGCATTTTCAAATTTGATGTCCAGAAGCTTAAAAAAATGTAAAAAGTTTTTATACAGCTTTGAAGCTGCCATACTAACCATCATTTCAGTATAATTTTAATTCAGAGTACTGAAAAAAATGAGTAAATGTAACAAATCGTGTGTCCGCCTTTATCATGGGGAAGACTTGTATTGAATTTATAACAAAACAATGGTTTACCTAAAAAATCGTTTATTCAGTAATTTGTATTGCCTCCAAGAGCGTTTAGGACGGCCGTCATGCGGTTTGGCATGGAATCAATCAACGTCACTATGACGTGTTGTGGAATGTTCTTCCATTCTTCCTCGATAGAAGTTTTCAGATTCTGCAAGGTCTACGGAGCTGGGTGGTGAGCTCAAACACGCCTCTTTAGCTCATCCCATAATGCTCTATGGGATTAATATCTGGGGTTCTCGCTGGCTATTCTAATATTTTGATACCGACTCGAAGGTATTCCATGACGATTCCTGCAGTGTGGGCTCTTGCACTATCATGCATAAAAATGATATCTTGGCTAACAAACCCAGCATATGGCATCACATGAGTGAGACATTGACGAATGTAACGGTCGCCATTTAGTGGTGGCAGTCGTGGTCCCGTCACAACCTGAAGTCCAGTTTTGCTTTCTGAAGAAAATTCCTCCCCAGACTGTCCATGACTCTCCGCCATAACTCACTTTCTCTTCAATACAGCTGTGGATAAAACGCTCTCCTTGTCTTCGATACACCTTCCTCCTTCCATCATTACCATACAGCATAATGTTGGATTCATCAGTGAAGATTACCTGGCTCCATTGACGTTGAGTCCAACGCAAATGTTTGCGCGCAAACTGAAGGCGCGCCATTCGGTAAGCTAGTGTCAGTTTGGACCCATTGGCTGGCTTATGTGTTTTATATCACGTTCTTCGAGTCTCCTTCTAACAGTCCGAGCGTTAACAGCCACTCCATGAAAGTGTGGAAGCTGTTCTTGGATCTGTACTGAGGTCAAGTGACGATTTCGCAAGCTGGTCGTGAAGGTAAACCGATCTTATCTGTTCGTCGTCACTCGGAATCGTGGTCCGCCTGGAAGGCGAACGAAGCCGCCAGTTTCGAGGTATCGATGGTACCTCTTTGCATAATGACTTAAATGAAGTTGTGCACTCACATTTCGCTGACTAAGCCCAGACTCAAGAAGTGCCACAGCTTGCGCAGCTACTTCGGGCGCAGTCTTCATAATTTTAAAGGCAAAATCGGTTCAAATGTTAGGAAAAACCATTTAACGAAATTTTTATTGAAAAACTAAACCATTAAATAAAAAAGACCGCTCCAATTCAAACTTTCTCCTTCCTTATTTTTTTCAAAGCATTGAACTGACTCTGCTTTTCTTCTGTGGTTCAAGGTCTTGAATTCAAATTTGGAACAATAGCACACTAAAATGATGATGAATATGCCAGCTTCAAAACTGCACAAAAACTTTTATGATCTAACATTATTTTTACGTTTCCGGCCTTTATACATAAAAATGTAAGGTGGCTCGATTCAGGTGTCCAGGAGTATATCTATTTATCTCTCTCTCTCGCTCTCTATATATATATATATATATATATAACTAAATTAGTTAAAAAATACTTATTGGTCAGATTAAGGTAAGAGATAAGTGTTACATAGCTATGTGTTAGTGAAAATTATGTACATATGTTTAGTGAAAGTCGCTGAAGATGTTGTTTTATATGTGGTGAAAGCAAATTGTATCTGATAGTTCATTTTATAATGTGCAATAAAAAACACATTACCTCAGTGGTAACCTCGTGGTAATCTGAGTACTTAGTTATATAATTTCTCTATTAGAGATTTATTTTTATTTTTAATATAAATAAAGTCACACAGCAGTTATATTAGACAAAATTACAGGGAATGTTTTCAATCTTACTGCCAATAATGAACTTATTTTTTCTATCATATATAATATTTTAATTCAATAAATGCGAACAATATAACACTGAAACGAAACGAGAGATATGAATCTAAGGATATAATAGATAGTCGGAAAAGTTCGCGGACATTTTAAGCGCTCTTTTAGCACTTTTAAGCACTTTTAGTGCTCTCCGGCAACACAAACTGGCGGAAAAGTGATATACCGTTTGACAGCTGATTTTTTGTAATTGCGGCAAATTGAAATTACAAGTTAAAAGTTCTATCTCTTCATTTTAATATCGATAATTAATAAGGAAAAAATTAGATGTTTTACAATTTTTTTTCGAAAAGGGTATTAATGCTTCTAGTGCTAGAAAAGACATTTGTGATGTTTACGAAGTAGATGCTTTATGGCATATATGGGCAACGTCCGGCCCGCGGGCCGGATACGGCCCGTTACAGCTTTTTATCCGGCTCGCCGAACATTCGAACCATTTGAGTCAAAATTCACTGAGAATCCTACGAGGTGTAGATAAAGATTTTAATGTAACTGAAGAATTGCTGGCGCTACAACCGCTAAAAAGGACTACTACTGGACATTTTTGATGAGGTTCGAGCTGCTATCGATCAGTATGGTTTGCAGTGGTGTCGATTGGTTGGGGTTTGCACTGTTTGCGGCATTTCGAAACAAAAAGCAACTGAGCTGAACGTGGAAAAAGAAGATTTCATAATCCTCCATTGCATTATCCACCAACAAAACTTATGTTCCAAGTCCATCAGATTGCAAAATGTTATGAATGTGGTTGTAAAGAGCATCAATTTTATACGATCCCGTGCGCTTAACCATCGCCAGTTCTAAGCATTTTTGGATGACCTCTTTTCAGAACACGATGATGTGACTTACTATTAAGTAAGGTGCCTAAGCAAAGGCAAAATGTTAAAAAGATTTTACGACCTCAGACAAGAAATAGCCGATTTTATGGAAATCAAAGAAAAACCACTGCCTGAAGTCAGTGATCCAAAATGGGTGTGTGACTTGGCATTTCTGGTGGACGTCATGGGACATTTAAACGATTTAAATTTGAAACTACAAAAACAAGGTCAGGTGGTGAACGAATTGTACAGCCATTTAAAAGCGTTCCAGAACAAAATTTGTTTGTGGGAAACACGAATGCGATCTGGAAACTTACCATTTTTCAACTCTATCCCGTCATGAAAATATTGCTCATGCTCAATGTGCTGAAGAACTGATATTACTGTCGGAGCAATTTTCAAATAGATTTGCCTACTTTAAGAACATGGATAGCAGCTTTAACCTATTTGCTACTCCGACAAAATGTGACGTAGGAAAGGCCCCAGCACACCTGCAAATGGAGCTGATTGAGCTACAAGAAGACATACTATTGAAGTCGAAATTTGAAGATGTCGCGCTGAGTGACTTTTACAGGGCATACCTTGTTGAGGAAAGGTATCCACATCTGAGAGCATTTGCAAGAAAACTGATTTGCGCATTTGGAAGCACATATAAATGTGAACAATTTTTTTCAGTGATGAAAACCAATAAATTGAAGTGTCGAACTAGGCTTACTGATGAAAATTTGCAAAATACTTTGCGCCTGTGTATTAGTGGGATTGATCCCGACATTAATAATCTTGTTGCTCAAGTTCAAGTACAAGCTTCCCATTAATGTTAATAATAATAAATAAATAAATACACTATTAAGATCACATTGTAACTTTGGCTTACTAAATAAACGCATAAAATAAGATAAACGGTTTTTTTGTATACACAACTATTACCTACGGCCCGCGATATCATGAACGTCTGACAGTTTAGCTCGCGATTTCCCAAAGGTTGCCCATGCCTGCTTTATGGTATCTAAAACTACTGCAAAAAAATGGTTCAGTCGATTCAGGTCTGGTAATTTTGATGTGAACGATGTTCCTCGCTGTGGTCCTCCTATTAAGTAAATGTTGATATTATCATTGAAAAAATTAAAGCAGATCGCAAAATTGCACATAAGCAGTCATCAAATTGCAGAAGTGCTTAGCATTTACCACTCAACAGTTTTGGATCACCTGCACAAACTGAATTATGTATAAAAAACTACATGTTTTGGGTGTCACGTGATTTAAATGACAAACTTGGTGAATAGATTTTCAATATGCGAGATTTTGCTAAAACGAAATGAAATCCATTTTATTTCTGAAGAGATAGATCAGGTGATGAGAAGTGGATCACCTACAATAACAATATTCGAAAACGATCTTGTTCTAAGCAAGGTAAGCCATTACAAATAGTCCCAAAGCCAGGCCTCACTCTGAACAAAGTCATGTTATGTGTATGGTGGGACTGGAAAGGAATTGTGTATTACGAGCTTTTGCCACATGGCCAAACGATTAATTCTGATGATAAAATTGAAACAAGCATTCGAAGAAAAACGCCCAGAATGAGTGAATAGAAAAGGTGTAGTTTTCCATTACGACAATGCACCAGCGCATACGTCTTTGATAACTTAACAAAAATTTATGGACCTTGGGTGGGAAATTTTAATGCATCCTCCATATAGTCCAGACAGCACCATCAGTTTATCATTTATTCCGCCCTTTAAAAAATTCTCTAAACAAAGTAAAATTACTATCAAGAGAAGGCTATATAAACCATTTAAATCAGTTTTTCGCTTGGAAATCCCAAAATTTTTATAGCGATGGGATAATGGCTCTGCCAGAAAAATGGCGAGATAGTCGAATTAATATAAATAAATAGTAATACAAAAAAAGTCTTCACTATGAACAGGCCGCCAACTTATCCGAACATCTAATATATCACACGTCACGTCTAGCTCAGTAGCTCAATTAGCTCAATGATATAGATAGAGTGACTGAGCGAGAGAATTGATTGAATGAATGTTTTGCTCCTAAATCAGTTATCTTTTTATCGTTTTACCAGATCTTATATTTTAATTGGTTTTGAAAATACTCATTCTAAGTTAGCAAGCAACATATTATAATGTAATTTAACCACAATTTCCCTTCATACCTAACAGGCTTAGGATCTAGGTAACCAAGTTAAAATATAAACAGAACAAGGGTATCTCTAGATTGGCATTTTTAAAAAGTGAGTTAAAATATATTATATGTATACATATTTACATATTTTGTGTGTACAGGGATGGCCAGGTATTTATATAGTAACTATTTAGTCCTTCAATATTATAAATATAATAAACTTTAATAATAAAATAAATAATAATATAAAATTAATAAACAATAACTATGATTTTTTTAGTTATCACAGCCATACTTTTCACACAAATCACAACACAAAACAGGATTTCAACAGTATTTACAGTTTCTTTTTATTTATAATTCACATAAAATTAGTTAAATACTGAAAAATTTAAATCTTTGGTTATACTTGTTAAATTGGAATTAGAAAATAAAAATTAAAGTATAAACCATAAATCCTACATTTAAAGGAACTTTTATAAAATTACAATTTATATGTAACTCATGCCACAGGTAATTCAAAACTAAAAAGGTAATTTAAAACTAAAAAGAACCATTCTTAAAAGTTTCAAATTGAAACCTTTGTTTATATAAACCTTATACAACATAAACATTGGAAAAGATATGTATTGTGCATCCACTTTGACTACATGTGTATACTGTGTATGATGCAATAAAATATGTATGTTAAACATATACCATAACCTTCATTTTGTATTTCAAATGATAAATATATCTCTCTATCCAACGCAAGTCCTTTGCGTCCTGAGCGAGAACTATACATGAGCTAGATCACATTGTCCTTTGAGTGAGTGAGCTAAATGTTTGCATCCTGAGCGAGAACTATACATGAGCTAGATCACATTGTCCTTTGAGTGAGTGAGCTAAATGATATAATAACAGCAGCCCTGAGCTAGATAAAGACTGATTCAGATTTAGGTGAGCTAGCTCATTTTCAACACATCATTATAAAAACTGAGAGATCATTATAACCTTGCCATAAGGATCAAATTTGAACAATATCAACCTATAATATCCCAATACAGGGCACAGGCCTCACTAAATAAATCTAGTTAGTAAATCTTTTGTGTTATCATCTACTATGCAGATAGTGATGGATGCACATGCTAGATTTTTTAAATTTGTACACGCTCAATAAACTTTGTGTTGTAAATCTGGGCTGAACGTTTATATTAAAGGTTTTTGTTTACATTTTATTTCAGACTCGATTTACAATATAAAGTGTGTACAAAATGCGAAAGTTTAAAAGATATAATGTTCGATAAATACTTTTTAAATTTAAAGATCAAACATTAAATTTTTATATTTTCCAGGAGCAATATTCATATGTATTGAAATTTAGTCTGACCGATTCTCTTATATTTGACGGTAAACTTTGGTTCTCTTAAAAACTTACCATTTTCCTCTGCAAACATCCTAGCTTCTTCACAAGAGACTTCCCTCCTTGCACCGCTTTTATTGTCTATGCCAACCAGATCCACTTTGCATCCGACCAAAGCAAACACTGGCCGGTGAGGTTCTATGTGCCGTTTCGCCTCCATCATCCAAAGAGGTATATGTTCAAAACTCGATCTGTTGCATACATCGTACACTAGTAACGCACCAACGGAGTTTCTGTAGTAGGACTTTGTAATAGACCTGAATCTTTCTTGACCAGCTGTGTCCCAAAGCTGCAGCTTAATTCTTGTCCCATCTTGCACTTCTATAATCCTCGCGAAGAAATCAACACCCACTGTAGGATCGGATAACTGCAATTTATTGCGTAGTTTAATTCCTCTATCCCTTTAATCAACATTTTATCAACATAAAAATAATACATACCTCAGCGAATTTCCCATCTGTAAAATATTTTAGCAGAGAACTTTTCCCCACTGTGCTGTCTCCGATTAAAATAAGTCTAAATTGGTAGTCAAATATGGGATCAACCATTTTAATAACACTTCCCTAGATAACATAAAATCTGAAACAGCAACAAAGGTTTTGTCAAAAAATTACGTAGGTATTATCAAGTGACTTGACTTTTTGTTTCTGGGGGAATAAACAATGAATGGATGGAATGAATGTACCACTCTAAAGTACTATTGAAAGTTTTATCTGTCAGCCCGCATTAATAGATAAGGATGGCGCTAGTAGTCATATAATTTGAACGGGAGTGAACGAGACATTTATTTTAGTTTTAGTTAGACTTTTTTTCTGCATATATGGCAATAGTGCAATTAGTACATTCTGCCAATGTCAAGTTACCTTCTTAGTAAACAATTTCATAATCTAGACTTTAAAAAAAAAACCAAAACGTATCCTGTCAATGTCCCGTCCAAGTAAGTCAGGACTCAGGAATCGTTCAGAAAGCGATTGTAGGTTTACTGAGGACAGAAGAGAACACGAGAAATGTACTTCCACGCCTTTATTTAATTATCACAAACACCATTCAACAAAATCATTTTGAAGTTTAATAAACTACCACTATTAGACCATAAATGCCTAATACACAATTATTACAATTATCAAATAAAAACTCAAGTTCACTTCTCCAGTTCCCGCCAAAAAGTCTAGTTTTTAATTCAATCGCAAAAGCATTCTCTCCTCTTGTCAGTAAATATCGGTTATAATCGGTTTTAGAAATCTGCTATTTGATTACACTTTTACAGTATCGAATAACGTGATATATTGTAAATTACATTAGACATTTTCTCACTTTAATTTTTTTGCATTGATTTCAACTTTAGTGCACAAACAAACATTGTACAAAAGGCGGACTTAATACCTATTGGCATTCTCTGCCAGTCGAACTTTGGTTAAAAAGAAATATGAATCATTGAAAATGGCTACTAATAGTACATATGATACAAATTCAAGGGCGTTGCCAGCCAACGCCAGCCAATGAGCCAGGGGGGGCAAGATCAGAGAGAAGATGGGAGAAATGTGAATTGTAGATACAAATACAATTTTTTTCGAATCTCTAGAGGGAGGCAATCGTCGCCAAGGGGGGACAGGGGGGGACCCTGTCCCCCCTTGGTGACGCCCTTGAATAAAATGCACATATAATACCTAGGTACAATAATGCATTATATATATATATACATATAAATACATATCTAAATAAATTATACTATACATTAATATTTTCATCATATTCATCTTTCAAATTCACTCTTTTGTCAGATGATTATTTTTAATAGTAATTAATAATTCTATCGATTCCTCTATACTTGATCCAGCACCACACGATTTTACAGAAAAACCTTTTTTAAACAATATCGAATATGGTTTTACGATTAGTTCAAATTGCTGAACATCACTATTGTAAAAAATGCCGAAAATTATTAGCAACACATTATTGTAAATGTCACTCACTTTAGTCTCCGGGTTCCGGCATTAAAAACGAACTTTAATATCTACAATAATCAAAATCTGTTCACATGTTTTATCCAAAATTATACATTTACATAAGTTTCCTTTTAATTTCTAGTGTTTATTAGATACCTCGTTTAATCGAGTAGATAAATCGTTATTTAGATATAACCCTATTATTTTACTGGCTCCTTAAGAAAGGTGACTGAACGCGTCTGGTGTAATTGAAATAGTTATTTCTACGATATATATGTCATTAAAATAGGTAATAAGCGATATGGACGTAAGCTACAATTTGCGTGTTGTGTAACTGTAAATCTTTCAGATAACTGTGCTTGACTAGAAGTCGTCATGAGTTTCAGCCAAGGTCTTGCTAAAATGAAGGAAACTCCAAGTGAATTCTCTGAAAATAAAGCTAAATCTACGCCAATCGGTAAGTTTAATACACCTTTTAATGAACATAACTGTAGAGGCATAGCGACATGGACGACTTTTGTGTAATTAATAAGTTACCTTTATCAATCTTACAATAACAACATGTAATATCCCACTGCTGCGCCACAAGCCTTCCTTATAGCTACGAGAGGGGTTAAAGAGCTTTTACGAGTTGGCAAGCCAATTTTTTTTGGGTTATTTAAGACTCATGGCTTGTTTTCAGAATAGACCGTTTTGAGTCTTTTGTTCAGTAGTTGGCTTTCAAAGTTGGCTTTTAGTAAATTCGTATATGCAATTATATATGAAAGTGCAATGTGGTGGCTGGATGAGAAGAATGGAGGATCATGTGTGGTGGCAAACCTTAGGCATTTATTTCACCATCCGTGAGTTTAGACTTGAGAACTAGATAAATAGAAGTTCTCTGGTCTTAGAAATAATCAGTTATGTTTATAGCATACTTCAAGTTGTCTAGCCTCCATTGCTGGATACAGAGGCCTCTTCTAAGGACCACCACTACACATGGTCTTCTGCTCTTCTCATAGAGTGGAGTGGAGTCAACTGATGACTTTTTCAAGTTGTCAGTCAACATGACCAGCAGGTGTCCCATTCTATTCTAATCAGACTCAGAAATGATCTATTTCTCTAGACCTTAGTTCTAAGTTGTAAGAAACATTTTGGTTTAAGAAACCACTTTTATTATCTTATAGTTAAGTTTCAAGGGGTGGGGCATGTTTCATAAGGTTCTGACTCTAAATAAAAACCAAATTAGTATTCTTATAGGTTTCCTAACAATTAATGCAGACAGGAAGTATCTTCACACAGTGGTTATTTCTGAAACAACAGTCTGTTAATTCTGTCACGGAGAGCTGGAAACTCCAGTCTATGGTACCTTATGACTGTCCAGCTTTGATTCAGATGAAGCTGTCATCGAGTGGTCACTTCTTGATTCTGGTTTCATCAAAGTGCTTGAACTAATGCATAGAGACCTATCATATGGTTAATGATACATGTGGATGTCTGTGATGAGTTAAGGGGGTCATACATAATAGATTTTTTAGGTTTTTGTAGCTGGTGCAACTACCTATTAATCTTGTGCTTGCATACATCTCCTGCTGAAAGCTTACCTGGAAAGGATTGAAAGAAAGAAAGTGTTTTATTTGACAAGCACAACACACAAAAAAATAATTACTTCATCAATGCTATAATACATACCTTATCTAGTTAGCCCTTGACTGTGTGTCACGATGACAAAAAGGTTAATTGGCTCAGCATGATGCCGCAGAGCAGAATTTGCAACCACAGCTCTTATATTCTGTCTGCACTTTATTGACATGTAAACATCGATGAGGACAATTAACTGTATCTAATTTTTATAATAACCAAATTCAGTACCATCTACCTATTTTTAATATTGTTATCAATTTATTCCTTACCACCCAAAGGTTGCCTGGAAGATATCACTTTGGCGATAAGGCTGCCTATTGTATTTTTCATGTTACGTGTTCATGTCTTTTCGCATCATGTATTGGTGTACAATAAAGAGGGTATCTATCTATCTACCCACTACACGACCATATACAGGACTACATATACAGGACGAGTTCATATAAATTGTGCAAATTACATGACAATAATTATATTATAAATTATAATATGTACATGACTAATTAAATATATATTATAAAACAATTTAATTAAAAATATTGTCCATTAAGTGTAAATAGATTGCTTTAGTGATAACCTGATAAGGCTTACCTTTGGTATTTAATTAGTGATTTAAATTTTTGTATTATTTCATTGTATTCTTTGGTGTGTAATAAATTGTACTTTTACTACTTGTGAACCTTTTAGGCCTAAGGAACCCTCAATAATAATGATGATAATAAGAGGCATGTTTATTGTTGTTAATCCATTTTTTCACCACCCATGTTTTGTTCTTAGCAATGGTAGCACCGGAGGTGAAACAGAATGCTGATGATATTGGCATAACTAAGACTTGTGCAGTTTTGGGCTGTGAAGACTTTAAGAACTTGGATTCAGAATCATTTTTCAGGTATATCATAAGGTTTATTTTTATTTTTCAACATAAAAAATATCAAAGACAATGTCGAAATCATTTTGTCTACTTCCTTGACAAGAAGTTGCTAAGGGGTAATTTTTAAAATATTTTATAGCATGAACTTAAAAGTTCTGGAATGAACTGCTAACTGAGGTTTTCTACTGAGCTACAGCTACATCTTCAAGAGAGTCCATCCTGTAAGGTTGGCGGCGACATGTAACTCCTCTGGTATTGGAAGTGTCTATGGCTGATAGTGACCACTCTTTAAAATATAAAATATCCACTTAAATCAGAGAATTTTGGAAGGGGGACACTGTGCAATCCCATACCCACTGGCTGCACTCAACTGGCCACATCCCCTCTCATAAAATATTACCATAAAATGTACTTCATTTCCCAGTTTATCTTATTCCCCCAATTTATGTATGTGTTTTGTTAGTGAGTGGGATATTCTAGGGCCCATTCCCAGATTCTGTTTCCATTTTTCCAACCCTCTCTCCAAATCTACTCCTAGATCTTCAAAAGTAAGCAGCGATCCATGGGCATGTCAAGATCTGTCTTTCTCAACTGATATTGGCATGTATCGCAGATGTCGCAGGGCAACAATATTCACTTACCAACAGGTGAGCTGTCTACTCATCTGATATCTTCTTCCTTTATAAAAATAATAAAGAATTTAATGTCTCTGCAGGTTTCCAGAAGACCCCAGCTATAGACAGATATGGACAGATCTAACTGGTCGTAACAACTGGACACCGACTGACTACTCCTACATCTGCATACAACATTTCTCCGTTGATTGCTTCATGTGTGATACAGATAACAAGATGGTGCTTGTTAATAAAGCTGTACCCTCATTGAAGCTGCCTAGACATGTTTTAGAGGTGTGTATTTATTGTTAGGCTAAAGACCCAATATACAGATCATTTGGCTGTTGCAGTTGCAGAAGTAGTAACTTAACCAAAGCAAAAAAAGTAACTTGTGCAATTGGCTTGACTTGCTTGTAAGTATTTAAGTACTTTTTGATACATACTTTTTTGATGACTTGATCAAACCTTTTTTTGTGTCGAGCAACTGTGGGCTAAAGATTTTATATTTTAAGATATTTAGTGCTTCTGTTACTTTAAAAGTAGCAGATGTTTATTGCTACTTTAAAAGCGTGGGTATGTTACTGACAGTACTTATATACGAGTATTCTGTTAATTCATAATCATTACGAAATAGTGAAAATTATAATGATGATTATTTATTAAAATATTAATCAATACCAATGAAATTAATAAAATAAAGCAAACAATGATAGACGACATTGGGTTCTTCAAGAAAGCTGTGAATAGGATTTTGCAAGGTCGGCGGCGCGCCCGCATACACCCTGGTGTTGCAGGTCTCCATGGGCGGCGGTAACACTTACCATCACGTGGGACCGCTTGCTCGTCCGCCCTCTTCTCTATAAAAAAAAAAGATGCATGGCGAATGATAATATTGTAAGTACATACTTATAATTGAATAATATCATAAATAGATGGGTACTTTTTATTCAACATTAAATGATTAACATAACTTTTTATACTTTCGCGTTTCGTACACATTTTTATATTGTAAATTGGGTCTTAACGCGTGTAACAAAGGCATTTGTTTACTTTTTATTTCTACTCGACGTTTCACCACGGGTTACACCAGCCGTGGTCACGAGTTCAGTTGTTGAGTTAATATAATAAGTTTTATTCGATTTACAATATAATAAGTGATTAATTCCATGATTTCATTCAATTATAGGTTGAGTACATAGATGAAGAATCCCTTGACAATGAAGAAGAAGATTTCGAAATGGCAACAGATGATGAAGAAATGCCTACAACCAAACAAACCATCAATGGCAATGTGAAAACTGAATCAAACAGCATACCACAACCAAAACAAATTGAAGTTGACAACACAGAACTTCTAAAACTATTTACAGAAGTCCAAAAAATGCAAAGACAAGCAGTTGGTCTTAAAGACAAGTTGAAATGCAACATGAAGATGCATAATCGTCACACAAGATCTTTAGAACGGCTAAAGGAAATTATAGACATCAAGAAGAATGTACTAGAAAAAAAGAAAAAGAAAAGATCGCGTATATTACTATCTCTACAGGACAAAATAAGCGAAGATAGAAACGGACTTGTTCTAGCAATGCCTACAAGACATACAGACACCTTGAAGAACTTTGCATTAAGTATCTACAAGTACTCACCCCAAGCATACATTTACATAAGGAATATGCTAAGAACTATGTTGCCAAGTACAGATGTGTTGGATTCGTGGATACAATCGGGTTATCAAGGGAAAAATGTTATGTTGAACAATAATTTGATAAAAGTTGTGGCCGAACAAACTGATATGGAACTGTCGTGTAAAGTGTCTCTAGGTTAGCAGTGATTACTAAGTGTTATTTTGGACATTGCGAATAAAATGATTCTGCATTCTATATTTCGTGTTTTTATATAGTCTATCATAAAACATTGAGCAAAATTGAGCTGTATTCTTTTCATCCCCCGTAAATTGCAATAAACACCCCTTGAATGCGGGGGATGTAAAGGGTGCAGCTTAATTTTGACGCCGTATTCGAATTCAGCAGCCCAAAAAAATCTACTGGAACTCATTGGCAAACTGATTTGTCCCTTCAACCATCGATTCAAGAATCGAAAAAACTCGTATCCTTTATCAAAAGCTATCATTTCCACAAAAAAACAAGTTGCCACCTCGTCGTTTTGACTGCTTTTTGCGGTCAATTGCACTCAATGTCAATTGCAGTCTGGATGACCTCCGGTCAACCGGACTACTGATAGTAGGCGGGAATTGATAGGTCTTTTGACGAATCGTAACTTTTGTTTCTTCCCCACTCCCGCCGAGTAACAGGGGGTTTCGGAAAGACTGCGGGAGAGGGTCTGGAATCGAGTGTCGGGATGGCGCCGCTGTCCTCTATCTAATCTAGCCCGCAACTTTATGCTTCAATCTCTTCATTAGAACACATAACAGACGTAGTTTTTATTTTCTTAGACTATCCTTAAGACGTAACTTAAACCTAGACACACAAATGCAAATATGGAAAGGTAAAGGAAAGGAAGGATAGGATTTTGCAAGGTCGGCGGCGCGCCCGCATACCCCCTGGTGTTGCAGGTCTCCATGGGCGGCGGTAACACTTACCATCACGTGGGACCGCTTGCTCGTCCGCCCACTAATCTATAAAAAAAAAACATTAAGTAAAGAAACATTGATATAAATAGAAACAAGGAAAACACAGTCTACAATAAGCAATCAACATTATTATATACATGAAACATAAACATTAAAACACCTTATAATAGTAAATAAGGCATGTAACCAACATCACATAATCTCGGAGAAAAGGAGTTCAAACCCCTTTTATATGGTTCTACTGCCCATGCTCCGGAGTTCGCCCGATGCTCTTCACTCCTTGCGCAATTTCATTCAGACAACTTTCGCTCAGAGACGTGCCCTAAAGATGGAGAGCCTGCACGCCTCCATCACCCGCCTTGCTTCCACAATGTTCGCCCGCGTTGATGCGTCGCGTCTGCCCCATATCAGGGGTTTGGCACTACACGCGCGGCCTCCAGAGAGCAAGGCCAACCCCAAGGGATTCCCAACCCGGAGACCGTCCGTATTCTCGGACAGAGGCGAAACCACTGAAGGGGGCCCAGCCCCGACCAGTTAGTTACCTCCACCCCCGTGAGGGGTGTGTGAGAAGGCCTACAGGCGTGCTATGCTAATGCACACTACGTGCACTGATTCTACACTATTATGCCGGCCTATTGCAGTTTATAGTCCATTTCCCTTGGCACATTGTTCTACACAAGCACACCACACTCTCACTTGTTCATGCACTCATTAGGTATTCTGTCGTGTACAGTATTATACCCATCGTTAACATCATTGGTATCATGATTTTGAAAATATTTTTTTTAAATTTCAGGCTACTTCTCTAGTGCCTTGAGCGCTTTAAAGCGCTCACATTTTTGTACCGTTCTTTGCCGGAGCGCACATATGCGCTCACCCCCCCGTCAGGACCCCCGTCAGGAACTCACGCAAAAAATCCACACGCATTTTGTTTAAATTCCGAATATAATTCGAAATAAAATCTGTATTTCATGTATTTTTTTTATTTTGTATCATATTTTCAATGCAAATAATTTAAAATAAGGAATCAAATAAAAAATTTAGGTTATATAACCGGGCACGCACTAGTCTGCACGTCTGTTATTCTACTTCAGTCTCGCTCTCGATACTCGCACGCACACACACAGAGAGAAAGAGAAAGGCGTATAGAGGGGGTAAAAATCTTACGTGACGTTACATTTTCTCTCGAATCACATCTACCGCAAGCCGCGTAAAGGAACTTCGTTCCAAAAAAGAATTGTGTGCCAGAGCGCATATGTGCGCTCCGGCTGTACAAACGAACTGTACAAAAATGAGACCACAGATGTGCACTTATAGCGAAAAGTTAAAACAAGTATTGTGAATTGAAATGTCTTCTTTTCACTACAAATTCTAAAGTTTGGGCGGTACCTATCATGATCCGACAAAAACAATTTGTGTGTACCTACTGCCTTTCGCATCATCTATGTTACAATGTTGTCCATACATTTGTATTTCTTTGTGTTGTATTTCTTCTATGATCTGTAACGTTTAACTGTATACCGTAGTTAGCTAAAAGCTCTCTTCTTTTTGTGTTTCGAGGATTCTGTGATAAAAAGTCTATATTAAAATCCCCCATATTAAAAAGTTTGACAAGGTAATTTCTAACTTTACTAAAAACACATTGAAGTTTAAGTTTGGTGCTCTGTATAATACAGAGAATTACAATATCAGGATCTTTTACACAAATCTCGTAATGTTTTTCGGTAGATTAATCTTACATTAGTTTAAGATTATCCCGTTTTAAGTAATTTTTGCATAATATACAAGAGCCGCCTCCCCATATTATTATTTCTGGAATAAATAGTGGCTAATTTATAGTTGTTTAAAATTAAAAAGTGTTATTCACCTTTTATTATACAATGTTCAGCTAGGCAGACGACAATGTCTTTATTAATTTTAGCAATTTCTTCTAGATTTAGAAGGGAAATCTCCAGTTCATCGTTTTTATTCAGTGCTCCTGCAATTTCTAGTGTAGTATGTACTGCATTTTTATTATTATTTTGAGTCTCGAAAAAACCTTGTATCCTTAGCTTTTAGTCCCTTTTGGATGTTAATTTTTTTGTTTGTACTGTAATGTGCCTGTTAGATGTCCATTTTTGTTGTTTTTATCATTTTGCACGGTAGTTTGTCTAATTTTATCGAGATAATAATAGGGAATGATAACCGTTTAAATTAACCGTGTTCCGTCACGTTGTAATTTAATATTTATAATCCTTGTATTCACTCGTACTCGTAGACATATTTTATCGCGTTCTAAATTGTACATTAATTTAATTCTACTATTTAAATTAGTTCATTAATCCTTGTATTTCGCCTTTTAACGGCGAGCGTTCCTTATATCTTAGTAATTAAACTTCAACTTAGTATTTCGGTTGCCCAGTACGTCCCAGTGTATATGTACGTCCCTAATGACGTAAATACTCCCAGTTACCTACGTCATAAGACCTTGTCCCGGGGCCAAGCAACCCCGGATCACTTACTTGGCCACCGCGTAATACTAAACGGGATACATTGACGCCGCCGCTTTAACTCTACCACTCCTGGCTGACCCCACCGCTCTGGATCTGGATTGGCGTCGCAGTGATGGACGCCGCTTGGCTGACGTCGTTTCTCTCCTGGTTGACGCTGCCGCTCTGGGCTGACTGGTTGACGCCGCTACCCTTGGTTGGCGTCACCGTCCTTGTCTGGGGCCACTACACTTATCGGGGGCGTTGCCTTACCGGTGCCGCCGCCCCTTTTCCACCACTTATACTTATTTACGGATAATTTAATTAATTACTTTTAAAATTCTGTCAATTCTCTGTTAGGCCTTTTTTATTTTTTTGGGGGAAATATAAGCTATTGCAAGAATAATTGACTTCTTTCCATCTCAATAGGTAGTTCTATTTTTGCTCTGTACCTAGTTTGGACGACAGTAGGTACCTACAGGGCCGGCAGGTTATATTAGGCCCGAGTGGGTAGTTGGCCGGAAGGGGGTACCTACAGTCCCTCAAGAAATTGTATATAGAGGAATTACTCTTAAACAAGAGAATTTTATAGGAATAACCTTAATGGAAATAATTTAATGGCTCTAAATAACAATGAGGCTGGGATATAATTTTAAGTAAAATAAGATACATAAAAAGAAAATGCGTCTAGACATGGATTTTTCGAGCGACGAGGAAATCCCTTTTCGGTAACTTTTCATCAAAATCCGAGTGGGTACTTTACCCATTGGGAAAATTCCTAGTGGGTAGAGCTACCCACTATATCCACATTATCCGCCGACCCTGGGTACCTAAAGCTAATAATGTCAGTTAAGAAACGTGTTCGCCGAAAATTTTTAACTACATTTATATCCAAGGACGTTCTGAAAGCCAAGGTAGGTAGGTACCTATAAGAAATGGTACCCTACATAGGTAGGCAAGTACTCTTGTTTTTATGTGTAATAATTCTCATAATTACTGTGTAGTTATTGATCCTTTGGTGTTGATATTTGCATCTACTGATCGATGCTTATTATTTTGCATAAGAGGAGACTCAAAGACTCTTCTAGCTCATATCGGTTGTCAACATGAAGTCGAGTATCAACCCAAACATGTTTCCTTAGGGATTTCAAGTTCATATACCTACCTACTCGTAGGACCAAAAGATTTATATGATCTATGAAATGCATAACTTTTTGAAACTCCAATAATGGAAGATGATATGTTACTTTGTTCTATCTTTACGTACCTATTATCTGAGTACGTGTTTATGCACATATATCTAATATGCATAGTTACTATCTTAAGTATACATTGGAAAAAGCTATAATTTCACTTGCGAATGTGCTACTAGATAGAATCCGAAACGAAACGTGTCGTAGGTAATATCTGTATTGTTTTTGTGTGCTTATTTATTATTCAATTGCAATTCCATATGATCCGCATGTATTGATTGCTACAGGTCAACTTGTATTCAACAGCGACTTGACATAAACCCTTATCTAGCGATAGATTGAGCAAAGTAATACATCTTTCATTAATTTATTGCTAAAATTTTTAAAAGAAATGCCAATGAATATTAATATGTTCAAGTCTTTTAACAAATGCCAACCAATCTGTTCGATCGAACGCTCAATCAGTGTTTATCAATATACACGAAGTACCTAAAAGTTGTCAAGAAATTAATGCTGTTATTCTGTTACCGAAGGATAAAGTCTGCGTGGAATGTGACAACCAATCACAACATCCTGGTGGCTCCTTTCCCGGTGACTCTATTTTCAAAAGGAGTGACATCTGTTCAAAGTTAAATCTCACCAATTGCGCAAACAATCCACTAGCTTTCGAAAGTCTGCACGGATTTTACCAGACCTCGTCAGATGTCGTTGTAACGATTTAGGACTGCGTCGCTAAAAAGAGAAGGCTGTATATGAAACGAAACGGAATAGGCGAGCCAAACAAATGGTTCCGGCTCAGTGACGAGATTCTCTCCGTGTGTACGGTGCGGTCGTTCTAACGTGCAAAGCGTACTCGCGTCGCGCGTGAACAAAAATAAATACTCCATCTGTTCAAATATTGTGCAAGTTTTTTTATTATTTCCTCAAAAACAACCATAAACCATGTGTGTGTTTTACGTTCGACCATATGTCCTCGCTTCGTAGATTTTAAGTTTGGTTCTTATTTTGTGTTCGCAAGTGCTCAAGTGGTTTTGTTTTTGTATGTGTTATTGTGGGATTTGTTAAACGCGATTATGAAGGCGAATGCTTAAAGGTAAGTTTCCGTGTACACAATTCTATTTTTGGCATTTACTTCTACGTATACTTTTGTCCGATTTCTTCTATGTATACGGGCAATTGGAACTCATAAAGAATCCAAGCGGTCTACAAGTCGCCACTAACTGGACTTTCGCAATCACTATTCCTTGTGCGTCTGCTGCCTTAAAAGTAAATCACTGCCATAACCGTACAGACGTTCAATAGCTGTGGATATAGGTACGTGTAAATTTTTTAATGTCACCATTATGCATCTATAAACAATGAATAAATATAATAAACATAGTAATATTTTATTCAAATCATTCGTTGCATATAGGAGAATCAGTTTCTCTTTCTTCTGTTTACGGTTGTGAAATATTTTCTACATGTGAAATGGTATTGAAAGTGCATTGAATTAGATTTCTATTGTATAATTACGTGGTTGCATCGATTTTTAAACCGGCTTTACGTAGTAACGCAACAGTGATGCGCCAGTGAAAGTTAGGTTTTGTTAGCATTTTTAGTGCTTTTGTCATTGAAGAATTTGCCATTAGTTGCTCGTTAGTTCCTTATAATAATTTCCTTTCTTGCAAGAATCTATTAAAAATCATAATTATTTACTTACTTATTAGGTATTATGTAAGTTTCATGATCTTCCAATAAGCTAATTCTAATTAATCTTCTATAAGGTGTAATGATTCCTAAATCACTTTAATCTAGTTAACTTTGTCCTTTTATGAGAATCCCTAGCAAATGCTTTCAAATGTACGTCTTCATTTATAACTAATTAATTTGCTCTGAATTAATTTAGATACTTGTCACAAGTGAATACCTATAAAAACGTCTTTGAAATGTAAATTGAAATGCTTTCATAAATAAAGTTCTACCACTTATTTACAGTAACTAAGGTGAAATTACAGAAGACTGCATTGACGAAGACTGAATAGAGAAACTATATCTTATTACGGTACCTAGCAAAAATAGATGATATTCAAATATGATAAATAAATCCGGCTCGAAGGACCAAGCAATAGAGAAACTGTATATTGAAATAGAGAAACTATATTTAGTTAAAGTATCTGGCAAATTTGATAGATGTTATTCAAATCCGGCTCGAAGGACCAAGCAAATGTTTTGTAGGAAGGTGTTTAGACCTTTTAGACACTTATTTAGGGTTCTGGGATCCGGACCTTTTCCTTGGACCCTTATAACTTCACTAGATTTTCTTCCAAAATAAGGATTCTTATTTGAATATCTCTATATTCCTGTAAAGCGATTTTTGGGCATACCTTGAAACCAAATTCAGGATACATATTTCTGTCCTATCACTGCCCTTATTTCTGTCTGTCACATATTCCGTGTCATACCTATTATCTATTATAATATAGCAATATAATTTATAAAGGTATGGTATGAGGTATGACATCGCGATGTTGAGATACGGAGAGACCGGAAGCGAGCGAAGTGGGGTGTTTCGCTTCGCTAGATACTATTATAGGTGTTGGGAAACGTGACCTCTTTTCTACTTTTCACCTGATAAGAATACTTGGGTATTTTTAGTGACAGGGCCGGGCGATACAGGCTATATTTTTTGTACGTAGTTTGCAATTATCATTAAACTTGACGGTGAAAGAAAAAATATTGAACAATTCCTGCGTGATTGTCTAATAAACAATAAAACAACAATTTTAATAACAGTCAATTACATTGACGTGCCCTATCTTCAGTTCGCAATTAAAACAATTGCTACACATTTTTACGAAGCAACAATGCTAACGTAGAAATCGCCCTTCCTGTGTTCATCGCCCATAAAACCTCTGCAATTATGCTTTTAAACGGGCGCTTATCACACCGTGGCGTAACCTTACCTTATCAAAATGTGTCACAATGATTCGTTTACTTTGCGCTTTATAAACATACTTATTAGTGAAGTAGACATACCAAGTTTTTTTTTATGGACGAAGGCGGCAGGCAAGGTACAGTCCACCTGATGGTAAGTGGATATTGTAGCCCATGGACATTCGCAATACATGTCAACATTAGTCCAAAATGACAAATGGTGGCACCCTCCGGATGCGCTTTGGAGATATAGGAATGAATTTACAGAAAGGGTTGGGAAAATGTGGAGGGATGGCATGGCATGGCCTCTGGCAGATATGCCAGATACGTACGATACGATACGTGCCAGATACGGCTGGTAGATACGCTTCACGTACTTGGGGAAATAGGATAAAGTGGGAAATGCAGTACATTTCGAGGTAGTCTTAAGACTAATCACTATTTTGCAATCAACTAAACCATGCTGCGTCTTTTTCTTTATTTTGTAAGTGGAAAAAGATGCACCATATCGTCCCTGTACGGGATGAAAGTCGTAACCGACAATTGGATATTTTACAGAAAGAACTGATAGACTAACGGAAACCATAGCGTTCTATGCCACATTTCCCCGTCCGTGATCTTTTCGGTTTTCGGTTACAGAAGGACTTGTTTTTAAAATAAATTATGACTTTTTAACATGTGTCGTTTACGATGTTCTTCCTGAACTGACTCCTATATTTAGATTATATAGTATTAGATATATTCTTTTTTTATAAGAAAATTAGAAGTTATTATAAGTGTTTTATAAGAAAGAAATTTATTAATACCAGGTGACACTACATACTATTAATAATAAAAGAAACGTAGGTTATATTACTTAACACAGATTTATATTATCACCGGTCCAACGGGCTACAACTCTGCATGTGCTGCAGCAAATATTGCAGCGCTGATTTTCAGTTGCAGCCGCTTGCAGTGACTCGCGGAATGCTCACACTATAAACTCATGGCCAATTAGACAAGGGTTTATCAACTATTGCATATACGCTTATAGATATACAAGTGTTTATCAACCATTGTAATGGCATTACGTACATATCTGACAAACACGGTGTCCCGCTTATTGCTTGCCTGCATCAATCTAGATTATTCTAGATCATACCGATAAGCCCAACTCAGGCTTATGTTTTCGTTAATTGCTTTGGGAATCATTCTTAAACTACGAACGTAATTCTATAATTTAACGACATTTGACGAGTTCCTGTTTAATGAATTTATTAACTTTATCGTCGACAATTTTGTTCTGAATATTTATTCAGGAATTAAGGTTTATTAGCTCAGTATAAAAGCTAAAGAGAAACTGGATAATTCTGGATTGGGTTATCGATGTTTTCCTTTTTGCTGGATATATTCTCAAATGCTCCAAGCAAGAAGTGTTTCCAAGACTAAAATAAAACATAAAAATAGAAGTATAATTATACCTACGGAAGTCAAAAGTCTTCAATTAGTGTGTCCTGTCAGTTATGACCAAAACTTTGATTCTAACGGTTTATCTATTGTATAATCCATACGTTTAAAGTACTTTACCGAGCTATGGAGAGATATATTCTCGGGTTATTTTGCCGGATAATATCCGAATCGAAAAGAAAACTACAAAATAAAATCACCCACAGCTCAAAGAGTTAGCAAACCGAAGTGGTAGGTAATGTGCTAGTCATATCTCCCGCGGGATCGATAACTAATGGCGCAAATCCTTGAATCAAGACAATATTTTATACGCTAATTGTCACTTATAATGTAGTTTATAAAAACATCAACAAATAGGTATTCATAAGGACAATGTGTGTTGACATCTGTACTAGAGTAGAGTAGACTAGAAAAAATTAGCATATAGTCAATAATGTAAGTACCTAATTGAGTGTGAGTTGATATATGGGTGTGTGTGTGAATAAGAGTTACAGATGTTAAAAATGTTCAGTACAGGTTGTTAAGAATAATTTAGCGCAGGAAACGCACGCTCTCCACCCAGGTGGACCGATGACTTGAAGAATTTTGTCGGTAGATGGCTAGACGAGCAGAGTGGAATGCACGTTGGCAAGTTTTGGAAGAGACCTACTCTTATATCGAACTATGGAAAGACATAGACTGATGGTAAAAGATGTAATTATATTTGCAATATTGGACATACCTACTGTGATTTAACGATATTTAGAAAAAGACAACTGCGTAATTTTTTATTTATAGCCTTTAAAAGTAGAGCCGCTATGAGTTTGCTAGAGGGATTCTACCATCCTTCCCGCACACAATACTGTCTCTTCTGTTATTTGATAATAACTACGTATTCGGTGATTATATTGTTAATGTAAGTATACCATTAGGTATATCACGTATATCATTGAACAATTATGTCTGAGGGATTTTTTGGCGGGAACTCGGGAAGTGAAGTTGTTTTTATTTGATTTATTGTATTTGTGCGTTTTGTGGTTTAATAGTGAAAATTTATTAAACTTCAAAGTGTTTTTGTATGTAATGTTTGTGATAATCAAATAAAAACATAGTTTATCGTGTGCTTCCAAGGAGTCCTCTTCTGTCCTCAGTAAACTAACTATCACTATTGAGTGACTCCCGACTTACTCGTACTTGGACGGGCCTGGACAATAACGGGTGACGTTTTAGACTTTAAAATTGTTAATTACGAAGAAACCTTGACACTGGCAAAATATGCTAATTGCACCATTGCCATACATGAACAAAAAGCTTTTATTACTGGCTAGCGAGCCATCCTCGCTTGTTTCAGATGGCATAACAATATCCTAGAAAATCCAAACATAGCCTATGTCCACTACTCCATAGCTTCTTAAATCTAAAAGAAGTTTCAAAATCTATCCAGTGAATTTACCTAACTTCTCTAAAAAAACAACAGTCTTTCTTTAAAATACTATAGGTACTCCGATTTTTAATTCCGTAGAATTCAGATATTTCTCGGTGTTACCAGACGACAAAAATGCTGGGAGCATAAGAAAGTAAAGAAATTCCAATAATATAAAAATATTCTGACTGGTTTCTAAGGTTTAAATATGTAAAATCGTAATTAAATCCTAATTATTATCAAGTAATTTTAAATTGTTTAATTTAACTTTAATAAATATCAAAGTCAAAGCAATTACCTAGGTGAAAAATAAACTGTGACGGATATCACACATTACTTACTTCCCGTTGAATTAAGTACCTAAGTCGAAGTCGCTAAGTAAAGCGATAGTAAGTTTAGGTACTGGGGACAGAAGAGAACACCTTGGAAGCACAAAAACGCAGTCCCCCGTTTTTATTTGATTATCACAAACACCACTCACGAAAAACACTTTAATAAACCATCACTACTAAACCACTGAACGCCTAATACACATTTTTTCAATAATGAAACGAGAACTCAACTTCACATCTCAACTTCAACTTCCCGTCAAAAAGTCAGTACCTAATAAAAGTTCTAATAATATATTCGTCGGTTACATTGATATCAGTTTAGTTTCCATGGAAACCGGCCAGTTACATCTATTCTATGATAGAACTGTTCCATAGAACTACTGAGAATTGAGGTTCGTCGTTTAGTTTGTAGTTCGGACAATAGAGTTGCTGAGTAGAACTGGGACAGGAAGCCAATGCGGAGAAGACCCGTCCGTCGTTGGTTACTATAGATATCTTAGTCCAATCAGAATTGACAAACGCGTCTGAAAGCTAACAATATAAGAATAATGATTACTTATTCATATCAAATTTTTACGACTCACTGTAGGACGCAGGTGTCCCCTAATAATTGTGAGGAGGGTTTCAGCCCCCCCCCCCCTCTCCACACCCCCGAATGCGGTGCCTATCTTTGGAGTTTTAAAGGAGGGATAGAAATAAACTGGCATTTGTCACTCATGACCGAAACACGTACCTACGTACATTGGGGGAATAGGATTAAGTGGGCAATGTATCACATTTCATGGTATTCTTCTGTGAGCGAGGGTCAGTCGAGTGCGTCCAGCGGCTATGGGACTGCACCGCGCACCCTTCCCCTCTCAGTTCAACCAGTTTAAGTATAATAGTTCGGTTCAGTTGAAGTCTTTTTACCGCTATGAGATTAATTATAAGTAACTGTTACACTGACGTTCTTTGTTACTGTGTTTCAACTGTCCATGAGACTTAGCGTGGAACGTCCATGGGACAGGTGGATCGATGAGATTTAAAGTGATCGACAATAGCTGGATGAGAAGAGCGTAGGTGGCGTGCTTTAGGAGAAACTCTTTATGTAAATACAATTGACAACAATCAGAGAGACAGCCTGGTAATAAGTAGATACCCCCGAGACAAACCACAGATATTTTAAAAAAATTCTCGGATACATTTTCATCAATACCTTTTTGTTAGTGGTGATTGAAAAAATTCCGTCTCCCATCAGCCGGTGAACATGTATTGAGAAGTGACTTTTCGCTGTATTTATCAATAGGTATCATTTCTTTGTTGTAGGTATGCAACTGCGGAATACTTCGTACTTCGACAGGTACCTAAATGTTGTTTAGTCAAACGATAAACGGTAAAAAACATAATTAGGACCTAATGATTAGTAGTTAGTATTTAAGTTATTTAAGTTCTTTTTAGTTTTTTCAGGAGATCGCCACACTAAAAAGCTTGTTAAACGATGTGGTAGAGGATAAACCACAGAACAATAAATCCTAGATCTGTGACACAAACTGATTACTCATTAAGACAAAACCAAGGAGTTCGCATATAATATTGTTAATTTTGAACTTCGAAACAGTCCATCTGGGTCGTAGGCTGTGGTGCAACACTAGATGTCTGTCTAGAGCAAAGACTTACTAGTGTAATAAACAAACAAAGATCGCTTTGACGTGTGACTGTCTTGATACACAAACGTGTGCGCAAGTTTCTGTATGTGTGAGTGAAAAATTGTGTTGTGTTGTGTTACAAAATCACAACCTAAAGCTCATAGTTCTATACAAAGACTTCTATTAAGACGTCTTAGGTCAGAACCTATACAGTACAGATACAGTACTATACAATTCAGTACAGATAGTATACTTATCTAACTGATATATCGACTGTGGAAAGGAGAAATGAACGCGACACACTTCACTTTCAAAATTAAACCTTAATTATTATGTATTGTGGTTTACGTTTTAAAACAAGTTATGTGTCGCTTATCACATTTCTCCTTTCTACCTTCGATATGTACATAATATAATTACTCTCTGTAAGGGAAAAGGATGCGTGTGTACTCATTGTCATCATCCTGGAAACTAATCATTATATATGTATGTATGTGAAACAAAATGCTAATCGAACTGGTCTGAAAATCCATGTGAAATATTATGATTATGACTGACAACTTCAAACAAGCTTTAGCCTAGTGGGTACGTAGTACTAGCGTCTAATTCTATATTACCCAGATTTTGAAAACTATGAAAGTTTTATAATATAAAACTTGCTTTTACATTTGTGTATGAAATGAAATAAATAGTTAACGAAAGAAAATACTTAATGCTCTCATTAGAAAAGTCTTTCTTGCATATGAATGAATGAACAGTGCATGGCCCATGTAGTGACTGCAAATTTCACAGTGAGGGGAGTTTTGGATTTTATTAATCACAAATCCGGAAATATATTCTACAATAGTTTTGATACACTCCAGATGTCGTCAATACCATCAACAAATGCGAAATTAAACTCTTGTGGTTCATCTTCAATTTGATTAATTTGACTAAATTGTATTCTTTTGTAATTTTATTGTATATTAATGACGTATTTATCTGTTTAGTTGTTGACATCTTACTGTTGTATAATATTTATTTTATTTCCAATTCAAGACAGTTCCAACTTTCTATCAAATTAATTTCTGTATGACAAAATAACCTTTTATAGGTTGACATGAAATTCCTTAAGATAGGATTATTATTGAATCCTCCCCTGGATCTGATAGCACTAAAAATGTTTCGACGCGGTCTTGCGATAATTTTGTAGAACGGTTTACCTGCAGTAAGTTATTTTCAATGTAACTCTCAGATTACGAATGACCTATTATTTACTTTTTATCTCCTCTTTTAGTTTGTAGCATTTAGTTACTAGCTTTCTTTTCCTTGCAGTCGCTGGCTGTTGTACTGACGTCGACGATTTAGGCTAAACGTCTCTGTAGACATATGAAGACACATTTTGACTTCAACGTTATCTGATAGCTTAATAAAAGTAGGTATACAGAATAATAATATAAATATAATAAAATTAATTAAAATACCTAGTGGTACAAATTCTGTAGGAAATGAGTATGTCTTTAAAATTCGTTCCCTACCCCTTTGCACGAAGCAAGTCTCTTTGAAATGCTTACTACACACCATAGTTTTTTTGGAGTCCAATTCAACCTGTCAATCATTTGCAGCCATTTTCTTTTTATTATTGCATTATTTGGATATCTGAAAATAAACATGGGAACAATAATAACATTTACCATCACGTGGGGCCGCTTGCTCGTCCGCCCACTAGTCTATAAAGAAAAAGAAAAAAAGTCATAATCCATCTTTTTCTTAGTCGAGTAATAAAACCAGCAAGACTTGACACTCTGATGTACAAACTTACGTACTAGGTATCTAAAATATGTACGTATTAAGTATCAATATCGATAAAATGATGTCAATCGCTATGTAATACTTCCAAGATTTTTCGTATAGGTACAATATATCTATATATTTTGAACACGAGAATTTCTTCACCAAAGTATAAATTGTGTTACAAAGTAGAATGTTTTATTTACAATATCAATTACAAAAGAAGCACATTTACGCAATTATTTACTAAAAATAAACACTGGGAATTCACAATGTCGAAATTCATATTTATCTGTGAAGTTTGTGTTCGTCGGGATTATTTCGATGTGTAACACTACAATCAATCACTGAACATGATACCATTGTCAATAAATACGGAAATTAAATGGAAATATCTACAAATAAATCCGAAATTTAAATAAAACACATCCAAGCACTTGACATACCGGGAGATTGTGGGATCTTGTTGTTCGACAAACACGTTTTAGCTGTCAACATGTCTCCATCTCTATCGCATAAACATTAGGAATCTCGCTCGCACCCTATGTTTGTCTATTACGCCATTATTATGAAGTTTTTGGTCTATAGAATGTCCGACTCACTCGTAGTCGTATATGTAGTACGTATCTAATAAATTAATTAACTTGACTCTATTAGTGTAATTTGATTCGCACTTAGTATGGTTAGGAGAAAAGAGAGTTTTATAAAACAAAGTTTTGACCACTATTCAATTTTTTTGAATATGGATTTATTTATTTAAAATCTAAGAACGGTGATAAACTGATAATTTAGAAGTACCTACCTATCGTCATCGTCTTTCATAAGTTCAAACTCGTCTCAGCGAGTTTTTACTTGAGTACAGATTTTTAAATTACTAGTGACAGATAACATTGTGAACAAACCCGCATTCCCGAGAATTGAAATAGAAACGGAGCATTTATATACCTACCTATATTAAACTGCACTGGGCACGAGTGATGGATTATGATCTGATACCCCTCGTAACTACTAGGAACAAATATCGAGTAATTATTTGATCTCTGAGCGGGCGGGGCACATGGTGGTAAGTGATCACCGCCGCACACTGGGACTCCTTCATACAAGAGAGTGGTCAAAACTCAAAAAGCAATTCCATATGAAAAAATAATGGTAAATGTGTTTTATAAGATCATTTTAGTAATAATTTAATGATTTGGGTACCTACATTTTTTGTAATAAAATCTATTTCTTACTTACCAAACTATTAGGTGAGCTAACATCGACGTCTTCGTTAGGCATGTCTGTTACTTAAGGATCAAAAGATTTTCTTCATGGATAGGGGTCGCAAACTAGTTATCATGAGATCAATAGTCAACACATCTTCTCTATTGTCTATTCTCAAATGTTATACAATTAAAACGTTCACGATAACGCATAAACTTTTAACTCTGACTTTACTGACCTTGTTCGCTAAGACGTGCAATTAGAAGAAATATCGGTAGATGTTATATTGTTGCCATGAACAAGCATTTTGTGAACGTTTGTCGTCATTGGATGCCATGAACAAATTTTGAAGTAATTTTGATGGAAATCATTTTGTTGGATTAATTATGTAGGATGTATTAATTATGTAATTAATAATTAATTAAAGGATTGAAGTTATGTAGGTTATTTTTTACTATTACTAGCGATTGATGCTGTGTTGTCTAATAATGACTACAGTGGTACTTCAGCGTTAGTTTCAGTTATCTTGTTTTGGCTTTTCCAATTTTTGTCAAGTGAAAATGACCTCCTTCACATAATTTTTATGTTTGCTGTTTGCTTGACAACTAAGCCTGCATTATTTAGGAAAGAGCTTGTTCAACAGTTAACTGACATGGTGCGGACGAGAAACTATCCACATTTACAGACTTAGGTACCTATGATTTAATCACTTGATTAACTGTTTATGCTTCCAATTGCTTTCCATTAATTGTTATTTCGATTGTATTATTATTACTGGGCTTTCGAATAGCCTGAAATGAGAATATTTAATTTTTTTATTGTTTATTTAATTTAATTTGGTCCGTTTAAGATAACTCTTCACAGGAATAAAAATTGTGATGTTTTTCTGCGTAGTGAACGCATAACTTTGTCATTTTGAAATTGACTGGACTTCCATCTGAGCATTGACGGTGTGATTTAAACCTCATACATAGCACCAACCAGTCAAGAATTTTCACTTTCTAGAATCTTATTTTTTATCAACCACCTTTGTCCCATTTAAAAGTAAGTTATTTAGTTACTTATATCAATCACAAACTTCTCCAATTTTGTTAGCAACTGACTAGAAACTACATTCAAATAAATATCGCAGTAATTGTAGTCTTAAACTTAAGTCGATAACGTTTCACCTGAAGTAAATAGCACCTTGATTAGCAACAATGGTAATACCTACTTTAAAAGAGGACATATCTATGAAAAATACATAAAATATTGGTTTTTTGATTAATATTCAACACATTGTAAATTATATGTAGCCTCTGATGAAAGTGTAATAAATAGGTACTACAAAACTATATTTTTCTCAAAATGCACAACGCGGTCGAACTATTTCCTTTAGTTCTACAATATGGAATATCTCTCAATTATATTACTATTAAACATTAAAAAAGTACTTTGCACATTTTCGAAAAAAATTGGTACATTTATATTGAACTGTCACTGGATGTAATCACGAGATGCGGATCGAAAGTAATATTATTATTAGAAGTTTCCTGGTCTATAACTGACATGAAAACTAAGTCGAATTAGTTAAAAAAATGAATACTTAAGAATCCACTAACGAAACCATTCGAACTTAAGTAACCTAAATGAAAATCGTCAATTTTGCATGAATGTTTCTCTGAAATAGTAATGGATAATGACTCAATTGTTATTGTGCAAGATGGGCCATATGTTTAAATCTTTTTTGAGGTATATTTATTTATTCGCATTTTAAGAATTAAGAATAGGTATATTTACTAAGGTAGATAGAGTAGGTATATTTAATAAGGTACGTGCCAATATGTTCCGGTTTTTTAAATGTACTCGATTTATTCCTAACTAGAAACTATTCCAGTAAAACGTTTACAAAATGCATATATAATAAAGTAATATAGCAACACGAAATCTTACACAAAAATATTTTATTTCCACATAAATTGCTTAATTTTTAATTCGTTGCATTAAAATCATATCTTCATTAACCAATCTTTTAGAAGAGAGGTGGTTAAATTTTAATTTCTCACGATGCCTTTAAAAATATTGTTCAGTTTGGGTAATAATTTAGAAAAAATGTAAAGCTAAAATCCTATGACAAATTAAAAGGCTTATTTATTGAAAGTCCCTTTCACGAGTGGTCCTTAAAGCAAAATATAAATTTAATTTACGCGTTGGCTGTACTCAGAAGCTTCTACCTGTAGCAATTACCAAATTAGCTTCCCTTTCCGAGGTCTCCCAATGCATTAGGTTTAATTTTGTAATGAAGACATTTCAGCTAATGCTTTATCCTCTAGAGTTCTTTACATCTTTGGCGCAGTATTAATCACTGTGCCGCAGGGTGGTGCATTTTGTCCCGAAACCTCATTCGTGACTGTAAGGGAAGGCCTGTGCATTACAGTGGGTCGTTATAGGCTGACATCGTATCGATATTAATCAAGTTGTAGGTAATTGGAATGGTATTTAAGGAACAGTCTACAAATGAATGACGTTAGGAGATAGAGAATGCCGTGAGAGGTTTGTACATATTAAAAAATAAGCTGTAAGAAGTTTAAATAAATAAAAACTATATATTGTTAAAAATATTATTTCTCTGTAACTAAATTATTATAGAACATAAATAGGTATTTACTTAATTATAACTACGCAAACATGTACTACTTAATTTCTACCCTAAACTTGTTGGTCAAACGCAAATACTATATCACCCACGGACCCCCTTGGTAGGTTTATACTCCCAATGATTTCTGTTTCGTCTACATTTTACTCTACACGCGATAGATGTATCTTCTTACGTTCTAACACTTAAATAGGTGACTTGGTTACACGAGATCACAATAAAGTGGCCCCACGATTTGATCCAATCTCTTTGTTTTATTGGCTTATGTAATAGGAGTTCTGAGGAAGTATTGTCTTTCATTGCGTTTTCTTTTCTTTCTTCTTGATAGAAGTCTCTACGGAATTCCTAGATTAGCTAATGGTGTTAATGTGATGACTAAACGTTTGCAATGTAAATGGAATGCAAACGTTTTGCAAAATGCAAACGTCCGGGAGTGTCTGTATAGTGCCGATAATGCTTGCCCGATGTGTCGCTACATCTACATATTCCAGCAAAACTCCTAAGAGGGAGAGTGCACGCTGCAATCCTACAGCCGCTGCGCGCGCTCGACTGGCCACGTTACCCCTCTCTCACAGAAGACTACCTTGAAATGTACTGCATGTCCCACTTTATCTTATTTCCCTAATGTACGTACGTGTTTCGGTAGTGAGTGAGATGTGCCAGAGATCATTCCCGTCCTATCCCTTCCCATTTTCCCAACCCTTTCTCCAAATCCATTCCTATATCTCCAAAGGTAGGCAGCGAATCTGGGGGCGTGCCAAAGTTTGTCATTTTGGACTAATGTTGGCATGTATCGCGGGTGTCTATGGGCGACAGTATCCGCTTACCATCAGGTGGACTGTATGCTCGTCTGCCGCCTTCGTCCACAAAAAAAAAAAATATGGGTTGGTGTTTCCTCCGCCTCCATACATGCTCTGCATAGAGGACTGTCGGTTGCATCTATAATGTAAAGATGTTGTTTAATGGACAATGTCCTGTACATACAAGTGTCCCTATTAATATACGTAAGTTACCCCCGTCCAGTGTTTTGTAAGATGCGGATTGATTACTGGCAGAGCCTCCGGTGCTGGCCTGCAGTCCAATCTATTCTTCCACATTTGATAGTGTTTAGTTTTTGTTATTTCACATAGCCAGTACTGATGTTGGTTGAAGAGTATCGGGACTCTGGGCTCTGGTCAAGCAACATTCTGAGTTGGAGACCTATTTGTTGACGAGCATGTAGGACATAGAAATACAATTCTTGTAGGTACTTACTATATTATTATAATTACTGCTTAAATGTTGGATGAATTTATGTACTCTGTGACAAATAAATATATTTTCTTTCTTTCTTTTATTTCTGTCTTCTTTTTCTTCTTTCTTTTATTTCCAGTTATTCAACAAGTTCTTATTTCATTACTTTTATAGAAAGGCATTGAACGCAAATAAAAAATTGACTTTGAAACTATTTAAAAAAGACTATCCATTTTTATTCTCCGATTTTTCCTGAGCTACGCAAATAATTACTCGCTCCGAGCTCTGAAAGCAGTTCGGTTACTGGTTGGTAATTAACGTCCGTCGATTTCAACATCGGAGTGGTTTCGGCGCATTAACTCAACCTTTAACTAAACGAACGCTGAGTGCTACAATTTATACAGTTGCATTAACTTCAAACTGCGCTTTTAGATTTTTGGGTCATTTTAACTAGTATTTTAGACTAATAAGTACCTAATAAATCTCATGTCATGAGTTATTATGAACTTTTAAGGTCGTTTTTATAGAAAAGAAGCGGTAAACTAACAGACAGTCCCCCCGGTGGTAAGTGGGGGCTGTCGTTCTATGATAGCCGCGATATATGTCAACAAACGTTCGCATTTCCTACTACTGAATACCTTTGAAGAGGAATGAATTTGAAAAAAAGGTTTTGGAATATTTAGTAGGTACAAAGGAATAGGGAGTTTAGTATCAAAGTTTTAGAATATAAAAAAATAACTGTTTTATCGCTAATAAAAATAATTCCAACTAATATTATAAATGAGAAAGTTGCTTGGTTTATTACGTAAAAACTGCAATAAACGAATTGCTGCCGTCATACATGTAAATCACCGATATGTGTGTATCTCTCATATAGATGAACCAAATGTAACCTTTTTACAGTCTACCTATTTATTTCTTACAAATACAAACCATAATCGACGGATTTGCTAGAAGAAATCTAAGGAGATAAGCTCGTCTGTTATACATCATTTTGTTTATCCTCTTTTATATCGCTTATCTATATGTGTGTATCAATGTATAAATAAATAGTTCGTGAGACGAATTAACACAAAGATATTTATTATTTACCATATCAAGAAGCTAGATAGTAATTATGTAAATAAAAGAGAATCTGTTTCAGAGGTTTAAAGTACATTAACAAAAGCAGCCATTAACAAGGCTCCAGTTAGCGTATTAATCACCCAGGCGCGCGGCGTCTGACTGTCCATTCAATTTCGTTGAGAGTTCATTCAACGAAACGATTCGAAGATATTCATCAAGATACGAAACGTTTTCTTCAAATATAGAGGTACAGGTCGTTACCATTTCGCCAACTCGAATCTGTTTTGGCTTCTAATCATCTATACAGAGACATAAATGTTGATATTATGCCAAATCTTTTCTAGGAAATACAAATCGGGGAAACGGAATCGCTAAATATAACCGCCTTAAAAAGCTTTAATTGGGGAGTCTACTTCTTATGATGTGACACTTACACGATCCTATGAGTCAAAGCTTCCACAAAAGCAGTGAGACTAGCTTTCGTGGATTTTTCGACTTGGAACCCGGCTTCTCCTGGGAGATCGTTAGATTTCATCACATTCTTTTGCGATTTCTAATATATAATAAGGTCGGGGGAAAAGTTTCTTCGTATTTTATATACAAATCCAAGACATTTAAAAAAAAAAAAATACATTTAATTATAATATATGTAATGATATTTTCTAATTACTTGGATCGACACTGCTAATCAAAACACAATTGAGTTTCTCTGTGAATAAAAGAATTTATTACGTTACTACATATTTTTCATAATTACAACATGCTAACACACCTTACAACCAAACCCTACCTGTGAATAAAAGAAACGACATTTAATGTTATTAATCGCAATGTCGATTCTTATTTCTAATATTACAAAATTAATATTAGTTTTAATAATCCGTTCACGCCAAACGTCAAAGTATAAACGTCAATCATAGTTCACAAAAATATAAATCTATGATCGCGGTTCACCATGAAGGCGCTCCGCAGCGCGGCAAATCAAAAATAAAGAAAATTATATTTTTCTTCACATATATATGTGCCGTTTTGTTTTATAACTTGTTGCCATTTTGTATGTAGTGGCATGATCCCGTTGCTGTAGAAATTTTGGGGGTATTTGGTCAAAAAATTGCGACAAGTAGTTTTGACAGTCCTCTCTTAGTTAACCCACTACCTAAAGAATTCTGAAGAGACCGAAACAATTGGAAATCTGAGTGCGCAAGGTCAGGGCTATATGGTGGTGCATCAACACTTCCCAACCAAGCTCTCTCAGTTTTAAGAGAGAATCACAAATGAGTACACGGTTCATTAGGTTAACTTCAGTGAGCTTGGGTTGGTACCCAAATATCGAGCTTTTTTGTGAATCCAGACTTTTTCAAATGAGTCATAACTGTTTTGTGGTCAATGTCCAGTTCCTCAGCAATGTCGTAACTACTTATATGCCGATCTTGCTGCACTTTTTCACAAATGGCATCAACTGCGACAACTGCCTGTAACAGGGCGACCGGAGCGAACTACATCTTAAAAATTAAGATTTTCTGACTAACGCTTAACCCAACTTTGTGCTACTCTTACTGACACTGCATTAGGTTCATAAAGGGCACAATTTTTTTTTCCCGCTTGCGTCGTATTTTTCCCTTTTTTGTAATAAAACTTTAAAATGTATCGAATTTCTTCGTTAGATTCACTCATTTTCTTGGACAGAAAAACAATTGAAAATTGCGGGAAATAGTTTTTTAGTTTTTATTTCTTTTTTTTAAATGTTACCTTTTTAATGGTATCATAACCAGCCAGGTACAAACAGTTCAATCAAAGATATTGGATCATAACTTCATACATACAAAATACGAAAAGACTTTCTCCCCGACCTATTATTTGTAAGAGAACTGATGTACACGACAGAATAGTAAGTGCATGAACAAGTGACAGTGTCATGTGTGAAATGTGTATATACAACACAATGTGCTGAGGGAAATGGATTATCAACTGCAATAATTCATAGTGTTCATAGTGCATAAGTTCATAGTGTCAAATCAGTGGGCATAGTGTGTACTAGTGTCCCAGGTCTCGGAGAAAAGGGAGTTGTTTGAATGAGGTTGCGCAACGGGTGAATAGCGTCGGAAGCACTTCTGAGCACGCGCAGTAGAACCATTTAAGAGGGTTTGAACTCCTTTTCTCCGAGATTATATGATGTTAGTTGTATGCCTATTTACCATTATAGAGTGTTATGTTATGTATTTATGTATATAATAATGTGGTTGCTTATTGCCTCTCTTATTTTACTTCATGTCAATGTTTATTTCAATGTTTAGGTATGTTTTACGTTATAAGTTATAAGTATGATTATAGGTATGGTTATAAGTTAGTTCTTAAGCATAGTTTTGGAACAAAGAAAAACTACATTTGCCAAAGTAGCGAACAAGATAGAGAAGGACATCTCTCGTGTGTCTGAGCGACAAGACAATGTGTCTGAGGACGCCCCTGTCCACAGCAGTGGCTACAGTTACAGTATGCTAGTCTTCTTAAAAATTAATATCGCAAATATGAAACCTGAAAATAATATGTTTGCGCAATTCCTCATTCGTTTTCTTTTTAATGTGTGTGACCCAATTTTAGTGCGATTAATGCACTGTAGCTCATATTTAGGTTAAAACCTCTGGGGGAGGCTTTCTTGAATACTTTTGCATTTCCGTAGTTACCAATGCCCGATTACACTTTCTTAACTATACTCCAAGTAAGTATTGTACAGTTTGCTATGATTGGGTTCGATGTGAATTCTCTTTGTAAGATCTTCATATCCACGTGTAGAGGAAATTTAAAACTGGAATGGAATGTTTGCATCTCTCACCTTATGCCGATACTGTCAATCCTGCTTTATCTGCAATTTACTCTGTAGAAAAGAACATGAAGCCATAGTAGTGGTCTCTGCTGAATATTGTCATGTCGTTTATTATCCCCGATGCAGTATTGTCTGGTTTGATTGATGACGTCGATTGATACATTTGCCGACAATGGACGAGAAACAGTTTGATAGTGAAATGGTTTTACTTACCAGATTTTGATGTTTTGCTTCATTTCATGTGGTGTTACCAATAATAATAGATAATACATGAATTATTAATCCACGTTACGAAGCCGATGAGATTACTATAAATTAATAGGTGGGTAACAAATGTGTAATAACATGGATTGTGAAAGGTTTCCTGTCATTCGCAAATGTGACAAATTAAAAGATGCTTCCGCAAATGCTCGATATCAGTTCATAACGTCTCACTGCCGGTCATACAGCCGCTCGTGAAGGATTTTCGGGGCATTGTCCCAATTGATCCCATGCGGGCCCAGTGATACAAATGTACAAAGTAAAATTCGTTCAAACTTATTTCATTTTCTTCAATTAGTAGAGACGACAATACACTCACTGCAAGGAATAAAGCGAATATAGACGATGCGCACTCAATCTAAGTAATGTTTTTGCCGATGGTTACGTCTAAAGTGGGAGCTCACAAGATTATCTTTAGCGACTCTGAAGATTTCTCTTCATTTCTGAACTCCTTCGTCTATCTTATCGCTAGTCTGCTCAGTGCTGACCATTATAGAACACTTTTCCTAATCAATCCGTACTGTCCGAACCGCTCAACCCTGGAAACTTCGCTGATGTATATTTATCACTAGGACTATCCCTTCAGTAGGTACCTGGGCTGTATCGAGCAGTTCATTAATCACGCGATGGCTCTGATTAATGCCTCGCGGTTGGGGATCGACGTGCGGAAGCTTCGTGAAAGTTTCGTCCGTGTTTATGAGAATATATGGCAGACATAGTATATTTGAAAAGCTCGTTACTATACATATTGCTGTACATCATCGATATGAGAATAAACTGTACATTGATGTCCAGTTTTTATCCGCGACGTCATTTACCTACCTAACTGTAGATAACCCTTATTGCGGATTAAAAAATATAGAGACATAATTCAATGAGCAGTACAAAATACTGAATTGACAGCAAATCGATTGCAGCCGCGGGTTAAACCTAACCCACTAATGGGTTTTCTGGTTTAGTAAAGAATAGGGCCCCGTCAACTATCTGATCACATTCTTATTAATTTAAAATTTTATTTCAGTTATTCAAAAATAGTTTGTTTTGTTGATCATGATCTGCTGCACTTTTTATATTTTTCGCTGGTCGTTTTACAAACCAAAATTATAATATAACTAAACACACCTCTAAGCGATACTTGTTTAAAGCAGTTTTTTTTTGACACGCCTTAAAGTATTCTCCAAAGCTGTTATTATTGTGGTTTCTAAATTCGTATTTTCCCTCCGACATAGTTTTCTTGAGCAGTCAAAAGTGGCATGACCCAATAGGGCCACTAATAAAGAAGAGAATAATTGAAGGTCAAATGTATAGCTTGATCTGTTTTAAAAAGGTCTTCTTTCCCGGCATAATACAATTTTATGAAATAGATAAGGTTCCTCTTAAATGGATATTACAGTTATACGAATGTGTAGGTATTTAATCAATCAATGATCGATGCTGAAGACAATGAACACCTAAGTTCAGCAAATGTAATTTAAGTAAGTTCGTTGTAGCAAATGTAAAATGTAATTCGTAAGTTGTAAAATGTAAGTTCGTCATTATCATTTCCCTCTTTGTCAATATTTATGAGTCTTCCCTAATCAAATGTCAAGGGTATTTTCGTCTCCTCCTTGCGGGCTGCTGATGTTGTCATCAGAAATCCAGACCTGACCTTTTTCGGGCCATGTGTTTTCTTGAGAGGGAGAGTGCACGCTGCAATCCAACAGCCGCTGGGAGCACTCGACTGGCCACGTTACCCCTCTCTCACAGAAGACTACCTTGAAATGTAGGTACTGCATTTCCCACTTTATCTCATTTCCATGTACGTACTTGTTTCGGTAGTGAGTGAGATGTGCCAGAGCCCATTTCCATCCTATCGCTCCCCATTTTGCCAACCCTTTCTCCAAATCCATTCCTATATCTTCAAAGGTATGTAGCGCATACGGGGGCGTGCCAATGTTTGCCATTTTGGATTAACGTTGGCATGTATCACAGATGTTTATGGGCTACGGTATCCACTTACCATCAGGTGGACTGTATACTAGTCTGCCGCCTTCGTCCATATAAAAAATGGATAAAACATAGATATAACATAGAAGTATGGTATACGTGAGAATATATGTGAAGTTCAAAGCTATCTATTACTGTTGTCGTAGTTCATAACTGACGTTTTTTTATTTCTGGCAATAAGATACCTATCTTCTCTTGCCAGACGCTACGGTGATTACTTTCATGGTAGTATGTATTATATTTAACAAATGGCTTTGAAGCTTGTCACGCTGTGTGAGCTATACCCCATAAAAATGAGCTATAATCGTGATGGTACACGATCAGAGGTCATTGTGAAAGGGGATAACTTTCACATGGTGTGACACAAGTGTCACAAAGTACCTATAGTTGTACTGGTGTATTTCTGTATTCTGTATTTTTGTATTTCTCATACATGCTTTTAATGTAGCGGAAATGGTACTGACTGTACCATTTTTGACAATCGGCAATTGCTGTAGGTCTATTAAAGTTTCTACAAGATACTTTATTTTTTCTCATTCAGCTTTAACATTTAGCTGGGGGCCTAAAAGTTAAAGCTCGTCAAGCCAAGTTACCTCTTACAAAATACCCCTGTAAAATGTACCTATTGCATTTCCCACTTTATCATATTCCCCCAATGCACGTTCGTGTTTCGATGGTGAGTGAGATAATGCCAGATCCCATTTCCATTTCGTCTTATTATATCCCTCCCTATTTTCCCAACTGTTCATCTAAATCTCCAAAGGTAGACAGTGCATCCGGGTGTACTAACGTTTGTCATTCTAGATTGATGTTGGCATGTATTGCGGATGTCCATGGACGGCATTATCCACTTACCGCCAAGCGGACCGTCTGCCATCTCTTTCTATAAGAAAAAACCCTTTTTTTCAAATTGTAATCAATCCGCTAATACCTCTGTTGGATTTCGGGGAAAAACTATGATCTGTGTAACTTATTCGAAGCTGGGGCGAATCGTTACTCGTACGTGAACGACGAAGAAATGTGTCAGCTGGTAACATGGATGCGGAGAGAAATTGTGTGTTAGTATGTCGCACAATTGGGACGGTTATGACAGGGTGTCATCCGACTGCAGCATTAATTACTCGCGCTGTTGACATGGTTTGCGCCTAATCATAGTAAATGGCGTCTATATTTCTCGTATACTGCGTGTCATTGAAATAACGTTAAAGATGAAAATATCTAGAGTAGAATCGATTCTACCCAGTTATTACAATAGATTCTGTTTATTCATAACTTACTCCTCATTTCCAGTATATATTTTATTCTACGCGCAGTTGTATTCCACGCGCGTCTACCTTACTCGTCGCCCCGCCTAGGCGCCCGGTTATTTCCCTGTAGTGAGAAATAAACGCTATGAACGTTTTAGATAGAACAACAAAAAATTATATGTAATTTTTGATTTATTGCTTAAAATAATTTTATATTTCTCTAAAACGGTTTTATATATTTTAAATTAGTTGACGTGTTAATGATTTCAGTGACACGTTATATATATTTTTATAGGTAAGTAGACGGAAGCGGTCCTATGTGATGGTAAGTGGTTACCGTCGCCCATGGACACCTGCATCACCAGGGGGTATGCGGATACGCCGAGGACCTTACAAAATCCTATTCGCAGTTTCTGGAATAATCTGTGTGATGCACTGTTCGCGAGATGCATTAGTTCAATTCTCAAGATAGTATCTGGTATCTACGAACAATTGGGTATATACCAGTATACTGGAAAATAATCCCATCTTTCCCCAATTCTTCCCACGGGTGTCGTAAAAGACGACTAAGAGATAACAAAGCCGCTACCACGAGCGATGAGGAACTACATCACCTCTGAAGGAGTGGACTCGTCAATCCGCTTGGCCGGCGTAGCGTTTTAAGGTCAAACATCCCTCTTGCACCGGACAATGTGCATGAGAAGGCCCGCGTCCTGCAGTGGATACTGAAAGGTTTGATTGCATACTGGAAAACAAAGCAGTTCGAGTAACGGTTCAAAATAACATTCGATTAATTCCTCAGATCACAACGAATGATTGATCGATTTTGATTCATACGCAATTTACAAATAAGGCATTTGTCCAACGTGAAATTCCTACACGTTTCAACAATCAAGTAACAAAAGTAAATAAGAAATATGTCCTATTTCAATAAACAACAGACAACCTGCTACGTTGGACAATCAATCTACACTTTCACACGGTTGAACTGCGATCAATCAGTCGCTATCGACCCCCCCCCCCCCCCCACACACGGAAAGGAGTGAAGGAAAGGGGGGGGTGTTCGACACGGGTTTTCACTTGGAATCAAAAAATATAAGTAAAAAGAGCGCGTTTTAATTCCTGCTCCCCGAGAAGGTGTTGATAGATTTTTTTAATAAGTTAGTTGTTGGCAGTAAAGCCTTTTATTTATTTATTATTAATTGCACACTGACAAAAGATGGACCTAAATACCATAATATAAATAAACATATCTACACGTATCCATACATACTCGTATATACATAGCGTACAAACCAATACCATCTTTTATGGATCTCTCTCATTATGATGCGATATTTTTAGCTGTCCTTCCTGCCTGGAGTCAATGAGTTTCTACTCTTTTATACACGACGTAATAAAAATATAACACTTTCCGAAAGTACTACAGACATACTTACTTCAAAAAAACATGTTTTTTAAGGCATACGGAATTTATAATGTTTTCTTCATGGGAATGGTGCAATTAGCACACCCTGCCAGTGTCAAGTTTTCTTCGTAATAAATAATTTCAGAGTCTAAAACGTATCCTGTCAATGTCCAGTCCCGTCGAAGTAAGTCACGAGTCGCTCAGTAAAATTATAGAAGGTTTACTGAGGACTCCTTGGAAGGACATGAAAAACCCAGTCCCACGCTTTTATTTGATTATCACAAATACCACACACGAAAAACACTTTGAAGATTAATAGACTATCACTATTAAACCACAAAACGCCTTAATACACAATTTTTACAATAGTCAAACATAAACTCAACTTTAACTCTCGAATTCCCGCCAAAAAGTCCAGTTTGTAATGTTGCTAGAGAAACACGTTACGTTTTATTGTGGCATTAACACTTAAACAGTCATTGCGTAATTTATAACAATGGAAAAAAATGACGATAGAATGTAAACTGTTCCGGGTCAGTTGACAATGTATGGGAACGTTGTATTCGATTAAAATAAATAGGTTTTTATAATCTTTATTGCTTCTCAGCGCGGAAGAATATAATTCCATAATAACTTTTGAATTGTCAAAACTCATAGAATCATTTTTGCTGTTGAAATTTTACATAGTTTAAATCAACTGTTATTTGAAAGTAATTTTATTCATGATCTTAGAACTTTTTTTCAATTGTTGTGTGAAATGTGGATGCAATGATTTATTGTTTGTCATTGTAACGATTTAAAATTTAGAAAGCTTTTTCAGTCATAATGTGTCAACCCAGAACTTTAGAAATGTCAAAACATTATTGTTGTGGTAATGTTTAGAACAACATTAAAATATGTAAATTATATCTTTACTGGGCACACATTGACTAACGATATTATGTTACTGCAGTATCGTTAGGGAAAGTATATAGTTATTTCTGTTACTTCTTCGGTTGTCTTACAAAAGTTGTTGTAAAATATTTCTAGTCAATGTTTTTATAGAGCGTCTGAAGTCTGGCTTAAAATATTTGTTTGTGTAAACCTACGCCAATGCCCACATGATCTTCTTACTTTGACAATATGGCGATAATCGTTTAAAAATCCATAAAATACAAGGTTTGTTTACATAATTACAAGTATCGGTGGTAGGTGTTTTAAGAAGGTAAGCACAGTTACTTTATAATGTCATAATCACATTAAAAAAGACAAACAATTTGAAAATAGAACTAAATTTTTCAATCTCATTTTAAAACATTGTTGAACACCTAAAACGCCCGCCGCCAATTAAACGCCCAAACGCCCAGTTAAAACAAAATTAAACAAGTAATTTTACAATTGTATAGAATTTTTTCGTGTTTTTTAAACAATGCCATTATGTATTCTGAATATGTTTCGGTTAGATAACGACATGAATACCAATATTCACATCCCTTACGTATCTCTTTCCAGTACAAAATTTTATTAGTGGTATCTCTCTCTAACTGTTCGTGGTAACGGATTATTTCGTGTACCTACCTATTCAAATATAGGATTTACATTCGCATTGATACGTCAGGATTTTTTGTATTTAAAATTTGTTTTGTATTATCTACAGGCGTACATTTGAATGGATTACTTTATCGTTTAAATTTCAAATCAGAATTTGATAGCACAAAAATGTATGATACTGGCCAATTAAGCGCTCGAATATATTTATTCGAATCCCAAACTCCTTTGCTGTTTGTATCAATAGATAAAAAAAAATTAAAATAGACGATTAGATGATGCTTGTCGCAAATACAACGTTGTCGAGTAAACTTGCTCTTTCAGTAAGAGCAAAACTGTTGAGATTTATGCTTTTTAGTGTATTGTTGTGATTCTTGACGATTCGTTCTCGATTTTGGTCATCAGTTGAATTAGTCTATTTTCTATTGTTCGGCAATCTTTCTTCGCGCTGACGTTACCGCGCCGAACGGCCTCTCGAAGAATGTGTTCGAAAACTTCGACAGTAACAAATACGAGTATATGAATTTTGAGTTTATTGACACGAAATTTTCACGAGTGTCTTTTGCAAAAGATTTCAGCGTTTTCAGTTTCACCTTTGTTATTTTCTTCAGGCTTTGGGAAAAAATCGTTTACACCTTTCGGTTTCAAAAAGGTTCGTTTATTTGTGTCCTCGCCTTCAGAGTCACAATAAACATAAATATAGATATTTAGGATATATGTTACGTATTTTTGCATTAGTTTTTTTCATCTCATTATAAAATAATGTCTGAATCGATTCGCATTAAATCTAGATTCAGTGTGTAAAAATTGCTTGCACAAAATGTTTAAAAGATCTCTAAATTTAAGTTGTTTTTAAAAATAAGAAAACTATCGCTGAAGGTGTCTTACGGTACGATATTTTATATTTAGAACATACAAACAGGCGCGCGCACACACACTTTATGATCACGTTCACACATGCGACAGCGCAGTGTGAAATAAGTCATTAAATGTAAACAAAATAATGAGTAACCATGCTTAAAGCTGAATATAATAAAGTTATTTTTTCTTTGTCGGTGTTAAATGTTGTAGAGGGCAACCCCACGGAACTACGTGTTCACAGGAAGTTGTAATGTGTTGAGGAATTTTTATGTACATGTTGCATTCAGCTCCCTATTGTTTATTTAGGTATGTTATGAAACTGATCCAGTTTCATGAGGGATTGACTTAGATAGATTTGTAATACCGCTCTATTATTTATTTTGTTTATACATTTGAGGGATATTTTACCTATAACTTACAAATCGTAACAAAAATACAATTAATTGTTGTGAAAAGTAGATTCGCTTCTCAATTCAAATGTCTGTAATAATCGAAAAAGTAACCAATAACCAATTTTAAAATTTCAATTAAAAAAAATGTAACAAATAAAAACGCACAAAACGAACAAACTGAATGAAAGCACCAGTTACATTTTCGTGCAAAGAATGGCTGAATGGATTGAATAGTCATTGCGTCAATTCTACCTTATTTCGATTGTTTCCAACACACTCGACAAAAATAGCGTAATCGATCGACTAGTCCGCCCGTACGCTATCAATTTTTCACAACACTGGCTGGGGTAACGATCCACAAATTTTACGGGCACCGTTTCTGCCTAAAAGTTACTAATTTTATTTAATGGCAACTCGTTTCACGTTCGAATAATTTTCCTTTAACAAAGTCTGTAATTTTGTTTATGACGTAGATATTTAGAGACAGTCGATTCTAATGATGAATCGATTGCTAAAATTCAATACTTTTTTGATGTCAAAATTGAAGGCGACAGCTCTAATTGCTACCTACCATAGACAATAATTATTATTTTAAATGTTTAATTACACAGCCGTTAACGAATAAAAATCTTTTTTGACTTTTGGACTCGAGAAGTGGAGTTTTTGTTTGCTTATTATAAATATTATGTATCGTGCATTTTGTGGTTTAATAGTGATTATTAAACTTAAAATTGTTTTCTGTGCGTAATGTTTGTGATAATCAAATTAAAGCATAAGACTGCGTTTTGTAGTGTTTTTTCAAGGAGTCCTCTTCTGTTCTCAGTAAACCTACTATCACTTCACTAAGTGTCTCCTGACTTATTTCAACGGAACTGGACATTACAATTAATAAAAAAAAAAACTACACTTCTCGAGTTCCCGCCAAATAGTCAAAAAGCTATGATGTTATACAGTCTCCTTTACCGTTCTTAAGTTGTCCGAAGGCAATACTAATCTCACCCAGGTTGAAGTCCGGGATATCCTCGGTGTAGTGGCGGGTTAACTTTGAGAGAGAGAAAGAATTGTTGGAAAAGCAAAAGGAGGAATGTATTCATTCATACGAGGTGTTCAGAGTTTTTTTAAATGCCTTGGTTTTTATTTTTGAAATTACACTTATTTTAGGGAATGATGAATACATATATTTAATAATAATTTGTCAATAACCAAATTTGTATGCAGCCCTAACATGTTTGTTGTAAATTATGTGAATATCAATCTCTAATTCTTTTCTGTATTTCATCCACTTTTTACTTTTAATGTCAGTAATTGAGTATATTTTTATTTTGAAGTAAGGTTGTCGACTTCTTTGGCTGTCTGTGATCGTGATAGCATACCTGTATATATCAGGGTTATTGGTTCCTTTTAGGGAGTGTAACGATTAGTTACACTCCATACTATCACCCCCTGAAAGGAACTGTTCTATTTACCATACCCCTGTATCGCTGGCTGGCAGAATATCAGCGCTGTGGATTATCTGCAGCGTTTGCTGAGCCAGCACCTTTTTGTTGTCGCGACACACAATACATTTAGATATTTTATATCTTTATTTAATGTATTATATTTTCCATTTTTTAATTTTCCTGCTATTTTTATGTGAAGAAAAAAAATAACGAAGCAAACTAGACGAGGGCTTATTCATCCCTCTCTGACTTAAATACAGTCTGCCTCCTTTTAGTCTAGGTATTAGTTCAAAGTGCCCAAATCCCTAGACAAGTGCCTTTGTGTTGTTTCAATCTACAAGTTTCCGATTCGTTCAAACTTATGTAAACTGACATCAATTTATACGGTCCGTAAATGCTACTAAAACACAAATATTCGTAGCTGTTTTTGACGTTAGAAAAATGTATCAAACAACATATAAATTGTAATTTTAAGCATTTGTCCATATATTCCTAGATTGTGTTGAAACAAGATGATTGTTAGCACTTGAGACTTGGAAGCCTTGTACCTTGAATCTCCACTCTCTGGAGTTTGTTCAGAACAAATTTCAAGTTGCCAAGGTCCTAAATCTACTTGGTCCTTTGTGACTAAATGACTGCAGTGCCGTCAAGAGGTACTATGTGTATTTCATAAACTCTACGGTTAAAGCGCTGCTGCACAGAACCACGGTGTACAGAGGAGATGGAGTGGAGTCTACATAGAAATTGTTGAAGTGCACTTTAAAGCGCAGAATATTTTAGCAGCTGCGAATCAGCACTGCGTCCACAACGTAGACATATCAGCGTTCATTTGCGTGTGTAGGATTTTTATAAAAATGAACTAGCGTAAAGAAGGTAGGTAGTGTCAATAATATTGCACTACCTATATCCCTTTTATTTTTCTCTATCCTAAGGTCGCCTGGAAGAGATCGCCTCAGCGATAAGGTCGCCTATTGTATTCTGTCATTTATTATTTGTGCACATGTAATAACTATTTGTATGCAATAAAAAGTATTTATTATTATTATTAGTGTCAATAATATCTGTGCTTCCCGGTGCGTGGCCTCTACTCGAGGACTCGTCTACCCCATCAGCTATCGGTCTTACGGCACCGCCCATTACCACTTCAATATGCCGATTCCAAGAGCTATGTCGTGTGTTCATTCTTATGGGACGCCCTTCGGCCAGGTGGACCGACTACTTAAAGAAATTCGCCTGTGGTGGTTGGAGGAGAAGAGCCGAGGACCGTGTGTGATGGAGAGGCCTATGTCCAGCAGTGGAAAGACATAGGCTGATGGTATGGTACGAATAATAAATGTCACGTCGGCACTCCCTCGGACGCGTCGCCTATATCTAGGCGATTAGAATTGAAAAAAAGAATTGGGAGTGAAGAAGAAAACGAAAATTACAGGATTTTCATCAACCCATAACACTTCTCATTCATTCTTGTGAGGGGATAGTATGGTAAGTTTCATTTATCCTCACTTGATGGGTTGAGATGGGATTGAAGTGTGCACCGACCGTATTTCCTTTCTTTTTAGGAATTTTTTACACTGATTCCTCAATGTATCGTGGCAAAACGTTCTAACTGGAAAATTCTCCATGTCGTTTCAGCTCTTACGCAATTACTGAGGCGCCTCAAAGACTTCGGTCCTCAGTTATACGCGCTAAGAATTATACTAAGTTCTCCTGCAAGTTGCCGGAATGTCTTTTATTAATGTCGCCCGAACGCCTCAGCATTCAATGCAGTTGTAATATCGCTGGTATTCCAGTGAAATGGAAATTTAATTGAAGTTAAAGTTGCGGGATAATGATGTATCATCTACTTCATTGCTTTCTTGTTTTGCTTTTGTGTTGGCTTATGTTTAAAGAGCATTAATATGGTGATTTCTGACTTAACAGACAAGAACAATCCATTTTGACGATCTTTTTGTAAAGTTAAATTAAGATGATCGCTTGATAGATTACTTGCAATCATCTAGAATGACAGCTTCCGTCACCAACCCTTTTATTATCCATTGCTGGATATCGACCTCCTTCTTCAAAAGACATCAATAAGCATCAGAACACTACGCTGGCCATAATCTCGTTGGCGAGTCCACCTTTTTTAAAGGTGGTGTTGTTCCTCAGCACTTATGGTAGCCACTTTATTATATTTTGTAGTGTGTAGTTGTGTGAACATACTGTTGACCTAATATTTTCTTAGGTTTTCGCGATTACTATACATAGCAATTAAACAACTTTGTACGGTTTAAATCGCGTATATTTGACATTATTTATATCCCGACGTTTCGAACACTTTGCAGTGGACGTGGCCACGGGTCACTTTGCAGTCACCCCGTGGCCACGTGACCACGTCCACTGCAAAGTGTTCGAAACGTCGGGATATAAATAATGTCAAATATACGCGATTTAAACCGTTCAAAGTTGTTTAATTGCTATATACTGTTGACCTGTCTATTGCTACAAATTCTTAAGGTCACAGTGAAAAACAATAGTCACAAAACTACACTTTCTCTCGCAATTTACCATATGCGTTTTGTCTTGTTGCAAAGACATTTCACATCAGAACCATCAAAACATTTTGCTCCGCGACGTATATTATTTTTAATGGACATTCCTACGTTACATAAAATCTTTTCCGGGTTTTAAAAGTGGTGTTAAAATCTTAATCTCTCCATCATTCTCGTGTAAAAATAGTTTTGACCGGGATACTGGAAGCTTACGATCTTTTCCCGAGGGAGGGAGTTATTTTGGAATATTGTTGTTTCCTAATAAACAAGCTTGGGTTTAATAGATTTTACAATGTTATAATTGGGATTTTGAGGATATTTTAATATTACTGCGGCAAATAAGTGCACATTAAACTGTTTCATATGTCATAAATAACATAAGAAACAATATTATGATATAATGACTTTCTTTACTCATAATTCATAAAGTAACAGTAACATGTCATTATTCTATATTAATAACTTGAAATTCTTTTAAGAACTAATTGCATTTTTAATTGTATAATAAAAGTAGATCTTGTTACTTTAATAAAAGTATATCTTGTCGCTTTCAATCTTGTTTAAAATATTGAATACTAACAAATTCTTAGCATTGTAACATAACATCAAATATACCAACTTTTTTAGCTTTTAGTAATAGATATTAGTTTGGTCGACTAAGCGTGGCATTTCTTCTAATATCTTTTAATAACATAACAAATATCAGGGTTAAGTGCTGATAATTGCAATGCGAATTTCGGAATCCATCATTCATTGTTCACTAATATGCACAGCACCGTTAAGTTTGACATGAATTGTTTATCACATGATGTTGAGAATATGTTTTTTTAAAATATAGCTATTTTTCATCTTCAGCGGTGAGGCGAGAAGAGTTAAAAAAAAATGTTGAAAGTGTCAACGGAGAATGGCATGAACTAAAAAGGCATGTAGGCACAAGGTGGCTTGTAGGCATGTTGATAATAATAGATAGTCGGACAGTTCACGGCCTTTTTGAACGTATGATTTTAGCGTGCTATATTTCTGGCATCACTGATCATTGGCGGGATAGTGATATACCTTTTGACAGCTGACTTTTTTGTAATGGCGGCAAATTGATCAATGTTATCTTTGATAAAATTGAAGTAGATCCACAAATAAGCAGTCATTAAATTGCGGAAGATTATATTTCAGTTTTTACAAAAAAAATCATATAAGTAAATACATTGTAGTATACATTGTCGAAAAGTGTTGATATTTTTGCCAAAAAAATACGTATCGATTAACTCAGAATACAATTACAATTACGCAGTCAATTAACTCTGAGTAAAACCTAGAGTTTCAGACTTAGCTAAAGCACAGATTAATAATCTGAGATTATATAATCGTAGCTAATGGTTCAGTTAGACACACCCTCTATACCACTATGTAGTATCTAATAATAATACTCTACTTACTACTAGTAAAGTACAGTATTACTCGTTACTCATCCTCATTTGTTAGAGCTGGCATTTTCGTGGTTTTTGGTTCAACGTTAAAGGGGCAAACATCAATTTTCAAAATGGGTACCCATCTCTGACAGACGGACAGCACTCTAAACTCTGTTTATGTTGGGATTAACACCGTTTATTCCGCTCGCCCGTTGATATGTTAACAGTTAACACTCATGGTAATTGCTTTTTGTAGTGTTTTTATTTATTTGAAATTCAATGTCTGTTAGTTCAGTTTTACGCATGGAAATATTTATAGACCTGTGTACTAGCGCGAATGACGCAGTTACTACTTTAATACATTCAATAAAAACATGAGTATACACATCCCGGCCGAAAGTAATACACATCGACTACGATCGGCTAGCTTCGGTTTTGTAGAGTCGTCTCTGCCGTGTGCCGTTACGACAGAGACGACGTTCTATAAAACTGAAGCTAGCCGATAGTCTCTTTCTAAAGGCCGATGTGTATTACTTTCGGCCGGGAAGTGTACAAGAAATTTTAACTAAATTTACAACATAATGAATGGACTTTGCATGCAACAATTTGATGGAATATGGGTATGTATGCCCACTGGCCACTAATATTATCTCCAACATGACAGAGGAATAAATACGCATGAACTAATTAGGTCTTATTATTACAAGAAACAAGGATTTTCTTCTTCAATGTGGGCAAGATGGAAAACTTAAAAATTACAACATTAAAAATTACAATTATCGAAGAGATCACCAAAGCGATCTCTTCCAGCCAACTTTTGGGTGGTAAGGAGAAAACAGATAACAATATCAAATAGAGGTATTTGGTGCAAGTTTACATAATGCCAACATAATGTAACTGAAATAAATTATATTATACGTATATATGGTACTTACTTGACATACGACATACGTAGATGCATACTCGTACAATGGAAGGAAAAAAGTCGGGTGGGGCTGTGTCGGGGCACACTAACGTGAAATGTCTACGTCGGCGAGTCGCTTTTATCTCGCTGGTATCTTCACTCGTAATGTCCATTGGTACAGGTACAGCAGAGGTGAAGGTGCTTGCAGAGTCGGCGTCGTTCACTAAGCGTGCCGTGGCAGCTTTAACCTCCTCTTTCCAACGATAAGCGTGATTTATATTTTTGATTGGCTCTTGCACGGGCTGAGGCTGACATATTGTATTTCAATACTTTTTTTTATAGACTTACTTGTTATTTTTACGTATAAATATTGTCCAAATTACACTAATTTTTGCTTAAATCAATCGCTCTAGATAAACTGTATAGACACACGCACGAATCACCGCGTTATCACGTCTGAGTCGTGAGCTACACTGAATAGAAAGGAGCGAGAGCGCCGGTTTCGGCCATTCTGCGCGGTGCCCTTTCCCGCTAACCCGCCCGGCCCCGACGCAAACTCAAGGTCGTAACAGCGAGCTGACTATATAAGCTAAATAATGACACTAGATTTATGTCTCTAAGACTAATAGTTTTGTAATTATTAAGGTAAGACGATATAGACCTTTTCGTTACGGTTCACGTTTCCGACCTGGTACTCGTATGTTTCGGTGTGATTTTAAAGACGTTTCACGTCAAAATAGAATTTAAGCAAAGTGAGTAAGTACAGAATAAAGTAAGGATCTAAGTAGAAAACAAATATCTAGTGGATGTGAGATAGATAGGGTAAGGTGTACGGTAATTACTGAATCAGATAATGCTCCTTGACTAGGTTTTTAAAACTAAGTCCATTTGTAATACATAATTACATAATATATAAATATGTGCAATTGAAATATAAAACGGGGCATCTGGACATTTTTTCTAAATTAGCTCATTTGGTATTACCAAAATCACTTCTGAGCTTGTGAGATAAAACCACTTCGTAAATATTTATTATCATAACTGGGTGCAATTTCTTATACCATACTGCTATAAACCTGTAGAAATAAAAGTATATGTACATATCTAGCGCATACATCCAATTCAGTCTGTCTCCAACACACATAAATTTTTCAACACTTCCAAATACAATTTCGTCAAGATTTCACTTGAAAAGGAAATAACAAATCGTTTCGACGGCTTGACGCGGGCTCGGTCGTCCGCCATGACAGTTTTTCCCGCGTTTTTTTCTTTTCTCTTTGTGATGCTGTGATTTATTGCGTCTACAGCCTTGATATTGGCCGCAACAGATGTGCTGACTTCTAGCTCAGACGACCTTATTGTAACAAACAATTTTATATAAACATTTCAGTAGCATACTTTTAACTTTAATTAAGTATTTGATACAGAACACATACCTACATAGAGTCAATATACAAATTTTAACATACTCTGGTTCTGTACACATTTAATTATATTGACGACTGACTTGCGCAGTTGGTAGTGTTCCTGCCTGCTGTGCAAAAGGTGCCGGGTGCATTTCCCGGTCGGACATCCATTTATTTCAAGACAAATGTTTGTTTCGGGTCTGGGTGTGTCCTTGTATTTGTGTGTCTCTGAACCCACGACACAGGTAATCCTAGAATTCGCCAGTCGTGGGTTGTGTTGTGTTGTTGTGGGCTATTAAAAAGGTGGCATTATTTACATACTCTCACCTGAGTCTTACTTGATAGTTCATCGTATACGTAAGCTCATCGTCTACAATAATTAGCTATTTTGCAATGTATAAGGTATATAATCCGTTTTTAGGAATAAGTTTAATTTATATGTATAATAAGTTCACATTCCTGTTTTGCTTTGGATTTTTATTCATAAATAAAATAACCAAATTAAAAACAAACATTTAGAATTTATTAGATTTCAGATTCAATAGATTCTCTTAGATTCAGATTCTCTCAGTTGCGCAAGTATTTTTTTATTATTTGCGCGTTTCCTCCCCGTCGTAACACAACACTACTCCATTAGCGTTACGTTACCGGTTACTTCCGATAAAAGCAGGAAATTATCGGTTTTTTAACGAAATCATGCAAACATTAAACGTAAAATTATACAGTCTGGTGGAAAATGACATGGCAAGTAATTTGTTACTTTTCATGAGATACAGTGATGCAAAATAAAACAAAGAAAGGAAATTCAAGTTATTTTTCCGCTATCCTTATCTGGGTTAGGTTTTTCTTCTGGGTTTTGGATTCTTCTGGACTTTGATTTTCTTTCTTCACTGTATGCCTTCTTTAGTCGATGTCTTTTTTGGACGTTCGACGGTCAAAAATATGCAGAAAGCTTGAAAAGATATTCGACTTTTGTTTTTTCCCAATGGGACAAAGAAACAGGCTAAGAAAAAACGAACAAGTATGAAAGTAAATTTTTAAATACTAATTTGAATGATCGTACCTAAGGAAAATCAAACAGTAGATTGGATTGTTCACTGTTACGTGAAAAGAAATGATCATGCAGCATTATAATGGACAGTTAGGTAATGCACTTGGCGATTGATCGATTGCAAGTGCAACGGTAAAGAGTTTACTGTTGGTCATACCTACTTCAGTTTTTTTCCGATACGGGAAGTAGACTTATGGCGGTCGATGCACGACGTGCATCGTCACGGAATAAAATGGAACTGTTCGACAGTACTGGCCAATTGAACGTTTGAATAAATACAAATTCTCTTGTAGCCTATTAATTATATATTCAGTAGACTGTTGTGTGATGGCAACTAGAAACTATTATGACTTTCAAAGTCACTACAATAATTAAATTAAACGAGCACCAGAGATTAATGAATGGGCAGCAAATCGACCGGAGCAAATTTAAAGGTTTAATTTAAATTTAAAGTATGTTCTTATAGTAATTTAAAATTGTTTACTTCAATTATATAAAAATATAATGTTTTGTTGATCATTAATGGCAGCCCATTTAGTTTTCATTGTTGTTCGTTTACCTAAATACAAGCCTAAATTCTGTCACGAACGCAAAATAAACTTTGTAACATTGCGAATACTCTGTTGACCAATACTTTACGTTGCAAAACATGAAGATCAAAACAAAAAATTACGTCATAAAGTGAATACTATTTTTTTTTCACGTATGGTGCAATTAGCACATTATGCCAGTGTCAAGTTTTCTTCGTTATTAACAGTTTCAAGTATCCTGTTCAGTCTCGTCGAAGTAAGTCAGGAGTCGCTCTGTAAAGTGATACTAGGTTTACCGAGGACAGAAGAGGACTCCTTGGAAGCACACGAAAAGCGCAGTCCTTTGCTTTTACTTGATGATCATAAACATTACGCACAGAAAACACTTTGAAGTTTAATAAACTATAACTGCACACAATTTCTATACACGTAATACTCGCAAATCAAACAAATACTTCACTTATCATGAATGAATTTTCGCTTTCGAGTAAGTTTCGCAATTATGATGAATTAAATTTATTCATAAAATTTGATTATAATCTCCATGTCAACTGGAAAGTTAATGGCATATTTATATCTATACTATATACTATAATAATATAATAAAGAGGTAAAATTGTGTGTTTGTTTGTGGGTATGTTGGGGGTAATCTCTGGAACTACTGAACCGATTTCAAAAATTCTTTCACAAATAGGAAGCTACATTATCCGTGTCTAATATAGGCTATATTTTATATTTTATTTTGAAATTTTGAAAAAAAAAAACATAAACCGAAGCGAAGCGAAGACGGGTCGCTAGTATGTTTATATGTTACGACTTCATAGTAAAAAACTTCTTTTCACCGCTGTTTTTCTGTGGAAAAACATCCTTTCCACTCCAAAAAATGTGTTGACATCACTTCAGAACATGGGACCCAGAACAAAATGAAAGAACAATTGAAGAGATAATAAATGTTTATTCAGTGGCTCGTGTCCTCCGTGAAATATTTGTTATTCACTTCCAATAACATTTTGTCGCCCATTTTCTAAGAAAACTTCACCTATTTAAGATATGTCAATATTGACTCGGGAGTTGCGGTTTTCCAGACATTTAGGAATCCCATCTGAATACAATGCTTTGAAATGTTGCCTCCAAGCGGCTCTAACACATTGCCAGTATTTTTTTTATATGAAAAAAGGCGGCAGACGGGCATACAATCCACCCCATGGTAAGTGGATACTGCCGTCCATAGATATCCACGATACATGCCAACATTCAAATGAAAAACGACCAGAACTCCAGTTCAGAATGACAAACGTTCACACGCTCTCGGATGCGCTGCCTGCCTTTGGAGATATAGGAATAGATTTGGAGATAGGGTTGAGAAAATGGGTAGCGATAGGATGGGATGGGAATGGGCTCTGGCATATCTCACTCACTACCGAAACACGTACGTACATTGGGGAAATAGGATAAAATGGGAAATGGAGTACATTTCAATGTAGTCTTCTGTTAAGCCGGGTTTCCACTGCGAAAGGGTAATGAGCAAGTAATAGCTGAGCGGGACGGAGTCCAACTAGCTAAAATAGGTCTTAACTTCCACTGACAAAGAGTTTTGAGAATTTATTATTTTTCCCTTCCACTACAAAAGAGAAATGAAAGCGAGGAATGAGAGGAGTCAGCTAAACGGAAAATGAGAAATGTAGTTAAATTCCATTGCGAGCGAGTCTTGTTGGAGTTTGTATTTGGTGAAGATATCTCGTGTATTTTGTGATGTCTAGTACCAATTCAAGTGAAGACGATTCTGACTATGTGCATGTAAAGAAGAAAAGTTTAATATTATATGCGTACAAAAAAAAGCGCCCTAAACCAAGGTTTTGGTTAAGCAATCATATGAAAGAGAGACCGCTGAAAGGTGAATATAGACTATTCTATGATTTACACGATGAACAATTCAAGAATTATTTCAGAGTTAGCAGAGAACAATTTCAAGAACTTTTGTCATTTATAGAGGCAGATATTTTAAAAGAAAATTACAACTTTAGGAAAGCTATTTCACCTCAAGAAAGCGGCAGGCGGCAGCACGGGGGGTGGCGAGGGAGCGCGGGCGGCCGGGGCGTGCGGAGTCCGTTACAAACTCGTCAGCGGCACCGTGTCGCAGCGAACTCTTTCCTAGCTATTTTAACTCGTTTGGTCCGTTCCGCTTACCCCTTCGCCCGTGGAAGCGCTACTATGTAATTTTAGGTTGCTAGTCGAACTGTGTCCGTACGGACACCGCTCCGTTTGCTTAAGCGGAACGAGCTCGTTTTAAACTATTTTTATTCGCTCAGTCCTTTCCGCTAGACTCTTCGTTGGTGGAAGCACTTCTATGAAGTTTACCGTTGCGAGTTAAACGGAGTCCGTACGGAGCCCGCTCCGCTCGCAGTGGAAGCCCGGCTTTAGAGAGGGGTAACGTGGCCGGTCGAGCGCGTCCAACGGCTGCTTATACCATCCGCAATCTACATAAAAAGGATCTGAACGAGCGTTATGACGGATTGTATTGAAACTTATATGTAAAATAATTTATTGAGTTTTATAGCTTCTATAAAGTAACCAGTCCTTTTATTGTCGACTGCTGAACATGCATGACGTGCATGACGAGCGAAACAAATGCCATCCATCCGTATGTATGGCTTTAAAACTGCACGCTGGGTAGGGCTTGTGGTAGCGGCTTTGATATTCGCCATTTAACAGACTCACGGGAAGAGATAAGGGGATGGTCTTCTAAATTCGGCCAACAATAAACAATTTCTACAATTCTAAAACGGCCTAAATTCTATAATAACGTAAGTAAAAAACTCCGGATAATAATTTTGTAAGACTTTTATTAAACGAATAGAAGAAAAGTCTTTTTCTCTTAACCTTATTAAATAACAAAATGATATTATAGTTCACATAACTGTCAATAAATGTAAATGTCATAAATGTAAAAGATCAGCGTCTCATTATTTACCCAGCTCTGTTCAAACTTAGAAGGAAACGATTCAATTGAATTGGCATTATTAAAGGGGACCCGTTTAAGCCCTAGTGTTGGAATGGCGTCCTCCACTCGGACAATAAACGGTTCATAGGGAAGCGAATTGTTAGATGGTGCGAGATGCTGTTGCCAAAGAAATTTGAGCATAATGTCCCAATTTTAAGGTCGAAAATCGTTATGCGACCGAGTCAGCACCTGTGACCTTTATAGCTGAACATAGACAACCAACAGCTTCCGTCAGTGATAATCGGGTCACGTTCATTTTTTGAAATGCGCGCGTACGAAAGAGGTATAGAAAAATTCTAACGTGAAAGGAGGACCTTGCACTAGCTGATAATAATGTATTGAAAATAGGCATGAGAACGAAGTCTGTGTAAGAAATTGTTTGATTTTTCCGCATTAATGATAAGATGTAGCGGATGAGTCATTTGAGACTGACTGTTAACGGTCAGACATATATAATACATGTTATCAGATTATGATGTTATTTTATTATACCTACATGATATTTTACGCATTTAGATTCGAACATATAAAATTGTTTCAAAATTAACATATAAATTAATTATAATTAATATTCGTGATATATGGTATAATTAGTTTAAGTCAATTAAATACATATAATTAAAATTTAAATATTAATTATAATTAAATCACATATGATATATGATTACAGAGTTGTAGTGTCAAAACAGAGAATACAAAAGAATTAATATTGCAATGTATTTTAAGGCAATGTTAGCTAAAGGAATATATATACTGCCTATTTCAAAAATGTAGTTTTATTTTTATTTATTTTTAAGGAAGATTACATACATGTTAAAAATATTGTTAGCAATATAACTAGAAGAAATATTGTATACTAGCTGAGCCGACAGACGTTGTCCTGTCCAAATTTCAATAATACAATAATTTCAATAAGTTCATACAAAAATCCCATAGAAAAAAGCACTTTCAGTTTTACCCGAATTTTCCGGGCAACTTTTCCAATTTTTCTTTCCCTAAAAACCTTATTCGGACTATTACGAACATAGTTTTTTTTAAAAATAGCCAAATCGGTCCAGCCGTTCTCAAGTGATGCTTACCAACGAACAGCATTTAATTTTTATTTATATAGATATTGTAGCGTGTTCGTAGTTTATTATAATGGATTAGTACTGTTATAGTGCTATTTACAAGGTATTTTCATTTTTTTTTTAAATTGTACATATTTTTAGTCTGCTGAAAACAATTCTAATTTCGCAGCAGCAAAGAAACTTCAAACAAAGAAGTATCTATTCGTTACATCTACCTTCAAAGCAAATTGTTGTGTTTTGCCAGTAAACAAAAGCGTGTCTCGGTATCTCTAGCTACGCTTCAGTCAACCGCTCGGAGAACCGTGCACTACGTATTACCATTCGTTATCTTACGCTTTTGGGGTTATGTTTGTGAAAAGAATTTTTGTCAAACATTTCCATAGCACAAAAACGTCGCTCTACAAATTCTATTTTGCTCTCCCGAGTTGTCATTTGTCTGATTTTCTCGAGTTTCCTGAGATTGAGTTATTGTAAAGATCTCAGAGAAAAGGAGTCCAGAAAACAATGAACCGATGAACAATGGTGTGGTCCAAAAATTAGCTTGACTGTGAAGATTTTTATATAAGTTTATGTGATAAATTTAACTAGTATAAGATACAGAGTTCAAATCAACGGTTATTAATATTTGAAAACTGTTTTACATAGTAATTTAGAAGTAATTTAATAGCATTTTTTGCGGACTGTAATACACATTTATACACACAATTATTAATTACACATACATTAGGTACATAGTTTTACATTTTGACAATGGTTACCTATTGGTCACTCATTACGCGAAGCTTGTAGGTATCTGAGAGCTATTTGTAAAACGACTTACAATTGTAAGATATAGATTTATAGATTATTATAAATTAATAGAGTTAAACTAATTTATTATTATATATCTTAAGTAAGAATAAAGCCTGGCTGTATTATTTTCTTACAACATTGTTCCTTAATTTTGTCATAATGTGACATTCAATTTTATACAATAAAGAGTTGTACATATCTATAAAAAAATACAAATCTAATTTTAGGTCTTTATTATTATTAAATTTCCGGCCTACCTCCAGAGATTTCACAAAAATTGCATGCTTCTCAAAAACAGGTAGAAATATATAAAAACATTGATTTGCCAACAGCGGACTCCTGACGCGTGAACTTTCAATGATAGATGGGGTTCTTCAAGAGAGCTGTGAATAGAATTTTGCACATACCCTCTGGTGTTGCAGGTGTCTATGGGCGGCGGTAACACTTACCATCACGTGGGACCGCTTGCTCCTCCGCTCACAAGTCTATATAAAAAAAAAGATAGTTAATTGAAATTGTGATTGAGCCCAGTTTATAAATATACAAGTATATAACAATATTAACCAATCCAGCAATCAATATTACTTTATTTAATTAGTTTATTACGAATGTCCAGAGCCCACGACAAACCTCCTACTAGGTTTAAGGGCAAATATCATGAATAAAAGAAAGTATATAAAAAAAGAAAAATGTTCACGATAAAGCTATGAACACATGTTGCAATTTACTTGGTCTCCTCGTGCATAATATTATGAGTGTCGAGCGAAATGTCACGCTTGCAACGAGCACATTGACACGAATGCCTACGCGTGTTGTGGGTCACGTCCGTGTCTGAAAGTTGACATTGGGAAGTCGCAATTCACCAGCTCAATATGATATTTGGATATTTTTTTAATTCTTGTAAAAAGTTATTAACTGTACAATAATCGGACTTTTTGGCGGGAACTCGACAAGTGAAGTTGAGTTTTTGTTTTATTATTGTAAAAAATGTGTATTAGGCGTTTTGTAGTTTAATAGTGGTAGTTTATCAAACTTCAATGTGTTTTTCGTGCGTGGTGTTTTTGATAATCAAATAAAAGCGTAGGATTGCGTTTTTCGTGAGCTTCCAAGGAGTCCTCTTGCTCAGTAAACCCACTATCCCTTTACTGAACGATTCCTAAGTTACTTCGACGCGACTGGACTTTAACAGGATACGTTTTAGACTTTGAAATTATTTATTACGAAGAAAACTTGACACTGGCAGTATGTGCTCATTGAACCATTGCCATAATAATATATATAGAAAGAAAAGAAACCTGTACAATCTTTGCATCTCTGGCAATGGAGAGAGTTGCCAGATATTTTTTTTTAGAGCCCGAAGCTCTCGGTGAAGGTGATATACCTACCGTTCTGTGGCCAGGTGGGCGTCAAAAAGGCTAATAATACGGCAATTAAAGATTCGTCGACCAATTTACACATTGGTTTAAATATAAAAAATAAGAAACACAATTGGGAGGAGACTCCGCCGAGAGTTCGGATGTGCATTGCGATGCCGGAAATGGTCTCCAACTCAGTCTTAGCTGCGGACAAACCATAGCGCTGGTTTTCAGTGGAGCCATTAGAGACTATTATAACGTTAATTATAAATCTAGAAATCCTTAAGGCGCAGAATCGCTTGGAGTGAGAGAACACATTGCCATAGGCCCAGTGTGACAGAAAGGTGTACTGGCATTGTCGGAAAAGCGAACCATACAAATTAAAATCAGCATAAAACGAAAAGCAACGGCAAAAAGTTGAAAGCAAAAAGCGTTGAATATAAAAAAACGTAAAAATAATAAGAAATCCTAGTAAATTAACAACATTAACTAATGTGATTGTTAGCAAATGTATAGAGTACCATAAATACCAAGGTGAGTCTTATTATGGCTTTGTATTACAGATTTGATTAGAGAAGGGATGGTTTTCGAGGTCATTCCGGAGACATAGAGACATATACATTGGAGACATACTGTAATATTTGTTCCAATATAATCTTTGTACTTTACTTATTATCTTTGTAAGGTAAATCACTTATATTGCACTGTTAAATGTACTTTGTTATCTTTGTATTTCACTTATTATTCACGATAATTTACTTGTATCTCATTATTTAATTGTATTTTGATGTTTTCTAAGTATTAACCGACTTGTGCTTCAAAATCTCTCATAAACGTATTACTTATATTTCTGTCATAAATAAATTAATATTGACCGAAAACAATAGCCCTCAATATTAAAAGGAAAAGAAATCACAGTGTGATAATAACATAGTCCATTTTTAGATAATAACATAGTCCAACAGATGGCGCGGTGCCATTAAAATCCTACCGTTTCGTTTTGTCGGTCATATGTATTGAAAATTAAATATGATTGTGCTTCATACTGGAGAAGATGATTTCATTCTTACCATACTGCAGAGCTGAAGGATCCTTTACCGGTATTGTACAATTTGAAAAAGAATCCCGTTATTCGGTGTTACGTCACAATTTTGAATTTGAAAAACAAGTGGTCCGAAACAGTCCGAATTCTGTCCACTGCTTATATAAGGACATTTTTTTCTAGTTGACCGCTTTCTACGCTCGCCCTAAACCTAAACATGTCTGGTGACTCTCGAAAGGCCATTGGGATCACAAGATTTGACCCATTCCGAATAAAAAAATGTTACTACCGATATTCTAGTCAATATTAAATCTGAATCTGCCATAACAATCGAAACCTATCAAAAGTATCCATCTATATAGATAGGGATGTAGATAGAGACAAAGTTTGCGATTTTCTACGGCTTCTCCGACTGAAACATGAACTCGCAGTTGAAATATCATTCGCTATCTCTATCCCAGTTATAGCGGAGTATGCGATGCTAAATTGCATGCCGAGTTTCTTCGATGTTCTATTTTGTTCGAAAGTTTAGAATTGTCGAGACGCTTCTCTTGTGTAGAATTTCTTATCAGTTGAACATTGTATTTCAAAATAGAATATTCTTCATTCATACCATGCCATACCGTAGAATATTATTCATTCATACCATACCATACGATCAGCCTGTGTCTCTCCATTACTGGATATTGGCATCTCCCGCTGACCCCCACCACACACCACGCTTTTCTCATCCAGCCACTACCGGCGACATTCTTCAAATCGTGAGTCCACCTGGTCGAAGGGCATCCCACGCTACCTCTCCCGGTACGTGGTCTCCATTAGAGGACTCGCTTCCCCCATCCAGGAAGTTGTTATTGACTAATCATGTTATGTAAACAGTGTAACACGTGTCTGGGCAATAATTATAAGTAAGGGTTTAAGTACGCCAAGGGCTGAAGGTTAGCAGTTTACGGCTGTTTATAATCTCAGGCCCAGCTCGACATATGTTGTAACCCTAAATACGAGTATTACGTAGGTGGGACGTGTGGTAGGTAAATGCTTCTAAACATTTTTGTAATGTATTCAAATACTAGCTGTATGGGATGTCGCCCGTGTAGATTTTCTTTTAAAAATAATTGGCACCTTGTGTAAAAATGAATCAATTTTTCGGGATAAAATATTTTGTCTGTCTTCGGATTTCAGGCTACCTCTATGCAAAGTATCATTTAAATCAGTCTGGCAGTTTAATCGTGAAGACATAACAAACAAACGAATACACTTTCGGATTCATTATGAGGCTGTGGATTTTTTTAGAAAATGTTATTTGCCATTCCAGGTTTCGTGTTATGGGGGACGGGGTTATGGAATGGAGTAGGATGAAGAGTAGAAGGCGTAATAGGTCAAGGGGTTTCCCAATCTTTTCTCTTAATCCTGTCTCTTAAATCCCTAAAAGCACGCTGCGTATTTGTGGATGTACCCACTACTTTTTTCATTATTTTTATTTCATTTTATTTTAATAATGCTGGCATTAGATACTGTATTCATTCAGCATGTGGTCTATTTGCTTCGCTGCCAACTTTTTTTTAAAAAATAATCATTATTAAACTTTTTAAATAGGTACTCGTATTTATAAATATTTCCAAGAGGTTTTTGTAATATCTACAATACTATCGACTTTTCCGTACTTTTAAGCTTTACGGGGATCCCCTTTGGCCTGAATGGTTTAAACTAGACAGTCTTTTTAAAAAGTAGCTCCCTCCGCCTTAATCCAAGCTTAACTTGTAGGTACTACCCCGTCTCTCCGTTTTCTTCCAATAACTAAGTTTTGCGAGTTCGGTTAGTCTCATTTGTAAGGGCGCGGCTCCAGTGGGAGATTAAACCTGTACCTTAATTAATTTATCTGTGCGGCTAATTGTGACTCTTCTAATGGTAGGTCTTCACGTGCGTATTTGCTTGAAATTTTTAGATTATTTGGAGCAAAATCGATCATGTAGATCACTAAAGTTTAAAATGTAATGCTCGATATCGAACAATACTCGTAAGTTATACTCGCACTTACAATGAGCATATCTTTTTGGAGACACGGCAAATGTATCGTTACTTTTCGGTATTATGTACCGAATTTGTTTGATACTTTTATTCATACTATGTGGCAGGTGTCATATCCAAAATAATATAAATATTCTCTTCTTTACAAGGATACTCTTAATCTGTATGATAGATACATACTTCAATACCGAAAACTAATTTTATTGAAGGATTTAAAAAAGTATTGATACCTTGAGTTGTTGACGTGTTTTTTCGCTGTCAAATACCCTTGGGTATCGATACTTTGATCTGTACGATACTTTTTTTGCGATACTACTCATGAGTAAAGTATCGATACTTTTGATACGATATATATGCGCCTATATCTATTTGTTCAAATATAATCAATGTGTGCACGGAACATCGAGCATATATATCGACAATGATGTTCAATCCGACTTGCTAGAGAAGCATGTATCTACGAGTATGTGTAGATCTACCTTAATGTTGTGGGGTTTCCGTGAGCGGAATGGTCGTTTTGTGTCTTTGTTACTAGTAATTGTTGGCTAATTTGGAGCGAGGATTGCTGGAGATTCCTGAAATTACGTTTCTACGGAATGAATATCTAATCTGAACCTTGTCAATGGGGTGCTTCGCAGAACTTCTATTTCATTATTGTTACCAGAGAACTTAAAAACGTCATGGTAGGGAAAAATGAAAGGAAAATAGGGACGAGTGTAAAAAAATGGATTCAACCCTAACAGGAGGGACGGGACAGATAGTTAGTACACGTGCACGCTGCAATCCAACAGCCGCTGGGCGCACTCGACTGGCCACGTTACCCCTCTCTCACAGAAGACTACCTTGAAATGTACTGCATTTTCCACTTAATCTTATTTCCCTAATGTACGTACGTGTTTCGGTAGTGAGTGAGATGTGTCAGAGCCCATTCCCATCCTATCCCTCCCCATTTCCCCAATCCTTTCTCCAAATCCAGTCCTATATCCAAAGGTAGGCAGCGCATCCGGGGGCGTGCCAACGTTTGTCATTTTGGACTAATGTTGGCATGTATCACGAATGTCTATGGGCTACAGTATCCACTTACCATCAGGTGGACTGTATGCTCGTCTGCCACCTTCGTCCATAAAAAAAAAAAAAAAGTGCAGTGACATGCAAAAAATACTAAACGGCAGCAAATCATGATCAGCAACTATAGCAACTATCAGCAACTATCCAGCAGAAACTATTTTTGAATAACTGATAAAAGAATTTTAAATTACTAAGAATGTCATCACAAAGTCCACGGAGCGCGCTTCGCGAGACTTCTGTTTCTTTGTTGTTACCAGAGAATCTAAACCCACCTTTAAATTTGCTGCCATTTACATATTTGCTGCTCAATCACTATTTTTTGCTGCTTATTTAATTTTAATATATTTCTATGTCAAATACGCTCCCGCTCGTCAACATCCTCACTCCCACAATCGTTCCCAATTGACAGGTGTAGCTACAGAAGTTTAATTATGGACCCCAAGAAATGGATTCGTCAGATTAAACTGATTCTCGCAAAATTAATTATTGCCAGTTGTAACAATGACTTGGAACTTGTTTGCGACTTGTTTGAGGAGTGATTATATGGTGAAAGTTGGAATCCCTTGATACTTCCGTAGAAGGAAAATTTAAGTAACAGAATTTACATTATTTTTATTGAATTCAGGGAAATGTGGAAATAGTCCGATGGTAAGTGATAGATGGTATAACACCGGGATGTATACGAGGGTCAGACTAAAAGTTTCCGGAATGAATACGAAAAAATTACAATGAATAGCCAAAAATCAATCATCAATCACCAAAAATATGTACCAAGATGTACAGACACAGGTAAAGCTAAGCTAGACGCCCATTCCCCCATTGCCCATTCGTTTTCATTTTCCGAAAATTTCTTCCTCTGTTGTTATGTGCTTAACTATATGAGTTTGTATTTCATTTTGTAACTGTTCTCTAAATAAATGTTTTATCTATCTATCAAACACGTACGTACAAACAGGTACGTACATTGGGAAAATAGGATTAATAGAAAATGGGAAATGCAGTACATTTCAAGGTAGTCAGTCTTCTGTGAGAGAGAGCTTGACTTAGTTAAGTGAATAAAGCACTTGTTTCATTTATTTATTTATATATTATATTGTACACACAAAGCAGTATTGCTATATATGATTAAAAGAGTGAAGATGTACAAAAGGTAAGCTTATCTCCTGTGGAGATCTCTTCCAGCAGACCAGTGAAGTAGAGATATTGGCCGTAACAGAAAGGGCGCCTGTAGTGCGAAAATAATAGGGGTTAAAGTATGAAATTGCCATTTTATAGTAATGGATACTTTGAATTGACATAAAACCTTCATGGTGTGAGATTTTCGAGTGAAACTTTTTTCACATGATACCTATGAGGTTCTTGTTTTAAAAAATGTGCAACATTCGATTTTCGACTTTCAATTGTTTTTTTTTATTCAGCTTAGACGGGAAAGATGGATACTTCGAAAATCCGAGTAATGTTTGAATACGAGTTCCGACGCGGAACTAACGCGGCAGAAACGGCTCGCAATATCAATGCTGCGTTTGGAGAGGAGACTGCTAATGAACGAACCGTGCGTTTTTGGTTTAAACGTTTTCGTAATGGAAACTTCGACTTGAAGAACGAACCACGTGGAAGACCGCCCACACAGGTGAATAACGCTGAATTGAAGGAATGCTGAATGGTGGAAGCCGATCCGAGTCAAACTACCCAGGTATTAGCCGCATGGTTTAACGTTACCTTACCTACAATATTGACATGTACAATATACAAATATTGAATTGTGACATGTGACGAAAAGTGGATTCTTTACGATAACCGAAAGCGAAAAATGCAATGGCTGACCCCAGGTCAAACGCCGCAACAGTGCCCTAAGGCAAAGCTTACCAATAAAAAGGTAATGGTAACTGTTTGGTGGTCTATTCATGGTGTTATTCACTATAGCTTTCTCAGGTCTGGTCAAGCAATAACAGCAGATGTTTACTGTGCCGAACTTCGAACAATGATGGCGAAACTAGCATTGAAACAGCCCCGACTCGTGAATCGATCTTCACCATTATTGCTCCATGATAACGCAAGACCTCACACTGCACGAGAAACCGTTGTAACTCTACAGGAGCTGCAGTTAGAAACCATACGTAATCCTCCGTACTCGCCAGACCTTGCTCCAACGGACTACCATTTTTTTCGTGATTTGGACAATTTTCTACGTGGTAAAAAATTTTCTTCCCAAGAGGCAGTACAAACTGCTTTCACACAGTTTGTCGAATCTACATCCCCAGAGTTCTATCGCAAAGGCATAAATGAACTTCCGATTAGATGGCAACAATGTATAGATAATGAGGGTAAATATTTTGATTAAATAAATATGTTACATTTTAGAAAAAAACGAGTTTTAATTTTTCAGTATAAATCGGCAATTTCATACTTTAACCCCTAATAATATAATATAAATACATTAAATAATATACCTACAAAAATAAAGTATAACATTAAAAGTAAACATAAAATAAAATAACAAATACATGCTATACCTACAGAAATATATATAAACGAATACATAGGATATTATGTTATAGCTATACAAAAAAATGTACTTTTTACAATTGTCATGAAAAATAATGATAAATTAGCAAATATCATCCAAAATCATGAAAACTGAAAGCAAGTACCTAATTTTGACTAATTATCTTACTCAAGTCATTATAAGCTTTCATCTTTTTATTCAATTTATCCGGGATTAAGGTCGCCATTACAGGGGTTTTTGCAAATTTAATAATATAATAGATCCACGGGGCTAATCTCGCGAATTTATTATTCATTATTAAACATCGCTTCCTAAATGAGGGCCTACTTTGAAGAGTAAAGTATACGAGAAATATGACACATATACTTATGTATGTATCTACATGATTGAGTAATCCATGTGTATTCAAAGGGCTCGTCAGATGATGAGCTTTTTAATTTAACCACGCTACTAAATTTGCTTCGTATTCTCTTAGGGGTATAAAACAGGATCAATTGATGTGTCTGTTGGCAAGAGAACGTTAAATACTTTTGTTTATAGCATCACTGTAAGTTACTTGTGGCAAGAATTCTCTTCAATTCAAGAATTCAAGAACTCATCGGCCGCCTTCCACGGACCTGTTTGAGCGCGCCGACACATTGCGCCTCCCGCACATCAAGGGTCTGGCGCCGTTGCGTGCCTTTCCGCGCGACCTGGTCGCACCCAAATAGGGTGCGATTTTACTTGGGACTTAATCAACACCGGCAGCGAAGAAACCTGCGTAGGTGGGCGCACAGCCCAGGAGCTGAACTCCATCCCTCGTGAGGGGGTTGTGAGACGGCTACGGCTACGTGTTTTTAACAAGTCAGTTGTGAATGAAGACTTTGGGAGAATCTTGAGATTCCGAAGTGTTTTTGGGGTGAGGAAGATATGTCATAGCATAGCTCTCTCCATAGCTTTTTGCGTTTAGGGACAATTCCCCTAAAAAATCCCTAAAAAATGAAATTGTAATGAGATTTTTAGGGAAAACACTTACTGGGATTTTTTAGAAGAAATAGTTTTAGGGGAATTTTGAGAGAATCAGCTCTCGAGTGACTTTGTCTTCAGAATTGTATTGTAATTTATATTTTTATAGAGAAGAGGGCGGACGAGCATGCGGTCCCACGTAATGGTAGGTGTTACCGCCGCTCATGGACACCTGCAACCTGCAATTAAGCTAATACTTAATTGCTACATCCCAGCAAGCTAGTGGCAGCCCACTCCAGTTTGCTGGTTTTTTCAGCTATGTCCATTATAAAAACTACCGTTACATATTCTACAGTCTAATATATGAATTCATAACATTATCTAGTCACGATTTCGCCGCGATCTCTAGAAAGTTACTAAGTTACAAGGTGACCTAAGAATATCCTCACATCATCTTCTCGAAGGCAGGTTCCGTATAAAAAGCCCAGAATACGAGTATAATGAAGAGCATCTGATCACAGCAAAGATATAAACAGTAGTAACATAGACGCTCTTCACTTCGATCCTATAATAAGATATATTTCGAAGAAATCTACGAATTGGGGGATATCACGATTTCTAATTTCGGAAAAAAATCTCTACAACTCTTTTTTATAGAAAAAACGCGGTAGACGAGCTTAGCCTCCACCTGATGGTAAGTGAATACTGTCGTCCATAGACATCCACGATACATGGCAACATCAGTCCAGAATGACAAACGTTGGCACGTCCCCGGATGCGCTGCCCACCTTTGCAGATTAAGGAACGGATTGGGAGAAAGGGTTGGGAAAATGGAGAGGGATAGCATAGGATGGGATGGGAATGAGCTCTGTCGTATCTCACTCACTACGGAAACACGTCACACGGAATCTCTGGCGACGGACGATTTTTCTGCAGAATCCAAGCAATCGCTGGCGGGGCTACTTGAATTGACTGAAAATATTAAGCAGGCTTTTGATTATTTGTCGCCGAAAATCTTAAAACAGGGAAATTGCGTTCCTTACTCCCTCCCACTCGCACACTTACACTTGAGAATGCGTACTCTTCTCGTTGCAACTTTTTTATTATACCTACGTGTGTGCATATGACATTTGTATGAAGTTAGTTTACCGTTCTAGTTTTAAGGTGGTCCGGATATTACGGCTGCCGAGTTGAGCCGACGCGGCATCAGAATATTAATGAGTGGATATGCATTGGAAATCAGGTTATTGAAATATCGGAGAACCTGACGGATTCCGGGATGGGATTTGAATTGTGTGTCAGGGATTATCCGATTACTGAAGTAGGAACAAAGTGTTTAGACATTCATAATTTTAGGTGTTATTTATTGCTTATGTCGGCTTCGCTCTATGCGAAAGGTAACTAACTGCCTAGAAAATCTTTGGTAAAATCTGGTATTAGGTTTAAAATTTATTATTCTCATTAAGATAACTTTGTCATTTACATGAGAATTTACAGCTATAATACATAAAGTTGATAACAGTCCACTGAACAGAGTAAAAAGAATCGACACAATTCAATTTGAGGTGAATAGGTATGTATTTGCAAATAAACTGTTTCATTATATTTACTTCGTTTATTTATTTTATTCTTCTGTCTGTCTGTTCTACGATGCTGTCTAATAAAATAGGTATATTGATATCGCTTTCACGTATTAGGTTTAAAAGGTTTATTTGTTAGAAATATCGATCTGGATATATTTAGACAGCCTTGACTTGAAGACACCAAACCCTTTGGAATTTTTAATATCGTACGGTAATCTGTTAAGCTACAAAAGTGAGCATTGATTTTATCTTGTACCTTCAACGTAAAGGTTTACCTTTAAATGTTGGAGCACGTTTTTACTGGATAAAACTAATCCGATTGGGTCAGATCGGGTCATTGGTATTCCGAGGGCGCACCTAATTAAATTGTAGGGGTAATGAGCTGTACTCCCTTCGGATCTATTACGAGTGTCGTTACATGAATTAAACAGTATAGCTAGGATAATGACTCTAAAACACCACCATTGTGAAAGATATTGTTTTGTCCTTTTTAGTATTTGCCGTGTTGTGTGGGCCGGCTTTAGAATAGCACTACCCCCCCCCCCCCCCCCCCCTTTCTTTGACTGGGTCCGTGTCGTTAAAGGCGACTACTAAAGGATAACAAAGCGGGTACCACAAGACCGAAGGAAGTGGACTCGTAACGTTGTGCTGTCTTTGGGATCTAACACAATAATAAATAATTATTATACAAAGACCGTGTTAGGGTCTAAGCAAATACAAGGAAATCGCATATATGTGAAAACAATAGTCAATGGCAACGACCTCGCATATTTCGAATTATTGAAATTGTCTGTCACTTATTATAATTATATCCGTTACGCAGAGACTGTTACTCAGGGGCATTTATCTATTTTTTAAAATCAAATATATATAAGTATCCACCCAAGTACATATTTACTTAGGATCGTCCGTAAAATCAGTAACCAAATGTTTTTAATAGAGAGTTTGACTAGAAATGAGGACCCCAGAGGTAAAGGGGTCTAAGTGACAAAATTTATGTTTTGAGATAATTGAACCAAAAGTCAACAAAATTTTGTAAGAGGGAAAGTTTTTCTTTTTTGTTTTGACAATTTTAGGCCAACACTTTGGCCATTTGCTTCTAATTAGTACTAACAATAGATAGCTATTGTTAGTAGCTATCTATTGTTTATTACTAGCTATCTATTGTTAGTAGCTATCTATTGTTTATTATAGTAGATACTAACAATAGCAGTGTTAGCATGCACTACTAGTGGTGAAGGGGCAACACACTAGGTAGCAGCACCTGTCAGGAAAATCACTGGGATCTCCTCTCCACTAAAAAGAATAGTATTTTAACAGTCTGTTACTGCATCTAACTCATTTTTTTCGAAAATGTCACTTAGACCCCTTGACCTCTGGGGTCCTCAAATTTACACGTCAAATGGTTTGTAACTACACAATTGATAGGTACTTTATTAAAACGAGAACGAAAACTGAAATCACGGTCACGGTGATAAACTGAAACAAAAGTTTATTGATAAGTGCGTTATTCTTTTGTTTTAAATGTATTGTGACGCAATACGTTACTTATTGCGACGGTAACGTTTGGTGCGATAACGCGATATTAATTTCATCGATCAATTTCATATTGTAAATTGGGTCTGAACGCGAATAATTAATTTAAGGTAGCAATTAAACAACTTTGAACGGTTTAAATCGCGTATATTTGACATTATTAGACCCGATTCATGCCAAGAATGTTACGCGAGGCTATTGAAATCAAGAAACACCCAAATTTCAATAGAGAAGATGGTTGGCAAGTACCACCGGCTTGGGATCCAGTCATTAAATTAATTAAATCACAAGGCCAACGCAATACTGCAAGACCTCTGGACACCGTGAGTGAATACTGCGTGCATAGGGAATGTTATGATTAAAAAATCCAGACGGTAGTTCTAAAAATTTCAGACGGTAGTCCAAATAATTTCTTAATAACTCAAGTGACAAATAAAATCAATTAGTCACCCCGTGACCACGTCCACTGCAAAGTGTTCGAAACGTCGGGATATAAATAATGTCAAATATACGCGATTTAAACCGTTCAAAGTTGTTTAATTGCTATGTATAGTAATCGCGAAAACCTAAGAAAATATTAATTTAAGGTATTTGATTTACCTTTTATTTTGCTCGCAGCACCCGCCTCTTCAGTCAACTCGTCGAGTAGAAATAAAAGCTAAACAAATAAATATCTTTAATTATTATTCGCGTTCAGACCAGATTTACAATACAAAATGTGAACAAAACGGCGAAAGATTAAAAAGTTTATCGATCAGTACCCATATTTACGGTGTGGTGTTTTATAATACCATCGGCATATCTGTCTCTCCACTGTTGTATATATGCCTCTCCTAAGGATCGCCTCTACACACGATTTCCCGCTCTTCTTATCCAGCCACAGGCCGATGGTATGGTATAAACTGTAAATAATCGTAACCAGACCTTTTATTGTCCACTGCTGGATATAGGCCTCCTCGTTGACTTGTGCATGAGGAATGAATGGCCTTAAAACGAACGGCACGCTGGCCAAGCGGGTTGGCAAATCCACTCTGATAGAGGTGATGTAGTTAGTTCCTATGGGCTTGTGGTAGCCTACCTTAGTCGCCTTTTTCAACACTTACGGGAAAATATTCTAAAGTGCCATTCTAAAGACGGTCAATATAGCCTAATATTTAATATAGTTTACTAATATGAATAACAAACCCCAATTTACTTCGTCACTGTTTGCTTGTCTGCTACCTATTAAATTCACTACTGTGTCGACATATTAAATACTAGCTGTTGCCCGCGACTTCGTCCGCGTGGACTTTTGTTTTATAAACACCGTCTTTATTCAACGTGATTCTTTAAATTAATATAACTGTTTTATTTATGAACTGATTGTAATAAAACAAGCACTATATTTTAAGTGAAGCTTACCACAGTACATTAGTGAAAACCGCATCCAAATCGGTTAAGCCGTTTCTAAAATTAGCGCGCACAAACGCACAGACAAACAGACAAAAATTCTAACAATTATTGTTTTGGGTTCTATTGCGTTGATAAAGGCCCCCCATAATAGTTTTTCTCATATATCTTCCATGTACAGACAGCGATCAGTTACATTTTTATTATATGTATAGATATAGATGAATTCTAAACAACTTAAGACTGACTTTTGGCGGGCATTTAAGACGTGATTATTGAGTTTTTCTTTGATTAATGTAAAAAATATGTATTGTGGGTTTTGTAGTTTAATAGTGATTAGTTTATTAAACTTTAAAATGCCTAGTGTGTGTGCATAATGTTTGTGATAATCAAATAAAAACATTACACTGCATTATTCGTGTGCTTCCAAGGAGTCTATCTCTGTCCTTAGTAAACCTACTACATAGGTCACATTGAAAATTTTCGGAACTGACCACATACATAAACAATATTTAAAAAGTAATTACAATATTTGAAAATGGAACTCCTTGGCTGTGGAATAAACAGTCATTTGTTTTTTCATTGTAACTCGTAAAAATTTTCGCTGTATGATTTTCTACGATTTGAAGTGTAATTTGACAGCTCAGCAGAGCCTCGCTTGGCTTCAAACTGCTTTTGGCGATGAAGCACCAAGCAAGACGACAATTTATAGCTGGTTTGTATAATTCAAGCGCGGTCGTGTCAGTCAATCTCAGTGACGAATTTCGTGAAGGTCGCCCGATGCTAACCCCATGCGATGGTCAACAACAAAAACATCAATGCTGTGCGCCATATGATCGAAACAGACATAGGCATGAGTCAGATATAATTAATCTTACACAGAAACATTTGGCTGTGCGAAAGCTGTGCTCGCGAAGGATCCCACACAATTTGACTGAGGCTCAAAAAATAGAACGCATCACTTGGTGCAATTCTATGCTTACCAGATTCAACGAAGGTTCCGACTTGGCACCTTGTGACTTTTAACCAATTACACGGTCAACAATTTTCAACGCCAGAAGAGGCTGTCGAAGAGTATGAAAAACATATTTCCGAGCTCACCGCGAAGGAGTGGAATAAATGTTATGAAAATTGGTTTATTCGTATGAAAAAGTGTATTGACGCTCACGGAAAATATTTTGAGAAACAATAAATAGATTTTTGGCCATTCATTGTAATTTTTTCTTATTCATTCCGGAAACTTTCAGTGTGGCCCTCGTATTTACTACTTTACTGAGTGACCCCTGACTTGCAAAGACGGGACTTGACATTGGACTTGAAAATGTATTTTAAATTGTGTTGACTGACTTCAACTACGAAGAAAACTTATCATTGGCAGAATGTGCTAATTGCACCATTGCCATATATGAAAAGAAGAAAACAAATTATGACTGTTTTTAGTTTTTTTTTTAAACTCTAGTGGGCGAGCTAGCGGTCCCACGTGATGGTAAGTGTTATCGCCGCCCATGGACACCTGCAACACCAGGGGGTATGCGAGCGCGCCGCCGACCTTGCAAAATCCTATTCACAGCTTTCTTGAAGAACCCCATGTCGTAGCTTAATGGAAAGACCTCTTGACGCAGTTCGTTCCACAGCCTACGGGTTCGTGGTATAAAATGATTTTTGGGCCGAACAGTGCGCGACACCTCCGTATCGAGGAAATGCGGATGGACCGCACTTCTGTGACGGGAGGTGCGGTTGTAGAAACCCGAGATGGGAATTATATTAAACAATTCTTCAGAGCATTCCCCATAAACTTAAAACTTCAACATAATTGTTAATTCAATTTTAGTCAGTGTGAAGGTCGTGTGAAAGGCTAATTTAACTGGAGTTTAACCACGGTTTAACGGAGACCGACCGTGCGGCACTAACACCGTTTACGAGTGTCACTAATGGTTTTGTTACACTGCTTTGACTAGCTCATTGCGTTCGTTAGTTTTTTTGTAAGACGAGAGAAAAATGTACAGCGAAACCTGTTTTATTTAAACAGGGTTAGTTTATGGATAATTTGTGTTTACAGTTTATGATAAACAACAAATACAATCATCACGCAAAAACATGCAGTCAGTTTTGCCGGAAGAAATCTCCACAGGAGATCAGCCTGCCTTTTGTTTCCTATTCTTTATTATTTTTTGTGTATAATAAATCATTAAATAATACGTAAATAAGCCATGGTGAATAATAATAATAAAGAAATTTCAGTGCCTATTTGTAAAGTTATCTCAACCTTTAAAATAATAACCAAATACGCGTTCGAAATGCAAGCAATTTACTTGGAGCTATAAATGGCTCCAAATATTTTTTTATGATTGACCATTGATCATTTGATTCTTGTAATTTCAGCATAAGTAGCTACTGAACGCTACCAATTTATTGCCTGATCGTGTGAATATATGTATAAATATCACAGTATACGTATAAGTTTTGGGCTTCGAACCCTAAGACCATCGTTTCTCCACCTGGGGATCGTGAACCCCAGGGGCCGCCATCACATATAGAGGGGGTCGCAATAGGTCAGGAAAAATTAAGCACTGGTGAACCAAAATACCTTTTAATAGATAATTAATGATTTATAATAACATTTAAAGAGTAAACACATAATTAGGGCCTAATTGTTAATAAGGGGGTCGTGTGATTATTTATTTTATTTTTGGCCCCTTCAGGAGGTCGCGACCCTAAAAAGGTTGAGAAACGTTGCTATAGCCCTTTGTTCGTGATCTTTGATCCGTGTAAGTGTCCGTTCGACCCATGAAAAGTTTATAATCCCATTTATACAGACATAAAATTTTATACCTTATAACTGCCAAAGGAAAACATAATACGTTTATACTGAGTGAACTTTGATATTACTTCAATTGCCTATTGAAAATAAGAGTTTTTTTTTAATAAAGATCATAAGGGACGGTGAAATAAGTATTTTTTATTAAGTTTTTATATGATAAACTCCATGGACTGGTCAGATGGACAGGCGGCGATTTGAAGAAGTCTGTTGTGAAGTTAGTCGGTAATGTCTTGATGAGAAGAGTGCAATATTGTGTGTGGTGGCGAGCGTTGGGAGAGGCCTATATCCAGCATTGGAGAGACAAAAGCCGATGATAATGATTACGATAACCCTAACAATTTTTAGAAAAGGGTCATCTTCTTTTAGGGTCAGAGGGAAACTGTTATCCATGGGGTCTAATTTAAGGATCAAAAGGATCCGAAGTCGATTTTTGAACACATTGATGGATGGACATCTTCTAAATATACCGTACCGTCAGCCTATGTCTCTTCATTTTAGCCTTTATCTTGATAAATACTAAAGAGGTCTTTATCTGGTAATGATGTCCTTGATCCTGGCTGGCGAACGTCCCACGATTTTATTTCCAGAAAATTTACCATTCTAATTATGTTTTTTCTGCATAGCGAGTGGAGGGTAGATTTTTAAGTGTACTGTAATTTTGGGGATTTTATTTATTATTTTTGATTAATTGCCGTAGCCGTACAATAATAAAGCTTCACTGACCTGAAAGCTGTCTGGTGCACCGAAGTCTTCTGCCGGCGCCGGCCCTTGGTTCTCCTGTGTTGGCACTTAAAGACTAATGCACACACAATAAGGAATTTGGCGTAATAAAATGGAAGATTGAATATAGCGTTGCGGGAAATTATATTTTAATTATATTAGCGGTAATTTATGTAACTTCTTGGTAGGAAGTTTTGCGTATGTTGTCTAGCCGAACGTCTCCGCGATACTTCCGCGATGCAACTGTCGCGTCGTCGTTCACAACGACATCTGTTTATATTTTTAACACCTCATTGAGACTTGCTAATAAATCAATGAAGCTAGTTCTCGACAAGCGGCGGCAATCAATCGCTCGTCCAGCGAGTTAATTCAGGACCGAATAAAGGGCTGGGCAAGCTGAGCGATCGCCCAGGATGTTAGGTAATCGAGGGTCCCCGCTTCGCAAGTGGGAAATCTGATTTTTTATCTGTTAACTAATATAATTAATATACGATAGCACCCTGGGCGGAAAATCTGCATCGCCTCTTTAAGGGCAGTGTTTAAAAAGTAGAAAACAGCGCGAAAAATGCTGCCCTTAAAGGGACCGGGCGCTGCAGATTTTCCGCCCAGGAAGTTGGACACGCTTGATCCGGCCTTAAGTTAACCAGTATTACTGACTGTGTTGAACTAAATGTTAAATAACCAAGCAATCTTAAAAGGCATTGTAAAGATGATCCTAGTTACGTAGAGCGTTTTGACTTGAGCACTTAGTACTTGTAAGGCTTCAATGATTTCACTGTCTATTACCACTGAATACGTAACACCAGTGGATATACTATTAATAAGTATAGTTTTAGAAGCACTGGACTGTTACTTATTAGTAATTTTATGTACTAAGCAGTAATAGGCTCGGCTCAACAGGACCAATAATATTAAAAGAGAATAATTGCAGGCCGAAGATCACATAGCTTAACAGAATATGGTGGAAAGATCTTCCCCCCTTAAATTTCATCCCGTTATTAATCATCCCATAAAAATCTCGCAGCAGAGCATTGTAATAACAACTGATACTGACACAGAAGATTAAAAAGAAATCATTGTTACTGGTCCTTGAAAAGTATTTGTTTGTCTATTACAACAATTGAAATTTCTATAAGGATGTATCTGATGATTAATTATTTGAAATCTGAATAGGTGGAATAAGTATTGGAATATCATGTTAATAAATATGAACCATACAATATCATTAAAGAAATTCGGAGAGTTTTTTTATAGAAAGAAGGTGACAAACGAGCATACAGTCCACCTGATGGTAAGTGGATACTGTCGCCCATAGACATCCGCGATACATGTCAACATTAGTCCAAAATGACAAACTTTGGCACGCTCCCGGATGCGTTGCCTGATTTTGCAGATTAAGGAATGGATTAGGAAAATTTGGAGGGAGAGGATGGGATGGGAATGGACTCTGGAATATCTCACTCACTACAGAAACACGTACGTACATTGGGGAATATGATAAAGTGGGAAATGCTGTATATTTCAAGGTAGTATTCTGTGAGAGAGGGGTAACGAGGCCAGTCGAGTGGCTGTTGTGAGTTGTACTAGTGGTACGAGTTGCTACTAAAATATTATACATATTTCTCACATAGCCACGGGATTGCTTTAGGTACTTTCTCACCTCACTCCTGCATCTATTAAGCCTTTCTTATAAGTAGTTCGACGCCAATGGCCTGCAGATATCGCAGGATAGTTTGTTGGACCTCTTCCTGTTTTAGTCGGTTAGTTTTAGTCTATTGGACCACGGTCGGCGGTGTACCCGTATACCGCCTGGTGTTGCAGGCGTCCATGGGCGGCGGTAACACTTACCATCGCGTGGGACCGCTTGCTTGTCCGCCTACTTCCCTATAAAAAAAATGCATCCTGCCCGAAACAAAATATGCAGGTATTGGAAACTTTTACTCCCAAATAGAACATAATTAATTATATTTGTTCAACCCGCAGTGCTCAAGTGACACAACAAATGTATTTTCGGATTAGAGCGAATAACTTACAGGATAATTTCAACCTCTATCTCTCTATTAGGGTTTTAGCGTGCTTAGTTCCTGGCGTATGTCCAGTAATAGATAATAAACGTGATAGACAATTAATACGAACTTATTAAATTACTCTGTGGTCCTAGTGCTTCGTGTCCCAAACCACAAGGTGGTTGAATAAAGATCGTGTTACAAAATCCGTGTACACATGAACGAATAATGTTGTTACATTGTAACTTTTGCAGTGGCGTGCATTTCATAAGTAGACAAGAAAACCATACCAACTTACCATTCAACTGCTGCTTATCTGCGATAAGCTGGCCATGTGGTGTCGACCGGCTCCACAACATCTGTTCCCCTTGGGTGTCGTAAAAGGCGATTAAGGAATAACAAAGCCGCTGCCACAAGACCTGAGGAACTGCACCATCTCTAAAAGAGTGGATCGGACTATCCGCGATCAAGCGGTTTTGTGACGTGTGACGTTTTGAGGTCATACATCTCTCGTGGACAAGACAATATGCATGATGAGGCCCGTGTCTAGCAGGGAACGAAAAAATATCTGGTTACGGTAATGCCACGAACCACGACTAATCGCTAAGGTTGTTTTCTAGTCCGTTAAAACGATCTTTATATATCGTCGTTATGGGAGCAAAGATTCGTTGGTTTGGTGATTGTAACTATGCTTCCAAATTTTTGTTTTTGAGTATGCATATGACTAATCGCAATGTTTTCCTTAATCACTGAGCTAGTGTTCGTTGGAATAACCCGCACATATGTTCCATGAATTTAGTGGTTTATCAGTTCTGATCTTAGTAGTTCAGGCATGTGAGTCGGGGTACATGGAACGGTCATCACTTGCATAAAAATAAGTTTAAATAGTCTCTGAACACTACTGTGTGTATGTTCAAAATATACGAAAAGATTGCTCAACTATTTTTAATGGGGGTTTTCACGGTTATAGTTAAAAAAATAACAATATTTCTTTAACTCAGGCCCAGTCCCGGAAATAATTACTTAATCTTGAACCGCGGCGCGATCTCGACTGCGTTGTATTATGGCATGCGTAATGTATGGCATGCGTCATGAATGTTCATTGAGTTTCTATGGATTTGTTTGAACCATAGATGGTTTGAACGGACACAGTGCGCACACATATGTAGATAATATTCTTATGTTTTACTATAGTACTGTTATATATAGTAGTACTGTTATACATATAGTACTGTTACTATAGTATGTATACTACTATAGTACTGTAGTAGAATTTTACTTCAGTGGTGGTAAGAGAAAATGGAACGAGTCAATAAAATAACAAAATTAGTCATTTTTCATCGAAATTTTGGCTTATTTTACTGTATTTTGCAGTAAAATGAAGATAAGTTGAAAATATTTTGCGTTTGCATATTTTCTACTTATAATATTTGGAAAGGAATAAAGGTACAATTTAAAATCCCTTCGTGATAGGATTGATTTATATGGCCAATATGCAAATAACTTTTAATTTTCCTGATTCATCCCTCTTTGCCACACCGAATTGAATAATACACGGAATTATTTCGAAAGGTTTTAATATACTTTTTAATAAAATCATGTCTTAGTTTTGGAATACAGAGTGATTAAACATAATTTTTCGTGAAAATTTTGGTCTCATTAGGCAAACGGGAATAAAACTAGTTAGTAAGTAAAAAGAAAGATGGCAGCTAAACAGGTAAATGCTGTAACAGTTCTACTTCTAGCACAAAGGTTCTTGAGAGAGCAGGTTGCCGGCGGGAGCTGTTGTCTGCCGTTTATAAAAGAAAATTTGTCTTTTCCGGGCGTATTGTAAAATCGTATTGGGACCTGAACGAGTTTCCAAGGTTTTTCCTAAGCACCACCAGGTCGCCACAGACGAAGATGGATGGACGACCTGAAGGTATAGTCCGGCCTCAAATAGCACAATATGAAGATTGCGGTGAAGGACAGACGAAAATTTTATCAGCTGACCGCCAAACTTCATTTTGAAGATGACACCCCACGATGACGATGAACATTGTTAAAACAAATATAAAACTTATGTAAGGTATCGTGTACATTAAAAAATAATTACTTTTAACGACGAAGCTCGACATAACTTCAACGTGCCCTCGTAAAGCTCGCTCGTGGTCGTCGCAAAAAGTCGTAACTGACACATATAACATACAAATTGTTTGGCGAATTCGCGTATATTGTTCTAGTTTATATTACGAAGCAATATGGAGTATATTGGCTTAAATCTTGGTAATGTGTATCACTCTATTTTTAATGTGGAAGTAAAATTTTTTATATGGTGTATTTCACGTGACATTGACATGTGACATTATTTCAACAAAAGGACCTTACTGTCGTTATAGACTTATTGACTTTGGTGAAGATTATTGAACTCAAAATTTCGATGTTTCAAGAATCTATTTCAATAGAAACATGCTTTAACATCTTATTTCTTGATAAAAAGCAATAAAAAATTAAATCACTTTTATGATACGCTGAAGTCTTATTATATCAGAAAAACAAGAATACGTGAAATCCTGTGAAAACGTAACGTCGTCTTTCGATGAAGTGATGTACTGAAACTATGCCGACTAATTACTAAGTACTGAACTACGCGCGACACACACATAATATTTATATAGTCCAGTGATACTATGACGATCGCTCCCATTACGATCAATAGCAAAGATTTTGACACTCATACATTCTTATACAGGTTGCCTCAGTTTGTTGTTCATTAACAGGCCCTCTACATTCTAAAGTCTATGGTACAATGGCAGTACTTCGTACTCTATAATTTTTCTGTACTGTTGTCTATGACGGAGTAGTGCAGTAACTCGTATTAAGACGATTTGCGATAATGCGTCGACCACCGGCTGTAAACGTAATCACTGCACCGGTATGACCGCTTTCGATTTTCTTTTGAACTACGAGTAGTTGCACTCATGCGCTTTCTATGAATTGTATAATGTTCCTTTATTAGGATAGTATGGGTAGAGTGCAGTCAATTTTTTTTTCATACCTACAGCTTATTACGGTTGATACATTTTCAGTTGACACAGGCATTTTCATGACATAGTTGATATAATTTCATTTCAGTTGATGACATAATAGCAAAATATAACATAGGTATTATAGCTATGCTGTACCTGGACGTATGGCATATATTAAAAATATATAAAGTATTAATATATCTAGTCAATTCAACTTTAATAATTGTTAAATCGTCTTTTACAATTTTAAATCGTGTTATTCTGTGCAGAGTTTAACTAAACCTTTTCCGAAGTCTAAAGCCATGGAGTCTGCTCATAATTAAGAGTTAATATAATTATGGCATATTGATAAAGTGATTTGGTAATTGCATTTTTCATGGGCGAAAGCGCGGGAAAAAGCTAGTGCATAAAATTAAAAAATAACATTTAAAAACTGCCTTCTGTTGTTCACAATTCCAAATGAGATTAATACCGCAGGTACTTGATGATGTAACCGTTGAAACAATAGTGTGTACACAGCTACATATGTATATACTAGTGTAACATGACCTCAAGCCCACATCTTTGTGGAAGAGGCGCCTATGACTCACGTATTTAGCATAATTAAACAGAGACGTGCAGAATTGATGGGTTATATTATATGCCTAGTTAAAAATTTTAGTAATACTTTATTACGTACTAACTTAATTAATTACTAACCGTGCCCTCGGCTTCGTGCGCTTTAGTTTAGAGAGTATATGCGACTTTAGAGACTTTAGAGTATATGCGGTTAGCTTAATTCCCATGATAAAAAAGTACCTACCCTAACTAAATGTTAACCCAGCACATACTCTAAGGTCGTATGACCTTAGAGTATGTGCTGGGTTAGTTCATATGCCGGTTTCTATGAGTTAGTTTTTAGTTAGTTTGAGTTAGTTATTGTTGTGTTGGGTTCTTGTATCATTCATAGTGTACACTGAAAAATGTTTGTTTTTAAATATCTATGTAATTTATTATATGTAAATACATTTTAATGGAAATATAATGCGCATTATCCTATGTGGTGAAACATACAATTTCTTTTTATTTTTGTTGTTTTGTCTATCTCTTCCGTTTATATATATTTTAAGGTTTAATTATAAAAAGGTTAGGATAAATTTGTACACACAAAACACACACATATTGATGGGTTCTCGAGGTTCGGAGAAAATTTTATTCATTTGTTTGGCTCGAAAACTCAATGACGTCTACACCTTAACTCTGTTTTTTAATGTAATTCTTTTAAAAATGCATATGATGTTAAATTTTTATGTATGAATATCCTTCCCCTAATTACAAAAGATATTATACACGCTTTAATACAATTTGCTCTGGAGTTCTTGTCTATCTTAATATCTTAATGCGCATTTCACAAAAACCACTAGACGCATTTCAATGACACTTGACATAGTTTAGGCAAAGTTTCTTTAAAGGGGTTAACATTTGGGGTACTTTTTATCCAGATCAATCATAAGAGTTTCCTCAAGGTATTTCCTCATCATCGAGGTAACATGAACAAAATAATAAGTCACATAAAAAACCACCGACTGTTTTTTTTGTGAAATTTAGTGAAGCTTATGTCCCGGGTCAATTAATAGGAGAGACTTTATTCCGTACTGTTCGTCCGTGAATTATTTAAAGTTATAATAATTGTAAATTTGTCATGGAGCGATGATAGCTTAGGTATATCTATAATAGAATCACATTCGTTCGATCGTGACTTCAAATCCTCGGCCCGAACCACTAAGTTCTACTTAAGTATGTACTGATTTGTAAAAATTGTCACTTGCTCGGCGGTGAGGGGAAACATAGTGAGGAAACCCACAGGCCTTAGATATATATGAAATAAAAAAATCTGCAGTATGTCTGTCTATATCTACCAATCCGCACTGGGCCCGCGTGGTGGTTTACGGCCTGAAACCCCCCAGTGATTTACTAGGATATTAAAGGAAAGTACAAGTACAAGTACTTGGGGGATATGAAATTATACTTTGTTAGATAAGATGCGATACGGGGCGGGTCAGGTGAAAAGTATAATAGACTAACTACACATACTCCGAAGACCATCATAAAATTAATTGGGATTCGATAATAAAAACGAATATTTTGTTATCACATGCCTAGTAATACTGCTGTATACTGCCCTCTTAAGGAAAAAAAGCATTGGTAACATTTTTAACGAAAGCGTTAAGTATATTCGAAAATTAAAAATAACCAAAGACAATAAACAATTACATATTTGTGTTTTATCCGAAACACGCAAGTTTCTAGTTGGACATTTTGGCGGGAACTCGAGAAGTGAAGTTAAGTTTTTCTTTGATTATTGTAAAAAATTGTGTATTAGGCGTTTTGTGGTTTAATATTCATAGTATAATAAGTGTTTTTCGTGTGTGGTGTTTGTGATAATTAATCAAATAAAAGCGTGGGACTGCGTTTTTCGTATGCTTCCAAGGAGTCCTCTTCTGTCCTCAGTAAACCTACTATCGTTTTACTGAGCGACTCCTGACTTACTTCGACGGGACTAGACATTGATAGGATACATTTTAGACTTTGAAATTGTTTGTTACGAAAAAAACTTGACACTGGCAGAATGTGCTAATTGCATATGAAGATAAAAACAAAAGCTTCGAGCTTGATTTCAATTTTTTTTGGAAAAATGGTGGCTGACGAGAATACAGTCCACCTGGTGGTAAGTGGAAACTATCACTCATGGACATCGGCGGTGCATACCAACATCAGTCCAGAATGACAAACGTCGGCACCCCCCCCCCCCCGGATGCGCTGCATGTCTTTGAAGATATAGGAGAGGATTTGGAGAAAGTGTTTGGGAAATAAGGAGAAATAGGATAGGATGGGACGGGAATGGGCTCTGGCATAATAATATCTCATTTACTATCGAAACACGTACGTGCATTGCGGAATTGGGGAATATGATAAAGTGGGAAATGTAGTACATTTTGAAGTAGTCTTCTGTGAGAGAGGGGTATCGTGGCCAGTACAGTGCGCCCAGCGGCTGTGGGGCTGCAGCGTGGACCGTCTCCCTGACAAATTTTTAGATTAATTTAAGTAAATTAATGAATATTTTACCTTTTTTTTATTTTTCTTAAATGTCTTCGAAATATACTCGTGTCTTTTTTTCTTAAATAGGAAAAATAATTATAATTTACACACATTCCACTAGGTATGTTCAAGGTATGTCGGAGTTGAACACACGGGGATTCATTTGTCTCGATTTTTTGTCCAGCAACGATGAGTGTGAATGCACTGGTCCAATTTGTCTCGGCGGTCAAATTGATGACGTTTCAATTTGCAAGCGTTGACTGCCTTTGTGTAGTTCAAATGTTGATTGAGATCTAAAATAAACCGGGGCAAAATTGTTGTTTATAGAAACAAGATTGATAAATGTTAGCAACTCTAGCCTACCTTTGAAGGTTTAGAAGTGGATTTGGAAAAGGGATTGGGGAGAATGGAAATTAGTGAGTACAACGGCATGAGGGTTCTTCCTCGTTCCATTACACTTCCCACTCTTTTTTGAGAGATGCGATGAAAAGGGGAGAGTGTCAATATGACAAGGAATACCCTTTCATTATACTCTCTGCTTGGGATTTGATGAGTTGAAATGGGATGACGAGTGGAGAGTATGTACAGCTAATTTACCTTATTCCGTATACTCTCCACTCTATAGAATGGGATGGAATGAAATGAAATACGAGATACATATAATATATAGGTTTATGTAAGATGAACTCTATTCATTTTCTATTTTCCCAATATTAGAGTGTAATTTCTAGACGATATGATAAAGAAGCCAAGTTCAGTATGAGGTCAGTTTCTTCATTCTCCATGACTAGTTAAGGTCAATCACTGACCTTATTCACAGCAGCTAATCTAAAGAATTGTGTGGGTATTTGTCTGATTTTAGTTATTTTTAATATTAATTTGTTGAAGGCGTTAGCTCCATTTTGTAATACGTCCTCCCACAGAATTTTAGATCATTTGTTTCCATTTAATCCTCTAAAGTGTATTTAAAATGAACTAACAAAGAATAAATAATTAATTTTTCGACATGGGTTTTGTGGTCTAAGTTGGCTATGCGTAGAAAACTACTATTATTATTTTTTTTTTTAATTTTTATTATTTACTATTATTTACTAAATTTAAGTAAAGGTTTATGATAAAGCAATGTAATAGACTTGAATTAACTTGCATTAATTAACTGGAATAACCTCTAATAATAGACTTTTTTGCAACCGGAGGGATATGATTTCACGAATTAGATACTCAGTTTACATTATGATTAGTTATAGGCCAACGGGAGAGAAAACAATTATAATTAAAAAACAACGTTGGTCTTGTCTCGAAAAGACTGCATATATTTTTTTTTAAATACATTTTAATACATACATTTTAAATACATACAGGGACCATTGAAAATATCCAAGTTGAAAGTAAAATTTACAGGCACGCCCCATTAGACAATTGACCTTTGGCCTTCTGTTTACCTTAGTTCAATTAAACTAATCACCGGTGGCTGTAAAACAGCGGACGAATAGTTATTCTATTAGGATGGCTGTTTCAAAACTGATCCCCAGAGCTGATTGTAATGAAAAGTCTGAAGGGCATTTTTATATTTCGCTATCTTTCTTTTCTTTCAATTGCGACTAATATAATCGGCATATTCCATTTTAATTCAATTTATTAAAAATATAAACAAACATGGCGGTCCGAGGTTACTGACATGATCTTAAATGAATTAATGTGGTGATAATTGTTTACATATCCATAATTCGATTTATTGAGACTGCAAGTTTGCCCTAGATTTAAAGTTAAATGTTGAGATTTTATTGATTCATTACTTTGGTTTTTGATTTCGGGCAATTTAGGCAAATCTGGGCACTTTTAGTACCAGGTTATGTAAAGAACATAATATTTTTTAAAATTCTGATAGCCATGCAGATATTTTGTCCTGTTCCTTAAACACCTTCAAAAAATGAGCCTCTTAAATTTTGTAATATCACATTGTTATGATTAAAATTTGAAGTTTAAAATTTTGGTTAGTAGGTACCTATACATCCTGGCCGAAAGTAATACACATCGGCTATGTTTGGCTAGCTTCGGTTTTGTAGAGCGTCGTCTCTGTCGTAACGGCATACGACAGAGACGACGCTCTTCTACAACATCGAAGATAGCCGATAAGTCTCTTTCTAAAGGCCGATGTGTATTGCTTTAACCCGAGAAGTGTACCTATATTGTTTTTATGTTATCATCTAGGTACTTATATACCATTTAGAAAACTTTTCTGTCTTTTTTTTTATTTTCCTAACAGGCGCAGTACTTATTTTATATTTTGTTATATTTAAGTGCAAGCTGAGTTTGTCTATTAGTTTTCTTACGCTAATCGTTAGTTTAATCGTTTATATTCATTGTATTACTGGCATATTATGTAGGATTAGTGCAAGAATGCTGGCAAACCTAATAAGTAAATAAATTAATTATACATATGAAAATGTGTGATTTTGGCTGTGGGGTTTGGATATAGCAAGTTTCAAATAAAAAAACATATGTATATTTGACAAGAAAATAATGATAGGTAGCGTCAATGGTTATAACACGGAACGAAAACGTATCACGTTTTCTTATCAAACGTGCACAAGAAATTTTTTTCGCTAAACTAAGACAAAAAGTTCGAATTTGGCTTCGTCGTAACAAAGCTTTAGAACTTGTGTGCAATATATTATGTGACAATTACCCATTATTGTATTTCACACCAAATGGTCTGTCAATCACACACCTTCATAAATTGAGTTATAAATCGAAAATTGTTAAGAGTATAATATAAACCTTACAATACGCGGGTCAACGCCCGGCAACCTGTCACAATTACTTACGTTGTCCCTCTCTAATAAGTATAATGCTCATATTTTCGTCTCCCTCATACGACCGAGTGTAACTGGCAGGCATTGTTGATAGCTATTTAATTGTTGTTTTCCAACAACAACTTATAAGACACTGTGTTCTGTAAAGTCTTTGATATAATGTCGATCCCTGTTTAATATATTAACACAGTGCGTATTGTGTATCTTTTACAAAATGCCGGTTGCTTTATACGTGTGGTTATAGCGTAGGATTAGAAATTATGTAATTAATTTATTATCGAAATAGGTTTTGAGGACGTGTATTTAGGTTATTTGGCGCCAAATTTTTATAGGATGACTAGCTAATGCTCGCGAATTCGTGTGCGTAGACGCTAGAGTCTACGAGAATCTACTAACACATTAGTAGATAAACTTTATATATTTCTATTTATAGAAATTTCTATAAAAAAAACTTCTATAGAAAATCTTCTAGTACAGACACGGCTTTGTTACGATTTTATTTTATATCCTACCTATATAGATATTGTAGCATAATTTATACATATACTAATAAATGTATAATTATTTTTCTATTTACTTTAAGTGACGGTACCAGTCGTAAAATAGGTATGATAATGTACCGTTAGCCTATGTCTCTTCATTTTTGAATATTCCACAGTTTTCAAAATGTTACATAAAAACGTATATTGGCTGTATTCAATTCAAGTGTAGCTTTAGAAATGCTTATAGCGGAGAATATATGGCTAAAACTCCTCTTAAATTGATGAGGATTCGTTTAGGAAAAATTCCAAGAACGGGCGATATCCAGCGGAAGACAAGACAAATTATGACAGTGACAGCGAGTGATAACACTAAGAAAAAATCCTCGATGAAAACAATATTGCTAGGTCAATGAAAAAATAGGGTATCCCGTAAATCCTTTCACGAGACACGTCATATCAAAGTATACGACCCGAAGGATATTTCCCCAAACTCATTTGCGGATTTCACGCGTCGCGGATACCCCACATCACGAGCAAAATATTTTCCAAAAATATCCTAATCCTGCCGCTTTATCGAGTGTCCAATAAAAGCACGCGAATAAACAAAATGCCAACGAGAAAATGGCGACCGTTTTCATTCATATTTCGTCCGTCGGGTTCCACAGACCACGGTTTGCGCGGGAACTGCGTTCTTTTTTCTCGGCAATTTCATCAGCGTTTCCATTGGACTTTTTTGCGGCCAGTTTTAATCGGTGTTGCCATTTCGTAGAGCTCTACAACAAGGGCGTTTCATTTGCGTGTTTCTTTATCTTTTTTGAGCCTTTTCATGTGTACTTAACGCATGGCGTGTTGAGGGAAAATGAGTTTGTCTTTTGTTGAGTAAATTACATTCCATTTTTAGCGAAATAAATATTAGAATATATTCGTGCACTAGCAGAATTTAAACTCAAGTCGTGCTTTTTTACATCGATATAATAATATGCACATCTGACTAGTTGACTGTATATAAAATTGATATGTTTGCGGCAACTAGTTTGGCATATTGGTTGTTTAAATGACAACTAGAGATGTTTTCTTCCATTAAAAATATAAAAAGAATGTTCCAAACTATAAGAAATTTCCATTCGATGATTTTGAAAGATATGAGCCTAAAACTAAAGGAAAGACACTAAAAATATTAATCAAGCGTGGATAGAATAGCACTGCTTGTATGACATAATAGAGCGGTCCTTTTATGACTTGTGACAAACTGTGACTTAAGGCCTATAACTGGATCACTTTTCAAAATATTTTGATTTCACGGATCGATTTATAGTATCTTAAGTTTTTAATCATATAATTATTTAATGATAACTACCTTATTGAGTATTTTTTATGCAAAAACTATAAACACTTCAGTTTTGTTTCTGTCTTTACAGATAAAACTGACCTCTAAAATGGTGCGATGACGTGAAAGCGATGCTGCTGCAGCAGGCGTCCTCGTCTCCTGGTCCCAGCGGCACGGCCAGTCCAAAACTCGCTTCCAACGCAAGTCCTAGCATCAGTTCTCGACTTACCGGCAGCCCCAGCTTGAGCGATGGAGCATCAAGTTCTAACAGTCCCAAGTTGGGTGCCAATAGCCCTAAGTTGGGCGCCAGTCCTAAGTTTGGGAGTCCCAGACTGTGTGGGAGCCCCAGACCTGGGAAGACGGCAGTGGAAGACGAGACTGCGTTGGAAAGAATGCAGGTGGAACTGAAGGAGGGGTGGACGGTGCACACGGGGAGAGATGGCAGACTTTACTATTGCAAGTAAGTGCATTATGAATAAGCTATATTTATTTTAAGGCCTATAAACATCTCTTCACTTTCGAGTCCCCCCCCTCCTTGTTTCTTTCGAGTGTTTCCTGGCTGAGCGTCTTCTGCGCTCACCTTAAAGTATATATGTCCGGTGACTCTTGAAAAGCCATTAGGTCCACAATAATTTAGCCATTCCGAAAAAAAAGGAGCTAGGGTCCTCCCCAATAATATGACAATACTGTGCTTATCCAATAATTATAACTTATATGTTAAAAGTACAAAGAAAACAAACTTATAAACAAAGAATAAATTATAAAAAGAAAATATATATATATAATTTATATATATACGGAATAATTTGTTATGCATACGTATGTCCATAAGAAATTGCATGTATTGTATTTATGTAGACATGTATGTATGAATGTCTGTTTATGTGTGTGTAAGTATATATGTATGTATATATGTTTCTTTGGTTTTTGTATTTGAATGTGTAATTGTTGGTGTGTAATTAGATTCCATCTGTCCCTAGTCATTGTAATACGTACATAGTATTCTTTTGTTTTTGGGAAATTATTACTTCATCTTTTTTCCTTTCTCCTAAAAGTAAAATTATAATATTAATATGATGCTAAAATAGCAGCACAGATGTACCAAAAACTATCGCATGTCGAAAGGATACTGTGTATTTCAACCAGGAGCCTCCATTTTATGGTTTTCAACTCATGAAACGTTTTCAGTAACAATCATGCTTCTTGCAGTACACCACAACTCGGAGGTTCCAACGATGTATATATTCGTTCGACCAATGGAAATCGATTTATTTCCCGCCTCAACGTCTTATTTGTTGTCGCCTCGTACGTGCGTCAACGTGCGTTAATTAATTACACATTACATTCGGTAAAGTTTAGTTTAACGAGGTTAGCCTATGGCGCCTCTGAGTTGTGTCGGTACTTCATTTGGTACTGTACTAAGGTGTGTATTGAGTCGCCATCATTTGCTAGTCAACAGAAATCCGCTTGGTATGCTTTCTACTGGCACGTGTATCACGGCCTTTATACTTTTGTACTTGTTTGCATATCTCAGAAGCTCAGGCGTTTATAAAGGAACTTGCTTGGTTTAACTTGTGTTAGCTTTAGAGGTGGATGCAAAACTTCCAATTACTGAGGCGGCCGCAACTGCCTTGTGAAAACTAAAGTGCACTTCAACTCCAATTTAACTTACCTAGTTTAATTCAGATGCAGTCCCAAGACGTCTCTGAAGTAGACCTTGTCGTTAAGGCTGACGTTAAAGGACGGGGGATGGGTTGAGGTCATCGATTTGAGGTGTTCATTGAGAAATACATACTAGATATGTTATACAAGCACTCCAGGGCAGGCACGGTATATTCTAATAATCTATGTTCACTAGCTCTCGAATTATTTAATTCATGTGTTTTGAAAATGGAACATTCTTATTACGTAATATTTAAGTTTCAAATTTGACTTTTTAATGAACCCCTCCCTATTTGCTTAATATCTATCGGAATATCTAAATTCTTGTGGTTTAGGGCGAGCGCACAACGCGCTCAACCAGGAGCAAAAAGTGTGTTTGCTGCACAAGGGCTCCCCCGCCGGTAGACCGGCGGAATGAACGGACCTCCGCTTAGGACGTTGCTTTGGGAGGGTACCGCGGAATCGCGAGTCGGTGAGAAGCGCCCAGGCACGTGCCGATACCTGGTATAAATGTTGGTTGAAGGCCGGTGTGCGTTCACGGTGTAGCCAGGGGGATGTCGTCGTCTCCGCCGGTGGCGACGGTGTACTCGTATATGTGTAGTCTGTGAGTGTAATGTAAGAACAACATTGGCAGTAGTAATTGGGTCGTCTAGGACGTGCCGAGGACGACGACGACGACGACATAGAATAAGCTTCTTCTATAAGAACGTAGGATGTGTCATCTAGTCTATTCCCATATCGATGATTGAAGTTAAGAGTAAAATTAATTGACTATAAATATTTTTAAGATTTTCGCGTAATTCATACGTATTTATCTAATCAAGCAATACATACGTATTATCAATTTGAAGAATGATCTGGGACATAAAAATCGGTATTAATATGTATTAGTTTTTTACATTTTTACCCGTATGCACAGTAAATATTGTTACAGTAAATATTTCACAGATTGCAAAATCACGCCATCATTCAACCTGGTTTAGGTTGCAGCATTCTGAAAGTAATGGCGACCAAAGTAAACTGTCGCATCCAGAATTTTTGGATGTAAATATGTATAGTAGATAATAAATTCTAAAATTTTGTCCATTCTATTAAAAAGTTTGATTTATAGTTTTAGTATCAAACTGATTTTGATTAAAAAAAACATTTTTTTATTTATGTAATATTTTATAAAATTCACTGCATATTATTCTACAAAAGGCGAGCATAATGTCTTAAGGCATTGTCTGCCAGCTAAACTTTTTGGATTAAACAGAGACAACATACATTGGGAGGTGCGATGAGAGGTATAAATACGTGGAGGTACAGGATTTTAGGTAGATGGTGTATGATGTATCAGAAGGTTGTGTATTAACTAAACTAAAATTAGCTAAAAGTATCGTGAGGCGTGCGGTAGACGACTGACCAGAACAGTGTGGACAGTGATACTATACCGCAAATTGCTGACAACGTAAAGAACCGTGTGCGTTCTGTGTGCACTGTGTCAACACGTGTGTCTCTAAAATATTTAGTCTGGCCATAAATACCGTTACAAGGAAGAAAAAAATACATTTGAATTTGTAATCTGTCATTCTCACGTCAAGAATAAATGTTTTTTCTCATTTTGGCGCCAATCATTATTAAATATTGCACTAATATTAAATTGGAGTGGAGTGATAACGAATACCGTATTGCTGTAATTGCATTACACAAAGTAGATATGCAGCCATAGAATTCTAAATAATATTTTTAGATTTCTATGCACGGAGCCAAATACAATATTTAAAACTCTCCATCCGCTTGGTATTAATCGAATGTTTGTGTACCGGGCTACTGGTAGGTACATTAAAACGTCCTCTGTTTGTGACAGAAAAAGCTGTGGCCGTCCACGCTATATTCGTACTAAACAGACGATTAAAGCTGTGAAGGAGAGAATCCGATGAAATCCCGTCCAGAAGCATAAGATTTTGTCCAGAGAGATGAATAATAACACCCAGAACCATGTCACGTATTTTAAAGGATGATTTAGGGCTTGCTGCTTACAGAAGACGTACTGGTCATTTCTTAACTGATACTTTATAGAAAAATAGGGTTGACAAATCAACACAACTTATTCGGCATCCATGGCTAGGGTTGCTAGTATTCTGTCACGGTCAGATGGAAATGAAGAAATAATAACATGTGATTTTAAAATTGTTACGCCGTGTAGTAAGGTTTTAGAGAGCATGGCATTTTCTAAGCGCCATGATAATATTGAATTCCTAAAACATTCCATAAGGGTAGCAGTTGCCAATTTTCCCATGGTAAGGGTGTGCGTGTTTCAATCGAAAACTGGCCACAACGTTAGAAGGCTTGTATAAAAGCATATGGTGACCATTTCGAATAAAAGTTATACCTTTTATTTTTCTCTATCACAAGGTCGCCTGGAAGAGATCGCCTTAGCGATAAGGTCGCCTATTTTATCCTGTCGTTTATTATTTATTATTTATGCATATGTACTAACTATTTGTATGCAACAAACAGTATTTATGTAAATGTAAGTACGAGGTAAGGTAAAATGATAATATGAAGAAATATCACTGTTTTCTTTGTAACAATATTTATGGCTGGACTAGGTACAATTTAACGACAACAGTATATACCTAGTTATAGTAATCTATTCTACTAATTTTAATGATTTTAATGTTAATTTGTAAATTGAATTGCTGTATTATATTTTGTTATTTTAAAATGACATGTATGGAACGTATATATCTGATATAAATGAATAAATAAAATGAAATTAACATTTAGCTTATTCGCATTCTTTTATACTTCGAATTTCTATATAGATTGTTTTTGAAACAACAATCTGCATATCGTTTAAAATTCAGGTTTTATTAATTTCCCTAAAGGGCAATATGATCTGCAATCAATAATCCGTATTGTAGAAAGGGCGACGCGAGCGATATTATGAAGGTTGAAGGTCAACATAACACTCTGTCAGCATTCGAGGCCTTTGACCTTATCAGCGACAATGACGACGCAGAAAGAATTTACAAGAGATATTAAGATTATTCGAAAAATATGCACACATTAATTGTAATCTGAGACTAAATAAGCAATTAAAAATATTGTCTCTCTGCGAGGTTCATCTCTATGCTTCTCTGCACTACCTAAACTATTTTGCCTCTTCTTATATATATACTATACATATAATAAAATCGTAACAAGGCTGTACATTACAATATATGTAAAAAAATATTGCAGTGTACGCTATGAATGATACAGAGCCCAAAACATTTTTGTTTTGAATTTTTGTCTGTCTGTCTGAACACGCAAAAACCACTGGGCGGATTTTAATGGAACTTAGCATAGCTTACTTAACATTGGCGGCGCCCCCACATACCCCCTGGTGTTGCAGGTGTCCATGGGCGGCGATAACACTTACCATCACGTGGGACCGCTTGCTCATCCGCCCACTAGTCTATAAAAAAATAGTTGTAGCTTGTATGTCGCCAACAACACATTCTGTAATGTCCACGCGCATCAAGTCGTCAGCATTGCTAGTAAAATATAATCAGTGACTAAGTGTAGTACTGCAAAACTACTTTTTACTGCAAGTACTGCAAAAGATAGTAAGTAACCACTCTCAATCATGGGTGCAGTCGATCTGTTGGCAAACTCTACAGACACTAACACAAATACATATATCCTGAACGTCAAAGGTTAGTTGAACTTAAGTACATCTTCACTCTCAATACATTGATTCGCTTCACTCCTCTTGATGGATCTCCTACTACGGAATTCAGATGAGTTTTCACAAGTTTTATATGCCTCTTTAGCTTTTAGAGGATATATACCATATCATCCGGCCTGTGTCTGTCTATTAACCGGGTTCGATTCCTGGTCGGACATTCTTTTGTTTAAAGACACATGTTTGTTCGGGTCTGGGTGTGTATTTGTGGTGTAGGAACACACCTGGACCCACGACACAGGGGATCCTAGTGTGGGTGGATCCATTGACACAGGGGATCCATTGAGTGTGGCGTTATTTATTTTTCTACTGATATTTTTCTATATATATATATATTGTAACGGATGGAGAGTAGTGTATTGAATTGGCGGTATTTAGGGGCGCAAGGAAGTTGTGGAGAGGAGAGAAGTGGTGAAGGGGGGAGGCGACATTATATATATACCTTTTTAGGGGAAAAGGCCAAAAATATGGCCAAAACTCCACGACTCCCTTACTAATAATTAGTCCTAATTATGTTTTTACCGTCTAACATTTCACTATAAATCATGAAATAAAGGCTTTTTCATACAGAAGTGCTAAATTTTTCCCCATCAACTGCGACCCCCTTCCGGGTCTAGACCTCCAAGTGAGAAACGATGATCCAGCGGCGATTCCCAAACTTATTTCGGTCATGGAACCCCTTACCATAACAAAAACTTAACTATGAACCCCCAAGTGAATTAACTTTTATCATTTAATAAAACCTACTAAAAATTCTTTATTGTGTCCTCTCTGATGAGACAATTGCACGTAGGTAGGTAGGTGGCACGTAGGTAGGGCTCCGTATGGACCACTTTGGGAATGACATAGCCTATCAGTTACAGTTCTTGCAACAGATATTGGCTTACGAACGTTTAAAGCTTGATTTTTACAGTTTGACATTTTAGCTCTGAAACTAACATTTATAATAGAATAGCATACACACTCATTTATAACCGAATAGTACACTCATCTTCATTACGTCATATTAATAATGTAAATGTAGAGACAGCGACCACAAAGCCGTAGTAGGGTCCGCACAATCGTTACAATAGAGCGAGCGGCAACAGAGTCGCTGTCGCCTCGGAACATTCGCGTTTGTGACGACATATTTTCCCGCCATTGTCGTGTTGTCGTGGCCAGGGTTGCCAGCAGTCTGTCACGGTCAGATGGAAATGGAGAAATAATAACATGTGATTTTAAAATTGTTAAACCGATAGTGTGGTAAGACTTGGAAATAAACAAATAATGCATATTCTTTGTTTTGTAATTTTTTTGTAACCATTCTGAATGTTGCGTCGGCCGCAATCAGAAACTAATAATGACTTATTTAGTTATTTAATTTTCAGGGAAGATATAACAAGGTCGTTATTCTATTACCTGCAAATAAAACAGATATATTACCTACATAAAACACACTACTGATTAAGAATCCTCAAAACATTTATAAGCCTTAGTCCAAAAAAGTGTTATAAGCTTTAGTCCAAAAAAAGTTGAAAGATTTAAATATAATTGGAATGAAATGTAAAGATAAAAAGAATAGGAATGGAAATATTTAAGGAAATTTAAGTTGAAAGCTTTGACATTTAAGTTGAAATCTTCGGGGTTCGCATAAAAAGATACATTAGTAAACGTAAATGAGACGTCTGGTTTCTTTTTATTTAGTAACGAATAAGCATACTTTTGTGAAGAAGGCTAAAGCTTTTACGGAGTGGACGTCTTCACAGATCAAATGGTAGATAACACAAGAGTCGGGGGGTAGGCGTTCGATGTTTTTACCGTATTTGTACCGGAAAAATCAGATCAAATTGAAAGGCATAGAATCGTTTTTGAAGGTTACATTAATAGCCAGTAGAAATGCAGATAATAGAAGCAAAGTGTATATTGCGTAAATACTTGGGAGAGCATTGTTTCAAAGTGACATTACTTTTTTAAGCAGTTTTTAATTTTTAGCAGTTATTAGTCAGTACCGTAAAAGTCTTAGGGTCTTTCTCACCACTGTTAAAATACCTGATAACAATCAGATAGATAAATTGTCTGCCAATTAAATCTAGCTGATTCGGACTTTCTGATAATTTGCTAGGAGGTGGCGAGAAAGGCCCTAAGATTTTTACGGTGCTGACTAATTACTGCTGAAAATTAAAAACTGCTTTATATCAAATATTTTGATTTTTTTTTCAAAATGGCAACCCTGTGCGGTAGCAATATGGCGGATGCGCGTAACTCGTTCCCGTCTTTATTAGATTGAATCGAAACAATGTATGCAACATCCGTTTGTAAATTATCTATAGACACACCCTTAATTACTAAATAATTCGTTGTAATCAATCATAACGGAACTTTACTTGTAAAATGAATTATGTTTGAAGTCTTTTGCCATAATACAAATTTTCATTGTTCGTATTCTACATATTATTAATCCGTCACATAGAGTAGGTACATATGGTAGAGTGATACAGAGCGAGTGACTACTAACGCGTTTACATAACAATTAGAAATCTGCATATTTATCGAAAAGCACTCGCATTTGATCGGAAGGAATCGCGACATGTGTGGCAGTAAGAGCAGCAAGAAATACTGAATGAGCAAATCGATGGTAACTTCTCTGGTAATAATAAAGAAAAATAGTCGACTTAATGGTGACATTCCTAGTAATTTAACATTTACTTTAGTCATTAAAAAATATAGTTTCATTTAAAAATTAATACCAAGCCAATTGGATTATTCCAAACATGCATAATGTTGGAAACACTAGGAACTTTGAAATTTAATAATTTTATAATAAACTATCACTATTAAACTACAAAACCCATAATACACATTTTTTTCATTAATCTTCTTCTTCGGTTGATGGTTAGATGACAATGTCAGTCGTCGACTCGAGCGCGACTATTTTGCCAATGTCACGTGTAAATGAATTTCAAGTAAATATGGCGTCGCTCAGTAAAGCGATAGTAGGTTTACTGAGGACAGTTGGACTCCTTGGAAGGACACGAAAAACGCAGTCTTATGCGTTTATTTGATTATCACAAACATGACACTTTGAACCTTAATAAACTATCACTATTAAACCACAAGTCCACCACAATACATATTTTTTTATAGTAATAAAACAAAAACTCAACACATCACATCTTCTCGAGTTCCTGTCAAAATGTCTCTTCTCGAGTTGTCGTCAAAAAGTGAATTGAATATGTTAGCAACAGCAACGGCTTTAAAAAAATACTATAGACAAGCGATTTTTTCCGTTCCTGTAACTATCCCTGTGGTTTTATCATATTCTTACCTCATATTTGTTCATTTCAAATTTGTCTTACAAAAAATACCTTAGTACCAAGTCACGTATTTTTGTGCTAGCAACACTTCTCGTCACGGTAACGTAATAAATTTGTCTTCCGTCTGTATGACGTCACGTATGAGCTCGTTCACTTGGAGTTATGTTACACACCCTGACGTCCTAATAATGTTTGAATATATATGTGTGATATGCTGATATGTTACTAAAGCTCGAATAATGGTAAATGTAAGATTTACCAATACCATAAGCGTAACCAGCCCTTTTATCGTTCACTGCTGGACGTGGAACTCCTCAAGGCACATTGTCTTGTGCATGAGCGGTGTATGGCCATAAAATGCCACGCTGGACAAGCGGATTGTAGAGTCCCTCTTTTAGAGGTGGTAAAGTTCCTCGTGCCGTGTAGTCTAGGTCGACTGTAGAATACGAGACATATAACACCATCCCATCTTTTTCCGTGGGTGTAAGAGGCGACTAAGGTATTACAAAGCCGCTGAAGGAGTGGACACGCCCACCACTACACAGTTTGGACAGCGTAGCGTTTTAAATCCCTGGTATCCCTGGTTTTAAAACGACGCGCACTCGACTGGCCACGTTACCCCTCTCTCACAGAATACTGAAATGTACTGCATTTCCTACTTTTTCGTATTTCCCCAATGTACGGAGGTATGTGTTTCGGTATCGAGTGAGATATGCTAAAGCCCATTACCATCCCATCCTATCCCTCACCATTTTGCCAACCATTTCTCCCAATCCATTACTTAATCTGCAACGGGAGGCAGCGCATCCGCGGACGTGCCAACATTTGTCATTCTGGACTGATGTTGGCATGTATCGCGGATGTCTATGGACGACATCTTACCTTACCATCAGCTGGACGGTATGCTCGCTTGCCGCCTTTATCTAAAAAAAAAAATGTGCGGTCAGGAACGAAGATCCTCACGCATTTTTTTTAAACTCCGAATGTCATTCGAAATAAAATCTGTATAGTTCATGTATTTTTTTTTATTTTGTATCATATTTTCAATGCAAATAAATAATTTAAAATAAGGAATCAAATCAAAAATTTAGGTTATACAACCGGCCACGCACTAGTCTGCACGTCTGTTATTCTGCTTGAGTCTCGCTCTCGATACTCGCACTCACACACACAGAGAGAAAGAGAAAAGCGTATGGACGGGGTAAAAATCTTACGTGACGTTACATTTTCTCTCGTATCACACCTACCGCAAGCCGCGTAAAGGAACTTCGTTCCAAAAAATACTTGGGTTTTATACAAACTAGGATTTACCAATGGCAATTGGTCAAAGTTGATTTCGGGAATAAAATACGCTAAGAAAGTAAGTATTTATAACTGCTTACTTTTTTGCATGTTCTTAACAGTTTTTAGTTCCTGTAAACATTTTGTGTATTTCTCTCGATCAAGGTCAATGTTTGTTATGTATTTTTTCATGCCAACGAAATTATAATTCTGAACGAATTCATGGTTTCAAGCTTCAGGAAAAGTTTGCACCCAACCTGTATAGTATGTATATGCTATGTCCATGCCAGTGAAGCGCCACATATTTTTAATCTAGTTTAAGTCAGAACGTACTCAAACGTAGAGATTGAGAGAAGAGAAATTACAATTTAGATTTTAATACATATTGTTGTGTAGAAAAAAACATTGGAATGTATTGTTGAAATGAAAAAAGGACACTTTTATTTACTGTATACAGTTGGGGGGTGTATTAAAAGTTTTCAAAAATGAGTTTCCTTATCACCGGGTCTGTAACGGTCCGCTCGATTATACCCCGGCCTTTGTTCATTTCAGCCTGAGAAACGACACCGTTCCGTGGGTATAGAGAGGCTGGAAGTGATTTATTTTTGCACTTTTAAATTATTTTTAACTTATGATTAACTTAAATGCTCCTTTCCATTCCTGTTACATTGATTCAAATATTTATATTTACTTTGTCTTCTAATTTGTCTCTAATTGGAAAGAAACATTTTTTATTTAAGTTTTACTATTTCTGTTTGTTGTGTAAAAAATAGCCGATTTGGTAGTGACCCTACAATGCCCTACATGTATTTGTATGTAATTGTATTTGATGTGCGAAACGTGCGATTCGCGGTCGGACATTCATTTGTTTCATGTTTGTTCGAGTCATGAGTGGTGTATTCATCTTTGTATGTCTTTGGACCCGCGACACATACGATCCTAGTGAGGACCATTGAATGTGGCGTTATTTTATTATGGTATTTATTATTTAGTACTTAGTTTTTCTAAAATTAATTTAATTTCATATTAAAATTAGGTTTAACAGATGTTTATGATTTTATATAATAAATATTTGACACAGCAAGGAAAGCAAAGCAACAGACTTTAGACATTTAAGATTTACTTTAGACATGGCGTAAATATCACAGAATAAACTATAGCGCTAGCTGCTGGATTTTGCGTGTCATTACAAATTGACAAGACTATTATTTGAATTTATTTATTGTAACAACTAATGTGCCATGTTTATGCAAATAAATATTTGAATTTGAATTTATTTTGTGAAAGGATAAAAATAGGATAAACTAGTAAAAAACCTGTACATTTACTAGCTATTTATAAATCTTTAACATTTATAATTAAGAGTGCTTTTTAATTAAGCCATTAATTAACCGTCTCGTGGTTCAATATTGATGTATGTCTGTGTGGCATCAACCCTAATATATATTACTTACATACCACAGTTAAAGCATATGTATATTCTACTAGCGTTTTGCCCGTATATACAGTAATATCTTACAGTATATACAGACGTGTTATGGACGTCTCAAAGCCCGTGTTATGGCCGACGCCGGTGGCGGTAGCAAGGCGCACCACGAGCGGCTCCTGTAAAATAATTTAGTCATATTTTTCCACCCTCTACACAATAGCTTTTGTTTCAACGTGAAATCAGCCTTAAAATAGATAATTAAAATCTATATTGGCGTAGTGTCGCATCGCTACCAAAGGCGCATGCATGCCGATTGCCGGCATCTGTTTTGATTTGTTTGAAAAGACACCGACAATCATTGCGAATTCGGCTGTATTAGAATGATATAAAATTCAAATTGCCAGGGACGCGGTATTTTCAAAGGGCCGTGTACGCGTGCCGCATCTTGTGTTTTACCGCTAAATAAGCCTTGACAAAACGAATCAAGTATTATGTTTGAGTACACACGTACGTATAAAGTAAATCGGCTTTTCTTTTGAAGGTAAGTATTGGACTGGTTATTAGTTATCATAATTATTATGATTTTCACCGGGGTCAGATCTCATGAAAGAGTCAGATCTCATGAAAAACAGTGAGTGAGTGAGTGATATCGAAGATACATACCTACTTCGATCTTTTTATCTGTTTATCCTATCCTTTGTCCTGTATATCCTTCCTAAAAATACTTTTTACTCTCGAGCCTACCCCGCGGGTCCACGGGGGCCACGGTCCATTCTGTTATTATAAAGAGAAACCTTGAGCTTGTTCATTTATATGTAAAGGGTAAGAGGTACACTAAAAGCCAACAGGACGGATTTCGAAACTCCTTTCACTCTTGTCGTTAAAGACGACTAAAGGGATGAGATAGCCGCCACCACAAGCTCTAAGAACTACGTCGTGTGAACACTATTAAAGCTACCCCCACACAGCTCCTCTCGAGCCTGCGTATCAGTCGCCCTGTCAGGGGTCGGCGCAACGCATGTTTATTTTGTTTATTTATTTATTGCGTACATCATATTCTAGATTTACACCAAATACAAATTTGTTTAAAGCCAAGTATACCTCGAAAGAAACAAACGGTGCAAGTGATATAGTTAGCCAAATAGACCAAAAGTCTATGCTAGAGTATGCTAAAGTCACCTATTTAACCCTAGAAGCCCAATCATATTTTGCTATCTAAAAAGCCCAATCATAGGTCAAATTTACCTACATGAATAAATACACTTGTAACATAGTTTATTCTGTGTAATTTATTATTTTTTATCATTATTTATTTGTATTAACTATTTAGGAAATGAAAAAACGCATAATTAGAATAATATTTATTTATTAGACTTTGAAAAAACAACTATTACTAATTAATACAAAAATTTGGTACAAAATGAGATCCTTTCGGTTTGCTTCTTTTAAACTAAAAATATAAAAAAAAAAAACTAAACAAAATCTTCTTTTTTCTACTAACCAATAAATGTTTTATAACAATTAAACAGTTTTATATATATATATTTTTTTTATAAACACTTTTCACACACATCAATATTGTGTTCACGACAATTATGCATTTTATGCACTGTGAATTTGTTTTCCGCTGTTTTTTATAAGAACAATACCCACAGTAGCGACGCTTTTTCGGTTCTGGTTCTTCTGTGAGGTCCTCTGACACTGGTTGTAGCTCATTTTGAAGGATATTCGTGATATTGTCACGCACTGAACGCTTCAATGTAGGGGCTTCCAGCCGCTGTTGCATCCATGGCCTGGTCAAATCCGTGCTCATTTTTTTTATAAAGGGTTTGCGACTTAACGGTTTTTCTTTATTAGATAGCTTGTTGTGGCAATGAATAATATATGAATTTACAAAAGACATATTGAGCATGCCGTAAAAAACAGCCATAGGCCACTGATTTGTCTTCCTATTTGTTAACATCGAGGAACACATTTGATCGAAGGAATCGACACCTTCTTTTGTCTGATTATAAAATAAGATCATGTCTGGCTTTCCATTAGTGTGGTCGACTACAGCATCTTCATCACACGATGATAAGAGGTATAAGAGGTCTTCTTCCGAGTTTGTATCGCATGTCTCTGAGTCACTGTTATCTCGCTATCTATCACGCTATCTCGTCAGTTCTCTGCTGTCTAGAGGACGCCATCTTGTTTTTTTCCCTAAAATAATATTTATTCGTTAATAACACAATAAAATACAACGTTAATCCTCTTGAAATAGCTCTCTTTAAAAACTTAAAATAATTGTAAAAATTACAAAAAGCCTAAACATAGGTCAAATTGACCTACAACAGTACGATAACTCCAATATGAAGGGACTTACCAAGGCAACACCGCCGTCTCCTGTGGGCTCTTGGCGGGTACTAAGTTGGTTCGATCAATCACGGCAATCGAAAGAAGTGTGCGAAAGAGAAAGCAGATATTTGTTTACATATAGGTAAAAATGACCTAGATTGGGCTTCTAGGGTTAATATAAATAAAATTGTCTATTTATGTTTATTGATTCTCAAAAAAAATGTATATAAGGTAATGTAATGTGTCAAGTTAAACTAAAATGTGGATGGAGTACTTATTTTAGTAAATATATATATATATGTTATGTAATGTAATGTATAAATATGTATATCCAAAAATCTATCCATATTCTTATGTAAAGTATAAATTAAGTACATATATTTATAATTTGAGTATTATATATTTTATATTAGGTATATTTTTTTAGATTTAGATGTACAAAGCACAAAGTGCCCGATTCCTTAATGTGTACATTTTTAATGGTACGTTGGATGCGTATGTGGCCTTAACGCAATATAATTTTAGTAACGCGATAAGTTTCGCGTTAGAGATTGGACGACATACCACACCATACCTTAATCCATTTCCACTGATAACTTTATTTCTATTAAAAATAGTCTGCCTTGGGGACTGTATTTCTGACTATGTTCACAGTTCCTCATTATCGTACCTACTTGCCTTTAACTCACTCGTTTTTTCACTCATTTTTCATTTCGCCGAGGCAACTGCAGATTTTAAGAGGATAAATATTTATTTTTAATTTCCCTGCACTACTTTAATCTACCTGTAGGGATGTGCCGAATATTTGTTTTGGCGAATACTCACTATTTTTTAAGCATTTGCATTCGTCATTTTCGAAATGAATTTTCGAATACTAATCAAATAGTAAAAATCCAACGTCAGCCGCATCATATGAGGAACGGGTGCAAGTACATTTTGATTTAAAAAAAATGATTCAATCTAGAAACTCGGAGTTAAAGATAAAAAACAAATAAAAAATATAATTTTTATTTGTTTAATAAAAAAATTTATTTCATTGTGTTTTGTTTGTTCTTCGATTTTATCCAGTCTCCAGAAGACTTTGTACTTAATTAATACTTAATTAAAATACGTAACCGAGTTTTTTTTAATATAAAAGTTATGTCCAGCTTTGAAAAAGATATGTCCGGCTTTTAGGGCAAAATGTCCGGCTTAATGTAGCGCTGAGTCCGGCTTTTGGGCAAAATGTCCGGCCTAATATAGCGCCGAGTCCGGCTTTTGTACTTTAGGGCCTGGCAACCCTATGTGTGGGCCTTATCTATGAAATTGCCGTTTGTTCATAGTGGCCACGTTGAACTTAGTTATCTTGCGTTTGGCTTGGAATTCCAAATTCAAAATAATTTAAATTTAAAACTATGACAATCTTTTTCACAATCAGCTATTTATTTGTGTTTCCGTCAAACGGCTTTTTGCTTAGATATCCTGTGTTTGCGACCATGGAAAATTTAAAATTTTCACGTTATTTTCGAATATGAGTTCCGCCGTGGCACCAACGCAGCACAGACGGCACGCAATACCAACGATGTGCGGATCAAACACCGTAAACGAACGCACATATAATTTACATACAAAAAAATGTTTGTTTTTCCATTTAAAACGGCAATTTCATAGGTAAGGATCTAATATTATTTGCGTATAGTTATTGGCTATTCGTTTCGTATTAGTATTGAGCTGTGTGGTGTCGTCGACCGAGGATTTAGAATACAAGGCGACTAAGAGAACATGTCTAGTTCCTAGTTAGGTACACGGGTCTTATGGGTAACTTATCCCAGAATTTCGTAGAATAACTTAGGTGTTGGTTAAGTTTGTTACAAGTTCTTGTTTAACCAGTGTAACTTAACTATAAAATCAAACAGGTATCTGAGATTATTCGTGTGGGGTTGAAACTTTGTAATCTTGTTGACGTTATTCATACTCTTGATAATATGAAGAACGATGGGAGAAAGTGTCCCAAAAATCAACATTTGAGATACCTAGGCTTTTCCTTAAAATGTTAGTGAAACCAAAAATAATAAATGTATCAAAAAAAATAATATTTACAGTTTTTCAAAATTCAGCCTCTACCTTCAGCCTCTATGCACTTGTTCATTCGACTGAACCAGCTTTCGAAACATTTTGAAAAAGATTCTTGCGGAAGGTCGAAAAAGAGTCGCCTAAATTCATCGACAGCCTCATCCGAAGTCTTAAATTTTCTTCCACGTAGCATTAGCTAAAAACTTTTAGAACAGCCCACGTATATCTACCTCATATGAAAACTTTTATTTCGTAGATCTTTTAATGTTGCTTGTACCGAGACGGACACTCATTTGTGCACAGTAAAAGAATTACATTTATTATGTGTGATCAGTACATTTCAAACCAACACAATAAATACAAGACAACAAAATATATATTATTATTATACGAATTCACTTCATGAATGAGATTCGAGAATAGATTACTCCTAGTTTATCTTAGCTCTTAAGTAGGGTTTTCTACTTAATTTTGATTCGGGAAAATGTGAAGAGATAGGATAGGATGGGAATGGGTTCTGGCATATCTTACTCTGAAACACATACGTACATTGAGGGAAAAGGATAAAGGGAAGGGAAGAGGATGCAGTACATTTCACGGTAGTCTTCTGTGAGAGAGGGGTGAGTTAGTCAGTCGATGCGCCCAGCGGCTGTTGGATTGCAGCGTGCACCGTCCCCCTCCAAAAATCTGGCAGTCATAGAAGCCGCAGGACTCATTCTTAGGAAAGACATCTGCTATCATCAAGAAAAATCCGAACATCCATTAAAGGCAATAACTCACCAGGCACCAAATTCACTCTTACTTCATATTTCAGAATTGGGCTCTGAATAGGCATGTCTCCTCAACGGCGATATCGTGAATAGACCATCTGATACTTTCGTCCCACTATCGTATACGGCCCACATACAGTACGTCGAGGCGGTTACCATTGTCAGGGACGACACGACATATTGTCTGTATTCTATACATATAATAAAATTAGCAACGTCGTGTGTATACATTTTTTTTTACGAAATACCCCAGTTGTTAAAAATAAATTAAAAAATTAATATCATATCTGACATTCTGTCACGCACATTTCCTGATAATTCTTTTTTATTATTGGGCTATGTCGTAACAACTATAGAGGGAAAAATGGAAATTCGAACACAAAACTTATAACCGTTGTCTCCACTAATGTCAGTGGTAACGACGATAATAATTTTGTCTACAATTCCCGTTGTCCCCACCAGTGGGGCTTGTCAGTAGGTACAACTGCGCGAAACCGCTGTGATCTCTGAAATAAATAGATTTTCTTTTTACAAACTTTTAATCAACTTACGTGTTTTAAACACTAAGTTTGTTTAAGTCGATTTTGAGCCACTTACAATTTTACTGAAATTTCACACATGTATGTAAAACCGACGACAGCACAATAATCTGATAACTTGACCTGTTGCTGTAGCCAGGAAGGCCAGCAAACTATGGAACTCCATAACGGCGATCAGGAGACACGGCGTCTTTGGGCTCGTTTTGATGGGCTCGCAGTTTTAATGACAACACCTTAGTGTCATGATCTTGAATTGATGCTGCAGCTAGGAAGGCCAGCACACCGTGGAATTCCTCAACGGCGAACAGTAGAGATGTCGTGTTTGGCGTCGTTTTGATGGGTTCGCAATATCGATGACAAAAGTTAGTGGCGTGAGCTTGACTGCCTCGTTCGACGAGATGGGTAAAACTATATTAGAACACTAAAAAAATGAAACGTAAAAAAAAAATTTTTAGAAAGAAACCAGCTTTTATTAAAATGCACTAAAATGAAGAAAATAAACATATTTGTCATTACTATTATTTGTGTGATTTAAAAGCATCTCGCGAGATTTGTAACTTAATATATTTAATTAAATTGCTACGAAAATTTCGAGACAAGTTTTTAAATCACATCAAATAATAGTTAATGACTTTATTTTTATGTTTATTTTCTTTATTTTAGTGTATTTTAATAAAAACCTGTTTTTAAAAGCTTTTTACCTTTAATTTATAATTATTGAAATTCTTTGAATATCCCTAACAAGAATATATACGGCCCACGATATTCTTTTAGATCTGTATATAGTAAAGCATCGTTCGACATATTCCTTGCGCAATGGACACTTACTCGCCCAGCTTTTGTGCTGTGCTACCAAGGCATTTTGATTTATGACCAAGTAAATTTATGAGTGTACACATTAAGTAGGCCTAGTGAGTGGAATGGATAATTTTGGGAACCGCAAAACAGTGAAATTGGAGCATTATATTTTAATTAGTTAAAGTACGATGTATTTGTATACGAATCATACTTTGCGATACCATTGTACACGAGTACAATGGTATTTTTTATATATATATAAAGGGTTTTATAAAGGATTGTGGAGTGAAACAAACTTATTTGATGTTGCTTTGATATTCAAAGAAACGACATATAATGTTTAATCTTCAATCCTTTTTTAAAATCTATTATCTTATGTCTACCTACAACTTTACAATTTTGTCTACCTACAGAACAATTCTCTTCACCTGACGCCCACACTGTTTTACCGACACCATAATACGAATAGTTTTACCGACAGCGCGGAGCGCCTCAAAACTCAGATGAAAGAAATATATTTTCTTTACATATATACCTACATATAATAAAATCGTAGCAAAGCAGTGTACCTATGTCCATGAATTATTTTTTTTAAAGTTATTGCAATGTAAATTACTAATAAAACAGAATCAGAAACAACAATTTCTGGTATTTTTGTCCGTCTATCAGGGAACAGCTTTTCATGAAATTTGCCATGGTTATAGCTTTATGTACCCGATTAATTTAAGGTACACTTTATCCAGATCAATTATAAAATTACCCACGGGAATCAAGCTAACCACACATATTCTAACGTCTACGCGCATGAAGTCGCAGGAACTGCAGTACATACACAATACGAGTCAATATTAGCCATAGATTTACAATTATTTTATATTATATCCGCCAAGGTCAATACAACATGCAGCCAAAATTCACACAAGACAATCTGTGTCCCCTCACTTGCGATATACAATGATTTCAAAGAGCGGTTTTGTACTTAATGATTAGTAGAGTACGGTTTTAAATCAAAGTCGAATGTCTATTGAAATTTAAACGCAACTGAAACATAAACGGTACATGTTAATAGAACGAGATCGCGGATCTTTTTTCTTCTTTTCTTAAGTTGGCAATAGCGCAATTAGCGCATTGTGCCAGTGTCAAATTCTCTTAGTAATTAACAATTCATCAATATCCATTCTCGTCGAAATAAGTTAGGCGACTAAGGATACGATTTGGATTGCTTCGGAGAACACGAAAGACGCAGTCTTATGCTTTTATTTGTTTCTCACAAACGTTACGCACAAACTATCAAACATTAGTACAATATCAAAAGAAATGATTAAAAATATCAATTGGCTCCTGATGAATTAATTACTTTGTTGTGTTTTTACTCTTTTATAGTTTTCTTCATGTTATTGAATATATACGCATACCCCCTGGTGTTGCAGGTGTCTATGGGCGGCGGTAACACTTACCATCGCGTGGGACCACTTGCTCGTCCACCCTCTTCTCTATAAAAGAAAATATGAATTAATATTACTTCTGTGCTTTGTGTTTTATATGTATATCTTTTACGAGTATATGTACGAGATTAGTATGAAATTTGTGTTGTTTTTTAAATGTAGATATGTGTTGTGTATATCTTTCGATATTTAAGCGTTTTGTTATCTGTGTATTTCCCTATTAAACAACAATAAATTGAACAGTATAGCTACGATAACGATTCTAAAATGCAAACATTGTAAAATCTAAATATGTTGTTTTGTCCTTTTTAGTATTTGCCGTGTGGTGTCGTCACCACCCCAATATAGCACCACCCCATTATAACCCTTCCCGTGAATATCGTAGAAGGCGACTAAACGGCTACCATAAGCCTTGAGGACCTACACCACCTCTAAAAGGGTGGACTCGTCAACCATTTGGCCAGCGTGGCTTTTTAAGGCTTTAAATCCCTCGTGCACAACACAATGTGCAAGAGAAAGCCCACATCCAGCAGTGTATACTGCAATAGCTGGTTGCATTAAACCACAAGACCTACAGGACACAATATTTATAATAATCAAACAAAAACTCGACTTCACTTCTTGAAATCCCGCCGAAAAGTAATCGGAACCTTGCCACAATTTGTTTAAGTGGAGTGGATAGTTTCATGTCATCAATACATCAAAGCCTCTACTTTGTAAGACCGGTGCTTTACAAACTGATCTAATACATTATTCATGATAACCAAAGCTTCTGAGGATCTCCAGTTTGGATACCATTTACGTATAGTTACATGTTTTAGAAGTTTCCGTATCATAATGGTGTTTTGAATAAGATCTGAAAACCTACAATCTAGCTGTATTTATTAAGGATTCATTCATAAACGCTGATACTCTACTTTGCATTTTTTTTTTTTTTTTTTTTATAGACTAGGGGGCGGACGAGCAAGCGGTCCCACGTGATGGTAAGTGTTACCGCCGCCCATGGGCACCTGCAACACCAGGGGGTATGCGGGCGCGCCGCCGACCTTGCAAAATCCTATTCACAGCTCTCTTGAAGAACCCCATATCGTAGTTCAATGGAAAGACCTCTTGAGGCAGTTCGTTCCACAGCCTACGGGTTCGCGGTATAAAATAGTTTTTGGACCGCATAGTGCGCGACACCTCCGTATCGAGGAAATGCGGATGGACCGCACTTCTGTGACGGGAGGTGCGGTTGTAGAAACCCGAGGTGGGAATTATATTAAACAGTTCTTCAGAGCATTCCCCATTGTACAGGCGGTAGAACACACAGAGAGACACAACGTCTCTCCGAACGCTGAGGGATTCTAAACCGCCCGTGAGAGTGGGATCGTCGACAATACGAACAGCACGTCGTTGGATAGAGTCAAATGGGTCCAATTGGTATTTCGGTGCGCCGGCCCAGAGATGAGAGCAGTACTCCATATGGGGCCTCACCTGAGCTTTGTAAAGCATAAGGAGTTGCCCAGGTTTGAAGTACCGCTTCGCTCTGTTCAGCACACCAAGCTTTTTGGAGGCCATTTTGGCCTTATTGTCCAGATGACCCCTAAATTCGACTTTGCTGGAGATGTCGATACCAAGGATCCCGATACTCTCCAAGATCTTAAGAGGTATGCTCTGAAAGCGAGGTGCTACAATAAAAGGGGTTTTCTTAGCGGTGAATGCACAGACTTGCGTCTTACTGGGGTTGAAATCCACTAGGTTCATAGAACCCCAAATCGAAACTAGATCTAAAGAGTCTTCGATTTCAGACACAAGCCTGGCGCGACTCTCTTCCACTTCGACCCGAGGGATGTTGGCGCGGCCCCTGTACAAGGTGTCTCCAGTACTGTCATCCGCATAGCAACGTATGTCACCAATTTGTAACAGGTCGTTGATATGCAGAAGGAACAGAGTTGGGGACAACACGGAGCCTTGCGGGACGCCAGCGTCAATAGACATGGTGTCGGAGCAGCTACCATCGATAACGACTCTGATGCTCCGTCCAGTCAGGAAACTGGCAACCCATTCGCATAATCCCTCGGGTATCCCGAAAGATGGTAGCTTGGAAAGCAGCGATTTGTGCCATACCCGGTCAAAAGCTTTCGCAATGTCTAGGCCTACAGCCAGAGCCTCGCCTCTACTCTCAATGGCGTCAGCCCAGCGGTGTGTTAAATACGCTAAAAGATCACCAGCCGAGCGATTATGGCGAAATCCATATTGACGGTCGCTAATCAGCTGGTGATCCTCTAGGTACCCAAGGAGCTGTGTGTTTATAACACGCTCCATCACTTTGGAGAGGAGGGAGGTGATCGCTATTGGCCTGTAGTTGGCCGGGTCGGTGCGGTCACCCTTTTTAGGCAAAGGGTGAACATGAGCTACCTTCCATGCTGACGGGAAGCTTTTTGTGGAATATGAGAGCCTAAAGAGTCGCGTAAGCACCGGAGACAACTCGGGAGCGCAAAATTTGAGCACCACCGCAGGAATACCATCTGGCCCACTCGACTTTCGGATATCAAGAGATGCTAGAGCTCGCCGGACTTCACGCTGGGTGAAGCAGATTTCCGGCATGGAGCTTGTGCACCTCGAGGTGGACGGTGGTGAGGCACCTCTATCGTCCAGGGTCGAGTTTGAGGCGAAGAGACTGCCCAGGAGATCGGCTTTCTCTTTCGCCCCATGGCCATTTATTTGTCTTAAGTTGTCTGGAAGAGACTGCATGTTGTAATAATTTTCCATTTTGTATCCTATCCCTTCCTATTTTCCCAACCCTTTCTTAAATCCATTCCCACATCTCTAAAGGTAGGCAGCTGACAGTTGTCATTCTAGATTGATGTTGGCATGTAGCGCAGATGTCATTATAAGTTTATGATTGTACCAGAAGCGGCGTACTTCAGAGGCGGAGGTTAGATGATGTCAATAAGCACTGACCGCGACGCGAAGCCGACGATACGCGCAAATGGGTTACAACGAAATTATAACTTGCCTTTATTGAGCAATCGGTTGAGTTCGAGTATTGAGGCCGAAGTAAACACGAGTATCCCGGTTATTTTTATAGAGAAATAAAACATACGTTTTTATAGACAATAATATCGCTATTTTTCGTACGCTTTAGACAAAGAAAAATACACAAAAGTTGTAAAGCTTTACACAAGTTGTAAGTTGTAGAGCCGGCACACACAAGCCTATTTTTACGACAATACCCTTTTTTATGTGATTGAAACAAGATTTTTACGGTTCGTTTTATGGTAAGTATATTGTATTAAATTCATACGTGATAAATTCAAAAACTAAAAAAATGGGTAGATGATGTGTTAAATCCATATTGTTTTATCAATTAAGCCTTCAAATTAAGATATTAATTGGCTCTCTTCCAAAATCTTCTGTATGTGACTTATGAGAGACATCCAATGTACAAATATATAAAATGTCCAGTAAATATATTAGTGGTACGGGCCGAGGATTTGAACTCACGATGATATGAATATTAGTCTACTTAAGTACGGAATTTAAAAAAAATGTCACTAGCTCGGCGGTGACGGAAAACATCGTGAGGTAACTCACATGCACCAGAAATATAACAAAAAAAACTGGAGTATGTGATCCACCAGTCCACACCGGGCTCATGTGGTGGATACGGCCCGAAATCCCCAGTGATTTACTGGGAGAGGCCTGTGTCTTGTAGTTGGACATTATAGGCTGCTACAATCAAAACAAATGTCAGACGATCAGGGAATTAGATGAGTTCCAAATTGAGACAAGTTAATAATTTGACTAGTTTTCACGGCCATATAAAAATAAAAATCTTATGAATAAGAAAGAGGTCTAAATACATATCAGCTTTTTAAGCTCTAGGTCTAGTCCAGAGGTCTAGCTTTTTAAATAATACACAACAAATCCTGTTCACTCAGCTGCAGAATGCAGCTGCAGCTGCATATGTGTGATTGTTCACACATATTATTAAAATGTTACTCAAATCCCTGACCTTACCCGACTGCTATACGCGTGGAGGGATATGTTTAAATATTTCATCAGCTCTATTTGCTCAGAACGCCAGCAATTTAGCTTTTCAATTAACAACAGTCGTTAATGAGAACATCTGTCCGTCTGTCTATCCCTTAACCCATTATTAATTGTTCAAGTGCTGACCACAGAGATAAATGTAGGTAGAGTGGCTAACATCTTTTAGGTTTTTAGGTTTGCTGCAGCAAAATCAGACAATATTGATAGTGGAGAATACTGCTAAGACATAAGCCAATTAAAGGAGGTATTATTAAACGTATATTGTAGTTAAGTATGTATGTATATATCTATATATGTAGGTATATATTTATGTACCTATCCATATGTTTATTCATATTATTGTATTTTATTAATATGCGGCACACTATTCACTACAGTTTTACTTAAGCTTGACTGTTATTACGCCTACTGCGCCATCTCGTCATAACCCAAACGTTGACTGGAAGATAATGTTCATTCAGCCCGACTTTTGTCACTTTGTGTAATAAAAAAATAAAAAATAAAATCACTCCAGTACATCTTGAGATTAGTGCATGTATAATTACAGACTGGTAAAAAAGATAGTCATTGCTCGGAGTGTCACAGCGCTTGATCACCCGCTACACCCCCCCCCCCCCCCCCCCCTTAACCCATCTCTCCTCGTCTGGGATATTTTCTCTGTTTACCTCAAAAATTACCTGCTCAACGTTTAAAAAGAAAAGAAAAAAAGATAACCATAAAGGGGACCTGAAGTCGTGAGGAAAATTGAATTTGGTACTTGATTTTTCTCATTAAAATGGATATTTCCTTTTGTGACGTATTTTTTAATTTGATAATTTTACAGACACGCAAATAATTGTACAATGAACATTGTTATCCCCGAAACGAATATTTAGAGAGCGATAGGTTAACATTTTTTTAAACATTTTGTTAACACTGATAAATGTTATCAAACTGAATTAATTTTGGGAAATAAAAAAGTCACAAGGTGCCATGCCGGGACAGTACGGATGGGCTAAAGCTTTAACAGGGGTACGGTCCAAAAAGTCCCATGTTTTAAGCACTGAAGGCGCTTTGTCGTGGTGCAGCAGCAGTTCGCGGAGACCTGTGTTTGGACGGTTGTTACTCACTGCAGTAAAAACGTTTGGCAAACACGTGGCTACGTACCACATTCTACGTTAATGCTACTCTGGTATATCAGGGAGCCAGTTAAAGTGAAAAACTTGAGATTAACATTTTCCCAGCGCTTTTTGCTCTTTTCACTTTGGTAGGCTCACTTTAAAACAGCCAAACAGTAGATTGACGCTTAGTTTCTGGATCATACTGGTAGATCCAACCTGTGACAATTTAGTAAACACGTCGAGTCGAATTTTGCTTCAAATTTTGTTATCATATCACGGCACCATTCGGCACGAACTTGGTTTTGAGCCTCGGTGAGGTTGTGCGTTTTAAAGAACGTTTAAAATCATTCAAAATCATAACGCGGAAATGTTCCCATCGAATATCTATTTTTAATGAGACACTACATAAGATTCAGCTCGTAAAAAATATGGAGGAAAATTTGGATTTTTATAATGTTTTATTTTTATGTTATAGTTTTAATTGACATTAAAACCAACCAGTGTTCCATAGATAAAACTCTTTGTCAGAAAACTTTCTGAACAGCCTGGTATCTAATTTATTATCATTATTAAATAATTAAACAAAAATAAATCATAATTATACTAAACAAAATATTATTACAAGGATTCGCTTTAAAAATAGCTAAAATTAATCAACCCTTTCATTAAGCAAGACAGGAAAGGGAGACACGAAGATTCCCTCGCCGATAAATTTATCTTTCGCAGGTTTATCTTTTATCTTTTTTGCAAAGAATAGCTAATTTAATTTAGTCACGGCGCCTAACGACCGCGATTATGCTGCGAATAATATTTGCATTTCCCACCGCTTTTAATTCTCGTAAAATGTTTTTGTTTTCACGAAATATGATGTTCCTTTATTAGATAAGATTTTTTGTTTCTGAAATTATGTTCCAACTTTATAAATTGCTTTTGTTCAAATCTACTGAGGGTTAGAGTCTAACAAATAAGAGTGAAGAAGAGTATTTGACGGACATTATGATTTGCAACCAGCCCTTTCAGTATCAACTGCAGGTCATGGGCCTCAATCACATTCTCTTGTGCATGAAGGATTTATGGTCTTAAACGCCACGTTGCCCAAGCGGGTTGGTGAATCCACTCTTGTGGAGGTGGTGTAGTTCCTGAGGGCTTGCCGTAGCGCTTTCAATTATATAATAGAGTTGAATATTCAAATGCATGTGTATGTGTGTGTGTTCATGCGTGCTTGGTTCTCTGTCAATATGTGTGTGTGTTTGTGTGAGGGTGAGCGTATATACTCATCCACGTACATATGTGGAGTCTTTTAAAAAATTGAATATTTACGTCATTCTAAAGAATTATTCGTCATTTAATTCTCGTTAGCAAGTTTTCGTATCATATAAAAGGCTTAGGAGTCAATCACGCACTATGTTTTTACACGCGCATTTAGTGTCAGCCTATAGGAAAGAATTTTGGTGATTTTATTGTATAAAAAGGGACCCAAACGGAAAAAAATGTTTCTTATTGAATTCAAAGTTAGTTTTCGGTACGTTGCACACCATGTGTTTTAAGCGTTTTAATAATCTAAACAAAAGCTATGGAATTTCTTCTTTATTTCATTTCATAATAACTTCGTCAATTTCTATTACCTGGCGAAACGATGATGGCGGATGGCGAAACGTCGTGAAGTTTAATATTTTCCGACGTGCAGCAAGTTACAAACAGCAAGCGGAATCATCACTTTAATTATAACTGCTATTTTGTTTGACATAAGTGGTGTCGGCCGGCTTTAGCATAGCACCACCACATTTCTTCCCAGAGGCGTCGTGAAAGAAGACTATGGTATAACTACACTACTTCTAATAGAGTCCAATGGAGTTTCAAGGCCATACGGCTCCTATGCACAATACAGTGTGCACCGGGAGGCCCGTGTGAAGCAGTGGACGAAACATGAGTCCATTTTTCATACAACTTGCCGGAAAAGTATCTATCAGCGTTTGGTCGTAAAACGCCATAAATACAATAGCTAGGAGAATCAAGATTAGTGTTGTTAAAATGAGCTCTCGAGGCTTGAGCGCTGAGTGAGCGCCAATGAACCTCTAAGATTTGAGTGTTAAATGTTCGTAAACGCCTATAGTCTAAATTTTTCACATTTGATGATCTTAATTAAGGTTATTTAGCAATGACAAATACCGGATCGAGTGCTCAGCGCTAATTTTTACTTTTACAATACAGAATCAAGAATTCAAGTCAAGACAGAATCGCCTTTCTACGTCGCTGCCGCCTACGCTTTGCACTGCACCTCTGCACCGAGTTTTAAGTTTCCTTCTAACTAATTTACGTGACGAGATGGGATTAATTGAATTTCGCGGCGCACCGCAGTTGGTTAAGGGCTCGCTTCACACTAGGCGGATGTCTAACAAGCGAAAAATTGCTTGCTTCCAAATCTAATTAATTTTTTCTCTGTTCGTATTCTGTTGATTTGTTTTTCGGGAAAGTCTTAATTCGTTTATTGTTTTGTGAAAACGGGAATTATTGATAAGTATTTGTAGCGGTTTTTTTGGGCTCGAGTAAATGAGTTTTATCGAAATTGCTGTAAGATATCTCTTATATAATTTACATCTAGTATATATAATAATAATACTCTTTATTCATACAAAAGATTATTACATGTGTACATATTATCTATAAATGAAGAATACAATAGGCGACATATCGCTAAGGCGATCTCTTCCAGGCAACCCTGGGACCGAGAAAAATGAAAGTAATATAGGTAAATCACACGCCACGAGTAGGAAGATTTTCGGTCATTGAGGTCAGCCAAGACTGGATGGAAAGGAGATTTGTATGAAATCGTCGATCACCGATCATTTTACTAGACCTCTCATATTAAGTTTCAATAATATTAGACCGAAATTGATATGTCAATGACCGAAAATCTTCCTGCACGTGGCGCGCGCTTTAGTGCAATACGATTGAAATTTACAGATAAAATTATGTTCCATATATACCGACTATATCAATAATAAATATAGTATACAATGTGGTTGTGATTGTGATTGTCATTCTGTATTGATATTGACATGTATCGCCGATCTCTATAGCCGAAAGTATCCTTACCACTTACCACCAGGAGGACTGTCGGTTCATCTACCATCATAAGCACGAATAATAATAATAAGCATCAAAAAAGTAAGACGCAACTTTCCACGAAAACAAAAGAAATTCCACACAGAACCGCCCGAGGCATAATCGATACTCATTCTCGAGTATCTCGAGTTACTTTGACAAAAAGATCCATTCCCCAACATATCGAATGGAATCGCCGAGGGGCTGATATTAATTACTTTGACGGGTTCTCGAATGCTTCAAACGTTTCATACTTGTTACACTGATCTAAGGATGTAGCTTGTTTATTCACTTTAGTAATCTATGAAAACTTGGAAATTGTATGGAATACAAGCGTGTCACGTCACGAGTAAACGAAACGTCTGCTTCGACTCGGTTCGTCATTTTTCTGGTTTTGTATCGACGATTTGCTATCGACACGGTTCGGAAAATACTAAACAAGCAGAGTGAGGAGTGAGAGCATAGCGCCAACGTCGGGCATGCAGCGATGGACGTCTTGCGTTATCTATCCTTATATATTTGTGGGCAGGCGTCAGGCCTCAAGTAGATTTCGCTATATTCCGTACGTTTTAGAAAAAATATGTTAATACTTTGTATTAACATTAATAGAAATGAGTCATACCTTTATAGTGCCGTGTAGTGTCGACCGGTTGTACATAGTACCGTCCCATCCCTTCCCGCGGGTGACGTAAAAGGCGACTAAGGGATAACAAAGCCACTTTCACAAGCGTTGAGGAACTACACCAACTTTAAAAGAGTGGGCTCGCCAACCCACTTGACCAGCGTGGCGTTCTAGGGTGTCCAACTGTGGATACCGACAGGGCTGGTTGCATTGCAAAAAATACACTTTAGCTAAATCCTTTAAACAACGAATTTGTATCATCAAAACTAACAACTCCTGTTCTGCGACTTTTCTGAACTTGATATTTTCCGCAAAAACAAGTTAAATCTTTTAAAATGAAGTCTCTGTCTTTGATACCCTGTACTCATTATACAATGTCACGAACGACAATGTCACACACTCCATTCATAATCAGCTGCTAATCGAACTGTTACTATAATTTTTACCTATATCGAATGACCAAGGCGAGTGAGTGGTGTGTATGAAAAAAGTACCTACTGGAATTTAAAAAGTCGTACCTACATTAAAAGTTATTTCACGAAATTTACGATAACGAATGTAATAAATTTACAAAAGTATAATGTACTTCCGCAACCATGTTCTTATATGAATAGCTGCACATTTCACATAAGAATCTACGGAGTCGATTTTTTGAACATAAAATGAAATGGAATGTTTATCTTCAAACCTTTTATTCCTTTCAGTGTTTGTCTATAGTTTGATGGATATTTGATGGGTAGAATTGTATGTTCTATAATTATTATTACTTTTGTTTTTATTGAGTGTCTCTGGCTCAACAACGCATGCGTAGAGCGAGCGCTCGTCCGCTCTCGCCGGTGGCTCTAGGAATAGTAATGCTTGACATTTATCTGACATCGCGTTCTACCCACATGCGCACGAGACAATATTAATTGTATCGGTATTATTTATCGATCTATCTCCATACACTACACCTGTATTTTAGATTATCGATATCATAAATTCTATTGTATTTTCTTCCTTAAATTTCGTTCGGACGCCGAGCGTTAGCGTAAAACTAATGTTTACCTATAGATCAGAGTTTAAGACGTAGCGCAGGGAGAGGGGAGAGGAAGGTTGAAATTAATTAGTTTGACGAGTTTTCAAACAAGTTACTTTGATCTATGATGAAGAATGGATGTTATTTGTCATGAGCGGATTAGTAATAACTTCGTTAGTCGGACTTATGTAAAATTTGTTGTTATGACAGCAATTCGTGACAGTTTTGACATAAGTATTGTAAAATTATTAAAGAATATGACACAGGTATGCTTATAGTCGAGTATGCAGCGTTGAAATTAGTGTCGTAATCGCTGAGTGAACGCTGATGAACCTTTAAGACTCGACCTTAAGTTAAAATGCTTTAAGTTAAAATCTCGCAAGCGTTATAGTTCAGATTTTGAACGTACGATTGTTTGATCGTTTGACCATTTTTAAACCTTTGCGGTAAAATTATGTATCTTATAAAAGCTCGAATCTAAAACCGTTAGTTTTAATCGCTAACTGCTGACTCAGCACTCGAGTGGTCAGCTCTTATTTTTGCATTACTAATTGAGACGTATTTACAGTATTAGTAGTATACACTGTAATAGACCAAACATTTCATTCTTTTCTTCCTATAAAATTAATTAAAATATTCTATATTGAATTCCTTATTTTCGTTAAAGTATTTTTTTTCTCACTAATTCTATTTAGTTCTTATTTTACGTAAGGTCCTTTTGTCGTCCTTCGGTCATGGGCGTCCTCATGTACATTGTCTTGTGCACACACTGTGCAGTCTGAAGGAGTATATCCTTAAAACGTCATGCTGACCAAAACGGGTACATCAGTCCACTCTTTTAGAGGTGGTTGGTGTATTTCCTCAGATTTCCTCACTCCTCAGTGATGGCTTTATGATGGCTTAGTCGCCATTTACCACACCATCAATTTGGAAATAGATTCTCAAATCCATGGGAAGAGATAGTATTTTGGAGGGGGAGAGTGCACACTGCAATCCAACAGCCACTGGGCCCACTCGCCTGGCCTCGTAACCCCTCTCTCACAGAATACTACTTTGAAATGTACTGCATGTCCCACTTTATCATATTCCCCAATGTATGTACGTGTTTCGGTAGTGAGTGAGATATGCGAGAGCCCATTCCCATCCTATCCCTTCCCACGTCCCCAATCCTTTCTCCAAATTCATTCTTTCATCATAAAGGTAGGCAGCGCATCCGGGGCGTGCCAAAATTTGTCATTTAGGATTAACGTTGGCATGTATCGCGGATGTATATGGGCGACAGTATCCACTTACCACCAGTTGGACTGTATGTTCGTTTGCCACTTTCTTTCTATAAAAAAAAAGTGTGACGCTATCCTAAAGCCGACCGATAACACACGTCCAATTTTTAAATTGTAATTCTTGTCAATTTCACTCTCAGGAGATTCTGTAACTCCAAGTGCATTCCATATTTTCTTGATAGTATTTCTTCGTTTATATAATTTAATTTATTGTATAATATTAATAACATAAAACAAAATGAAATCAATTGTTAAATCTAAGAAAGCATTTTCATTTTTCCACTTTATTTGGAATAAGGATTATGAACCCAAACAATCCGGTTTATAAGTCTACAAAAAACCTGTGGACACCCTTACTTTCAAAATCACCTTAATAATATCTCCCTTGACCGCATCGTCCTAAGAAGTCAAACCTCAACTCTAATGCTTTGGATAATCCTTTTGGGTCCCTGGGCAACCTTTCGCGGAGCTAGATTGATGATTTTGTTATCTCTTTCGAGTAAGGCTTGACCATTCACTTATTTAGGTTTATATTAAGCATTTTGTTACCTACCTTTAGGTAAAATATTGGTTGAAGGGTTCGCGATGAAGGAATACCGGCTTAGTGAGGTTTATTCTAAAAAAAACTGTAACAATATTTGAGTCGGTAAATATCAAACTCCAATATGTCCACCATTTACCAAAAAATGACATTTGTATACCGACGTATAGTAAAAAAAAAGAAGAACAGTCTGACGTATTTCATTTTCCAATAAGTCCACGTTTTTACTACAAAAACATTTGTCAAAAACTTACTTTCATTTCAAAATCTAGTAGGTCCCTAAGCATATTCATATCAAAATCCAACAAGTCCAAACGAACCAATCAGATCTAGCCGTCAGCCATTATGGCGGCCATTAGTGTTTTCATTCCCTGTGAACTTCGACGTCGCTCCCCAAATTAAATTAAATTTAATTGGTTTATATTAATAAAAATGGACTCAAATGTTAAAATTGTCGAACCTGATAAAGCAAGGAAAAGAAGTAGTATAACGACGCAGCAGAAGAGAGCCCAGAAAAAGCAGAAATTGTGAGTTAAAATTTCATAGTATCATTTGGCTAAACTTCCGTTGAGTGTAGGGTTGCCAGAGCGCAACCGATTTGGTATGACTTTGGCGCGCGATTATTTATTTTTGTCTGTTTAAGTTAATGTTTTAAACACTTGAATAAGTTAAGAGGGCATTTACGAAAATTAGTCAAATCATTAATTTTTTAAGAAAAACGTAGAATGCTGTATTCATCATCGAACCGCACCTAAATCTCAAATTTGTTAAGTGAAAGATTAAGTGTATGTGTATAATTATGTTCGTCTACTCCTGTTTTTGTCCTTTTGTTTGTTATTTTAGATTTTACTAACTAATTCTCACTCTCACCCTTAGACCCTGCTAATGCTGTTGCAAACCTGTAATTGGTGCATAAGCAGGAATGTGACTTTCGAATTGTTTAATTTGTTTATAATGAAATTGTTTATGTTACTGTTGGTGTGTCTAATAAATATAAATAAAAAAAATATAATTAAATAAAATGCGTTGCTTTCTTAAAAAGAACTTCATACGTCTTCTATAAAAATGTTCAAGCTACGATTCTAAACTACAAAAATATAATTAAAGATTGGTCCATTTTTAAAAAAATAATTATTTATTAAAATTTTATTTTTACTTAAGTTCATTTATTGAAAACCCGAAACTATGTAAAAATAAAATAGTTTTAATTAATAATATAATAACGCATTTTATTTAATAATATTTTTTTTGTTAAGAAAGTAGTGATTTGACTAATTTTCGTAAATGCCCTTAAATGAATTTAACCCTCAACTGGTATTGCTATTATACGTTACATACTTGGTATTGGGGGTGAAAATTGACCCCACTGGAAAATGCTTAGTAAATCTCAAATAATTCTGATTTTCCTTATATTTTCTATTAAATCTAGTAAAACAACTTATAATCTAAACATCAAACCACATTTATTAGAATTTGAAATATTTCATTGTGCATTTTTTTTATCAGCCAACTACTTAGTTTTATAGGTTAATTTTAAAAGACTTGACTTTAGAAGTCCTTAATTTTAAAAAAAACTTAAAGATAACATAAAAAATCTCCTTATTGACGTTTTTCTTATACAGTCTAAATAACAAAAGAAAGGAGCATGGTTTAAGATCAATGAAAAATGAGAAAATAACGACATGAAATTCTTAGACAAATCACAACTAACTTAAACTTTACTTATAATATCTAAACTAAGTTAGCATTTGGTACACGTAACAGATTTGGCGGTATGGTCTTTAAAAATAAAATAAAAGCACTTGCTACACTTTTTTGTACATTTCTAGTCCTTCTTGCGATCACACAAGGTTGTCTGTAAGCAAATTTTGTTACTGTCCCAATTCCTCTTCTTCATTTTCTTTCAAAAATTTTCTATTTTTTTTAGGTCTATGGAAAAAAATTTATTTTCTTTTTGTCTAGCTTCTACAAATGGTTTTACTAACTTCATTCCAATATTCAGTATGCATTTATTCCTCTTCAAATGCTTTCCTGAATTTGATGCTTTTCACAAAACGTGACCATTAGTCACCGAAATGTTTATTATAACCGAAAATATAACGCAAGGTCAACATTGGGTTCTTCGTGCGACTGAATAATTTGCACATTTTTGATCCAGTGCATGCATCAAACAAACACTGCATCAAAAATGTGCAAAAACGCGAATTCTTCCAACGTACGTCAAACCATTTCCTTTCAGTTTATCAAACAAGCTCAATGGATGAAAACCAATTATCACTAGTAATGTTTCTATTAGTCTTCAATATAAGTTCGACGATGATTATTTACTGAAAAAAATGATAGAACATTAAAAACGGATGTTCAATATTATGAACGTTCTTGGTGTCGGGGGTGATTTTTCACCCCTTGAGTGTACGTACCTCCGTTTCCAACAATGTCTCAGTGAGGCACGTTGGTTGCCTGTCGCAATTCACGACGTATTGAGATTACATAGACGCGCAAGAGTGTTGTCCATAGACTACAAAGTAAGGATGATAAATACGTTACAGTGGGGTGTTTTTTGACCCCACGATACCAGTTAAGGGTTCAGGTACGAATTTTGGGGGGGAAGAAATAGTTTCCTAATACAAGAGATGAATCAGCAAGTAGAATGGGATTTGTGGATGTAAGTAGGTAGGAGTTAGTTTTGGTCTATAGGAATTACTAGAAGCTTATTGGGATTGTAGGGATTATAATGGGAAACACTTAAACGTGTATGTTTTATTTTCAAGGTATTCAGCGACGGGATTGCCGAAAAAGCCATCTTGCAGACACAATTCCAAAACTTTTAAATGTATGTTACTCACAAGCAGAGACCTCTTTCACTATCATAAAAAACTTTATGAAAATAAATCGAAAATTGAGCAAGACAATTACATACTTAAATATATTACCGTCAAAAAAGTAAAACGTCTTCGTCCGAGAAAAGGAACCAAAAATCCGAGGGCTTTCGTAGTAAAATTTTATATCCCCAACAGCAATACTAAAGCTCTAATACCAGTATGTAAGAAGACTTTTGTACGAGGATCACGGCTAAAGTCATCTAGGGTAGAGGGTGTAGCTAAAAGACATTATGAATATGGCGGTTTAGCTAAAGAAAACAGAGGAGGCAATAGAAAAAAATTTGCTTTTGCCTCAAAAAGAGAAGCCGTAGAAAAATTTATAAAAAGTTTCACACCACTAGAGAGTCATTATTGTCGAGAACACATAAAAGTGCGGCAATATCTTCACCCCGATTTAAATATTAAAAAAATGTTTGTCATGTACAATGATCAGGCTTTACCAGGATTTGGAGTGCAACAGAGCTTTTTCCGAAAAATATTTAACACCCGTTTTAACATCGGATTTGGTAGCCCGAGGACCGACGTGTGTTCTACCTGCCTTCAATTAACTGAAAAAATTAAAGTTGAGACTTCACGAGCCGCAAAACAAGAACTCATAACTCAGCACAGAATTCACAAACTGCGCGCTAAACAGTTTTTCAAAATGTTGCAAGCGGAAGCCCCCGGTCTTCTTATAATGTCTTTTGATTGTGAAAAAAATCTACCACTGCCAAAAATACCTGACCAATCTACGTACTATTCCAGACAACTGTATTTATACAATTTTACAGTCGTTATTGGCACTTCACACGCATCCTTGACGCCTAATAACATCCATGCGTACGTTTGGACAGAAGACGAGGCGGCTAAAGGTTCCAATGAGATCTGTTCAGCTTTGTATCACTGCTTGAATATTGCAGATTTAACTGGTATTAGCAAAATACGACTGGTATCCGATGGCTGCGGCGGACAAAATAAGAATTCTACTATTATCACGATGGTTATGACATGGCTTCTTGAGATAACTACCAATATCAAAGACATTGAAATTGTCTATCCCGTAACAGGGCATTCTTTCTTGCCCGCCGACAGGGTGTTCGCCTTAATTGAAAAAGTTGTAAGGAAAAAAGAGAACATTATTATGCCAAGTGAATATATAAACATTATTGAAGAACACGCAACTATTCACAGATTTGTGACCCAAGTACCTGTATATGACTGGAAAGAAAAAACCAAAGAATTTTTAAAAGGTACTCAGACCTGGCATTTCCAAATCAGTAAATGTAAAAGAATAGTATTCAAAAAAGCTAATTCTAACAAAGTTGTCATTCGCGGTGAAATTTCTTATAGAAATGACACTTGTGATTATAAATCTTTGACAAAACGCGGAAAGAGATTTAATGAGTTAAGATTGAATTCTATACCAGCCGGAGTTCCCGTAAAAGCACCAAAATTGAATGATGTCAACAAACTTTTGACCAAACATTATGGAAATGAATGGCAAAACTTGGAAAAACTATCTTATTATAAAAATTTACTTACCAGGAGAGACATCGTAATGGACAGTGATTGTGAAAGTACAGTACGTCCTGGAGATATAGAGAACGAAGAAGTTCTTGATTTTGTGTGACTAAATTACGTACATAAGTACTTACTATTTTTTTATGTTGAACGCTCTACGTAAATAAATAAACAATTTATCTTTGCAAAAAAATCTTTTTATTAAAATTTTTATTTTATGTAATTATTTTATTTTTCCGTACTAGGTTGGTAACCCTAATGATGACGTCAGTCAATGACGGTTCGAAACAAAATGGAATATGTCCAACCATACATGTTATTCAAAATCAAGTGTGTCCATTGGTTTAATTCAGAATCCAGTATGTCCAAACTATTTTTATCGTGTTTGGCGTATTTTTAAAGGCAACCGTCAAATTTAAATGTTGCCAGGGGTAATAATTACCAAAGTAAAGTATATTGAATTTTATGCTCTAGACAATACCGCCGTTGGTAGGTGCAAACAAAAATACTGCCATACCTCTTTTTTACTTATCAAGGACATATTGGAGTTTGATATTTAGCGACTCATTTACACCTGGGCAACGAAAAAAATATGAGGGAAGAAAAGAAGTAAATTGTTCTACTACTAATAGCCGTGTATTGGTATTCAGTGGTACAACTTATTTGAATTCAGTGGTACAATACGAGTAGTTTCACTTAACAAAATTATAACCGAAAACTTTTTAAATTAACCCAAAAACATCGACGTCTATACACACAATTACATAAATTCGTAAAGCTCTATAACTTATTCCAAATACTTTTTTCTAAAACATACGAAAAATAGTGAAACTATACTTCTCCGACTAGCGCTGCCATCAGCGTTTTTAATGTAATATTCCATTCCAATCCAATTTGTCCAAAATGTAACCAAACATGGCGGCCTGAGGTCATTCACACGGCCTGAAATTAAATAGTGAGGTAATAAATATTATCCGTAATTTGATTCATCTAGTCTTCAATTTAAAGCTAAGTGTTGAGATGTTACATTGATTTTGTTTTCTTTTCGCCAAATTGGATTGGAATGGTCTATATATCCGAGAACACGTTTCATGAAATGCGTTGTCGGAAACCTAAATCCCAACGAAAGCGAAACAACTTTTTGCGAGGACCTCGTAATTGTGGAGAGTTCCGTACCCTCTCTGTTGAATAAATATTTTAATTTCGCGTTGCTTTATCGTCATGGGGTTGTAATATAACCTACTTTAGAGATTGGGTATTCATATCTTAATATTGGAGGTAAAACGATGAATATTAATACTTTTTTAGGCTTAGTTTATTAAACAATTACAACGATAGACAGACAGATACGGAATGTGGAAAGTGTGACAGAATAACTAGCTAGTAGATAGAAGAACCCGACTAGAAAATTTATCGATATTTGAATTAGTTCGTTTACCCAAGAGTTGCGTTGGTCATAAAGGTTTTTTAATTCAATCATTATTATGTATTGTGATTATATATATATATATGTATATAGAATGTATACGCTATTTATTTATAAATATGTAAGTATATGTATATAGGGCATTGACTCTTTCGACAAATCAAGCACGGCTTGGTCCAATAGGCTATTATATCCAATGCTGTGTTTCGACGACCACATGACTTTTTAGTACCTACAACAAAGTTAATATGAAAATGAAAATTCAAAATTTGAACAACTACAAGCTTAAAAGTATTATTACATCATGATTAAATAATTTGAAGGTGCAGATTTCTTACGTTCAATTTATAAATAAGAAAGTTGTTCAAGTAATGGTGTTACGCTCTCAACACGTTCCTACCCCCAGAAATAGTAGCATATTATACAAACCCCCGTCACACAAACATAAATACATTCACACAAACACACACACGTACACAGGTAATATAATTCCCACTATTCCTATCTAAACAACACATTCCAACATACAAAATTTGTAATTTGTGCCAGCATTGTGTATTCTTTACAAAATGACAAAATAATTGTTTATAAATAATTGATTAACAGGATAAATTAATCAATTTGAAATAAATTCTTAAATTCATATTTTTTTTTATTTATTTAAATTTTCTATATAATAATATGTAAATTTGCAATGTAAATAAGACCAACAATATTGTGCACCATTTCACTGAACAAATCGATTTTTTCTATTAACTTAAATTCGCTAAATAGTGCTCATTTTTAAGTGTGCGTATTGTACGTTTAATTGGATGGTTGTTAGACTGAATAAATACAGAACATTGTATTGGGAAGGCATTGGCTCCTGAGGTAGAAGTCTACCCTAGTTCAGGAGTCCGAGCTTCATAATATTAGTGTGTAATACTATCTGTCAATCACTTAATATGTGACTGCAATAGTTTGTATTGTACGTTAAATAAATAAATACTAATACACTGTGCGATCATACAGTGCCTACTTTCCAGGGGTTTCTAGAAACAAAAATTACGAAATAAAATAATAAATTAAAGCGGCAATAGTATTGAGAAGCCGAATGCGCGCGGCAGTCTAGCGTTTTTGGCGGCGAGCCAGCGTGCGGCAAGGCTCTAACATTCACAAGTAATTGGATTTAGTCGAGACCGCTCACCGAGCATGTCCGCCTCTCGCCACCTCCGACACACCAATAAAATTATTTTGGTTAAGTTAGAACGAAAATAATAAGCTACAACAGAAATATCAATTCCACACATTGATATTTTTCTTTGTTCAATCTTCTTTCCTGTTGTCGGCATGTTTTATGTATACTCCTTGTGTATTTGTTTATATATGTATTGTATGTACATATATGTGTTTTCGTGTAGTTATGTACATTATATTATGTATTTGCCACATATATGTATGTCCTCAGTACCTATATGTATACTATTTCGTATTCAATTAAGTTAGGTCTTTGCTTTGCACCACCCTTATGCATTTCTGTTCAATCAACGGTTGACTGGAAGAGAATGCCACTGAGCAATAAATCCACCTTCTGTACAATTTCTGTGCGGTAAAGCTATACTAACCAGCCAGACCCGAACAAACATTTGTCCTTAAACAAATGTCCGACTTTGCAGAGTATAGACATAGATTATTTGACTTCCGTAAATCGTTTTACCACCTATAAAATATATAAAACTAGTATGCGAGGGAAAAAGTTTCTAGTCCTTAATATTGCTTATATTCCTCAGCTGAAAATATTTAATTTATCTTGATTTTTATACCTATTTTGGGATAATATTTGATTTAATTTTAACATCTATGAGAAAGTCGAAAAATAAGGGCTGTTATTCCATCATCTACAGACAACGACCAAGTCTGTAATGACTAATTAGTTCAGAGTTCACTAACACTAATCAAATCTCGTTGAGATTACTTAAGACATTCGAGGTTGAACCGGGCACTGGACGAGCACTGTTGGAACACGGCCAAGTTCGTCGATACCACGGCTAATTACTTAATGGCCGTATTGCTTAACACCTTGGCAGGCCGTGGTTGGTTCTATACATACTTGGTAATTTTTGGCTGGGTTCATGCCTGTCTAGGATCATTTAATTTATAGGAGTAGCTAATACTTAGGAGTATTAGTCTTATAACCTAACGTATAACGTATTTTTCCAATGTATTGTATAAGGGCACACCTTTGATATTTAAATTATTTTTAGATAAATATTATTTTACTTTTATGTTAGATAAATGACAAAATTATAAATTTATTTCAATTATTTCTTTACCTTATTAACTTGTTTTTTTTTTTTACTTTTTAACATGTTTTACTAATTGACTTTAATTGGCATTTCTTTTTACCTATTGACTTATACCTACCATTTTTATTTTTGACATATTTCGTTTTATTAACATTTTTTTTTTAAGACTAATATTTTTTTTTTATTTTTTTTTGTATTTCAATAGTTATTAGTTCATTTTAATTGAAAATGTAAATATGTTTTTATTGTAGGATATGAATTTCATTTGGGTCTAAATATGTATAAAAAATTAAATTGGGTGATTAAAATAACCGTTCCAACGGCAGAATGTATAAGGTCTCTATCTCGATGTAATACCCATTTTATTTTATTTTCATATTTATTTGGGGAGTTTATAGCTATAGTATATCATGTTTAAAATGTAACTTATTTAAATACATACCTACTTAAAAGCCATTTGCAAGCTACCACACGTATGAACTCCATTATTACATACCTACCTACACGCCTAGAGTGAGACATAAATTTCTGATACAAATAAATCTATATTCTTATTATTATAACGTAAGACGTATGCATAGAGTACGTGAAGAGAATCGTGCTGACTGTCAAATTGTAGGTAAACATAAATAAAAGTATTGTAAGGATTGTATTGTAAGGATAAATAATAGATAATAATAGTTAAACGGGATTGAAGAATAAACTTTATATGTTATATGTTCTTTGTATATCGAAGCAATACCACATTAGTTTGTTTCATTTGATAATCCTTTTGAAGAGAAAATTATACGTATATACCTTATACGTATATGAAATTTGAAATAAGAGGTTCAATTAGGTTCGATTTACAATAAAAATAAATACAATATAAACAATGAAAACACAAACATTTGAAAAACAGTTGATTCTGACTTGTCAACTTATTCCCGGTACGCACGGCCATGGTATTATCTTTAGACGATGAAAACATCGTAAGGAAACTCAGTTACCCGGGATTCATCATAGAAATAAAAAATCCACGCTCGTGTAATTTTCAACAATCCACATTAGGCTTATGTGTTCCTCCGAAGAACGTTCTATTTTCCTCCGAGATTATATGGGCCAATACTCCTCTGCACGCGTCTTTGTTTTGTAGGTAATTCATTATATGTAATATAATATACATTAAAGAGGTACTTATTTTTAAACCTATGTATTAAGCCCTATAACGGTCCCATTGCAGGTCACCCCCTAAAGTCTAGTAAATTACGCGGGCCCAGTGCGGATTGTGGATCAAAAACTCCAGATATTTTGGGCTACGGCGCGCTGAGGATTTGAACTCACGATCGCACGAGTGTAAGTCGAGTATAGATACCCCTAGGCCATCATCGCTCTATTTAACCTATCAAATTACCTATAGATATACCTATAAAAGTACATATAGCTAAATTCAATACAGTAGATACGTACGGAGTTATAATGGTACACATACTTCAGATTTTTTTATTTCTCGATGTTGTAAAAAAATTGTAAAAATATGTACTATATGTAAAAAATATTTTAAAAACTAGTAAAAAATATGAGTACTTCTTTTATAGAGTGAAGGTGGCAAATGAACATACACTCCACCTGGTGGTAAGTGGATACTGTCACGAACATCCTGCCATGCCAACATGCCAACATCAGATCAGAATGACCATCCTATCCCTCCCCATTTTCCAAATCAGTACATTTGATAAAGGGAGTTTGATAAAACTTGATAAAACATTTGATGGCAGTACATTGTGAGAAAGGGGTAACGAGGTCAGTCGAGTACGTCCAGCGGCTGTTGGGTAGCAGCGTGCACCCCCCCCCCGGCATACATACATAATAGACACAGAAAGTGAAAGAAAAATCATATTTATCAAGAACATAATCAAAACAGACACACAAAATCCCGCTTTAGGTATCATCACCAACATCTTCTAGCCAAGAAATAAACTGGCATTCAAAGCAAACTGCCACTTAACTGGCAACTCTCCAACTCCACAGTAGTTCTGTGTTGCCCGATCAAACTTACTAATGCCCCCAACTATATCTGCTAATTTTAATATTAACAAACGACTGTTCGTTCAGAGAATAGCGACAATGTTCTCGATATAATTCAAATTTAATGTCAAAATAGTCTGTAATTTTCATATATTTTTGATATTTGATACTTTTCGTCAACACAGAATAGATTGATGTCCAACAGCATTGTCAGAGAGCCATAAAATTTTCATTTCTTGCAGTACATTGCCACGATACGTACAATTTATGAGCATAACATAAAATTTTGTTAATTATTTTTAATTTTTTTAGAAAATCAACAGCGTCGACATTGATAAAATTAAAGACCGAATAGTGAAAATTACAAATAAAGGGCCAATAAAAGATTTCCTTACCTAAACAATGAGAATGATTTTATAACAATGGTTGGAATACAAAAATAAAATCAAGGTCATATAGAATGTGTGTGTGGGTAAATTGAAAAGTTTATAAATTAATAAGTGTTTTTAATAGCACACACACACACGGAAGCAAACATGTGTACTTACTTATTTATATGTTTCTATATTATCTGTGTTATTTTATTACTGTGAAATCTGTAATTGTCTACACAACTATTGCTATTTACATACTACATCAAATACTTCAGATATGAAATAAATATGTTTAGAACTCGTGATTTGATTAAATAAAGACAAGTTTTTTTTCGGTATGGCTGAATTCTTGTGGCCTTAATGGCCTTTCAAGAGGCACCGGACGTGTATGGTTTAGGGTGAGCACAGAAGGTGCTCAACCAGGAGCAAAAAGTGTGTGCAGCAACGAGCCTAAGGGCTCCCCCGCCGGTAGACCGGCGGAAGGAATGGACCTCGGCGTAGGGTGTTGCTTTGGGAGGATACCGCAGGATCGCGAGTTGGCGAGACTCAACTAAAGTCAAGTATTCCATAATATTTTCTTAGGTTTTCGCGATTACTATACACAGCAATTAAACAACTTTTAACGGTTTAAATCGCGTATATTTGACATTATTTATATCCCGACGTTTCGAACACTTTGCAGTGGACGTGGTCACGGGGTGACTAATTGATTTTGTTTGTCACTTGAGTTATTAAGAAATTATTACTACCGTCTGAAATTTTTTGAACTACCGTCTGAAATTTTTTAATCATAACATTCCCTATGCACGCAGTATTCGCTCACGGTGTCCAGAGGTCTTGCAGTATTGCGTTGGCCTTGTGATTTAATTAATTTAATGACTGGATCACAAGCCGGTGGTACTTGCCGACCATCTTCTCTATTGAAATTTGGGTCTTGATTTCAATAGCCTCGCGTAACATTCTTGGCATGAACCGGGTCTCTCTAGCGAGGATTTGTGGATTATCAAATCGAATGTAATGGTTGGGTTTGTCCAGAACATGTTCACAAACTGCAGACTTGGTCGAGCGTCTGTTCTTCATGTTAGCTATGTGTTATTTTATCCGGATACCGATGCTCCTCTTTGTTTGCCCAATGTATGATAACCCGCATTCACAATCAAGCTTGTAAACACCTGCATCTTGTAGGGGGATATTGCTCTTGACAGGTCTTAAAAATTGGCTAATCTTCTTGTGCGGCTTGAAGTAAGTTTTAATTGAAGCTCGTCTTAAGATATTGCCAATTTTGTCAGTGATGCCCTTGATGTATGGTAAGATGGCAGGTTGTCGCTCAACTGTAGGAGGCTTGGGGCGGCTTCTGTGACGCATTCGTGGGAGTTTGTGATTGTTGCTTCGCAGTACTTGTTTCACATGCAGAAGCTCTTCCTCGAGGTGGTCAGTGTCACAGATGCCGTGTGCTCTCTGTAACAAAGATTTGCCTACGGTAGCCAACTGACATGGATGGTGATGGGAGTTACCATTGAGATATTTATCTGTATGGGTGGGTTTCCTATACACAGTATGACCAAGAGAGTTGTCAGGATTTCTGATGACTAGAATGTCAAGGAAAGCTAAGGATTTATTGACCCCAGACTCCATAGTAAATTGGATTTTATCATATAAAGAGTTTAAATGATTTAGGAATGCAGAAACATTATTTTTGGGGAGGACGGCAAAAGTATCGTCTACGTACCGTTTGTAGATCTTCGGCATAGCCACAGCTCCGGTGAGAGCCTTCTCCTCGAAGTCTTCCATGAAAATATCGGCGACAACAGGGGAGACTGGAGAGCCCATTGCTACACCATCGATCTGTATGTAGAATTTATTATCCCAGAATAGGTAGCCAGATGTTAGGCAGTGTTCTAGTAGTTCTGCATATTCTATGGGTAGGTCGTGCTCAGTTAGTTTTTTCTTGACAATTTCAATGCAATCATGTACAGGTAAGCATGTAAATAACGATTGTACATCAAAGCTGACCATTATTTCATCATCAGTCAATTGTAGATGTTTGGTTTGGCTGACAAATTGGTAAGAATCCTTGACATGCGCACTAGTTTGACCGCGAAGTGGAGACAGTATTTTAGCAAGATGTTGAGCTAGTTTGTATGTCGGCGAGTCAATTTGGCTTACAATTGGGCGCAAAGGGACGTCATTTTTGTGTATTTTCGGTAATACATACAGTTTTGGTGGTTTCACACACGAAGGTACCAGTGCCGTGACGTCTAAACCAAGTGTGTCGGAGTGCTTACTAATTATTTCTTTAGTTTTAGTTACAATTTTGGTCGTGGGATCGCTTTTTACTGGTTTGTAGGTGCTTTCGTCCGACAAAAGTTCTTGTATTTTTAGGTTATAATCTGACGTATCCATGATCACGGTGGAATTACCTTTATCTGCTCGGAGTATGGTTATGTCTGGATTTTTGCGTAGGCTGGTGAGTGCAAGATATTGTTCACGAGGTAGATTCGGTGTGGGCACTTTACTTCGACGCAAGACAGCAGAGATATCTTGTCGGACTTTTGTCGGACGAAAGCACCTACAAACCAGTAAAAAGCGATCCCACGACCAAAATTGTAACTAAAACTAAAGAAATAATTAGTAAGCACTCCGACACACTTGGTTTAGACGTCACGGCACTGGTACCTTCGTGTGTGAAACCACCAAAACTGTATGGATTACCGAAAATACACAAAAATGACGTCCCTTTGCGCCCAATTGTAAGCCAAATTGACTCGCCGACATACAAACTAGCTCAACATCTTGCTAAAATACTGTCTCCACTTCGCGGTCAAACTAGTGCGCATGTCAAGGATTCTTACCAATTTGTCAGCCAAACCAAACATCTACAATTGACTGATGATGAAATAATGGTCAGCTTTGATGTACAATCGTTATTTACATGCTTACCTGTACATGATTGCATTGAAATTGTCAAGAAAAAACTAACTGAGCACGACCTACCCATAGAATATGCAGAACTACTAGAACACTGCCTAACATCTGGCTACCTATTCTGGGATAATAAATTCTACATACAGATCGATGGTGTAGCAATGGGCTCTCCAGTCTCCCCTGTTGTCGCCGATATTTTCATGGAAGACTTCGAGGAGAAGGCTCTCACCGGAGCTGTGGCTATGCCGAAGATCTACAAACGGTACGTAGACGATACTTTTGCCGTCCTCCCCAAAAATAATGTTTCTGCATTCCTAAATCATTTAAACTCTTTATATGATAAAATCCAATTTACTATGGAGTCTGAGGTCAATAAATCCTTAGCTTTCCTTGACATTCTAGTCATCAGAAATCCTGACAACTCTCTTGGTCATACTGTGTATAGGAAACCCACCCATACAGATAAATATCTCAATGGTAACTCCCATCACCATCCATGTCAGTTGGCTACCGTAGGCAAATCTTTGTTACAGAGAGCACACGGCATCTGTGACACTGACCACCTCGAGGAAGAGCTTCTGCATGTGAAACAAGTACTGCGAAGCAACAATCACAAACTCCCACGAATGCGTCACAGAAGCCGCCCCAAGCCTCCTACAGTTGAGCGACAACCTGCCATCTTACCATACATCAAGGGCATCACTGACAAAATTGGCAATATCTTAAGACGAGCTTCAATTAAAACTTACTTCAAGCCGCACAAGAAGATTAGCCAATTTTTAAGACCTGTCAAGAGCAATATCCCCCTACAAGATGCAGGTGTTTACAAGCTTGATTGTGAATGCGGGTTATCATACATTGGGCAAACAAAGAGGAGCATCGGTATCCGGATAAAAGAACACATAGCTGACATGAAGAACAGACGCTCGACCAAGTCTGCAGTTTGTGAACATGTTCTGGACAAACCCAACCATTACATTCGATTTGATAATCCACAAATCCTTGCTAGAGAGACCCGGTTCATGCCAAGAATGTTACGCGAGGCTATTGAAATCAAGACCCAAATTTCAATAGAGAAGATGGTCGGCAAGTACCACCGGCTTGGGATCCAGTCATTAAATTAATTAAATCACAAGGCCAACGCAATACTGCAAGACCTCTGGACACCGTGAGCGAATACTGCGTGCATAGGGAATGTTATGATTAAAAAATTTCAGACGGTAGTTCAAAAAATTTCAGACGGTAGTAATAACTTCTTAATAACTCAAGTGACAAATAAAATCAATTAGTCACCCCGTGACCACGTCCACTGCAAAGTGTTCGAAACGTCGGGATATAAATAATGTCAAATATACGCGATTTAAACCGTTAAAAGTTGTTTAATTGCTATCAAGTATTCCATACCGACAATAAGGTAATATTTAACATATCATATTTCTTTACAGACGTCTTGCTGGATCTTAACAATAATAATAAGTAACCATCATATAAACAACTTACAAATTACTTTCCCGCCAAAACTTGGAAATACGAGATACAACTTCTAACTTGAACATGTAACACGAATATGTACAAGTGTGTTGTGAAATTGCGAAGGGACACAAATTCCTTCAGAACCCCTCCTCGTGAAGTCCAGCTGAGTCCTCGACATTATCTCAAGGGCCCTTACTCGCTACGTAAGATATTATAAGGGCCAGTAGGATATCTTCTGAGAAAGCCTTCTTTATTTAGTTATTTTTGTATATAGAATAATATTCTAGACTTATATGCTTTCCCTACCAGTCAATCTTTAAGTTTTGCAGGAAATGGAGTGGTAAGAAAGATAGAACAGAAAAGAGACTGAGGTACTCGTAAGTAAATATGAACCTAACGAAATATATGTATCATATATAGCTATTATAATAGATATACCTACTCAGTAATATCTGTATAATTACACACATATATATATATATATATGTACATAAAAATGGCTTGTATTTGAACGAGTAGCGAATGAGGATCCACAAATAACAGGTGAAGTAAATATTTTTTCAATTACCAGAGAACAGTGATAGCCTAGGGGTACCTTTACACAAATCACATTCGTGTAATCGTGAGTTGAAATTCTCGGCCCGTACGTACCACTGCGTTTCTACTTAAGAATGGATTATTTTTAAATTTTACTAGCTCGGCAGTGAGGGAAAACCCGCATGGGTTTCCTCACGTAACACTCTTCAGAAATAAAATAAAGATCTGTGATCCAAAAATCCGCACTGGGCCCGCGTGGTGAATTATGGCTCGAAACCCTTCGTGATTTACTAGGGGGGGCCTGTGTCCTGCAGTGGGACATTAAAGGCTGATACAAGTACAAGAATATCATCATCAAATCAACGGTAGTTTCGAGGAACGCCTAGTTTCGTAATTGTCCTAACCATATCTGCTTAGGAATCTAAACCTAATCTACCTTCCAATTTGCCACCATCGATTTACTACTCATTCAAAATTTTTTTCTGTATATTTAATTACCTCTTCATAGAAATATATCTAGCAATAATTTATTTATATATTTAAAAACAAAAGATGATTGGCACAAAATATTTGTATCAACAATGTGTAAGGAACACTTTCTGTGTAAGGAGGTCTTTTGAAAATTTCTCGGGAAGGTACTTTTCTGATTGTTTATTTTAGCCTTGTTCTGATATGTTTCCTTATTCAATTACATAACGTGTCTTCGAAAACCTGAAACTTGTTAACCAATTTAAAGTATATAAAACCGTTCTATCGAAAAGTGAATTTATTCTAAGGTATAAATCAAAATTTACAAACGTGTAACGTTTATGTTGTCTTGTCTAAAACGTTTGTAGCGCTCATTACTCAGACGTGCATAGGCGGGTTCGCGGCGCGGGCGACGTATGATAAATGACATTCTAGAATTGTACAGTAAATTATTTAAAAAAGACCTATTGGAAAAACTGGTAGAACTCATTCTATTCTCGATACAATATCGAGAACAAAACGTATTTTGCGTTATTTCAATGACACGTTGTATAATATATTTATTTATTTTTATTATACTTTAATAATACTCTATTCGATGAGATATGGGATAGAGGGTAGGAGATGTAATTGGATAAGATACAATACTGTGTGACATTTATACCGTGCCTAAAGGTTGAAGCGGTAATAATTTGTTTCAGCGCCCCATGGCCCCACTCTAACGGCCTTCTTTACTGTATTGATTGATTCCGAAACCCATTCAATAGGTACTCGTACATGAGAGGTGTAGATAATTAAGTGTCACGCGTGTTTTCAGTGCACGAGGTGTACATATTGAAGTGTGTTAAATAAAATACTCGCTCGCTCGACACAATGGCTAGAAAGAAATATTCACGACTTCATTGGAGCTGAAGACTGGCTATCATCTAGTCCCCATCTTACTCGCTCGATTATGATTCTGTTTTAGAGAGCATCGCGTGCTCTAAACACCATGATAATATTGAATCCCTAAAACATTTCATAAGGGTAGTGGCAGTTGCTAATTCCCATGGAAAGTGTGCGTGTTTCAATCGAAAACTGACCACAACGTTTGAAGGATTGTATAAATGCAAATGTTGATCATTTCGAATAAAAATTAAATTTTTAAAACGCTTATCTATTTATTTTTAAAATAACACAATTTTTTGGAATAAAATGTTAATGTATTATAAAAAAAAAACACTGTTATCTTTGTAACAATATTTATGGCTAGACTAAGTATATGTATTACAAACGAGATTTAATAATAACGGCGGACAAACTCATTTCTTAACTATCTGAAATTAAATTCAGTCGAACAAACATTTGTCCTAGTCCGGAACCTTTTGCGCAGCAGGGAGGAATTAATGAATGTAGAGAGAGATGAGAGATGAATGAGAGGGTATTGCCGACCTGTCTTAGTTTCTTTGTCTTAGGATATTAGTGGGACTAAGTTATTAGTTGTTATGTTAAATTATAATCTTTTTTTTAACCAATACGGTGGCGTTTGTGGCGTTGCTCTACTGGTAAAAAGATGAATGTTTAGATGTATTTATAAATAACAACGTAATACTTTAAAAATATTTAGGTACTTATTATTTATAATACCTCTATTCCAACGTGATTAATTTATATAGTTAGTAATCACGAGCATAAACACAAAATGTAGGTGTTTTATATGAAATAAAGTAAGAAAAGTAAAAAAAAAATATACATAAAGTGTGGCTTTAACGTTCATAGTTCAATAGGCTGAGTAAATTCAAAATGATACTGATGCATACATCACACATTTGTAATGAATTCAAGAACAAAATGTACTTACGTCAGTCAATGCTTTCAAAGTGGGACGTATTTTGGAGCGTATAACACATCCATTTTTTTATAATACTCTACATATAATATACAATAAATAACACAAGAAACTCTATAAAAACAAAAAATTATATTAAAAATTGTAATTAAAAAAAAAACAATATTTATATTGTATTTATTATACAAATTGGAACCTCGTGGCGAGGTATCCAGCATGCTGGTGGCATTACCCTGTTGAATGGCTTGCTTATGCGCTGAGCGAGGTGATCAACGGCTCTGAGGTCGTCGGTGATGTCGACGAGGCGCTTCGCTATGTGCAAAGAGTAGAGTAGTATATGAGAAACGTAGTATATGAGTAGTATAGTAGTATATATATGAGTAGTATATGAGCACGCATAGTCTTTAAATACATTATGCGTGCTGGGATCCACGGATCTACGGTTTCGACACCAAAGGGTGATGATGTCCTTATACTTATGTATTAGTATAATGTTAATATTTGCGAAACCAATTCCCTAATTCACTGGCGCAACCTGCGGTCTGAACTGGGGGAGAAATGAGTAAAACTTGACACAAAGCGGCGAGCTATCTCGAGCTACAAACTTAGCCGAACTACAAACGTATCCTTGCTGTTTGTGTTTACATAGCGGGGAAGGTCAGCAAACAAGAAACATGTTTATAATATCCCAACTTATCTATTTGTATATCTATTTGTACATATTATAAAATCATAACAAAGCCGTGCTATGTACATTTAATACTTTTTGTTCTGTGTAAAACTCGTTTCAGTGTAAACCTCGAATGATACAGAGCCTAAAACAACAATTATCGGAATTTTTATTTGCTGTCCGATTGTATGTCAGTCTGTATGAACGAGCATCACGCAAAAACCACTGGACGGTTTCTATAAATATAGCCAAATTTGTTTGATATTCGTTTACAGAAAGGCAAATTTTTAAATCCATTTCTTATTTTTCATAAACGATTAAACACGAATTTTTTCATCACTTGACATTAGCTACAATAGGTTAAAGCCAACTTGGGTTTTTTCCTCACTTTTAGGAAATAAGAAAACGTATCGTTTTTAGAAGCAAATAAAGGGTTAAAGGATTTTGGTCTTTGAAAATTCTATTTAAGGGTTTTCGAAAAAAGAAAGAAATTTAATTTATCGAAACCTACATACTAGATAAACAACATTATATGATTTAAAACAAAATTATTTTTTAAATTTTGGGGGATTTTGATACAATTGGGTTTTAAAGTTAGTATTAAGGAGAAAAATGTTGGAAACATTGCGCATTATAAATAATGGTGCGTTTATGAATAAAACATGCTGTTCTCTTTTCCATTACAAATATAAACAACACAATCGGTCATAATACGTAATTGCTGAGTTGGTTCCTACTTTTCTCTTCAACATTTGGTGTCTTAATTAATGATCAATCACCATCAATCAATTTAATGTGTCGGGACCGCGGGAAGGATGTAATTTCTCAACGCGTTCAAAGACATGTCATAATGGCCACTAATTGTTTCGTTCGCTCTACACACGTGTGGGTTGTTAGGTTTAATTCGAACTATCGTCTAGTCAAATTCAGAATTGACATCTTATGATTATATTTATGAATAACATAATATATTTACGGAAATCTTTAAGTATGTATGTATTTCACTATAATTATTTGTGGTATTTATTATTAAAATATTTATTTATAATTACGTTAATTAACACGTACACGAGTATGTACTCTACCTGCGTTATTACCTCAGTCACAACTCTCTTTCTCAAGATAGTCTGGAAGAAATTGATATAAAACAACAAGACCGCCTGGTTGTATTATGTGTCATTATGTAGCAATGATACAATAAAAGGTTTTATCTATCTAACTATTTATTTATTTATTTTTACACTTCATTGCACAATATCGTACAAAAGGCGAGTTTAATGCCTTAAGGCATTTTCTACCAGCCAACTTTTGGATTGATAAAATGATAACAGACGTTTAATTTGGAGGTGCATGAAAGACACAATTTAGATGGTGTGGCAAAATAAATATAATATATTATTATTACATATACATATTATCACATGATACATACAAATTTACACACATACTTTTTCTATCATTCAAACTAACAACATTTGTTCCTACGACTGTATTATAAATTTGATATTTCCTTAAAAAATTGTCTAAATCAATTCTCTGACTTCGTTACTCTGTACTACTCACTGTACGCTGCTACAAACTGCAACGCTGCACTTCCATTCATAAACAGCTACCAATTGCGCCGCTATTATTAGATACTTACGCTATCAGCCCTTTCAGTATCTACTGCGTGATTTGGGCCTCTTCATGCACATTGTCTTGTGCATAAGGGATACATAGCCTTAAAACGCCACGCTGGCCAAGCGAGTTGGCGAGTCCGCTCTTTCAGAGGTGGTGTACTTTCTTGGCTTTTGCGGTAGCGGCTTTGTTATTCCTTAATCGCCACTTACGACACCCGCGGGAAGAGATGGGGTGGTGCTATTCTGTAGTCGGCCGACACCACACGGCACCTATATATATCTATGTAAACCGGCGCGAGTGTACCTACCTATATCTATGTAATCGGTGCGAGTGTATCTTAAGTGACCCGAGTGTACGTACACGCGGCGCGAGTGTACCTACGCGGTGCGACTGAGTCAGTGGTTTGCTCGTAGAATTAGAACAAACAAAGTCGTAGAACAAAATTTGTCAGCTATCACAAACGAAATTCCATGATAAGAGGGGTGCAAATATAATTTTTATTTCGCCTTGAATGCAAAATATTTCTAATTTAAAAAAATATATTTATAATTCTATTGCAAACTGACGTAAATAATGAAATAGGGCAATATGTAAGTAACACTGGCATTTGAAAATATGTTTTAAAATAAAATCTTTTGCTGACGTTACAACTCCGCCCAACAAATATTGTAAGACGGGAGCACACAAGCTTCTCGTCACATTGTTAGGCTAAGTAAGTGAGCGCGCGTGACGACCGAGCGGAAAGTGTACGCTTATCTTTACTTTGTTTAAGGTTTATTATAAATAGAGGGTAGCGGGTGAAATCAACTAAATTTGTAGTTGAGATTTTTTGAAGCAAAGCATATTATAAATAATATTACTAATATTATTGGTTTATTTGTTTTGATATCACTCAGTATCAGCCTATAACGTCCCACAGCGGGGCACAGAGGAGATTACGAGCCAAAATCCACAACACGGGCCTAAGTGCCGATTTTACTATTCTGTTCTTCATGTCACGCCCTTAATTGCTGCGCCCCGTCGGAGTCATATGTTTAACTATTTTTTTTACAATTACAGATTTTATACTGTACATATATGTTGTAATTTCGGATTTTTTTTTATTATATCTCCACTTTTGGCAGAAACTTGCGTCTTTATAATAGCGGTGTTAGACGGGGGGGGGGGGGGGGGGGGTATCTATACTCGACTCGCATTCGTGTGGTCGTGCGTTCAAAAGAACGGATTTCTTAAAATTGTCACTGGCTTACTGGCGGTGAGAGAAAAACATCGCCAGGAAATGTTTCTTCCGCGTGCTCAAGAAATAAAAAAAATATCTGCAGTGTGTGTATCCACCAACCTGCACTGGGCCCGCGTGGTGGATTATGACCCGAAATCCCCTAGTGATTTACTAGGGGAGGCCTGTGTCCTACAGTGAGATATTAAAGGCTTGCGAGAGGCTTATATCCAGCAGTGGATAGACACAGGCTGATAAAAAGAAACAGAAACAGAGAACCATGAAAAGAATTTGAAAGAAGTTTCAGGATTCGGAAAACCTTCGATTACATCTTGTATATAAACATCTTGTATACTTACTCTGAAATTGTGTCGTGCAATTAGCTTAATAACAATTTCGTTATTCAATTATACTTCGCCTTTGTACCTGTCGAATATGTATTTATTTAAAATGTTTTCTGTTTCAGGTAAGTAAGAATATTATGGCGCTCGTAACACCGGTAAGCATTTTAGTTAAAAGTAATCCATGACCACGTATAAGGTATTAACGAACATTTTGGGGGGAATTCAAAGAGATGGTTGAGTTTTTTTTAAATTTTAAACACTAGGCGTGTTTGTGCATAATATTTGTGATAATCAAGTAAAAGCATGCGACTGCACTTTTCGTGTGCTTTCGAGTCCATCTCTGTCAAAACCTACTCTCACGTGACTGGACATTGAAAAAATGTTTGAGATTGTTTTGATTTTAATTATGAAGAAGTGCAGGCAGAATGGCAGAATGTGCTAATTGTACCATTGCCAGATATGAAAAAAAGGTATTCATCAATAAAGCGTACGGATTACAAATCCATTTGCAACTAATTACTTACTAACACATATTCAATATGAAGCAATGTGTTATAGCAATCGCAGAAACTACTTTGTAGTACAATGTTATTTTTTAGTTAAGAGCACCGAATACACGTTAGTTAACACTTATAAAAGCTTATATTATAATAATTATAACCCAATGTTTAATCGTGTGTCATTTTGAATTATCCAGCAAGTAAATGTTGTACTGAGTTCGTTATTATTTATTTATTGACTATTTACATTTAACATAACATTGTAGGGGGAGAGTGCATGCTGCATTTCTACAGCCGCTGGGCGCACTCGACTTGCCACGTTACCCCTCTCTCACAGAAGACTGCCTTGAAATGTACTGCATTTCCTACTTTATTGTATTTTCCAAATGCACGTACGTGTTTCGGGAGTGAGTGAGATATGCCGCGGAGCCCATTCCTATCCCTCTCCATTTTCCCAATCCATTCCTTAATCTACAAAGGTAGTCAGCGCACCCGAGGGCGTGCCAACGTTTGCCATTCTGGACTGATGTTGGCATATATCGTGGATGTCTATGGACGACAGTATCCACTTACCATCAGGTGGACTGTATGCTCGTCAGTCGCCTTTTTTCTATAATAAAATAAAACACAATACAATTTATTTAACTATATAGGCATCACATAAACTTTTAAGATCTGAACTAACTTTAAGTTACTATACATTTAAAATGACGATGTTTTTGACACGGTACAAGGAATCTATTGCTTGGGCTGAGTTCCAAAACTGCCGAAAATTGTTTTTTGACAATCTATTATAATTACAGACTCTTTCTGAATTATGAAGTTAGAAAAAGATGCACCGTAATTAGATTGATGAAGAACAATTTTCGTGTTTTGTAACGAAGACTTGAGTACGCGCACATAATAATTAATAGCACATAATAGCTAGTGGCAGCACTAAAATATTATAGTTTGTGGGACTTTTTGTAACATGGTGGTCTAATGTTCTAACGGTGAACGAGCTACCATTTGATTTTTTCGTTCGCACGTTGTATTGATCCCAAGATCTTGATAAATCGTCAAAGATTAGCAACAAACAACAGATTTGAACTATAGCACTGATCTTGAATATCGAATTTCTCAATCTTCGCCTAAGGATCAATTATATTGTGCAGTTCTACGAACTGCGCAGTGTATTTAATCGTTTAGGTGGAAGACACGATTCAATAATATTTTGCAATGACATTATTGTACAATTTTATTGTATCGTACGTCTCTAGGGCAGCGATGGCGAACCAATGGCACGCGACAAAATAATTTGGGCACGGCATTAATTAAGGAATTTAGGTAGCTAATCGAAACAATTTAATTTTTGGTCTACATTAGAAGACATAGTAACAAAGTTCATTGTGAACGGGGCTACCAGTGCCGGAACGGCAACAGCACAAGTTGCACTAATTTTTTCTTTCATTTAAATAAACAAAAGTGTTAATGCTACTATTGCTGTACAAAATGTATATTTCTGGTTGTAAGTAAAGAGTTTTAAGGTGATAGTATTTAATTTTTTGTTCGCCATTAGTCACTAAGGTCAAGATTGTTTGACGGACGTCATGGTCTCATTTAACATTTCTTTAGAAAAAATGGCACATAGATCAATAAAGGTTCGCCATCCCTGGTCTAGAGATTGTCTAATAAAAGAACTCAACGAAATACTACATAGAATTATCGCCCTATCTACAAGAAGCCCATACTAATTATATGCATGTAATCGAATCTTCCGTCGAGCAATTACTGGGATGCCGCTCATTCCAAGGTAGATAGATCGGTCGAAATCTCTTGTAAATACGACAAATTTAACTTTGCGGATAAATGAAGGCGTCACCAGCGAATTTAATTATAAATACATTTTAATAATGAGGTCATACTTGAACGTTTGAGAATAAAGACATATTTTTAAGTATGAATATATGTATATGGTACATATGTACATTTATATACTTAAAATTTTCGTGTCATATGCATATATTTATTTATATATGTTACTCGCGCTCACGTGGATTTAATTGATTGTGTTTCCTAACAAAATTTGACACCCTGTGTTTTAGCTCACCGAAACAAATTTGATAAATGATAAAACACCTGTTTAAGTAGGTATTTTTACCTTTTTTTTTTTTTTTTTTTTTTATAGACTAGGGGGCGGACGAGCAAGCGGTCCCACGTGATGGTAAGTGTTACCGCCGCCCATGGGCACCTGCAACACCAGGGGGCATGCGGGCGCGCCGCCGACCTTGCAAAATCCTATTCACAGCTCTCTTGAAGAACCCCATATCGTAGTTCAATGGAAAGACCTCTTGAGGCAGTTCGTTCCACAGCCTACGGGTTCGCGGTATAAAATAGTTTTTGGACCGCATAGTGCGCGACACCTCCGTATCGAGGAAATGCGGATGGACCGCACTTCTGTGACGGGAGGTGCGGTTGTAGAAACCCGAGGTGGGAATTATATTAAACAATTCTTCAGAGCATTCCCCATTGTACAGGCGGTAGAACACACAGAGAGACGCAACGTCTCTCCGAACGCTGAGGGATTGTAAACCGCCCGTGAGAGTGGGATCGTCGACAATACGAACAGCACGTCGTTGGATAGAGTCAAATGGGTCCAATTGGTATTTCGGTGCGCCGGCCCAGAGATGAGAGCAGTACTCCATATGGGGCCTCACCTGAGCTTTGTAAAGCATAAGGAGTTGCCCAGGTTTGAAGTACCGCTTCGCTCTGTTCAGCACACCGAGCTTTTTGGAGGCCATTTTGGCCTTATTGTCCAGATGACCCCTAAATTCGACTTTGCCTAACAATATTTATAAAAAGTTTCATGTTAATAGAGCGCTCAAATATTTTGTTCCATACAAGGAGTGAAACGAGGGTTTCACTCCTTTAGAGATTGACTTTCGAGATGAATAAATTGAGATAAAATGATCTTTATCTCATAAAATGAAGCTAGTCTCCAAATTTCACGTTTCAAATTTCAGCGGTTTTAGCTCGGAGTATATTTTTACTTAGAAGAATGTCAGAGCATATACTTAGACAGAAATAAACAAAATATTCAAACAAATATTAAAAGTCCACACCGACAATAAGGAAATTTCACTCAAAACACAACTGATTTGTTGTTCAAATTTATTTCCAAAAATAAATTCAAATTTTTATAACTTTCAATTAGTTTCAAATTTCTCCACACGCATAGATAAGTTTGTCGACAACAAATCCAGGGCAATCCGATTCCAACAGCAGATTGTTGGACAAATGACCGGCTTGCAGATAATATAGTACCTAGTAATGTTAGAATGGATCGGAGATTGGTTCGCCGATTAAATACTGCCATTTAATTGTACAAAATGATAAAGATTCTGAATTGATTCTGATGATTAAGTATACCTAAGCTTTTTCCCGTTATTAACATCTTTGCTTTGTTTGATGTTATCTAGACGATGTAGAAGAATATAAATATTATTTTAGAGTAGCGGTGCGGTAGCGGTGCGGTAGTGGTGCGGTAGCGGTGCGGTAGCGATGCGGTAGCGGTGCGGTAGCGATGCGGTAACGGTGTATGTGTGGTTAGCTTGATTTCTGCAGGAACTCAATAATTGATCTCGATAAAAAATACCCTAAATGTTACCTCGACACATAAGCTACAACTACGGCAAGTTTCATTAAAATCTTTCCCAATAGTTTTTATGCGATGGATGTTCAGACAAAAATTACAAAAGTTATTGTTTTCCTCTGTAACGACTTCTTTAAAAAAAGAAATTTCATGTCAGACACGGCTCTGTTTCGACGTTACACTTACACAATATAGATATATATATATATTATGATACATTACTGTCTTAAAAATTTGATGTTACCGTCTGTCTCTATAGTTCAAAAAATAAATAAATTACCCACTGACATTATATATACGATAGTTTTGATATTTGGATGTTTGTTACTCTCTTCTCAGCCCTTGGACGTCCACTGTTGGACATAGGCCTCCCCCATTGTCCGCCATTTAGACCTATCGGCAGCGATCTGCATCCAGCGGGTGCCCGCAACCTTTATGAGGTCGTCTGTCCATCTAGCAGATGGACGTCCTCGGCTTCGTCCGCCGGTACGTGGTCTCCATTCGAGAACCCTTCTGCCCCATCGGCCATCGGTTCTTCGAGCTATGTGCCCTGCCCACTGCCACTTCAGCTTGCTAACCCGAGAGGCTATGTCGGTGACATTAGTTCGTCTACGGATCTCCTCATTCCTGATTCGATCACGTAGGGAAACCCCGAGCATAGCCCTCTCCATAGCTCGCTGTGCGACAGTGAGCTTATTTATGAGGCCCATAGTCAGAGACCACGTCTCGGTGCCGTAGGTCATCACTGGCAACACACACTGGTCGAAGACCTTCGTCTTCAAGCACTGAGGTATTTTGGACGAGAAGACGCTGCGTAGCTTCCCGAACGCTGCCCAGCCGAGTTGGATTCGTCGATTGACCTCTTTCTCGAAGTTGGACCTACCTAGTTGGACCGTTTGGCCTAGGTAGACGTACTCGTCAACAACTTCGAGAATCGAGCTCCCGACTGAAACTGGGGTGGGCACGACATGGACATTCGACATGATTTTCGTCTTGTCCATGTTCATTTTAAGGCCCACCTGTTGGGAAACTCGATTGAGGTCTCCGAGCATTGTGCTAAGATCCTCCAGCGATCACGTCGAAAGAGCTGAACCAATTTCGTTGAAACTTACCAAATATGTAGATTATAATCCAGATTAACAAAATAAGTTTCTATTTAAGTAGACCAACGAGGTAAATATACCAAACAAGCTAGTAGATAAATAAGTTGACTAAAATAGCCAAAGAATCTGCAAATAACCCATAAAAAAGTATTGAAATACAATATGTCGGCCTCAGCTCGTGCAAGGGCCAGTCGAAGATATAAATCACGCCTATCGTTGGAAAGAGGAGGTTATGGGCCACGCACAGGTACCCCAATGTCCGGCGGCGAGCGAGCGAGGCGATTTCGGGAGCGTCGCAAAGCTGCCACGGCACGCTTAGTGAACGACGCCGACTCCGCGAGCACCTCTACCTCTGCTGTACCTGTGCCAATGGACATAACGAGTGAAGACACCAGCGAGATAAAAGCGACTCGCCGACATAGACGTTTCACGTTAAACCAACGGCCGTGTGCCCCGACACAGTCTCACCAGATTTTTTTAGGGACCGAGTCTATTTTTCACACAATTTAAGACAAATTGAGTAACACTAATTAATTTTAAGGGATTTATTTGGATACAAATGTTTCCATTTGTGTATCTAATAAACCGTATTTTCTCAGATAAATAACGTACTCACAATTTACATATAATTTGGTTATTGATTATTCTGTAAGGAGCTTGTATAAGACATGTAGCCGTATGTTGACGTTTGTTTACCGAGGCGGAAATTCAATACGCCGATGGTTTATGTTTCAATTGAAAAATATTTTTATACGAAATCATCAAGTCAAATTAAATATATTGCAGCAATATAGCTAATAAAATAATAATATGACGTTACATTCCTCAATAGACGTGGTTCCCTAACGTGGATTGTTTGGATTAAGGATTAATCAGGATCCGAAAACCTTTAATAATATAAACTTACCAAGGTATTGTGAAAATCGTTTCAAAACCCAGCTAATAGACAGAGACACATTGTCTCTTAGTCAATTATTGAACTTTAAACCATCGAAATGAGCCAACTCCGCTCGTCATCGTCGTAAGATTCATCTGCACTCCCTTAACATAGAGTCGCTGCGTACAGTGCGGTCAAAAAGACACTTTATACCGCGAACCCGAATGTTGTGGAATGAACTGCCAACTGAGTTATTCCCGTTACGTTGCGACATGGGGCTCTTCAAGAGTGCTGTGAACGGGATCCTGCAAGGTCAGCAGCGCGCCCGCAAGCCCCCCGGTGTTGCAGGCGTCTATGGACGGCGGTTACCACTTACCATCATGTGGCCCGCCGGCTCTATAAAAAAAATGAAGAGGTTAGACCGAAATTAATGAACTGTTCATATATATACCATCAGCCTGTGTCCCTGCACTGCTGGATATAGGCCTCTCCTAAGGACCGTCACGAAAAACGGTCTTCCGTTCTTCTCATCCAGCCTACCTACAATTTTTTTCAAGTCGTCGGCACCGTTCATGAAAACCGAAATTTATGAACTGTTAATATAAATGTCTAATTCAATTACCCACACTAATTTACAACTATCGCATTAGTTTCATGAAAACCCGTCCAGTGGTTTCAGACAGTAAGACGGACAATTGGACAGACAAAAATTTCATAAATTAATGATAGTAAGAAGGTGGCAGACAGTCGACCCGGTGGACTGTGTCGTCCATGGACACCCTCGATACATGCCAACATTAGTCTAGGGTAGGAAAATGGGGAGGGATGGGATGGGAATCTCATATCTCGCTCTAGACCCTGGCATATCTCACTCACTACCGAAACACGTACGTACATTAGGGAAATACAATAAAGTAGGAAATGCAGTACATTTCAAGGTAGTCTTCTGTGAGAGACGGGTAACGGGGCAGTTGAGTGCGCTCAGCGGCTGAACACGCCTCTGAATTTTGCGAGGGAGGGGCGAGGGGTTGGGGGGGGGTAATTCAACACACGGCTTTGTTACGATGTTATTATATGTATAGACCATTTCGAGCACAATTCTCAAAATGGTCCATAAAACATATTTATCTTGTTAACTACGCCGCGGACCAGTTTCTGAGCGCTCTCATAAATTTGCCCGATTCTGATCTTTCTGGCGAGGCAGGGCGTAAAGGTCGACTTGTTGCTTGCGAAACCAACCTTTGTAAGGGGAAAGGGACTATTTCACACTATGCTACATTTTATGATTCTGAATTTCAACACAAATCACTAATTTCGAATTTGGAAAAGATTTCTCGACGTTTCGACTAATGTCTTGTTGGCTGGAACTCGAGATGTTTCAATTTTAAACTTTCAACTTTAAATATCAGTAGCACAAACAAACGTTAAAGTAAATTGTTTGAAGTCAGAGCTGTTCAATAAATACTGTCTGTACCCTACTTCAAATGATTCTATAGGATAGTGTTAATAGAAATTAAAAAGAATGTTCAGTTCCACTGTCAAAAATGAAAACGAGATACGAGATATAAATACGAGAATGTATTTAGAATTAAAAAAATTAAATGTGCGGTCAGGGGACCCCCCTCCCCTGACGGTGTGCGGTTCATGTATTTTTTTTTTATTTTGTATCATATTTTCAATGCAAATAATTTAAAATAAGGAATCAAATAAAAAATTAAAAATTTAGGTTATACAACCGGCCACGCACTAGTCTGCACGTCTGTTATTCTGCTTGAGTCTCGCTCTCGATACTCGCGCGCGCACACACAGAGAGAAAGAGAAAGGCGCATGGAGGGGGTAAAAATCTTAGGTGACGTTACATTTTCTCTCGAACACCTACCGCAAGCCGCGTAAAGGAACTTCGTTCCAAAAAAAACCTTGACAGTTCGCTTATTTGACAATTTGCTGTACCTACTTACTTTACTACCTACTTATTGACGTCATTCTTGGAATCGTTATTTTATTATTATGACGAAGTTATTTTTATGTTATTTTATGCCATTTAGAAAATCAGTCAATTTCAAGCAATACACGAGATTTATATAATTATTATTTTATCTGTTCCGAAGCATTTTCATTTGGCATGATACCAACCCAATTGTACTCCCGGAAACAATCCTACCTAGTAATATTGAGATCTAGTCAATTCACGATGCAGTCATTTTGATATCCAATCTGCTACCTAGACATACAGAGATGTGGACTTTTTGCAGATTTGGTCTTTTTCACATCTACACGTCATGATACCGATCCGTTCATTTTACATATTAAGGTACATTGCACCCCGATGACTTGAAGAGGTTTGCCGATAGTTACTGAATGAGAAAAACGGAATACTGTGCGGTGTCGAACCTTGGGAGAGGGCTATATCCAACAGTGGGGAGATATATACGTATGGCATGGTATGTTACACCCTTCAAGTCAAGTCAAAACTTTCTGTTGAAGACTGAATTTGAAGCTATTTATAGCTTTAAGCATTTAGTTCATTATAATTTTCCGCGCAGACGAGAATCTTCACACTTATTTAAAGAATTATTTCGTTTTAAATTCCACCCAAACGACTACGTCACTAGTTAATTACCAGCAATGACTCCGACTTCGCTGCCTTAGAACGACTTACTTGTACTATAAATAATAAACGCCATTCCCCACCGTGTGGGCCGCAATTCCTCGAAATTGTCGTCACGACGACCTGCCATGAAAATTATTGCCGCGGAATAAAGCCGTCACAATGGTTTGAAATAAACGAAACCTCGAGATGCGACGGTCTAAGCCACAAGAGTGTGAAAACGAAGTTCTAAGAGTTTGTGGGTGGAGGTACAGAGGTTCTGCCAAGCAGTGATAGATACTATAGGATCAGTGTTGCCAATGCTGTCTAACGAAAGCGCGCTGAGATGGCGTTAAGAAAGCGCTAGATTGACATGTTTTTCCGGAAAACCGAAAAACATTAAAAAAGAAACAAAAATGAAAGGAAATATTCATACTATAAATTTTTAATCAAGAATTATCAGTGCTGATATGAAAAGAAATTACCTATTGTAAGATTGTAAGAAAATTGTATTGTACCTATTGTAAGAAAATACCTCAGGAGAGGTAAGGAGAGGGTCAGGAGAGAGGTCAGGTTCTTTTTAGATTGGTTCTACGGCTCTGATTTCTTGTCCTTTAGAGCCAGTCTATATTGAATTTAAACATTTCGTTACACTTAGATAGAACTCCCTCATTTCAATGAAGAGGAACATTATTTTAATAAAACGTGCTAGAATGGGCATTAGGCGTCAAGTAGTTTGTTGGGCGCTAATAGAGCAAAAAAAGCGTCAGCTCTAGCGCCGAAAGCGCTAAGTTGGCATCACTGTAATATTATGCAAATTACAATGATTCCTTTAAGACCGTTCAAATTCGGCTAGCATCGCAGTCGCTTCAGCGAACCTTGAATTCATTCCTATGCCTTCTGCCTGCATTGCATGCCATGAAGAACTGAATGATAGTGGCAAAATTGTCTAAATGACGTTATTTTAACTTCCTCGCTACACACCTGCCAAACTTGCACTTGGTTCCTGTCTATATAATAAGTATAACATGCTGTCATATAAGCAAATAAGAAAGAAAGAAACGCAGAAAAGATTTATTGAAGGCGCAGAAAGGCAGAGAAAAGATAACAGAAAATAAATGTGAACGCGACAGCTAAGCAATATAGCCGTACGCTAATCCACGTGCGGATCCATAGGTTTATTGCTGATAAAAATATCCAAATAGAAAGTCTGACCTTATATGCCGAGAATAGCTGCCTTCCGACCAAGCTTACGGTTGCCTTGTGTTCTTCCCAGCCTGGTAGCGCTTCTTCTCGGCTTCTTCTTGACCTTCCACTGGGGTTAAGCGTCCTTCGGTACTAAGCAGCTATGCGGCTTAGAGCAGATATACTCGCGGTATAGAAAGGGCACAGCGTGTGCCAGGAGACCACCCAAATATGTGAGTTTCACAATCGACCGGCGACGGGAGGGGTCGATCGCTAGACTGGCGAGTAGGCACAAGGTGCAGCGATATAAAAAGGATCGGTGGAAGTGATTATTTATAAATGTGGGTAATAAAATATAATATTACCCTACAAAATAAAAGCACCAATGTTATTGGCGAGAACCATAAATAATGCTTAAATATTACATCAATTTGATATTATTTACATTTTATAAATAGGAACAATTTGGTACATATTTAGATTTTTAAAATATTTAGTAAAAAAATTATTAATTTAAAAAAATTAAATTTAAAAGAAAATGTAAACAAAATTATAAATTACTTTTCGACTACTGTAAAATTATGCCAGTGCATTTGAAGATGGAATATCTGTTGGCTGTGGAGCAGTTCGGCAGCGAGGAGTTTAAAGAAGTTGTCTCTCACTAGCATGCGACAAGGCAAAGAGAAAACATGGCCCTGGTCGTTCAGAAATCGCACAATTATTTTGAGAAAAGAACCAGAAAGTATCGAGTGCCCCGGGTTATGAATGAATGATGAATGAATGTTATGAATGATTTCCACACTGCTCTATGCAAACTTACAAAAGTTTTAAAAACATATTTTCTATTAAAACATATTTTTAATAGGTTAGATAACCTATAGATTGCTGAGGGTGTTCCCACCAGATATACTGGTGAGGAGACTCCCAGAAATGCACAATATATATTAGTCACAGTTATTACAACATAGTATGTTTGCTGCCTACAAACTGTACTGCAGTTTGGTCGTTACAATTTGTACATAATGGTTCGGTGTATGTTGTCTGATAAAATTTAATAAAAAAAAAAAACAGTTTATTTACATTAATACAAAGAAGCCCTTATTTACTGAAGATGAATTAATAAAATATATGTATTATTATAAAATTATAAAGTATTGTGTAGTCATATTTTGTCACATAAAATTGTAATTTTATTATAACTATTATTAATGACACATCGTTGTACGCCCATGACAGAGGAGACATGACAATACGACATGACATGACAGGAGCCGACGACAATATTACAGAGGAGAATATCATTGTACTTGTAACACTTCAATTGTGATTATCACAAAGAACAAATAATAAAAAAAGGATAATCAACAAAATTTGACAACTGTCATTACGTGCGCGACGGTGCACCGTCGAAAGGGTCTCCAGAAGTACTTACTGACACTAATACTATCTACTTAACTAATACTAATACTTATCTACACTAAACGTACGCTAGCGTGAAGGAACCCACAGTGATCGCTAATGTGGTTACTGCTGCTATCAATTTTCAATACCAATGCTGGTCAATGAGAGTGAGGATACTTTTATCCATAACCTTTTAATACCCTCTGATAATTATTCCGGACCTGAAAAAAATGGAAGAAACATAGCATCAAACTTTTTCTATTTGTATCCTTCGGCACCCCAAAACTTTTTTAATTTTCTTTCTTCCCTTGTCCTAAAGTGTAATAAATATAGAATGAGGAAAGTATCTAAAATTGTTGTGAAATTCACCGCCTTTGACTCTTGCTTTGCACCACAATCGTGGACATAAAGTGGTTTATTATGTTCGCTTGTGCTCAAGGGACTGTCTGCCTTTCCATGAGGCCGTGAAAAGGCTCAGCGGTAATGAACGGAATTCACCGTGTTTAATGATGAAGCAAATGAATGTTTCTTGTTCTTTTTATTGGTTGAAGATCACGTAGTTTTTTATAGCACGTTTTAGCAGTCACTGTACATGTATACCATCAGCCTATGTCTGTCCAATGCTGGATATAGGCCTCTCCCAAGGCTCGCCACCACACACGATCCGCGGCTCTTCTCATGAAACTACCACCAGCGAATTTCTTTAAATCGTCGGCTGCGTGACCGGAGGGCATCCCCCACTGCGCTTTCCGCTACGTAGCCTTAGAAGTTAAAAACAGTTTCTGTCTTCTAAAATCATTATATTTTATCCAGCCTGTTAATTATTCCGTAGTATAATCTATCTTAATACATACCTACTTATAAACTTCAAGATAATTCCCTACCTCAATTTTTCCATCTAAAACTTAAACCTTCACTGCCGAAGCTCATAATTTTTTACTACCCTGTAATTTTGCACGTTGATCCCACAATTTTTTTTGGCGGATCGATGTTAATTTTTAATAAAACTTAAGAGCCTGGATTTCATTAATCTGTGGGATTTTACTAACCTTTAATTTTTAATTATTTTTAGCTGATGAGAGGCTAACTTCTGGGTAGACTGGATTACAGTATTTTACTATAATTATTTCAACGAGTTTTAATAATAATAACTTGTTATTAACTAGCGGCCTGCCTTAACTTTGCTCAGGCAAAGCTTACCTAACAACTAGTGCATTCCATACAAACGCCCTAATTTAATACACACACACACTGGTCTGTGTAGCTGAAAATGTGTTGTTCAGTATTGAGAGTTGAATCCATTCTATCAGTTTTTTACAATAAGTTCTTTTTCATTATTTATAGTACAATTCGTAGAACGTAGAGCAAAGTATATATATATATATATGAATAAATAACGCAAAACTTCTTGGGCTCTGGCGATATCACGTGACAAACCTGCGTAGTAGCTTCTTTTTAGGTCCGTTTGGTGGTGCGGGCTGGAATGCGACGGAGGGGATATTTACAATGTTCGCAAGTTCGAGTGTGACGCAACAATAATTTCCTACTCGCACACTCGCTTTATTGCGTGTTGTTTGAAATTGTGGGAGGGACATTGTGGACGCCCATTCAAGGTCAAAGCCCAAGAAGTTTTGCGAGGACTATACTATCTTCTGTCTGAATAATGACTACGAAAGTTTTAGACAGGATAGAAAAAAATGACATGTTTGTACTGTTCATTTATTCCTTAAGACAACTTTATTTTTCGCTAGAATGGTTTTATATATTTTAACATGACATGGTTGACATGATTTGATTTAGCGTTATTTCGGTAACAAGTTGCATATACCTACTAAACATCAATACATTTTATATATTTAACCAATTTTTAAACATTGGTTGTTCATTTTTTAAACCCACCGGAGGGTGAACGTAAAAAGAAGTTTTGACGCCAAAGTTATTATTGTAACTATATACCTAGTTACAATTATTGACTTTTTAAATGTTTTTTATTTACTGTCTTTATTTTTATCTAGTTTTTTATTTTTTATTTCATACAGACAAGTGTCGCATAAAATGACAGATTCTTATTCTAAAAAGTCATTAAACATACAAGCAAACAAAAAATATAAATTAAAAAAGGCGATAGCACTGCGCGGTCCCATGTGTGTGAAAAGGGCGTCCGTCTCAGTCTCAGCTGTATACCGTAAAAACGGCACACAGCGCTGATCTTCAAACGGAACCAAGACGCGTGAACGCGTGAACATGAAGATTATTATTATTATTTACAACTAATTAAATAATAAATGACTTAATAATAATATGTTGCCAGTTTACATTTAAATACATGTATTTTTTTTTAATGAACTCTCATATTTCGTTCTGTTCGTCCCCTAGCGCTCCGTTGTTGTACTCAAAATTAAGATTAGCGTAGTCTTCCTCCGGATACAGAAGTAAAAGCCTGTAATAAAATATTTTAGAGTTTGAAACTTCCAGTTTGTGGTAAATATTTGACATTATCTGTGAAAAGGAACCTTATCGTTGATTTTAATTTCCCAAAATATTGAGGCCTTAATGAAATCTTATTTTGTTTATCATTTGTTATTTATAACCATAACATGCTTGAAACATCGATCAACCAAAATATAGAGATGTAAAATTACGGCTCTAAAACGACTCTAATTACGGCATTTGTGAGGCTGTCAAATCTACTGACATTTCGGTCCGTCATTTGGCGGCAAAAAACTACCAAGAACGTGTTGATGCTAGTTTTCCTGTTTTACAATAACTGCACTATTTTTGACGTAACGGTGTTGTCAATGTAAAAAAATATAAGAAATAATATAGAAAAGCAAAACCTTTTCTATATAAATCGAAATAAAATTATATTTCGATGTAATATTTCACGGTAAATGTGTTTGCGTTATTGATTTTAAGTAAATAAATGAAGCAAAATCTCTTAATAAGCTAATTATTACAACCTATCGTGACAGTGACATTATATTCATACCACTGGCATCATACATGTACCTACGTAGTTTTATCACAAGGAATTATCCATCTATGTATTTTGGTTGATCGATATCTTGAAACAAGGAAGTTTAAGTTTAAATCTAAGTCAAAATCGTATTGGCATATACCTGCGCAGCGGCAGTCGATCATATACTCCTCTTAGCCGACTAGTGTATGGAACCACAAAGGTCTCCGCCGCGTCAATATGTGTCGCCACTGTATACGCCCATTCAGACCACTTATACCGGTTCGCTGAAATGTAAGATTATGAATGTACTCCCGTTCAGGCTCAGGTAATAACTAGCGTAATGTTCAGATAATTTTCAGGGCTTGCGGTAGCGGCTACCACGCCTCTAAAATAGTGGACTCACCAATCCGCTTGGCGTTTTAAGGGCTGACATCCTTCATGCACAAGAAAATGTCAGGCCCGGGTCCATGTCCAACAGTGGATACTAAAAAAGCTGGTTGCATTGCAATGGCATTGCATATATTCCTATGGTGTCGTAAAAATTGCTGAAGGGCCTAAGGTATAAGCGTAACAGCGACTACAAGAAACCCTACGGAACTACACCACCTCTCTAAGATTGAACCTCTATAAGAGTGAATTCGCCAATCCGCTTGGCCACCGTTTTAAGTTATTCATTGTTTTATAGTTTTATTTAGTTGGCGTTTTAAGGCTATAGATAACTCATGCACAAAGGATAGCTGAACTTCCTAAGAGATGTAGCATCTCTCTGTTTTCTACCGTCTGTATGGAATGCTCTGAAAAGTTAAACAACCTGATGCTGAATTCGGATTATAATCATCGCACCTCTCGTCACTGAAAGATCATTCATTTGGTCTTCCTAGGACTCTGCAAGGTCTGCAGTGTATCCACACATCCACATGTACTTCCTTGACAGAGAGCTACTGCATACTCGTACAATGTATAGGTACAGTAAGTAAGACTTTAAGACATTTTATACCGTGAATATGAAAGTCGTAGAACAAACTGCTTACTGAGGTTTTTTCTACTAAACTACTATATGAGGCTCTTTAAGAAGGCCGTGAATACGATTTTGCAAAGTTGGCAATTTAACCGCAACTCCCCTGGTGCTGCAGGTGTCCACGGGCGGCGGTAACCCCTTACCATCTGATGACCTGCCCGTTCGTCTGCTATTTTTTCTATATAACAAAAAAAACACCCCTATTATGTCCTAGCCTAGCTATAATCTGCAATTTCGTTTGCATGAACGATATAATGATTTCTGCGGAAACTGATTAATCCGTGGAACGTAAATGAACATTAATAAAGTTGTGGTGAATTGATCACAATAATTAAAAACTGAATTAACGCATGCTAACTACGTGTCATCCGAAAACGATGCTGATTTTAATCTAATTCATTAATAAAGTAAAAGCTTTAATTGATCTGTTTTGTGATTCAGTACAGGTAGGTTATTTCGCCATTAAATATTAGAGTCATGCTACGCCATCAAGTGCTACGCTAAGCTTGTAACCTGGTGGACATGGCCTAATGGCTCGTCAAAATATGAGAACAGAGCACTCCATGTCATACCACACCACACCAGCCTATGCGTCCTCACTGCTGGTTATAGGCTTCTTACGTGGCTCGCCACTACACATGATCTTCAGCCGTTTCCATCCAGCCACTACTGCCGAACGTTTTCAGCAGACACGCCAAGGATTTCGAAGAAAATTTCCTACTAAAACCCGTATCCAGCCTTTTTAGCATCCACTGCTGGACATGGGCCTACCCATGCACATTGTTTGGTGCATGAGGGATAGATGGCATTAAACGCCACGTTGGCCAAGCAGGTTAGCAAGTTCATTCTTATAGAAGTGGTATAGTTCCTCGGGGCTTATTATCATAGGCCAAAGCCGTTCATAAGATTTTACACTTTTGTTATCGTGGTTGAACATAATAATTGTTATGTAAACTAAATATCGGCTACAATAAATAAATAATAAATAGTGAGTAACCCGTTTACATGACAATTATCCAATCCGTTCCCAAAATTATAATGCTTTTCTCTTAACGAAAACTCAAGAAAATTAGCACTATACTATCAATGCTAAAGGCCGGCGCTGACAATCGGTCGAGTACTAAATCCAGTGTAAGGAAAAGAAAAAGTGTTCTCACTTTCATCTTCGCTGTTCCTATCGTAGTCGCTCATGTCGGGAATGTCTAGGGTGACGTCCACCTCCTCATGCTGAAGGTGCAGGTGGATCTCTCCTTTTTTCTTACGCAGCTCGTACGGATATGTCACTTCCACGGTGGCTGTAAATTTTAGAAACGCTGTCAGGTGTTGAATGAATTATTTTGAAAGTATCTTCTGAACCATTGAAATTATATTCTCACGCCAACTTCACGGTATTGAAACGAATTGTTTTTTTAATTTATTTTGAAATCTAATCGTCACAATCTGCGCCGGCTCTAGCCCATGTAGCGTCCGAGATCGCCAGGGTATTGATTATCAATACCCTGGCGATCTCTAGTAGGCGAGCGAACACGGGCGCAGGGTCTTTGAGAGCGCCGCGAGCGACGCAGGCTCTTTGGATGCGTCGCGAGCGGCGCTCGGTGCGCCCTAAGACCCTGCGCCCGCGTGCGACGCACACCCTGCAACATAGGTAGAGCCGGCACTGGTCACAATTTTACATTGGCACTGGTAGGGTTTTACATCACTACAGGTACACTATACTGAAGATATTTCTTTTCAATATCACTTACAAAATTAATATAACTCAGATAGTTTTTGTAGGTATTTAAAAGACATCATTCAGTTTTATTCGTTGTTGGATTAAAACCCTGAAGTGCCGCCGAAAGAGAAGTATATTGTGTGAGAACTTAGTCTATGACACCAAAGCTGTAGGATAATAATTTTCTGCGTTGTTATACATATATGAGTTGGATAAATCTGCATATTCATACATTTTCGTTGAAACTTGAAGTATGAAATAACTAGAACACATGACATGTTACGTCAGGATATAAGTACTATTTTGATCGTCCTTTGGTATGACATGAAAATTCTAAGTAGCTATACTTGTATTTTCATGGTAAATGTATGAAAATACATTTTTTTTTCAACTCAAAGAACAACACAGAGAATTACCCTAGTTTTGGTGTCTAAGTAATACATATGCTCAAACTAACATGTTTTCACAGATTATTACTTTTGTTTGACGGGCACTTTGAGTTTTTGGTCCAAACTGAATGATGTCCATTTACTGGCATTTTACAGTTTTATAATTTTGTTAAAAATAACTAAAATAAACTGTGCTATGTGGTGTCTTGTGGCTATAGAATAGCACCACTCCATCTGTTCGCGTGGGTGTCGTAAATGGCGATTAAGGTATAGCAAAGCGGCTACCACAAGCCCCGAGGAAATACAAAACCTCAAAAAGGGTGGACTCGCCAATCTCCTTGGCCAGCGTGGCGTTTTAATACATCCCTCACTGGATACTCAGTGGATACTGAAAGAGCTGTTTGCATTGCATTACAACTAAAATAATCTAATGGTAGAAATTCATGAAACATTTAGATGTCTGCTCATTTTTTTTGTTTATTTAATAAGCATTTAAGATTTTTCATTCAAGTGCATGCTTACCCGTAGATATATATTGCACGTGACCGTATGTGAAGCGATCGAAGCTGTCTAGGACTTCAAGATTCTCATTCAGCTTAGAAATAATAACGTGTACCTACGTGTACGTAGTAACAAGGACATTATTAGGGCGTTGAACTGTGATCAATTAGTTGCCTGGCATTCAGCCGACACGTGTGAACAACACCTACATAATTCCTGCGCAATGGGTGCATAGCGTGCATAGATTACCAAAATTTATTTTAAAAAGTGCAGATTATTTGTAGTCTACATGCACTATTATTACATCAACAGTGATGTTGAACAGAACAATAAAACAATAATAACAAAACGAATGTGTGAATACATTAATTCTTTTAACCTTAATGTATGTGCTCACTGTTTGAAACGACAATACAAACGAAGCCAAGTTTTAATGGACTTAGAAAGACGGAAATATTTCAACATTTGTTGAATTTCAATTAGGGCTTTGAACTTACGACATTTCCGCACTGTGCTATTGATCTAACCCAGGTTACAACGAACTCTAACAAAAAAACGACCTAAAATTTGTCAAGATGCAACTGATACACGTTTTTAAGGAAACAAACATTTATAGACATAAAATGTTTGTGAATGATGCGATAATCATTCGAGCATGATTACAATTGGAAGCGTATTGAAGTAATGTTTTAGTTTCGAAAACTACCGATAGATTGCGATGCACATTCATGCACATATGGTTTGTTATGATATTAAATATAAGTCAACGTCAACGTCAAATATAGGTATTATGCCCTGCTTAGGGAAAAGGGCACAAAAAATCGCATTTCGAAGATACGAGGATAATTCAAAAAAAAAAAAGGTATAATTTTCATTAGTTTAAATCAAGCCCCAAACTTAGAATTTTTAATATTTATTTTCTTTGTCTGTTTTTTATTTTCGAATATAAATGCCTTTTCTTCTTATGATGGTGGTATTCTCTTTTTCTTTAACACCCGTGTCTATAACGATAGAAAGAGACCTATAGAGCTATACAGTGGGACATACTCTAATATTGATTGTATTTTTTTTTGTTATATTATTATATATTTCTATAGGTATTTTATTATATAATTTGTGTTAGTTTTTTTTGCATAAAAGTTTGAACTTTACTTACCATTGCCTGTAAAATTCATTAAAGGACCTGAAAATAATGATTTTTGAATTAGGTAATTTTAGTTGTTCTAAGTGTATAAAAGAAATTCGAATACTTGGGTATTTATTGCAGATTTATACTCACCGACATGCTTTTCGATGTCACCAAAATCTGAAACAGTAATTTAATTAATATATATATATTACTTTATTTTAAATTCTTTACATTTTGATGCATTATACAGTAATTATACAGTATACAGTAATAACTAAGACAGCAATATACAGTAAGATATACCGTAATCAGCCCATTTAGTTTCGTGCATGAGGGATGTAAGGCCTTAAAACCCCACGCTGGCTAAACAGGTTGGTGAGGCTACTCTTGAGGTGGTGTAGTCCTCGGAGCTGGTGGTAGCGGCATTGTAACCTTTAGTCGCCTTTCACAACACCCACAGGAAGATATGGGGTGGTGTTGTTCTAAAGCCACATGGCCGTTATACAGTATACTACTAATCAAATAATGCTGGTCGGCCATCTTCATATTCCAGATAGACATCCAATCACACTTGCAGAGTTCATTATGCTACGTTGTAACCACTCTATGTTATATACAGTCTCTCAGTGTTCGTCACGGTTTAAAATACGAAGATTATGTACCGGTAAGTAGTCTCAACATATGACGCACCATGTTTAGGTTTCTCACAAGCTATGGAGTTGTTCGGCAGCTGCTGTATCTTGAACGGCATCTCCAATGTCATAGAGAACTCCTTGTTTTCGTTGTTCGTGCTGAAAATATTTTTATTTAAACATACATGAATATATTAATTGAATCTTCCGGGCTACTTGGCCGAGGTCTTCTGGAATCTCTTCTCTTTCTGCCAAACGTTTCGTCAACAACTGCGGTTGACATCTTCAGTGGCGACTGCGTTCACTTTCGGAGAGATGTTATCTCTTCGGCTTCTCGAGCGCAACTGACTCGACGACTGTGGCGCACCGGTATTTATAGTGGGCGAGGGTAGTTATTGAAATCTACAAGCATCCCAACAATTTTAACAAAAAAAGAAGAGATACTAAGACTCCGTAATATCTGGTGGAGGGTAGATTTTTAAGTGGACTGTAATTTTGGGGTTTTATTTATTAATTTTGATTAATTGCCGTAGCCGTACAATAATAAAGCTTCACTGACCTGAAAGCTGTCTGGTGCACCGAAGTCTTCTGCCGGCGCCGGCCCTTGGTTCTCCTGTGTTGGCACTTAAAGACACTAATGCACGCACAATAAGGAATTTGGCGTAATAAAATGGAAGATTGAATATAGCGTTGCGGGAAATTATATTTTAATTATATTAGCGGTAATTTATGTAACTTCACGGTAGGAAGTTTTGCGTATGTTGTCTAGCCGAACGTCTCCGCGATACCTCCGCGATGCAACTGTCGCGTCGTCGTTCACAACGACATCTGACTATATTTTTGACACCTCATTGAGACTTGCTAATAAATCAATGAAGCTAGTTCTTGACAAGCGGCGGCAATCAATCGCTCGTCCATCTGATATCCAGCACTCCGAAGACATTAAGCTCACGGGGAAGGGAGACGAGAGGGGGGGACAAAAACAGACTCGGTACACACACAATGACAACTACCCTCGCCCACTATAAATATCAATGCGTCGGTACACACACAATCACAACTACCCTCGCCCACTATAAATACCGGTGCGCCACAGTCGTCGAGTCAGTCGACTAGATGGTACCAGGTGACCATGCAGGATTTTCCTTGATTGTCTCTCCTAACATAAAAAAAAAAAAAAAAAAACGTCGAGTCAGTTGCGCTCGAAAAGCCGAAGAGATAACATCTCTCCGAAAGTGAACGCAGTCGCCACTGAAGATGTCAACCGCAGTTGTTGACGAAGCGTTTAGAAGAAAGAGAAGAGGTTCCAGAAGACCTCGGCCAAGTAGCCCGGAAGATTCAATTAATATGGACACCGGCCGAGAAAGCCTACACTTCACTATACATGAATATACATTGTATGATATATACATACAGTTATATACCAGGTATATATATACATGATATATACCAGCTATAGAGTTTTTAATCTTAAAGTTAATGTTTTTTTCGATAACTAGAGAAGTAAATAAACAAATGTAGGTACATATATAAAAAAAAACGAGTTTCATTAGAAAATTATTTATGAGTTTGAGCATTTTTGGGGTGTAAAAGATAGCAGTATCCATACTGCCGGGCGTGTAGACATCCGCGATACATTTCATTATCAGTCCAGAATGTCATTGGCACGCCCTCTGATTCGCTGCCTACCTTTGAGGGTTTAGGAGTGGATTTGGAGAAATGTTTGAGAAAATGGGGAGAGAAGGATAGGATAGGATGGGATGGAAATGGGCTCTGACATGACTCCCTAACTACAGAAACATGTACGTCCATTGGAGGAATAGGATTAAGTAGGAAATTCAGTTTCTATAAAAATAATTTAAGTTTGAAATAGATGAGATCTTACCAAACTTATCCAGTTGGTTTTTTTATGTCTCTCCCAAGGTTCACCACTGCACACCACCTTTCTCTATTCTCACCTTACCATTGCCGATAACTTTTTCAAGCCGTCAGACTATCTTACCTAATGTCAACTAATTAATTTTCCTCAGAACCTCACACCCTGCAAGAGGTTTCAAGGTACACAACATCTCCCAATCTTTCGCTCTGCTCATCCAGCCACCACCTACAAACATAAGTCGTCAGTCAGTCTTACCATAAACCTTAAACTTTTTATCGTCCACTGCTGGACATAGGCTTCCTCTTGCCTGTCCTGTGCCGGATGTACCTATGGCCTAAAAACGAACAACGAAGAAGAAACAAAAAAAACATTTATTTGTACACACAAAGCACCATGATACATAAAATTGATCATAAGTAGAACATGGATAAGAGATAGTACGGTGAAATTATGTGTCGACAAGAAGACTTGGCATACATGCTGAATTACCAAAGAACCCTCTTTGGTACTCTTTCTATAGCGCTGGTTTTCCAGCTACGTCCTGGCGCTTACCCCCTGGTGTTGCAGGTGTCTATGGGCGGCGGTAACACTGACCATTACGTGGGACCGCTTGCTCGTCCGCCCACTGCACTATAAAAAAAATAAACAAACTTAGGGTGTCCCACGGACCATCTGATGGTGTAACGCGGGTTGACGAGTCCACTCTTTTAAAGGTGGTGTAGTTCTTCAGCACTTCTGGTAGTGGTTTTGTTATCCCTCAATCGCCTTTTACCTCACCCACGGGATAAGATGGGATAGCGCTACTCTGAAGCCGGCCGAAACGACACAACCACCTATAATCTCACACGGTCAATCTTACCTAATACCAACTAATTCGCTCTCCTCAAAGCCTGATACCCTGGCACAGGTTCCGCTGTCTCCATATCGGACCACGTAGGGCTGATACCGGGTGATAGCCAGTTTGCAGTTACCAACTAGTACATAGTCTCTCAGAGCCCGGTACTGTCGCTTAAAACAAATGAAGTCGGTGGTGTGACACGCAATTATGTAGCGATCTGGAATGTCATAATAAAATGAGTTTGAGTAGGTATTTTCACTTCATAGGAACTTGGTAGGGGGAGAGTGCATGCTGCATTCCTACAGCCGCTGGGCGCACTCTACTGGTCACGTTACCCCTCCCTCACAGAAGACTACCTTGAAATGTACTGCATTTCCCACTTTATCGTATTTCCCCAATGTACGTACGTGTTTCGGTAGTGAGTGAGATATGCCAGAGGCCATTCCCATTCCATCCTCTTTCACATTTCCCAATCCATTCCTTAATCTGCAAAGGTAAGCAGCGCATCCGGGGGCGTGCCAACATTTGTCATTCTGGACTGTTGTTGGCATGTATCGCGGATGTCTATGGATGACAGTATCCACTTACCATCAGGTGGACTGTATGCTCGTCTGCCGTCTTTTCTCTATAAAAAAAATCATAGGTAATCTTCATGGGTTCAAAATAAGTCCAGTAGTTTATGAAAATACTGCTTAAAAACAAACAAACTAACAATCTCTTTTTTAGTTAGTCAAGTACTTGTATATAATACTACTAGCGACCCGCCCTCGCTTCGCTTCGGTTTATAAGTTTCTTTTTTCAAAATAAAATATAGCCTATGTGTTATTCTGATGTATATGAGCTACATTATTGTAAAGTTTCATTAAAATCCATTGAGTAATTTTTGCGTGAAAGAGTAACAAACATCCATACATCCATCCTCACAAACTTTTGCGTTTATAATATTAATAAAATTAAAATAATAATAATAATAGGATTTCACGTACCGAAATTCCGATTGACATTATTGTTATTTTTGTCACAAGTTAGTTTTATCTTAGTAAACAAAAGTGGCTTTGTAACTACACTATTTGACGTACCTACTTAAATTTTATTGACATTAAAATTTTGTTTCATTAAAATGTTACATTTCTTAATGCATGTTACATTTAAATTTTTCATATAATTTTTATGAGTAACGAGTAGATCTACTGTAAAATTTCCATTTTATTAATACCACGTTTTAACAAATACATAAATTATGTTTACGCAATGTTAAGTACAAATTACAAATAAAAAATTGATAACAGCTTCATAAATTAAGGAAGTCTGGATTATTATCGCTAACAGCAATCTCTGCCACACGACATTTCTTGTCTGGATAGTTGTTGAGTTATACTTGAATTATACTTGAAATTAAATTATAAGGTAAGGAGTATGTGAGACAAGCAATTTGCAGCCATTGATAGTGGTTCGATTCCCGGTCAAATTAAAGACCTAATCCAACACTATCCGGACTAAAGCTGATTACACGTTAAAGACAGTCAAAATGACAATTGTGAATCTTATAAAGATTACAGATACTGCCTCTGTATATGGATTTCGAAATGTTTCTATTATATTCTTTGTTCATGTGTATATTGTTGTCTGCTATATCTATGCGGGTGACACACGGTGAACATTTTTTGAATCTCAAAAATGAAATCAGATGTAAAGATGGAAGTTGTTTTATTGCTTTTCGAAATATTCTCCGCGACAATCGATACACTTTTTCATGCGATGAAACCATTGTCCGAAGCGCATTCAGCCCATTCTTCAACAGACGATTGGTAGGCTGTTACTGTCCCTTGTGCATTCATAAGACGTATTTATTCCTCAGAGTTTATACTAAATTGTAGGGAATAAATAAAAATCACAGGGCGCAAAAATATACATTAAAATATAAATTAAGGATTACTTTAGACAACATACTCATACGAGTATGTTGTCTATGTCTACGAGTCTATCTAATATGTATGTTGTTGAGTATCTGACCTGAAAAAAATATGTTAAAACTTCATACACCTCTTCACCGAGTATTTTATTATAAAAATGTAAAGCGGCTCGCTTACATTCATAAATATTTATTGTGGCAGAATTTTTCCGTCATCGGAACACTGGGCCGGCCGCGCTAACGCGAAATAAAAGTTTTATTTCAATTTATATTAAACGCTATGTTGTTACGCTTTTATATTCACATATGATTTGTAAAACGTATACTTACTAAATTATAGTAAATTAGGAGGATAAAAATTTACTTAACACACGAGCAGACAGTTCATACTCATATTTAATTTGGGGAAATGGGGAATGGTAATGGGATAGCATGAGATGTGAATGGGCTCTGGCATATCTCAAATAGTACCGAAACGAACATTGGGGAATAGGATAAAGTGGGAAATGCAGTACATTTTACGTTTTAGTTCGCTGTAAGTGAAAGGTAAAGTGGCCAGTCGAGTGCACCCAGCGGCTGTAGGGTTGCAGCATGCACCCACCCTCCCATTCCCAAAAACTTTCTATCTATTATAGATAATTTATCTGTCAAACGCATCAGAGGAACTACCTTAACCATGCAATTTTTGAAGTCCGAAGGACGTAAAAATTGGATCGCGAATTCGATCAAACAGATACCACTAATAAGATTGGAGGAAGACGTGCAAATTTCATACAATATTCATGCAAATGTGACGACATCCTTCATTTTCACGCCCCTTTGAATATTTTAACGATATACCTTTGTTTGGAGGACAAATGGCGGGTTTTATATACGAGAGCAGTTTTTACATCAAACATTTTTTTATGTTTCATGTATCATTTGTTTGTGAGAAGGCTTTTTCTTTCATGAAAATGATGCAGAAAGGGGGAACAGTCTCTCACGAAGCAATGCTGTAAAATGTACCAGGTTATGGGAATGAGTGAGATCAAGTAGGAAATATCTATTAAACATAATAAAATCGTAACAAAGCCGTGTCTGTATATGAAATATTTTTCGAAAAAAGTGATTGAAGTAAAAACAACATTTTTTGAAATTTTTGTTTGTCTTGTCTGTACGCGCATCGCGCAAAAATTTACTGGACGGGTTTTAATGAAACATGATATAGTTGTAGCTTATGTACCGGGTTAAGATTTAAGTTACTTTTTATCTAGATCCGTTACAGAGTTCCCACGGGAATCACTTTAAAGTTCACGCGAACAAAGTCATTGGGACCGCTTATAATGGAATAAGAGAAGTCTGTAATTCCATTGTAGAGTATTGCTTTCTTCGGAATGGCTAATTTGTTGAGACCCTAGTGACAATACGGTGACAAATAGTTCCGGCGGCCGGCGAAACCTGGGTGACGTGACTGTCACTCGGCCTGTACATTGCTATGGGACTGCGCTCACTGGGCGACGTTTTGTCACTCGGCCTGTACATTGCTATGGGAGTGCGCTCACTGGGCGACGTTTTGTCACTCGGCCTGTACATTGCTATGGGACTGCGCTCACTGGGCGACTTTTTGTCACTCGGCCTGTACATTGCTATGGGACTGCGCTCACTGGGCGACTTTTTGTCACTCGGCCTGTACATTGCTATGGGACTGCGCTCACTGGGCGACTTTTTGTCACTCGGCCTGTACATTGCTATGGGACTGCGCTCACTGGGCGACTTTTTGTCACTCGGCCGGCGGACTTGTGCTGTGTGATTTTTTTGGACTTTTACTCACTACGGCGGCTTCTCTGCAAGAGGAAGACATTGACAACGAATTGTAAATAGAGGAGGTTAATTAAAGAAATTAAATCAATTAAATAATTAAAGAACATTGAAGGATACTGACGTAATTCAGGATATAAAGTGTAAAATGTTCCTTTAAACAATCTTTCAGTGTATATAGGATGCATCCAGTACCGTTTTTTTCGTTTCATTTTTCTTCTGCGTATTTCAAGAGCTCAAATAACACCAACCTCTTTGAAATCCATTCCAAGAATGAGGACGTTTTGTTGCCCAGTGACAGTTCAAGTGGGCGCCTCGTGAGTGACAGTAGATGACAGTAACAAACAACAAGTCACCGTGACAAAAAATCACAATCAGCGGGGGCCCTAATAGGACAAAAAACTCCTCATCCCGTTTTTATAGATTTAATGTTTTTGTTTTTTTTTATAGAAGAAGCCTTCTTATTTATTAAAGAAGAAGGCAGTCGGGCGGCCCAAAGGGTAAGTGGTCACCGCCGCCTTTGCAACACCAGAGAGGATGCGGTTACGATGCCATTCTTGCAGAATCCTATTTACAGCCCTTTCGAGGAGCCCCAGGTCACAGCTAATTGGTAAAACGTCAGCTGGCAGTTAAATAAACACTATTATTCATCCTTCTGAATGGGTAATAATTCCTAGTTCGATCTTGAATCTCCAAAGGTGGGTGTACCCGATGGAGGGGGGTGGCGTGCCAATGAACAGTGGGACGTGATGTACGGTTATCGAAGCATGTATAATACATGTAAATTGTACAAATAGAACATATGAATACGTAAATCCTCGATGACACACGCACATGTTAGAAAAAGTAGATTCGATATATTTTGTTTATTTGAAAAAAACACGTTTTAAAAAGGTTATATTGCTTCTACATTTTGCTTCTTGATTTTTTTAAACCATTTTGATTTTAAACTATGAAACCATTTTGACACCTCTATATTTTGATTTACTCAAATAAAAATAATCTTGATTACTCGATTCACTAAATTATTTTGATTTCACGTTTATTTGTTTATTTACTTGATTTCTTAACCGATATAACCAAAAGCAAAACAAAACCACAACTGCCTAAGATATTTTGTAATATATCATTTTTTCTATTATGTACTTAAGAAATACGCTCCTATATATAGGGTGATTCAATTGGAGGTTACAATTTAAATGTGAAATAAAATGCATTGGTTTTTTATAAACGGTATATTTTAATTTAATGTTCAGACATTGACATTAAACATGAAAGATGATGTCAGCCAAATGACCACCACGGGCGGTCTTGCAGACATTCACCCTTTTAAGAAATTTTCCATCACTTTTCGACATAAGTCATGAGGTATGTCACGAATAACACGTGAAATTTCAACTTTTAACTCTGGTATAGTTTTTGGGTCGTTAGCATACACCTTTTGCTTTACATAACCCCAAAGAAAAAAGTCTAACGGCGTGATATCACATGATCTTGGGGGCCAGTTTTGATCGCCGAACCGAGAGATAACGCGACCGGGAAATTTTGTTTGCAACAATTGCATTGTTTCTCGAGCTGTGTGGCAGGTCGCAACGCCTTGTTGGAACCACATTTGTCCCACTTCAATACCATCCAATTGATGGCACAAATAATTTGTAATCATGTCCCGATAACATTCACCATTAATTGTTACATTTTCACCACGACCATTTTCAAAAAAATAAGGCCCCATCACGCCGCCGGTCCAAAATCTGCACCAAACGGTTACTTTTGCTGGATGCATCGGTTGATCAAGAATGACTCGTGGATTTTCAAGACCCCAAATGCGGCAATTTTGCTTGTTTACGTATCCATTCAGTTAAAAATGGGCTTCGTCGCTAAAGATGATTTTGTGTGCAAAACCGCCGTCACCTTGATAGTTCTGTAACACCCAGTCAGCAAAGATACGACGCTGTCTATGATCTGTCGGCTTCAGTCCCTGAGACAATTGGATCTTGTAGGCATACATATGCAGATCTTTTCTTAAAATGCTTTGCGTGGTGCTATAGGAAAGATCCAATTGCTGGGAACGATGGCGAATGGAAGTTGAGGGATTGTCACGAACACTATCACTCACTGCGGCGATATTTTCGAGTGCCCGGCCACTACAGGGATGTACTGGTCTTTGCACATCTAACACTGATCCGGTTCGGTAAATTTTTTCGATTATTTTTTTAATCGCGGCACGTGACGGGCGATTATGATTACCGAACTCATCATTTCGTAATGCACGAATCGTATTGGTAAAATTTTCTCCATTTTGGAGATGGATTTTAACAATTAAAATGCGTTCTTGTGTTGAATATCTCTCCATAATAGCAAATGTCGGTATTTTTATAATCACAAAAGGAAAATGACAGCCATTTATTTTTGATAGATTGCCCGAATTAAATTAAACCTCCAATTGAATCACTCAATATATATAACTGATTGTGTTACAAACTTGGGTGATTAAAGTATGGTTAGTTTTAAACTTTTAAGTTAAAAAGTTTTTATTGTAATAAAAGTGACTCTAAAGAGTCAATAAAGACAATAAAGACTTTTTTAAAACAAATTGATCTTCGTGATCTCTAATAGCTTTATTGTGAAATCTAAAAATCGGAAAAGATTCTACAATATTTGTATTTTTGATCGTAGACTTACCAAGTTTATCTGTAAATTCTCCCGCAACACATAACCAAGCGGTTATAAATAACATAATAACACGCATTATGACCACTAAACTTTAATAAGTAAGCGTGTAGAACTCTGATCTTGACCGTTCACTGTTAAGATACGAGCAGTTACTACATGCATGAAGTTGGCACCGATAGTGCGTATAGATAACATGCGGAGTAAAACGCGATTGGAATTTACAGAGTTATTTTTATTCTTATGATTTTATTTACGTCACACATTTTACTTGTTAGAGACTTTATAGAACAGTTTTTATAGTTTATAGATTGTTAAGTGGATAATGTCTTCCATGGACATCCGCGATACATGCCGCCAACATCAGCCCACAATGACAAAGCGTTCGCACGCCCTCGGATGCCCTGCCTATCTTGGGAATATAGCAATGAATTTGGGGAAAGGGTTGAGTAAATTGGGAGGGACGGGATATTGCCGAAACACTAACATATATTGGCGAATTGGATAAAGTGGGAAATGCAGTACATTTCAACGTTGTCTTCTGTAAGGGAGAAGTAACGAACGTGGCCAGTCGAGTGCGCCCAGCGGCTGTGGGAATGCAGCTTGCTCTCTCCCCCTCCAACAACAGTGATAGCATGAGGGTTGTAAAAGTGAATATGGAGGGAGGGCTCGAGCGCTTTAAAAACGTTAACATGAACGTTTAAGGTTTCATGACCATCTAACGTTTTAATTTGGACTATAACGCTCACAAGCGTTTAACGCTTGAGTATTAAAGGTTAAGTATTAGCGTTTACTTAATGATTGAGCGTTGAAACCGTTAGAAACCATTGAGTTTCTATTTCTCAATGGTATGGACCTAGAAGACTGTCTCCACTCCAGTTTTCTCCGGATATGTCGTATTTTGAGGTGCGTTGGGGCGGAGTTTTCGATGGCCCTAAAGATTGGTGTTATTTACTGAATAGTAAGTGTTTAATAAAGAATGACTATTGTAATTGACTATTTAATCTTTTATTTCAAATAAGTGCATTATTTTTCGTCATAGATATTAGATTTTTTTATCTGATAACGTTAAAATTTCAATCGTAGATATATATTTGAAAAAAAATGACGGTTTCAAGTCTAAAATATCAAGTCCGGGATATACGAGCTCTTTTTCCGGATTTTATGATTTTACAAATAGCAGCCTTATACTTTCAGTTTCACTTTTTTGACGTTTTTAGTTTTTAGTCAAAATGAACATTTTCAGAATTAAGTGCTACAGTTCGCATCTTCCGTGTTCGCACTGGACTTTGTTTAGTGAATTTATACAATAGTCGAATTTGTTCAAGTGTTGTCATTTGATTGGACATTGTTAACGGTTTGTTATGTTCCTCTTACACGTTTATAATCATTGAAGTATTGTGTGTGTATTACCATATATACGGTTATACGTATTACATGACTTGTGTGACTTATACTTAATTCAAGAGAAACATGACAACTAATTTAAAATATATAAAACCGTTTTAGCGAAAAATAAAATTATTATAGGGAACAAATCAAAAGTTACAAATATGTAAGGTTTTGTTGTTCTATCTAAAACATTCGTAGTTTTCGCTACTCAGTACAAGGCAATGATCGGGCCGGCCGGCGGCCGGCGGCACGGCGCGGGTGACGGCAGCGCGCTGCGTTGATGCCGTAACTGCATATAGCTAGATATATAGCATATAAGATATGTTAGAAATAGACAATGAATTATGAAAAAAAAAACGTACATATTCTAAAAACCGGTAGAATCAATTCTACTCTCGATACCGAACTTTAGATCAGGCTGCAAAATTCAAAGGACGGTAGGTAAGTGTACCAAAAAAAATTGAGACCCGTTTTAATAGATAAATATGTGTGAAAAACGCGAAAATCTTAAATGTTGTATCAAAAAGAATATTAATTGAAGTGCCAAGTAGCATCCACTCGGCATAATGTCGCAGCGTGAACACACTTAGGGCTCCGTTAGGCGAGAAAATAATAATGCTTTAGTACAATTTACTAGTACTCTTTAGCGTTTATTCTTTGAAACGATTCACACATTAAAAATATGCCTTACACTACTTATACTAGCAGAGGTAACGAAACCATAGCGAGATCTACTCTCGACGTCCAAACGCCATCTATCGAGCGCATAGGTCAACTCTGAATATTTAATGAATAAATATTAGAACCCGCCGTGGTTTCGCTACATACTTAAACATATACTTCAACATATACTTAAACACAGCGTGAACTGCGACCCGGATTTTCAGTTGGAGCCGCACTGGTGACTGCGGACTGTCCACAGCAGAAACCGTGCCAATTTTACACCAAACCTTGCCTAAGTTCGTAATGAGGAAAGATCACAAAAAAATAGAAATACCTAGTATAGCCATAAATATTGTTACAAAGAAAACATATATTTTTATTTTTACATTATCATTTTATTAGAAGAATTTGTGTTATTTTAGAAATAAATAGGTTAGTATTTTAAAGGTGCAACATTTGTTTGAAATGGTCACCATTTGCTTTTATAAAATCTTTCAAACGTGTTTCCCCCTTTCCATAGGAAAATTGGCAACTGCCACCCCTAAGGAATGTTTAGGGGTTCAATATTATTATGGCGTTTAGAGCATGCCATGCTCTCTAAAACAGACCATAAATCATAATCGAGCGAATTAAGATTAGGACTAGATGACGCCCAGTCTTCAGCTCTAATTAAATCGGGAATATTCCTATCTAGCCACGGCTGTGTTGAGGGACTCTTATGACCTGGTGCTGAGTCTTGCTGAAAGGACCATTCTTGGTTGTGGAACAGGGTGTTGTTAAGAGGCTTTACGACTTTCTTAAGAATCGTATCTTGATACACTTGAGCCCACGTTTTAATACCTTTATCACAAGACTATGGTTCAGTCACTCCTTAATAGCTGAAACCAACAAACCATCACTAAAGCCCGGTAATTACTACGTTGCACCCTATCGACCGATAGAGCAGCTTCTCTAGAGTTATGAACTCGATCATTCTGCTTGTCAAAATGTTCCTCAATGGTAGAAATTTTTTCATCCGTAAATAAGATTTAACTTTGCGTACCGCTGAAGAAGATTTTATTTAATTTATCAGTTAAGAAATGACCAGTACGTCTTTTGTAAGCAGTAAGTCCTAAATCATCTTTTAATACACGTGACATGGTTCTGGGTGCTATATTCATTTCTCTGGATAAAATCTTTTGCTTCCGGACGGGATTTCTTCGGATTCTCTCATTCACAGCTTTAATAGTTTGTTTAATACGAATAGTGCGTGTACAGCCAGACCCTTTTCTGCCATAAACAGAGGAAGTTTCAATGTGGGTACCTACCAATGGCCCGGTACACAAACATTCGACTAATACCAAGTGGATGGAGAGTTCTAAAAATTGCATTTGACTTCATGCCTACTTTGTGTAATATTTACTTATTTAAGAAAAAACGTTGAAATTGGGTTTAAACACACAAATATAATTATAGTTACATAATAAAGATGAAGATAAAATTATTTCCTAAGATGTTTTCAACTAAGTCACAAGAAATTTGCCAAGAAATATAGAAATATGAGTGACAGACTAAAATTATATACTCGTAAAAGCAAAAGTTGTGAAAAGGAAAATATTAAAAAAAATAGTTGTGAAACATAATAATGGACAAAATTAATAGGAAGTTAAAATCAATTGGACTCGTGAAATTACTTGTAATCACGGTTAATTTTTAAATAGTCGTAAGTTGTTTTTATTGAGGGTGGAAGATGGGTAGGAACGCTCTGTGAAAGATGGATGGTATATTCGCAATATAAAACACAAATTCAGCATGACAGATTTTTAAAAGATTGACTTTTATTTTCATCTATGGCAATGATGCAATTAACACATTCTGCCAGTTTTCTTTGTAATAAACAAATTGGACTTTTTGGCGGGAACCAGTGAAGTGGAATTTTGTTTGATGTTTGTAAGAAATGTGTATTAGGCGTTTTGTGGTTAGTAATAGTTTATTAAACTTCAAAGTGTTTTTCATGTGTGGTGTTTGTGATAATTAAATGAAAGCGTGGGACTGCGTTTTTCTTGTGCTTCTAAGAAGTCCTCTTCTGTCCTCAGTAGGGTTATTATCTGAGTTACTTCTGACTTACTTCGATGGGACTGGACATTGACAGAATACGTTTTAGACTTAGAAATTGTTTTTTTTTTTTTTTTTTATAGATTAGTGGGCGGACGAGCAAGCGGTCCCACGTGATGGTAAGTGTTACCGCCGCCCATGGACACTTGCAACATCAGGGGGAATGCGGGCGCGCCGCCGACCTTGCAAAATCCTATTCACAGCTCTCTCGAAGAACCCCATATCGTAGCTTAATGGAAAGACCTCTTCGGGCAGTTCGTTCCACAGCCTACGGGTTCGCGGTATAAAATATTTTTTGGACCGAACAGTGCGCGACACCTCCGCATCGAGGAAATGCGGATAAATACGAAGAAATAATAAGTAATGTTTATTACGAAGAAAACTTGACACTGGCAGAATGTGCTATTTGCATCATTGCCATATACGAAGAAAAAAAACAATTTCAAACAAACAAGTCGAGAGTAAAGTAAAGTAAGTACAAACAGTAAAGTGATAGTAGGTTTAGTGAGGACAGAAGAGTTTCCTCCAAATAGTCCAAATGATTTTTTGTAAAAACAAAAAGCTTTTAAAAGGTGGCGGCAAGGAGTCCGAGTCCACAACAATTTTGTTTCAATCGTTTGCAATATAACTCCTTAATACTAAGATATTCTCTATTATAAGCTAGCTATTAAATATTAAATCTGTGTAATTAATCCGTCGAAGGCTGTAAGTGACATTTTCGTTTACACGGATCAGAATTTAAAAAATGAAATTTGAAAAGGTAGGAACGAGCGAGGGTTGCTGATGACAGGGCGCACTTGGAAACAAACCTTTATATTAATAGGGAGGTAGGTATACGCCCTGTGTACTTAAAATAGAGATGCATTTTTGCTAGAGAATATTGTACTTTCCTTTTTATAGATAAGTTGCGTGGGTTCATGTTGTTTTGACGTGGACAAATTGACGTTTCCTTTATTGATTATTGTTTACCTGTATTCATAGATATGGGAGCGTAAAAGTTGATTTTAGCCCCCAACTCCCCTCCCAAATGTAAGATAAAATAAGTAAATCGCAGATCCCCTCCCATATAGGATGAGACATTGTTTCTTTATTTTTATTATAGATATGAAAATTAAGGCTTTAAAGAAGTAGGCAAGTTTTTAATTTGCTCGAAATGGGGAATTCAAGGAATTTCAGAATTTTGTTTATAAACAATATTTAAACGAAACTACCCCAGAAAAATATTTGTAATTTGATTTATTCCTTATATAAGATTTTTTGTCTGTTGATTTTTTGTTAGATTTTTATGTACCTAATTAAAAAAATAAATTAATGAAAATACAACATCACATAAAAGTGGTGCATTATAATGCACCACTTTTATCCCGAAACCTTGTAATTTGACCCAATATCCCCTAGTTGTATAAGTGGGAAGTTTAAAAAAAAGATGGAAAATAGGAAAATTTTCTTTCCAACTGGAGCGAGCCTTAGGTATATTTTTGTGTAACTGTTAGATTTCATAAAATAAATAAATAATAAACCTACGACCGGTCACATATGCACGTCACCACTCCGCCATTGCCAAACGCTTCTAAACAAACGACACTCATACACTTTAAACTTTGATCGTAACTATTTGAACTCTCGAATAATCTCGTAGAATCTTCTCGAAGTTCTGGGTTAACGTTGTGCGTAGGGTAGAACGTAATAAAGCTTCTAATAAAGGGTTAACTGCGCCCTTACAAACGTTATTTTCGGGGAAGTCACTAAACGAGTTAAATTAGACGGGTTGAATTGATCACATTTTTAAAGTTGCTTTGATAAAATTTGGAAAAAAAGGAGAATAACGCTAAGCTACCTAATTCTGACCTACTTTTATTTATGTCCTACTTCCTGGCGGCGGCATGGCAAGAAGTCCAGACTGGTATGAAAACAATGTACTAAATTATAGTATCAAAGACTGTACTAAATTATACAGATGTTGCAATTAAACAACTTTAAACGGTTTAAATCTTTAAACGAACACTTTGCAGTGGACGTGGTCACGGGGTGACGTGGTCAGTTACCCCGTGACCACGTCCACTGCAAAGTGTTCGTTTAAAGATTTAAACCATTTAAAGTTGTTTAATTGCTATGTATAGTAATCGCGAAAACCTAAGAAAATATTATACAGATGTTTTTGTTATTTCTGGAGCATGCGGGCTTCCTCACGATGTTTTTTACCATCACCGTCGATCTAAAGACATTTTTCTTCAAAATCCGTACCAGTGGCACGGGTTAAGGATTTGATCTCACGAACACATCTACTGAACAATTTAAAATGTCGTAAATAGTTTGAAGATTATGTGTAAATCGTGTAGTGGAGTATCCAAATTAAATATCGACAATAAGGTCCGTTTGGTCAGAAAACGTCACATACTAATTAATCATTTTATATAGAAATGGATATGAAGAGAAATAATAAAGTAAAAGAAAAGATTATCTTTATAACACGAACTACGACTTCGTATTCTTTAATCTTGTTAGAAAACTCGCCGTTGGCCCCCCTGGGGTCCAAACAAGAAGGAAAATAACTGAGAAAATGAACGGTATAACTTCTAGACGCGACACATTTGGAAAAACAAAAGATTTGTTGTTAATACTGTTCTTCCTTTATTTAGTAGGTACTTTTGAAAAAAAATCAATAGTTGAAATTTCATTATTTCTATTATACGATAGATGTACTAGATATCGCCTTGACACGCTGCAATTCCACGACCACTGAGCGCACTCGACTGGCCAAGATATATTTGCATTTTGCGATGATGTGAGATATACTTAGAGTTCATTCCCATCCCATCATATCCTATCCCTCCCTATTTTTCCAACCTCTTCTCCAAATTAATTCCTGAATCTCCAAAAGCAGACAGCGTATTCAGAGGCGGGACACGTTTGTCATTCTCGACTGATGTTGGCATGTACTCGTATCGCGGATGTCAATGGGCGACAGTATCCAGGTTATGGTGGAGAAGAGCAGTATTTCTGCTCGTCTGCACCTACTTTCTATTAACAAAAAAATTGCTAAACATGGCAACATCAGTCGAGAATGACAAACGTTGACATAATGCGTCGCCTGTTTTGTATATCTCCATTCATTTTGCCTTCATGTTGCCTCAATATGACCTACTTACACATCCCCATTTCAGCTCCCAATACGTTATTCCCGCTAAAAATCGTTAACACGAGTGACTGACGTTGACGCGGGTGCGTCAATACGCTGCGTCATCTAGTAATAAATAGTTATACCGAATCACGTAGCAATCTCTATTTGGAACTAGTCATGCTCGTAATACAAGGGGTGGTCATTTGAGCGAGGTTCGAACCCGCCTATACTTACGAGTTGTTGCCATTGGTGCTAAGAAAGAATGCTGATTTTAAGGAGAATAACTTTATTTTGAAATTATACTTACAAACATTTGGTCTCTTGTAATTGCAGCGCCTGCGCAAATATGTAGCATGCAAAATTGCGCTTTATTTATTGACGGTTTCTATCAATTACCTATATTTTATACAAGTCCCAGACAATCATAGAGTAAAAAGTCTGTCAGACCATCAGATAGTGGTAAGAACTGGTTACCGTTTGTGTCGGAGGGCAGTACCTACCAGCCAGACGCCGCGAGTTGTCATCTGACAGATAAATACAATTATCCGTTTCCGCATAGCAAGATGAGCTCTGAAGTCATCCTTATCCAGTAGTGCTTGAAAATTATGTGTTAGTGGACTTGCCAATAATTCTATTTTCTGTGGATTCGTTAATAATCAGGTTCGTAGCGTTTATAAGAAATACAGGATTCCGTATGAAGAAGTTAACAGCTGTGTTGAAGAGAGCATCTTACGTAATAGAAACCAAGCTACACCGAAAACTTACGACAAGATTGTGCAGTTTTATTACATAAATCGAGGCCACCTAAGAGTAATGTCACTACAGAGGAGCGTCGAGCACTGAATACTCCACGCAAAAATAAGGAAAGTTTGATGCTTAAGGCCGATAAGGGAAAGGCTACTGTGGTCATAAACAGAAGAGAGTATGTTGATAAGATGCAGAAATTGTTGACGCGACGTATACGGGGTGTAATAAAAGCACCAGGACCAATTCACTAGGACGTGTTCAGTTATATTTTAAACTGAGGGGCAGTACAATCACCAAAATTATATGGCCGACCGAAAATTTATAAGCCCAATGTTCCTTTGCGCCCGATAGTAAGTCAGATTGGTTCACCCACATAGGACCTCAACCAAATACATTTCTTCAATATTACAACTATTGGTTGATAGAACATCGTCCTTTGTGAAAGATTTTCCCCATTTCATAAAAAATATAGACGAAATGAAGCTGGAACTACACGAAATCATCGTGAGTATTGACGTTGAGTCGTTGTTTACAAATGTTCCTCTTAAGGAGTGTGGATATTATAAAAGATAGACTGGTTTGTAATAATTTGTCAGCTGATGATTATATTGTTTTACTGGAATACTGTCTCGAAGGCAATTACCCCCTATATCAAGGTCAATACTGTCTCTAGATGGCGTCGCTATGGATAGTCCTGTAGCACCAATAATTGCGAATATTTGCATGGAACACTCTGAAGAGAGAACTCCCAGTCTCGGGCCAAACATAGTGAGACTTTGGAAAAGGTATGTTGATGACATCTTCAGCATCATCAAAGGAAGTAGACAAGAAATGAAACGATGTATTAAACACCACAATTCCATTCATTAAAAAAATGCGGTTCACCTATGAAATGGAAAACGACAGAACTTTGGCTTTCTTTAATGTCGAAATAATTGTTAGAGAAGACGATTCCTTATCCCATACTGTTTATAAAAAGTCAACACACACTGACAGATACCTGCATGCCTCTTCACATCACCATCCTCGACACCTGCAATCCGTCGTTGCTCCATTAGACAACAGAGCGTATGACCTCTGTGACCCTGAACATATAAACGTACTCAAACTCAACGTGTACTCAAACGGAATGGATACAAAGCGAGTGCAAGACAACTAATGCGTAATCAGAGGGAGAGACAGCCAGCATTTATGCTATACGTGAAAGGGGTGACGGACAAAGTTATAACAGTATTGAGAAGATACTCCATTAAGACGTATATATTCCGTCCTCCAAACTAGCGGAAAATCTACGCACACCCAAGGATGTTATACCTTACCAGACGCCAGGTGTCTATAAGATGGACTGCAGCTGTGGTAGTTCCTATATAGGCCAAACTAAGCGTACAGTTGCGGAAAAGTTCAAGGAACACTAGAAAATGTTACGATTTTGCCGTGGAAGTTGGTGTTATAGAAACAGTTTGCAAGTGAAAATAAAGTGTGCTATCGTGCGAGATCAGGGGCAGAATGTTTTATACAAAAATCTGTTATTTAAGTCAATTTAATAATTGTAACACAGGTGAACATTGCACCTACGCCTAATTTGTTTTTAAATATTTAAATTATCTAAAGATTATTGCTTACCATACAGTAATGAGAAAACAGAACTAGAAGGTTTTGTGGACGCCGATTGGGCGAGTGATATAACAGACAGAAAATTTTGTACCGATTATTTCATGGCAGAGCAAAAAGCAAAAAACTGTTGCATTGTCAAGCACAAAAGCCGAAAAGCAGAGTATATGGCGCTTTTCTAGAGCTCCATATACGCCGTAGAGGCTTCTAGAGAGGCTATATATTTACAAAAATTGGTCATTGAAATCACTGATAACTTACATAAATATAATCACTGTTAATTATGATAGTCGAAGAGTTTATTGAAGCTTGCTACAAATTAACAAATGTCTTAATAGATCGAAGCAATTTGATGTTCGATTTCATTTTATTCACGAATCTGTGAGTAAAAAATTGCGATTAACTATATACCTACAGCTGAAATGCCTACGGAGCTAAAGGTTTGTGTGCATTGAAGCATTATAAGTTTATGAACAAATTAGGCAATATATAGTTAGATATGTCTGATCTGTAGTTACTGTTACCGTACTTTATTTTGATCATTTTGATATAGTGGGGGGTGTTGTTTATTTTATCAAAATGACAGTTCCTAAATCCATTGTTTGTCTGCAAGAATATCAAATGAATCAAAATAATTATAAAAACAATTATACTCTAAATCGGGAGTAGACCTATTCTCCTTTATGAAAGATTGACTTCCTTCAAAACCGAGGGTTTTCGATGTGAGGAAACCTAACAAGGCTACAGAGTTACATTGTCGTCACCGTTACCAGCTCTTTTATCGTCCACTGCTGGTCATGGGCCCCCTGTGCACATTGGCCTGTGCAGCAGGCTTGTATGGTCTTAAAACGTCACGCGGGCCAAGCGGGTTGGCGAGTCCACACTTTCATAGGTGGTATAGTTGCTCAGGATTGTGGTAGCGGCTCTGTCCCTTAGTCGTCTTTAACGACACATTCTATAGTTGGTCGACACCACCAGCCAGTTATGTTGTAAGTAGCAGAAGTTCAGATTATTAAACTTTCAGATAATTTACTGCATTTAGCGTGTCACGACGCAGTAACAATTATATTGTTATGGTTTTCACATGAACCCGTGGAATCGATAGAACGTCGCATTGCGTCTAATGGGTTGCATGCGATACCATGAAGTTAGCATGTAGGTGCTTCGATTTTACACGTGTTTTAGTGTTTGTCACTGAATTGCGACGGTAACTCAGTACTCAAGTTTTCATTTTTATTTTATTTATTTTAAGATAACTTATAATGAGATAAGATGAATATTTATTTGAACATTATATAAGTCACAGTTATAATAGGATCATTATAATAACTAGTTATAATTATAGTTATAATCAACAGTTATAATAAGTCCTCATAATAGGATTCCGTGTGTTCGTGAGAACCAGTTCATTCCGCTCATTCATTCAACAGTTTTGACATTATGTATATTTTAGTTAACAGTGTCCGCGACTTCGTGCACCTAGACGTTGGAGTATTTTCTCTTTTTGCACTATATGTGTCTTTTGGTGTTTTGGTTCAAGAATATTGAAGTTAAAAATTCATTATTCCCTAAAATTGAGATTATTGCAACGCATTGCCACGATACGTACAACTCATTCTGCCCGTAGTAGGCTAGGTAGATCTTGCTGTTTTGACAAATTCATTTTTGTTAAATTTAGATTTATCTAGTTAGATTTAGTTTTGATCTCTTATTAATTAATGTGTTTGTTATATTTTTATATATTTTGCTTACTAATATTCAATTTTAATATCTGCACTTACAGATATTAAAATTGTATCTATGAGTGCAGTGTATACCTGTTACCGATATGATCACGTGATCCAATGTAAGTAAGTCTATTTATTGTTGTAATAAATAAAATGAGTGTAGATAAATGGTAATGGTAAATTAGAATATAAATGAAAACCGAAGGGCTCCGCAGCTTTACCAGCAATTCAGAAACTCATACATCCTCACATACACCCCATACAAGTGGGTCGCATTATACCGCAGATATTTTATTCATGACTCCGGTTGAGCATCATTTCTTATGCGGAAGGTCCGCTCAGTGAACTGCCCCGATTCTATAGCACCGGAACTGTATAAAGTAGCAATGGGCGATTGCGAATAAAATTATAATCGATAAAATCGACGATAGATGAGTTCTTTATTGGAATGTCGACTAATCGACCACATTAAAAAACAAAAATGGAATGAAAAATCGACGCCCGAATAAATTCGAAGCAGCAAAATGAATTATAATCTATTTATTTACTTAAACATTATAATAATAAGATGGAAATTTAAAAGCATTTCTACATGTTTGTCATAAAAATGACATGCAAAATATAAATGTAATGTGCCTAAACGAATTTAATATAAAACATTATAATAATAAGATGGAAATTTAAAAGCATTTCTACATGTTTGTCATAAAAATGACATGCAAAATATAAATGTAATATGCCTAAACGAATTTAATATAAAACATTATAATAATAAGATGGAAATTTAAAAGCATTTCTACATGTTTGTCATAAAAATGACATGCAAAATATAAATGTAATATGCCTAAACGAATTTAATATAAAACATTATAATAATAAGATGGAAATTTAAAAGCATTTCTACATGTTTGTCATAAAAATGACATGCAAAATATAAATGTAACATGCCTAAACGAATTTAATATAAAAGGTAAATTGCGTAATTGGGTGTACATCGTTTCAGGCTTGAGCAACTATGACTTTCCTAACAACGTCGTCCTCAATACGTGATCGACACCTACAGCCGTAACATTCTTAACTTAGCCGCTGGAACACACTAAATATAGGGCCAACATCATGCCCATATTAAAATATCAGGGCCTGGGTGGTTGGGCGTTGCGGGTGGTGTCGGTATGAGCCGTGCTGGGCGATTAGCCCTTAGTGGGACTGGTGGTCTACCGTGTTCACTGAAAGACGGGATACCTCAGCCTGGACTTGGAGTTTGACAATTTGCGGCCCGGTGTCTCGGAGTGGTGCTTCTGCACAACAATTTTCAATCTCGGATAACGACCTGGTGCAGAATGGCGTCAAGTGCGGTGCACACGTAAGCTGTTGGGGTGGGTTGGGTGGAGTATACATAATGTAATGTCAGGCCTTACGTGTTGGTATGGAGGGCCTGTATAGAGAAATAGGTATGTGTTGTGTGCTTCACCCCCTTATCCGGACGCGGAGTGCGTGTGCACGGACTTAAATATAGGAAAGGCGTACCATCCCATGGTGAAAATAGAGACTCATTCGTGCGGAGGTTCTGGTCTGGGAGCTGTGGCCTCGCTGCGTCTGCCCCGAGTCCTGCGTAGTTGTATTGCATCTAGAGGTAATCCGGTGGTCACTGTGGCTCGTTGTTGAACTGCCGCGCTGGATGCACGGTTAAGGAGACACCGGCTCATACCATTAGAACGCACGGCGGCCGGATCGAACGCCATAACGGGGTGGTGAAACACCTAATATCACAATTGCAAAGCGCAAGTTGGATTCTAGAAATCGAGCTTAGAATAGTTACTGCATTGGGTTTGAAGAAACCATACATCATTGCGGTTCGAGACGGTGTGAGGGTGATAGTGGATGCGCGGGTAGTATTCGCTTAGCGACCTCTCGATACGGCTCACGTGAAGAAAACTACTAAGTACGGTTCACACGTTGAGCTGGTCGAGAAGGTCGCCGAGAGTCTCGGGCTACCCGACCAAAGCTGCGTCCAATCAACTTCCTGCCCAGTCGCTTGGCGAGGTGTCTGGAGTCGCTTATCGTACACTGAGTTAAAGCGACTCTTTGTTTTCCATTAGAGGGTGTTCCGTTTGATTCCATAATACATCCTCAGGGGGTCTCATATGAATTGGACGCGTTTCAAACAGATGACTTGTTTCCGGCGTGCGTCGGCGTGAGCAGCCGAAACTGTGGAGACTTCAGCTTAGTTCCATGGATGATTGCGGGTACTACCGGCCCGAATATCCGAAATCGGTATAATACTGTTGGAGGGGATATTAAGATCCCCTCATTTGTCGTGAGATGCGCACGAAATGACATTATTGCATTTATTAGACCGGCATTTTTATGAAAAGAGCGCTAACGGTCAACTTGTGCAGTAAGCGATTTATCGATCTATTTTGTAGTACGAGATGAGGCGCGACGACCGCGACGGAGGGATTACGCGTCACATGTCAGTGCCGTCGTACTATTGGTTCGTCAGTCGACCTTTGCTTACCGCGTTTAGTCGACGTTTAGTTCGCTCCCAAAGTCCAGTCGTGCACAAAAGTTTATGTTAATTACGAATATTGCAAATTTTGCACAGAAAACAAAGAAAAATGGTTTACAAAGGTTTATTGTTTTATGAAAAGAGAGACTGTATGACAATGTATGAAACGGACCGCAGCGGCAACGCATACTTCTGAAGCTACTGTGAAACGAATTGTAAAAAATGCAAGAAGTTCCGAATTTCTGACAGTTTTTTGAACTCCTGGTAAAAACGAAAGGCTTAAATCATATTAAAAATTATATTATTAAATTTATTTTTTAGTTTCTTTTACTCTAAAGTATTGAAATATAATATGTATATACAACAATAAGTAGTTTCGTGAGCAACTGTATAAATACTGTAGTAAAATAGATCTTTTTACGGACTCATCCCTTCTACAGACGTCCAGCGCTCTTTTTACGTGACGATACCTATACGAGCTGTAAGGCCCAGTAAGGCGTATGCTCTTTCCGGCACGCATCTGCTCTGCCTCATTACAAATTCACTTCTTTTTCCTATATCCATTAGCCTTTCTTAAATCTTTACATGTCTCTCTTTACATGTCAGTGAGAGTGAATCTGGAGTTAACTATCGCGTCGATCCTAATGTCAGGTAGGGATGCGATGTCCATTGAAATATGAGTCTTCTGTGGTGGGCGACCTTTGCATTCAATTTAGCTCACGCAACAAACCCACACGTTTTGGACAGCATATTTTGAAGGTACGCAGTACTATTAAATATTCAATGATCCCGTTAAGTTTCACACAAAATTACAGAACTTCCCGCTGAAAGTTGCCGCTGTAGCGCGCTCTATTCATTCGGAAAGTTACAGCTTTAGTTTCAGCCAACTTCTGAGGAACTTCGAACAGGTTTTGCGTGGGTGGTTTAAAGTTACAATTGAGCGGAATTTTAGGTGACAAGAAGACGTGAAGCAAGATAACATGATATTTAATGTAGAGTAAGAAAATGTTTATTTTCTGTATGTACTTGTCCTTAAATTAACCTATCAAACTACATGACATTTGACCTTAAATTATTTTCTTTTCTATTAGTGGCCACGTTGGGCCAAGTCGCGCTTTACTGATTGAGTTTCTAAGTTTAAGTCAGTAAGATTTAGATTTATTTATTCGTAGATAAGTATAAATATCATGATGTTACAAGCAAGCATGTAACATTCTCTACTTTATGTCAAATGGCATACAAATGTTGGTGAATAATATTGGCATATTTTGCCAATATTAATTCTAATGATGTAAGTGATATAATCACATTTTTAGAAGAAAATAATAGCGATCCAATAAAATGAAATGAAAATAGTTTCAATAAATTTTAACAGTCAGTACGTGTAATCAATAGAGATGTTACGGAGGTCCGTAATCGAAATTATCGCATATCCGAAATTAAAGATTATTCAAAACCGAAATAAAAGTTTCGGATTTTACTATACATAATTTTATTTTGATGATAGCAGTAAAAGAGGAATAGGTTGTAAATTTAAGTAGTAAATTATTAATCGTTACCGATAATGTAAATGAATCTTCAAATGGAGACCACGAGACAGGAGACGTAGCGTGGGACGCACTCCTGCCAACTCAATGTCGTCAGGTAAACTGACGACTTAATTAGAAGAGTATCAATTGTGTGAACCTTGATAAATATCATGTTGAGTTGTTATAAGTAAATTATGTATACATTCTGTTTCGTGTGTGTCGGCCGGCTGATGAATGGCGCCACCCAATCTTTTGCGGTGGGTGTCGTGTCGTGGCCACTCAGGGATAACAAGGCCGCTACCACAAGCGTTGAGAAACTACACCAGCTCTAAATGAGTGGACTCGCCAACCCGCTTGGCCAGCGTGGCGTGAGGAGGACCATGTCCAGCAATGGGTGCTGAAGGGGATGATTGCATTCCTAAATCTCCAAAGGTAGGCGGCCCACATTATTCTGGACTGATGTTGGCATGTATCGCACATGTCACAGGGCGACAGTATCCACTTACCACCGGGTGAGAAGTCTGCTAGTCTGCCACATTCTCTCTCTAAAAAAACTAGATAAATCTTTTAATAAATACTCTTTATTGCATACAAATAGTTATTACATGTGCACAAATAATAAATGACAGAATACAATAGGCGATCTTATTGCTAAGGCGATCTCTTCCAGGCAATCAGGCAAAATCACATAGTTTTCATTGTTCTAAATGCTAATGTTTCAAATCAAACAGATTCTTGAAATAACGAAATCTAAGTTAAAATATCTTATATTTTAAATATTAAAATATCGCGTCGGACCTGCTTCCAGCCCGCGTATTTTGTGCCTAAGGCATTAAAGTTCCGCCACGAGAACTTTTGTCTTCCCTTTCTAATTTTATATTTTTCCAACAGTGTCAGATTTCGTTCCAATTTACATTTTGAGTGCCAGTGTTTATTAGTGGTATAAAGAAAGCTGAATCTCATCGTGAAATAACTTAAGCCCGACAAAGGAGCTTTTGTACTGAATTCTAAAAAGGAAGTTCAAAGCTCCTTTGTGTTTTCTTTTCCGTGACGGGGGCGGTGCACGCGAGGCTCAAAGCATGCGTTGTTACTTCGCGGCGATGAATCACAGTTTTTTTTATTAAAATATATCCAGACGAATATATGTATGTATACAAGTATACTAATGTTAATTTATAACAAATCGCACCCTTAGTGGAGTAAAGCCGTAAGCCGAAATTGATAACTTTGAAACTGAGTACAGCAAAAAGCTGTAAAATGTTGGATAACTTTTTATAATTTATAAAATAATAAATCCTAATATAATAATGTTATTACTTTCTGTAAACTGATATTTTTATGCTTATTATTTTTAAGGGCTTCCTTTTAAAAAGTAAAAAAATACTTTTACAAAATGGTTAAAGCGAATTTATGACAATTTGGCGATAAAATTATAAAATAAACTCTGGTATGGGTAGTTTAAAATAGCCTTTTAAATAATGGTTAAAATTTAAATTTCGACAGAAGATGACTTATGGCTTTGTTAAATTGGGGGTGCGATATGTGTTTGGTACACATACTCGTAGACTACAGTAGTACAGTCCTCGCAGCGAGACATGGCTTTGTATCTGTGTGAGTAGGTGCCGAATTGTCCAATCCGATTGTCGAAATGGTTCGCAATGTACCCTATCGGTGTACCCACACAAACGCAAAGCTATGTCTCATTGATTTAACTATAGGACATTTTACTTTTCAGTAACTGTACTAACATTTTACGGTTCCAGGTAACTTGTCCAGGGCTCAGCGACCGCGGGATTGCAGCGTGTATCCTAAATCTCAATTTTTTGTATATAGGTACTAATAAACGCAATTCAAAAGTAGACACGCACTTCTAACAAAGTATTCCAATAGAGTATTTCACGTCTCCACTGTTCACACTATCATAAAAATAGCTTTTTATTAAGAGCCTGTTCTACATTCAATGATTTGTGTGGCGAAGATGAACGCATTGATTTGTTTTTAATGGTATAAATGCAATTAAGCGTACTCTCACTGCTAAATATGCGACTAGCGTGGAATAAGAATTGCATTTATTGATGGACTGTTCGTTTTAGAGGCGAATCGAAGCGAAGGTCCACCCTGATCAGGCATACAATCTTAGAATAATATCGTTATTATTCTAAGCGTATTAATCTATATAAATAAAAATGTAAACGTTCGTTTGTTCAAAATCTGAAATCTCCGAAAGTACTTCACCGATTGCTTTGAAATTTTGATACAACGTTGCATTCGAATACGCGCGTGTTTTTATATACCCATCACAGGGTAAAATATGTTTTTTACCCAAAAACAGGGTAAGCGCCATCTGCTGGGCAGCCACAGCAACGCGTGGCCGGGTACAGTTAGTATACAATAAAAAAAACATATATTTTAACATTTTAATATCTTACTATAAATTATTAATTTAGAAATACAACCGTAACATATCATAACATAGGTAATTACAATATTGACCATGTAATTTTCAAATTGATAAATGATTACATTCTAATTTTTACTTTTACAAAAAAAAATATATTTATAAGCCTGTCCAATGAGTCATCGTTTTAAATGGTGTTTAAATTTAATCATAGGAAGTTCTTTAATGTGATTCGATAGTTTAACAATTCAAATTCAATGATCTTAATGGAGCATTTCTTACACGTACGTCTGATATCTTTTTAAAAGAATCATATGATCTTTAACCAACAAAAAAGAATTTCCATCCATAATATACATTCCCGTAAGTGTAAGGAAGATTTCCTCCTTAAACAGCGATCTAATGGACTCGTCACTACCCTCACCGAACATTACTGTCAAGCATCGCTCCTGTAAAATAAGAGTGCTACTTACATTAATAGAGTTACCCCAGTATAATACTCCATACTACAACAAAGGGTCTATAATGCCACAATAAAATGTTTTAGCAACGTTAACTGACGCCACATCTACATGTAGGTACTGACAAAGCAAAGCAATAGCTTGATATCTTATTATTATTAATATTGGTTTTCCAATTTAAATGTGTATCTATGAATGCGCCCAAGAATCTTGTTACCTATAGCCAGGTTATTCCAGACCTCAACATGTTTGATGGGAAAGAGCCTCAGTTACTCATAATTGACGATCTTATGAGAGAATCAGACGGATGGATCGTTGACATTTTCACTAAGGGCAGCCATCACGTAGTGTGTTCTACATCACACAAAACTTATTTCATCAAGGTCGAGGTCATCGTGACATTTCTTTAAATTCGAGTTACATGATATATTTTAAGAATTCTAGAGATCGAACACAAATACGTTGTCTCGCCCTGATAATTCCAAGTTTGTTGAAGAAATATATTAGATGCAACGACAGAAGCGCGCAGGTCTTTGATGATTGATCTAAAACAGTACGTACACTAATGACGTGTGTCGTTTGAAAAGTAAAGGTTTTCCCTTCGACGAGCATTGCACTGTGTATGTGCCAAAAAAGGAATTAAATATAACACACACCATCAAGTCTTAGTTAGTTCTCAATAATGTCTGAAGGAGTAACATCGCAGGATTCAACTGTATTAAGCCGGGCATTGTTAACGTTTAGACCAAACTATCGCAAAATCTTGTCAAAAACTTGTGACGACTAGAATCTCAATCAAATTTGTGATTATATTTTAGATATATTTGGAGAACATATATCTTTAAAAGATATTGATAAATCCAAACTCACTATCCTAAAGTTCAATTGTCTTATTTCAACGGACATTCACAGCTTTTTCGATAAGCTGATTTAAATATCAAACTCATCACCAAAATTTGTTACTTCTAAATTATACCTGAAAGAGTAGTAACGCATCAGGATTTATTAAAATCTTTACTCACACTAAAACCTAAATACTGCGAAGCTTTATTGAAAACTTGCTGTGGTGAGGAAATGAACTGCATATGCGAATGTATTTCAATGTGCTGAAAGGTAAAATTAAACAATAAAGACAAGGAAGGCTAAACTAACTTGTTCTACTTTCCTATTAGTGTTGTTACTTGTAGATACGAGTAATACTAAGTTGTGACCTCGCAGTGTTGTGCAAATTGTTATTTATTTTCTAATTGCTGACACTTTTCTTAAGTTTTATCAACTTTATCGATCACTCATATAGTATATATATGTAATCACAGTAATTTATAGGCTTCTTGAGTAATAAAATAGAAATAAAACAGTTCACTAGCTTAAACATTAACTTTTAAGTATTAAGTGCTGAGTCCTTTCATTTTACATTATCCACGCTGAGTTGTTCAAAGAGGAAGCCAATTTCATTGTAGTAAGGAGAGGTTCGACAAAGAGCTTTTAAAAGCACGGTTGACCTGCCACGATCGAATCGTTATTGGCTGTAAAGAGAGCCAGAGTGATTGCGAGAATTGAACTCAGAGAAATAAAATGTGTGGAATGGCCACCAACGGTCGTTTTATAATCTACCCTGACAATTTGTTTTTTATGAAGCTACAGTTAAATGTGTCAATATTTTTCATTCATTTTTTATTTATTTAAAGTTCATTGCACAAGTAATTGTACAAATGGCAAACTTAATGTTATGTGGCATTTTCTACCAGTTAACCACCAGATCAAACAGAAATATGAATGCAATTTGATTTCAGTATAAATATAATAAATAATAAAATGCACAAATGAGATAGCTACTATTTGCACACTACTATTTGCTACTATTTGAGATTATACATACACATATTTGCACACATAACATTGTAATACACAAAAGAACAGAAAAAAAAATTGGACATATGAGCAGTACAATATCTCTGTATATTTATAAAACGCAACGTCTGTCTGTCCTTCTGTCCATCCGTTTGTCTGTAACCTGGGATCTCCGAAACGATCCTTATTGTCTCATTTCTCAGATCTTTAAAATTTATAATAATTTTATTTACTTAACATATAATGTTACGCAATCTTAGAAAGGAACTACTGTCGTCCCCTATCAACTTATGGTGAAGATTATCCAACTTAAAATTACATTGTTTTAATATTCTGTTAATATATTATAAACATGCTCTATTGTTATATTTTCTTAGGTTTTCGCGTCCACACGCTTAGGTATATTTTCCGATATCACGTCCACTGCAAAGTGTTCGAAACGTCGGAATATAAATAATGTTAAATATACGCGATTTAAACCGTTCGAAGTTGTTTAATTTGCTATGCTCTATTGTTGTACTAAAATGGAATACTGTCACAGGGTAAATAGTCTTAGTAAAATCTTAATAGAGTGTATCAGAGTGAATGTAAAGAGCTATCTATCGATAATTGAAAAAAAAAAACTAAGGCCTTTCTCACTATCCTGATTCTTTATCAGAAGATATCAGAAAGTCAGAAGTATATCAGAAAGTCAGTATCAGTTAGATTTAATTGGCAGATAATTAATATATCAGTTACTTTTTCAGAAGGTGGTGAGAAAGGCCCTGAAACACGTTGCTCTAACATTCAGATAATGTCACAAATATAAAATATTACTGTCCATTCCATTTGATTTATTTCTGTGTATTCATTGAATGTAATAATTACCACTGAAATGTACTCCGTGTAAAAAAATACTAGCCTATGCATTTTTTATTTACGGCTATTTATTAATTGTGGTCTTTCCATTTAGTTATTTGCTCGATGACAGTTGCTATAGTACGTAGGTATAGTCGGATTATTTATTCGAGTCAGAAATATGATATGTAGAACTGTCAATAAAGTGTCATATCCGTAAAAATTTCACTGTCAGTTTGCCAGTTCTATAAATAATCCGATTTTATATCATTTTACACGAATTTTGTCTAAACAAATATTCATAACCGTTAGATTTGTCCGTACAAATTGTATAAAATATATAATTGTATTCAGTTACCACATTTATCATGTGAAAAATAAGTCATGAACAATGTTATGTTTTACGAGAAATAGCCTCGTCGTACTTATTTTTTTAAATCTAATTTACAATCTATTGTTTATACGACCAAAGGGATGGGACCGAATTTATTATAATGAATCGGTCGATCCCAGCGTAATTTTAATAAATCAATATGAATTACTATTTAAGATATATAAATGTAATTACAAACAATTATTTTACAATTAAAATCATATATTAAGACTAATATGTATTTTTATATTTTATATATCCTCGGATGTAAGCGGTTAAATAGTTCTTTTCGTATTATTTTCACTTCTACTTTATACCGTGACGTCATAGTAACGGTTCATTCATTTGTATTCCATAGTAACATTCATTTGTAAACATTAAGTTTTCCAGTTATTGTAAATATTTTATAACTGGACTTAGGCTATTGATTAAACAGTATTTCCTAATTTATAATTTATTTAATTTTTGTTTCACGAGTGTCTTTGGGTTATGACGTTTTGTTTTGCTGCTAATATTTTATACCAAGGCTAACATTCCCCACTAAATAGTATTCAGATTTTTTTATATAATTTTGTACTATACCTAAATATAACTCAGTATATCACAGAAGACTACCTTGAAATGTACTGCATTTCCCACTTTATCTTATTTCCCTAATGTACGTACGTGTTTCGGTAGTGAATGAGATGTGCCAGAGCCCATTCCCATCCTATCTCTCCCCATTTCCCCAACCCTTTCTCCAAATCCATTCCTATATCCAAAGGTAGGCAGCGCATCCGGGGGCGTGCCAACGTTGTCATTTTGGACTAATGTTGGCATGTATCACAGATGTCTATGGGCTACAGTATCCACTTACCATCAGGTGGACTGTATGCTCGTCTGCCACCTTCGTCCATAAGTAAGAAAAAGTATTTTCAGTTATACACGAAGCACGCTAACATATTTCTAAGTTTACATTTAGTTCTATATTAAATGAATTCTTTTGAATTTTTGTCTGTAGGTTATGATGAGGTCATTAACACTAACTGTTGATTTCGTCTTCTAGATAGGTACTGTCGTTAATAAAACAAAAAATGAGAGTGCGGAGGGATAGTAAGTTACTTTCATTAAGAGATACTATTGAGATATATAAATATTTAATAATACATACTAATTCAATGACAAGTAATGCATGGTTTCAGGTTTATTCTTGTTCTTGCTTTACTAAAATTTGTACGCCCCCGAGGGCAAACAGCTGTGCAATAAATGATCTGAATGCCATCCGTACCTAACGGTACCTGTTTTAAACAAATAAATTAAATTTGAACTTCTCTCTGTGTGTTCTACCGCCTGTACAATGGGGGAATACTCTGAATAATTGTTCAATATAATTCCCACCTCGGGTTTCTACAAACGCACCTCCCGTCACAGAAGTGAGGTTCATCCGCATTTCCACGATACGGAGGTGTCGCGTACTGTTCGGTCTAAAAATCATTTTATACCACGAACCCGTAGGCTGTGAAACGAACTGCCTCAAGAGGTCTTTCCATTAAGCTACGATATGAGGTTCTTCAAGAAAGCTGTGAATAGGATTTTGCAACGTCGGCGGCGCACTCGCATATCCCCTGGTTTTGCAGGTGTCCATATGCGGCGGTAACACTTATCATCACGTGGGACCACTTGCTCGACCGCCCGTCGAGCAAGTGGTCCCACGTGATGATAAGTGTTACCGCCTTATAAAAAAAATAGTAAATCTAACAACTAAATAAATTAATTATTGTAAAGGAATTATTAAATGAATCTACTACTATAATTAAATCAATAATCGAGTCGGTAATCGACATAATGTAATTTAGGCATCTTTTAACGATCTGTCATCGCGCAGATAAGAATATGGAAAGATTATAAAGGTTATCATTAAATTTAATATCTCTACGGTCATAGTTTGTTTTTCTCCTGATAGGTAGGTACACGTTGTCTGAAACAAGGGAGAGACTACACTTAACACGTGAGATGTATATTCGATACAGCGCCATCTAGTGACGGGAAAGTCAACTAAATTAATAATACTTATTTGAAGTATATGAAATTCTTCTTTCTCGCGAACAACTAATAATATAATTTACTACTACAATAAGCTAAAATAAATGTGTTTTTGAGTTCATATAGTTTAGTTCATTATCAATATCATATAAGATTAATAATTGATTTAAATATGATGAACCGAAGAAGTAACCGGTTGCAAATAGCTATACATTATCAATAGTTTTTAAATTTCCTTTCTTTTGTATATTATATTTACCCACTTTTAATAAAATAACTGAATGGAGTTATTGAACTCAAAAGTACTTATTTATCTATGTATCTACTTATATATATATAAATTAATTGAGCTGACGTGTTATCGGGAGTTGAAACAATTATATAAATCTTTACTCTTTTCAGGTAAGTCCACAATGAACAATTAGTAGTTAACACAGATAATAAAAGATCTTACAGAGTAAGTACAATATTTTCATCATCCATTCCTAAATTTCCAAAGACTGATGTTAGCATGTATCGCGGATGTCTATGGGCGACAGTATACACTTACCACGGGTATCCACGTATCCACGTACCAGTATCCACGGGGGTGACAGGTGGACTGTGTTTACGTCTGCAACTTCTTTTCTACAAAAGAAACTGATTTATTCGCGCCGAATCATCAAAGAAACTCAGCTGGTACACATATCGCTAATCCATTTCTATTGAAGTACATAAACAGAAGAAAGGTAACACTACGAGGTGGAATGAACAATAAAAGTAGATAATGTATACGAATGACGCCCTCGCCCCTAATCCGGGCACACCGATGCGGGCGTGTACCCGACCGCTTTGTTTGGATTTGTTACCGATAATTCTGAAATGAGGATAGCATTTATTTTTGCTCTTAAGATCTTCTGAATGAGGGGTTTAAACTTATTAACTAATTAAAGGGTTTATTTAAGGGTTTAAATCGAAATATTACTTGAAGACGTCTATTTTTACGCAATATGCAATGCGACCGGCCCTTTCAGTAGCCACTGCCGGGAGCAAACCTCTTCATGCACATCGTCTTGTGCAAGAGGAATGTATGGCCTCAAAACGCCACGCTGGTATAGTTCCTCAGGTCTTTTGGTAACTGATTTGTTATCTCTTACGTCGTCGCCTTTTACGATACCCACGGCAATAGATGGGATGGTGTTATTCTATTGCCGGTCGACACCACACGGTGCAAATATCCTTGAAATGTAGAGAATTGTAAATCGTGAAACAGTCCGAAGAGCATTTCTCGACAATTGTTATGTTCGCGACGACCGGCTCATAATTTGTACATAGCATATAAGTTTATAAATATATAATGTATAACTATAGGTTAAGTACAAATATAGTTGATCCAAAACAGTAGGTTAAGGTAGGATACTAAAGTTAAATTATCTTTGCTAGTTCGTTCCATACAGACAGTTATTTCATTCATTGTAAAGGGATGTTGGAGTTGAACAAAGGACGAGAAAGCGTGTAAAAAACTAACGGTTTACGCTTCCCCGCTATAAACATTGAACAGATAAAGGACAAGAAATTGTATAACAAACTAACAGCTTACGCAATTCCGCTATTAACATTAACGAGACAAAGGACGAGAAAGCGCATTCCGACCTAACGGTTTACACATCTTCACTGTTGACATTGAAAAGACAAAGGAAGAGAAATTGCATACCAGACGAACGGCTTGCACATGTGCACCGTAACGGGCACGTAGGCCGAAAACAGTGCACTATTGGTCGTCGTAACAATAGAAACGCCCAACTCCAGCGTCTCTCATTGTATCAATATAAATAAGGGCGAATCCCAGCCCACAGCAGTCTGTTCCTGGCTGAGCGCCTTCTGCGCTCGCCCTACATCAATCACGATCGGTGACTCTTAAAAGGCCACAAGGCCACAAGAACTTAGACCTACACGATGTTAAGGCAATCAAAGTTTTTTAGCATGTGGGAGTCCGGCACTACCTGGTACCACCTAGACTAGCCTAGCTAGACTAGATGGTACCAGGTGACCATGCAGGGTTTTCCTTGATTGTCTTTCCTAACATAAAAAAAAAAAAAAACTACAGCAGTCGACTCGTAGTCACCACAGTAAACGCATGTCTAACAAATAACAACTAACAATAACAAATAACAAAGTCTAACATGTCTAATCTTAAGTCTGTACTGAATATAAATCGCAAGAGTGGTTCACTGCGTTTTTTCTTTCTTCACAATCCCAGCACAACACAGTGCGGGTAATACAAGCCCGCACATGTTATGACAGTAGAAAGTATATTTTTTTATAGAACGAAGGTGGCAGTTGAGGAGACAGTCCACCTGGTGGTGAGTGTAAAATGTCTGCGATTCGTGGCGACATTAGACATAACCAGAATGGCAAATGTTATCAAATGCCCGGATGCCCACCTACCTTTGGGGATTTAGGAGTGAATTTGGAGAAAGGGTTGGGAACATGTGGAGGGATAGAATGGGAATGGGCCCTGGCATATCTCGCTCACTACCGAAACACGTACGTACATTGGGCAGTAGGATAAAGTGGAAAACACAACATATTTTACGGTAGTATTCTGTGAGAGAGCGGTAACTTGGTGCCCAACGCCTGTGGGATTGCACATGTAACTCCCCCACCACCACCACCCCCCTCCTAAAATGAAAATCGCCAAGGATTACTAGAATTAGAATTGCGTTACTTTTTGGAAGATTCATAGAAGCCATAATTCGGACTACAACACGATTTCTAGATCCGGTACAGTCGTCTGAATAAATCAATTACAGTTATCACGGGCAGCCTACTCCGTTATGCAAATTATTCCGTTACGTACCGCCCACACGACGCCGGCATATTGCATTTGTTTGGCGTTAATGCCATTTGGTACCGGCGTGGACAACAATAAATATCGTTTCAAATTGCTACAATATTCGGATATACCATACCAAGGGTAATAATGATTTTGGACGACTGCTAAGCTCTATTCTCTTGAGCCACACACACGAGTACCGTATATATACCATCAGCCTGTGTCTCTTCACTACCTGGATATAGGCCTCTCCCAAGGACCACACACGGTCTTCAGCTCATCTCATCCAACCACTACCGACGACTTTCTTCAAGTTTGACAACCACCCGGTACGCGGTCTCCATTCGATGTCTCATATACCCCCCCATCGGTTCCTCAACAGATATAGCCTGCTACTTCATCTTGCTGATTCTTTGAGGTATTTATCTAACTTCGGATTTTGTACAGCAAAGAGATTCCGAACACGGGGCTTTCCATCGTTTGCTGAGCGACTTTAAACTTGTGCACCTTAGAACCTTTGAACTTTAGAGACCACGTTTTGGCACCATACGTGCAAGACGCAGTGATTGAGTCTTTCGTCTTCAAACGTTGCCGTATAGACGACGAAAAGAGTTGAAGCATTTTCCCGAATAGGTTCTTCGGAACATTCGAGACCCTATTTGAGTATGACAATGGATAAATATGATGGCATGTCGCGGGGATATGCGTATAAATGCCAATATGACAACATGTATGACCTAGTTACAAAAGACTATATGACATGACATATCGACTGTATGACATACCTACTCATTACGTTCTCGGCTGTAATTAGAGGGCCGAACTTAATTACAGGGGCTCGGGCTGTGCTGCCATCAATATCAAATGTATGGCCGAACCGGTGTGATCAATTTGACTGTATTTGAAATGTACAATAATTTTGTACATTCTACATTAAAATACACACGGTAATAGGTACCCTCCTAACTAGTAGCACTATTTCACTAATACATTAAAAACTGTAATAAAAACCGAACTGTATTTACTCGACTAAACCTTCAACTGACTGAAGCCCTCGACAAATTACACATTCGCCACATTACAAAAATCATAAAAATGCACTTAGGCAAAGAGTAACTAATCTTATTAAAATATTACCCCATGTTTACTGTTTTAGTAAGATTCAAGATTTCCTTTTTTTAATTAACTGACCGTTGCAAGTCATCCAATTTGTCTAAGCAATATTTTTTAAAACATACGGAAAATATGGATTAGCGCCTGTCAACAACCTTTTTTAATCTCCCCAACTATTTACCTACTGTTTTTTTTTATTGTATTACTAAGGCCCATCCATTCATTACATGCTGCTTGGAACTCCGAAGGTATTTTGAGAGAACGCACCACGTGGACGTTTCCCTTACGTGACTTTAAACTGATCTAAATTGACGATTCACGTGTAATGGTCAAGTTAAATGTTGGAATTATTTATTAATTATACCGGCGTGGAAACTTTTCCATCTGTCAGTTTTTGTTATCTAGAATTTGGTCTCGGGAAAGGCCCAGAAGAATACTATAGAGATTAACGCCAACAGATAGACAAAGAGACAATTTTTTGGGTTTAGCTCCTACATATAGACAAAAAAACAAACTCGGTCTCTCTTTATAATCATAATATGTATGTGAGAGTCCAATCAAAAGGCGATATTAGAGTTAATAGACAAATTTGGAAACTAGAATAGATGTCTGAATAGATGTCATCCCAAAACCCACGAAGACAACAAGTTAGACAAGGATTGTTCCGAGAAAAAACGCCAAATTTCAAAGTCACAAAGTGGGAACATTTCGAGAAAATCCATTAATCTAATAAAACACTATACCTAATTTCTTCACGCAACTTCAGAATAATGTGAATATCTCGGAACTAGATTCCACGTAAAGCTATATTTTTTCACCAAAATGTGTATTTCTTTAAAACTTTAATCTCACAAACATCGCTCCCGTAGCCATGTGTATAGGTACAGTTAATCGGATATATCCGCTGGAAACCGCTTCGAATCGGCCCGTTCCAGTTCGATCCGGATGTCGAGATTTAGTATTTGGCGCAATTATTGTATTGGGTTTTATCTGCAAGATAAAACTCATATGTAGGTTCACATTTCAATGGGTTTATTTTGCTAAGGATATACTCGTATTTACGTATATTTTTCTGTACTTTGCGGGTTAGGGATCCGATTCACCAAACAACTAAAAAGGACTCCCTGACCTAACTCATAGAATCAACACGCTGAAGTGTTTGACAATGGACAGCTCATATTTCCCGCAGGACCGACAGCCGATGAAGTACACCAGTCCTCGAATGGAGATCATGCACCGGGAATTTATTTAAAATTTATACAAAATCAAAATTGCTACCTACACATTCATTTTAATATATGTACATACATACATACAAACATTCTTATTGATCAATTCAATTTTTCAGCGCTCAGTAATTAATAGTAATGATACTCGAGTGATCTAACACCAATGTTTGGTCGCGATCGGCGGCACGCGTAAATAGGAGCGAATATCACGCGTCCATAACTGAAAAACAGACGGAGGGTTAATCAAGCAGTAGCACTTTTAAAACAGATTTAGAATTTTTGCTAATAAATGAATGAATGTATAGTTTATTTAATTGAATCTTCCGGGCTACTTGGCCGAGGTCTTCTGGAATCTCTTCTCTTTCTTCCAAACGTTTCGTCAACAACTGCGGTTGACATCTTCAGTGGCGACTGCGTTCACTTCCGGAGAGATGTTATCTCTTCGGCTTCTCGAGTGCAACTGACTCGACGACTGTGGCGCACCGGTATTTATAATGGGCGAGGGTAGTTGTGATTGTGTGTGTACCGACGCACCGATATTTATAGTGGGTGAGGGTAGTTGTGATTGTGTGTGTATCGACGCACCTACACTCCACTATAGTTTATTTGTTACAAAACGACATACACAACATTTGGTTTGAAGTAGCTGAAATTTAAAAAAGAAATATGTCGAGGCGTTACAATTGTTAAGTGCTTACAATAAGTGCTCACAAATATTTCCTTTTTTCTTTCATCATTTTCGTCGTTGTCTTTATATTTTCTTCTTCCATTGTCATTTCATTTCGATCACCGCACTGTCACCTGATTGTGTGTATACCTCTTTTATATTGTAAATCAGAGTCTGAACGAGTAAAATTAAAGATTTTTGTATACCTTTTATTTCCACTCGACGTTTCGGCGCGGGTCACATACATGAAATGGAAAAGTGAGAACTTTGGTAAACAAAAATCCTTAATTTTACAATTTAAAATATCTGTATCTACAACGCGAAAATTTAAAAAACTGTATACCACTTAGTGAGAAATGCTCAAAGATAGTGACTATATTTATTTTAATGTGCTGTTTAAATGTAAATGTTTTAAGAAACAAAAAATATTATTATTATTGTTATTTATTGTTAATGTTTGCTGTTCTGTGTCTGTCTCCTTTAATAAAACAACAACAAGTAACAATGTAATAAACGTTGGTGGAGGGTAGATTTTTAAGTGGACTGTAATTTTGGGGTTTTATTTATTATTTTTGATTAATTGCCGTAGCCGTACAATAATAAAGCTTCACTGACCTGAAAGCTGTCTGGTGCACCGAAGTCTTCTGCCGGCGCCGGCCCTTGGTTCTCCTGTGTTGGCACTTACAAGACACTAATGCACGCACAATAAGGAATTTGGCGTAATAAAATGGAAGATTGAATATAGCGTTGCGGGAAATTATATTTTAATTATATTAGCGGTAATTTATGTAACTTCTCGGTAGGAAGTTTTGCGTATGTTGTCTAGCCGAACGTCTCCGCGATACCTCCGCGATGCAACTGTCGCGTCGTCGTTCACAACGACATCTGTCTATATTTTTAACACCTCATTGAGACTTGCTAATAAATCAATGAAGCTAGTTCTTGACAAGCGGCGGCAATCAATCGCTCGTCCAGTTGGTATGAAATTATTTCTAGTAACAACAGAATTGACACCTACGTAGCTCGGCATTGCTGGGACTCGTGAAGCAGACAGCGACACTAATACTCTGCTGGAGCCACTAGTGACGTTGCGGACGTACGTACAGAGAACTGAGACATCACGGGAGGCAAACATGATTTTATTAGAGATAATGTTAATTAAAAAGTGCGTGTCATAGATAAATACTTATATATGTATAATATGTATTGCGAAAAATAACAAAGAACAAAACTATGATTTCAAACCTTAGCATATTCACCATAATCGAAGTGTCAAAGATGATAAAGTATGAATAATAGCATCGCTGTCATGACCCATGAAAAGTCCTTAATTGAACTGCATTAACACCTAAAAATCTTATTAGTCTTAGCAGTGAAAATATTGAATTGAAAACCCGTATTCCACCCAACACCCAAGTTTTTGCATAAAAACTAGTAGAGGAGACCCTTCGGTACATTCGTGCCACCAAACATTTGCCGCCTGCGTGTGAAAATGTCATAAATCATTTTTTTCTCATGAAACAGCCTTTGCTGATCCTCTTTCTATGATTTTCCAATGCTGGCCATATCCATATGTAATCTCTTTTTATAAATAAAACGAAAAGTTTTTTGTATTATTTCTTAATATTGTAATTATTTCTTAATTCGTTTTCTATATTATAGACGTATAGACTATAGACGTTTTTTTATTCGATGTTTCGGCACGGGTTACACTAGCCGTGGTCACGAGTTGACTGAAGAGGCGGATAGTCCAAGATGCGAGCCGGGATCCTGGATGAGATAATATTTTTTGTTGGTGTATATTATTATATTTAATATTATTATTTAGTTTGTTGTTGAATTTACTTACTGGCTCTACTTTCGAGTGAAAGCCGGATGGAGGGTTATAAAATAAAAAAAAAAATCAGAAGGGATATTTGGAGGAAAAAGTGAAAGGCGACGAGAGTGACTTCGACTGGAGCTCAGGTCTTGGCGCGGTCTCAAATTGTTCAAGTCTCTAATTAGGTGGTAGTATTTAAATTTTTAAACAGTTATTATGTAGTACATTATTATTGTGGTAGTAGATTATAATTGTGCATCGTATGTTACAAAAGATGTAACAAAATTAATTATTATATTTGTTTTAAATTTTAAGTTCTTTTTTTGTATAGGTTAGTGGGCGGACGAGCAAGCGGTCCCACGTGATGGTAAGTGTTACCGCCGCCCATGGACACCTGCAACACCAGGGGGTATGCGGGCGCGCCGCCGACCTTGCAAAATATAAATAAAAATATAATATAAATATAAATAATAATTCTATTTTAAAATAAAATAATTTATTTATTTAAAAATAACAGACAGTTATAAAGTATATACATTACAGTTATGAAAAGCACTGAGTACATTTTTTATACCGTACATTATGTATAACGATTTCTTTAAGAATTCCACAGCATACCTGCTCATAACACATATATGTCTTAGCAATCTAATGTGTAAGTATAGTGTTAATACATATATGTGTTAAATATAAGCTTTGTTCGCGGTAAGGATTCAGAACTAATTCGGAACTAGTACTGAACTAATTTGGAATCGTAGTAGAGCGCATGCGCGGTTATAAACCGATTCGTGATTTTTATTTCCGCGAACGATTTCGGAACCAAACTGCGTACGATCTACTGTCATCGGCAGTGTTACCAACTCTCAAAAATATTTATCCCTAAAGCTTAAGTCAAAAACCCCCAAAATCGCCCCAATTACTTAGAAATCCCCCTAAAAAAATATATAATAAAAGAAAAAATATAAATTACTAAAATGCAATGAAATTTCTTTACCTTTTAAATCTGGATCTGTTTCCCAAATCTACGTGTACTTCTGACTGTACATTTTTTTATTTTTAGTTTCTTTAGGCATCATTAACAAATTGCTTGTCGGCACAGCAGTACAACAACAAAATCGAATTAAACAAGTAAACAATAATCAACGTACATATGTATTTCCAGTAAGCATAGGCACAATAACCACCAGTCACCACAGAGTAGTTGTAATACATTTGTACTAGATGTCGTTAAGTCGCTAGGTCAACAAATAAATATGATTAGCTATTATAGTTTGGATTGTCCCAGGGCCTATACTTTCACATAATATATGAAAAATATATATTCAAAAAAATATATGAAGAGTCAAAAAATCCCTAAAAATACCCCTAAAAATATAAAACCCCTAAAAAAAACCCATCCCACTTATTAAGTGGACACACCAAAACACATTACTCTTATTAGAGTATTATATAAACTTATTTATATAAACAACAAACAAAACTAACCATATTTTATTTAACCCTTAATAAATTAATAAAATTTATATTTTTAACCAGTTTATTAGTTTCTAACCAACTGAATATAGCCGCAGCATGTACTTATGTCAAATGTCGTCGGACTGCGCATGTCTGGAACTACGATTCTTGCCAAAGTTATAGAACTGATAGAACTAATTCTGAACCGATCCTGAATCGAGTTCGACGGTTCCGCGAACACAGAACTGTAACTAGAAATTCTGAACTGTGTGTTCCGCGAACGGCATTATTTGAACTGCGCATGCGTATAGTTCCGAATCAGTTCTGAATCCTTACCGCGAACGAAGCTATAGATAATACTTCGAAAAGCAATAAAACAACTTCCATCTATAAATCCGATTACATTTTTAAGATTCCAAAAACTTTCAGTGTCACCCACGTAAAGAGGATATAAATATGTAAGTGACCTGGCAGTTATATTTCTTCAATTCTCTCCAAAGATTGTCTGGAATAGACCCTTTTCTAAATCTCCAAAGGTAGGCGGGGCATTCATGAACGTGCCAACGTTTGTCGCGACATTATCAACGGGCGACAGTATCAACTCACTACCAGCTGGACTCTCTGCTTTCGCCTTCTTTCTATAAAAAGACCCTCTTTTGTATACTGTTTTGATGTTATGTAACGTTAGATATCGATATTGTGTGGTATAAAATGAAGAATAGATTCTTTCTTACTTTATTTATCTGCCAGAAATCACTGAAGACTAAAAATATTTAGGTGCGTAAAAAACTAAATAGGTAATCCATATTGCAGTATTTTTCTACTTAAAATCTAGCTACACATCAGAAAATTGGTTAGATCTTGTTTACTAATCTATTTTTTGTTTTTTTTTTAAGTTAAGCGTTTTTTGTTTAAGTACCAAAATTTCTCGGCTTCAATTACTTTTTCTTTTAATCCTATCAATGGAAAACTCTGTTTAAGTAACAAATTTTAGGGTAGTAACAAAATCCGAAACAAAACAGCCCCCGTATACATCAAGGTAACGCGGTAACTTTGGGTAATTACCAATTGTTGCCAACTTTTATGACTCATTAAAGATAATTTTCTTCGTTATTTACTAACTTTAATGGAGAAACTAGATGGGGAAATATTGTTTTTGTAGACGGCCAACCCGTTGAAGGAATAATTTTCTTTATTATTGGGGTTCCGCGGACAAGGAACTCCGATAATCTCGAGGGCTTGTTTACCATACATCTACACATCTATACATGTAGGTACATCTATACATCTGCATACATATAGATTGTATATGTATATATATATGTGCTTGTACATACTAGATGCGTTAAACAAGCACTGTAGGGCAGGCACGTTAGAGTCTAATAGTGTTCTATGTTCGGTAGCTCTCGAATTATTTAATTCATATGCGTTTTGAAAATGGAACATTCTTATTTTTAGTACTTAAGTTTCAAATTTGACGTTTCAATGAACCCCTCCTCATCTGCTTCACCCCTCCCGCCACCCCCCTAGAAGTTGCCAGCCAGTTTCTTTGTTAAGAATTAATTTACAATCATGTACTATTTTGGATTTTCGAAATCATTAGTTATAAGTTTGTAGTATTGGATTTACAGTTGATACATAGACGAACATAAAATATTTTTATTGATACAGAGACAGACTCTGTAACAGAGATCGCTTTTACACTTTTACTTTTGGTTTACACTATCGATATGTAATACATTCATGCTACAAATAATCTTAATTGGTTTCCCATTTTCAAAATATGTGTAATGCAGAAAATATCTTAATGTTATTGTCGTTTATAAGCCGATATCGGTATCTTTTCCTTATTAATATGTTACTTGAGGAAATACTTATTATTTTTATGGCGTTATTACTGACCATTTTCGGCAATGTGTCGTATCGTTAACTATGGTGCTTGTTAATAAATACCTTATGTATTTTATACCTTATATTTATTTATAAATTATTGTTTATAAATCAGGTCAGCGGCGCGGCGTACCCGCATGTCTCCTGGTGTTGCAGTTGTCATTGGGCGACGCTAACCATTTACCATCACGCGGGACCGCTTGCTAAACTGCCCGTAGTTTTTTTTTATAGAAAAAAGGCGGCAGACGAGCATACAGTCCACCTGATGGTAAGTAGATACTGTCGTCCGTAGACATCCGCGATACATGCCAACATCAGTTCAGAATGACAAACGTTGGCACGCCTCCGGATGCATTGCCTACCTTTGTAGATTAAGGAATGGCTTGGGAAAATGGAGAGGGAGAGGATAGGATGGGAATGGGCTCTGGCATATCTCACTCACCACCCAAATACGTACGTACATTGGGGAAATACGATAAAGTGGGAAATGCAGTACATTTCAAGGTAATCTTCTGTGAGAGAGGGGTATCGTGGCCAGTAGAGTGCGTCCAGCGGCTGTGGGAATGCAGCATGCACTCTCCCCCTACTAAAAGGTCAATAGTATACCAACCAATAGGGTGTTTCCGACCATAATCCACCACAAGCCCATCCCATGAATATTGATGTACTCGTATATATATTTTTTAATTCACAAAAGCATGAGAGTTTCCTCGTGATGTTTTCGTTCACCGCCGAGCTAGTGATAAACTTATCAGTACCTACTTAAGTAGATACTCAGTTTTCTTAGGTTTTCGCGATTACTATACATTGCAATTAAACAACTTTTAACGGTTTAAATCGCGTATATTTGACATGATTTATATCCCGACGTTTCGAACACTTTGCAGTGGACGTGGTCACGGGGTGACTAATTGATTTTATTTGTCACTTGAGTTATTAAGAAATTATTACTACCGTCTGAAATTTTTTTTTTTTTTTTTTTCTTTTTTGAACTACCGGAATTTTTTCAATTTTTTGAACTTGAAATTTCAGACGGTAGTAATAATTTCTTAATAACTCAAGTGACAAATAAAATCAATTAGTCACCCCGTGACCACGTCCACTGCAAAGTGTTCGAAACGTCGGGATATAAATCATGTCAAATATACGCGATTTAAACCGTTAAAAGTTGTTTAATTGCAATAGATACTCAGTTGTATAGTCCGATAATTTGAACTCGCGACCTCACGAATGAGAGTCGAGAATAAATATCCCTTGGTTTTGCTACTCATTATCTGACTTTACGCTACTTAAATGAAGTAATACTTACGCTACTTACGCTAATACTTCACTCACTTTAGACTTTAGATAGACTTATTAAGACTTTTTACTGAATTTAGATAGATGGATATACTTTATTGTACACAACAACATACAGAAGAAAAACACAAAAATAGAAGTAATTAGAAATATAATCAACGGTCTTATCGCAAAAGCAATTTCTTCCAGGCAACTTTTGGGTGGTAAGAAGTCTGTAGTCTGTAGAGATATAGTCTCTAAATAAATACATAGGTACATACCTACATTGACTTTACTGTTGTTTCAAATAATTCTTCAAAAACTCCACCGTAATCAAAACAACAGTACCTACCCCAAAACCATTAAAAATTACATCCTTTATTATAAGCACATTGAAATGTATAAGTCGATGTGTTTGCTCACTGTACCTGTATACCTTTTGTACTATTTAAGTATTTCCGAGTATTTTTGGGCCTATCCGCCCACGAGCGGAAAATTGTCGCGGAAAAGTTTTCATATAAATTGGCAGTTGCTATGGTAATCAAATATTTCCTCCTATTTGGCTGCGTGTGATTGTTTTGTGGTTTAATAGTGATAGTTTATTAAACTTCAAAGTGTTTTTTGTGCGTGGTGTTGTAATAATCAAATAAACGCGTGAGACTGCGTTTTTCGTGTGCTTCCAAGGAGTCCTCTTCTGTCCTCACTAAACCCACTATCGCTTTACTGAGCGACTCCTAACTTACTGCGACAAGACTGGACATAAATAGGATACGTTTTAGTATTTAAAATTGCTTATTACGACGGAAACTTAACACTGGCAGAATGTGCTAATTGCACCATTGCCACAAAAAAATACAAGTGTCTTATGTTCTAGCAGTGTGCGTGTTATCTCATGAACTTTTAATAAAATAGGACAGTACAAAATTAATCAAAAAAGATTTATACAATATTAAATTGAAAGAATAAATATGTATGTCAATTATTAACAATTGACGTCAATTATAAAAATGTAGAGAAATTAAGAAATGTCATCAGTGTTGATGGATTAACTTATCACCGATATAGCTTATTATAGAATATATATGGAATTATCATGTAGACTTGGCAGTGGGCTGGTGATATTTGCCGCGGGAATGATAACCGATGGGGTAGAAGAGTGAGTGGAGACCACATACCGAGAAGCGCAGCAGTGTGGGACTCCGAAGATGAGAAGAACCGAAGATCGTGTGTGGTGGCGAGATTTCGAAGAAGCCTATATCCAACAGTGGAAAGTCATAGACTGATGGTATGGTACGAGTATATCCAACGGGCTATTCCGTATATCGCTAACGGTACATCCCCCCTGAATGGGAAAAGGGGAAGATTTTCCACTGTCCCCTAGCACTAGTAGGAATTATATGGAAATTATATTTCCACTTATCCCTATTGCGAGAATGTACTCCACCCAATATAAAAGAAAACCTTAGATATATTTTTTATTTTTATTTACCTTTATCACTCCTGGACTGATCCGTAAAATTTCTCTCATATGTACGTGTGGATTATGATACATAAAAACTTCAATGAAATCTCAAAGTCTGTTTTGTGTATTTGATTGTTACTTTATTGATAAGCGACTGTGTGATTTCTGAATAAATAAATAAATAAAAAAACATTCTTTTGCTAAAGTATATTAAAAAGGGCACTCTTATATGTTGGAAAAATCACTCGCAAATATTCCATTACAGAAATATATTGAAATAAGAGAGTGTTAGAAAGGGTATCTTAACCGTAATATGTATGTGTGAGTACACTCGCCCTCAAATAACAAAGCAAAAATCCTAGTCGTACAGACGGATCGGAAATTAAATGTCAATTTGATGACACGCTATATTTGGCACGTTTGGGCTGTGGTGTAAGATACAAGCGATAGATGAGAAGTTTACAATGACTTTTCAAGTTAAAACATTTACACTGCTTTAGATGATAATTAAGAGAGGGGGATGGCTGAAGCGGATTTCAATCTATTTTACAATTTATTGGTATCTCGGCAGCGAGCGATGCAACTTCTTTCCGAGATAGGGACAGTTGTACTTCGAGCGGCTAATTTGAGAAAATCGAGGTAACGTATTCCCCTGTCTTCTGAAAATGGATCGATTTTTTTTTTACTTGCATTAAAGAATAGTTTCTATATGTCGGTACGTTTTGCTTCTTTAAATAATTTGCACACTTGGCATCTTTGTGGCAGCTATTTAACGGCCATTTTTTTTTAATTTTGCAGCGTCAAAGCTCCTATAAGAAACGATTAATCAAAAAAATTTAAATGTAGCAACATGCTCAAGGTTGATATCTGTAACATATTAAAAAATATTTGCCCTAATGCCAGAATTCAGGGAGAAAACAGGTAGGCCTACCTTTGTATGGACAAGACGCCGCTGTCGTCTCCTCTTAAGCTGAAGTCGGTTTTTCCTGTTATAACCTATATTTCATTCTTTTTTCTTTTGGCGCAGAACCCTTTGTGGGTCTTGATTTCTCCCACTACCCTGTCCACCTCCAGCTGTCTCTGTACCTTGATTCATACAAATATATTAATATTCCTCGTCCATATTTCTTCCTCTTTTTCTATCCTACTCGTATCTTCTTTAGATCTTCTTCAACGCTTAGGTGTCCCTTCCCTATGTCTGGCTCTTGATATTTTTTGCAGTGGAGTCTATTTTATTTTTATTTTATTTTATAGATTAGTGGGCGGACGAGCAAGCGGTCCCACGTGATGGTAAGTGTTACAGCCGCCCATGGACACCTGCAACACCAGGGAGTATGCGGGCGCGCCGCTGACCTTGCAAAATCCTATCCACAGCTCTCTTGAAGAACCCCATATCGTAGCTTAATGGAAAGACCTCTTCAGGCAGTTCGTTCAGCCTACGGGTTCGCGGTATAAAATATTTTTTGGACCGAACAGTGCGTGACACCTCCGTATCGAGGAAATTCGGATGGACCGCACTTCTGTGACGGTAGGTGCGGTTGTAGAAACTCGAGGTGGGAATTATATTAAACAGTTCTTCAGAGCATTCCCCATTGTAGAGGCGGTAGAGCACACAGAGAGACGCAACGTCTCTCCGAATGCTGAGGGATTCTAAATCGCCCGTGAGAGTGGGATCGTCGACAATACGAACAGCACGTTGTTAGATGGAGTCAAGTGGGTCCAATTGGTATTTCGGTGCGCCGGCCCAGAGATGAGATGAGAATCTTTTTTCTTTTACATCCCTATCGTCTAACCTAACCTAATCCGTTTGCATATTACGATTACGATGACTTATCCGATACATCCATCTAAATCTACTTACATACACACTGCTTACCTACCACCTACTACATACTACATATCTATCTGATTCCATGACGATCATTTCCTAATAAATTAGTTCTTCAAATTCAATATACATTCTTGTATGATAACTTCTTTCATCTTCATTAACTGAACCGATTACGACCGAAAGAATTCTAGACCTATCAACAATGAAAATAAGTACAGATTGCCAGCTCTGTGATTAGGGCATTCAACTGGAACATGTTATGGTCCAATGACTCTTGAAACGCCATTAGGGTTAGCACAAAAATTTAGCGATTCCAAAAAAGGGTCATGTTATGAAGTTAAATTTTTAATGTGTTACTTTATATGTTATAACAATTATAATTATGTTATATTTATGGCACATGATTTTAATCACCGACTCAAACACGCTTCCGCTATCGCTCATGCCTTTCACCATTTTTTGACGTGGGTTTCAGATAACCCGTGTTACTCGCAGTGACTGTTTATGTTGTGAGCTAATGTAGGCTTTATGGTGCTTAGGTTTTATTGCAGTCGTGGTAATGTTTTACTGCAAGGCATCTTAACCGCCAGTGTATACCGCCAGTGTATAATCTCAACGGTGTAGAACTGAAAATAGTTGAAAATTTTAAATATTTAGGACACATTATCTCGGGTAACATGATGAAAATATTGAGAGGCGGAGATGTTTGGCAATGAAATGTAATATGATAATTGGAAGGTTTCGCAAGTGCAGCATGTAAGTTGAAAATGCTCTGTTTCGTGCATACTGTCAAACATTTTACACATGTAGCTTATGGGTTAATTTCACGAAAAAGGCGTTTAATCCAATTAGAGTACAATATAATAATGTGTATAGAATGCTTATGAAACATCCTCCTTTCTGCAGCGCATTCCAAATGTTTGCCGACGAACACATTGATAAAATTTATATTGTATATTACGAAAGAGAATTGTGTCATTTAGAAGGAGATTAGAGGCTATTGAAAATAAAACAATTCGATATATACAGGGCATCCCATTTCGATAGAACATGAAGGGAAAGTACTTTATTTTATCTTCATTTTATTATTAAAAATAAGTAGAACTGCATTCAAAGATTTATGAAAAAATCTCCTGTCTGAACCGGGAATCGAACCTTAACATTCAACTTAAAATTTTGTTCAGCAAAATAAACAGACTTTCCCGTACTTCTAACAATATCGGCATTATTTCTAACAATATTTCATAGATAACTACTTTCATTATTTACCCACTTAAGGAATATGATTTCCTTGTTACTATGTGCATGATAAAAATGATAAATAGATAAGTAAATACTAGTACTTGTGTGCATCTGTGTTGTGATCTAAGACGTTTAATATTTTAAAAAAAGAACGTTGCTGATGATGGTTGAATAACGCGCTTAAAAAAATAATTAATTTGAAAATGGAATAGACGCTTATGTTATTTAGAAAGAATTGGTCTTTATGATTGAGCCTTTCGATCGATACAGATATTTTTTTTTTCACATTTCGCCGGTTCGATTCCCGGTTCAGACAGGAGACTTTTCAAAAACCTTCGATTGCAGTTCTACTTATTTTTAAAAATAAAATTAAGTCTCCATTAAGTGAAATTTCCTATCTGCAATATTTAAAGTACTTTCCCTTCATGTTGCATTGAAATGGGTCGCTCTGTATATATACAGGTAGGTAGTATCCGTAATTAATTCAGTTCATAAGAAATGGTACAATATGCTGAATTGTGACAATTCAAGTGAATTATTATAATCATTTAATGAAGTGTTGGCCAACCTTTCTTTACCAGCAACAAACTTTTAAGTTGGATTTTATCGACGTATTAGAAACTACACACCAGGAGATAACAAATATTACATATATTTTATATAATATAGCATATATATTTATTAACATAGGTCGCTATACGAGTATATTTTATATACATAATTTTTTATTTAATAAACTTTATTGCACTTTATGGTACTAAAGGCGAGCTTAATGCCTTAAGCCTTAAGGCATTATTTACCAGCTAACTTTTGGGTAAAAGAAGTTCCACGGGAAAATCACAACTGAAAGATGGTTTGTATTTCCTATGACCCCATTATAACCCCGCATTACATGGAAGGAGGAATCCAATGTACTGCGAGTGATCTCATTTGGGTTCATCCCCCGACGATGTCAATTTACTCTTTTTGGCGGGAAAATACACTCTCGGTGGGAAAAACGCGAGAAATCGTGTTATTACGGGTGGGTTGAAAGACATTTGTGTATCCTTAATATGGATTCTGTAAGTTCCGGAAAAATAAGATTTATTCAATTGCCTTTGCTACTGGTATCTAGGTCAATCTATGTAGTTGCATCATTTGTTTCGGGGTTTTTCGCAGTAAAAATACTATGACGAGGAAGAAACATTGTTTCTGGACTTTTTGGCGAGAATTCGAGAAGTGAAGTTGAGTTTTGTTTGATTATTGTAAAAATTGTATATTAGACGTTTTGTAGATTAATAGTGATAGTTTATTAAAGTTCAGAGTGTCTTTCGTGCGTGGTGTTTGTGATAATTAACTAAAAGCGTGGGATTGCGTTTTTCGTGTGCTTCCGAGGAGTCCTCGTCTGTCCTCAGTAAACCTACTATCGCTTTACTGAGCGGCTCCTGAGTTACTTCGACGGGACTGGATATTGACAGGATACGTTTTAGACTTTGAAATTGTTTATTACGAAGAAAACTTGACACTGGCAGAATGTGGTAATTGCATTATTGCCGTATATGAAGAAAAAAAAACATTGCTTCTTTCGATCTGTGAGGTAGGTACTCGCAAACATTCGCATTACTAACACAGAAGGCTTTGCTGTAGTGCAGTTGGCAAATCCTCATGGATCGAATAATAGCCAGCAAGCATTTTACGTTTGGAGTGGATTTGAATTTGGTTACAAATAGCCGCTAGTTTCAGTTTGAATTTAGTAGCAAGAAGTTCGGACAGTACCCGAAACAGTATTGTTGCAAGGTGACCTGTCCATTGTCACTTCGGTGCTTTAGCAACGACTTTAAAAGGAATATTCTAGTTATATTATTATATTCTATTATTATGTTTACATAAGCAACTCTTATTAAAGAGAAATAATTACATGAGCATAAGAAGATACAGCAGGATACTGCTCGATGTCAACGGGCGGCGGTGACCATTTATCATCATGTGGCCTGCTCGCTCGTCTGCCACATATTCTATAAAAAACATACTGAATGAGCACCAAATCGATGGTAGCAAAGGTAGGTTAGATTTAGGTTCTCTGGTGAGAATAAAGATCGGACTTCGTCGATTTGATAAAGACCTTCTTAATAATCTAAACTTATTTACTTCAGTTATTCAAAAATATGTTGTTTTGTTGATCACGATTTGTTACTTGTTAGCAACACTGGTCGAAGCAGACTGAAAGAGCAGCGCGAGAAGTAGGAGCTTATCGCCAACCTCGGTTAACGATTCCTCTATATCTGTGGTCTAAGCCTAGAAGGTCCCACTACAGAACACGGAGGTCCCTTTGCAACCGCGAGGGAGTTTCTGGTCACAATTAACAAAACGCGAACCCAGTGCGGATTGGTGAATATTAAGATAAATAAATTCATAGTCGGTGAATGAGACGAGCGTAAGATTGTGCGCCTAGTGGCTAACATTGGCAAAAGTTTATGTACTCGTATATCCAGCATTGAGGAGACATAGCCGGGTAGTAACTTTATATAATTGTTTTACTCGTATTAAGACAAAATTCAAGCGGATTTTCACACGATTATTTCTCCTCATGTCGGAGTTATTACTAACAAGTCTGATCTTAAATAAAAACTAATGTTACGAACCGGGGTTTGAACTTCTTTTAATGAAACCGGCGTTTGAACTTTTTTTATTGAAACCGGGGTTTGAACTTCTTTTATTGAAACCGGGGTTTGAACTTCTTTTATTGAAACCGGGGTTTGAACTTCTTTTATTGAAACCGGGGTTTGAACTTCTTATATTGAAACCGGGGTTTGAACTTCTTTTATTGAGACTGGGGTTTGAACCGCCATCCATTTAGTAGTTTTGGCGTATTGCTCGGAGAGAAGAAAGTTTATATTTTAATTCTCCACGTCTAATAGTCGGTTAAAACTGATTTTATTTTTAAAATATTTAGTATTTATTGCTTTGTTCAAATACAAGCCCTTACCTAAATGTACATAGATATCATATGATACCTACATATGTCAGCCCTTTACAAGAATGCTATTCATCGTAATTCTAAATTTAGAACAATACATTACCTCGTTTTGGGCGTACCTTCATTATATAACGAGACACGAGTTCCCCGAGCGGAAATTTAACGTATCTTCGCGTGTCAAAGTAATGGCGTGTAGGGTAAGATGTGCGTCACGTTGCGTCAGAACGCGTCAACTTCAACACACTCGAGTACCCAAAGTTGGTGTGTTGGAATCATTGTAGTGTTTATTACAAGGGCTTGGAAATCGGTTGTATTTTAGAAATCGTATTTATTATTTTTGAAGGCTAATTTGTTTATTTAATTCTAACAAGTCCCCTAGACGATCAATTATATTGTGCAAGTTTACGGATTGTTCATTGTTTTCGACCGTTGAGAGTATGCCACGATTAAATGATATTATACATTGACATTGAAGAAAATAGAAAAAAAAAAGAAAAGAAAAAATAGATATCACATTACAACCTTCTAATTTCAAAAAAAAATCACTTTAATCACTATATTTCCATTAAGGATCACCTGAATAAAAAACACTAATCAGTTTCGAGATTTATGTACCTATAATATATATAAGATATAACATGTAAACAAACTTTAAGGTATATATATCTTAACGGATTGAAATGAAATTTGAGTTTAAGTTCGAAGAAGAGTAAAAGTCAACAAAAAGATTAGATAGCTATATATACAAATTATATATATGTCGTTGGATAGGGCTCGTAAAGCTCTACAACATTTATCTAAAAAAACACTTTTTTTCTCCAAACACTGCGACTTTTTTCCAAGCAAAACTAATGCAGGTGGACGCATGTTATGTTTGTGCTTCCTGAGTCAAGGTGTCCACCCTGACTGCAATGTACTAAAATTTCAGCAATGACTCTATTCTATGTCCCGTGTAGTGTCAGCTGGCTGTAGAACAGCTCCACTCCATCTCCTCCCGTGGGTGTCGTAAAAGGCGAGACAAACCCACCACCGCAAGCCCTGAGGAACTGCACCACCTCTAAGAGAGTGGACTCACCTGCGTGGCGTTTCAGGAGGTCCATGTCTAACAGTGGATACTGAAGGGGCTGGTTGCACTGCATTGCAATAATTCTATCAGCAATGAACAATCAACATAAAGTAATTATATCGTTAGTTCCATTCCACGTTCGCAAATGCACTACACGATACGAGAATTCATTAAAAGTTGCGCAAAAATTTCATTTCAGAATTGAATTCGCAACGACAAAGTAAGTCGGAATGGAGCTCTCAACGCTATGAGTGGAAAAAAGAGATTATCTGGTAACCTAGTTAGTTCTGGGAATGAGATCGTACAAATATATTTACTTACTTGATTTTCAACTATACAATAAACAGTAGCTGTAGTAATAATCACTAGCTGTATCATGGAAAACGTGATAGACGAGTTGACAGTACACTTGGTGACATATGTTTGTTGTCGTACATGACACCCGATCGTTACATGACAACATCGGCTAAAAGTGACAAATGATGGCTCATTTGTAGATTTGCAAATGGAAAATAGACTTGGGATAGATAGAGTAGGGATAGATTAGGGAATAAACAACCAGGCGGTACAAGGGATATAACAAGATGACAAGCTTTCTGATACCATTGAATTCTTCATTTTTGCTTATAGTAACGGGGTGGGTTACTTTCCTTGTTCTGTTATACTCCTCACTAGATTTGGATGGGTTAAAATAGGAAATGGGCTTTGTTATACTTCACTACAACACGTTGGTATATCACGGCATTCTACTGCGAAATAAAACTAACTCGGCCAGTCGGGCACATTCGGCTGTGTAATATTTTTATATACAGAATGTAACCTAATCTAAAAGAATACGGATCTTTAATTCCACAAAATTAATTTATTTGAGTTTTTACATTTATTTTATGTAAATTTGCTAAATACATATAAAGCCTTTTATACGTATAATTTCTAAGTCAATTTTAACTCAAAATTATCAGTAGAATTTATGCTTTCCAGTTTCGGATACCTATATACAATATTTATCACGCGGAGAATGAGTGGCGCCAAAATAACGAATAATTTCTTATGCTTAAAATGCAACCTCTACGCGGAGGCTACGCGACGTAGCATATAATTGCAGGTGTTACGACGCTACGGCGTAGAACTTCGTAGCTCGTTTTCTCTAGCTACAGTTATATGCAAATTGCATTGGAAGTTATAATAAACTGCATTTGCATTCATTTTTTCTCGTTTAAACTTTGTCAGAAATATAGTGATGTTATCTTAAAATGCTTGGCCTGTGTTAAAATGCACAAATTGCTCATATTTTTTAGTTTAAGAGGAACATATTAGAACATTTCCCGGGTATGGTCTGTGAAGATCGCCAAGATCGGTGAACTGTCGCAAATCGCTACCATTTTAAACTATATCTATACTTTATTGTATACGCACACATAGTACATAAAAGGTATTAATAAAAATTGTGTACAACAGTCAAGCTAATCTCCTTAGGAGAATTCGCCAACAGTGACTTGGTGAGTATGAAATAGAATATACCGAATGCTAAATTAAAAACTTCCATAATATAAATAATGTATCAGGTTTGTAATAAATACCCTAAGACTTTATTGTAAACTGAAGTATTTTTTCATGGAAAAAAGGTGCATACGAGCATACAGTCCACCCGGTGGTAAGTGGATACTATCACCCATGAACATCCGCAATATATGCCAACATCAGTCTAGAATGACAAAAGTTGGCACGCACCCGGATGCGCTGACTATCTTTGGAGATATAGGAATGGAAAAAAACTGAAGTATGCACGATTATGTGTTTGTATACATACATACTGCTGTATGTATATACATGTTGTTACTATTTGTTACTATCTGTAAGAGGAACACATTGGAACATTTTAAGGACATGTTCTATGAGTCGTCACTGAACATAAATCGCAAAATAAATGTAAGTATAATTTGCCTTGATTTGAAAAGTTGATAGAAGATTCGCAACTTTCTGAGATTGCATAATCCCTGTCAATAAACTTGGCAGACAATATAGCTTCAAAATTCACCAGCGGGAGAACTTTCAGTGAATGTTCTTCAAATATTCTCCATTGTGAAGGCTTCGACGCTAATGTATAAACTTGGCCAACAGCGATTAGGCTGCCGATCTCTTTGGTAACTGTGAGGCTCATTTCTTCACTGTTAATTATTAAAGATTAATGTTATCAATTATACTTTTTAATACGAGCTCCCATTTATTTATTTATTTATACTTTATTGTTTTAACAATAGGCTGACATAATGCGTATAAAACATTTTCTCCCAGCCAACTTGAGGCTATATAGTGATAGTAAGTGAAACAACACTATATAAAATAAAATTTGAAATAAAAGAAATATAGAGATATATACGTTTAAAATGTTGGAAGGTTGTAATGCTGCACTCATGTTTCTATTATTGTCTATGGTCAATTTTGAATTTGAGAGCCGTGTGAATTTGAGCTCTGTGTCAAAATAAACATAATGCTTACTTAAATTAAATGTTTTATGAGCGAATGCCACAGTTTCTACTATCATAAAATAAACATACATAACAAATAAAATTAAATATTATATGTATTTAAATAATACAAATGTTCAGATATACTATGCAAATAAAATAATTAAACGGTGCCTATTTGGAGGAGGTGATCTTTCAAGCTCCTTTTAGCACTATCCGGGGATCTTTTCTGATATTGATGACAAGTTCGTTCCATAGTCTTGTGGCCTGCACGGCGGAAGAATTCGAGAGAAAGCCTGTACGGTGCGAGGGCATATGCAGAAGCAGATTATCCCCAGAACGAAGATTTTTTGATGAGAGTCGCCCCAATTTTGTGACAATGTCTCCTAAATAAGAAAAGAAACCAATATACGTCACTGCTCGTAATTTCCACTAATCATGTTTTGACAATCCACAAAATGTCACTTTTAGAATTCTCACCCCCCCCCCCCGTCCCTCAAAGGTTTTTCAAAACCTTTAACAAAACAGCAGCCCATTCGGGAAATGAGCGAAGTGACGTTCAGAAACGTAACAAAGCGATTTATTTTATCCCTTAACCTTATTACGAACGGAGCGATGATATTTTATTGGACCCTGAAATACCCTTAAATAAATACCCTTAGACATTTCAAGGGGATATTTATTATCTGAGTTTGTGAAAAGGATAATGACGGATAACGTTGTTCTTCATACAGACACGTCGTTAGTGTCGTGAAGATAAGCGCTGAGCGCTCAACTTTAGAGCGCTGAGTGGGAGCTAATGAACCTTCCAAGACGAGCGTTATACGCTCGTGAGCGATAGTTGAAGTTTTTAACCTTTAATGGTCTTAAATTGTTTAGGTTTAAAGCTCGGGTCTAAAACTGTAAAAGTAATTATTACAAATGGATAAAAAAAATTATTGCACGCCAATACAAATATAACACAGTAACAGATATTGTAAACACCTGAAATGCATAAAATAGTGGTCTTTTCACTTTTTTTTATGGACGAAGACGGCAGACGAGCATACAGTCCACCTGATGGTAAGTGGATACTGTAGCCCATACACATCCGTGATACATGCCAACATTAGTCTAAAATGACAACGTTGGCACGCCCCCGGATGCGCTGCCTACCTTTGGATATAGGAATGGATTTGGAGAAAGGGTTGGGGAAATGGGAAGGGATAGGATGGGAATGGGCTCTGGCACATCTCACTCACTACCGAAACACGTACGTACATCAGGGAAATAAGATAAAGTGGGAAATGCAGTACATTTCAAGGTAGTCTTCTGTGAGAGAGGGGTAACGTGGCCAGTCGAGTGCGCCCAGCGGTTGTTGGATTGCAGCGTGCACTCTCCCCCTCAATATTATATACAATATATACATAATTATTTACATCATATATTTATATATTGTAAGACCGGATTTATCTATACACTTGTCTATACATTTTTTTCTAAAAAATCTTTATTTATAAAGAAAGAAAGTAGGAAAGCAGGTGTTATCTTTCCTTTTGTCTTATTTATTACTTTTTTAATTTGATATTTATTCGTTTTCAGGTAAGTTCGTGCATAATTAGCATTTACCGTAAGTGTAATTATTGTACAATTTCTACACGCTATCATCTATAGAATCTATATACGATGAATTTTAAAGAATATGACACAGACATTCATAGCTGTATTAAACATCAGCAACATAATATATAATTCAATGATAATACGTCACAGTCGTACGTATCAAACATGACAGTGTTATAACTAGGCGTCAGAATAAACATATGTAATCGCTCAACAATTATTTCTTGCGGTCGTACTAACTCTTTGAGGACATCTCTACCCATAGATCTTATCTGTACCCTTATACCACATGCCGGGAGACGTAGCGCGGCACGTCCATCGGTCAGGTACACTGACAACAGAAAGTGACTTGTCATTAAGTGGCAGGAAGTGTCATCGTTAGTGACTGGATGAGTAGAAATGAAAATGGTGACGATCTTAAAGAGAGGCCTATATCCAGCAGTAGAGGGCCACAGGCCGGTGGTATGATGTGATATGCTAAAAAAGCTTTATAAAGCCCTTTGAGTCTTTGATATAAAAAAGTATAATTTGATATAAACACAGCCAAACGCTAGACGTTCTCCTAATATATTTCAATAAAACAAATTATGTAAATTTTAGTTTAATTAGTAAGTCATATTATTTGTTTTCAAAAAAACTGAATAAATAATAATAATGAGCGTTTATTTCAGGCAATAACCCATATCAGAAACATACAATATATAAAAATATAACATATCGATCAAAAAAATGTAAGGTATATATAGGTATTATATATGTAATATGTAGGTTAAAATTGACCTTAATAATCATTTATATTAAACAAAAACCATTTTTTTACATAATACAAACGATACAATATAAAACCACAAGAAACGGTTCAAAACAGGACTAGTGCATTAATAATTCCGCGTTCATTTTTCACAATAAATTTAATAACAACCTGCCCAGAATATTACCGTCAGTTGGCGGGAAAAATAAATAAAAATATAACGTGCGTTAAAAATAATTTTAACGGTCTTTTGTAACGAGATACGTGACTCGTTATTTTTTAAATAACGAATATGAATTCAGTTTTATTTGAGTGCTCTTTATAGAGTGAGTAATTTTGTAATCTTAACAATCAATTTGAACGATGTAGTTCAAACGATGTAATTATATGTCCAAACTTAAATTATTTTCTTTTCACGTTCCTGAAATAGAAACCATCAGATATCCATTTTTATGCCAACAATGAACAATTTTTTTACGATACAATCTGAGAATAGATACAATCTTAATACTTTAACAATGTTATATATATATTTCTGATTTACAAACGCACCAATATAAAATTCAAATCTATTGTTTCGTCAACTACGCCTTGGCCACTTACCACCATATGATAAGTTGGAGAGGGCATGCTGCAATCCCACAGCTGCTGGGCGCACTCGACTGGGCAAGTTACTCACAGGACACTACTGTAAAATGTGTTGCATTTCTCATTGCTATCCTATTCCCTCCAAGGTACGTCGTTTATGTGTTTCGGTAGTTGGTGAGATATCTCAGAGCCCATTTCCTATCTCATCTAGTCCTCTCTACACCTTTTTGAACTCCTTTGAAACATTACTTTGAACAGAGAGTGAAGTGAAGACGTTTTAGCGGGAATTCGAGAAGTGAAGTTGAGTTACTGTTTGATTATTATAAAAAGTGTGTATTGTACGTTTTGTGGTATAGTGATAGTTTATTCAATTTCAAAGTGTTTTGTGTGCGTAATGTTTGTAATAATCAAAAGAAAGCGTGAGTGCGTTTTTCGTGTGCTGGAAGCTGGAAGGAGTCTACTTCCGTCCTCAGTAAACTTACTCACTGAGGACATTACTGAGCGACTCCTGACTTACTTCGACGGCACTGGACTTTGACAGAATACGTTTTAGACTTTGAAATTGTTTATTACGAAGAAAAACTTGACACTGGCAGAATGTGCTAATTACACCATTGTCATATATGAAAAGAAAGAAAAGAGTATAGTGAAATACTTAAATAAAACCTTATTTCCATAGTTTTGACTACCCTTCATTCAAGGAAGAAATAGAGATTTAATGAGATAAAGAATACTCCTCATATCGTTATATTTAGCTCTTTTTTACAAATTCATTCCCAGATCCGCAATGGTAGGCAGCGCGTGCCAATGCTTGTTAGGATGGCAGTATCCATTTACAACCAGATACACACTGTTATTTATCTGTTAACTTTTTTCTATAAAAAATATGAGCCGCATGTTCATTTGACTAATTTGCTTAAAACAATTTTAAGGTTATTTTGAATTATTAAAGATAGGGGAAAAAAATATATTTTGAAACAATAATAAATAATTTATCTAATAATATGGGGCTGCTTAAGCTGTGAGTGTATAGGATTTTGCAATTAAAAAAAATCAGCTTTAATAAATATTGATTCCCAATTATCACTTCTTAACTCTTATCAGAGTTCAGTTTATTTAACTAATCAATAAACAACAGTAAATACGAACCCAAGGAATTGTATTAGAATTCTATTGCGGCAATAACAGGAAAATGATCAAATTTGACTAGCCGAAAGTTATCAAACTTTGCCACGAATTGCAAAGTCACATAGAGGAGAATATTTCGTGCGAAATGAACGGAGCCGATATTGCCTTTGTGACTGTGATAAAATAAAACCATGTACATGCCTTCAAGTTTATATGTATATACATTATACATATATCTTAAGCTAGATAAAACTCTTTATCCGATAATTGTTAGATTTTGACTGTGATGTAGCAACATGGCTGTGCCTGTGTGACTGTGATTATGAGTATGATGTTTCGGAAAATTGAGGAATAATCTTATAAGATCTTATAAGATAAAAGTACAACCAGACGGGCGTGGGCGGTCTAATTGATTTATAGCAATTTCTTCAGACAACCTTGAGAATGAGATATAAGACTGAGGTGACTGAGGGCTCAATTACAGATAAAATAAATATACAAATACTTTATCTACCAAAATCCGTATATATTAGGGGTTAAAGTATGAAATTGCCGATTTGTACTGAAAAATTAAAACTCGTTTTTTTCTAAAATGTAACATATTTATTTAATCAAAATATTTATCCTCATTATCTATACATTGTTGCCATCTAATCGGAAGTTCATTTATGCCTTTGTGATAGAACTCTGGGGATGTAGATTCGACAAACTATGTGAAAGCATTTTGTACTACCTCTTGGGAAGAAAATTTTTTACCACGTAGAAAATTGTCCAAATCACGAAAAAAATGGTAGTCCGTTGGAGCAAGATCTGGCGAGTACGGAGGATGACGTATGGTTTCTAACTGCAGCTCCTGTAGAGTTACAACGGTTTCTCGTGCAGTATGAGGTCTTGCGTTATCATGGAGCAATAATGGTGAAGATCGATTCACGAGTCGGGGCTGTTTCACTGCTAGTTTCGCCATCATTGTTCGAAGTTCGGCACAGTAAACATCTGCTGTTATTGCTTGACTAGACCTGAGAAAGCTATAGTAAATAACACCAAACACCAAGACCACCAAACAGTTGCCATTACCTTGCTATTGGTAAGCTTTGCCTTAGGGCACTGTTGCGGCGTTTGACCTGGGGTCAGCCATTGCATTTTTCGCTTTCGGTTATCGTAAATAATCCACTTTTCGTCACATTTCACAATTCGATCCAATATTCCTTCATTTCTGTACCGATTCAACAAGGCAACGCAAGTTTCAACACGCGTTTCTTTCTGCAGATCAGTCAAATCATGAGGCACCCATTTTTCATATTTTTTTATCTTATTTATTTGATGCAAATGAGTCAATATTGTAGGTAAGATAACGTTAAACCATGCAGCTAATTCCTGGGTAGTTTGACTCGGATCGGCTTCCACCATCTCCTTCAATTCAGCGTTATTCACCTGTGTGGGCGGTCTTCCACGTGGTTCGTTCTTCAAGTCGAAGTTTCCATTACGAAAGCGTTTAAAGCAAAAACGCACGGTTCGTTCATTAGCAGTCTCCTCTCCAAACGCAGCATTGATTTGTATTCTAAGATTACTCGGATTTTCGAAGTATCCATCTTTCCCGTCTAAGCTGAATAAAAAAAACAATTGAAAGTCGAAAATTAAATGTTGCACATTTTTTAAAACAAGAACCTCATAGGTATCATGGGAAAAAAGTTTCACTCGAAAATCTCACACTATGAAGGTTTTATGTCAATTCAAAGTATCTGTTACTATAAAACGGCAATTTCATACTTTAACCCCTATTACTAGGTACACAGAGTTGCAATTGGGCCCCACACTAGGATAACTTGTATAGCGGGCGCCCACGTTGCGAATTACACAAACAATTACAAATATTAATCGTAGATCGGTCATTAGCCCACATTCGGGTATTCAAATACATTTACCTTTCTTTATTGTTTATCGCATTCTAGTTCAAACAATAGACCGACCACGGAACACTACCTTGAAATGCATTTCCCACTTTATCAAATTCCCCAATGTACCTTATGTGTTTCGGTAGTGAGTGAGATATGCCAGAGTCCATTCCATCCCATCCTATTCCTTCCCATTTTCCCAACCCTTTCTCCAAATCCATTCTTACATCAACAAAGGAAGGCAGCGCATCCGGGGGCGCGATAAAGTTCGTCGTTCTGGACTAATGTTGACATGTACCGCGGGTGTAGACTACAGTATCCACTTACCGTCAGATGAACGTTAAGACCCGTTTAATATAAATATGTGTGAAAAGTCGAAAATCTCATATTATAGTTAATATCAAAACGTCATTTACTTGGTTATACATTTCAGGTGCCAGATTCTGTTACATGGGAAGTGAAAAGACAAGTCATAGCCGCCATAACCAAACTCACTCAGCGGAATAATTTCGTACTAACATTACACTATTTTTGACTTTCCAGGGCGATCTTATTTTTTTCCAACTACTCGAGGAACATTGCTTTTCTCGTAGATATATCTAGTAAATTTTTAGTTAGGTATTGATAATGATTTTTAAATGTCAGAATAGATATTTCGTCCTGCTGCAATAATTAATTTTTATGTATAAAAAGTTTAATTCAATCCGATGATTGATTCTTGCCTTTAATTTGCTTGAGAGGAAAATTCTTCCCCTCTTTGAGAGGAAGGGTCCATGTTGCAATTCCTGGGTGTGCCCGACTTTACGCACTCTATAAATACCCACATATGTAAATAGGTACGTAATGTATCGTCCAATCGACCGAATACAAACTCCTGTACAGCTCAATATCAAAATATTCAATAAGCGGTTAGGTAGCGCAGATCGTAAGTATAACGTTGTAGAACAAACTTATTCATTCAGTTAGAGCAACAAAATGAACTTAATAATCCCCCTCAATAAATAGTTTACGAAAGCAAATAATGTTTTGTAATCGTGCGAACGCTCGGTTGTTCAATGTTTTTACATGTGTATGTGTTTAGGAAGTGAGTGAGCTATACCGGTTAACGGAACCAGCCCTTTTGTGTGGCTCACTACTGGACACGGGGCATCCTCAAGCACACTGCCTCGTGCATGAGGGATGTATAGTCTTTAAACACCACGCTGGCCAGCGGGTTGGCGATGGCGTTGTTCCTCATCGCTTGTGGTGGCGCCTTTGTTATCCCTTAGTTTCATGTACCCGCGTGTTCTGTACCCGGAACAGATGGAGTGGTGTTATTCTATAGCCGGTCAACACCACACGCCTTTAAATAGATAGATAGACAAAACGTGTATTCTGATTTCAGTTACAGGACACAACAGTTCCAAAGAATAAAGGATTAATAATATTTAGACACATAACAGCTAGACCTAGCTAGCAAACAGCTTTATTGAGGGAGAGAGTGCACTCAGCAATCCAACAACCGCTGGGCGCGTTCAACTGGCCACGTTACCCCCCTCTCACGGAAGACTACCTTGAAATGTACTGCATTTCCCACTTTATCTTATTTCCCCAATCTACGTACGTGTTTCGCTAGTGAGTGAAATGTGCCAGAGCCCATTTCCATCCTATCCCTCCCCATTTTCCCAACCCTATCTCCAAATCCATTCCTATATCTCCAAAGGTAGGCAGCGCATCCGGGGTCGTGCCAACATTTGTAATATTGGACTAATGTTGGCATGTATCGCGGATGTCTATGGGCGACAGTATCAACTTACCATCAGGTGGACAGTATGGTCGTCCGCTGCCTTCGTCAATAAAAAAAGAGAATTTTAACTATCCGTGGAACTATAAAACACACAGAGATTTTTTTTATGTATATAAGTGATTAGATTTTTCCTATATTGTCCTTTACATGTGTAAATCATTGTAGTGTATACACATATATACGGTTAGTGCGACAGCAGATTGTATTGAGGGCGGCGTTTCTCGGCTATTGCGGTCGCTAGTCGATATTGTGCAAATTCCTCACTATCGCAACTATTTACATAAACTTGGGATTCAAGTAGGTCATATGAAGGTCATTGTTATCAACCTATAACATCCCACTGTAAGGGAGGCCCCTTTTTTGACTCCGACAGTGATTTCACTCCACCTATCGGCTGGGTTACACCAACCATGATCTAGAACTGACTCTAAAATAAAAAAAAAGGTAAGACCCGTTTAATAGATTGAAGAGCTCCTCCCAGGATCTCGGATGTATAGTAAACCCTTGAGGCCTAAATGTTCAACCAAGTCGAAACTATGAGTCATTTATTTTATAGGAGATGAGCGTACAGTCCACTTGGTGGTAAGTGAATGTTGACGTCCATGGACATCCGCGATACGTGCTAACATCAGTTCAGATTGATGCGCTGCGATATAATCGATTCAGATGTATCTATACATAACCGCTACCACCTACGTAAAACATAGATTAACGAACTTAGCTACGTAGGCAACATGTTACAGTAATCAATAGTCACTGAGAGGTGTCGTCGGTAATGATGCGAGTGAGGACGCAGACAGGTGCTGAATGATGGCTACACAGGAAACCACTCGCTCATTAATTAATGGCACAGTAATTTCCTACAGTGTATAAACTACTTTATATGTAGGTAGAATTGCTATCCTTAGAAAGTAAATTAAACCCTGGATAAATCGACGATTTTCGGTCTTCGGGTTAGTCTAAGTCATATTTTAGGGTTTCCAGTCTGTCGTATAGTATTCTGTCTGTCTCTTACCATACCATACGAACAGCCTTTGTCTCTGTACTGCTGGATATAAGTATCTGCAGTGGCTGACTAAGATCTTTCGGAGTCTGAGACTAACGAATGAAGGGGGTCTTTTTAAGGGATCTAAACTACGGTTCAGAATTAAAAATCTTTATATATTTTATATTATATAAAAGGTGTCCCCACCTCGAGGGTGGGACCCGGGGTTGTAGCCCACCCTAGCCCCTAGGTTAGTCCGCCACTGAGCCTCTCCCAAGGATTGCCACTACACATGGTCTTCTGCTTTTATTACCCAACCACTATATAGTACATCTTTTGTTATATAGAGAACATGGCAGACAGTTAATCTGGTGGTAAGTGGATACTGTCGCTCTGCGATATATGCCAAAATCAGTCAAGAATGGCAAATGTCGGCATGCTTCCAGGCGTGCTGTCTACCTTTCTATATTTGGACATTGATTTTGCTATTTTTGTATATTCGTAATACATGGACGTCTCTTCGTATTCATTATTAAAACTCCAAATGAACTCTAGAATTTACTAAAATTTACATACGTGAAGCAATATCCAAAGTATTACATACTCGTACATTATTATATGAAGCAATATCCGATCACCCAGCTTAATTCATTTTCAGTCCAATTAATAAAGCCTACAGTTAAAGAAATTTAAGCCTTACGTCATAAATGAGAAGGCTTTTACAAAGTTCAATAGCAAATGGTCGTACATTCCGTTTCAAATAGCAATATAATTTCGATTATAGACCTTAATGCCTTCGTAATAAAGATTCAAATAGTGAATAGCGATATCCATTTACACTCAAAGTGTATCAGGGTTCATTTAACTGATGATATTACATCGTCTAATTGTTTTAGTGGAAATGTCTTATGAGTACCTACTATACTTGGTTCTGTCTCTTTCGCACTAATTGTGAACTTACTAAGGCTTATTCTCGCTTGAACGCTTTGTTAATCTCTGTGGTTAACGAGTAATTATAACACTATAATGAATCTTATAACATCAATCCCTCGCTCTTCTTTGTCGCGAGTTAACAAAGCGACTACTAAGAAAATACGCATTTTGTTTATTATTATTTTTACAGAAAGTATGTGATTGATGAGCAGATAGTCCATTTGGCGGGTAAGTAGGCACTATCAACGATGACAAACTACACCACCTCCGATAGAGTGGACTCGCCAACCCGCTTGTCCGGGTTAAGGCCTGTTCAGATATAAGCGATAATCGCTGCCGCCTGCGGTAACAATATTCGCGTGGGTACGCGATAATTCCATCGTTCAGACATAGATAATGTTCGCTAACCGATTTCGGTAGCGAAATACCGCGTATAACGGCCTAAGCCTGATATTAACAGTATCGGTTACTCGAGCGGTGAAACGCGCGCTTAGGCGATATTCGCTCCCCGGCGAATTTGCGCGACTGGCGGTACTCGTATAAAATACCCGGCGAGATGTCGCCCAGAAGGCCTAGACAGTATCGTTACCGCAGATGGCAGCGAATATCGCTTATATCTGAACAGCCCTTAAACCGGACAAGCGGGTTGACGAGCCCACTCTTTTTGAAGTGGTGTAATTCCTCAAGGCTAGTGGTAGGCGCCTTTTAGGACACCCACAAGAAGAGAGGGGGTAGTGCTATTCTAAAGTCGGACACCATCAGAATAGGGGAGCAAATTGAGCAATTGAGGGGGAGAGTGCACGCTGGCAATCCAACAGCCGCTGGGCGCGCTCGATTGGCCACGTTACCCCTCTCTCACAGAAGACTACCTTGAAATGTACTGCATTTCCCACTTTATCTTATTTCCCTAATGTACGTATGTGTTTCGGTAGTGAGTGAGATGTGTCAGTGTCCATTCCCATCCTATCCCTCCCCACTTTCCCAACCCTTTTTCCAAATACATTCCCATATATCCTAAGGTAGGTAGCACATCCGGGGGCGTGCCAACGTTTGTCATTCTGGAGTAATGTTGGCATGTATCGCGGATGTCTATGGGCGACAGTATCCACTTATCATCAGGTGGACTGTATGCTCGTCTGCCGTCTTCGTACATAAAAACAAAAGAAAAATAGTGTAAGATAAGAAGTTTCTTTAATTCCATTCATGAGATATGGAGAAGGGAATATAAATCGATAATGGTCTCTGGTATATCTCATTCACTCTCGAAACACGCACATGGTATATTTGGATTATTGTACTTTCACCACATTGTGCCACGTTTTTAAAAGTCCATACATTGATTGTATATTCGCCACAAGTTTCATTACTCTAATTAATTAATTAATTTGTTCATATTCACCACATGTAATAAATCAAACCTACAAATCTACCTTGTACAAATCTACTTTTCTTTCGAATATATTGTTCAAGTTTAGTGACACTTAAAAAACTCTGTGACGATTACTGGGCTGTGGGAGAATTTACTAATCTTTTTTTCTGTGGCGCATTTACTACAACTGTGCTGAATATACAGGAACTATCCTATTGCTACAGGAACTATTGCTATCCCATCATACCCTATCCCTATCCCATCCTATCCCTCACCATTTTGCCAACTGTTTCTCGAAATCCATTCTTAAATCTCCAAATGTAGGCAGCGCATCCTTGTGACGTAACGATTGACGTTATGGACTGGTATTGGCATGTATAGTCGATATCTATGGTCGACAGTATCCGTTTACCTGCAGGTACACTGTCTGCTCCCCTGACACATTCTTCCTATAACAAAATATGTGTTAGGTACATTTCACAGCAATGTTCAGTGGATTTATATCTTGTTACATACTTTAATCAAACCGAAAAGTTTTCGGTACTCTCGAGGTTTGCGGATTTTCGCGAACATTCGACATATATCCGGACGTGTCAGATATAAGCTGACCCATGTCTCAACATGTCCCACATGTCGGCCGGGGAATGTCATCAACTGTTTTGGAATGTTAGGCGACAAATAAGTTAAATATTGAATCCGATGTCGAACTTTTGATCAACTTCCAGTCAGTACTGAAAATAGGTACAGTACTGGATTTTTTTTTTAAATGCGTGCGTTCGCGGGTTTCCTTGCATTATTTTTCTTCTCCGTCGAGTTAGCGATAATTGAAAAAAATGTACTTAGTGGAGAGATAGTCGTGCGGGCCGCGGATATGAACTCGAGATCTCACGAATTGAGTTGCAAATAGATACCTCTATACCAATCAGCTTGACATCTCATGACATAACCAATTGCCAGTTATTACGTGATTGCTTTACATTACCAAACTTCAATATCTTATCTTTATACAGGCTGAATCGAACGAATGGGCCCTTGAGTGAAATTACCCTAAATATTTAAGATAGCAAATTTTACTCACAGGTAAATTATTTTATTTTTAAAGATAAGAAAAACTGCATTCATATAATGTTCGATTTCATGGTCTTCTTTTAATTTAATACATAATGTTTATTATGCATTAAATTATTATGTATTTATCGAGTTTTGATCGATATCATTGACCAAATCGATTGGTACTTACTATAAAAGTACAGGGTACTTTTTTTCGTATTTCTTCTGTCTGTCCGATTCTGAACTCAAACAAGCGACTTTCCAAATATCCATGAAATCAGTTTTTCTTAACTTTAAAAATAAAATACAGTATCTTTTGAGTAAAATTCTTTAATGTTTAGAATACTTTACCTCAAGGGCCCATTCGTTTGTGTCATCCTGTATACTGTCACTGTTGAATAAAATAAAAAAAAATTGACAGATATATTTAACAGTGGAAAACATACCTGCTGAAGTGATACCAATGATACCTATGAATGATACCAATCATACCTATGAAAAAGATATATAGGCTACACAGCGACGGACATAAAGTTACGGATAATGCGCTGGGGCAAAATATCAGATTAAATTGGTATTGTCAGTACGCAAAGTGCGGCTTTGTTCCGAAACAAAGTTAAATAAGCATTTGTATTACGCTTTTGTAATTTCCTATTTTGGTATATTATAATCCGTGTATTATAATTAACTGTATTAAAGCTTAATTGTATAAAACAATCCAGAACGTATTGCGGACGGTTCTTGAATGCCACGTCGCGTTCACGATATATGTAATCGAAATAATATCTCATTTCGATGTTTTGATAACCATCCATAACGCTCAAACATCGGGATTGGATGTTTGAGCGTAACATACCTATATGTATGAATAAAACTGAAAAAAAATATGAAAACGCCAAGCGAAACTGCAGCTGGCCTCTAGTCGTCATAATCAAGTTATCGATCTTAACCAATAAGTATACACAGGGACTTTGATTAGGTTATCCACGTGTCGGGGCCGTCGGAACGGAACAGTTCCACTCCATTAAACCTGTTCCATAATCTTGGAACACTCGTTATGCTAACACGTTGTCTCTAGACTAGAGTGTTGTCTGTAGCGCAAGGTAAATTTTATGATCTAGTAATGTTTTATTATCTTTTACATTAATCTCTGTTCAGGTTAAGAAAAAAAGCGACGTCATTACTATTAATTTCGTGATTTTGACCTATTGACCAATTAGGAAAGGGAGCGTTCGTTGATTGACTAATTAACGCTACATTGGACGGTTAACGCCACTTTTTAAAAATTTGAATACAGCATTGCGACCTTATTGGGCAAAGCCGCGCTTTAGTGGTGGCAGATTTGCAGACATTCTGACTGATGGTATTCGAATGGTGTCGCCGATGGACATCTGCATTATATGTCAACATCAGTCTTAACTAAATTAAACGTTGGCGTGCCAGCTGGTGCGATATCTGGGGATTTGGACGTCAAACACGCGCTGTCCAGTGTCACCCAGTGTCCAGTGCTATTTAAATTGTCAATCTTAAACAAAACACAAATTCACAGTTTGATAGGAACATTTAGGTTCTTTTCGTGTATGTGTATAGGTGACAAACCACATCCACACACATGTGTGGGTGCGATACATTAAGTTCCAACATTATAGTATTAAATATTAAACGCAGGGGTGTCTGGGTGTGATGTACAATTAGCAACAAATCAACCTATACTTAAGTACTTTTTTGCGTAGGTAGGTACTTTATTGCGCTACTAATAAGAACCAGTATTGAATGGTTTTGGGCATTTGGAGGTGGGTGGTGTATGATGTAGCTTCAGAAGATGCGATAAATAATTTCCATTGTCCTCCATACTATTTTATTAAATGATCACAAGGATTAATTGAAACATCTTGTTGGCGTGAGGGAGACGACTGGCGAGAACTGTGTGAACAATGACGCTGTACTGCAAATTGCTGACACTCTCGTGAAACACCGTGCGCGTTCTGTGTCAACACTGTGTCCCTATAGGGACACTAACGTGTTTTTGACCGTATTTACCTACCGATGATTACATGCCCCACATCAGAGTGTTTCACCGCACCAGTCTGCCGTTCTAAATGAAAAAGTATTAGTAACATTTTTAACGAAAGCATGAAGTAACGTTATATTTGGAAATTAAAAATATAGAAAGCGAATAAACAATGGTTATTATTTTTGCTTTATACAAAACAGCATATCTCTAGCTTGTGACCTAAGTGGCATACCTACATTAAGTCATTTTGAAAAAATCTCGATTTTGCAGCCGCCAACCAAACCTAAATAAATCGATGAAAGACATCAAAACAAACAAAAATGTTCTTAAGTAAGAACTCGTATAACGTCTCTGAACTGTGATAATCGAAGTCAAAGTTACAACTATTGATATTAATTATCTCGGTTTCTAGTCGTTTTAGCAGTTATTACAAAGTCGGTTATATCCACATTTTATTTAATCGATTTAAGGAAGTTTCGCATTTTTCGAAACAACTCGTTTCAAAATATTTTATGATGTTCAAATCAGACGTGATAGATCCACAGAAGACATCAAAGTAGACTAACAATGTTCTAGAGTAAAAATTTCTAAAGCGTATAGAAATCGAGACAACATTGAAAGTTATAACTTTGACCTTGATTAAATCTCAGTTCCGAGACGTTTTACGAGATTTTACCTGAACGCATTGTTTGTCTGTTTTAACGTCTTCCATCTATATATTAAAGTTTGGTTGACGGCCGCTAAATCTAGAATAAGTAGGTATGCCAGGCTCTATACAAAAATATCCCAGCCCCTTTTTTGCTATTTTCACGACTATCATTGAAGTGCACTTGTGCTTATTCTTCTAAGGACCTGTAGTCTGCATTTGCATGCTTTCACCTGTACGAGGATATGTTCACCTGCGAATTGCCGCCGAATCGGAACATTTCCACATTATTAAATCTATTCCAGGAACACGTATGGTATTAACATAGTATTGACACTGGTGTATAGAGATTAACTCGGATTTAAAGTAAAGTGTCTGTAGTACTTAAAGTTTAATCTCTGCGTTCTCCTAGGATATATAGAGTCTATCAAATGTTGTATATCTGTACGACAATCTTAGTTAATCCACACACATTTCTTTCCAGGAACTTACATATACTAACATACTTGTTCGCTGTAGAAAACAGTGACGAAATATTGTAGTTTTATCTATACTAATATAATAAACTGTCGACCAGTGTGTGTTGCCAGTGATGACCTACGGCACCGAGACGTGGTCTCTGACTATGGGCCTCAGAAATAAGCTCACTGTCGCACAGCGAGCTATGGAGAGGGCTATGCTCGGGGTTTCCCTACGTGATCGAATCAGGAATGAGGAGATCCGTAGACGAACTAAAGTCACCGACATAGCCTCTCGGGTTAGCAAGCTGAAGTGGCAGTGGGCAGGGCACATAGCTCGAAGAACCGATGGCCGATGGGGCAGAGGGATTCTCGAATGGAGACCACGTACCGGCGGACGAAGCCGAGGACGTCCATCTGCTAGATGGACAGACGACCTCATAAAGGTTGCGGGCACCCGCTGGATGCAGGTCGCTGCCAATAGGTCTAAATGGCGGACAATGGGGGAGGCCTATGTCCAGCAGTGGACGTCCAAGGGCTGAAAAGAAGAATATAATAAACAGATAAAATTGTGTGTATGTAAGTATGTTGGAGGTAATCTCTGGAACTACTTAACCGATTTCAAAAATTATTTCACAAATAGGAAGCTACATTATCCGTGTCTAATATAGGCTATATTTTATTTTGAAATTTTGAAAAAAAAAAATGGAAAACAAAACTTATACACCGAAGAGAAGCGAGGGCGGTTCGCTAGTCGTAAATAAAAAACAAAGATAGTAAGACCTTTCTTACTCCATCGCTTTCACTGCAATCACAGTTTAAATATCTAAAGGTTCGGTCCACACCAGAGCACAAGTCACGATACTTGGTCTTAACACAGGTTCCGCGACCTGTACTCATAACATTCACTTCACCAGTCTCGATGAGGATTGCAGGCTTACTGATCCATTATACTGGCTAGCAAGGCTCAAATCGCGATACATGTATCGGCACATGTATAAGCACATGGTTTGGATACTTACGCTGAAATAGGAGGCAACAACGTTGCGATTAAACGTGCTGATACAAATGTGCCCTGGTGTGGACGAGGCATAATAATCCAAAATTTATCATACTGTCAGACTGTCTCCACACTGCTGAATATAGTTCTCCCCTAAAGCTCGCTACCTTCCTACATTTTGCTCTTCTCATCCAGTCATTACCCGCAAACTTCTTTGAATCTTTGGTCTATCCGGCCGGAACGTTTCCCACAGTGCGCTACCTGGTACGTGGTCTCCACTCAACGACTCGTCTTTCCCATCGATGGTCCTTACTGCAGCAGATGTGGCCTGCACATTGGCACTTTAGCATGCCCACGACCGGTGACCCTTGAAAGGTCACTAGGGCCACAATAATTTAGCCATTCCGACAAAAAAAAAACTTTGCATGCTGACTCTACGAGCTATGTCGGTCGATACAGATACTGTAAGCTTGATCCAAAGTTCAAAGTCTCTCAGCGAGCTATGGATAGTGAGAGTTATGCTATTATGCGGTAATACGATAGATATGACCTGCCAATTGCCACTTCAACTTGCTAATTCTGTGCACTATCTCACGGACTTTACTTCTCTGGCTTTACAAATACACCATACAATTTTATACTGCGACTACGTAAACTGTAGTATTTATTCAACATGTTATTTAAAACACTCATTTATTTTCACTGTTTTTGCACGAGGGAGGCTTAAAGCAATGGCAGACGAAACGAAAGTAATCTCGGTGGAACAACAATAGGTTGGAACAATAACGCTAATCCGCCATTGTTATTCTGAGCACTCGCTGTGGTGAAACGGAACGCGTAACAAGCGGATAGCGACAATAAGGACTACCATTTTCACTGAAAAAACTAAAGGAGTCAGCATTATGAATGACGTTACTTGGGCTTGGGAGGAACCAAATATATACAAAATCTAGGATTAATTTGGATTTATACAATGGTGTAGCTTTTTATATACAATGTTTATATTTACTGTCTTAATCGCTACTCCGATTTGTCCACCATTTTTAACTCTACCGTTTGAACCGTGATTTCACTAAGTAAAATTTATAAATGTTAGGGCACCAAATAAGTTCTAAATAAAAGCTTGAAAGCAACAGGTGCTAGAATAAAAGCGAAACTTGTTTTGGACAAACTAATATAACTGACACTATTTATTGAACAAAATTAAGGCTTGTTTTTAAATAACCGGCAAATAAATACTAAATCATCAAATCATGATCAATCAAGCAAATTATAATCAATAAAACAACTTATTTTTAGATAATTGAAGTAAACAATTTTAAATTACTATGAAGTATACAATAATGTCATTAGCAAGTCGACGCGGGACTTCAAGAGAACACCCATCGTTAAATTTGTTACTGTCCGGCCGCTAAGAGGATGCGTTCCTGACAGGTCGTGGCCTGACAGAATGGACGATGTAACTTTGAAGTGGCGAAGAATTTACGATAAAAATATTATTATCGTTTATTTGCTCTACTAACGAATAATATCATTAAAAACTATATCATTATGTCAACTTACAATAAATGTTATAATTTTGCGCTAAATGTAATGGTTAAATAAATAAGATATCAATATTTTTTTTAATCCATGCTGCGCTGTTACAAGGCTATGTCAACTGTTTATTTTTGTAGTGATATGCCAAAAATACTAGGCAATTGTAACGTTATCTGTCGTTATACTATAAAATAATACGATTTTCTTTCTAATAGTTTGATAATAACAGAATGTACTGGTAAAAAATAGCAACCCCAAATGACGTAATGGGCCGCCATTTTGTGACGCTAAAACAGTCGTCTGTTGTCGTTTCGTGCGCATAGACTACGTTCTCCAGTGTTTCCCGTTCTGTTTTTTCTTGTGACCCGGCTTTCGTTTAATTGAATGTTCCTGCTTGTTATACTGACCTCGGCGCTAAATTGGACTTCGATTGTGTTTCGCATTGTGTTTTACTTTTGGTGCATAATAATGCCGAAACGTGGACAAACATTGAAAAGTGAAACCCGTGAGCTAATCATCAAGCTGCAAGATTACTTTGAGCGTGAAAGGCAAAATGGTGGACCCTTGATATCTGTAGAAAGGGTACAAGAGCGTGTCTCTCAGGCGCTTGGAATTAGCAAACGAACGATAACAAATATTAATAAAGAAGAACGATAACATTAATAAAGAATCTTGCGGAAAAGTCACAAGAGATGACTGGGCGAAGGTCGTCGATAAAACGAAAAATATTATTTTCGAAAACTTTGACCAAGATATCAGAATTTATACTATGATTGATGATAATAATATATGTAATTATACATGTAGGCGAAGATGATCTCGAACACAGCACCTTCTCAGGCGAATCGGAGTCTGATTAAATTTGTTTGAACCCAGTCGCAACTATTTTTCAAAATACTTTTATTGTTGTATTATATATCAAATATTACTATCGCATTTTTATTTTCTTTGCGCTAGTTACATTCAGAAATCAGACGCCAGACAAACAAGTATTGAAACTTATGTTACTCTTTTCTTGGGTCGGTTGAAAAAAGTAAATGGTGTTACTTATTGCCCATCACTAGTCATGACCAACTGATAGACGTCAGGAACGCATTCTCTCAGCGGCCAGAGTTTACCATCGATTTGCTGCACATTCAGTATTTTCTGTTGCTAATTTAAATATTTCTCAAAAAGTAACAGTGGTAATTCATGATCATGAGGTTTTATCGTAGTTAAGACAAACAGCATCTTTATGAGTAAAAATTACTTCACATGCCAGTGGCGTCCTCTAAGTATTAAAATGATAAACCTCTTTTTACACGTAGATTTTATCCTGCTTTTTTCTCTACATTTTATTAAAGGTGATGTATCGGTATACCTAATATAATATACTTATTTAACACGAGAACAGATTTTGTGATGGATAGGATATCTAGATTATAAAGGGTTTTTTATCAAATTTCTTCATAGAAATAGTGAGCTGTCTGCCCGTCTGCCCGCCTTCCTTTTATAAAATAAATTACGTGCTCTAAAAACGTCAGTCTAGATATCAAAGTCAGGGACCTAAAAGTCTAGCGTTCTTTAAAAACTCTTATACTTTGCTTATTATTTGGTTATTTCACTTCTATTTTCATTTGTATTTTTTTATTATTATTCTTGAATGTTGTTATGTTCCCAATGATTTGTGTTATTTCTATTGATTTGTGTTGGAGAGGCGAAATAAAGTGTTATTCTTTTCTATATACATACATATCAATAGAGCTGCACTCTTTCAAATTGCACCAAAGACCGTGTCCTGCTTTAGATAGATAAAATATGGTCACACTAGCCAACGGATTATGTTAATTATGTATGTGCAGGTACTATTCGATAATGAGAATTTTAACACCCGCCAGCATTATAAATGCGACTTCCTCACGAAATTGATAATAACGTTGCTATATTATAATAACGTAATCTGCTGTAATCTATAACAGCTTATAGCATTATACGCCGAAACAGACGGGTCTGTAATCAAGGCCGGATATAATTACTGAAGGTTGGAAATCTGTTAAGAGTATTCTTTGTTTGTTTATATAGAAGAGGCAAACTCGAAAACAACTAGACAGATTTTGAGAATTCTTTTACTTTTAGGAAGCTACGAGTAAACTAGTGCAGTTAAACTAATATAGTTTAGGAAGCTGAATTAGTACAACTAGGCTATCACTATCGCTATCGCTAAGAAATCGCCTATATCTTTTTAACTTTCCCATTTTTTACACATTTTATATTGAACATCTGCACTCCAAAAATCTTCTCCATTGAACGTCACTCCCTATTATTCCAGGATTGTACGTGAAGCGATTAAAATTAAGAAATATAAAAATTTGAATCGGGAAGATGAATATAAACTGTCGTCGAAATGGAATCCGGACTTATTTGTTAATCACTATTAACAAATAAGTCCGTGGACTTATTGTTAATCACTTATTGTTAATATTTTAGATAGTGTGTCGCAGACTTTCAGAAGAAGAACAAATATGGGTAGTTGATAAAACTGCTCACAACACCCATCCTGTACTACCCGCCTCTTAAGTCAACTCGTGACCATGGCTGGTGTAACCCGTAGCGGAACTCGAGTAGAAATAAAAGTTAAACATTAGACTTTAATTTTACGCATTTAAATAAGATTTACAGTATAAAATCGTTATACCCCCTGAGCGATGTGAGAGCGAGTCGTTAGTAGTACGATAATTCTGATAACTTTGTGAAAACAGTAACGAAAAATGACCTTTTCCGCCGCTCCAGTCCATTTTTAGCTTGCACCGGATACTCCAACTTAATAAACTCATGTCAATGGCAGCTGCCGGGCTCAACTAGTGTTAAATTTTGAAATATTTTTTCTCGTATTTAATTATTTTTTTTAATGAATTGTTGGTTAATAATAATGGCGAAATATCAGTCATTACACATATGAATTACATAATTCGTGAGCTACTGAACATTAGACTCTGACTGGTGCCTAAAGTGCTTGTAAATATGGTATAATATATCTAATATGTATCCTCTAACTAATCGACGATCATTATGCACTAAAGTTGTAAAGGAGGCGGACTCAATACTTCGTGACCGTTCTCTACCAGTCAACCTTTGGTTAAACATAAATGCAATAGATTGGTGCCAAGACTTGGCAATTCCCTCTTTTAGACGCCGTGTGGTTATTTTATTATATTATCCACGTTATGTCTCTATCTGTGGTTGTGCAATAAAAATACTGACTTATTTATGTAGAAATATCTAATTTAGCATTCTTATTAAAGTTTTACGACCGGTTTGCGGGTAGCTATTTTTATTGCGAAATAAGCAATATTTTCTTGACCTAGGTCATAGAGGGGTAACTCAATAGTAAGTATAATGTCTCGACCCGAGCAATAACTCACAGCAATAACGCAGCATGGACCAGTTGAAAACATTCAATACACGATTTGGTCGTGAAATATGGCGGTCGACGGTAATACAGCCAGTTTATGACTTTTTGCCGTACCGGCGGGGTACTCGGAAGAATATATATAGTTCAAGATTTTTTGTCACTCTTGTCTTAGAGTGTATTTCTGGAAGGTTCTAAGAGTGTTTTATTGTTTTTGATTGAACTTGGCGATATAAATTTACTGACTGGTCAATATTATCTAACTTAGAGTCGGTACATTCGTAGACTCTCTTTATTTAAGATATTTCAATTTAGATTTCGTTATTTCAAGAATCTCTTTAAATTGAAACATTAGCATTTAAAACAATGAAAACTATGCGAGTTTTTAAAGTGTTTTTAGAGAGAATGTGACAGACGAGCAGACAGACTGAGTGAGAAGTGGGATTCAGTACATGTTACCGTAGTCTTCTGTAAGAGAAATGTCACGTGGCCAGTCGCCATTACGTCCAGCGGCTGTGGAATTGTAGCGTACAACCCTCCCCCTTCCGATTATGTTATTTTTGATTTATTTTTATGTGTATGTATGATTGTAATGTATATTTTATAATTGTTTGTTTTTTTTTAAAGTTTACTGCCAGAAAATGCCATAAAATAATCCGCTGTTTGAATTATATTTTTATGCGAAACACGTTAACTAATTTAAAATATATAAAACTCTTCTAGCAAAAAATAAAATCATTCTAGGGAATAAATCAAAAGTTACAAACATGTAAAGTTTTGTTGTTCTATCTAAAACGTTCGTAGCTCTAATTAGTCCGTGCAGGGTAGTGACCGTTGCTTATGATTTGCGTAACTGCGCGTAGAATAAAAACTATATCTACTAAAAATGAACAATAAGTAATAAAAAAAAACCTATTACAAAAACCATTACAATCGATTTTACTCTCAATATTGAATTGTTGAGGGGGAGAGTGCACGCTGCAATCCAACAGCCGCTGGGCGCGCTCGACTGGCCACGTTACCCCCCTCTCACAGAAGACTACCTTGAAATGTACTGCATTTCCCACTTTATCTTATTTCCCTAATGTACGTACGTGTTTCGGTAGTGAGTGAGATGTGCCAGAGCCCTTTCCCATCCTATCCCTCCCTGTTTTCCCAACCCTATTTGCAAATCCATTCCTATATCTGCAAAAGTAGGCAGCGCATCCGGGGGCGTGCCAACGTTTGTCATTTTGGACTAATGTTGGCATGTATCCCGGATGCCTATGGGCGACAGTCTATGTCTATGGCTTACCATCAAGTGGACTGTATGCTCGTGTGCCGTCTTCTACCATAGAAAAAAACCTATTTTCAGCTTTTGCCCTATATCTGTAACACGTTGTATACATATATTTTTGAGAATAAATATGCCTATGTGTATACTAAGAATTATAAATGTGGTACCCAAAACCTCAGATTTCCTTTAATTTTCCACCTACACGCCCAAATGACAGCTATTAACTAAATAATAGGGGTTACATTCGTCCAGACGTCTGCAGACATTTAATCGGAGGCGAGTGGCCACTTTCCCCAATAAAACCGGAGGTGTTTGCAAATGGTCGTTTATCCGCGGTTACGGTAATGTCTAGGGTTGTCGCAGTGCGGAAATTCCGTTGTGATTGTCTAATTTTAGCCACTCTTAGATTAGCCACTATTTAGATTGGATAAAATATTTAAAAGCTCAGAGGTTTCGACTTTCGTTTCAAATTCTCGGCTCGTACCATTAAGTTTATAACTGGAGGAGTACAACAATGTTTTTAAATTATCACTAACTTGGCCACGAAGGAAAATATCGTGACGGTACTCGTATGCTAAAATAAAACTAAAACCAGAAACGAGTTCCCTCAAATTGCCAACCCTACAGTACTATTGGGCGACGGGGCCGGAATAGCTATCGGTGCGGGGGGGCGGACCGGACAAATTACGCATTTTGTCGCAATCTAAACGCCGGCCAGCGAGAATTAACCGGACACGGGCCGGAGCGCCCTCGCAGTCACCGCGAATTGCACGGAAGTAGCCTTAACATAAATACATGTTATCCGGTTATTACGTACATCAATATCTTTAAAAGGTACATTTACCACCAGTAAGTTTCCATTTTTCTTTTCCTGATACTGTCTTCTAACTAAGGTTGAAGTTTAGTTCGTTTAAACGCCCCTTTAAGCGCCCGTTTAAACGACACATAAAAAAAATTAAATATTTGATTCCCTTTCTTTTTTTATTTATCGCTCCGTTTTCTCTTTTTGTATACAATTAATTATAATAATCATTCTTAACAATGAATGCATATCAGATTATAACAGACAAGTAAACTAGTTGCACTTATTCTTTTTCATATTTAAGTAACTTATAATTAATTAACCACAAAATTAACCCATTTATAAGTTACACACTACATTGGAATTCAGGAGTACCATATAATTATATTTCTATTATACATATCTTTTTCCAAAAACAAAAATACGATGCACATTCATAATCTACTACAAGATGTAATAACTTATCTCTATAAGAATTACTGCAAGTATAAATTAGGAACATGAACAATTCGAGACTGCCTCCAACCGAAGTAACATGTTAATCATCGAGGGACTAATTAAAAAAAAACTTCTAAAATGAAATAAAGACCGCCAGAAACTGGTATTACTGAAGAAATTAAATCAGATTTAGCTGTCATCTGCAACCAGCTGCGACCAATGCGTAACGCTTAAGGGGAGAGCTGCGCAACTTTTTGTCTGCTCAGTCAAAGTCATTTTGTTGCGAGCTTTTACTGCGATTTTGCTTAAACACATCTATTTTAGCTGCAGAAAGCATAGTCAGATATTTTATAGAGACAGCTGGATACTGGTAAATGGTAAGTGGATACTGGTGGCAGTCTATAGTAGCAAACATTTGCACTGTCGTGGATCCGCTGCCTACGTCTGGAGATTTAGAAGTGAATTTGGAAGGATTAGGGAAGATAATAATAAGGAATATAAAGAGACAACGAGTTTTCCGCGTTCTATTACACTTCCCTTCCTCCGTGGAGTTGATGGGGTGGGATGGGATGAAAGGGCTATGGCATATTGTACTCCTGAACCATTTGTGTGGTATAATTGAGATTAGTCTTCTGTGAGAGAGGAAGAACTCGGTCAGTCGGATGCGCTCAGTTAACAAATTGCCGGCATTATGACAGTAAATGCTTAGATAATATATTAAATAAATGTTTGCTTAGATGCCGCGTATTCAGCTCACGATGAGCACTTATTGAGTTAAATTATCTGCTCAGTCGTAGGCAGGCTGGCCAACCATCCGGTTTTCGATCGGGCAGTCCGGTTTTGACGCGATTTGTCCGTGTACGACTGAGCTCAAATTGACCCGTTCATTCGCAAATTTTAAACATTCCACGAGAATATTTCTTTTCCCCTCACACACACAAACATGTTCCTTTAAGTAAATAAGATTAACACTCCTTGTATACAAATATTTTTTTGATTGTTATTCCAAAGGCACTTAATTTTTCCTTTTCAAAGGTACATTGATTTGTTTTTTTTGTTTAGCCAATGATGTCAATTGAGAACAATAATTGTAAAAATTGTTTTACAATTGCCGCTCCTGTCCGGTTGTGGGAAACTGGAAAGTTGGCAAGTCTGTTCGCAGAGTATAAGCATGTTGTTAGCGTTCCTTGATTGGTCAGTATACACGCCCACTGAAACCGAACCAGCGAAATGGCTCAGTTTGCATGCTCATAGTAAACCGCTCTCTCTTTGCGTACATCTAAAACAATTAGTTCGGCTGTCTTATATCAAAATGCAGTAAGGAACAAAATGCAGAAAAAAAATGTTTTTTTTTATCCTAATTTTAGACACAACAATGCACAAACACTTTCATTAATTAAGATCTTTCATATTTATGGAGATATGAATACCTATCTCGAAAGTTAATAGGTGTATCACGTGATTCTCATAAACCACTAAAAAGACCTATGAAATATGTAATTTATGAGACAACTGTATGTAATTTTTGTGTATTGTATGTAAAAAATATCAATTTTCCTATATTTTAACTTGTCTTTTTTTAAATATTTTTGGGCTCGCCTGTAAAATTAAAAATACCTACTTTCTTACGGGACGGAACAGCCGAGGTGTAGACAACATTTTGTCGCCCTATCCACTACATTGTTCCTGACACAAAATACTCAGTTATATACGGAAACAGCAATTCGAGTATTTTAATGTGCATTTTCCACTTCCTCGCTCTCTTCCATTTATCGTCTAAGGGCGTACGTGTCGATGGTGGGTTACTGTTACGAAATATATCGCACCATCCATCTTGTGCCCTTTTTGCAACGTGTACTTTATGCGTTGGGGTTTAGGCATAAATTTGCGTGGGTATTTGAAGAAAGACAGGTTTAAATATATTCGGGGGCATGTGGAATTGAGATACATGAGTCAATTGAAATATAGAATATGTTTATTTTGTAAACGAGCAATTCTGTTTATTTTGAAAACTCATTTAACGGCTTCAATTAAAAATGTATAATCTTGAATTAAATACATAGGCGGTCATTAATTTGTATCCTTTGACTTTGACGCTATAAAGGGACGAGAATTATTGTTATTTTTACGAACAGGTGCTTAAAATTTGTATATAAAAAAATTGCAATTTTGACCATACAAAAAATACTTTTGCATATATATATAGTCTTCATACAAAACATAATATAATCACAAATTGAAAGCAGACGTTAAGATAGGACTTTATGGTTGTAACTTGAGAAGTGTCGTTGAGTTTTTGTTTGACTATTATAAAAATTGTGTATCGTTGGTTTTGTGGTTCAACAGTGATAGTTTAAGAGTTGCGCGTAATGTTTATGATAATTAAATAACAGCATAAGAATTCGTTCTTCGTGTGCTTCCAAGGTATCCAATTCTGTCTTCAGTAACTTAACTTTACCGAGCGACTCCTAACTTACTTCGAAGGGACTGAACATTGACAGGATACGTTTTGAACTTTGAAATTGTTTATTATGAAAAAAAAGTTGACACTGACAGAATGTGCTAATTGCACCATTGCCAGGTACAAAAAATAAAATAAAAAATATAAAAACGATTTGACCAAAGGAATAGTTAAAGCAAATACCAAGTTCTGTACATACGTAATCCTAAGGTCGTGCGCCTCAAAGGGCTGGGAGTGGTGTAAGGGACGATAACTTACCGTAAGCTTATGACGAGCCATTTATCATGAGCCTGTATGATTATGATTTCCATAAAAAAAAATGCGAAACACTTTAGCAAATGAGCGACATTTAATACACCTGCTATACAGTATACTAACGTTCACTTTAGGCTTTGCTCGCATGGAACGCGATTTTAGCTAGGAAGTCTAACGATTGTATAGATGAGTGTTTCTATACAGACTGCATAATGTTCCCACAAACGAACTTGAAGTAATTCTAATCGTAAATTCTGTTTTTTCTTTTATTTCGTCTTAAAAACGGATACAGTTACTGCATGTAAAACATATTTACCTATTTGTTACATTGCATGAATATCAGAACTTTTGTTTTGGACAAGGTAGCTGACAAACAGTCCATCTGGAGGTAAGTGGATACTGTCGTCAATCCATATCATGTCTATACGTATAAATATGAAAGGGATGACGACGTGTACTTGAGGACAGGTATTTAAATGTATTAGGGAGTCGGTTAATGTGTTTTTCGTGACACATTACCGCTGGATGATAAGAGGTATTGGCAGTTACTGCGTACAGTCAGAAACAAAAGTAGGTTAAGATGTTTATAACGAAAAACATACTAAAAAAGTTTCACCTCCACCTACCATATCATCTCTATATAGTTCCAAGGTTGGCTGGGAGAAGATGCTTTATATTGCAATTAAACAACTTTTAACGGTTTAAATCGCGTATATTTGACATGATTTATATCCCGACGTTTCGAACACTTTGCAGTGGACGTGGTCACGGGGTGACTATGCTTTATACTTTACAGTATTAAGTGGGTATTTTATTTAAAAACGATGAAGTATAAATAAATAAACGTAGTTGATGATAAAAACATAAATATTTGAGCATCTCTCCAATAAATATAGATTCCTTCCAAAGCTCGCCACTACCTACGAACTTATTCAAGTCGCCAACCCGAATTTAAAATTCTTTTAATTCTGGACTATAGGGAATATTAGTTGATAAATAGATTTTTTTATATTAATCACGTAACAAAAATAATAATATAATATATCACATACTAATATCTGCAAAACTGCAGAACAGATTGTCGCCAGAACTGCTGTCTGCTTAAACTAATTGCAGTGTGGTTTATTGTACAATTATATGTATTTATGTATATTATGACAAATATATGTATATATGAAAAGGTGTCTGATATGTCTGACCTTTTATATACGTAAAAATAATAGTAAATAACAAGTATATAACATTTAGATAAATCATTATACAATATACCTAACAAAATTGTTGTAAAATGAGTTATTAGAAATTAAAATTGAAATACGACTGTACCTTATTCACGTTAAGAAAAAAGTGACGTCATCCGTCCAATGTAGCATAACGCGACGTTAATTGGTCAATCGAGGAACGCTCCCTCTCGTAATTGGTCAATAAGTAGAATCACGTGACTGATAGTAGTAAGATTTCTTAACTTTTTTCTGTTTTCTTAACTAGAACAGAGTATAGTGAAGACTCGCGGAAGTTAGGCAATCAATGCAAATCAATATCATAAATGACACTTAAACTAGCAATTTTATAATATTACACATTTTGCAATCTTCCTGCGACATAAATACTTCCCACGACATAGTCCTTTTTACAAAAGATCCATCTAGCTCATTTCGCGTCAATTTTCTCCCTTCACGTTATACTTTTAGACGCCTCTGAAATTCACTTATGTTGCCGACGGTACTATTCTTAGGCACTTCTCCCGCGTTCCAGGTAAATCTAATAAATTGTCCACGGAAATGACGTCACGTGGGCCGTCGTCCGGGTGCGAGGGAAATGAACTGCTACCTGCGAAGGTGAAAGGAAAATACGAGTATGTAGTGAGTGGTAAATAGGTCGTAAAAAAATCTTTTAGTTTCTCTTGACCCGAACTGTTCTCTGCAGTACGAATTCGGCCAAGTGCTAACTTCGTTCGCCGGTGAGCTTTCTAAATGAGTTCTGCATTTTTTGAGATTGTTAATTAATAAGTTAGTGAGGGTGTACGCTGCAGTCCCACTGCTGCATGGACAACACACCGAGTATGGGGTGTATGTATGAGTAAAACATAATGGGTAATCATACGCCTTTAAGATCAGTTTAATCGATACTTTTTAACTACTAGATATCTTTTTTATTTCTTTAGCACGCTTTCCTTACTGCCGAGCTAATGACGAGCTAGTGAACCTCGTGTTCCAGAAATAAAAAAGTAATTTCGAGTATGCGTGTCCATCAATCCGCACTGTACCTGCGCGGTGGATTGTGGTCCCAAACCCCCTAGTGATAGACTAGGGGGTGGTGATAAGGGAGGCCTGTGCTCTGCAGTGGGACATCATAGGTTGATATAAGAAGACAAAATTAGATATCTATTAAGCATTTTTCACACAGTTTTAAAAGACGCGAAAGTCTTCAAAAGTAATACTAAATAAGTATTCTCTCATATTTTTAGGTACTAGGTGTACTCGCGACTTCGTGCGCCTGGAATTTTAGTCTGGAATTTAGTGGAATCATGATTTCGATGAAACAAAGCCTATTCGAAGCGCCAAGCTAAGCTTAATTAACCCGTGGAAACCCCATGAAAATACGTTCAGTAGTTTTGGAGATTAGCGTGTTCGAACAGACAGACAGACAAACATTTTCAAAATCATCTTTTTGTATTCTGGTACTCTTCCTTCATCGCCCCCATTCAATTTTTGGTAAATATATTCAATGTACAGACACTCTGCTTCTACAGTTTTATTATATGTATAGTTTGGATTCTTTGGCGGGAGCTCGAGAGGTGCAACAAATCAAACAAAAACTCAACCGAGTTTTTGTTTGATTACTATAAAAAATGTGTATCGTGCACTTAGTGGTTTAATAATGATAGTTTACTAAAGTTCAAAGTGTCATGTTTGTGCGTAATGTTTGTGATAAAGCAAATAAAAGCATGGGACTGCGTTTTTCGTGTCCTTGCAAGGAGTCCAACTGTCCTCAGTAAACCTACTATCGCTTTACTGAGCGACACCATTTCTACTTGAAATTGACATTGGCAAAATAGTCGTCGCGCTTGAGTCGACGACGACAGATACTGCCATCAAAACCGAAGCGGAAGATATTTTGTATTGTAAAATAATTCCGGTATAAATTGTAGGAATACGGACGTAAATTCTCTACTTCTCCGTATAGCGGGAGTGTACGGGCCCCAGTTGATTTATGTGAATCCAGATAACGGCGGCCCGACACCGCCGGTAATGAAATCGTCACTCCCAAATAAATCTCGCACAGTTTCATATCTGCTGTAATCAGTTTCGTATATGATTAATCCAAAGTAATAATTATTGCGCAAAAGTTGATTTTTGCTCAAGAAAAATATCAATATAGGTATTGTATTACATTACCTACTTTTATTTACATTTATAGTGGGTTACCTTTACACCTGCAACACCGCCGGGGAGCTTGCCGACTTTACAGAATCCTGTTCACAGCTCTCTTGAAGAGCCCCATATCATAGCGTAATGGAAATACCTCAGCTGACAGTTCATTCCACAACTATCGGGTGCGCGGTATAGAGTCTCTTTTCGACCGCGCTGTACGCAGCGACTCTATGTCAAGAAAGTGCGGATGAACCGCACGACGATTACGAGCGTTGCGTATTGTACAGCTCTTCAGAACATCCCTTATTATAAAGGCGGTATCTACGCTGAGAGACGCAACATCTCCGGGGATGCCGAGCGATTCTAGATCACCTGTGAGAGGGGGATCGTTGACAATTCGGTACGTCTTTGAACGGAGTTAAAAGGGTCCAACTGGTACTTCAATGCGCCGACTCAGAGGTGTTTGCAGTACTCCATGTGGGGTCTAATTTGAGCTTTATAAAGCGACATGCGTTGCCCCGGAGAAAAGTACTGCTTCGCCCTATTTAGTACACCCAGCTTTTTATTAGCAAGTTAATAATAACCAGCTAAGTGAGGCTCTTTATTCATTAAAAATATCTAGTAAATATGCTTAGTAACAGCCGAGTCTTAATTGAGTGTTTAAAGCGTTAAAATATTTTAGCGCCATAAATTTGCATTTGTAACTTAATGAACACGGAATTTAGCAAGAAAATATTTGGTACGCTGAGTTTCGTGATGTGTCGTCTTGTGTGAGGTACCGTTCGTATTTAGAGCATCCGTTGTAACAAAATGTCCACAGAAATTACGTGTAGGTACTTGGTAATGAATTATGACGGGGTTTCTGCTCATATATTTTTGTCTCGCGATCCGACGCTCAATCAAAGTAACGTCAAAATATATTTACTTACTCTTTTGTGACGGATAGATAAATAACTCTCGGCTGACAGAAATAATCCAGTTAATGCTAACATGGTAAACATGTGTACTTAGAATATTGATAGACACCCGGGCGGATGCGCTGGCGCCGCGCCTTATTCTGACACTATGTTGCGATGCTCTACCATAAAAAGAGCGAACAGCTACCCAACATTAAAATATAGTTAGTTCTATTGTAGTTCCGATAGCCAAATCGCCATCGGGAGGAATAGAGTGCACGCTGCAATCCAACAGTCGCTGGGCGCGCTCGACTGGCCACGTTACCCCTCTTTCACAGAAGACTACTTTGAAATGTACTGCATTTCCCACTTTATCTTATTTCCCTAATGTACGTATATATTTCGGTAGTAAGTGAGATGTGCCAGAGCCTATTCCCATCCTATGCCTCCCTATTTTCCCAACCCTTTCTCCAAATCCATTCCTATATCTCCAAAGGTAGGCAGCGAATCCGGGGTCGTGCCAATCTTTGTCATTTTGGACTAATGTTGGCATATATCGCAAATGTCTATGGGCTACAGTATCCACTTACCATCATATGCCTTCGTCGCCTTCGTCCATAATTTAAAATGGATAATGTTCCAAATTTAACTTTATTTTTCAATTATTTATAGTTTCAAAAAGTTCCCAATCTCTATCAAGATTTGACCAGATAGATCACATCATAACACATTATTGCACATCACTACGAAAACAAAATTGTAACAGACATTGTGAAGACATGAAATGCACAAAAGGCGGACTTATCGGTAAAAAGCGATCTTTGCCAGACAACCTTTCGCCACAGAGGAAATAAATTATTTTAATCACAGATATTTAGTGTACAGTAGGTATACATGATTACATATAATATACACATACGTATCATACATACATATCATATAGTGATGGGTAACTGCGGAGTTAATGAATCAAAAGAGTTGAATCCCCGAGCGGAGCAGAATCCCTTAATTGTTCCATCGAATTGTTATTCATTCCGATTCCAATTCCGGCGCCAATCATGATTGTGAGTGTAATCGCGCAGCGGCACTTGTCGGGGGCTCAAAATCGAGTTGCAATGATGACATGACCATTTTTTTTGCTTATGCAAGAACCGTTAGGGAAAGGGAATGAAACGCTCTCGGAAGGTGATTAAGTGAGTGAATCAAAAGAGTTAAGGAGTAACTAAGAGGAGTCGGATCCCCAAGCGGAGCAGGATTAAGTGAGTTAAAACACTCCGAGAAGTCTTGATTACGCACCACTATTATCATACATACATATCATAGAAATACACTATACAATAAGATAGAATAAGGGAAAAAGTATTCAAGCGTATAACGTATATACATATATATCTACGTGTACAAGCTATAACATTGAAGACGAATATAAATAAAAGAGATATTAAAACAGATATGTAGAACTAAATAATAAAAGAACAATTAGACTAGTAATAAAAGTAAGTAAGTAATTATACTTGCACTCGAATTAACCAATAGTGCCACATTATGTAGCCACATAATAACATTTACCGATATTATGTAGACGCATTTTAGGTCCCAGTATCCGATGCTCGAGGCTAACTTAGGCTGATTGGTCCCGTCTATTAATTGCATATTATTTGCTTCTTTGGGAATAATTTCGATGGTCACTCAGAAAAGAGTATTTATAAATAGGTTAAGATCACCAAATCGGTTTAGTAGTTATTGTGACGATAATTGTAAATTTAAAAAAAAAATCCTAAAACTCCCAATATGATCTCTATTATAAACGATCTATATTGTCGATACGCATTATTATATATCTATTATTAAATCTATATTATCGATAACATCTATTATTATCTATGTTCGATGTCTTTACTTATAAATTTACTATATATAGGTAGTATGTGTGATTGGATAGGGTTCGTAAAGCTTTACAATATTTGTCTAAACATAGTTTTTCTAGAAAATACATTCGTACTAAACAAATACTGAACACTATCGTGCGGGACATATCGAAAGCTATCCTTCCCAATGGCGCTCGCTACGACCTTTTTTGTTTTCAAAAATAATACATAAATATAAAATAATATTGTGGCAACACCAACACCCTCATTGTTCCCGCCAGGAAACACACCCGTGAAAAATAACCACCGTAAGTTTTCAGAGAGAACTCGTCACAAAAATATACGTGAAACAACCCAAAGCTGTGTAAATGAGGTGCTATATTTCTTCGGGCACATTTCCAGCGGCCGGCCACTTATCTGCCGTGTAAATGTTATGCTGGAACATTTGTTACCATCGTTGAAGTAGCTGGTGGGTGTCAGATAAAGTGTTTTCTGTTAGAACTGCTTTTCAATTTTTTTAAAAGTAAATACATTTATATGCTTATTGCGATAGTTAAATAAATACATACATACATGAAACAGGCGCATAGAGAATACAGGCTGTAACCAAACATTTCCTGAAGCTTAAGAACATGATTTCTGCTCATTAATTGACATATACAGGGTTCAATAAAAAATACCTACTCCCTGTAACACTGAATTAAATCATTAAAAGTATAACAGTACAGATTTTTTTAGATAGAAGGTGGCAAACGAGCATACAGTCCTCCTGGTGGTAAGTAGATACTGTGGCCCGTGGACACCCGCGGTTCAAGCCAACTTTAGTCCATAATGCGCTGCCTACATTTGTTGATGTAAGAATGGATATGGTGAAAGAGTTGGGGAAATGGAAAGGCATAGGATGGGACGGGATGGGAATGGGCTCTGGCGTATCTCACTGACTACCGAAACACGAACGTACATTGGTACATTTGCAAGAGAATGGTCACAGTATTTTTTCTTACTAAAATCAGAAGAGATTCAGTTTCACGATAACTGTGAACATTAATACTGTTTTTGTAAAATTTACTTGTCCTGTAACGTTAACTGTAACCGCGCGCAATTATCCAACTCTCCCGTACCTACTATTTATTCTTACTATTCACAAAGCCTATTCGAAGCGTTAATTAAGCCAAGCTTAATTAACCTGTGGAAACCCCATGAAAATCCGTTTAGTAGTTTTTGGAAATTAGCGCGTTCGAACAGGCAGACAGACAAAAATTATCAAAATCGTCTTTTTGTATTCTGATACTCTTCCTTCGTCGCCCCCAATCAGTTTTTTTGGTAAATATATTCAATGTACAGATACGCTGGTTCTACAGTTTTATCATATGTATAAATACGAGTAGATGTGTTAATAAACTATGCAATCAGCCCTTTCATTATCAACCGTTAATAACGGTATAAATAAATAATTAATTAGCTGCATAATGGCGTCAGTCGCTCAATCTATACATATTGTTATTATAATAAAATCGTAAAAAAACCGTGTCTGTACATGAATAACATTTTTTAAGACAATCGTCGTAGTGTACACTTTTAATGATACCGAGCAATAAAAGTACAATTATTTTTTCTCTCTCTCTCTGATCGCAGACCACACACCACTGGATGGTTATAGCTGGTTATAGGTTATAGTTATGGAAATATAGCATGATTATAGCTTATATGTCGGGTTAACATTCAGAGTACTTTTTATCTAGATCAATTATTAAGCACCCGCGGGATACGCGCGAAGTCGCTTGCGCTGTTGGTATTATATTACAAACGCTTTATGTGCAAAGTTTTTACCTGTATAAAAATAAAAGTTGTCTCATTTCTACTGCGATGTTTGCTCGGTCACAGTATAATGGGTCCCTAGCGAACAGGGACAGTTAAATCTGGAACGCGGTATAAACAGCGCGTTATCATTCCCCTCATTGTAAAGACAGCGAAATTACAGTCCTTTTACCTTCTTCACAGTTAATTATTTAAGAATCAAACGTGTTAGGCAAATGAGTGTCATTTTACTTTAATGTAGTTATTTATGTTTGCTTTTGAGAATCAAACATATATATATTTTTATTTTGTGAAATAAGTCCAAGCGCGTAGGAATTAAAGGCTTTCATTTGCCTCTTATTTGTACTCGAAGTTTTGACACGGGTTACACCGGCCGCGGTCACGAGTCGACTAAAGAGATGGGTGATCCAGGACGGGAGCTACGAACAGTTTTATGAACTACCCACATTTGATCTTAATATTCGGAAGGTCTGCGACACACTACAGTAGCAAACTTGTGCCGAAACGTCGACTGGACATCAAAACTAAACCAAAGTACCTAATTATACAATTAGATCCAATGTTCGATTCGGTCCCTTTGAAGTAAGGAATTTTTCTTAACCTTTTAAACTTTGACGTTTTGTATACATTTTATATTGTGAATCGGGTCTAGGTGAATAGGATTATTCACAATATAATTTTTCGTGTCAAATTTTATTACGTTACCTATCAAGCCGCATCTATAGTACCAAAAACCATTGCTATATACGAAAATAGCAATCCGAGCAACAAGCCCTCAAAACTGATTGCTGTTATAGTGTTTGAATTTTTTCCCGAAAACTCTCACTCTCTTCTGAAAGCTTTACGCCAGTATTCTGTGAGTGTCTTCTGTAGAGTCGCCTACCATAAAAGAAAAAATAATAAAATGTTTTTTGTTATGCAAATATACTCAGGAATCGATTGATGATATTTGTTCGACCAATCAGTGCAAATGGGCGATGCATAAATAAACTGAAGAGCAAAATGCGCTGCAGTCTACATGAAAGCACTCTTCACTGCGGAACACATTATCAGTGGACCCGAGTGGTTGCACTAAACTGGGATGCACCTTTTATCGCATTTCCAATTCTGATATAGTGTGCAATCCTCTTTGTGTTCACCTTTGCGTCTCTTGTGAAGTTGCTTGTAGATTTGTTGGTGTTTCAATCAAGAGGTTATTGATACCGTTCGGTCTCGTTCTGTATTCTGTTTAGTGCTTTTAAGAGTTAGTTAATAATATTGAGTGAATTAGTCATAACGTAAGTTCAGGCGCGGATACAGGATTCCGCTCAGGATGAGGGGGGCGAGGGAGGGTAGGCTTTTTTTGTAATTTTACCTATCTCTTAGAAAAAATTGTTCTAAAGGAAAAAAGAATGATAGAATTTTAATTCTCTACCCATATAATTCCTACATTGGATTACTCAGTTATTTATCTATCTTCTAAAAAAATATGAAATAAAAACACATAGGCATAGGGAATTAAAAATTAATAATTGAAAAAAATATTTTTTAACTATTAAAATTAATTATTTTTACCCGTACTTATTACTATTTCATTTATTTGTCAAAATTTAAAATTCCCTAAATAAGTTAGTTAGTCACGCGATCATGGAATTTGTACCGCAATATAAGTCCTTGTTATCGCCAATAAAAAGAAGTATTTTTTGTATTGTCTTTTATTGATTGAAGTATGACTCTAGAGTAAATTTTCCTGAAATGAAGTATACTTCTCTGTAGGACCACATAAGACCACTAATACAATTATAATGTACCATAAACAATAACCTACAGTTATCATAAACAAATATTTTGTTCCTAAGTTAATGGGGGATCTATAAAAATGTTGTTTGGTAAATAAAAAACTTAATAGTCAGAAATCGATCCCTAATAAGATGTTTTTTTTTATGAACGAAGGCGGCAGACGATCATACAGTCCATCTGATTGTAAGTGAATACTGTCGCCCATAGACATCCACGATACATGCCAACACTAGTCCAAGATGACAAACGTCGGCACGCCCCCGGATGCGGTGCCTACCTTTGGAGATATAGGAATGGATTTGGAGAAAGGCTTGGGAAAATGGGGAGGGACAGGATGGGAAGGGGCTCTGGCAAATGTCACTCACTACCGGAACACATACGTACATTGGGGATATAAGATAAAGAGGGAAATGCAGTATATTTCAAGGTAGTCTTCTGTGAGAGAGAGGTAACGTGGCCAGTCGAGTGCGCCCAGTGGCTTTTGGATTGCAGCGTGCACTCTCCCCCTCTTGTACACCAATGTTCAGACCAAATTAAACACCCTGGATAGAAAAGTTCTCAACCATGTCTCTCCACAGGGTGCACTACATAGGGCCCTGCACCTCGGCAGCTCGGCCCACTGTGCTTCCCAGTGGTTATATCGTCTCTCCCTTATACATTTTTGAGTTAGTTATTAGGCAGATATCTCATTTCTCCAGTACTTTATCATAGGGCCTTGTTGCCATATTAAAAGTTGACGCTTATGATAAATAAAAGCTTTCAATTTCATGTGGTTTTCATTGGATATACCGGCCAAAATTACACATCATTCTTTTAAAGAATATGGTACAAATTAGTGCATTTAAAACAAGAATTTTACTGGAAAGAAAAATTACACAAACAATCGTTGACGAGCACTTAGCCGACACAATATATAAAGTTATATACTCGTATATATATATATATATTTATTTATCTCCGCAATTATTTATTGATTTACTCTCTTGGCACTATATTGTACAGAGACAGACTTAATACCTTAAGGTATTCTCCACCAGTTGACCGTTGGTTAAATGTGAAAAATTGAAACGGGTGCAGTAGAAATTAAACAATGAGCTTATAGATTATAATCATGATACAATACGTATGCAACAAAATATATAAATAAACACACTAAAGAATATATATTAAATATATAGAACATATCTAGGTACATATCAATTACAATACTTTTAATACATACATACTTATATTATTTATATATATATAAAAGAGGATGTTGGTATATCTGATGTTAATAGACTTCGATACCGTTTGACCGATCACCATGAAAGTTAGCACATATATGTACTTTTTCATTGAGAAGGTTTTTATGCTATCGATTTTGTTGTAACTCGCCACTAGACGGCGCTGCAGCACATCAACTTCTATGGCAGGCCAACGTCTGCGGGGTTTTGCTAGTATAATATAAATGTAGTGATCATACGAGAAAAATACCTAGAGTATTGTACGAGTATATTATTCCTAAGACCTATTTTTGAATAAAGATCTAAGATCTAATTCTGAAGTGTTGTTTTTTCATTAAGAGAAAAGAAATCTCCATTATTTTAGTTAAAAATTAAAGTTACTTGTTTTTTAATGGAAAAATACCAGCGTTAAAAGGCTGGTAAAAAATATAACAAGGTTTTGTCTAAAAGTTAGAACAATATACGCGTGAAATTGAAAACTAAAAAGCTTTCTTTGATAGAAGTTTATTTCTTAATGAATAAGATTCTACTAGGTACAACTTTTCTTATTAAATATTTCAATTTATGTAGTACATAGTGTCAATACTCTGACATACAAAATCACTTCGTCAATCTGAATATCTCCACTAGTGGATATAGACCTCTCCCAAGACTCATCATCACATACGATCTTCCGCTTTTCTCATCCAGTTAATATCGGCGACTTTCCACGATTTTATTTTAACAGTCAGTCCAAAGCCCATTTTCCCAATTCATTCCTTAATCTGCAAATGTAGACAGCGAATCCGGCGGCGCGCCAACGTTTTTCATTCTGGACTGATGTTGGCATGTATCGCGGATGTCTGTGGACGACAGTATCCACTTACCGTCAGGTGGACTGTATGCTCGTCTGCCGCCTTTTTTTTCTATATAAAAAGAAAAGCCTGTAAGAGTGTAATGGAAAACTAAAAACTAAAACTACCAACTGATTAAATGTAAAATATAGTAATTAAGCGTAAGTAATAATTAACTACATACATAGAAAGCGGGCGCGTTCAAAGGTCAAAAACGAACAAGCCAGCGTGGAAAGGGATGTGCACCAATTATTTATTTTTACAGTACTAAAAATATAATCAAATATATGTTGTTTACTTAAATATAATAATGTTAGTCTACTGAATGACATATTAAATATAATAATGTTAGTCTACTGAATGACATATTAAATATAATAATGTTAGTCTACTGAATGACATATTAAATATAATAATGTTAGTCAACTGAATGACATATTAAAATATTTTGATTTATTTTTGTAAGATTATTTTTATAATGTTCTTTATCTTTAGTTATTAAAAGCATTTTTATTACAATTTCTTCTTTATGTTTTGCTACAGTCACATCACACGGACGGCCAGCTGGCTTCCACCTGCTGAGAGCTGGCCCAGCATTAGAGATGGCAGCACCAGCAGTACCCAGGCCGACGTCGAGGAGGAGATTCTACCTTATGGGTGGGAGCAGGCGCTGGACAGTAAAGGGAAACACTATTATATCAAGTTAGTGTTATTGTTGTTAAAATTGTAATGGCGCATTTACTCGTAAATACGAATCACTTGTATGAGCGAGAATTTATGACAATTATTAAGTTGCATTTAGTACGGAAGGTTTGAAAAATCTATGTTAAATAACCTAAGCTTTTGTTAATTTTCTTTCATTCCGTGTAATCTTTTGAAAAAATGTAACTTTCTCCAATCAGTGTTTTATTTGAGCAAAATGTTGTACGTGGTCTCAAGATTTTGTTTAAAGAGACACATTGTCTTTTTTTTGGAAGAAGGCGCACATGAGCTGGCAGTCCACCCGGTGGCAAGTGGTTACTGTGGCCAACATCAGTCCAGAATGACTAACGTTGGCACGCTCCCGCATCCGCTGCCTGCCATTGGATATTTAGGAATGGATCTGGAGAAAGGGTTGGGTAAATGGACAGGTTAGGATAGGAGGGGACGGGAATGGGCACTAGCATATCTCACTCACTACTGAAACATGTACGGAACATTGGGGGAATAGGATAAAATGGAAAATGCATTAAATTTTACTATAGTGCTCTGTGAGAGTGGAGTAACGTGGGGTAACGTGGCCTGTCGAATGTGCCTAGGGTGTGAGATTGGGGTTGCGTGGGGTAATGTGGAGTAACGTGGCCCGTCGAATGCGCCTTGGGTGTGGTATTGCAGCGTGTAGAATCTTCCTTTTTTTCCTCACTCCTTTAATTTTGTTTGTGGAAATGTTTATTATTTTTGTTAATTTAAATAAACGCCAATACAAAACAATACATACACGTAGCCATTATGGTAATAGTTTCCTTAATTTAAGATGATAAGTTTTACCTTAGGTCACAAGTTTAGAATATTAGAAATATTATTTTAAATCACCTCTGTTGTCTTTAACATAAAATTCAAAGAATTCCAAGAATATATGACAATTTTAATTTGCCAACTTGGCTTTGTTATAGGTGTGTCAAGATACACTTCTGTTCTTCTGTTGCTTCTTCTGTTCACAGTCACATTAACAAAACCACCACCTACGTAGCACCAGAAGGCTGTTCCTGCGAATCTCCACCAGCACCTAGAGATGTGGTGCTCGAGAGGGACCCAGATCTCGGGTTTGGGTTCGTGGCCGGCTCGGAAAAACCTGTCCTAGTTCGCTTCGTGACTGACAACTCTCCCAGTGTTGGCAAGGTTAGTAAAACTCCGACGTACACGACAAAAATTGAAAACGTTATTCTTGAGACACATGAAACGTGGCCCGCGACGGTTGGCCTAATCTATGAGTTCAAAATAGGCGAGTTATGGGGAGAGCTATGCTGGGAGCTTCTTTGCGGCATAAAATCCGAAAGGAAGTAGTTCACTTGAATCACCGACATAGTTCCTAGAAATAATATGCTGTTCTGCGGTAGGTGAAATGTGCTGCAGAACAGACAACCGATAACAATGTATATAGAGGAGACGAGTCTTCGAATGTAAACCATGTAATAGGTAGCGTAGTGTGGAATGCCCTCCAGCCAAGGACTATATATGTATGTATAACTTAGTATATCAAATCTTCTATACTTATTTATTTACTTATCTGTACCATCAGCCTATGTCTCCCCAATGCTGCTGGCCTCTTCCGAAGCTCGCCACCACACACGATCCTCGGCTCTTCCAACCACCACCAGCGAACCCAAATTAGAGAAAGTCATTGGACACAGCGAATTCTAGTATTATGTCTGGGACATTGAGTATGAGATGTTATGTCATTTGTATGACATTGAAATGGAAAAACTCTTTAATCTCGAATATTTTGAATTTTATAGAACAGCTGCTAAATATTATCGATTGATTTTGTTGTTAAACAGCAAAATATTGTTGTTTATTGTTTATTATTCTGAAAAACAAATAGAGTAAATTAATTAAAATTAACGGATTGAGCTTTTTTATTTTCTTCTTAGCTCCCTTAATACCTGATTTACGGCGTGCTATTTAAAACGACTTGCAAAGGTTAATTTATGGTCAACATCCCAAATATTAATTAAGTTAAAATTGGAGTATTCCACGGGAATACAAATTATAAAATAACGAAACATCTATATATATAAAAATGAATGTTTCTTTGTTTGTCCCGTATGCGGTCCTATACCATTCATCCGATTGCGATGAAACTTTGGTGAGTCGTTGTGCGCACGCGCAGGTTTCTGAATTAGTAGGTACTTGAAGACCACGCGAACGAAGTCGCGGGCAACAGCTAGTAATTATATAAACTTATACAGTTATTATTGTTTTATTATACAATTATTATTGTTGTTTTCCGTACGCGCTACGTCTGCCTTGACCAATATTTCACTTTCCCAGGTTTTCTAGAAGAAATCTCTGCAGGGAATAAGTTTGCCCTTTTCACATCTTTCCTCCTTCCTTTTTTATTAATTTCATATTATGTGTGTATAATAAATTATTAAATATTACATTATTATTTCGAAATTAAGAATCAAATTTTCTTTAATTTCCTCTTCTACAATCATTTCAGTTGGAGCCCGGCGATCAGATCCTCTGCGTCAACGGCGAGGACGTCAGCTTAGCTGCTAGAGAGCATGTGATTTCTGCAGTAAGGGCGTGTACCGAACGTGTCACCTTAAGGGTTTGCCAGCCAGCCAGAACTGGAAATCCAGCCAGGAGATCAGCATTGCTGTCAGCTGCTAAAAGAGCTAGGTTAAGAGCGAGGCCTCCGAAGGTTAGGTTTGCTGATTCAGTGCAGCTGAATGGAGCGCCTTTGTATCCTGTAAGTGTTCATTCTTTCTAATGAAACTGTAATGTATATTTTCTAATTGTTTTAGATTATGTAGTTGGTTTTCGTAGTAATTTTCACTTTAAACACGATTCAATACAACACATTAGAGAAACGATCAAAAATTAGAAACATTAGAAAAATCAAAAACGATTAGAAAACTATTATAGGATAAGTTTTCTATTTTGGAAATCTACTAATTGCGAAGATCACTATTTTTGTTTTTGAAAAATTTGATTACTTTTTGTGTAATGGTAGCAGACCAACGATATCAGGTCCCAAAACTGCAATCAGTTCCTGTATGTATGGTAGGAGCAATGAGCATATAGGATACAATGAAAGTGGTGGACAAATTGTAGGAAGCACCGATTGAAGTGAAATTAAGCAAAACTTCTTGTTGTGGTGCCCCTCCAAGGCAATCAGCTGTGGTGGTGGAGGTTGACAATCAGCTCCGAATATTTTGCCGTGTCTCTCGCGAGGCGAAACAGTTCAGCGGAACTCGCGATGACAGTCCACACCCGTATGCTGCGCAGCCATGATTTTGCGACCAACACGCCTCTTTCCGGCAATCTTGCCCATCATAATTAGTTGCAGAAGTTCAAGCACAACAAAAATAGTTTGAGTTACACTCGAACTACCTTTCCGACTTTTTATTTATCTAGCTGCGCCAGCGACTTCGTACGCGGCGAATTTTAGTTTTTAAACTCTAAATTGGGATATCTTTTCTTCCCGTCAGCCGATTTCGATGAAACAAAGCCTAGTCTGTTGACATGTGCTTGCTTTCAAATTGAGATATAAATGGTCCGTAAGTACTCGTAGTTGTTGAAGTAAATAAATATATGAAAATAAATTATAAATAGAACATACATAAAATATTTCCACATTTTTTTCTTATTTTTGTGGGTTATTTATAGAACAAAGAGATTGCGTAGATACGCACATATTCCTTGACAAGTCCAATTCGCAGCGGCTTTTCCACACCTGTGTCATACCGCTTCACCGTCTTTCGGGAATTTAATTTACATACATCTCACATACACCGCGAGGAAGCTAACGTAGACCGTTTCCTGGATTTCGTAACAACTGTGATCATTGAAAGTGGCGTAAAACGTTCTATAATTTTCATGTCGCTTGGCATAAAAATTAGGAATATACATAATCTATTGGGAACAATGTCTTTGTTCGAATTAAATATTTATAAAAATCGTATCTCGAACGTTTAGAAACGGCAAGAATATTGAATATGGCCTCGAGGTTTGTATTTCGCCTCGGGATCTCATTATTTTCAATATTATTGCTTACTTGTAGATATTTATACGTAAACACCTTAAAATTATTATTTCTGATTTTTTTATGAATTTTCTTTATGGAATACAGTCCACCTGGTGGTAAGTGGATACCGTGGCCCGTGGACACCCGCGGTACATGCCAACATCAGTCCAAAATGATAAAAGTTAGCACGCCCCCGGATGCACTGCCTATATTTGAATTTTTAGGAATGGATTTGATGGAAAGATTGGGAAAATGGGGGTATCTCTCATAAAGTGGAAATGAAATGGGCATCTGACATACTATTATCTCATTCACTATCAAAACACGTACGTACATTGGAGGAATAAAGTGGAAAATGCAGTACATTTTACAATAGTCTTGTCCGAGAGAGGCGTTATGTAGTTAGTATAAATTAAACGCAAGCATGTTGAGGAGACAGAGCGGACTGAACTGTCAAGTTTTATTTCTCGTAACGTCACAAGTATATTTATGACATTAATACACAGAGAATCAATAGATGGCGCCACTAGTATCTAATTTTGATATAAAACTATCAGCTAGTAAACTGTACCCGGTGGTTGTGGGTTTGCAGCGTGCACCCTCCCCCTTCCAAACAGTATTCCTCAACTATTGTTACGTATTCAAGGTACAATCGTTCTGAAATCCAATTTTGAACTTACATAAACATATTCAAATTGTAATTAGCCGTAAGTTTTCCTACGAAAATACTAATAATAAAATAAACTAGAGTAGAATTCTTTTAATATCACAAGACCTTAAAGCAATACGTTTTTCAGCCGTCTGCTTTCTCCCTCGGCGACCTCTGTTTGCCCCCAATGGCAAACGTCCTCAAAGTGTTCCTAGAGAATGGCCAGACGAAATCCTTCAAGTACGACACAACGACCACTGTTGCCGATGTCGTCAGCAACCTCAGAGACAAGCTCTGCATCACGGCTGAGGAACACTTCAGTCTGGTGGTAGAACATGTCAAGAGTTTAAGAAGAAACAAGCTGACTCTATTGGATCCTAAAGAATCTTTGGCGAGGGTAAGATAAATTTAATGATACGTCAGTTTAATAAGAGGAGTATGTAGTGATACAGTATTACATTAAATTAATGTTGCCTTGGTTACATTACCATCAACTTAATGCCGCGATTATAGTAATACAATCAAATCAATTCATTTACTTTTAATTATTTGTTTATCCATTTTGATAGCAATGAATCCGTTTTAAACAAAATGCTGCCAACATAGATATTTCAATAGTCTTACTTGATAGTATTCCAAAACGACATCTGAACATTTCAGGTCTCCGCTCGCTCATTAATCATTTAATTTTATCTACTTGTTTTGATTTTTGATAGATTTTTTTTGATTTTTGGTATATTTTAAATCAAAATTTAAAAATCAATATCAATATCAAAATATATCAAATTGATCAAATTGATCAAATTGATGATTAGATATAAATATTTGAATATTTTGATAGAAATGAGACCTAATTTCTAAATAAAACGTACCCAAAGTACGTATTCAATAGTATTTTTTTTATATTCAATAGTTACAATTTTTATATGTATCATAACTGTATAAGTAGTTTATATAAATATACGAGTATAAACTATATTTTGGTTTTTGATTTTTTATTGTATTTATTTCTAACTTTCATTCCGTATACATAATATGTATGTTTATCTTTTTCCCTTATTGTTGTAACGACATCCGTGATGACTGGACTGTGATGGCTTCATTGAAAACCAGCGCTGAGGTTTTGTACACAACAGTTTACACTTATGCTGAGTTGGAGTCCATTTGTGACATCGCAATACACATCGGCACTACTAGTAATCTTTATAACTCTACTGTGTATATGTCTATTTTCTTTATTTGTTTTACTTATCCAAAAAGTCATACAGTCACTCATCAACAATGTAACAATCAAACACACAAACCGATTTTGAGAATTCATTGAAGTTTTCTAAAAAAATAAACAAGAAGAACACTGAAATTGGTTAAAAACTGCTCTCAGCGTAGCACAACGGAGTCCCAACTTTAGAAATGAAACCCGAAAATAAACCTTCGCCACAATTTATTTCCAATTTTGATTGATTTAGGTGCGTGCGCCTTATTCGCGCAATAACAATTTTTCGAGTGCCCTTGGGGTAGTCTTCTAATAACAATTAGGGGTCATCCATAAATTACGTCACACGTTAATGGGGAGGGAGGGGATCAACAAAGTGTGACATCGTGTGATAAGGGGGGGGGGGGGGGCGCATAAGCTTCGTGACGTCAAATGTATAAATCTAAAGTATTAAAACTAAACATCAACTCTAACGAAAAATTTTACCAACTCTATCAATATTATTATAAGGTTGTTTTAATTTAATAATTTCTAAATTTAAAATTGCAAAATATGTGACGTCACACCAGGGTAGGGGGGGGGTCACACAAATGTGACCATTTGTGACAGGTACGGGGGGGACTCCAAAAATCATGAAATTCGTGTGACGTAATTTATAGATGGCCCCTTATGATGATTTACTCTATGTATTATATATCGAAATTAAACATGAGCACAACTCTTTGCTATTTGTCTTTGGTGGGCGCTATTCGCTTGCGCGGGAAAAACTACATCTATAATATACTAATTCATAGTAATAAAGAGGTAAAATTGTGTGTTTGTAGGTATGTTGGGGGTAATCTCTGGAACTACTGAACCGATTTCAAAAATTCTCTCACAAATAGGAAGTTACACTATCTGCGTCTAATATAGGCTATATTTTATTTTGAAATTTTGAAAAAAAAAACTTCTAAACCGAAACGAAACGAGTCCCTAGTACATAATAATTTAATGCAGTGTTTCCCAACCTCTTTTTTACCAGAAACAAACTATTTTATGTAATTTCTCATATCGAGATATCAGGAATTACATTATCAAAATATATGCTATATTAAATATGTGTTTTTATTATTACAATTGCATTGTCCGCAATAAAATGTTATCTATTATTGAATGTATGTATATATATTTCAGATCGCCGCTCGGCCGGGTTCACACAAAATGCGTTGTCTGTTCCGTGTAGTATTTATGCCAACATCAGCAGCAGAATTAGCGCAACGGGATTTGGCAGCTCTTGACTACCTCTACATGCAATGTGGTAACGATGTAGCCCAAGAGAGGTTTGCGCCAGAGTTGCAGCCTGATGTAGCGTTGCGGTTAGCAGCGCTACATATGCATCAACATGCGTTAGCTAACAATTTATCTCCTGCAAAGTTGACTGTCAAGGCTGTTGAGTGAGTATAAAAAGTATATTTTTTATAGTGACAATATTAATTACAAATTTATTAATTATTGTACGTAACTATTCAATTTATTCAAATCTGACTGTTTGTTCCTGAATAAATTAATAAATAGGGCCACAGTCAATGGCCCACACTAGGATTCCCTGTGTCGTGGGTCAAGACACGCAAACAAAGGTAAACTCACACCCAGACACGAACAAACATTTGTCTTTAAACAAATGAATGTCCGACCGGGAATCGAACACCCGGCACCTTTTCCACGGCAAGCAGGGTCCAACTGCGTCAATCGGTCGTCAAAATGTTACATAGTCATTTACTTTCGATAAAATCACTCTAATATTTTCACCAAGTGCATACTGTGCTTCAGCAAATTATTTATAAAAAGTTTCAATATCGAGGTCAATAACTAAACTAGGTACATCTCTACGCTATTATTGAATTCGAAGTTATTCCCAGAAGATTGAAATGTACTGCATTTCCCACTTTATCTTATTTCCCTAATATACGTACATGTTTCGATAGTGAATGAGATGTGCCAGAGCCCACTCCCATCCTCTCCCTCCCCATTTTCCCAACCCTTTCTCTAAATCCATTCCTATATCTCCAAAGGTAGGCAGCGCATCCGGGGGCGCGCCAACGTTTGTCATTTTGGACTAATGTTCGCATGTATCGCGGATGTCTATGGGCGACAGTATACACTTACCATCAGGTGGACTGTATACTCGTCTGCCGCCGTCGTCCATAAAAAAAATAATTGAATCCTTTTTCTATTAAACGTATGTTTTCTCGATAAAATCAACAAAAGAGCGTACAAATTAGAACAAAGTAAATGTCCGGTTAATAAGAGCACTTTCGTGTAACGTAGGTACTCGCGAACGATGTAAATACTCGGAATGACAATTTTATCTAAAGCTTTCAGTGATCCATGATCAGTTTGCTTAAACTGTCTTCGTTCTTCTAATAACCTACTTCTTAGCATTCCTTTTCACCGTTCTATTTCGTGTTCTTACTCTTTTACTGTGCAAGCGGTTCGTTACAAATGAACTACAGATTGCATATTGATGGACTAATGATAAAATTGTAAAATATTATATTTAAGACTAGTTGTTGCCCGCGACTTCGTTCGTGTGGTCTTCAATTTAAAAAAAAATACCTATTGTAAAACGGTTGTACTAATACAGAAGCCTTCGCGCGCGTGCGCACAACGACTCACCAAAGTTTCATCGCAATCGGATGAATGGTATAGGAACGCGTACGGGACAAACAAAGAAACATTCATTTTTAATATATATAGATATATCGAAATAGAATACTAGCTTCTGGGATATATGTAATATCTAATTCAGGAGGCTTAATAATATCGCTATGAACAACATGTCGACCGATCGCCGCGACACAGGCGATGCCTAACGCAGAGTACTCGGCGAAAAACTAAATTCTAATGCTTATTGTCTTTGTACAATAATGAATATTGTATGTATCTATCTATTCGTAGTTTAAACATAACTTTCTCCTTACAATAGACAGGAGTACAACTAAGTAAATTACTATTAATTAACTATGGGTAACTCCGGATTCAATGAATCAAAAGATCCGAAATCGCGAGCGGAGCCGGAACTCTTAATGATTCCGGCCAACTGTTATCGACTCCGAGGAGTTATTTATTCCTTTCATTTTTGGATTGCTGAGTCATACGAACGAACACGATGCAAAGCGAATGAGTCGCCCTCAGGCTCTTATAAAATATAAGTAGGTGAATCAAAGGAGTCAAGGAATCGTTAAGAGGAGTCGGAACACTCCGAGGAGTCGTGAATACCCACGACTACTATTAATGAAATATATAATGATGAAATATATAAATCTGATTTATTGTTTTCAGAAGGGAGTTCGGCTTAGAGCGGTTCGTTCCAAGTGGTCTCCTGGAGAGCATGAAGCGTAAAGAACTGAGACGACTGATCGCACACTTCCTGAAACTCAACTCGCAGATGACTGGCAGTCAGAGACAATTAACTCAATTACAGGTATACCAAATCATTAATCCTTAATTGTAGCGACATACTAAATGACAATGGAGAAGTTCACCATTTTTATATTTCTTACCTAAACATGGTTTGAAAGATTACAAAAAATCTCGTGAAAAAATGTTTAGGATATCTTTAAAAATAACGAAGTTATAGCCTTTCAAAGTTGGATGTTTGTGACCTTACGATATATTTACATACAAACGGTATATCGTTGAATAGTGTGTTTAGGTTTAAAAAATCTACGAATTTTATCTCAATTTTTTTCAAAACTTACGGAAAATAGCTGACTCTCTCTTTTAAAGATTGTAAAGTAAGACCTCTTAGGATTATATGGATTGTGACGTCATCGTCTGTAACTCTGAAAAGTTATATCTCGGTCATTTTCCAACGTTTTTTTTCTTCACCAAACTAATATTTTAACGTATATTTTTATAGCAAATAAACAACTTTAACGGTTTAAATCGCGTATATTTGACATTATTTATATCCCGACGTTTCGAACACTTTGCAGTGGACGTGGTCACGGGGTGACTAATTGATTTTATTTGTCACTTGAGTTATTAAGAAATTATTTGGACTACCGTCTGAAATTTTTTGTACTACCGTTTATCTAAATACGAAAATCGACTAGCTCTGAGACTATTGAGGATTGCGTCAAACAAATTATTTCACAACTACTATAGACGCGCTCATTCGACATAATATTATTCAGGAAACATTTCCCTACTTGGTGTATAATCTCAACATGATCAGCCAAGGCCTCCGAAACTGAACACCAATCATTTAGGATAGTACTATAATATAATCTCTACGTTAAACTTATTAATTTTTCACTTTATCATTCGTCTCATGTATTTGTACCAGTTGTAATTAAAATACATTAAGTCACTAATTAATCGTGACTGCCAATGTATATTTTTTTATTACATATTTTATTTTATTATATCCCTTTTATTTTTCTCTATCCTAAGGTTGCCCGGAAGAGATCGCCTCAGCGATAAGGTCGCCTATTGTATTCTGTCATTTATTTTATTTGTGCACATGTAATAACTATTTGTATGCAATAAAGAGTATTTATTATTATTATTATATTTTTTTATCGAAAAAGGCGGCAGACGTGCATACAGTCGACGTGATGGTAAGTGGATACTGTCGTCCATAGACAATCCGCGATACATGCCAACATCAGTCTAGAATGACAAACGTTGGCACGCCCCCGGGTGCGCTGCCTACCTTTGCAGATTAAGGAATGGATTGGGAAAATGGGGAGCGATAGGATGGGATGGGAATGGGCTCTGGCATATCTCACTCACTACCGAAACACGTACGTACATCGGGGAAATACGATAAAGTAGGAAATGCAGTACATTTCAAGGTTCTTTGAGAGAGGGATAACGTGGCCAGTCGAGTGCGCCCAGCTGTGGGAATGCAGCATGCATAAAGATATATAGATATGAGACATAAAGGCTACTCCAGGCATCCTATTATTACTTGTATTATAAAATTTATAGAATAAAACTTGGATATTGTTAATGTCGCAATGGCGTGACATTTAAAATGTCGCGATATTTAAAGTTCAGCGTGTCACTTATCGTAGGTAGATATTAATTTGAAGTGGAACAGCGTAGAACGTTCATTTAATTATATGCCTTATAATTAAATGTTAATAAAGAAACAACGTAACTCTCAACACCCTAAATTTGAATTCCCTGTGTCATGAACAGGGCTGCCACCCCTCCAGATTTGACCCGGAATCTCCGGGTTTGGTAGACGCTTGTCCGGGCTACGGGTTAACATCGTAAATCTCCGGACGGCGCGGCTGTGACATTGAACATTAAAAAATCTTAGAAAATAGAGAAATATGATTTGTAAACCGGCTCTAGTAAACATTACCTAATACCCACTAAAATAGATTACTTTATAGATTGTTGTTGTAACAAATGCAAAGATACAATTTAAAGCATCGCTGTGTGTATCGAAGACAGTATAAGTTTATCTTGTGGTAATTTTATTCGTAATTTAGTATATATTAACTAAAGTACTAACTTTAAATTAAAAAAATACTATTAAATAGTACTAAATTTGGTACTACTAAATAGTAGGTACTACTAAATTTACTACTAATAGTAACAGGGAATCCTGTTTTGTTTTTGTCCCATTTTTTTTTAATCTCCGGGTTTAGAGTATTTTGAAGGTGGCAGCCCTAATCATGAATCCAGAGACAAATGAACAAACACGATTTTTGGTCCGACTGGGAATGGAACGCGGGATTGCAAAGCAAATTCAGCAATCTGACTAAACAGTCGCACTCACGAAGTTAGTTTTTTAATATTTTTTATACGTTTAAATCGGATCGTCTACATATATTGATGACCGATTACCTGCGTAAAGGGTCCCAGGTTCGACTCCCTGTCGGACATTCTTTTGTTTAAAGACAAATGTTTTCGGATCTGGGTGTCTGGTTGGTTGTGTATGTGTTTCTGGATCCACGACACGAGAAATCCTAGTGTGGGCCATTGAGTGTGGCGCTTATTTTGTATTATTATTATTATTGTCTAGTCCAAAGGTCTATATAAAAAAAAAAAACATTAATTAAACGTTTAACTACAACCTTCCACAAAATATGTGGATTTATTTTCAAGGAGGTATATGTACCTACTGTATGTACCTACATGTAATCATTAAATGCATATTATCTAGTTGGGCGCGCAAGAGATAATTGCCAAACAGAGAACGTCCAATAAAGCTCTACAATGATAAAAACACGTCAGACATAAAAAAAGTACTGTGTCGTCCTGTGTTGAACTCTATGTCCTTAAAAAGTGATAAATGATTTTTATATATATGTATATATATATACACATATACCTACATACTTTATTACACACATACATGATAAAAATATTTCCAAAAGAAAATACATGCAAAAGGCGTGCTCATCCCCCTTAGTCGTCCCCTCTCTCCTCGTCCGCCCACTAATCTATAAAAAAAAAAAGGGTGAGCAATGAAATGGGCAAATACAGTGCCTACCTAAATAAACTATTGAAAACACTATTTTTATAATACGATTATCACATACTATTAATATATGATTATACGAATACACGCATAGATTATGACATTTCAGGCAAAACTACACTACCTGGACATAGTAGCGAGCTTGCCGAGTTATGGCGCGAAATGCTTTAGCAGCAGTCGTCCGGAGCGCGTGCTATTGGTGTCGCCTCGTTTTGGACTCAGCCAGATTGTCGGCAGAAGCAACTCGGTGGTAAGTCCTCCTTTTCACTATTTTTTAAAATGTAAATTACTGTATACCAGTAGAACATTGTAAATGATTTTTTTTTATGGTCGAAGGCGGCAGTAGAGCATACAGTCCACCTGATAGTAAGTAGATACTAGCTCTAGCGGATGTCTATACATCCGCGATACATGTCAATATAAGTCCAAAATGACAAACGTTGGCACGCCCCCAGATGCGCTGCCTACTTTTGGACTCACTTAGTACTTTTACTTTGTACTTTGGGAATAGGTTCTGGCACTACCGGCACAATCCTGCTTACTGGCACAATCCAACAGCCGCTGGGCGCATTCGACTGGCTTCGACTACCCTGAAATTTTATACTGCATTTCCCACTATCTATTCCCCAATGTACGTACGTATTTCGGTAGTGACGGAAATATGCCAGAGCTCATTCCCATCCCACCCCATCCCATCCCTCCCCATTTTCCGAACCCTTTCTCCAAATCAATTCCTACGTCTCAAAAGGTGGGCAGCGCATCCGGTGCAGTGCCAACGTTTGTCATTCTGGACTGATGTTGGCATGTATCGCGTATGTACATGAGTGTCAGTATCCACTCACCACCAGGTGGACTATATGCTCGTCTGCCGCTTCCTTACTATGATTAAATTAATAAAAAGGACCTTAAACCTACATTTCTAAAATTGCAGCCCCAATCAATAGCGACTCTAGAAGAAGTGGAAGGCATTAGAGTAAAGCGCGAGTGCGCTGGCAGCGCTGACGTCGCCATTTTCCTCAAAAGAGATAGAGTGCTGGCGCTGCTGATGGACGAGAGGGACGCTGCTGAGATGCCGCTGGTTATTGCTGGGTAAGATTGTTTTAAACATTTAGGGCCTTTCTCACCAGATACTTCATCAGAAGGTATCAGAAAGTCAGTTATACTTTATCACAAAATCATTATCAGTTAGATTTAATGGCAGATAATTTATCTATCAGATTGATAACAGTTAGGGACTTTCTTAGGAGATGGTGATAAAGGCCCTTAAACTTAAACTTATATGCAAAGTAATGTTCCTATATGTAAGTAAGGTGAGATGGCTCTTATCCAGCAGTGGACGATATAAGGTCAGGGGCTACTCTGATTTCGGCTACTTCCGAAGTTTCAGTTCCAAGTGAAGTTCGAACGAATGAGGTGCTATAATCCTACTCTGACTTTCCTTTGTCTGAACCCCTATATATCGGGTATCCACGATTATTTAAAAGTGAGATATTGTTATCGTGAAATTTGACGTTTGATCCCCAAGTATCTTTTGTCAAAATCTATATATCGATCGTTGTCCCGTGCGATTGGAGTAGTTTCAAATATCAAATGAACTTCGTTCGGGCCGATATATCGTAGTAGTGGTAGGAATAGTGGAAATGGTGGTGGTGGAAGTTTTCGTGGTAGGAATCTAAGAAATATCGGCCGAAACTTCGTTTTTCGTGTTTACGGAGCAGTCGACCCCCGTTTTCGTTTATTGTTCCGGAGTGGATTTTGTCCGAAACACAAATCTTCTGGAGCCAAATTCATTCATATCTTTTTAAAACGTAAATAAATAATTGTTCTGATTAAAGTTACTACCCACAACCCACAAATACCCACAAGTCCTAAGTACGGCTTAAGTAAAAAAATATAAACTGTCTGAAAACACCTATATTAACTAGTTTCAGTATTTAAATGTGGTTAAATAATTTTGACCGAATATTCGCCTTATTGGCCCCATCGTGCGTGGGGCAGACGCGCGACTGTACAGTTGGTTGCAATGTTTATTAAATTGTAATTATCCCCGTGTCGCTGCAACATAAGATTTTACTCTAAAACTGACAGCGATACATGTCTTTAATGAACTAGTTAGGCAGTTTATATTCACAACTCACTCATATAAAGCTTGTTTCAAATAGAGAATGACATTAAATTATAAATTATAATCGTTATGGATACATGAAAATATTAGAAATCAGGATTTTGAAAAATAGATGTCAAATAAGCCGGCTATTTCCGTAACCTTGAAATATGCAATACACGTCGACATATTGCCACTTTTATACACGGGAAGGATGTGGAATACAGAGTAGGTGGCGCTGTCGATTTCCATTTCGTCAGATAAAGAAAACGTGACAGGATTACATTCCATTCCACTCTATCTCGTTTCCACTGGATAAGAGTAACAGGACGGGATAATATAGGATGACATGTGATCAGATGAGGAGACAAGAGATATAACAAAACCAAACGATTACCGCTAAAGTTTTCCATTTCCAGGTATTACCGTTTGGCTACTGGGCAAGATCTAAATGTTGAACAAGAAAGGGAACCTATCACAGAAGACATAGGTAACCAATTAATTTTCCTATTTTATTTGTTACTAGTCTTTTCAATGACTGCACCATGGACAGTAACTTCCAGGTCAATTTGACAGTTATAGCTGCTGGACCCGGTTTATATAGATCTATTTCAATAAGACGTCTATCTAGACTATTATACAGTAATCCAGAAACATAATCCTTGTCTGTATTGACGACTTCATTATCAACTCATGTAGATAGGAAAATCCATATATTTATCAATGACTCCCGCTCGTTGTATTCAGAATTACTCAATCTATTTTGATACAAATACTCTTTAACTTTTGGAATAAACACGCATTATAATATAAGTAACAACATGAAGATTTTATATCAAGCTTTTCGGAAAATAATTAGTAAACGCAATTGTCACAGAATGAAAACAATTAGAAATTGCAAATTTGATCAAAGGTTTTTAAGTTCTAGGCGGAGACATAAGGCATATATTATTATAGATTTTTCTAATATATGACTTATGTTCTTTTTGAAGTCTCATATTATAGAGTTATTACTAATCTTCTCATTTAAATTTTTCAGCTCCGCCATACTTGTCACAACACAACGTAGTGCCAGCGAAGTGGAGTTACTTACACTACGACAATCCAATCATAATCTCAAAGAAACACTTCGCTATATTCAGTATGCCTCCGCCTTATCATTCTACGCCAGATCAGTCTAAATCCAGTCTAGATCCTAACATGAACTCTAGCTTCACTAACCGAAATCACAGTAATAATTCTAGCCCACTAATGGGCTATGATCATAAACCTGGCATACTTGGCCACGATATACATTTCGACAAATGTAAAAGAAACGATGACTACAGATTATTTGATCCAAATGATACTTGTTATCTAGACGATGGTATGGGTTTTGACCTTCAAAGCGTTCTATCCATGGAACTTTTAGAGAATGCCAGTAATCCCAGACTAGTAGAAGCTAGGAACGAGGAAGTGTTAAGAAGAGTGGCAGAAATGCAGAAGTTAGTTGAAAATTCTGAACAGTATTTGACTGAAAACTGTGATGTTTATAATGAGGATGTATTTAAAGATGGTGTATTAAGAGACGAGTTAGTTGGTAGAGAAACGAGTGTAGATCATTTAGAAAGTGATACCGAATCTAATACCAGTAGGATGTCGGCAGCGGACGATGCGCCTGGCATCTTAAAACATAGCGACTCCTTGTTATTGTTAACAGAGACAATAAATCAAGGCTTGAGTGGATTGAGTGTGCCTGAAACTGACAATGACAATACTAGCAATCTAACGACACGTCAATCCCAAGGTTTAAGTGCTATACTCAATAATTGTGGCCTGACAGACGCGTTGCTAGCTCTAAATAATGATTTATCACATTCCGAAAGCGACAATGATTCTCTGTACACACCAACAAATAGTCCAATAAGGAAACATCACAGTAAACCCGCTAACAAAGCAGTTAGAACAAGTTTTGGTCTACATAGTCCTGAAGGTATACAAGACAATAAGGAACCAAATTTAAAAGAATACCTCAAACAATTAAGAGAGAAGAGCAGTAGAGAAGAAACGAGAAGTATCGATCTTCCGTTCCATTACCAAGAAAGTATTGTAGATAACGACGCCGAGCTTATAGATTTAACTTTAATACCTCCTCCGCAAACACCCGATGAACTAGATTGTGTCACGCAAGTGCCTCAAATTTTACCTGTCGTGCCTCCCTCCTTTGCAGACGACAGGGTAAACTCACAGGAAAATATCGACAAACCGAAAACTGAATTAGAAGAATTTATAGCTAATGTAACCATCCAACCGCCTACAGTCAAAGTAACGCCTGCAATAGAATTAACTCCGGAGGAAATTATGTCTTATATCATTCCACCACCACCGGGATCGAACTCTTCAACATTAGACAGAGAAGCAGTTAGTTATGCAAACCATAGTCAAATACTCGAAGCGAAAAATGTTCAGAATACAAACGCCGTAAAATCTACAAACGGTGAAGTCGTAAAAGGAACTCTGAGTGTAAGCGAAATCAGAAATATGTTTGCTGCAAAGAGTTTAAGCGAAGCTAGAAATAGTCTCCTGTTGAAAGATAAAGTGAAGTCTCAAGCCCCAGTAAAAACTGAATCTCCAAAGGGTAAAAGAAAGAGTATATCCGGGGAGAAACAGGCGAATGGCAATGCGCACGTGATAGAATACCCAACTGTGGAAAGAAAAGGTATGTTTTCGTGTTGCAGCAAAGATAAGAGTAAAAGCGAGGACCATGCAGAAGAAATCGACAAAATCGACAATAAGGTAGAAAAGTCAGATTCTATGCCTGATGTATGTGAAATCCGACCACCTCCTAGAAGAAAAAACAATGAAAGCACACCCCCTGAACGACCTCCAAAAACGCCACCAACACCTGCACCGCGACCCCGGTCAAATTCCTTCACATGTCCTAACAACGAACTGACTGTTGTTGAGATTCCCACCAATCATTTTAGCACTTTGAACAATAGGAAGTTAAATTACAAAGTCGTTTGCGAGTTAAACGAGCAGGGCATGCAAAATCCACCTCAACTGCCGCCACGAGTAGAGACTAAGGTCCTATCACTGCCCCCACCACTCTTGTTACCTCCGAAAAAACCGCCATTACCTCCAGTGCCGAGTGTCGAAGTGCTCCGCATGAAAACCTCCCAGAAACTGAACCAGTCTCCGGTGAGAGAGCAACGTCTCGCCAGCATCGGCTCCCCGCACTTTCAACGAAACCTTAACACTTACAGAAATCTCGAGAACGAGAGTAGACTGACAGACGACGAGAGCCAGAGCGTGAAGTCGTCACAGAACTACAACTCGATGACGCTGCAAAACAGGCACATGCGTTCAAACTCCGAAACGAAAACAACAATATTGAAGAACAATGAGATGTCGTCAGTATTATCGCTCTGTTCGCCGCAGATGAACAGACGGTTTAGTAACCGACCCGACTTACTGAACGGTGCCCCTGGGAACGACCAGAAAGTTTTCAGTCCCCCTTTGTCGGAGCGTAAAACTTTCCTCCGCGACGGGGCTAGTCCAACTCCCAAAGTCCAAAACCATGTTAGATTTAAAGAAGACGTGATAGACGACATCCCAACACCTCCGTCGCCGCCTGCAATGAAATTCCCTGAACTACAATCGGGAAATAACGGCCATGTATCAATAGAGAATCTCCTATGCAAGACTGAGGTCGCAGTGGACGGGCTCCTTCAGAGGCTGCACCAGGTGGCCCAGAAGTGTTCTCATCAACACGCGCACGGTGGTGGGGAGGACATAGACGAAATTAAATTTCAAGTAAGTTAAAATTTGTTACACATGCCGACTCATTTGTATATTAAGTAAAATAGTGTTCCTGTCTTATATGAGAACAAAGGTGTTGTTTGAAACTAAATAGACTAAATTACACGTAGATATATTTTAAGAATATCATCGGTGTTAGATGAAAGTATTGACCAATTCATTCAAACAGTTTCCAATTCATACTTTTCATTTAATTAAAATAATGTTAAAAATAGTTTATAAATTTGTGAGTCCTCACTAAAGGTTCCAAGTATAACTATTTTTTATTGCTCAGTTTTTAATTGTAAGCCTTTGTGTAGGAAGAGATCACCAGCGGCTTTTTAACTTTTACAGTGGCGTTAGGATTTCTGCCTCCCAGCAAACAATAGACAGACAATAAAAAGGTCAAAGGTCATTGCTTGAATGGTGCACCATTTAAACTGATAACTTCACTAATGAAAGTCGAAAATAGATATTGCAACGTTTATTTGTACAAATAAATATAATAGAAATAATTTAAAAAACAATCGAATGGTTTTTTTTAAAATTATATCTATATTACCACGTACCGGGAAACGTAGCGAAGGACGCGCGTGGATACGTGGACAGATGACTTGAAGACAGTCGCCGCTAGTAGGAGGATGAGAAAAGCGGAAGACGGCGTGTAGTGACGGTCGGCGGGAGAGACCTAATTTCAGCAGTGGAGAAACATAGACTGATGGTTATGGTATGAAATTCCGAACATAGACTGCTCTTTCCATCGTTCGCTGAGCGCCTTTGAACTCTCAAGCCTGCTATTGGTGTCCAAAATGATGTTTATGTGTATTTGCAGCGCGCCCGCAGTGAACTGACGTCGTGCGCGGTGTCGCTGGTGGGCAGCTCACGCACGCTGGTTGGCTCCCTGGGCGGCGGCGTCGCGCCCGCGCTCGCTCTCGCCGACTGCCTCGCGCCGCTACGGCGACTCGCTGATTTAGCACAGGTAAGCGCATATAAAGATTAAACACCCAAATTACTGTCATATTTACCTAAACATTATTTAATCACATTTACTTTTTTACGTCTGTCGTCGTGTTTGCTTTATAAACGATTTTTTATTTTATATCGGCCTGCTTAAGAATTAATAGTACCAGCCCTAACTCTTTCCGTGGGTTTCGGAAAAGGCGATTAAGGGATAATAAAACCGCACCCACAAGCCCTCTGAAGCACTACACCACCTCTAAAAGCGTGGACTCACCAATCCGCTTTTCTAGCGTGGCATTTTAGGACCATACATCCCTCATGCACAAAACAATGTGTAACAATGTCCAACAGTAGATACTGAAAGGGCCGGATAGCAATGCATCTGCAACCCTCGCTGATTTAACACAAGTAAGAGCTGACGCGCGCTGGTGCATTCTCGCACAGTGTCAAAAGTTCACTCTACCGTTTTCTATGGAAACACACGAGTCAACGCTCATTGGGTGACGTTACAAAAAAGTCGGGCGGCCGTCACGGCAATAGTACAATCAGCACATTCTGCCAGCAAGTTTTCTTCATAATTAAATTCAAAACACATCGAAACAAATTAGCTGTCGCTCAATTAAGTGATAGTAGATTTTCTGAGAACAGAGATATGGACTCTTTGGAAGCACACGAAAAATGTAGACTCATGCTTTTATTTGTTTATCACAAACACTGGGCACTGAAGTTTAATAAACTATCACTATTAAACCACAAATCTCACAATTTATTCACAACAATCAAACAGAAATTTAACCTTCTGCCGATACCACACTTCTCGGGTTCCCGCCAAAAAGTCCAACGCGGTGACTGTCACTTTCGATTCTTTGACTGTTTGAGCTCGAGAGGTGCGATTGAGTTTTTGTTTGATTACTGTAAAAAATATGTATCGTGGACTTTGTGGTTTATTAGTGATAGTTTGTTAAAGCTCAAGTTTGTCATTTGTGCGCAATGTTTGTGATAATTAATCAAAAGCGTAAAACTGTGTCTTTCGTGTCCGTCCAAGGAGTCCAACTCTCCTCAGGAAATCTACTATTACTTTGCTGAAAGACGCCATATTTACTTGAATTCGGGGTAAAATAGTCGTCGCGCTTGAAGTGGCGACTGATACTGCCACCAATCCGAAGAAGGATATTGTCACTTTCTTGTCACCTTCTTTATGTGTACTACTCACTGAGGCGCAGACAGTGAGCACAGCTAGGTAACGCAGGCGCGGATATTCTGCGAACCTATAGTTGTACCCGCATACCCTATGGTGTTGAATGCGTTAATGAATGGCGGTGGTCATTTACCACAAAGTGGATCGGTTGCCTGTCTGTTTTCTTTCCTATAAAAATGAGGTTGTGGGTACATCTCCAGTAAGTACCACTGTTTCTTTTATAGAAAAAAAGGTGACTAACGAGCATAGAGTTCACCTGGTAATATTTATATTTTTTTAGGCTCTCGGCAGACACACATCATCTCCACTACAGACTAGAAACTTAGTGCTTCGGGTCCATGACGTCACAGCTGCGTTCAAGGACCTCGCCGGCGCTGAGATGGCACAAATCATTCACGAACACAACCTTAAAAAGTCCCAGGGTCAAAACCAAGATACCAACTCAACCCTCGAGGGCCAATTGGCCCTTAGAGCCGAATGTTTGGCTAACGTCCTGGCCACATTGCTCAGAAGTCTAAGGGTATTTTCACCATAAAAATTCCCGCCAAAAAAGAATAGACAATGAGTCTGTTCTGTATGTTAAGGCAGCTCGCGGTCATAGACAAAACTTTGTTTTCGTTTATCGTTATCCCAGTTTCAATGTAAAAATAGTTTTTCCATTCGTAAGGTATTAAGAGTTTCTGTTAGAATTTAACCGTTACTAAAAGAGACCAAATAAAATTAGGTATGTTTGTATAATTGTAGTTGGCGGTTTACGTTAATTTTAGTTGTAGTATTGTAAATTTTAACATGCGTTAACGTTTATATTTGTTGATGTAGTTTCTCTTCGTGTTATCATAACGACGTTCCCAGACATAGATAATACGAGGAGGGAGTTTTGCTTAAATTTGTACACACATTGACTACATATGTATACACTTTGGATTTTGTCTCTCGTTCATGGCGCATCAGTTGAGAAAACATATTGTCAGTAGACATTTAACAGCCCTAAAATTTTTTAACAGAAATAAAATTGTAATTTTTAAAATATGTATAGGTGAAACTTATTTTATATAAAAAAAAAAAATAACTCTAAGCTTTCCGTTTGTTTGTAATTACAAATATTTAGTAGGTAACCTACGAAACGCTTATACTCTGTTCAAATTAAAAAAAAGCACTGTCATCACTGTCACTCGCGTGATTTCACCTATTGACCAATTACGAAAGAAGCGTTCCGCGATTGTCCAATTAATCTTGTATTATAGTACGTACATTGGACGAATGACGTCACAATTTTCTTAATGCGAATAAAGTATAGGTAGTAGTTGTTTTGTATTGATAACATGATATAACTGTCAAGCTTGATATTGGATCGTGGGAGAAGACGTAAGTAAATCTCTTTTTTATGAAGGCTCTATCAAATTTGATAATTATTGACAGGTTTTAATTAACAAAAATGCGAAGACAAATTTGTAAAAATAAATAATTGCATATTTTTACTGTATACAAATATGTCCATCTGTGTACTAAATTTCAAGCGAGAACTTCCACCAATAAAAATGAAAACTAAATACTAATACCCTCCCCACAGACATACACAGGGTTACATATGTCTGGGGCCGGGTTACATGAATAACGTCAGTAATAACATTTTGTCAAGTAGAAAAACACATTCTTTATGAAGAATTTAGATTTCTATACGGCCTGCAGTAATTAATTGACAATTTCATTTTTAATAAAAATTTCAGTTGTTTGTTCAGATTTATCCCTTTAACACGTATGTTTAGTAACTTGTCAACTATAAGCCCTTTAGGTAATATGTAAATGGAACTCATAATAAGTGCTATATTGAGGTCTATACATTCCGTTCGAATCCAATTCGTCCATAATGTAAACCAACATGGCGGCCTGAGGTTAACAGACACGATCTTAAATAAACTAAATATCTCAACATTTAGCTTTAAAACTAAGGCAAACTTTGTGCATTCACGTTGAATCTAATTCGTATGTAGACAATTATCACCTCACTATTCGTGTTTGTTACCTCGGACCGCCATGTATGTTTACATTTTCGGCGAATTGGATTCGAACGGAGTATATATATCATCATCGGTTAGTATGTCTCACATAGGTATATGAATATTAAAAAGTAAAATTATAACTTGTAAAGGGGGTTCTATCTACCCTTCTAACTATAAATCAACTTATAGGAGTTACATGGAAAGAAAAGTACAGGTAATAATGTATTTGTTAGCGTTTCTCTACTTGTAAAATGTGTACACAATTCTATGTATTATTGAAACTGTATTCCGTAGGCAAAGTGTTACCATAGTGAATAAATTAATTTACCTATACATATCTATTTACATGAAAGCATTGTATATTTTTTATTAATTAAGAATGTGTGATCGGACATAGGGTGCAAAATGTTTATGTAATTATCATATCTCTTAAATGTCTAAATAACCATATCTTGCATAATATACGCGTACAACTATCAATTAGCACACAATGTTATATTTAAATCTGTTAAAATCGTACTATCCCAATTCGCATAAGTTAGTCCTACAAAAAATATATATACACGTTTATAGAAACAGGCAGGATTTAGCACAGTTATATTGCAATTTACCGAAGTCATTTTATTGCAGATCCATACGTGACAATTTACAGATTCTGTTAACGTATTGTAGCTCTATACGTCACAATGTATCGATATACGAGTATTCATGTTATTGTAGCTCCATACGTGACAATTTACGGATGTAGTCGTGCAATTGTAGCTTCGTACGTGAAAATTTACCGATATAATCGTGTTATTACACCTCCATGCGTGATAATTTGCATACATAGTTCCATTCTCGACTATTCACCGATATAATAGTCTTATTGTTGTTCTATATACGTTAATTTGCCGACTTAGTCCTATTATTGTAGCTCCGTTCGTGATAATTTACCAATATAGTCACGTTATTGTAGATCCATCCGTGACAATTTATGTAGGCATGTTATTGTAGCTCCATACGTGGTAATTTACAGTTATAGGTTATGCTATTGCAGCTGTATACATGACGATTTACAATTATAGTCGTCTTATTGTAGTTTATAATTGGGCCGTTCTAATAGGTCGGATATGACATATGTCGAACCATATAATCCACCGATGTGAAATATTAATTGTCATAGACACAACGCTTCCAAAAAAACGACGCTTAAAATTGATCGAGCTATACCACCACACGATACTAATATAACTCGAGCAATTTTAAGCGTCGTTTTCTTGGAAGCGTTGTGTCTATGACAATTAATATTTCACATCGGTGGATTATATGGCTCGAAATATGTTAAATCCGACCTATTAGAACGGCCCACTTATAATACCTCGTGACAAAATAACAACATCTTACGAGTATTGTACGTAGTTTCATAGTCGTGACAATTTACCGATACAGTTATATTAATGTATTTTAGAAAAATTCATCGACTTAGTCATATTATTGTAACTTCGATGAAAATTTACCGAGTTAGCAATGTAAATGTAATCCAGTACGTGATAAATTGATAATTTACCAATGTAGTCACGTTATTGTGACAAGTGTCACAAGTGACAATTCCGTGCTATAATTGTACTATAACTGTGTTGTTACAACAAACGACTTGTTGGATTCTGTCTCATTAATATCACCTTTTTTGTGATATATTACATAGTGCACATGACAGTTTGCTACTTGGGACGTAGGTAATCTATATATCTCTTGGTACGATTTTCACAACAAAAATCTAATTTTGTGCGTTTAGTAGTATTTTAGTAGTGACGTTTTGCCGCGAAATTTTGCATTAAATTTTGGTGTTGCTAGCTGTGAATTTTCTTTTGTTCAAAATGTTACCAGCAATCGTTTTTTGGTACACGCGATGTGCTGATATTATAATATTGGTGCTATTTTTATGAAAATTGTGTACGGTTTTGTATTATGAAATTAAAATATTTAATTGGTTGAAACATTCATGTATTATGATTTTAATGCAAAATAATGATTGCAACTTGTCACGGTATTAATGCACCAGAGATTTGAACTTTATACCTCATTGGTACATTCAGTTTATTTCAGAATGTAATGGGTATACCAGTAAACCTTATTTAACCACGCTAAAAATTTCTCATTAGAGCGAGCTACTGAGATGCGAAGTTTAAAGAATTGTCAAATGCACGTCAATAATTGCGACATTATGTCTTCGAAAAGATATTACGCAAATAAAGAATAAAATTGTATATAGATAATATACATCCTGCTCAATATCGCAACATGACCTCAACTTTTGACAGTTCATTCAGTGGAGCCTTCTGGTGAAATAATAACCCTCATTATCAAAGCTCGCATTCAAAGCCCATAACATTGTAATTATAACACTTTTAAGAAACCGCTATTGTTTTATGATTATCAATTACCCACTTTTTAGTCACGAGTTTAAAGTACCTACCATTTTGTTGATTTTTAACTCCCTCACCTGCAAAGTACAATTTTTTCACCATGTTTTTGTTATACCTTGTACTCCAACCAAAGACGAGATGTTATATCATTTTTATAGCTTTTATTTACTGTATACTATCTTGATTTGATAACTGTTTTATAACATAACAGGTAAATGAGAAAATAATATGTTAACATTTTCATGTGACATACTTGAGACTATTTTTGAGATGGTGTAGTTCCTGAGGACTTGTGGTAGCCACCCCTTGTGGCAGCGACAAAGGGGTAGACACCCCTTTGTCGCCATTTACGTCACCCAGGGGAAGAGATGGGATTTTTTAATATAGAGTTAACAAAACCCCCCCAATAATCGTTATGATTGTTATTTTGATAATCAAGTGTGTATTAAAACTGATTAATCTTTAATTCTACATCGATACATGAAAAGGCGAAAAAACAACCAAAATCACAGTCAATATTAACATATTAAAAGCAAATTTTTAATTTTCCGGTTAGTTTCAAATATTTTTGCCCGTTTTATTTGCAATTTACATTAAATGGTAAGTCGAAGAAATAAAAAGTATTTTACATACACCTTAGAGAAATACCTACACATATCTACATAATGTACCAAGTTTATCTTCAAGTTTTGTATAAAAGTCACTTGTTATATACAAAATTTGCGGTTAAAATGACACATACGTATAAACAAGGTAACATTGTATAATTACACTGATTTATTTATTGTTTAAAATAACATCATGCAATACATTTGATGTAATAAATGATAAACCTAATCAAATGTGTTTTCATTATTAATACAAGCTAGCATTGCCCGCAACTTCGTACGCGTAGACGTTTGGAATATTTTTTCATCCCCCTATCTCGGAAAGAGTATTTTTGCTCTTCGATATCTGAGTGCAAAAGCCGTTTTTATCCGCTAGAGGATAAAATAAATTGAATTTAGAACATCGTGTGCACTAAGTTTGTGAATTTAAAACATTATTAAACCTATTTACTTCTACCTCCATGGTGCCGAATTTATCATACAACCTTTTTTAATTTGTTAAAAACTCAGACTCGGAACCTTCTTGGTGTACCTTCTTTTTAATTTGCTTTTCGCGCGCCATTTTCTTTCCGAGATAGGGGGATGAAAAGTTACGTGTTGCACTCGAGTGCAAAGATTTTTCACCTCGTGCTCTTTTGATTCCCTCGCTAACGCTCAGGATTCTAATTTTTAGAATCCTTCGCTTGCTCGGTCATCAAAATTGAGCACGCGGTTAAAAAGCAACCTTGCACTCTTGTATAACAAATAAATATTATTATATTGATTCCTAATAATAATAATATAATTGATCTATATAAAAATACCCTAAATGTTAAACCAGCACATAAGTTAAATTTCATTAAAATCCGTCCAGTGGTTTTTGCGTGAAGCCTGTTCAGACAGACAAAAATTTCAAAAAAATGTTTCTATTTTGTCTGAATTTAAAAAAAAAATGATTAAAAATGTTGCATGTATGGCTCTGTTGCGTTTTTATTATATGTATATTATAGTAGATATATAGGTATAGATTTATATCTCACACAAACCCCGCTGGCTGTTGACGCATTTGCTATATTGGCAGGGCGATATCCACCTCGAATAGGTTTTCACACGATCACTTACAAGTTACAACCGGTTACTGGCGCAAACAGAAAAATATATCGATTGTATTAGCGATAGATCTGGACAAAGGGTTCAGTACAAGAGCTCACTGGTAGCAACACTGTTCTTTTAAAAAAAATTAAATAAAAAAACGTAAGAATTTATTAATTAGTATCTATAATTCTAGTATTATTATTATTCCCTTAACAAATTACAAAATTCATTAATATTTTCAAAACCACTAAACCGACTTCTTACGAAATGTTCTAACTACGAGTTCTAACTATTACACAGTGTTAGGTTTACAATTAGCGCGTGGCATTACGAGCAAATCCCTTAAACAACCAATAACTGGTACACAGTGTACAAAAATAAAAGAGACGTGAGCGAGACGATATGCAAGCAAGACAGAGACAGTGACTGTGCTGATCGATAGCGGTATACGGTATAGCCCACTCGATAGTGGTCCTGCCTGCTATGCAAAAAATCACCTGTTTGATTACCGGTCCGATATAAATTTGTTTAATTTATCAGCTATCGGCCGTACAGTTTATCCGTACAGTTCATCGGCAGTAAATGTACTACATATGTTATAATAACTATAACTAATATATATTGTGCCTATCTTGCCTATCTATAGCCTATTAAAATATGTTTTAATGTATCTTTTATAACATTTAACTCACTAGGAAATTCATTCAATATTCGGGTTACCTATGTTATATGTTCTTCAACTCGCGCCATTATAATCGAGTGGCTGCTACGATATCCAATTGTTCGACTCGTTGTCGATGATATAGTGTTAAAAAACCATCTGCGTATAACGACATATTTACGACATCACTACCTTGATACACAACATAAAGTTTTTGCATCGTAATCTGCCCACAGAACCCCGTTTAACTCGTTTCAATTGCAATAGGCTCAAAGCAAAAAGATGCCTAGAAATAGTGCACATTTGATGCTGGTACTACACAGTAAGCGATAGCTATGTCAAAAGCGTTACAATCTGTGTTTTGCATTATAAATGAGCACCAAAATGGGCCAGCAAAATGTTCTACATCTATATGTAAAACATTTTTGCTCTCCCTAACAAAATCAACAAAATTCATTAACAAGAGTTAGATGTAACTCTCAAATGCCACACTTTTCAACAGCTTATTTCTCTTGTTTTTAAGTAGACGAAGAGGCCCTAAGTCCTGTTAAAAATGCGTAATGGTTGATTTCCAAAACTCTTTGACGATCTAATTATATACACATCTGTGTAATACAAAAAACGAGGGAATGTTAAAGAGCGGTTTTTTCACGATTTGGACTCAGTAGGCCTTGTCTCACACATTACAAATCTTGCTTGAGAAATTATTTTTGTAACCTTAAATTTGAAACGAAATTGCCAAGCATTTTTTTTATAGGAAAATAGTGCGTACGAGCAAGCGGCCCACGTGATGGCCCACTGACCATGGACACATGCAACACCAAAAGGTATGCGGGTACGCAAAATTCTATTAACAGCCATATAGTCGCAACATAGAGAGACCTCTCAATGCAGTTCGTTACACAGCCTACCTTACACGCGACATAAAATGGTTTTGGGACCGAACAGTACGCCATACCCCCGTATCGAGGAAATGCGAGTACACCGCACTTCTGTGACGTGACAGGAGATGGAAATGCGGTTGTAGAAGACCGAGGTGGAAATTATGTTGAACAATTATTCAGAGCATTCCCCATTGTACATCATGGGATGTTGTTAATTTCATTTCAAATTTAACTCTCTATCTGACGGGATTGGATGGAATATGATGGGCCAGAGAGTAAGAAATATAATAGGTATGTACTGTAGTAAACTATTCGACGGGAGGAATGGAATAGGAAATTGGCACTGGCAATATGCAACATTCCCTTTATTAATATACATGTCATTTAAGAACATACGCACGCCGAGAATTACAATAAAATCTGGTGCATGTGTAATATCCACTAATTCAGTATGCTACTGCATATCGTAAGATAAGTAATAATAATGTAGTATCTCTGTCTATCTGACTCAGTAATATTTATGCGTGGTGTGAGCACACGTCCACACCCGCCGACGGCTCTTGCGGCAATGACGTTGTGCAACCTCACCCACATCACAATAAGACAGATTTTTAATTGATCTACCTACACTTGCTCGCGGCTAAAAGTTTTGTGCTCGGATGTTGGGGTATTTGGCCAGAGGTAGTGGAGGAATAGCAAAAAGATGGGTGAATGAATATAACGGAAGACAGCTATCGATTTTTTCTGGATGTATCAATTTGGCTTAAGTCACATTGGGTCGAACCGGACTACTCTCACACAGCATAGTTGTTTCCTAAAGGGGCTTTATATCATGAAGCTGAACGACTGTAGTATATGTGAATGCGGTATGGAAAATGGGGACTTACAAGGGTATGTCCTCTTTATGATGCGCAAAAGAAAATTCTGAGGGTAATAAAACGCATGGAGGTGGCCCCGATATACGAGTACTATAAGTACCTCATCAACTCGGCCACGAACTTCAGTCAACTTAGAGAGCTATAGCTTCTCAGCACCGGAGATATAAATGACTACATAACACTCTAACTACAGAAGAAGGAAAGTTGTATATAAAATAAGGGACAGTATAAGAATTTATAAAGAGTCAACAATATCACCCAAGTACGGCGCGATCCTCCCACGATTCGGTCCAATTAACCGCAAGATTGAGAGGTGGAACATTATATCTTTCGCTGTGAAACGTACTTAAAAATAGGGATCTTAGTACCAATGTTTACAAATATGGCGAGCATCGAAGGGTTATCGAACTACCGCTATTATTTTTCTCCATTTTTAATCTCATTGTTATACAATAATAAAAGAGTGCAGAAAAGGGTGGTTCACATGTGGTGGAATCCAACGACAACATAACCACAGAGTACTCAGGTATCTATTTTAAATAAAAAGAAATCTTTGATAGAAATAATTGATAATAAACTAGAAAAATGCCTATATATTTTTTAAGATAAGGAACATTCAAGAGAATGTAGAGAGAACCGTTAGAGCGGTGATAGCCTAGGGGCAGCAACTCTCATTCGTGAGGACGTGAGTTCGAGTCTTCGACAAGTATCCATGAGAGTCAACTTAATACAGATTTTTTTTTAAATTACCATTCGGTGTATAATTTATTTTTCAATTATCATAAGTATGTATGTTTGTGAGTGCGTGTACATTACTGAACATGTATGATAAAATATGGACGATTGCCAGTATAATTTAATCAATCGAAGTATAAGCAAATATCAACCCCACAGCCTTAACGAAGTTAAAAAAAATTTAAGGCTAGTTTATATGATACATCAGATCGTAACTTTATCCGATTATTATGAATTGTATACTAGATGGAATATATTTTAACGGCTGTGGATACCAGTTTGCAGTCGCATTATTTGAAAATATCCTTAGGCCAGTCGCCAACTTAAAGTTATTGCATTAGTTAACTTTATAACTACTAGACAAGACAATAAATGGCTGTACATAGATTATTGTGAAAATAATTATTGCAATGAAAATAATCTCTATAAACATTTGACTAATATTGACAAAAATAAGAAACAATATTTAAAAAATGTATACAGCAATAAATATAAAAAAAAAAAGATAAGAAAAGAATAAACAGACTCGGTCATAGTGGTTTATTTATTATTCATTTCGGCACCCCTTACAAGACCAACAGTCATCAAATGTAGATACTAACGAATACCTATTTACTGCAAGCTTTAGTTCTTTAATCCTATTTAGGCAATATCTTCCAGACAACTTTGAGAAAGGGTGTTATGGTTGAGTGATTATAATCATAATATAACCTGACCTGATTTTAGGGTAACGGTGCACGCTGCAATCCAACAGCAGCTGTGCGCACTTGACTGATCATGTCACCGCTCTCTCAGAGAAGACTACCTTGAAATGTACTGCATACCCCACTTTACCCTAATCCCTACTGTACAATGTACGTACGTGTTTTGATAGTGAGTGATATATGCCAGCGCCCATTTCCATCGCATTCTGTCCTATCCCTCCCCAATTACCCAATCCTTGCTTCAAATCCATTCCTTCATCTCGAAAGGTAGGCAGCACATCCGAGGGTGTGCCCACGTTTGTCATTCTGGACTGAGGTTGGCATGGATCGCGGATGTCCATGGATGACAGTATCCACCCACCACCTGTATGGACTGTATGCTCATCTGCCGCCTTAATACTTAATAAAATTTTTATTTAATTGTCATATTTTTAAAAAATATTCCTATCTACGTAGCTAACGAATAAAATATGAGCAGCTTTTTACAGTCAAACAACATTACGTTCATTACGTTTAATAAGCAACTTTATGGCGTTTTTAGCACTAACTAGAACTACTCATGAAGGGTGGCCTATGCTGCGGGCAATTAATTAATGGAAACTTACGTCGTGGATATAAATAACCAGTAGAATTAACAACAGTTTAATGTTAGTACATATAGTTAACAAAACACTGTACATATATTGGGATATACTTTAATAAGAGATTTTGTTACTGTGAATTAAAAATCCATAGAATTGTTATTCCGTATTAATTAGCAATTGTATTTTTTTTGTAAAAATATATTTTTTTAAGGCTTTTATTTAGCAAATGTGTATTCTATCAGAAATTTCTATTTTTCAAATTATTATTTTTTTCCTTTTATTCTGGAATTTATAACTCCGAACTCCTTAGTGGCCTTTGTGCCGTGTAACGCAAAACACCACAATTTTTTTTCAAATGATTTTGTTTTTTATACGATGCCCGTAATGTAAGACAAATTGACAGACATAAATATAAAAAAAAGGTTGGGGCACTATACCATTTTTTATATTTTCATTATATATACCTGTATATACTATATGGAATTGCTTTTCACAAATGATTATAAGTTGACAGATGCTGTTAAATTAAATAAAATTAAAAGCATTCACAGGGAAAACAAGTAGATTAATGTAATCTGTATCGGAATTTATGCGTTTCGTCTATTTTTTTAATTTGTCTGCAACATCATATGCAAAGTTCACAGTTCGCGACTGACATTTGAGGAGCATTATTTAATTAATGGACGTGTCCTGACCTTTCGCTATATTTGACCCCAACTTAGTGTGACGGTTAATAACACACAAAAACATGAACAATAAACTTGATAAAGTGAACATGCAAACAGTTCAAGTTCAATAAGCCTATTTCATCATGTGCATCAAAAGATGTAAATATGCGCACGCCATCAGTGTCATAACATCAACTTGTCGGCCCGTACGAAGTTCATTTGACATTAATGCTACTCCGATGGCGGGAGACAACGATCAAAATATAGACTTTGACAAGAGATACTTGGGGATTGAACGTCCAATTTGACAATAACAATATTTCATCTTTTAAATAATTATCGGAGATACTCGATTTATAGAGCTCCAGACAAAGGAAAATCAGAGTAGGGTTATATATCACTTCGTTCGTTGGAACTTCGGTCGGGTCCGAAACTTAGGAAGCGTTTTTTTTTTTTTTTTATAGATTAGTGGGCGGACGAGCAAGCGGTCCCACGTGGTGATAAGTGTTACCGCCGCCCATGGGCACCTGCAACACCAGGGGGTATGCGGGTGCGCCGCCGACCTTGCAAAATCCTATTCACAGCTCTCTTGAAGAACCCCATATCGTAGCTCAATGGAAAGACCTCTTGAGGCAGTTCGTTCCACAACCTACGGGTTCGCGGTATAAAATAATTTTTGGACCGAACAGTGCGCGACACCTCCGTATCGAGGAAATGCGGATGGACCGCACTTCTGTGACGGGAGGTGCGGTTGTAGAAACCCGAGGTGGGAATTATATTAAACAATTCTTCAGAGCATTCCCCATTGTACAGGCGGTAGAACACACAGAGAGACGCAACGTCTCTCCGAATGCTGAGGGATTCTAAACCGCCCGTGAGAGTGGGATCGTCGACAATACGAACAGCACGTCGTTGGATGGAGTCAAATGGGTCCAATTGGTATTTCGGTGCGCCGGCCCAGAGATGAGAGCAGTACTCCATATGGGGCCTCACCTGAGCTTTGTAAAGCATAAGGAGTTGCCCAGGTTTGAAGTACCGCTTCGCTCTGTTCAGCACACCGAGCTTTTTGGAGGCCATTTTGGCCTTATTTTCCAGATGACCCCTGAATTCGACTTTGCTGGAGATGTCGATACCAAGGATCCCGATACTCTCCAAGATCTTAAGAGGTATGCTCTGAAAGCGAGGTGCTACAACAAAAGGGGGTTTTTTTAGCGGTGAATGCACAGACTTGCGTCTTACTGGGGTTGAAATCCACTAGGTTTAGAGAACCCCAAATCGAGACTAGATCTAAAGAGTCTTCGATTTCAGACACAAGCCTGGCGCGACTCTCTTCCACTTCGACCCGAGGGATGTTGGCGCGGCCCTTGTACAAGGCGTCTCCAGTACTGTCATCTGCATAGCAACGTATGTCACCAATTTGCAACAGGTCGTTGATATGCAGAAGGAACAGAGTTGGAGACAGCACGGAGCCTTGCGGGACGCCAGCGTTAATAGACATGGTGTCGGAGCAGCTACCATCGATAACGACTCTGATGCTCCGTCCAGTCAGGAAACTGGCAACCCATTCGCATAATCCCTCGGGTATCCCGAAAGATGGTAACTTGGAAAGCAGCGATTTGTGCCATACCCGGTCAAAAGCTTTCGCAATGTCTAGGCCTACAGCCAGAGCCTCGCCTCTACTCTCAATGGCGTCAGCCCAGCGGTGTGTTAAATACGCTAAAAGATCACCAGCCGAGCGATTATGGCGAAATCCATATTGACGGTCGCTAATCAGCTCGTGATCCTCTAGGTACCCAAGGAGCTGTGTGTTTATGACACGCTCCATCACCTTGGAGAGGAGGGAGGTGATCGCTATTGGCCTGTAGTTGGCCGGGTCTGTGCGGTCACCCTTTTTAGGTAAAGGGTGAACATGAGCTACCTTCCATGTTGACGGGAAGCTTTTTGTAGAGTATGAGAGCCTAAAGAGTCGCGTAAGCACCGGGGACAACTCGGGAGCGCAAAATTTAAGCACCACTGCAGGAATACCATCAGGCCCACTCGATTTTCGGACATCAAGAGATGCTAGAGCTCGCCGGACTTCACGCTGTGTGAAACAGATTTCCGGCATGGAGCTTGTGCACCTTGAGATAGACTGTGGTGAGGCACCTCTATCGTCCAGTGTCGAGTTTGAGGCAAAGAGATAGCCCAAGAGATCGGCTTTCTCCTTCGCCCCATGGGCCAGTGACTCATCGAGTTTCCGCAGTGGAGGGAGTGACGACTGACAGAAGTTACCTTCAGCAGCCTTAGCGAGCGACCAGAAAGCCCGGCTTCCAGAAGGATAGCTAGCTAGTCGGTCGCCAATTCTGCGGATGTGCTCATTCTTTGCTCTGACAATGATCTTCTTACTGCACCTCGAGGTAGCGTTAAATTTCTTCCTCAAGTCGGAGGTATTCGGCGTGAAATCAGAGTAGACCCCCAGTTACAATGACGCACATCCCCAAGCGCGTCGCCAACCTCTGATAATTCAGGAATATTTTTGGAAAAAAGGAACTTATTGCACAACATCCAGTGTGAAGAACAGCGAAAGATCGAGTGTGTTAAGAGGCTTGTTTTAACTTAAGAGAAAGCTACTTATATTCAGCAGCATAGGCTGATGAATGGTGTGTCACTGTAGATAGATATACCTACATAAATATAAAATATACATAAAACAGGCGATAGCCTGTTCCAAGTATTCATTCTGTTACTCGTTACATAAACTTTTTAAGGATGTGGTTAAAACCGCGGCTTTTTTGTCGGCGTTCTTTCCTACCGCAAGAAGTGCTTAACTAAAAACGCATAAAACTTGTAAAATTGATTAAATCACACGCTCCCTTATTAGAACACAGTATTTAATTAGAAGCAAATGTCCAATTAATGCTACTTAGTATTCCAGCTTCGTCTCATTCCTAGTCAGGTCTAGTACAAAAAAAACTAGCCTCACCTAATCCAGTCTAAGCAACATATCTGAGCTGCATGACCGATGTCAATGAATCCCACTCATTTTATCGCTAACCACCGACTCGCCATCCTATATTCTTGTCAAAGTACGCGTTGCACCTCTAAATGTGTATATAAAAAGCGTGCAAAACCGCAACAATTCGCGTTTTGCTAACTTGGAGACTTCGAAAGAATTTTCCAGTCGCTAACTGCAGTTTGTTGTAACTTGCGCGTTTCCGTTCAATTGCTGAGCGTTTTTGCATTGGGAGTTGCGGGGAACGCATTCGGGAACTTAGTTTAGGAATTACTGAGTGCGGGGTCCCGCTCATGCAGTCCTGGGACCGGTTTCTAATCGTTGTATTTCGCTGCGCCCGATCGGCACGCTGCATGGTGTGTCTCGGAGAAAAAGTTAGAATAAGTGCACTGAAAACTCTGAACGAGCATTGTTTGAGGTTTGAGAGGACATTCATCACTTAAACATTATACTTTAAACGAGGTATCTATCAACGTAGTTAATAAATTAAAATATAACCTGGCAACCCCAAATCTCACATTTTTAAAATATAAATTAAAACCAAAAAATCCTTGGTAGATTATAAATTCAAAAATGTAAAGTTAGTTACCAGTTATACTTGAACTTTATACTTGACGTTATACTTGAAACTATTTTTCTTGTTTCCTCGATCTTCATGATTAAAGAAAAAAAGATAGTTTAAAGAATAAGAGAAATTATATAGAAATGTTTATTCAACAAGACACTTAGAGAACAATATCGGAAGAAAACACAATATAACAAATATAACGTATTTTAAGAATTGTCCCCCCTTGCAATGGCCGCGACCTGTTGAAAGGGTCTTCACCTCAGCGTAATACTGAACTAAATCAATGTCAGTCCACAAAGTGTATATAATATAATGTATACAAAGCCTATATAGTGGTCAATGTTCTGAAGAACTGTTCAATTTTATGGCAACTTCGGATTTTTACCATCGCACCGCTCGTCATCGTCGTGCGGTTCATCCGCACTTCCTTGACATAGAGTCGCTGCGTACAGTGCGGTCAATAAGACACTTTATATCGCGCACCCGAAAGTTGTGGAATGAACAACCAGCCGAGGTTTTTTCCATTACGCTACGATATGGGGCTGCGAACAGGATTCTGCAAGTGTCCATGGACGGCGGTGACCACTTACCATCATGTGGTCCGCCCGCTCTTCTGCCATCTATTCTATAAAAAAGTTCTACAACATGGCACTAGCCTCCTCTTGTTGTCACGGAGAAGAGTTGGCGAATTTATTTTGGGGTTAAACGAAGCGCTGCAGTTAGCTACTGCTCTTTTCAAGGTTGGGTTGTGACTGCCCGATATCCGACCTTGGATTGTTGCCCACTTCTGGGTGTTACACCATTTATTAATTCCATTTCAATAATTCCACTTCCAATCCATTTCCGTTTACGATGTAGTAAAATCGTTCGCGCAAATAAAATGTGTCATCGTAATTCGTAAAGTGTAATTCGTGTAATTTCGTGTAAGTAATTCGTATGGAAATCATGATGATCGCTATACCGGTATAATATTCATAAACTGCTCAAATAAATAAATACGAATGCGTGGTCACGAAATGAAGACGTTGTACGGACGTGGCAACTTTTAGCCAACGGTTATTGCAATTGGAAACAATCTATTTATTAAAAAAAACTTGATTGTATGAGTACAAAAGGCGAGTTTAATGCCTGGCGACATTCTTTACCAACCAACTTTTGGAACTAGAAAATGTTATATTTATAGATTTGTAAATTGATCATAATTATAATCATTTATTTTGATAACAAAATAAGGGTTCCAATACATACATACTAGTATATACCCATTATGTTGTGCCTTTATTATACGTGCAAAAAATAATTTTATGTGCCTAATATCTATTTAAAACTAAATGATTAAAACTAACGTATTCAAGACTAACTTAATAAATAAAATATCTATAATTGTAGTAATAAATAAAAATAGTTTTTTCATAAGTTGATTTTACTGTGTTAGATTAATTAGTGCCGTAAATAAATATAATTTATTTTAAATTTACATAATAATTGTTACCTACATTAATCATAAATCGTCACATTTTAGTAAATATTATTATCAAAATTATCATTATCATTGTCAAATTAATTGCATTTAGCTAATTATTAGTACCTACTCATAGGACCTTAAAGAAAATGGCAGAAGCTGACAATTCACTTGGTGGTATGTGAATACTGTCGTGGAATTCGTGGAAATTCGCGATACATGGCAACATCTCTCCAGAATTACAAACATTGGCACGCCCCTAGATGTGCTGCACCTATTGAATGTAGAGTTAGAAGAGAAGAGTTTAGAGTAAGGGTTAGAAAAATAGGATAGGATGGGATGGGAATGAACACTGGCATATCTCAATCACTACCGAAACACGTACGTACATTGTGAGAATAGGATAAAGTGGGAAATACAGTAACTATCTATCTATAGTTATCTGTAATCTCTAACAGAACGTACCCACACATCATGAAAACCATTAACCGTTCACAATCGACGAAAAATCGTTAAATTCAAACGCGTCCGCCATTTATTATTATTACCAACGCGCAGTGGCAATGGTCAGTGTCATGCACTTTCGCTGCACGATGGCATTTCTCCTCAAGGACGCGGGAACCTGTCCGTGAAGACGCAGACAACATACGCCATTACATATCTAAACTTACATTAATATTTTATTGGAAATCGATACTCGATAACGATGGCGGGAAGTTGATAAGTCAAAATCAACTGTTCATCAATGGGATCATTTAATGCTGAAATAAATACTCTGAAGCCATCGTGTATTGCAAGACTGATTTTTTATTATAAACCCAAAGTGTTTATTTTAAATGTGTTAGAAGAACTCACTTATTTTAAATTGTATATATCTCGAGTTAATGTATATATCACGAGTTAATGTATATATCTCGAGTTAATGTATATATCTCGAGTTAATTAATGTATATATCTCGAGTTAATGTATATATCTCGAGTTAAGTATATATCTCGAGTTAATGTATATATATCGAGTTAATGTATATATCTCGAATTAATGTATATATCTCGAGTTAATGTATATATCTCGAGTTAATGTATATATCTCGAGTTAATGTATATATCTCGAGTTAACAACTCATTCTACTTAATATCTTAAAACCTTAACCTTACTCGAATTTCACATTACAAACACATAGATGTAAAAAAATTTTGGAAATTTATGAATTTTAAAAGGTACGAGTTATATAAATTGACATTATTTTCTGCCAATGAATACCGATGTTATACTTCAGTATAGTGCGTGAAATAGGTACACAAACCTGATGCTGTAGCCTTGTATCTACTAGACCTAGATCAAATAGCCGAAACCTTTTATCGAGTTTTTACCGAAAACCTAATAAAGTAATTAGCAAACATAAAATTATTAATACACTTTTTATGTGGGTATCAATTAGTATCTAAATGTAGATAGTTTCCAAAAAGTCCCACTTTAAAATTAAGAATCGATATTTACAAATATGTACCTACATGAAGAAACGCCAAATCAAAACTCCTTCTCATAAACCATACAGTCACGTTTCTACCTGAACTGCACCGTCGCTAACGCAAGAACTTGAGTCGCACCAATGTACTGAAGACACACCAAACCCTCAGCAATTTTCACACTAACTCCTCCATAAATCACTCCAAATTTGACTCTAACACGTGTGGATTACAGTAAGTTCTGCTCTGACGTGGTAACGAAGGTTGGGTCTTTTATAGTTGAGAGAGTTTCTGGTCAGTAACTGTGGTGTAAGTGGGCAAAAACGTTTGCAGACTCAGACGACATTCTTGCATTCCTGCCTTCCTCGGGAAGCATTAGGGATACCTACGCCTAAACGGATTGTCAGAATCCTGCCTCGTGGTATATGAAATGAAGAGTCATTTAAAATTTAGATTTCATCGCCAAGGGGTTAGAAAAAGTTGTTCTTAAGCGTAGATGGCAATAATGATCTTTGATAAAAATGAAGTAGCCATATACAATTTTGACTTGTGACCAGTCTTGAATACAAGCAGTCACTTTGCGAGCAGTCACTTTTAAATTGTATTCTGTATTTCAGCATTTGCTCAGCATTACCTATTGCTTGATTCAACCCGACTAATAATTTGAAATTTCAAACGGAAAAGAAAATTCAATAAATAAGTAGTTATTTGAAATAGCGACATGAGAGTTAATGGCAAAATTTTAAAAAATTTCTAAATGTATTATTTCACTTGCTTTTCCTTCTCGTCTAGTGACAGAATATATATTTAAGTCTAAATAAATCAAAGACTGAATCAGCGTTTAGAATGAAATCCGCGTACAAAGTGAAGTTTCAAGGATGATTATAATGATATTATGTACCGTATTTTTCTCAAACTAATATTTTCATATATTCTTCTGATATGATGGAGGTGCGATGGTGGATTTTATTTAATGTCAAATCGTAACCGTGTCACATTTAATTTATATGAGTCACTATTCACTATCGATATTTAATTGGCTATAATAGTTTAATATTTATTTTTGCAAATTCTAGATAATGTTAGGTGACATTGCAAATGCCGCGCCACCTCTGCATAGTCCAAAGGTTGTCAGGGAGACAATGTTTGTAAGTATTAAGACCACCTTTGTCACTTTGTGTAATAAAGAATTGTTTAATAAATTTGATCCAATATTTCAAACCATTCAGGAATATTAAGCATTTAAACGCAATGCTCACACGCAAGCCTGTAATATTACGTTAAACATGTGCTAACTATGCCTGCAAGTTGCACATGTAGAGCAGCTACGTATTACACATTCCAATAAAACACTAGAAAAAATAAATAAAACTAAAAACAAAGAGAACATAAATACCGAATCATTTCTTTATATTCCCATCGGACTTGATATATTTTTTCTGTCTACTAGTTCTAGTTAGACCCAATTTAATCCTGCATCTAATGTGCGCGAAGGTCTAAGACCCTGCCACAAGACAAATGTGGCACCACCACACCATATAAGGTCCATGTCAATTTATTGAACGCACTCGATAGCTTGCGTTCCCGCGCATTCGAGCTAACATGGCCGCAGCCGCCATCTTCTTTTTTACTTTTTGTCATGTTTTGCAATATACTTAGTTTATAATTTAGATGGAGAACAATAGTTAAAAATAAAATGAAATAACGCGTATTATAATGTTAGCACTTGAACAATATAAGAAAAGTAGATTATGTCTTTAATCTTGGAGGAAAATCTAAACTTTTTTAATCTTCGGCATAGTATTTGGAATAATTGTCTATGATCTTCAGCTACCTCTTTGTATGATCTGGTAATAGTATCATACATATTATAACCCACTTTATGGTATATTGAAATAGTAAACAACATTTAAGTAAGTAGGTACCTACTTATGTATTATATTATTTGTTCTATAAAAATTAAAACAAATATTCAATATACGATATTTTCATATATTATGTATCTTCAATTTCCTTACATATTGTTAAGTCGGGATACTTGGTTTACCTATGAAGCCTTTCTCACTACGATATTAAACTTAGTATTACTATCTAACGGGTTATTGCGATTATAATCTGCGGTTATTTGAAAATAACTTCTAAAGAAAAAAATCCTAATTTATGAAGGTAGGTACTTCTTGAAGTGATCCCTTTGAGCCGTAAAAAATATTTTCTATTTGATTAAATAAATAATTATCGATTTGCAAAAAAATATAATGACTGTAGAATATCGAAAGGATTTAGTTACAGTATAAATAGTGTTAAGTAACAATAAAAAAAATAGAACATATAATAAAATACTTGTTTAATTCATATACTTGAGACTGTTATAAGTATTTGATTTAATTACTTAGAACGCCGTCACTAATTAAAAGATGTATTGCATGTGTTGCAAAAAGTTGAAGTACATTCATTACTACGATTGTAATAGAAGCAAATGTATAGATTTAAACATGATTTAGGTATATAGAGTCTCTCTTAAAGGCTTAATATAAAGACTTGAGGTCCGGGCTATAGTTTTCGCCCCGCCCCCCCAACCCTCCCCCCCTATTTCCAAAACCATATAATGATTGGTCCTAGGTTTAGACGCGTGACGCTCGCTTTCCTCCGGTTATGTGGATTCGGAGTTGAGCTCAAATCAAACTGGTTAGCTCGCCAATCGTTTAACAATAATTTTTGCTCTACTATGAAGTTTCTCACGATGATCAAAAACAACCCAAAGGTAGGGAGGTAGGGAATGCCTTAATGCATTACCTTTTGTACGATAATATGCAATGAAATGAGTGTATAAAATAATTCTATGACCTAGCTAGATTATAAAGCGCGATCAGTATACTTAGCGTTATCAAACCAGCAACTAGATGGCAACCAAAGACCATTGCTCCCTTTACGGGCGGGGTTTTTGCGCCCTGTCGCTTTAATCTTATTTGAAAAAATCCGCCAAGTACGAGTTGCAGTCACGCAACACTGGGTTCCACGACGGTTTATTATTATTGAGTTTGCTATAGAAATAACGTTCGCTCTCTTTACAAATTTTATTAACGCAGTTACAAGTGTTTGTTAGAAAACTAAACCTAGAGTGTAGACAAAGTATCTTTACTTTACACGATACTAAGTGAAAGAGTATAAGAGTATTTTGTCCCGCATACCATACTATCACCCAATATCTCTCCCGTGTTGGATACAGATCTTGCAGACGGGCGGTCGGGGACCACGGGGACTGCAGGTGTGTAGCCCACCTTGCCTGTTCACAACTCTCTTCGAGAGCTCCATGCCGTCGCATAGCGAAAAAACGTCAGCTGACAGTTCCTTCCACAACTTTCGGGTTCGCGGTATAAACTGTCTTGATGGCCGCACTGTACGCAGCGACTCTTTGACACGATGACGGGAGATGCGATTGTAAAAACCCGAAGTTTTCATCAAATTGGACTGTTCTTTAGAACATTCACCAGTGATTGTCATAAAGTACGTGATAGCGCCAGTCTGAAATTGTATAAAACATAGTATAGGACTCCCGCCCTCTCCATCTAATTGCAAATATGTATCAAAAATTCCTTCCCCTGAGCAAAGTCGTCCTTGCTCAAGGCAAAATGCCGGAGGTATCCCACACTGCGCTCCTCGATAGGAGTCTCATTCAAGATTCTCGTCTCATTCTCTCATCCTCATTTCAAGGAGTCGTCTACCCCATTGATTGTGACTCCCGTTTGACCATTATGATTGGACAGTACATCCAACAGAATTGTCGACTATCCCACTTCAACAGGTGGTTTAGAATCGCTCAGCATCCGAAGAGATATTGCGTCTTTCTGCATATTCTACCGCCCGTATGATTGAGTATTAATAATAATGCGGGGGATAACAGGGGATGATGAGGGTGCAGCTTAATTTTGATCCCGGATTCTAGTTCGGCAACCCAAGAAACCCACTAGAATCGATTATCGCATATAAAAAGAAAGAAAATAAGAGATTGTTTTGAGGGGGTGATTCACCTCTTCCCCCTCTTGAATAGAATAAATCGTATCATTTTTTTTTACCTATGATGCAAAAGCTATTATTTCCGCAAAATAAACAAGTAACCTCGTCGTAGTCACCTAATCGTCTTTTGACGGCTTTTTGGGGGTTGATTGCAGTACTATATGTGCCGCATAAAATTTTGAATTTGACGGTTTTGCCGCATTCTCAGTGTTTCGTTTTTTGTCTTAATCAAATTATTGTTGAACCCTAAAACCAGAGCGCGTTCATCACAGCGCTCGCAGCGCATCACACATGAATTATTGAGGGGACAACAAATTATACGACCGACACACCTACAGTCTGAGTTTGATTTGTGCTTGCTCCGTACTGAACAATCATTTTAAAAAAGCATCCTGTATTTTTGTACCTGTTACATTAATGTACCTGTATATACTGTGATATTCCTGCCTATTAATGTTATGTTGGGAGAATAAGTCGTCAGTAAATCTGGTAGTCTCCCGTGTGTGTCGTCAAAGGCGACTAAGAGTAACAAAGCCAGTACTACAAGCCCTGAGGAATTACATAATCTCTAAAAAAGTGGCCTCGTCATCCCACTAGGCCAGCGTGGGTTTTGAGGCCATACATCCCTCACACACAAGACGCCGCATACCCCCTGGTGGTGCAGATGTCCATGGGCGGCGGTAACACTTACCATCACATAGGACCGCTTGCTTGTCCGCCTACTTGTCTATAAAAAAAATATACCTGAGGAAGCCCAAGTCTAGCAGTGATCGATAAATGGGCTGGTGACACTTACACCTGGTAGTGGCTGAATGAGAAGATCGGGAAAATCGTGTATGCTGGCGAGCCTTAGGAGCGGCTTATATCCAGCAGTGAAAACCTACTCCTACCATAGCATGGTAGGAGAATGAAAGAAATCAAAAACAATGTCTTTGGTGTCTCTGTTTTATATTTTTTATTTTTATCTTAATATGTTTTTTAGATAATATGGTAGATAATTCTTAATATGAGCAGGCAGTCCGCTTAATGACAGCATTTGTGGAGAGAGAGTGCACGCTGCAATCCAACAGTCGCTGGACACGCTCGACTGGCCACATTACCCCTCTCTCACAGAAGACTACCTTGAAATGTACTGCTTTATCCTATTTCCCTAATGTACGTACGTGTTTCGATAGTGAGTAAGATATGCCAGACCTCATTCCCATCCAATCCTATCCTCCTCATTTTCCCAACCCTTTCTCCACATCCATACCTATATATTCAATGAAGTGATTGTGAGCCTTGGGTCTGGCCTACATCCGGCAGTGGAGAGGCATGGAAATGTCTAGGGTGGAAAAATAGATACTTAAATGGCAGCTAAGTGAAAAAGAAGTGGATTCTGTATTTGTAACTATCTCATATAATAGCTGATATCAAAACAGATAAAACCAAAACGTCCTTAACTCTTTCTGTTTATTACAAACTGTGCGAAGCATTGGCTGTATCATTAAATGAATAGCGCATGCATTATTAATAATGTAAGCTCCCTTATTAATAGCTATAACGTTAAGTTTAATCTATGTATAAACTTGGAAGACGCGGAGATTTTACACTGTACACAAGAATCCGGTGTTAATCAGACGAATATGCTAGTAAAATAACACACTTTTTAATAGGAAGAAGGCCACCTTCTTCCTATTAAAACTGCTGAAAAAGAGCAGAAAATCTGCATGGGACTCAATTTAGAACCATAATATCATTTCAACAGTTTCATCACGTCAATCTGCCGCTTTATGGTGTCTGAATTTGGGCCTCATGTACATTGTCTTGTGCAAGAGGATGTGTGGCCATAAATCGCCACACTGTCCAAGCCAGTTGGCGAGTCCACTCTTTTAGAGGTGGTGCAGTTCCTCTGGGCTTGTGGTAGTGGCTTGAGACGCCTTTTACGACACCCACGCGAAGAGATGGACTCATGTAATTCTAAGGCAGACCAAACATATGGTGCGACCTGATTGTCACGTAATCAATCAGATATAACTACACTGTTCTTATTACACGGTTTTAAGTTGCGACATAGTTAAAGGTAATGGTACAACATTAGAACCGCAACTTTTAGTGCCAGTACATCGACAAAATTCCAATGAAGGTGGTAGAAATCGGCTAAGTCTGCTGGGAAAAGTAAGTATGTATAAGAAAAATTATTCAAAAATATTGAATTATTTGCTGAGGGGTATTTTTGTGAATGGTGCAAACGATACACAATAGTGTCATTTGCACCATTAAGGGTGCTGGTCAATGGTGCAGATGACACTTCGGGAATCGCTCAAGTTCAATCTCACTTACCACTTACGTTTAATTCGTTTTATAGTATTGCAATTTTATCCTCCTCTATGCAACGAAACTTTCTCACATATACATATCTACCTAGTAATTAGATTAGATACCAAAAACCGTTCTATACTTGCCCTTATTACGGGCATATTTAGGTGTATCTCCTGGGGGTTGACCAGATATTGACTGTTCTTGCTTATCTTCTTCTTCTTCTTCTTCTTCTCAGCCCTTGGACGTCCACTGCTGGACATAGGCCTCCCCCATTGTCCGCCATTTAGACCTATCGGCAGCGACCTGCATCCAGGTTGGTGCCCGCAACCTTTATGAGGTCGTCTGTCCATCTAGCAGATGGACGTCCTCGGCTTCGTCCGCCGGTACATGGTCTCCATTCGAGAACCCTTCTGCCCCATCGGCCATCGGTTCTTGCTTATAGCTGACCCTAAATGGAAAATCTTGTCACAAGCGTTAAGAACAAGTTATTCATTAGTAAATGTACGGTGAAATACAAAATTAACATGATATAAAGGTAATGTAGAATACAAAACAAGAGAAAACAATCTATAAATTAATGTAAAAATGCATTTTACACCTCTCTTATGTGTTAACAAAAATGACTGAGGATGGGAGTTAATGTAAATTTTAAAATATAAAAAGTTACTATCACTTGTTAATCGAATTGTTAACACATATAGTACGTGCCAATCCAAATTGTTAACACATCTAATGCGTGCCAATCTAAATTGCCAAAAACAAAACTAATCAAAAAAGTATCTCAACATTTATCATTAAATCTAGAGCAAACTTGCAGTCTCGGTGAAACAAATTATGAATATATAAGCGATTATCTCCTCACTATTTAATTTCATTACCTCGGGTGACCATGTTTGTTTACATTTTGGGCAAATTGGATTGGAACAGAATATAATTCTATAACTGTAACGAAATTCTAATACGTTCTGCGGAAGTCGATACTCGCCGATGAATTTTGAGATTATCCAAGCGTGATAGTATATATTTTTTATTTAAATTTCAATAATACAATGTATTGCCATTCACATATACAATTTGGTATATAATGAAAAACTTATTAATATTTGAAAACACTAGTTGTAATTTTGAACGAAGTGTCTTTGTATAATTTTGTTAATATATATATTATTATTTATTATAGTTACGAATATTCTATTAAATGATAAAGCTCAGCTGAAACAATAGTTTTACGATGAAACAAAATAATTTAGAGTATGTAGTATTTATTTTAAAATTTTGACATAATCACCTTTATTCACTGAAGTCTTACATTGTATAGTCAACGGTGGAGTTTCATTATTTTTGAGTCTTTTGAACATATTTTTGAGTCTATCATATAGGTACTATATGTACGTATTAGGTACATACTACACGTTTTTGTGTTTTTATCCACGTAAAACATGCTGGTTACGTTTGTCCGTCCCATCCAAAAGCATTTCTATAAAGGGTTTATTTCCGAAGATGTAACATCTTTCACCAGCGATTTTGACCAACTTCAATCGGTAACTGTTGACAGTCACTAACTTCGGACATTCTCAGTAACTACTTCTCAATAAGGGTACATCGTTTGGGAACTGCACTGTGATTTGTCGATAACAGCTTCACGTTGAAATTCTATTTTATGACTATCATATGTCTTTCTTCGACCTGTCTGTTTCTTATTTGTAAGCAGCAACTTTCTCGTAATTTACTAGATTTAAGCTACTTTTACACAGTGAAATTGTTGAACACTTTAAAATTCTCAGCGCCCCAACTGCACTGTTTTTCTCCCTATGTGCAATCTCCCCTATTTTCCAACTAAGCATCCACCGGTCCGCTTAGAACCTGTCCCCATGTTCTATTAGATGTTATTAAAACGTACGCTTTTTGCTCCGACCGGGCCTGATTCTACTTCTAATTGCCGAGGCTGTCCGTGAGAACACCTCGGTACAACGAGCCCTTATGATTAGGACGACGTTTGTGTGCACGCATTAGACACTGCGGGAATTCGAAGTATATCTGAGAAAAGCAAGAAAAATATCAGAGAAGTAATTCATTAATTTGTTCACACTTTTTTCTAAATTATTACAAAAGGTGAACTGAATGCCGTACAGCATTTGTCTCCCAGTCAACTTTTGTTCTATGCAGGACCATGAAGTGGTAGGGGTGGTAGTAAAAATAAATGTGACGAATACAGAAAAAGATAGAAAAGAAAGACTTGTGTAAATAAATATAATAAAAAATAAAACATAATATAATATATAAATAAATTGCTGTTATATACATAATAAACATAATATAAACATAATAACAATAGAACATAATAAAACTACATACAAATATACATATAAAAATATATATCTTAGGAATAACGTTAGAATACGAAGGACCTTGGTCTGGGTATATTCAGTGAAAGCATGCCGAAATTTAGAATCAAGATACTAATTACTTGTCCAATTATAATTCAGGGGGAGAGTGCACGCTGCATTCCTACTGTCGCTGGGCGCACTCGACTGGCCACGTTACCCCTCTCTCACAGAAGACTACCTTGAAATGTACTGCATTTCCCACTTTTATCTTACGAGTATTTCCTTAATGTATATATGTGTTTCAGTAGTGAGTAAGTTGCTTCCCAGAGCCCATACTGCATTTCCTACTTTATCGTATTTCTCCAATGTATGTACGTGTTTCGATGAGTGAGATATACCAGAGCCCATTCCCATCCTATCCTATCCTATCCTATCCCTCCCCATTTTCCCAACCCCTTCCACCAATCAATTTCTTAATCTGCAAAGATAGGCAGCGCATCCGGGAGCGCGCCAACGTTTGTCTTTCTGGACTGATGTTGGCATGTATCGCGGATGTCTATGGACGACAGTATCCACTTACCACCAGGTGGACTGTAAGCTCGTGTGCCGCCTTTTTTCAATAAAAAAATAAATTTGAAATTTATCTTGAAATTCCAAATTATATTTCAATTTAAAGCAATGACATTCCTTTTCAAAATCAGTTATTCATTAGTTTTTCCGTCAAACTATTTGTTGCTTAAATATCGCTCTGTTTGCGACCACGGAAAAGTTAAAAATTTGCTATATTTTCGAATATAACTTCCATCGTGGCAGCAATACAGCACAGACGGCACGCAATATAAACGACGTGTACGGATCAAACACCGCAAACGAACGCACGGTGCGTTTTTGGTTTGATCGTTTCCGTTCTGAAAATGTCGTCCACAAGAACAAGCCCCGTGGACGACCAGAAACTAAATTCGATAATGACCAATTGAAAGCAATAGTAGAAGCGGATTTATCTCAAACCTCGTCTGAGTCAACAGCAACCTTCGGCATAAGTGACGCCGAGTGCGCTGTTTGATTCGGACACTGCCGTCTGTGCTGTGTTGCTACCTCGACGGAACTCATATTAGAAAATAACGCGGAATTTTATCTTTTCCATGGTCGCAAACACAACGATATCTAAGCAAAAAGTCGTTGGACAAAAAAAACAAATGAATAACTGATTTCAAAAATGAATGTCATAGCTTTAAATTTAAATTTGGAATTTCAAGATAAACGCAAGATAGGTAACTAAATTCAAAGTGGCCACTATGAACAAACGGGAATTTTATTTTTTAATAAATTTTTCGAAGAATTTGTCTAGACAGATTCGCTAGTCTGCGTCTGGGGTCATCGAAACGGCACCTTAAGACAAGAGGTCTTTAACTTAACTTCCTAACTTCGTTGTCTAAGAACAATATGTTTACAATGTTGCACATAAAGATACAATATATTGTACCTACCGCTATGTAATGTATAAGTAGCAATTATGTATAAGTAGCGCTAATTTAGCGCTCCAGCACTTGCTTGAGCGCTCAACGCCTGTTAAACACTGTATTAATGTTATAATACATAGTTTAGTTAGTGTTAATGCGAACAGATGGCGCTGTATCATTTCTACACCGCGCTATGGTTGTGTTCCTATGTTAACCGTAAATTAAGAATTTTGGTTGCATTTCTGTGTGTGTGTGTGTGTGTTTACCATTATAGTGGAATTTATATCACCGCACTTGTGGTTTTATTGGTCGCACCCTCGGATTGGATCCGAGTTTAACAACGCCCATTTATAAAACATTACAGTTTTATACACTAAAATGTAATATTTGTTAATGAAAGTAATAAAAATGAATGCCACCACTGAAGATAGCATATCAACAGCGTCTCAGACCTGTAAGCTGCTGTAAGAACATATTTTGAGCGACAATCTCCTGTTGATCTTTCATCCAAGTCGTAATGCTAAAAACCGAACACATGCATCTTCATCTTCATTAAAACGATAATCTATTATATCACAATGCACTCACTAAGCACTACTTGAGCATTCTCACTAATGATGTAGACAGGATGTCGTACCTAAAGCCGGCTCTAGACTCACACCGTGAAACCCCGCGAATAGCCGTGAACGCGAGTGTGGCTTATTTCTCGGTCGGATTTGGTAAACTGTGTCCGGGGCAAAGCAGGTGTGAGCGGATGTACTTCTTTCATGATTTATTATTCACAATGAGTATCAGTTGAAAAAGTGAGTTAGAATTAACGTTTTTCGAATAATACCAATTCGAACTGATAATATCGGATCCAAAATATCCACTATATAACAAAAATCATAAGAATAAGTGTTTTTTTAGAGATTTCAGAACCAGAATTGGATTTCTTTTTTTTATAGAATAAATGGCCGGCTACATGATGATAAGTGGTCATCGCCGCCCTGCAACACCTGCAACACCAGGTGACTTGCGAGTACGCTGCGTACCTTGCAGAATCCTGTTCACAGTTCTCTTGCCACATGTCGTAGCGTAACGGAGATACCTCAGCTGGCAGTTCATTTCACAACTTCCGAGTTCGCGTTATAAAGTGTCTTTTTCATTTCACTGTACACAGCGACTCTATGTCAAGAAAGTGCGGATCAATCGCACGCGACGACGAGCGATGCGATGATAAAAACACGAAATTGGCATCAAATTGAATAGCTATTCAGAAATTCCCCATTATAAAAGCGGTAGAAAACGCTGAGAGACGCAACATCTCTACACATGCTCTACGTGTGAGAGTGGGATCGTCGACAATTCTGATAGCGCGTTGTTGGACGGAGTCAAGAGGGTCCAGCTGGTACTTCGGTGCACCGACCTGGAGGTGTGAGCAATACGCCATGTGGTGTCTAACATAAGCTTTATAAAGCGACAAGCGTTGCCCTGGAGTGAAGTACTGCTTTGCTCTGTTCAGTACACTTTGCTTATACTAGCAAGCTAGATGAAGATGGTAAAGATGAAATTCTTCTACATTCAAGAGTTGATGCAGCTACTGTTACATCCATTTTGAACAAGTGCATAAATACGACTGTGAATAATTGTGAGCGTAGAGAGGTTTTATCAGGGCACGTATGTATATTCAAGGCGTGAATTTACTCCGCGACTTCACGGCGTGAGTCTAGAGCCAGCTTAATAGAACTCGTCCTGAACATCTCGGTGAACAATTTGATAATCCCGATGGAAATGTTTATATTTCTTAATTTCAATCACTTCACATACAATCTTGGGATAATAGTGAGTGGCGTTCAGTGGAGAGGATTTTTGAAGTACCTACAGGTGTATAATATAAAATATATACAAAACGCGAAAGTTTAAAAAGTTACTATTAAATCTAATTTAAATAGGATTTAATCTAATCGTTCGAATGTTAGTATAATGTTCGAATAATAGTAATGTTATAATAATAGACTCATAATTATACATTATACAGTGTCACTGAAATAACACACGGTTCATGTAACTGGACCGAAATATAGGCTATAATAAATAAATAATTAAAAAGTGAGTAACCCGTTTTTATGATATTATGTTCAACCACTATAACTAAAGTTTAAAATTGTAAGATTTTGTTGTTCTGTCTAAATGTTCGTAGTTCTAATTACTCGGGCTGAGTGGTTAGACGGCGCGCGCGACGCGGTGCGGGCGTCGCGCCGTGCGTAGAATATAAGATATACTAGAAATCTGTACTATAATATAATAAATAGAGAGTGCGAATTTTGTAAGTTTGTGTGTATGTGGAGGGTAATCTCCGGAACCATTGCACCTATTTGAAAAAATTTTTCACCACTGAAAGGTACATTATTCCAGATGGACATAGGCTATATATGCATTATGTGCTATTATGTGCAAAAAAATTGCCGGGCATGCAACGCAGACGAGCATACAGTCCACCTGATGATGTGGATGATGTCGAAGTGGATACTGTTGTCCATAGACACCCGCGATACATGCCAACATCAGTCCACTCGAATGCGCTGCCTACCTTTGCACTTTAAGCAATGGATTGGGAGAAAGGGTTAGGTAAATGGGGAGAGATAGGATAGGATGGGATAACAATGCGGTCTGGCATAGTAGATGTTTAACTCTTACTCAGCGCTCGAGCATCGAGTGCTCAGTGCTCATTTGTACAACACTAGTATAAAGTCAGCTTAATAAAAATTAACAAACATAACCATGTGTGCAGTTTTGAAAAAATCTGTCGCCGTCAAAATCCAGTCACGGCTCTCACGGAACAACGTGTTCGCTTTGACAGCGGGGCGGATATCGCTTATCAACAGCAAACTTATGAAATAATCAACACAAAATTATCTCATCTTGTAGATGGCTCATGATCAGTTTACCTTAGTAAATAATCCCACTTATTGTTTGATACAATAAGTTATTGACACTATTGTTTGTTTGTTTGACACGCTAAATAGCTCTTTTTACCAATACTGCCTTAGAAAAAAGGGACAAATGCATTTGATGCAATTCGAGAAAAATGCCGCGATCACAAACCTTGATGAAATACATCACCTCTAAAAGTGTGGACCCTCCAACCCGCTTGCTTGGCCAGTGTAGCGTTTTAAGGCCATATATCCCACATATATATGCAATGTGCATGACCAGCCATGACCAGCAGGGTATAAACGAGGATGAAAACAAATAAAAGGGGCTGTTGACGGTAGTATTATACACCTAAACTCCGAATCTTCAGAATTTAAATCTTAAATCTTCATATCCAGTTGATTGCAACGCATACAGATATCAGCGCATTAATCATAGTAACTGGTAAACCATGCTGCATTTTTTTTACAGAACTGAATAAATAATACACAATTACTTATTTAAATGTGGACATGTATCCTAAAATAAGACAAATATGTAATTCTAGTAATTATGATGTAGAATAAACGTTTTCTATTTGACGTCTAAAGCATACAAAATTCTTATATTGAAATAAAGTCGGGAATGTAGCAATGTTACGCTTGATGTACAGTTAGCAACAAGATAATGCACCTATAGTAATCGGTACTTTAATGCGCTTATAATAATGACTAGAATCGAACGGTTTTGGGTACATTAGCGTGTTGCTGACTGTACCATCTTTAGTACCTACAAGTATGAATATAGAATGTAGAGAATTTCCAATTATTGCGGTTTTCGTTCATCTCGCTAGACAGAGACTCGCCGACCCAGAATGTGATCGCAGGCAGACAAAGGAACATTTTAACTGAAAGGTTACATCTATCAGAGAGATTTATTTATAATAAATTCATGGAGTTTTATTTAGTTGCTATGCCCTGCTGTAATTGCGGTTTAGCTATTTACATAGAAGCGTAGCGCGAACTAGCGCTACTTGGTTGCTTTGAGCTGCACTCACACTGTATTGGGTAAAACCGTTTGAACTGCCGCTCACACCGTGACGTAATGAGTATCATTCGTTCGATTGTTGAGTGAATGTTCTGTTTTCTGTCGTTACCAGATCAACTCAATGCAGAAAAATAGATACAGGTCTAAGAAATCTAAGAAACAATGGCTCAACGAGCTCTCTAAGATACGTTGAATTCTTTCTGTTGAAAATATCCGAAAAGGAAAATAATTAGACATTAATTCTAGGAGGCGATATTTTGGAAAAACATATTTTTTTTAATGCTTTCTTTTTTAATATTAATAATAGGTATAATATGTTAATTCCAGTGTCCAAAGTTGAGGAGTGTCGACATCTACCAGTCAAAGTTGGCAATGGGCATTACCGCCGGGGAAAAACGTAAATATTTTCCAAATTCTAATCTTTGATTAAACGCACTAATTAATGTAGGTTGTTCAGTATCAGGGGTAGAATTGATGCTACCAGTTATAACAGTACTTTCTTTTATAAATTATTGTTCATTTCTAGCATATATTTTATTCAATATAATATTTTTTTTTTGTTGTATTTCTAAGGTCAATTAATTTAGTTTAGTTTAGCCTTTAAAAATTTGCACTATCGTAGGTTAAAGTAGGTTACAGCAGGTTTTTTAGGTTCTTTAGAATGGGGCCTTTTACATATTATGGCGTAGTGGCACGTTTACAAACTGTAATATTATTTTAAACTTATTTGAAACTTTTACATAGTCTGGTCTTAGTTTATTTATTTATTTTATGAGGCTTATGTACTAAACACATACTTTTGTATGTGTTTTGCACGTATATTTTGCAATATTTAAGTCCTTACCTATGAAATTGCCGTTTTATATAGAAAAATTCAAATACATTTTTTGTATGAAAATTATAGGAGTATATTTAATTAATCGAAGTATTGTCCATTATTATGAATGCACTTTTGTCATTTTAATGGAAGTTGATTGATGCTTTTGCTGGGCTCTGCTATATAATTCTGGTGACGGGAATCGATTAGTTCTTTGAAGACGTTTTTCACTGCCTTATCGGAATTGAATTTTTTCCCATTAAAAGTTATCAAATTTCACAAAAAAATTAAATCAGTAGGGGCACGATCTAGCGAGTACGGTGGGTAACGGAGAGTTTCCAGTCGAATATCCTGTAACTTTGAGAATATCTGTCGTGCAGTGTACACACTGCCGCGCTGCTCTGCCGATGGCACCCCGTTATTACCTTATATTGAGTAACGAGAGCTTCGAACGTTTTAGATAGAACCCTACAAGTTTAGAACTTTTGATTTATTCCTTAAAATAATGCTGTTGGTGACACGTTGTATATATGTATGTATATGTATTATGATTAGCGACCCGCCCTCGCTTGACTCAGGTTAGTTTCCTAAAGTGATAATTCCCAAAATCAGTACCATAATTTTGAGATTACCTCTTACATAATAAATAAACAAAAAACGAACTTACAGGGTTAACTCTTAACTCTTTATAATTAATATCAATATAAATTTCATTAAATTTCAAGGTAAATTATGGAATTTATAGGCTCGCGACGGGATGGGCATTCAAATTTATAAAGGAATTTATATAGTATAATTACTTTGGGACGGAGGCTGAAATCACGGGACACTGCCCTAAAATGTACTACGAACACACGAAATTGAGTGCGTAATTGAGTGCGTGACGTTTTCTGTTTTGGTATGATCGACTAATAGAAGCGACGGGCGACGCGTCTTTGTGTGAAATACCAATGGAATAAATGGAACTTCTTATTTCATTATACCCTTCATCCTACATCATCGATGATGTGGATGTGGACATTATCGATGATCGATGATGTCCGGTACTACAAGTATTACGCAACCGTGTGACACGTAGCCAGACATGGTGTGCGGCAGTACTTAGGCAGGACGCACACCAACGCGGGGTTACGTGATCGCACATAATAGAGGCGCACACACACCCAGCAGCGGGCAACGTCCCGAACCAGCTATGTGTACCGACCGATAGTTATGTTTTATTTATACTTTCTTAGCGCGGGGGATACGGAGAAATGGAGGTATGTGAAAATTAAAGCAGTAAGAAAGTACCCACCGAAAGGTGAATTTGGTGATTTTTTGCGGAACTTTATTGTCATCAAATAATTAGATGAAACTTATGTGGTACCTACTAGTAATTCAGTATATAAAATTACCGTAACCGCGAATTCGGTAACCGCGGTATCACTTATCAGCGGTTCGCTAAAAGCGCGTGAATATATTCTACTTACCTATATTAACAATTCTATTTTCACTTCTAGCATATGTTCGTTGTTGTATACCTACTACTTAATTATTATATCTTCTTCTTCTTCTTCTCAGCCCTTGGACGTCCACTGCTGGACATAGGCCTCCCCCATTGTCCGCCATTTAGACCTATCGGCAGCGACCTGCATCCAGCGGGTGCCCGCAACCTTTATGAGGTCGTCTGTCCATCTAGCAGATGGACGTCCTCGGCTTCGTCCGCCGGTACGTGGTCTCCATTCGAGAACCCTTCTGCCCCATCGGCCATCGGTTCTTCGAGCTATGATAGTTGTATTATTATATAGTTGAGTTAAATTTTATTTGTGTAACAGCATAAAAATAATTTCTTAGTGGTAATTTTAAATACATATTACAATGCACGTTTTTCTTTGATTTATGTCATGTTGTAATTTTTATACATACCGATCCATAAACATGGGGTTCGCTATTATCTGAGGTTTCAGGTATCTACGAAAGACAGTGCAACCAACCCCCATAGAAAGAAGGGCTCTACTGTAGTCTAAATCCTATTCACAGCTTTATTGAAGAAAAAAACCATGTCATGGGGCAGTTCCTTCAATTACCTACAGACTCGCGGTATAATAGTAGAGTCATACAATGCCGTAGGACTCACTGGGATCATAGCAATACCCAGCAAAATCTTTTAGATCGTGATCTCCAGAGTACTTCCCAAAAACAAATGAACATCCATTTTTTTACGACGTCATCAATTTGGCCACGGATGCTGTTCTTTATCTTTAAATATCTCGAGAATTACGTAACCGATTTTCATGTGTGGGGTATCAAATGAAATCTATTTAAATCATTAATATAAACGATTTAGTGCCTTAATAGCATAGGCATTATATAAACATAAATATTTACAAAATTATGATTTATTCACTTATTTATGATTTTTCTTATTTTCTTTTTATATAACAGACAAACTACTCACTTTATAGTAAATAACGCATGAGAATAAATTGTTGCTACATTATTACACTTTCTAATAAACATTAAATATTAGCAATCCGATATAAAATAACAAATATATCTTATTTTTTGCTACACTGTCTTGATTACCTTCATATACTTACTGTCAAATAAGTATCGGGAATTATAAGTATAGCTCAGGAAGCTGATATGTGTAACAAATCCGTCCGCACCATTTTGGTTGTTGTTTTCCGTATGAAATGCGTCGCGGCACGGCTTGTTCCGAAGGAGCTGATTTTTCTTCAAAAATATATCCGCTAACAGGTTGCTACAGACATAAGCATGTCCAATACCAATACAAACCAATACGACAACGAGCCAATACGGATCCCACATTCATGAAAAGCATCATAACAGGTGACGAAACGTGGGTTTATGAGTTTCACATGCAAACCAGCCAACAAGCTTCGGAATGGCGCTTCGATAACGAACCGATACTGAAAAATCCACGTTAAGGCCGCTCAAAAATCAAAGTCATGTTGACTGTTTTCTTTGATTATCATGGTCTTTGTCCACTCAGAATGCCTTCCGGAGGGTCAAACAGTCAATAAACGTCATTATCTGGGCTTCATGAGGCGATTACGAGAGAATATTCGTAGGAAAAGACCAGATTTGTGGAACAACAATTCTTGGATACTGCACCGCGACAATGCGCCGTCTCACACCACAATCATCGTACGGGAATTTTTAGCCAAAAACTCAACGAATGTCATCGACCAAGCACCATATTCGCTAGATATGGCCCCGTGTGACTTTTTCTTATTCCCCAGACTCAAATTACCACTTCTTGGAAGACATATTGAGTCCGTTGACGTAATAAAACAAAATTCGCTAAAAAAGCTAACGCCCATACCCATATGTTAACTAAGCCATTAAAACATTTTTATTAATAATTTAAATAGATTTCATATGGTGATGATACTTCACACGTGAACGTCGCTTACGTAGTCCTCGAGGTTTTCGAAAATTAATAAAGTGTCGCCAACCAACAAGGAGAGTGACATCCAGTTTTTCCAACTCGAGAAACCATGCTTTAAACCAGGGATTCCCAAACTATTTTGGGCAAGAGACCCCTTTTCCTAAATGAACCTCAGACCCCATAGCCACAAGCCCATAGCCCATAGCCATTTAAAAGTACAACAATGATACTTCCTACTAAAATATTAGTCATTGTTATAACAAGTTGGTACACCTAACACAACTTATACAGTATCTTGAAAGGTTCAAATAAGAACTTGTGTTAATAAATAAGGGTCGATTTAAGACCTCGTCGACCCCCAAAATCAATTTTCGTTTATGTCGACCCCCGGGAAACCTTTGAGAATCCCTGCTCTGAACGATTATGCTAGTTGTCGGTATACCCCCGGTGAGTCAGACCAGAATCATTATTTGCCGACTTTTTGTAATTGGGCCTATAAAACAATTTTTGGATCCCCATTGTGCGCGACACTCCCTTATCGAGCCACCGTTAATATATTATTTTATTTTACAGCGATATCTATATCTTATATGTTAATTGAGCTCATAACGAATGTTGCTACCAGTAGTGCAGAAGGGAAAAGAAATCGCTGACGACACCACCGCTAAAGCGGCCTGATAGTGCCGTGGGTCAGAATGGTATATTTTTTGTCAGTTTCTCTATACACTTTAAAGTAACGTATACATATAAAAAAATAAACAATTCTTTTAGTATAAATCTGCCCAGATGACGACGGTCTAGTTGTTATTTATATTAGTATCCAAACCGTTCAATTCGCTTTCAAATATTTCCATCACAATTTGTTATCAATTCCAATAAACCGCCAATAATTCCAGTTTACAAAAAAATCCAACAAGACTTTCGCTTTCAGAGACCCTCAAAAAGATTGTAAAAAATTCACTTACGTAATTTTTCTTTAAAATTCTCCGCGGCATTAGGAACCCGCGTCTGTGTCACGTCTCCAGGGGGTTTTCTTTGTGTGCGCTTGTTTTTATGTGTGCGTGAGGCGCAGGCGCAGGTAACTGGGATCGTCTGATGCACGGTTTCTAAGGCCAAATTCACATTGACTGTGAATTCTGTATTAGAACATTTTCTCTCAAGAATCTTATTGACGGAAAGATATTTTTCCACATAGATTATTTCAGGAAAGAAAATTTAGATTGTACGTTATTGATATTAAAAAATATGGAAGTAAAATATGGATTTAGGTGGAGTTTTTAATAAGATTAAATGGTTATATTATTTTATTAATTATTATGCAGTTAAAAATGTCATTTAAAGTTCGAGATAATTTTGAAGTACATATCGCAAAAATGAAACATCTACAAAAAAAGTGCGTTCCATTACCAAAATTGAGTTCAACTTTTTTACTTTTATTTTCGCACGAAAAATAATCGGCGTAATCGCCAACCACCATTTGCCGCGCAAGAACCGCGCCGAAATCTCTCACAAGAAATTAATTACTATAAAAAAAAGAAAGGGGTGTGTTTGCCAGTGTGCTCGCTGACGTAATTTCTCTCTTGACGACGAGCGTGCGCCGGCGCAGTGGCGGTGGAGAGCTCGAGCGTCCCGGACGGTCGCGCGCGGTCCCGACACCCTACACCTAACCACTTGTGGGTACATCCAGGCCAGGACCCTATTTGAGTGCATCCAGAACCCGCATGGAGTCCATCAGACCCTGACAACTCTCCTCTCGCACGCGCATTTCTGCAGACACATTAGACGCGCACGTGGCGTGACGTCACCGCCGCGTCCTACCCCGAGGGAATTTGTGAGTTTTTCTATTTTATTTCTTATTAGATTAGTAGTAATTACTATCTGTCTTACTGGTACTTCAAGACTTCAAGGTTTTGTCATGGACTTGCTAACAAAAAGTCCTGTTTTATAATATACCGTATCAAATAATTAAATTAGTCTTACCAATGTGAATTGTTTTATTAATAAACTCGATAAAACATCGTATCGTATAAAATATCGTATAGGTTAATGAATAGAAACATATCTAACTACTAAAATCTTTACTAAACTTTTAAGCAAATCTTTCTAAAAATATAAGCAAAGTTGAACATTGAAACCGAATAAATGTTTGTATGGAACATTTTATAATTTGTCTTTGCAAATACAAAGTGCTTTATGAACTATTTCTGTCCTTCAATGCAAGCACAATAATTATACAAATCAAGCGAAGTTTAAAATCGCTGTCTCTAATTTTTATTATTTAATATCGTAAGGAATAATGTTATATCTATGTGACATTGTATATAAGTTCTGTATATACAATATACATACATATACATTGTATATACATTGTTATGTATATTGTATATAATAATTGTATATAAGGTAGTGTAAGTTCATTTATATTTTCCAAAAGATGCAGCCAATGCAATGCAACCAACCTATTCAGCATTCACCGCTGGGTACGAGCCTTCTCATGCACATTGGCTCGTGCCTTAAAACGCCAAGCTGGCCAAGCGGGTTGGCGAGTCCACTCTATTAGAGGAGGTGCGGTTCCTCGCGACTTTCAAGTTGTATCCATTTCAAACTATTTATTTGCCAGAACACGGGTAAAACAAGTTGTAAAGTCAAATACTGCCTTAATATGGGTGCAAAAGATTTTTCACGACAAAATTAAAATTATTATAATAACAAGATATTACAGATCCATTTAAAATGCTTAGTTTTCCATCTAAAACGTGGGTAAAGCGTCCACGTCATCATTGACTTCGGTGAGCCTAACCTAGGCCAACATAGAGCACGGCGCAGGTCATTACACTCGGTCACGGCCGACACTTTCACACTAATAGAATTCTTGTTCGGTCCACTTGGGAAGTGCAGTCAAATAGTGTATTTATTGAATGGGTTTTATAGTTAATTTTAGTAATTTTTATGTCTATTTGCCAATAACGCATAACGCATTATTTAAAGGATGAGGGGGAGAGTGCACGCTGCAATCCAACAGCCGCTGGGCGCACTCGACTGGCCACGTTACCCCTCTCTCACAGAAGACTACCTTGAAATGTACTGCATTTCCCACTTTATCTTATTTCTATAATGTACGTACGTGTTTCGGTAGTGAGTGAGATGTGCCAGAGCCCATTCCCATCCTATCCCTCCCCATTTCCTTAACCCTTTCTCCAAATCCATTCCTATATCCAAAGGTAGGCAGCGCATCCGGGGGCGTGCCAACGTTTGTCATTTTGGACTAATGTTGGCATGTATCACGGATGTCTATGGGCTAAAATAGCACTGTCTCTGTGGTGAAGGAAAACATTATAAAGAAACCCTACGTGCCCGAGGTAATCACTGTCAAACCGTACTGATACTGGTAATGAATACCTGGTAATGAGCAAGGAGAGACGTGTTTTTTAATAGAATGAAGATGACAGTCCAGCATACAGTCCACCTGGTGTTAAGTGGATATTGTCGCTCGTGGCCACCCGGGGTACATGCCAACATCAATCTGGAATGACAAACGTTGGCACGCCTCTGGATGCGCTGCGTACATGTGGAGATTTAGGAGTGAATTTGATAACAGGGTTGGGAAAGTGGAGAAGGATAGGATGAAAATGGGCTCTGGCATATCTTACTCACTATCGAAACACGTACATATATTGGGGAAAATAAAAAAGTGGGAAAAGAATTACAATTTCAACAGTGCAATTCTGTGAAAGAACCATCTATTGAACTGTGTTTGTGCAAATAAATATTTGAATTCGAGAGAGAAGTGACGTTTTTTTTTTCTTTATGGACAAAGGTGGCAGACGAGCATACAGTCCACCTGATGGTAAGTGGATACTGTAGCCCATAGACATCCGTGATACATGCCAACATTAGTCCCAAATGACAACGTTGGCACGCCTCCGGATGCGCTGCCTACCTTTGGATATAGGAATGGGTTTGGAGAAAGGATTGGGGAAATGGGGAGGGATAGGATGGGAATGGGCTCTGGCACATCTCACTCACTACCTAAACACGTACGTACATTAGGGAAATAAGATAAAGTGGGAAATGTAGTACATTTCAAGGTAGTCTTCTGTGAGAAATCTTATCTTAGAACGTTATCTGAGAAAATTGACCTTATTGTCGGTTCTAATTTCCTAGATATTAGGACTAAGTCAAATTAAAAAAAAAATACATAATTTCGTTACTTTATCTTAGTAACATGTTGCTGTTTAAACGGAATTTTGAAACAACATATTTTTAAGTTGCAAAATCTTAACCAAAATTAGGAGTTTATACAGTCCATACCCATATACCAATAATTAAAATATCAAGATAATGAAAAGTAATAATTTCGATTCGTTTCTTGTAAGTTGTGTTGTTAGGCGGGAAGCAAAAAAAAAACATTTTCTTTCCGCCTACGAGCAATTCGTTAGACTGCTCGGTAGTACACATTGATTCATTATTAACTCTACCATTTGATAGAGCCGATGAATAACATTGTGCTTTATTTTTTTGTATTTCTTAATATACTTTTCTCTATTTACTGATCCACCTGTCCAGACAGATGTCATCGTGTTGTTCCTTTCTTTCGGGGCAGATAGTACCTACCCACTTAGGAAGTAATCTTACTTCTCTATACAGAATATCATCAGTTTTATCAGTAACTAGCGACCCGCCCTCGCTTCGCTTCGGTTTATAAGTTTTCTTTTTAAAATATTTTTTTTTTTAAATATCAAAAATAGAAAGTTTTGGATTCAAAAATAGAATTTTCTGGAATATTCCATCTGGAATAATAATATATCTTTTAAATGGTGAAAGAATTTTTCAAATAAGTGCAGTGGTTCCGGAGAATACCCTCCACATACACACAAACTCACAAAATTCGCACTCCCTTTACTATATTATTATTATTATATAGTATAGATCGGATATCTTAAATAAAATTGTTTAAATAAGTCAAATTTTATTAGAAAGAAATACACCTTCGAGATATTTCAATAAACGTGGAAGGGTCTAGTGACTACGATACTTTAGGAAACACGTCCATTATCTAAATAATATTAAAATGGACATCCACTGAAAATGCCCAATAACGGTCGCCGCCAATGCAGTCGCTAGACTATAGGTCAGTGATCGGGCGCCCACGGAGATGCCCGATTGGCTCCGAAGGCGCCCGAATCGTGTCGGCACATCAATGTCAAGCGCAGGCGCACTATGACGTAGTAACATAGTAAACTCAGTAATGACTAATTCATTCATATCTGCCGGTGAACTTTTGTATGAATCGTATGGAATCAAAATTTACAAGGTATAAAAATTCATTCCTGAAGACTGAAGATGACTTGGCAAATGAATTCGATTGTGAAAAAAATTATAGCTCTTGCCAATAAATGGTGCCGCTTTTCAAAGTATTGCTTGGTAATATTATTTTAAGTTTCAATTATTATTCTCTTTTTTATTAAAAAAAGGTGACAGACGATCATTCAGCTCACCTGATGGTAAACGGATACTGTCGTCCATGGACATCCGCGATACATGCTAATAGCAGTCCAGAATGAGAAACGTTGACACGCCCGCGGACGCTTGCTTACCTTTGGGAGATATAAGAATGGATTTGGAGAAAAGGTCGGGATGGGAATGGGCTCTGGCGTATCTCACTCACTACCGAAACACGTACGTATATTGGGGAAATGGGTAAAGGTGAGTAAAGTTAATCCAAAAGTTAACTCCGATAATCGTCAAAGCGTTAACTTTTTGAAATTTAACACGAGTTAAAGTTATCCGTTAAAAGTTAATCACACAAAATTTGTACTGATGTTTAAGTATTATATATTTAAGTAAGATAATAGAATAGAACAGGCTGGGCTGGCTGGGATACACGTCACGTCATACACAGGTAAATAAAACAAGTGGGTATGTTAAGTTTAAGATGTTTTTAGAAAAAAAAACACAGAAACGTATGCGCCTACCTACCTAGTACAATAAAATAACAATACAATAATATGTAGCATCCTAATATCAATTTCATTTATTTCACCAACACAAACTAAAAAGTGACACTTTTTTGCTCGTAGTAAGTAGGGTTATAAAAATATCAAAATCATTTTTTTTGTTATAATTCTTCCATTGATGGTAAGGCAAAGGGAACTGAGCCTATACAGCCGTGGTAGCAGATGTGGCGCGCAATTCAAACAAACATAGACAATAACCAACCAAAGTCACGGACTAAAGTTAACCGAAGTTTAATTTAACGGAAGTTAAGTTAACTTAAAAGTTAAATCGTTAAGCAAAATGTTAACTTCGTTCCAAAAAAGGGGAACGAGGATTAACGATTTAGTGCAAAGAATTTTCTGAAATGGGATAATGGGAAATGTAAAATAGTCTTCTGTGAGGGATGGGTAACATGGCCAGTGTGCGCCCCCAGCGGCTGCGGGAATGTAGCGTACACCCTCCCCTCCCTTTTAAATTAGTGATCATTTTGGGCTAAGACTCAGTTGACGGTTATTCAACTGTCATTTATTACATTGTGCCCGATCATTTCCCGAAGCCTGAAACTATAGAAACTGCTCAAGATTCTAAATTGATTGACATACAGGCACTTCTCGCTCTGACGATAGGTTACGTACCATAAATGAGTGACGTAAAACGAAACTACGTAACACGAGACACATTTTTCCATACTTTTGTTAAGTTCTCAAACGAATTATTTTTCAGAAGTTTACCAGTTTTATTAACGAAAAAAATGGAATATCTATAAACAAAATAATGCACACAGTAGTAATTAGAATTACTGTAACATGAATATTAATGGTAATTATTTATTTCAAAAACCCTCTGAGAGAATTCCTTCAGGCTTCTGTAGAAAGAGACAACTATCTAAGTTCTTGCTTGTAGCACGACATTCTGCAGCTTCATTTCGAGGAAGTTTTCGTTTTTGTGCGTCACGATGTTGGAACGATCTTTCTCCTCCATTGCATAGCGTAGCCACCAAAGTGGCTTTTAAAAATCGTTACCGCCTTGAGCTACCTTAATAAAAATCATAATAAAAGCCACCAAAGTATACTTTCTTGAGCTCCAAAATCGTCCTATTCTTAACGTTACAAACATCCATCTGCTTCTCTCATGTTGACTGTGGGCTCTTCCAGGTCTATCTAGTTTCACATTCATGGTCCCATACATAGGTACCATTGAAACAATTGAAAGTCCCATAGTAGGTACTACTTTCACATTGTTTTTTTCTTATTCGTAGACATATTATAATAGGGGTTAAAGTATGAAATTGCCGTTTTATAGTAATAGATACTTTGAATTGACATAAAACCTTCATGGTGTGAGATTTTCGAGTGAAACTTTTTTCACATGATACCTATGAGGTTCTTGTTTTAAAAAAAGTGCAACATTCGATTTTCGACTTTCAATTGTTTTTTTTATTCAGCTTAGACGGGAAAGATGGATACTTCGAAAATCCGAGTAATCTTTGAATACGAGTTCCGACGCGGAACTAACGCGGCAGAAACGGCTCGCAATATCAATGCTGCGTTTGGAGAGGACACTGCTAATGAACGAACCGTGCGTTTTTGGTTTAAACGTTTTCGTAATGGAAACTTCGACTTGAAGAACGAACCACGTGGAAGACCGCCCACACAGGTGAATAACGCTGAATTGAAGGAATGCTGAATGGTGGAAGCCGATCCGAGTCAAACTACCCAGGAATTAGCGGCATGGTTTAACATTACCTTACCTACAATATTGACTCATTTGCATCAAATCAATAAGATAAAAAAATATGAAAAATGGGTGCCTCATGATTTGACTGATCTGCAGAAAGAAACGCGTGTTAAAACTTGCGTTGCCTTGTTGAATCGGTACAGAAATGAAGGAATATTGGATCGAATTGTGACATGTGACGAAAAGTAGATTCTTTACGATAACCGAAAGCGAAAACTGCAATGGCTGACCCCAGGTCAAACGCCGCATCAGTGCCCTAAGGCAAAGCTTACCAATAAAAAGGTAATGGTAACTGTTTGGTGGTCTATTCATGGTGTTATTCACTATAGCTTTCTCAGGTCTGTTCAAGCAATAACAGCAGATGTTTACTGTGCCGAACTTCGAACAATGACGGCGAAACTAGCAGTGAAACAGCCCCGACTCGTGAATCGATCTTCACCATTATTGCTCCATGATAACGCAAGACCTCACACTGCACGAGAAACCGTTGTAACTCTACAGGAGCTGCAGTTAGAAACCATACGTCATCCTCCGTACTCGTCAGACCTTGCCCCAACGGACTACCATTTCTTTCGTGATTTGGACAATTTTCTACGTGGTAAAAAATTTTCTTCCCAAGAGGCAGTACAAAATGCTTTCACACAGTTTGTCGAATCTACATCCCCAGAGTTCTATCGCAAAGGCATAAATGAACTTCCGATTAGATGGCAACAATGTATAGATAATGAGGGTAAATATTTTGATTAAATAAATATGTTACATTTTAGAATAAAACGAGTTTTAATTTTTGCAATTTCATACTTTAACCCCTATTATTGACATAATATGTGGACTTTATCGGTACAATTTATTTACATATATATTGTATTATATTGGTGTATATGTATTACCCTTTTTATATGTGGGTTTGCCTTTTGTGTATCAAATCCCTGTCCGCACGTCCATGACACGTGACCGGTGGCCCTAGCAGAATATCAGCGTTTCGGTCTGCTTCACACATCGTACAATAGAGATAGGTGCCCCTTTTTATTATTGAGACCCACATAATTCCATACCGATATTTATTCATTATATTTACCGTATTCATTATAATGAAATGAATATAATATAATTATATTTATATCATATTATATTCATTTCATTATTTTACCGAGTTTCATTATATTGTTACTTTTTATAATTTTTTTAGTAGTTTTTACTGTAAACATTTAGAAATTGTATTTCATTATACTTTCCTCTACCTCAAACCAAGTGTTTAATTATTTTGTATCGTTTTATAACAAACTAGCGACCCGCCATCGCTTCGCTTCGGTTAGTTTGTTTTTTTTTTCAAATTTTATTTTTTCACAATTATAAAATAATATATGGCCTATATTAGACACGGATTAATGTACCTTCCTATTTGTGAATGAATTTTTGAAATCGGTTCAGTAGTTCCAGAGATTACCCCCAACATACCCACAAGCACACAATTTTACCTCTTTTATATATTAGTATAGATATAGATAAATTTTATTTATTTTTATTCAACTATGATTTTTTTATAAAAAAGAACCCTGTATAAACTTTTATATAACTAGCTTCTTTCTTTTTATTGTCAAGACATTAATAGACGAGAAAAATGTTATTATTAACTTCAAAACTCCATACAAAGTTGGGATAATTTAATTCAAATATTTGCATTGCAGCGTGAAGGTGGTTAAAAACTTGATTAATTTCTTTGAAGTCAATTGTTAACTTTCGATGCTGGAAGAACCGGATGTCTCCTAATTATTCCTTCTGTCTTTGTTCCTCCAACTCAACTAAATCCTCATTCTCGGGAATGTGAAGCTAATAATTCAGTAACGTCATCTCTATCGATTGCAATCCCTGACAATTGTTTGTAATGTTCATGATAACTACCCGCTACCCGCGTTCCGCCTCTTCATTGCCATTCTTCATTCATTGCTTCATTGCTCTGTGTGACGCAAATTTGTATGCTCACCTGATGATTTTTCTACAAGTTGCTTCATGTTTCTGAAGACGTAAAACGAATCAGGAGATGTTAATACGAGAAATGGGGTCAAAAAGTTGTCTGACGTAAAACGAAACGCCGTACTTACAATTCAGATTTTTTTTGTACATAATTTTGAAGGTTTTTATTTGTATAAAAAAATTGGTAAAAACTAAAAACTGAACTTTTCAGAAAAAATATTCACAGAATTTTTATAAACTGCATCCATGGTGTTAGATTTCCAATAATAATCGGACACAACCTGTGTTAAATACATAGAATTTCATTGATCCTTGTTGAGAGAAATTCGTCTGTCTCCGTTCCCGCGAACCTGTGTTAAACGTGACAGTAATTATAATAATCATGTTGTGTTTTAAGCTCTACACTTTACATAAAGGTTTAAAAGTCAAAATGTAAGCAAACAAATCAGACTGTAGAAAACAGCAAACTTGTCATTGGTCCCTATGTAACCCTATTGGTCTAAGTTTTAAAAATTGTAACGATCTTTTTTGTGGTAGGATCATTATCAATAAACTATCGATTGATTGAAGTAACCCTCATATTAAACAACTGTCGATATGATAGCAAACAAACGAATGTCTCGTTTTGTTTGGTTTCAAACGGAATTTTGTTGCCATCTGCTACCTCGCTGTTATAAATTAAACCGAAATCATAGATAAACTAGTTTTTGTGAATGCTACAATTTCCTTATAATTAACTAGTCGTATATACTTGTCTTTTATCTATCATCCACCCCATACCATCAGCTTGTCTCTCCACTGCTGGGTATATGCCTCTCCCAATACTCGGCACCATACACAAACTTCTACTCTTCTCATCCTACTGCCTACTGTGACTACTACTACTGCAGTGACTACTGCTGACGACTTTCTTCAAATCCTTCAAATCCTCAGTCCACCTAGCCGGAGAATTCGTCTACCACATCGGTTGCCGGTCTTGCGATAGATATAGATTCTGCAAGGCCGGCAGCGCACCCACAACACCAGCCAACACACTCGTGTTGCAGGTGACGGTAGCGACATCTATTAATTTAAAAAATGGCCTTCCCTGCCTTATTAGTTAGCAGCTAGCCGATTCTTTGAGCTGTATTGAACAACTTTAGTTTTTCGTGGAATATCTTTGTTTCGTTTCGTTCCAGCAAAGACTTTTCTCACCGCTCCTACCAAGTATAGTCTTTCCACCGTCCGTCACTGTCTCTCTATAAAAAAAAATCGCCATGCAAAAGTAATGGTGAGTCGTTTAAACATCACTTGTCTAATGAGTCTTCTCATATTAATTGTAACCAATTACACGCCTACACGGGTAATAACCTGTGTAGGTTTGTAAAGTTTAACACTTTGTCTCTACGTGAACGAGACAGGGGAGAGACGGGCCCTACCTGGGAGAGGTCACAAGTGACCACCAGACAGGTTTTTTTGTTTCCGACGATAGGGATGCGCCCGCGCGTCAGCTGTTCTTGCCGACATCGATGAATTATGAGGGTTGCTGAACTTGCGTTAAGAAGTTCAGTGAACTTATTTTTTGTTACCCACTTTTAAATCTTTAAACTCTTCAATAGATATTCAAGTAGCACTTTGTACTTAAACTTAACATTATACATTTTAATTCATTAGTTATTAAGTAATGACTTAATGGGTACTTGCCTACTTACTTACCTTTATAGTTACCGTATCCATATTATAGTTACTTTATCCGTTACCTGTATAGAGTAGGTTTTACTTTTATTGATTTTCTTTATATTAGACCGACTGGCCATTTTCTGCGTATTTACAATTTAATTAAGTAATAAATCTTACACTGCGAATTAACAATTTATCCAAACAATTATGTGCCGAATGGGGGGGGGGATTAATGTAAATATAACAAGAACAGTTCAAGTCATAAATTAAATGGAAATAAATAAATATTACCATTAACTGTATATTATATGTACTTATGGTACATATAATTAATAAATGAAATATGTATCTGCCTCATATGATAATAGCATAAACCTATGTTTACAAATAAATAATTTATTTTCAAACTAATAATATAGGTATTTAATATACTTTTTAACATATAGATTTTAAAAAAATATACCCATTAATTTCACGAGTAATTAAAATTATTTTTAAAAATTTTGTTAAATACATTGGACGCAAAAGTTACTTTTCGTATATATGGACATTTATACACAAGCAAGATTAACACGCCCTCGCTAGTTGTAAAAACTATACGATATTCTGGACATATCAGACTATCGATAACAAACATGTCACCTCACTAGGCATGTTGTCACCGCAGCCGGTTTGACATTTCACTGCCAAGGTCCACACCCTAGCGTGTGGGTAAACTACTCTGTCCTAAATATACACGCGTTTCCCGTTTACCGTGTAAGTATAGATAGATAGTATAGTATAGATATATAGTAAGTATAGATAGAGGCGAAAAGTTGACATATTTTAGAACCAGTCTTTGTAATTGTTGTTTACGTATATTCACATCTCTAACAATTTAGTGAAATGAGCTTTGACCGTATGGTGACGGCCGACTTCAAAACAGGGCCACCCCATCTCTTTCCATAGATAACAAAGCCGCTACCAGAAGAGCTGAGAAAGTAAACTGTCTTTAACGCCAAGCCGCTTGGCCAACGTGGCGCTATGAAGCTCATAATATACATGAAAAGGCCAGCAGTAGACGCTAAAAGAACAACGTTACAATTATACAATTATACTAAAAGTTACAATTACGGTTAGCTTGACACGCGCGGTTTGACATAATATTGTCTCTATTACAAAATAACGATAATTGAAGGTGTCATAAAACTTGATAGGTTAAAGATTTTACCTGGTTAAGATTATCCGGTGGTAAATGGATACTGTCTCCCATAAACATCCACGGTACATGCCAACGTCAGTCCACAATGACAATCTTTGACACACCCCCTGATGCGCTGCTTGCCTTTGAAGATGTAGGAATGGATTTAGAGGTGGAGTTGGGAAAATGGGGTGATAGGATACGATGGAGTGGGAATGGGCTCTGGCATATCTCACTCACTACCGAAACACATACATATCTACATTGAGGAATAACATAAATAGGGAAATGTAGTATGTACATTTCAGGGTAGTCTTCAGTGAGAGGGGGTAACGAGGCTGGTCGTGTGCGCCTAACGGCTTTTGGATTGTAGCGTGCATCCTCCCCCTCCAAAATCTAACCTAATATGTAGTAAAATCTACCGCGTTTGCACTAAAATCTTATATTGTCTTGAAATCGTCTTTATTTCTTACCTCGTCTTTATCTTTTACAGTTCAAATTTTCATTCAGCCCTGACACGCATGCTAAATAGAAAATTTGTAACTTGAAAGTCAGTGCACCCTCCCCCACCTCATCCCCCTACATAGAACTTGAGTTAATAAAAATGTTGACATTTCACAGAACATTACAAGGTAACATATCTGTATAATTATCTATTTAAACGGGTCTCAATGCGTATGTTTATCTTGTTTAATTTACTCTACATTTCAGTTATTCAGTTCAGTTACCTTGTTTAATTTACCTTAGAGAAAACTCGCCAAGAAGATATGTAGAATATAATATGAACAATTACTTTGGCAAAAGAACTCGTAAATACATGATTCCTAAAATATTTAACCAAATTAGTCCAACTGTGGAACAGTGCAGTGGTAAACAGGTATTTAAAAAGGCTAAAAGCGATACTGTTAAATAAATTAAATCTAGATACCTAGAAGTGTACTTACTGTTTCATGGGTTGTACATATATATACTTGTTCACATCGTAGACAAGTTGTTAATTAGTTAAGCTAACCTAAGTGGGTAAGACACGGAAAGTTAAAAGTTGAGAGCGCACTATTCGCCAACAAACTGTCATCATTTTGGCGGAAATATATGTATACCTACTATTTAAGTTTCTTTTGAATAAATAAATAAAAAAAAAAGTTGGTGCACCAACGACGAGCTGACTTAACGTCGAGTGAAATTAATTAATTAACTAAATGGACCCGTTTAAATAGATAAATATGTGTGAAAACTGGCAAATATTGAATAATATTACCATGCAATCAGCCTGTGTCTTCCCCCGGCTGGATATAGCTCTCTGCCAAGGAGTCACTCATCATACACGATCTTCACTTGTCTTCCAACCACTGTAGGGCATAAACCTCCCAATATTATATTGGTATTACATAGGTGTCAATTATATTCATATTATATCATTAAAATAAATTACTAGGTATTTAAGATTAATGGCATATTTGAGGGGGAGAATGCACGCTGCAATCCAACAGCCGCTGGGCGCACTCGACTGGCCACGTTACCCCTCTCTCACAGGAGACTACCTTGAAATGTACTGCATTTCCCACTTTATCTTATTTCCCTAATGTACGTACGTGTTTCGGTAGTGAGTGAGATGTGCCAGAGCCCATTCCCATCCTATCCCTCCCCATTTCCCCAACCCTTTCTCCAAATCCATTGCTATATTCAAAGGTAGGCAGCGCATCCGGGGGTGTGCCAACGTTGTCATTTTGGACTAATGTTGGCATGTATCACGGATGTCTATGGGCTACAGTATCCACTTACCATCAGGTGGACTGTATGCTCGTCTGCCACCTTCGTTTATAAAAAAAAAAAAACCTTCATGCTTTCAGAACCGCCCCATATTGGTTACTCTAATAAATGCTACGCAATCTAGTTTGATGTAACAAGGGTGTGATGATTAATCTTTAAAGAATATATCAAATTGCTTTACTGACATCTTTAATTGATAAGCAAGTATTTGCACAATGAATAAACATTCATGCTAAATTGAAACTTGATCCCCGAAACCCCTGACACTAATCAACACGTTGCACACTGAATCACGCCAGCTCACGTCATCGTCAGCAGCCGTCACTAGCGGACATGGGCCTTATGCACATTATCTTGTGTATGGAATCATAACGCCACGCTGACCAAGCGGGTGGGTGAGTCTAGTCTTTTATAGGTGGTGTGCCTCAGGGCTTGCTGTTGCAGCCTTGTTATCACTTTTACAATACCCACGGGAACAGATGGTGTTGTAATGTGGTGCCCAGAGAGAGGAATGAAAGCCGAGACTGTTGAGTAAATACTGACTATATTTCCAATGGATCATACCTTAAATAAGTACAAAAGTAGGTTACACAGTGTATATGGTTAAATAAGTATATATAGTTAATATAATCTATTCATTACATCTCATCTCCACCGCAATAAAATAAATAAAATAATACTAACAGTTTATTTTATTTTAGCTTATATTACGAATGTTAATACAGTATAATGTCATATCATAATAATTATTGTCTTAACAAACTTTAGAAGTAAGTAATTAATACCCACATACTTTTTTAATACAATTGTTAGGTAATTGGTTCAAAATACATTTTTGTTCTGTTTTTGTGAATAACATAGTTTTTATTATCTTTAATTATTTCTACATTGGGTGAACATTCCCTTACTACTTTGTATGGACCTGAATATATGTTTTGGAACTTATTTCCAGTTTCATTTTTTATTAAAATCAAATCATTCTGTTTATAAGTTACAGGGTTAATATTACGATCATATTTATCTTTTCTTTTCAATTTACTAGCTATTAAATTTTCTCGCGCCTCTTTTTGTGACGTTTGTATTCTGAATTTGAGTTCTAAAGGATAATTATCAAAATTGTACAATGGGTCTACTTGTGCTGCTTGCAAATTAGATGGTAAAATACATTTCTTACCGAACACCAACTCATAGGGAGTAAACTTAGTCTCTGTATGTACCGCAGTGTTATAAGAAAAACACCAAAATGGAAGCCATGTGCTCCAAGCTTCTGGGTGCTTTCCTGTCTGTATTCGCAAATAGTTACCCAAATGTTTGTGCGAATTCTCCAAGGCACCGACACTTTGATGATGATATGCGGTAGACTGCAGCTTGTTAATATGCAAAAGTTTACAAACCTCTTTCATTGTGTCCGATAAAAACTCCGTTCCCCTGTCTGTAGCTATCTCCTTCGGGATACCATACCTAAGAATCCAATTATTTACAAAGTTCCTGGCTACTTCACTTGACCCCTTTGACATTAATGGGTAAGCCTCAATATACTTACTCAACTCACATTGTATAGTTAAAATGTACACATAATTATCGTAATCTTTATCTAACGGCCCTACTATATCTAAATATATCTTCTCAACCGCCGAATTTGCCGTTGAACTTATTGTCATAGGCTCTTTAGTATAATGTGAGGAATGTTTTTGTTTTTGACATTTGTCACACCTTTTTATAAATTCTGTAACATCAGCTTCTAATTTTGGCCAAAAATAATATTTCTTTATGTTATTTACCATTCGTCTTATGCCGGCATGGCCACTTGTGGGTAATATATGAAAATCGTTTAAAATTACAAGCTTATCGTCTTTATTAGTTATTCTCTTTGTTCCCTGTAAAATACATATACGTGGTCCGGACCAATTACTTATGTTATTTACTTCATTTATTAATTTTTCCACAAATTTATTATTTTTCTCAGTTTTAATGAAGTATACTTCTTTTATATTTATTTTCCCACAAAATATATTTAGCTCTCTCACAAATTCGCCTGGCGACAGTTGCGATCGAGACGCTAAATTAATAAAAATAATATTCATTGAGGGTACATAACTCAAACATCCCTTCTCGTGCGTTATCTCATTCAATTTACGATATCGATTTAATTCATAAGCGCTTATGAAACATAATTCCGTGAAATATTTCGGTTTGCTATGTATTTCTACAACTTTTGGTTGATCAGGCCAATTGTTCTTAGAAACAATAGCATCCCGTTGTTGCCTAGCCATCTGGCCACGCGTCATTACATTCATCACCGTTTGATTCATCTCTTTCAACTCCTCCGAAGTTAAATGCAAACGTGAAAGTGCATCAGCGGCAGAGTTATTCTTCCCTTTCAAATATTCAAGTATAAAATCATATTCTTCTAATGTTAATCTAAATTTAATCAAACGGCTAGATGGATCTCGCATTCCAAATAAGTAGATAAGTGGCTTATGATCAGTCTGAATTTTGAATGTCCTTCCATACAAATATGGACGAAAATGCTTTACGGCCCATACAATCGCAAGCAGTTCCTTTTCAATCGTCGGGTACCTTTTTTCTGCTTTATTAAGACTACGACTAGCATAGGCTACAGGCCTGCCGTCGCTGTTGCACAAAACTGCACCTACGCCATATCCTGATGCATCTGTTTGTAGAATAAATTGATTAGACTCCGAAAACTCAGGGTATTGCAATACAGGATGGGATATTAAATTTCGTTTCAATAATTCAAATGATTTTTGGCACTCCTCATCCCATTTAAAAGTTACATTTTTCCGACACAAATTATTTAATGCATGTGCTTTTGTAGCAAAATTAGGAATAAATTTCCTGTAATAGTTCACAAAGGCCACGAATCTTTTGACTTCATCGACCTTAGTAGGAACTGGGTAGTCTTTAACAACCCCTATTTTATCAGAATCTGGTATAACGCCCTCTGCTGACACAATATGACCCAAATAAAGTAGTTCCTTTTGTAAGAAAATACATTTTTGAGGATTTAACTTTAGATTGACTTTACGTAATCTTTCAAAAATGGATTGTAAATTTTTAATATGACTAGGTAAGTCCCTACTATAACAGACTAAATCGTCTTGGTATACCAAGCATTTTTCGTATGTTAACCCTGTCATCGCCATAGTCATCATACGCGAAAATGAACTAGGACTGGTCTTTAATCCCATAGGCATTCTAGTCATCTGAAACTGTCCGGAGCAAAAAGCAGTATACTTGCGACTATCTGGGTCTAAGCTTACATTATAGTAACCTTGATGTAAATCTAAATGAGAACAGTACATGCAACCCGATAACGAATCTAAAATTTCCGTTATATTTGGAAGTGGAAATTTATCATCATGTATACTGTTATTAAGTTTCCTGTAATCTATGACCAAACGCCATCTTTTGTTTCCATTTTGGTCACTTTTCTTTGGCACCAACAAGATTGGACTGGACCATTCACTTTGACATGGTTCAATAATATTTTCTTTCATCATTTGATCAATTTGGTTATTAATTTCATTTTTTAAAGCATGAGGCAAACGATAGGGTTTTGAAAAAATAGGATGAATATTCGGTTTTATTTTAATTGAGTGTTGATAAATATCAGTGGTTGATAATTTGTCCCCTTCCAAATAAAAAATATCGGGATATTTTGCACATAAACTTTCTATATTAATTCTTTCTTCTTTATTTAAATTACTTAAATCCAATTTTGACAATAGTGTTTTAACTCGCGACGCATTTTTCTCGGTTTTATCAAAGTTACAAACATTATATTCCTTTAAATTTTCTATATTAAGTTTAATTTCAGATAAAGTTATATCTTTTGAGGTCGAATTCAATACTCGAACTGGTATTTTGCCATTGATTGGATGTACTAACGTACTCGCAATAAATACGCCCTCGCACACTTCTTTCGTACATACCACACATTCTTCTGTTAAACTGGTATTAATAAAGTGAATTGATTCTGATCTGGCAGGTAACGACAATAAATTACTACACGAGTCTATCAGTTGCAAAGATATTTGTTTAGATTCACTGATCCATAATGACAGACTATTATGTTTCATATCAATCACCGCTCCATACTTTCCTAAAAAGTCCTGTCCTAAAATACCGTGCGACTTACAAGGTAGCGTGTCAAATACATAAAACTTATGACTAATACACTGCCCGTGTATTGTCAACTGTAAACATACATATCCGATAGCTTGTACTTTTCCACCTATACCATTTATAGTTATGTTTTCTTTGTTGATTGGGATGTCAAAATCTAAAACATGCTTATGTTTTATAGCCGAAATTGAAGCTCCCGTATCTATGAGCCAATTAAACGCGTGTCTGTTTTTATACCATAACTTTATGTAGTAACTACTATCGCTGGCTAAAATACTATATGTTATAGGCACGAAAAAAATCATTTTCAGGTTCCGACTTCCGAGTGGATGAACTCGATTGAGGCTGTGACTCATCAGTCACTACTGTCCGAATCTGTCCTCTGAATGGTCTACGACCCCTAGAATGATTATTATAAGTTCTACCTTGATATGGCGCTCTGCCCTGGGGCACTCCCCGTGGCTGAAATTGAGGCTGCTGGGACCCTTGTCTGGTCCTGGTATGCGACTGTCGCCCGTTGTAGCTAGGGTTGCCTCGCCAACGATCAGTGTTGTATGTACCTCTTGGAGTGTTCTGATGAGAAGAGGGCCTGGAAGTGTTTTTATAGAAACGATTATTATTATGCCTTAGTGTTAACACTTCAGCTGTTGAACTTGAACCTGAAACGTCCTCGTCAATTGCGGCCTGAATCGCATCTTTTAAATTTTCAAATCTCTGAGCCGTAATAATCGTGCCAATCCTACGATTTCTTAATCCGTCGCTAAATTGCCGAATTGCCTGTTTCTCGTTTATAGATTTTAAAATATTAAATTTTTCAACATTTCCCTCAGATTGAGAAATTGTAAGGTCAGCGAATAATTCGGATAAGGTTTTTCCGAAAGCATCAATAGACGCATCATTTTGTCTGCAATTTAAAAATTGTTTTTGCAAAGCACTTGTAGATTTCTTTGGCAAAAGTAACATTTTCATATCATTTAAAAGATTAGGTACAGTGTCGTATCTTGTTGCTAATTTTAGCTTAGCAGACTGCGACAGTCTGCTTTTCAAAACAAAAGATATTAAATACGTCTGTGACTCAGCATTAAGAACCGAACTATAGTACTCAATACCATCGATAAGTTGTCGTAAATTGGAAAGCTCATCATTCATCACTGGCAATAAGCTCAAAGCTACTTTCAGGTCGAATTTATCCATTGTTGAAAAACTACTAGAACCCTCTGAAATTCGACACAACTCAGTTATTTCATCAAACAATTTCTTAATATCCCCACAATATTTTTCAAAAAGAAGTAGCTTGTCCTCTCCTAAGCTTTTCCTGTCAATACTTCCTATATAATTATTATATTGTGCAACAATAAATTTAGCTTCGTCTAACTTTGTCTGCAATATTTTACCTTGTCGTCTAGCAGGTCCTATTTTAATTAAATACTGTCTTACTACTAATAAATCCTCATATAATTTCTTTAAAAATGTTGCCATAGAGTTTAAAACTACTTAATATGCATTATAGAGTATTAACATACCTGTATAAGTTTGGAACCCTGGATCCTCCGCATATTAACAGGAACTGTAACATGTTAATAATACACGAGTATACCTAAGTTAGGATAATATTCTTAACTTTTTTTTTTTTCTTTTTTTGTTTACTATTATTTAAGTAATAATAATATTAATTATACGTTAGTAAATAAGGTTACAGTCCACTAAATAATGTCCATCAACTTGCCGAAATTACGATGTACGCGAAAAGAAATACGCATATTTATGTAACCGCACTTCACTTCACACGACACCTATTTTATACGCTTATAGGCATTTTTAACACTTTTACACTGCGTTATCATTGATCTTCAAATCGGGGTAACCTTGGCGCCGTTGAAAGGAAAGCCGTCGCACCCTGCTGCCACTCGCATTCAGCTCAAACTCCTGTCGTATCCACCTTAAATGACATTTCCGATATATCCGGAATGCTCCATACAGGACTCCAAAAACCAGGCAGAGTACTATGACGCATAACAGGATGCTGGTTGCTTTCATATGGAATCGGAACTCCTCAATCGGTGCATCATTTGTGCCCCCAGCTGCATTTTGCGCTATCACGATGTTCTCTTCTTTAGACTGCTGTTTCCCCATTTTCGAAGCTCACTCTTAGTTCACTAGCGTCGCTGCCAGAAGTTTTGATATAATTCATTTTATCAACCGATGATTGCATTGTCCCGAGCACACGATGTGTATCATTCACTGTCCATATACGTAATCGGTCGGCGACGCGGCGGCGAACGGTGTCAGAATACCGGTGCCCGTGAATCTACTTTAGGCAGGGTCGCCATGTAATGTGGTGCCCAGAGAGAGGAATGAAAGCCGAGACTGTTGAGTAAATACTGACTATATTTCCAATGGATCATACCTTAAATAAGTACAAAAGTAGGTTACACAGTGTATATGGTTAAATAAGTATATATAGTTAATATAATCTATTCATTACATCTCAGTGTGGTACTATTCTAAAACCGATCGACACCACGCGACCAAATTATCAATTATCAAATTGATAACTGAGCGAAATTATCGATTATTTTAATCGCTTATAGCTTATAACATACATCGGATTTATAACACTGATAAATGAATGATTTTGAATCCAATCCCACCTTTCTCATTCAGAGGCATCCAGTAAATAGCGGAAGGGAAGCAGATGTGATATAATGTGAAGGAAAGGAAAAGGAACTTTGGCATTCCTCACTAATTCCCTCAACACAACGATACATTTCTTGGCCATGAGAGTGGTACAACTCGGTCAGTCGGTTACGGGCTGCAGCAGCCTTCCCGTTTATCAAAATGAAGTTATTATCCCATTTTAACCGCAGCTACCCTTAAATTATTTCCCCAAAACACGTTATTATTGTAAAATAGACACCCCTATATTTAAAAAAAACGCTATAAACAATTCTTTGTTAACGGAATATCGTGAAACACGTGGCGGACGCAGATGTCATATGGTTTTGGTTTCACTAATAAAGTCTGTTTTTTTCGACAACAAAACTAGGTAACAAGGAGTCAATTTATTTTTGTATCAAAGTTTAAACGTAGATAAATATTACTTTATTGTATTACAAAACATACAGAAAAGAAACACAAAAAATACAAGTAATTAGAAGTACAATAGGTGGCCTTGTTGATAAAGCGATTTCTTCCAAGCAACCTTTGGGTAGTAACGAATTGTAGACGAATTAAGGTACATATGTATTATGAAAAGGGCAATCAATGACCATATTTATAATAGTGTTGTAAAAATTGACGCTAAGGACTTGAACATTTGAGCGCTTCGTGGGCGTTAATGATTCTTAAGAACCTTAACTTCATACAGTTTAGACTCAAGAATCAACATTTTAACCTCGAGAACTTAATTAAGACCATCAAATAAGTATGCAAGCATGGATAATGTAGACTAGGTAGAACTCTTTATTGTATTATAATTGTTACAATAAGAGTAAAATAAGGAAATAGGATTACTATATTCTTTGCAAGGCACCATGTTTTGGTGATATGACATTTCTTCCGATCAACCAATTTGGTTAAAATATGTATTTGAATAGAAGTAATATGTATAGAAAAATATGAATAGAAGTAAATAGTAAATTAAATTGTACACTTTGAGATTTTGCACGCTGTCTATGGTAGCACTTGAGGTATTTCAAATAATTCATAACGAAACATAACTAAATGAGTAAAAGAATATACTGATTGAACTGCAAATCGTTGGCAGCAAATACTGATAGAGCTGCAAATCGATGGCAGCAAATACTAATTGAGCTGCTAATCGATGGCAGTAAATACCTACTGATTGAGCTGCAAATTGATGGCAGCAAATTTAAAACATTTAGGTTATCTGGTGACAATAAAAATATAGGAGTCCCGCCTTCGTAGACTTGGTGATAACATCTTAGTAATTTAAAATAATTAAATTCAATAATAGGTTATTTTGTTGATCATGATTTAAAATGAAGAAAGAAAATAAATTTATTTGACACCACAGATTTATTAAAGTAACGATTAAAATACTAATGTGATACAATGTGGTATACATGCTACGGCAACAAATAAGGTCCCCAACTCAGCATATTGCTACTTCTCATTATTAATTCTCTTTTTTTTATGTACGAAGGCGGTAGACGAGCACACAGTCCACCTGATGGTAAGTGGACACTGTCGCCCATAGACATGCGCGATACATGCCAACATCAGTCTAAAATGACAAACGTTGGCACGCTCCCGGATGCGCGCCCAACTTTGGAGCTATAGGAATGGATTTGGAGAAAGGATTGGGAAAATGGGGAGAGATAGGATGGAAATGGGCTCTGGCGCATCTCACTCACTACCGAAACACGTACGTACATTAGGGAAATAAGTGGGAAATGCAGTACATTTCAAGGTAGTCTTCTGTGAGAGAGGGGTAACGTGCCCAGTCGAGCGCGCCCAGTGGCTGTTGGATTGCAGCATGCACTATCCCCCTCAGAAAATTGCTCATTTGCTGCTCATCTGCTCATTTGGTTTTTTTTTTTTGGTGCTCGTGTTGCTCTCTTTTTATAACACCTCTATCCTATACTAAGATTTATGCCATTATAAAAAAACTAAAACATAATATGGTCCAGTTATTCTTTTATCACTTTGTAGATATAGAAAAAAAAGACCAATGTGAACCAACGACCCGCGAGGGATCGAACACCCAAAAAAAGAAGCTCATTCCCGTATCGGCAGTATACTGACTGTGTCGAGGCTATTATAAAACCGTTTTATTATTTTTTTTCGTTATCCGATGTGTACTGGGCTGCTAAGTATGTCTTTAATAGTTTTAACCAAACAATATATTTCTTAATTTATGTATTTCCAAACGTGTATTTGTATTTCAAAGTATACACGTATACCTACGTACGAATTCCGTCACACATACAGCTTGTTGGCGGATAAACTCCCAAAGGAATGGCATTTAACTCCCATTTCTTACAATTACCCTAAAAAAACTATAAGCAACTGCTTTTCCGACTAATGCTGGACACAGGCCTCCCCGTGGACATGAGGGATGTATGGTCTTATGGATGTATGGCCACGCTAGCCAAGGGCGTTTCTGCGTCCGCTGTTTTAGACATGGTGTATGGTAGTTTTTTAAGGCTTGTGTAACGGCTTTATTAGCCCTTAGTCACCTTTTACGAGACCCACGCGAAAAGATGGGGTAGTGCTGACCCACGGCAGTTTTTAAAGTCAACATAGGAACAAAGGAAAGTCAACTGTGGAATATCGAACCGTTTGGTTAATCTACGAACGTAATGGAGACATACGCCCAAACTATTTTCCTAACAAACATTTTAATTCGTTAAGAACTGAATTCAGTAGCTATCAGATCGTGTAGGTGGGATTAAAGTGCATATGTACATTTACATGATCAGCTAGATCCCATGTTTATGTTAAACAGCGGTTATTGTAAAATAAGCCAATCGATTATAACGATAATTCAGATTAAAATAACTCGAGTTATAATCGAGTCGATTATAAACCAGTTTTGTACATTTGCTGATTATAAATAAGACTTGAGGCAGGTTCACACGATATGTTTTACAATAATAGAACAACATAAGATAAGGTAGATGATAGAATAAAATTACATCGTAATTATTAATCGACAAGTTTTACAACAGCATTGAATTCAACAGAATTGAAATGAACCGAAATATTTTGCTACACGCTTTCTTTCAACATATAAAAAACATTACTTTTTGAAGTTTTGCATTTTTTAAACCGTAAGTATTTCTCTATCTACAGTTAGATACTCAGTTGCAATTGGGTACTATACCTATCTAATGGGAAATCGAACCATCTCTAAAACAGTAAACTCGCCATGACACTTGGATAGCATGGCGTTTCAAGGCTATACATCCCTCGTGCCACACAATGATGTAGGTACATAAGGAGGCTCGTGTTATGATATATGATGAGTAGTACATGATAGAGACGAAGGAAAATCAACTTTGTACTCAGCAAACAGGAGCTTCCTCAATTTCAAAGAAAGGACGGTCGGTAACTCAGTAAATTCATAACAATGTAATGTACTTTTGATGTAGTAGTCTTTTCAAAGCTGTGGTATACAGTCTGTATACAAAGAGTGAGAGGGGAGAACACGACTGTTAAATATAAATCACATTGCCTAAGAGCAGGATAAAACATTTTATCCTGCTCTAAGCGCAGAATCTTTGCTGTTACTAAAACTGACTAAACCGCTGACTTGTAGGTACTTTATCTACCTGGGTACGATACGGCAGGATATAATGAGTGCTAGATTAGCATAGCAAGTAAGGAATGTGGCTGTTCTCCCACCATTGTCGAGTGTTTCCCACCGGGAGGGGGCACGCGGAATTCAACGCTAATGACGTCTGTGCCGCCATTTCTTTTTATTTTCCCGGCAATTTATTACATTTTTTTTTCATTTCATAATGCAGCACATGGGCGTAGCCATAGTGGAGCAGGTCGGGGCGCTTGCCCCTCCCCCCCTTAACCCCTGGCATTTGAGTACGTAGGTAACAGATTTACAATACCTCTATTTAAATTTTAAGAAAAGTGTTTGATTTGCCCCACGCTAGATGAAATTGTTTGCCTTTGCTCCACCCAGGATAAAATCCTGACTACGCCCTCGGTGCAGCAAAAACTGAATTGTTTTTGAATTAGAGACTTTCTAACTTTTCTCGTTCTTAGTTATTAGGTATTCTGTTTATGAAGATAGTTTACTAATTTTAATACAATTATTGTAGGTAATGTTTCAATATGTTAAATTAAGTATTATACTTCTAGATATAGAAGTATATTGTGTTGCGGAACTAATATCTAATATTTTACTAATGGTATTATCGATTTATGAAAATAATGCTAAAGGCCATTGCACCAGATCAAAAAAATATACTTGAGGGTGTCATGTACGCTTTTAGTAAAAGGCAACGCAGAACCAGCTATAAAAGATATTTTAACATGCCATCGTTAATTGGTTATATAAAGATCATAGATAGGAGAGTGAGACCGCGACTAATACGACGTTAATTAAGACGTTCAACAGTTAAACAATTTTAATATATGACGTGAATACATTTGTTCCGGTTTAAAATTAAACTCTCCTCACGCTATGAAGAAACTTTGTGAATGAGATGTCCGAAATCAATCAGACGAACAAAACTAAAAAATTCAGACCAGCTCTAAAAGTTGATTAAGGACTTGTACAAACGAGAAAATAGATAAGTTTGACTACACGCTCAACCAACTGAGTTATGCATGCTATGAGAGCCATCAGTAAAATTTTGCTACACATTCAGTGAATCGTTAACGTTCGTTTGCAGTGAGCAAGGCCAGTTGCCTGCAATCTATTTTGCCGTCTGTAACATATCGTGCAAGCCCAGTCTTAAATATCTTTATAAATAATATATATTTGATGACGACTCAATGATAGGCTCAATAATGATATAACAGGAATAAAAGCTGGAATGGCAAATTGGATTATGGATAATTCATCTATGGGAACATATAATAAAACTGTAACGTAACCGTGTCTGTACATGATTGTTTATAAAGTGATTGCAACATAAATTACGAATGATATAGAGCCCAAAACGACAATTATTGGAATTTTTGTCCGTCCGTCTGTTCAGACGCACTGTTCTGTTTCTGTATGTTTGTTTGTATGTCTCTTTGTATGTGTGTCTGTTTGTTTGAGCATCACGCAAAATCTACTGGACGTATTTTAATGAATCTTGGCAAAGTTATAGCTTTAAGAGCCTGATTAACATTTAGGGTACTTTTTATCAAAATCCATTTTATCAAAATACCCGCCGAAATCAAAAGTTCATGCGAACGAAGTCGCAGGTACCGCTAGCTTGAAAATACACATGTTTCAAAGTAGCCATCTTCATCAAATTACCAAGACTGCACTCTCTGCCGAATATTAAACGAAACATAAAACATTCGGAACTAAAAAGTTGTTTGATCTTATAAGAATTTATTGAGTTTTCAAACGAGTTGCTGCGTCCACAAAAACGGGTAGCCCAAACATATTCCAACAGGCGAACGACTGGACATGTTTTCTTACGTTTGACAACACAACGACCGACAAAAACTGAGCATACCAACAATATTTGTTCCAAAGAATTCCTGTGCACTTGTCAAAAAGCAAATAGTCTATACAAAGACTTGGGAAAGTAAAAAATAGAGGAAGAAAAACAAAAGGTCGGAGCGAGAGAGGAATAAAAATGAGACGAACGCACTATGTAGCAACGAGTGCGGTATAAAATAAATCATTATGTATTCGACACACAACTTCTTACCAATAAGTAATAATAATAATAATAGACCGAACATCGGGACAGGGTTGACTGGTAAGTTACATCACTTAACATAATCTGAATCGAAAACGAGCATCTTCAAACTTTTAACTTGCGCCTCGCGAACGGACATTAAAATACCGCAGTCTCGTCATTAATGCAGTCAATTAAATAATTAAAAAAGGTATAAAAGTTTACGTGAGAGCTTTGGAAAAGCTGACACCCCTAGCGATCCAGTTGAGCAAACGACGCGCGTCGCTGCGCCCGCGCTGCCGCCTCATTGGCGGATGGGAGCCGATGCGGCGGGCGCAAGAACGAGACAGGTATACAGGCGTTCACGTGGGCGAGCGAAACAGCAAGGTTGCAGCCGACGGATGTGAGGGTTTCCGATCGTTGACTCCTTTCAAGGCCACTTACAAGTTACTTTTTTTGTATCATCGTAACGCCTGTAATACTGAAATGGCATGACCTTCACTACTTTCTTTAAGGTCGATTAATTAATGAAGAAAGGGTGCGTTAATTATGTTATGCGATACACCTGCGATACGTGCCGGCCACAGTGAAGTACCTGTCTATAATAAGGCGAAATTTTAAAAAAGAACTGTTAGTAGCTCGGCGATTAGAGAAAACATTTTGAGGAAACCCACGTGGTCGGGTAATAAAAAAACCCAAGTATGTATATCCACCAATCCGCACTGGACTCGCGTGGTGGATTATGAACCTCCATGATGACTTACTAGGGGAGGCATGTCGTACTGAAGGATGTTAACAAAACGCTTGTAATCTCAAAAAAAATTCGATGTCCACATATAACCTACAAACGATAATTATGTAGTTGTATGGAGTTCGTAAAATTCTACATTCTGCCCTGCTAAGAAGAAATGCATGCACAAGTGCACCGGTGCATTTTGATGACATTCGATAAAAATGCAAACATCTTTTGGGTTAAATTTTCATTAATTTTAAATCCAGCTGGAAAATTTGAGTTTTCGATTAAACAAAGAGAAAAATAGATGTTTATCGAGTTTATTTATTTTTAATTTTCGAACATAATATTACTTGTGTACCTACATCTATCAGTCTATTCCTTATGCACGTCCCACTCGGTGTTGCCAGACGTCCCGCTTCTTGAAACGTAAAATACAATGCCGTGCGGGACGCTGAAAATCATGCTCTTTTGAATTCGATCTATTTTATCGACCTAGTGAGCTGCCCGGCGCGGCTATTACTCATACAAAAAATAGTTTGATCTCATTGATCTAATAAATAATGTACTGATTACTTTGTTTTTTATTATGATAAAAGCTTTTTGATAAAAGCGGGACGGGACATAACGAATCCCGCTTTTTTTACTTTCAAATATTAAGAATCCCGCCTTGGTCGAATAAAAATCTAGCAACACTGGTCCCACTGCAGGGCACAGGCCTCCGCCAGTTACGGGTTTCGGGACCAATCCACCACGCGAGCCCAGGGCGGATTGGTGGATCACATACACCGGATTTTTTTTTTATTTCTGGAGCATGGGTTTTTTTTATGGACGAAGGCGGCAGACGAGCATACAGTCCACCTGATGGTGAGTAGATACTGTCGCCCATAGACTTCCGCGGCACGACCCCGAATGCGCTGCCTACCTTTGGAGATATAGGAATGGATTCGGAGAAAGGGTTGGGAAAATGAGGACGGATAGGATAGGAATGGGCTCTGGCACATCTCATTCACTACCGAAACACGTACGTACATTAGGTAAATAAGATAAAGTGGGAAATGCAGTACATTTCAAGGTAGTCTTCTGTGAGAGAGGGGTAACGTGACCAGTCGAGCGCGCCCAGCGGCTGTTGGATTGCAGCGTGCACTCTCCCCCTCCCGATTTCCTGGCGATGTTTTCACTCACCGTCGAGCGTGTCAATTTTTAAAAATCCGCACTTAACTACTAAGGAACCCAGTGGTACGAGCCGATTTTGAACTCATGATCACACGGACGTGTGTCGAGTATGATATTGTTAAATAAATGTTGCTTATACCTTTTGTCATTTGTCAGCATTTGTCCAAAACACTTTTTTTTCCAAAACGTACGGGAAATAATGACTGAAGGGATTCCGACTGGCGTTGGCATCACATCGGTCCATTTGACACGCTTTTTTTTTAAATTCATAGAGTTGAACTGCACCTACATTTTCGAAAGTTCGTAGTATTCGTAGTCCTTTAGCAGGTTAGTCAACCCCAAGTTCCGGTAAAAATCAAGTAGATACAACGTTCCGTACGTAAACTTTGATAATTTTTTCCTTCACAGTTGCTTAGCAACTTAAAAAATTTATAGCTCTACTAAGTTACACTTAATGCATGTAGTGTAATCCGTAATTAAACGTATTATGGCACATTTTAGCGTAAAAGTAGTAATGTACCATACATGTTGTTGGTAATTATTCAAAGATAGTGGTGTTATCTAGTAGGAAAGTCTAGGTCACTGTACCTTTATCATTTAAGTCAGTGGTTCCCAAAGTGTGCGCTTCGGCGCCCTGGGGAGCAACGACTTCCTCATAGGGGCGCCGCGAAATAAACACAATGTTCATAATTTTATTTGAGAAAGTAATCACAAGAAGTGGTGGGTTCCTCAACGGTGAGGATTTTCAAATCGAGACTAGACAAATGTCAGAGCAAGATTAATGTATACACCAGTATAAGATATACGCCCATGAAGGCGAATAGCTGCTCGCCTATTACGTGTATGTCGTAATAATAATAAGAAATAATTTAAATTTTGAGTAAATTTAACGGTGGGTTAGATTCTCTGGTGACAATAAATACAAAGGAATTCCGCGAAGCGAAACTCCGTCGATTCGGTGATGACGATGGCATTCTGAGTAATTTACAATCATTTATTTTAGTTATTCAAACATAGTTTGTTTTGTTGATCATTTAAATTCCATTTTCAATTAAATTTCATAGGACGCGACATCTAGCGGAGCTAGTGCACACCACTCAGTGATATGGTTTGCTTTTTAATTACTAGCTTCTATCCGCGGCTTCGCTCGCGTGGACTGAGCAGCTGTTAAAGATTTTTAACATCGGTAAAACAACCGACGTGATTGATTTGACGGATGAAAATCCATCCAGTTGTTTTTGAGTAATTCCATTAAGTATTTTTTTTATTTTCCTCTATAACTCAACTTTCTTGTTTTTTTTTTTTATAGACAAGTGAGCGGGCGAGGAAGCGGTCTCACGTGATGGTAAGTGTTACCGCTGCCCATGGACACCTGTAACACCAGGGGGTATGCGGGTGCGCCGCCGACCTGAAGATGACAATTATGCCAGTTTTACTTCTGCTGGATATACTTCTGGATACTTAGCTATACATTAGCGAAGACTCTTATCAAAATCCCATCAGTAGTTTTTACATGATGCGCCAACAAACAGACATATGGACAAACATACAGACAAAAATTGTTAAATCTACTATTTTGGGTTCTGTAGTTTCTAAAGAGAACATTTTATTTCTTTTAAATTAAGTCAATGACTCAACCAGTTACAACCAACCAGTTACAGTTACAGACTCAACCCGCTTATTGGTTTATTACATGTATAGAAGAAGATTATCTAATTTTTACAAACGGTCGTACCTATGTTTGGAATTTATAAAATGTTGTTGACATTTACCGTAGATCTCGCAGGGCGACAGTATCCATTTACAACCTGACACACTGTTATTTAAAGATCAAAATGAGCACAGAGGTATCGTATATAACTTCATCGGGCACTTTATATCTAATAGGCATGATGACGGATTTTTAAATCCGCTTCTATAATGTAGATTCACGTCTACTCTTTCCGAAAATAACATTATTTCAGCAATAAAATAACTTTTAACGCAAATTATGCATTTTTTTTCTATCTACTTTGAATTATGCGCGTAAACACTCGCAGGTGTCATGGCGTCGCTTGTGACGTTACACCTAGGTAAACGTAGGTAGGTAAATCAATCGAAGTTCAAGCGACACGGTGATGTTCACTGAGGCGTGACGTCATTCGCTCTGATTGGCGTTTTAGTTAACATGGCCGAATGCAGTATTTTATACTTTTATTTTATTGAAAATATTATCAATCTCAATGTTTACATTAAAACTGGTTAATTTATTAGAATTCTTTCAACATATATTTTTCTCTAAAATCATTTATTCTTTAATTCTTTAATACTGTCATCATGCCTATTGTATCCGTCACCGTCACCAATGCTCGTGCACATTGTCTTGTATACAATGGGTGGATAGTCTTGAAACGCTACGCTGATCAAAGAGAGTTGGTGAGTCCACTCTTTTAGAGGTGGTGTAGTTCCTCAGAGCTTCCGATAGGGGCTTTGTTATTAACGTTTGCTATTGTAGCGGGAGAGTGCACGCTGCATTCCCACAGTCGTAAGGCGCACTCGCCTGGCCACGTTACCCCTCTCACAGAAAACTACCTTGAATGTACATACATGAATGAAATGTACCTTGAATTTCCTACTTTATCGTATTTCCCCAATGTACGCCAGAGCCCATTCCCAACCCTTTCTCCCAATCCATTAATCTGTAAAGGTAGGCAGCGCATCCGGCGGCGTACCAACGTTTGTCATTCTGGACTGATGTTGGCATGTATCACGGATGTCTATGAATGACAGTATCCACTTACCATCAGGTGGACTGTATGCTCATCTGCCGCCTATTTTCTAAAAAAAATACATCTTTACAATCCTGAACTTGAACTGGAACTACTATTGTTTTCTTAGGTTTTCGCGATTACTATACATATCAATTAAACAACTTTGAACGGTTTAAATCGCGTATTTTTAACATTATTTATATCCCGACGTTTCGAACACTTTGCAGTTTGAATACTGCAAGACCTCTGGACACCGTGAGCGAATACTGCGTGCATAGAGAATGTTATGATTAAAAAATTTCAGACGGTAGTTCAAATAATTTCTTAATAACTCAAGTGACAAATAAAATCAATTAGTCACCCCGTGACCACGTCCACTGCAAAGTGTTCGTTGTTTAATTGCTATGGAACTACTATTTTTCACTTACTATTGCCAAGTTTTGTGTTAGTAGAAAATAAAGAGTTAAAGTCACAAAAAGGTATTTAATTAAATCATTTTTCTTATTTTTTCCAAATATAAATGTGACACTGACACCAAATAAAACTAAAGTAAAACAAATTTGGTACATCCTTTAATTTTTTGATAAAATCTACGAAAATTAAAACTTTAAAATTGCACTCAGTTATGCTGTACAATGTGCCGTGCGGTGTCACAGGCCGGCTACAGAATACCATCACACCATCTCTTTACGCGGGTGTCGTAAAATGCGACTATCGGGCAACAAAGCGGCTACCACAAGCCTCGAGGAACTATAGTCGGAATTTTAATTCGATTCCAGATTTGACAATTTCAGTGTTGCAACGTTATGACAAGTACTAAATAGTAACGTTGCGAAATTATTCGATACGGAAATGGAATATTTCCGGATCGATTCTTCTCGTTTATAATTTTATTCTCGTAAACTAAGTATATCAGGAAATTAAATATTTGTGAACGGATAATTTAGTTATGACGATTAATTTTATTACGGATCTGAGAGTTTTCTTTAATAATTGTGTGTGAAATAAATAAATAAATGTGATCATGAAGGAACATGAGAAATAAAACAAATAGATGTATTATGGTAATATTTTATTTTATAAATCGTCGCCGTCATCGCTATCGCTATCGCTGTCACTTTCTGTAACATTTATTATAAATGTGTCTGTGATATTGTCAATTAACATATCTAGCCTACTCATTTTTTCCTCTTCTTTGACAACATGGGATACGCATTTAGACCATTCGGTGGCCGTAATTTTTTGAATGCCTTCCTCAAATAAATTTCTCACGTCTGTCAATTTGAAGGTTTTATTATTTTGAGCTACATGCCCCTTTACCTGAGCCCATATCAATTCGATAGGGTTCAGCTCGCAATGGTAAGGGGGCAGTCTTAAAACCGTGATCCCATGTTGTGCTGCCATTTCGTCTACAGCGTACTTATTAAAAGACTCGTTATGTGGAATCAGTTCTAAAAGCGTAGCTTTAACCATATCTGGTTCGTAATGAATATTTTTATTTAAAAGCCAGTCTTGAATGGCAGCTTTTTTCCAGCTCATTTTTGGTGCCGTTTCCAATTTTCGGGAGTGGTAAGGTGCATTATCCATCACCACAATTGAGTTTGGTCCTAATTTTGGTAAGACTCCAGCGAACCACTCCTCAAAACAAACTGCATTCATCTCATCATGGTAATCTTCACAATTTTTCTTTGCTTCAAAAATCATGAGCCCCTCTTCCAGGAAGCCTTCTTCACTACCTATATGGCTAATTATGAGACGTTTGCCTTTTCCAGATGGGTTTTTTAATCCAGTGGTCAGTCCCTCCAAAAACGCTTGCCGAGATGATGTGACTTGCTTGTCCACCCAAGTTTTTTTTTACAGTATGACCTTAAATCACATATAGTACATGAACATTCAATATTACTATTAAATTTAATGTAAATGTATATTAATTCAAAATGTTAGCCTTACCTGCGTTAACCCAAGTTTCATCTTGATAATATATATGTCTCCCTTCTCGTCGAAACTGACATATAGATCGCAAGTAACGCTGGCGCCATGTTATTATATCATTTCGATCAATAAGTGTGCTCTTGCGTGACCGTGCAACAAATTTAAAATTAAGATGCTTCAAAATTTTTCTGAGGGTGTCTTTGGAAACCTTGGGCATTTCTGGATCATCGTTCATCACTTATAAAATCTGAAATAGTAAATTTTATAATAGTTTGGAATCATTACTTATATATAAAAGATGTAGGTATAAAATAATACTGTCTGACTGATTGACTAACCTTTGCAATGGTTGGAGGTTCATTTCGGTAAAAGAACTGATGAACTATTCGTCGTATTGCGGAGAATGTAAATTCATCAATTTTATCTTTGAAACTTCGCTTTGGTCCAGTTTTTTTAGGGGGAGTTGGCGGCGCACCTTTATTTACTTCCTTCAAAACGTTACAAACAGAGCGTGAGGTTATTCCTAATATGTGAGCAACTTTGTTCATACATTCATTTTCTTCCACAACTTCAAAGGCCTCCAATTGCGCAGAAGTTTCATTTTTCACGTACTTATATGCGTTGCGGATCATTACTTTTTCAGTAACAGTGAAAGCTTTTCGTGGACGTTTTTTTCTTGGAGACAAGAAAACATCCACGTCTTTTTGTGATGTACTTGGCGGAGGATCCATTTTGATGGAAAACCAAAACAAATAGATTCACTCAAAGTTCACAAAAAACTATAAACGTAACAACAAACACAACGTAACAAAACTTTAACAAAAACCCAACAAAATAACAAAATATCGATTCGCAATGAAACGAGATATTCGTGCAGTCAGACTAGGAGAATGAAGCCGAATGACAAGATAAACAAAATGGCGATAGCTGCACGAGCGCGCACGGGTTGCCAATACAGAAAACTATCTAGGCTCTTTTATTATAAGTTTTGTTTTTAATATAAAAAAAAACAAAAATATTAACTTTTTATAAAATAAAGCAGCGGTTACTAATTAATAAATAATTGTTATGAATAATTATGTATTTATTTAAATAAAAATCAATAATTTAGTCTTTAATTGGCACACCAATATTATGATTACATAAACATAAATCGCGATTGTTTATCGATTTTTGTGTTCATCACTACACTATTATATGTGGTATCATTATTTTACAAAATGACAGTAGCTAATGTCAAATGTGGAATCGAATTATAATTCCGACTATACACCATCTCTAAGGGAGTACTCGCCAACCGGCTCGACCAGCGTGGCGTTTTAAAGCCTTACGTCCCTCATACACGGAACAATGTGCATAAGGAAGCCCGAGTCCAGCAGTAGATACAGAAAGGGTTGGTTGCATGTTGTACAATTCTCAAACGCGTATCCACATTTTGATAACGAACCAAAACTACATAAAATCGCACTACCTATTCCGATCATCGGTAACAAGGTGATGGTATTTTATTTTATGCTTTAATAATACCGTAGCAATTTATCAAAACAGTCTAGTTTCTTAGAATTGTAGACTTAGTAATCGTATGCCTTTTCTTGTTTATGTTAAGAGGTAGATAACAATAGGGAGAATATAGCTATCAAAACATTTAACTGGAATTAGTTACAATAGATAACGGATTATAAATACTCAAAGCATTAGTTACTACGATGATGTAGTCTATATTATCTTCAATATCAGTTTATAACGTCCCACTGGTGGGCCAGACCTCCCCTAGTAAATATGAGGAGATTGGGCCATAATGCAATCTAAGGGCCTAAGGGCGTTTGTCCACCGGCGCCGTCACCGAGAACGAGATGACGGCGCCGAAGTAGCGATACATACATTTACTATGGCCGCGTGTCCACCGCACGACCGTCACCCGAGCGCCGTCATCCCGGCCGCCGAAGTTTCCAGTAGTTCGGCGCAACCGCTAGAACTCGGCCCGAGATTGTGACGAGCGGATGTGCCGGCGATACAAAACACGTTTGATCTTGTCCACACACTGCCGTCGCACCGCGCCGTTCGCCCAGTTTTTGTTTTCTCTATCATAACCTTATCATAACATAACATAACTGTAATAAAAATGTCCAAGAAATTTAAATACGTCATTTATTCATTAATAGAAGTTATATAAAGTAAAGAATGTTTCTGGGATAAAACGAGTTTGATTCGGTCGCGGTGGACACACGAGCGCCGTCATCGGGATGTCACTTTCGGTTCGAATAATCTCGTTTATCGGTGACGTCTCGGTGACAGTGGACAAAGGGGCTGCCGCAAACCAGGCGAAGCGCAGCGCAGAGCATACTCGCGCAGGCTCCTAGTAGAATCAGATCGCGCTACTTTTACGCGCGAGCATTCTAGCGTACTAGCGCGCCTTCTTGCGTGTTTTACAAAGTGTCCGCACCGAAAGCGGACCGTCCGCTTTAACGCGCTCGAAGACTGGTGGGTGCGTTAGTGAATTTTTGATCTTATTACAATGTTGACAAAGTCGATTGTCGATTGTTAATGAAAACCGCGCGGAGCTGCGCTTCGCCAGGTCTGTTCCGGCCCTATAGGAAAAAGCAAACATTTTTAACGAAAGCAAAGTAACATTAGATATATTCGAAAAATAATTATAGATTATAAACAAGGATTATTCTTTTCGTTTCATCTAAAACTCCAAATTTCTAGCTTGGTTTTAAATGAATTAATTATTTATCAAATATTTGAATTTTTGTCGAAGTTCATCAAAATATGCCCTTTTTTCTTAGGAGAGCAGAATGCCTCCGTCTTTTATTACTACATTTTTTTTTTTGAAGAAATGCATAAACCCCCTGGTGTTGCAGGTGTCCATGGACGGCGGTAACACTTACCATCACGTGGGACCGCTTGCTCGTCCGCCCACGAGTCTATAAAAAAAAAGTAAGTTTTCGGACAAATATATAGATTTCTAATATATGTATATATGAAGGATCCATTTGTTACAAAGTGTGGTCGGCAGCTGCTGGTGGATTGTAACTTGGCGAGTATGTGGAAGTACCTATCTGGAGACATTTCTTTTGCCTTATGTACTGCGTTATCACTAGCTCGACGGTCGTGACTTGTGAGGGAATCCACGAGCCACGAGCTATCACACCAATTCATTTATAATTTTAAACCACAGAGCCGAAGTTACAGCCGACAGCTAGCCTTAATACATAACACAATAAAACGCCTCACCTATACAAAAAGGAACAATATCAATGTCTCTCATTCCTTACTTTCATTATTCAAGCTGACGTTTGAACGCCCTTATTGTTCAAAACATAGGGTCGTAATAAAGAGCATGATTTGATAAAATGTAATACGTGGGTGCGCCTACGCAAGGGATTCGTTGATTCATGAGAATCGACTTGTGTCGCATCAGCAATGCACTATCTACTTTCTAACATAACAGAATAATTGATTAGTGAAGTAATTTTATCGACTCCTGGCTTTTTTAGAATGAGTTTAAATTTCTTTTTCTCTCTTCATGCGATCACCGGCCTTTTTATCGTTCACTGCTGGATGTGGGCCTCCTCATGCACATTGTCTTGTCCATGAGGTCAAGCCATACATACTACTCGCCATAAAAGCCATACATCCCTCATGTATGGCTTTTATGGCGAGTAGACGAGTCAATTCTTTTAGTGGTAGTGTAGTTTCACAGCGCTTGTGGTAGCGCTTTGTTATCACTTAATCGCCTTTTACGATACCCACGGGAAGGGATGGGGGGGGGGGGGGGGGGTGTATCTGGGAAATTGGCACAAAAAATAACAAAATGCCATATCGACAACGCAAAAAGAGATATTATTAAGAATATTTTAAAGTATCCGTTGCAACAACTTATTGTTAATTGCAACGACTTATAAACCGTTATTTATTAGCTATAGAAAAGAAGTGTTTTTACTACATTAATGTTACTAGGATCCTGAAATCTTACCAAAATGCTATTTACGTCCTACATATACTTATTACCTAGTTTAACTGTGAAGAATCCATAAATAAAAATTAATTCTGCATTATCATGTTAAAGATGACACGCGGAAGTAATTATATTCCTCTATTTCCAGGAAACGCCTTTATCTAAAGAATGCTGAACTTATAATGTAATTAATAGTTTCTGGAACAGACTATTTTAGGAAACAAAGTCTTTGAGTTGAGAACTACGTAAGAACGAGAACCACATTTGTGTATCTAGTTATCGCATAAGATTTCTATTAATCAATCGAGTTATTCTTGACCCTGGGAGGCCACTAATATTGTGGAAGAGATTAAAAGGGCAATATGAATGTAGGAATTAATATATTATTTATAAGATTACTAACACGAATTAACATTTTCATTTTAGAATGACGAACGAAAAGAAAGAACTCTGAAAGAATAGATGAATTTTTTTACAACTCGAGCGGTCTTCGTCGAAATGCAGGGATCAAATCGCATGTGTCTTTAAACAATTACACTAAGAACAACCCTAATTGAGAAGGCGCCTTTGAATTAAATTAGCGGAAACTTGAAAACGCGACAACAAGCTAGCAGTCTACACTTTAGTGTAATAGAAATAGGGGTTAGCATTTCATAGCTCTAACGGCCGCGCGATTCAATATGGCGGGCGACTCGGACGCAGCTTTTTCATTTCTTTTTCAAGTTCAAATACGCGGGCAGCATTCCCGCAGTCGCTTTCAAGGGGTGGCGAGAGATACGCGCATGAGAGAGACGGTTAAACATTCAGCGTATTCCAGTTAAACACACAGAGAACACAGCGTTAGCACGTTCTTTGGTTCGTTTGCTAGTGTGTCGCACAGTGCGTGTATCGAATAGCTTTCAAGTTCAAGTTTTGTTACTAAGGGTTCTTTTTTGCGGTTATCAAGAGTGATAGTGTGTGCAGTCATAAGTGTAGAAACGGTTATAGGAAGATATAGTTGGAAAGTACATCTCAGTGCCTATTAAATGTGAGGTAGTTATGTGTAAAAACTAAACTGTAGTGTGGAATTTTATCGTATATGCCATCAGAACGTATCTCTGCGCTGATGATCTTCGGCTCTATGCAATTTAGTTGATTGTTACATCAATTCATCTGTGCACATTTAAAACGTAGTAGGTAACCGTAAATGCATTCAATCTGAAGGATAATTATGTGTGTCCACCAAACTGCAATGTGCCTGCGTGGTGTATTATGGCCCGAAACCCTCTAGTTATTAGTTAGTAGGGGAGGCCTGTGGCCTGCAATGGAACGTAATAGCCTTATATCAAAGTGCACTAAAGCAAATTTTATAAGAAACGCAATTAATATCTTTGTATTTACCGTTCCGGTGTTAATTAAAGTCATGTCATGTGATTACAAGACCATGTTATCGTATCCAGTCTGTATCTCGTATCCTATATACGAGTATAGGTATAGGGTGGGTTATCTTACGAATCCCTATGCAATTGGACTAAAAATATAAAAACCCGCTTTTTCACAAGAGTCCTACTAGATTTTTAATTGAAGAAGCAGCAGGAAATACTGCATAAGTAGCAAATCGATGGCAGCAAACTTAAAGGTTTAAGCACTGATATACAAAATTTTATACCTAGGTAAGTCTAAGGATTTAAGTTATATGGCGACAATAAAGAAATAGAAGATCTGCACATTCTGTCATCTTTGTGATGACTGTCATAGTACTTCATTCAAATTATTTATTACAGTTATTCATAAAGACATAGTATGTACATAGTATTATTTTGCTGTTCGTTTAAATATATTTGTGATTTATTAACTTTTTTATCTTCATATATGGCAATGGTACAATTAGCACATACTGCCAGTGTTAAGTCAAAAAGTCTAAAAACGTATCCTGTCAATTTCCAGTCCCGTCAAAGTAAGTTAGACGAAGAACGCAGTCCCAGGCTTTTATTTGATTTTATTTTATTCACAATTTTTATAATAATCAAAGAAAAACTTAAATTCGCTTCTCGAGTTCCCGCCAAAAAGTTCCTGGACTATCATCATATTATAGTAGCTTTGTATCAGCTATATTAGATTTTATTGGATCACTCTTGATAGAATATATTATGTAATTACAATAAGGCATACGGTGTAAGCAGGCTGTAGAATAGGCCCACTCTATCTCCTCCCGCGGGAGTCGTAAAAGCCACTACCACAAACTCTGAGGAAATACACTACCTTTAAAAAAGTGGACTCGCCAACCCGCTTGGTGTTTTAGGACCATTTACCTGTCATGCATGAGACAATGTGGACAAGGAGGCCCGTGTACTGCAGGGGACGATTAAAGGGATTAAGATTAAGTGGGGAATTAAATGTATACATAGAATACATGTAGGAAGTTACATTTGCAGACGAGCCGTCTTGTAATATTCATGAACGACAGTATCCACTTACCATCAGGCGAACTGTCTGCTTTATAATCTTAAAGTACAATTTAAGATAATCTTAAGTACCTAGATTATGATTAATATAATAATTAATACATATCTTAAACATTAATTAATTATTTATAAGACTGTTCTACACTGGTGTTAAATACAAGTATTATAATAACAATAAGTTCTGGGGGATGTCGCTACTATCTCTCATAAGGGTATTCCTATTACAGATGGTAGCACACTTGTCCAATTTTATATACCTATATATATACTTGCCATTATTAACACTATCTATTGGTGTATATATATCTACCTGTAATATGTAGTATCTTAAATTCATTACTTAAATGTAAACAACATTTAGATATTAAAAAAAATATATTATCTACAATTTGTGACATTGTGTAGATGTCACCGAGGTCACCGTCACCACCAGTGGGGATCATCGGTCACCCACCAAGACTCCTGTCCATGCTCACCAAGGGTCAACTACCCAGAAGCCTTTCTGCGAACGTACCTGGGCCTGGTAACTCCACCACCGTTGGCTGTACCATTTCACCAACGGGGGCAGAGTTCCCGCACCTAGTTGCGAGGTTCTACGATACAGAAGTGTGAAGAGAGAAGATCTACATTAATTATATTTGGACGTAACGTTTTTATTATAGAGTTAATCATTTGTGTTAGGATATCACTATTAGCATTAGGATATTGGTACATGTCTACCATAAGTACGTGTTTTTGTCATATTATGTGAAATCTGTACTTTTGTTAGGTTATGAAAAAATGTGTAGAGGGCGCGCCACCAAAGAAGTCGCGCGGAATTTAAGGGAACTAAATATGACAGGTCGGCCATTCTGCAAAATAAATATTATTGTCCATTTATAATTTACTTTCTAATTTTGACACATATTTATTAGTAGGTGTAAATAAAAATACATACATAACTTGATAAGGTAAATTGAAACCAATAAGCTGGCAACGGTTATGTCGGCCGAACACAGTTGCGCCTGCGGGACATCTTTTGTGGCTCCTACTCTAGTTCTAAAATTATCTTTTTTTAGTAGGTACATATCTGTTTGTATGAAAATTCTGGCGTATATAACTTAAATGCATGTTATTTCATTCTAATACAACCCATCCCGATTTATGGCGATAAAATGGGATGGGACGTGTTAGAAACTTCCTGTATCAAGTATAATAGGATAAAGGAATATTCTTAAACCACTATACCATTCACTCTACAAAGAGGAATGGAATTTCATGTGCATCTTCATGTTTCAGGAATCTATCGGAAAATCGAACAAATAAAACGAGGATTTAGAAAAAATATGCAACGAAATATAATTTTCTAGAATTTGTAAACCTAACTGGTTTACTCTTCTAATACCTCAATCCAAACGCCTGATGAAAGTCTACAAACGAGTCACTGAAATAATCTGATACATGTCAATCAATTTCAAATGTGATAGATAGAAACGTTTAAGGGAATAAAACTATTGGAATAATTTAAAAGTTACAAAACTTATAAATGTTACAAAAGTTTTGTTGTCCTGTCTAAAATGTTCGTTGCGATCATTATTCAGACGGGGCGGGGCGCCTCGGCGGTGCGCGTAGGATGAGAGATATACTAGAACACACCATGAATAAAAATCTATTGTAAAAACTGGTAGGATAGATTTTAAAAAAAAGTTGAAAATAGTTTGTCCGGTATCGAGAATAGAATCGATTCCATAAGTTTTTTTTTCGTAACTTAGTTCAATTTCTAGTATTTTTTTTTCTACGGTGCAGCCGACGACCGGTCACTACTATGTATTGAGTAATGAGCGCTACGAACGTTTTAGATAGAACAACAAAACGTTACATGTCTGTAATTTTTTATTTGTAATAAAATGTTGGTTATTATTGGTTATATTGGTTTATGTTATTGTGGTTTGTTTTATGTTAAGGTAGTCGGATAAAAGGCCGCAGCCTTTTTATAGTAAAAGTAATAAAGACTTTTTGAGGGTGTAGACCGGAATTTTTGTTTTACGTGCAAATCGAAACACGACTTATACGTGTGCAGGTAGGGTTGTGTGGAGGGGGTAATAATCCCCGTGTTAGCAACTTAGCCTCGCACCGCCGCGTCTTCAGTCATTGTCACGATGTCAGAGTAGGAGCTGTCGCCGTCCGTTGCGCAACGTGTTATAATCAAATTTCTCACGGCAGAAAGCGTAAAACCCTACGGTATTCTGAGAAGACTTCAAGCACAATTTGGGGACAACACTCTTAAAAAGACTCAAGTGTACGAATGGGATAATTTTTTTTTAGGAGGACGGGAAACTGTCGAAAACGAAGGCCACTCACGTCGCCCGTCAAAGCGAAAACTCGACTCTCAGCTGGAAAAGTTCTCGCAACAGTGTTCTTCGATTTTAAAGGCGTGTTGCACATTGATTTTCTTCATGAACTACGTACCGTGAGTTCCGCGTACTACTGTCAACTTTTAGAGGAATCAAAACTTGCATCATTGAAAAAGACGCGGGTTTCCAGTCCGCGAGAACGCGCGGCCTCATACAGCTATCCAAACTCGAGAAAAACTTGAGTTTGTGTTGGACTACCTTCGAACATCTCCCCCATAGTCCACTTATCACCTTGCGATAATCATTTGTTTGGGCCACTAAAAGAAGCGCTTGGAGGGCAGAGGTTTGAGGACGACGTTGCTGTCGATGCGTTCGTGCGCAATTCGTTGGAGTCACGACCACTTTCTTTTTACGATAGTGGCATCAAAAAACTACCAATTCGCTGGGAAAAATGTATTTCCAAATCAGGAGACTACGTAGAAAAATAGCTTTATTAATTTGTATTTCTGGAATGCTTTATTAAATAGACAAAAATATATTCCGGTTTATATTTGATCCACCTATATTACATTTTTTTTTATAGACTAGTGGGCGGACGAGCAAGCGGTCCCACGTGATGGCAAATGTTACCGCCGCCCATGGACACCTGCAACACCAGGGGGTATGCGGGCGCGCCGCCGACCTTGCAAAATCCTATTCACAGCTCTCTTGAAGAACCCCATATCGTAGCTTAATGGAAAGACCTCTTGGGGCAGTTCGTATTGAATATTTATTGAACGAAATATTATCCATTTAATTTGACTATCTTTCGCCATTTTTCTGGCAAAGCCATTATTCCATCGCTATTTTTGGGATTTCTGAGCGAAAAACTGAGTTAAATGGTTTGTTTATACATGCTTCTCTTGAATGTAATTTTACACATGAAAACTACACCTTTTCTATTTATTAATTCTGGGCGTTTTTCTTCAAGTGCTTGTTTCAATTTTACTAATTACTGACAGTAGACAACAGAATTAATCGTTTGGCCATGAGGCAAAAGCTCGTAATACGCAATGCCTTTCCAGTCCCACCATACACATAATATGACTTTGTGTGGAGTGCGGCAAGCTTTGGGAGTACCTATTTGTGATGGCTCACCTCGCTTAGACCAAGATCGTTTCAAACATTGTTATCGTAGGTGATCCACTTCTCATCGGCTGTTACCAATTTCTTAAGAAATGGATCGATTTCATCTCGTTTTAGCAACATCTCGTATATGGAAATTCTATTCACCAAGGTTCTGTTATTTAAATCATGTGGCACCCAAACATTGGCCTTTTTTACAAAATTCAGTTTATGCAGGTGATACAAAACTGTTGAGCGGTGAATGATGAGTGTTGAGCGTTGAGCGCTCTTCCGCAATTTGATGGCTGCTATGTCTCGATCTGCTTCAATTTCTTCAACGATAATATCAACATTTACCTTAATAGGAACGCCCGCAGAGAGGAACATCATTCACATCAAAATTACCAGACCTCAATGGACTGAACGATTTTTTTGCAGTAGTATTAGATAAAGCATTTTCTCCGTAAACACCACAAATCTCTTTTCGAACACTAGAAGCATTCATACCCTTTTCGAAAAAAAATTGTACAACAATCTAATTTTTTCCTTCAACAACGTTCAATTTAAAATTGTTAAAAATATGAAAAGATAATTTCAATTTGCCGCCATTACAAAAAAGTCAGTTGTCAAACGGTATATCACTTTACCGCCAACGTGTTACCACAAATATACCACGATAAAGTCATACGTTCAAAAAGGCCGCGAACTTTTCCAACTACTAAACTAGATATTTTAAACTAGCTGTTTTAAACTCTAATTTAAGCTCTAATTTTAAACGCGTTGCTGTGGCTGCCCAACAGATGGCGCTTACCCTGCTTTTGGATAAAAAGCATGTTTTTACCCTGTGATAGACATATAAAAACACACGCGTATTCGAATGCAACGTAGTGTCAAAATTTCAAAGCAATCGGTGAAGAACTTTCGGAGATTTAAGATTTTGAACAAACGAACGCTTACATTTTTATTTATATAGATTAGTTGACATGTTTTTCAGGTTTTTGTAATAATTCAGTGACACGTATATAGGATTTGGTACAAATAAAACTCATTGCTACTAACAAGTCTTTAATTTAACAACATCTATCAGATTTAAAAAATATTCAGTAGTTGTTTACAAAAGTTAATATTGGCAAAGCGTCCTTACACGCTCTACATGAGCTTACACTATTGTAACTTACACACAGGCAGGACACACAAGGACATTATTCCTTACTACCAAATACAATAAGACACAGTTCTGACAGTTCTCGTACATTCTGTAGGTACCAAAAAGAAGGGAGAAGTTATTAAATTAACGTCAAAAAGGCCTCCGTTCATATGGATCCACAATCACCGGGGTGGATCCATGGATAATTCTTTTTCCTCTTCGATCCATGGATTGTTAGTAATTAATTACATTTTTGTTATTTTCTTAGGTTTTCGCGATTACTATACATAGCAATTAAACAACTTTGAACGGTTTAAATCACGTATATTTAACATTATTTTCATCCCGACGTTTCGAACACTTTGCAGTGGGTGCACGGGGTGACCACGAGGTAACTGAGTCACCCCGTGACCACGTCCACTGCAAAGTGTTCGAAACGTCGGGATAAAAATAATGTTAAATATACGCGATTTAAACCGTTTAAAGTTGTTTAATTGCTATACATTTTTGTTGTTTTAAATAAATTGTGTAGGTTTTACGTATTTACGTATAATCATTACTATCGCCACATTGACAAATGTGTGGATTGAGGCCTAGGCAAATGTGTGTCATTTTAAATTAATTAAAATTATAGGAATTCTACTCGTAGAATTATTATAATTATACTTGGATTCCTAAATTGGTGGATCGGGGAGGAGGAAAAATTATCCATGGACCAACCGGTGGCAAAAATACTGAATGAGCAGTAAATCGAGGGCAGCAAATTTAAAAGTGGATCGGGTTGAGGTTCTGTGGTGACTATAAAGAAATAAGGAGTCCCGCGACTACGTCGACCTTGTGACAACATACTTAGTCATTTAAAATGATTTATGTCAGTTATTTAAACACAGTTTGTTCATCATGATTTGTTGCTTATTTAGTATTTTTTGTTGAATTGTTCAAGTAACAATATGAACCTCCATTGTCATATTTATTCAAATTAAGAATGAATTAAATATAATCCAAGATCATAAGATAGTTACATAAGACAATACAAAAGATAGATAAAAGATCACGGGATTCTTAACGTAATTCATTTATAATTTCTATCCAAAATAACATATATTATTTATTAAAATTCATAATCAGAATAACTGTACGTGGGCGACAAGGTAAATCTTGAGATAAAAAGAAATGTTTGGGTTAAAACACATTTTTTATTAAAACTTCTCAAAATACTCAAACTTTGGCTTAAATAGAAAGCACACACTCGCCCTCACAAACCTTGCGTGTCCTGTTCCTCTGATCTGAGGACAGTACACTCGAGGAAAGAAGCTTATATGTATAAAAATCACAATCACAAATTATTCTGGTCCAACATACACTCGCGAACAGCGAGATGAATTATGATAACGGCATAGAGGAATTTAAAGGTGCACATTAATTATATTATCTAACTTTAATTCGTAATGATGACCTATTTCTGGGTCAGTAAGCCCTTTTTCACCATTGTTCACTAGACGAAGTAACATTGACATCGATCTTTCACATCAAAATTCGAAAGAAAGAAAACTCCTCAGCACTTATATAAAAATTCATTTTTTTCTTTCGTACTGAACAGTTGTAGGAATCTTGCCTACACTGTAATTAATTTAATTAGGCAAGCAAACTAGCCGGTCGATGCTAAATTTGCTTAGGGAATGTACGCGCGGCCGCTTGTAGAAGGCAAGCGCAAGCGCACAGAGCCGAGCGAGCGGGCGCCGCGCAGCGCTACCCATATCCGACGGCGAATGCATGCGCATTTTTAACTTCTGTTGTTTATAAATTTATATGCCTCTCCGTAAGGTTTCTTCTAGAGGTTAATTTCTAATACTCCGTTTTTCTATCAGTAATATCCTATGTTCAAAATTCATGCTTGTTCTTCTAAAATCTGAATCGATATTGTAAATCTTGGCATACCTACATAAATAAAGTGTGGTAAATAAGGTGTGGACTTTCACTATTAAAGAAACATAAGTGATCAAGAACCCTGTTCCAAACACTTTACAGTAATAGAGTGTGCCAGCATTGAAACATTGCCCGTTGAGACATCTAAAGCATCACGTTAAGAATTAAGTGTTAAGGAGTTATGTCCGGTGTGTTAGCCTAGCCTGATCTGGAGATGTTTTTTCACTCACACTGAAGGACCAGAAATAATTTCCTAATCTAATACAATTAACCCTATGCCAGTTCTAAACAGCGTCATGCTGTTTATTCTTCTACCATACCAAATTTACACTTTTTACATTTGCTTCCCTTCTACACACAAGTTATATTCGATAACAGACTTTAAGTTTATTTATAACTTGTCATGTATGTACGTTCTGATTTAAAATAATAATAAGTAATTCAAAAGGTAAATGAGTCAAATTCAGTTTAAGTGAACTGGCGACTATTTTCCTATTATTGGGACAAAAAAATAACAGCTACTTTGAGCGCAGTTTTAAAAGTGAATTTTTGTCACTAATGTATAATGTACTATTACAAATATAGTGAATTAATAGGTATACGAGTGAATGATATCATTCAATCGTCAATTTAAATTGATTGACGAATGAACTTCAAATTAATTAGGTAATAAAAATCAAATTCATATAAACTCCGGATTGGTTACTATTCTATTTTTAACCCTTTTGAACTTAGTTTTTAAATTAATTTGTCATATATGTTTTGATGTACATATAATAAAGTGTATTTGACTCATTCAATCCAAAATTCATTATTCAAAGAACTTGAAGTTGAGAAATGAAATTTAGTTCACGTGAACTAGGACTAAGTTGATATCCTTTTTTAAGTAAATTGTGAACCGCTTCGTTAAGCAAAATCAAAATATTTTTTTAAGTAAACTATGTTTGATACCAGGGCCGTCTTAAGTCTATTCTGCGCCGGGGTGCGGGAGTGTATCCTAAGACAGTCAAACATCCTATTGTGTATCCTATGACAGTCAAATATCCTATTGTGTATGCTATGACAGTCAAATATCCTATTGTGTATCCTATGACAGTCAAATATCCTATTGTGTAATTGTTTACTATAGCATTATATTTTTTCATTACCTTTAAAAGGTGGGCGCCCGGGGTGCACCGCACCCCTTGCACCCCCTGGTAAAGACGGCCCTGTTTGATACATAATAACAATAATGAAATATTTTGATACGCCTATTCTTATAAGAAATTTGAATTTCATATTTCCTCCTTTCTCCATTTAATTTTTACAAAGTTATACAAGTTTTATTTTCTGCACTACCTGCCATTTTTTATAATTCTAAAATCCAATTAAAATTCGTATAATTATTTACCAATTGTTACATATACAGTCATTTTTAACATTTCTTTCCTCGAGTGTACCTATAGTGACGTGTAAATAGAAGTACATATTTAATTATATTATACATTATTATAATAAACTATCTATTTTATATAACACAAGGCTACGTACACACTTGAGACTAACATTTGCATTTTTTTGTTTGGTAAACTCAATTTAGGAAATAGACGAAAAAGTGTGATAAAAAATCTCGAAAGCGGTCATTCTTATTTTAAAAGAATAAGAGCTTCACCACCTCCTGATAAAGTAACTGTTAACAACTCAATGTACGAATTCTCATTCTTACTGCATTGACAATAAAATTTGGAATTGACAGACTTATTGCAACTACGTTTTCTTCAGTGTTTTACTTTATTTTATTTTATTTCTCAAACGGATTCCCAAACTATACAAGCCTATTTTTATTTCATTATTATAGGTTTTTTTTCTACTTGATATGTGGACACGTGTTGTATCGGCTACGGTCACGAGATGACTCAAGAGGAGGGCGATCGCGAGATATGAGCCACGAAGTTTCATCAACTACCCACATTTGATCTTTTCATTCAGAATTACTACATTCTAACAAGATTGCAGTGTAAATCTGATAAGAATTTCATAGAAGCATATAAGATGTTTAGTCAAAAAAAGTCAAATTAATTAGGTTTAGTTTGGTAATGTGGTAAGCCAACCCGGGCAAATGTAGTCTCAAAATATGTATCACTAATTCCAAGTTTTAAGAGGATCTTGAGCTGCACTTATCTAGTAAAGGTACCGTTACACTAGATTCTTAGATATTCTTTATATATACGTCTCCATCTTTATTGTCTGACCATCAAAATAAAGAACGGCAAATTAAAAAAATCACATTGGTCGTTATAGCAACACTTGTTATAGCAGAACGAAATGAATTTGATATTTTATCCCTAGGAAATAATTTATATGTCCTGAGCAAAGTCAGGCAAATCATAAATTTCAAAAGAACACAATGTAACGGTACCTTTATATTACCGCATATATGATAAAATACTTCATTACGCCATTTTTATACATTTAAGAGTATACTAATTCAAATTTTATGTTATAAAGGCGATCATTTTATTGGTATTATATGTTATATAAGGTGTAGTTAAATCAATCCCTCCTATTAATAAAGTTGGATTCGATTATTTTTGTCTTACTGCTTTTTTTTCTTTATTTTGCATTTATACTGTAACAAGCTACTATAAGCTCGGTGTACTGAAAAGAGCAAAGCAGTACTTCTCTCCGGGGCAACGCTTATCGCTCTATTAAGCTCAAGTTAGACCCCACATGGAATACTGCTCACACCTCCGGGTCGGTGCACCGAAGTACCAGCTGGACCCTCTTGACTCCGCCCAACGACGCGCTACCCGAATTGTCGACGATCCCACTCTCACAGGTGGTTTAGATTCGCTCAGCACACGTAGAGATATCGCATCTCTCTGCATTTTCTACCGCCTTAATAATGAGGAATGTATTAAACAGCTCAATTTGATGGCAACTTAGGGTTTTTAGCATCGCATCGCTCGTCATTGTCGTGCGGTTCATACGTACTTCCTTGACATATGAGTCGCTGCGTACAGTGCGGTCAAACACTCGCATTATACCGCGGTCCCGAAAGTTGTGGAATGAACTGCCAGCTGAAGTATTTCCGTTACGCTACGACATGGGGCTCTTCAAGAGAGCTGTGAACAGGATTCTGCAAGGTCGGCAGCGCACCCGCAAGCTCCTTGGTGTTACAGGTGTCTATGGGCAGCGGTGATCATCATGTGGCCCGCCCGCTCGCCTGCCATCTATTATATAACAAAAAAAAAACAAAATGTTGGTATTTACCACTGATATTGAGATATAGATAACGCAAGCGGTTTGTCGCTGGGTGGCCGAAGTTGGCGCTAAGCTCCTACTTTACACGCTGCTCGTGCAGTCTGTTGCGACCTGTGCCGCTAGCAAGTCGTTTAGTCAGGGAGCTGGTGGCAGTTTAGGAAGGTATATTATTTGTTCGTCGTTAAGAATTATAGGTATGAAAGTTTTAGAGGAAAAATAGAAACCAGAAGAAAAAGGTATTCAAGCTCCGATGTCGCTGATTTTTTAAATAAATTATATTTTTGTAATTGAAAAAAAAACAGCTACCCTATATCATTTGCTCTTATCTGGCTAATGCCAGATACCTAGATACCAGAAATACCCACTTTTTTACAATAATAATCATAAACATGTATATTAAAAAAAATGTAAAAACATGATTTATTAATATCATTTGCTCGTAGTCAATTTTCTTTCTTAATTTCTTGGTTTTTATCCCTAGAACATGAAATTATTATCGCCAGACGTGTATGTCGATGATTTTTTGAGATATTTGTAATTACTTTAAAAAAAGAAAAATGCGTATAATAAATTATATTACATTTAAATCTAATCAAAATAGCAAAAAACATTTTTTTACATTATTTTTTTATAAAAAATATTTATTTTCTGTATATATATATACTCGTATATGTATTATGTTAATTAAATATCATCATCACTTTCTTCGGAAGCATACTCGTTAACATTTTGCATATTTTTGCATTTACGATAGGTATGTAAAATAAAGATTGTTAAACTATGTATTTTAAAAAAAAAAACAATTACGATATTATTATTTTTGGTGATAAGTACCAAAAAAAATCAGCGATGCGAGCAAATAATATACATAGTAGCTACTTCATTTTTTTTTGCAATTTTCTTTCCTAAACGCAACAATATGAAGGTGTTAAACATTATTTTTTATAACCTAATAATTATTTCCATAAAAATATGATTGACGAGCAAATTATTAAAATTTTCGTATATAAAAAAAATCATTAATAGCAGAAACATACATGTCCGGCAATTTATATCAATGTTAGACTAAGAAATAGGTGTTAAAACAAATGCCAGATACGAGCAAATGACTCATCTTCGTTGGAAATTCAAAACCTCCTGTGTAAAAATAAACTTTCAGAGAAAAACGATGAAATGTTTCTACTGAAAAAATATATTATGGGACTTTGTTTAAGTAGTCATATACTTCAAAATGAAATATACTAACTGGCTATTTTATATGCTATAGTTTCGACCAAGAATTACTATTATTTGGCTTAATTTATTTACCATATTAAGCCAATTTAAATTTTACCATAATTAAGTATTATTGTATTATTAATTGTACTTTTATTAAAAAAACATTAGAAAAAAATACTGGTACGTTTAAGTATCAGGATTAAAATTAAGTATATCGTAAAATGAGTGACGTAAAAAATCAATCACGGATTTGATTTCTTGCAAATGTTTATATTTGCTTTCAGTGATTCACAAAGGTCTTGAATACAGCTGCCTAGGTAATATTGAACCACGGTGGGAGCAGTTTCTGCTATGTGGAAGTGTGATCTATTGGTTTCAGTGTCTCAGCTGATAAAGTATTTCCCTATCTGGTAAGTATTCGAGACCCCGAATATCCACGACTACTGGATCTCCAATTTTTGCCGAGTCTTATGGACTTCAGATTAGATTCCATCTCTTCATAATTGAGAAAGAAGTCGTAGTGAATGGATTATATTTCGTGGGGATATTCGGGCCGCGCTTGCCGCATTCGAGTTATATAGTCGCTCGGTGCGTAAATAGATGGTTTAATATATTGTTCAATCGTGGAGTGTACACTGTCCACCTCCATCATCGGATGCCCTTTCTCAAGGTAAAGTTGTTGTACGAGGGCCACACTGAGTTTCCGGAATGAATAAGAAAAAAAAATACAATGAATGGTCAAAAATCAATTTATTGTTTCTCAAAATATTCTCCGTAAGCGTCAATACACTTTTATATACGAATAAACCAATTTCTATAGCATTTATTCCACTCCTCCGTGGTGACCTCGGAAACATCTTTTTCATATTCTTCAACAGCCTCGTCTGGCGATGAAAATCGTTGACCGGTTCTTAATTTTTGGAAACAAGAAGTCACAAGGTGCCAAGTCGGGATTGTATGTATGGAGGATGGCTCATGAATTTACGCGGCGTTTATTGTTGTTTTTACAGAGTTCGTCAATAACTTCCGGCAAGCGAATGGTCATGTACCAATCAGCATTCACGGTACGATTATAAACTCGTGTTATAAACAGTGAAATTATGACACTGCAATTTTAACTTTGCTCTTGCTAATAGTTTTGGAGCCAGCAAAACACTTAGAACGTCGACTGTGATCACCACCACTTTATCGTTTGCTGAAGCTACAGCATCCCTTCTTGGCTTGACGAGCTTCATCTTTCTTCTTAATGAGATCATCATTGATGTGCTTTTGAGAGGTTTCCTGCCTTGAAACTGCAGCACGTATCGCATTGATCCTTTTGTGGATGATGAATCGCAATATTCTTCCTAGAAGCAGCCCTGCGATTATTCTTCTGCGTACAATTCCTTGTATACTGCGTGCATGGGTAACTCCGACCTAAAAGTCGACTGGACAATTTTTTTTCGAAGTAGCCCGGCTATAATGACTGGGAACTTTCGGTAATAAATCAAACCCCCTTTTAACAGTAATTTGTAAGGCGGTATTCCCTGTTGTAGATAGGTTTTGTCTAGTATTCACTATGCCACTAGGGACAGTCTCGTCTTCTGTACCTTCTATGAAATTTTTTGTCTTTAGTTCATCGACGAAAGGTATCTACTCCAATGCAAAGTGTGTTTATAAAAAATTGCCTACACACCCCTTACTTTTGTGCAATTCGGGTCTAATTTATTTATAAATATGTCGTGACCACTCCGCTTTTACGAGTAGCTGAAGGTTGGGATTTGTGACGCATTCTTACACATTTTCGAATTGCTGATGCTTTAACGAAAGAAATTTTCTCTTTCCAAGTTTGCAACCTCCAGAAATTAGTATGTACTTTTTACACTCTTCTTTTTATACCCTAGGTATTCTTTTCCTAATGCTCGTGCTTTTTTATGTACTTTACTCGATGTAGTCGGAAGTTTTCGTTCATTATGATTTTCGTCATTAAAAGTGCAGTAGAAAATGTTACCATGTTGTTGTCATCATCACTGTCCGATAAAGGGAGTACCCTCCAATTTCTTCTGTAAAACAGGTGTTTATTTTCTCTTATATTCTGGACTGATAAGCTCACACTGTCATCGTTGTCAGTTGGTTGATTGTGTTCATTGAGTTCCACTTCGTGACATTGGTTATCTAACGGAGAAAGCACTTGTCTCCTCTTTATTGGCAAAGGTATAATCCAATTAGGATTGTCGACGCTATCGTCGCTATCAATGGTTTGAATTCAGAAATAGGTAATGGAGATAGAACTTGCCGCTTATCGGAAGATACGAGCCCCCAATCCAGATCCCAGATTAACACGAGCTATGTGTTAATCACCTCTAGGTGACTAACACATAGCAGGTTTTTTCTTTGACTAATTTCATGATTTCTACGTATAATGATATCTACGCGGGACTTTTTGATAACCATAGAACTCGTAATATTATATTATACGTATACCCTTTCTTTACATTCTCAATGAGCTGTTAATTGATAACGCAGCGATAACATAATGCCAGAGGTAGTTACTATTGTTTATTATAAATATATTTTTACTACTTTCCACTTCTGGCACACCACCAAATCATTTAAAAAATTCTGACACCAGCTTCCTAACTAGTTTTTACAAAACACAAAAATGCCTAATGTACATGGGTAAATTTTTCTAACACCCCGATTTATGTGTTTTTTTATATGGAGTAGAGTAATACAGACTGAACCTTGTAGTTCAATCTATAGCGGCAGTGTTAGAAAGATGATAATCACGGAGTTATAACATTTTAAACTCTTCATTTATTAAAAGTAGTGTGACGTCACAGTAACGGCTGCATCGATAGACTTGTCACTGGTCTTCATGTACTCTACAATCATACATGTATCAATTTTAGGCAAATTAGTGGCATTTGCCCGTACAAATGGAGCAGCAACATTCATTCATTGTGCAGTTAGTTTCGAATGCAATATTGTCGTAATTAACCAGAAATTCAAGTTCAGAAAGAAAGAAAACAAACGGCAGTCAGTTCACAACAAAGGGATTATTGGCACAAATAGAGGTTATGTTTTTGTTTGTTTAGCTCAATGACAGGTGACAGTGAAGTTTATTTTGATCTGTGGTGACATTAGTTTCTTATAGATTATGATAAAAGTAGCAATCTATACTACCGTAACTGTGAAGTCATCGCCTATATTTCACATTTGTGTTATAATTTCCAAGTTCTTTTTCCAAAAAAAATGAATTGCGTACGAGATGTACGTCTAATTCTTTCGAAAATTTTTAAATAATTAATGAATCATTAAAAAATTTAGCCCATCCCAGTCAGTTTATACGTCAGTGGTGAACCGAGTCAAGGGAGATGATTCGTTTTATCGGTGAGTAGTCCTCTCATCACTAAAAGTTACTCGTGATGTGACACGTCACGAATAGCTTATGGCTTAATGTTTTTCGGAATGGCTAAATTCTTGTAGGCCTAATGGTCTTTCAAGAGTCACCGGATATGTATAATTTAGCGCAAGCGTAGAAGGCGCTCAGCCAGAAGCAAAAAAATGTGTAGCAACGAGCCTAAGGGCTCCCATGCCGGTAAACTGGCGGACCTCGGCTTAGGGCGTTGCTTTGAGAGGGTATCGCGGGACCGCGAGTCGGTGAGAAGCGCCTGGATACGTGCCAATACCTAGTAAAAGTGTTGGCTGAAGACCGGTGTATTCACGGTGTAGCGGCGGGGACGTCCCCGTCTCCGCGGGCGGGGACGGTGTACGTGTGTAGTGTTTGAATGTAATTTTTAAGAACTGCATTAGCAGCAGTGATTGGGTCGTCAGGGTCATCTAGGAGGTCATCTAGGATTTAATGTTGCCCCCCCCCCCCCCTGCGTGTGCAAATATAACTCTGCGAAGGTCATTATGGGACGTACGCATGTTTTGTACAATGTCAACTTATTTCTAAGTGACATTTTAGTTCTCCCGCCTATGAGGGGATTGAGGCGACCGAGAACAAAGGCGGTTCGGTTTCGGACGGCTTTTATGTGTTCTTGGAAGATCAGTCATTAGTCTAGTGTGACCCCGAGATGTTTGATTTGCCTAACACAAGGAATAGTTTAACCGCATAGGGATCTGGGGTGTGGGGAGAGACGGGGCCTAGGGCTACGAGTGCCACCCATGGGAATAGGGAAGCACATGGCTGCACTTTTCTCCGAGTTTATCTCTATCCTCCACCACTCGCAGGGGGCGGTGACTGCGCGTTGGAGGTACAGAAACATTTCGTAGGTTCCTATCTGAGGCGTAGAGGGCGGTGTCATACGCAAAGAGGGCAAGATCTATTCCAGCGGTGAGGGGGATCTCTATGGGTAATAGAGCGTGGGTGCTAGAACGGAGCCCTGGGAGACTACAGCTCTGATTGGACGGGGAGAGTGCCTTCAACTCTGTAGTGCAAAGTACGATTGATAAGGTAGTCTCGAATGATGAGATAAAGACTTTCAGGCACTTCCAGTTGGTACAGTTTATAAACTGTTGTGCCACCACCTTATAAAAAGCCGTCGCCACGTCGAAGAAGACCGCTAGAGTCTTCAAGGGTCTCCTTTGGATGAGGTCTGTGAGGATGTGGTCCATTATTCGGTGCACGGGTTGGACACAAGTGTGTTTGGCTCTAAAGCCGAACTTTCTTCGATGAGTAGCCCCCGAACTTTCATCGATGAGTAGCCCTTTTGAGTTGATGTGACTCTGTGGGCGAGATTTTGGCCATTGTATTGAAAAGGCTAATGCGTATAGACGCGTATAGACTGTCGCCCACAGAGTAGTTATAGTAACTAGAGGGTTCTAAGCAATGTTTACCCGGCTGGAAAGAGGTGATGTTTCATTGCAGCATTGTGAATAGCAACAAGAAGTGCAATCAGGTTGATCGGGAGGCTTTCAAACACCTAATTAGGAATTCCATCAATGCCAGATGATTTTTTAATTTTGAAAATAGATGATATCCTAGATTTTAGTTACCGGAACCGGTAGAAGGGAGTGAGGAGGGGATAGAGGCTCGACGCCTCACCTCTCCGTCAACCAAGTCGACTTGTGACGCGTCGACAGGCTGACAGCTAGGGGAGCATTGGGCTTCTAGGGTGTCGGTCAGGCATTCGGCCTTCTTAACATCCTTAAATGCGGGAGGGCTGTTCGGGAGGCTCTGTAAAGCTTGCGCCCTGCTGCTATTCACTTCACAGGAAGAGTCACAGGAGTCAGGAGGAGTAAGCACCGGTGGCTGCGTTCTTGACTGTTATCGCTGCCTTTTGTGCTCAGGCAACTCCCATCGGCGATCATTCGCCGCAAGGACCTGCGCTATAGGAGCTTTGGATTAAGTCACTAAGGTAGCTACCGATTCTAGAGACCGCCGTGTTTGTCATCCGCACTAGTCAGGTTCTTTGGGATAGTTTAGGTGGGGGGGATGTAGAAGCCTAAGAGCTTCCCCAAACTTGCTCCAGTCAATAATAGTATTTTGTTGGGGAGGTGGGTCTGTCTGCCGCCCTAATTTATATGAAATTAGGGGACTACGGGACCACGGGACAATGGTCGGCGTCCAACTCTGATAGGGTTTCTATCGAGTTTAGATGTAAGGCTATATTTTTTAAAAGGACAATGTCTAGTAAGTCGGGTCGGTGTGTAACAGCATGAAGGCAATGGGTTGGCGTCATTGGAGCTATAACGTCAAAGTCAAGTTCGTTATAGAATCTGTCGGTTTCCATACAATTTACTCGTGAAGTGACACATTTGGTTTCCATACAATTTACTCGTGAAGTGACACGTTCGGTTTCCATACAATTTACTCGTAATGTGACACATTTGGTTTCCATACAATTTACTCATGATGTGACACGTTTGGTTTCCATACAATTTACTTGTGATGTGACATGTTTGGTTTCCACACAATTTACTTGTGATGTGACACGTTTGGTTTCCATACAATTTACTCGTGATGTGTGACACATTTGGTTTCCATACAATTTACTCGTGAAGTGACACGTTCGGTTTCCATACAATTTACTCGTGATGTGACACATTTGGTTTCCATACAATTTACTCATGATGTGACACGTTTGGTTCCCATACAATTTACTTGTGATGTGACATGTTTGGTTTCCACACAATTTACTTGTGATGTGACACGTTTGGTTTCCATACAATTTACTCGTGATGTGTGACACATTTGGTTTCCATGCAATTTACTCGTGATGTGACACATTTGGTTTCCATACAATTTACTCGTGATGTGACACGTTTGGTTTCCATACAATTTACTCGCGATGTGACATGTTTGGTTTCCATACAATTTACTTGTGATGTGACACGTTTGGTTTCCATACAATTTACTTGTGATGTGACATGTTTGGTTTCCATACAATTTACTCGTGATGTGACACCTTTGGTTTCCATACAATTTACTCGTCATGTGATACGTTTGGTTTCCATACAATTTACTCGTGATGTGACACGTTTGGTTTCCATACAATTTACTCGCGATGTGACACGTTTGGTTTCCATACAATTTACTCGTGATGTGACACATTTGGTTTCCATACAATTTACTCGTGATGTGACACGCTTGGTTTCCATACAATTTCACGAATTTGCATTGTGTATGGTACGAGGGCGGAGTGATAAGTCTGGTAAAAATCTATTTTGGAATAAAATTATCGCAAATTGCATGAAACCTCCTTGTTCACAACTCTTTTGAAGGACTAAATTAAAATTTTCAGCCAGTACCGCCGGTTAGTTTTTTTTTGACAGCCATTAAATAAAAACAATTAAACGCATTTTCCCAAAGATGAAGAAAAGTGAATTTCGTGTGTTGATTAAACATTATTTTTTGCGCAAAAAACCTATTACGGAAACGAAACAAAGACTTGATAAATATTATGGGGACACTGCTCCGTCGATTAAATGATTCATAAATGGTTTACGGATTTTCGGTGTGGTCGTACAAGCACAAGTGATGCTGAATGCCCAAGACGCCCAGTTGAGGTCACTACTCCAGAGATGATCGCTAAAATCCATGATATAGTGTTGAACGACCGAAGAGTAAAAGTGAGCGAGATAGTCGAGATAGTAGGCATCTCAGACGAACGTGTGCGTAATATCTTACACCAACATTTAGATATGAAGAAGCTCTCCGCGGGATGGGTGCCGCGTTTACTGACTGTTGATCAAAAACGCATGCGAGTTACCACTTCGGAGGCAGATTTGGCGTTGTTTCAACGGGATAAAACTGAATTTTTGCGTCGTTTTATAACGGTAGACGAAACATAGATCCACCACCATACACCAGAAACTATGCAACAATCGAAACAGTGGATTGCTACGGGCGAACCAGCTCCGAAGAAGGCCAAAGCAGTTTTATCGGCCAATAAAGTGATGGCTACAGTATTTTGGGATGCACGTGGGGTAACCCATATTGACTACCTAGAGAAGGGTAAAACGATTAATGGCGAATATTATGCCAATTTATTGGACCAATTTAACAAAATTTTACCTGACAAACGACCGCATTTGGCTAAGAAGAAAATCCTTTTCCACCAAGACAACGCACGAGTGCACACCTGCGCGATTGCCATGGCCAAAATCCATGAGTTGCGATATGAGTTGCTATCTCACCCACCATATTCGCCAGATTTAGCCCCTTGCGACTATTTTCTGTTTCCGAATTTAAAAAAATGGCTCGGTGGGAAAAGATTTAGCTCCAACGAGGAGATCATACACGAATCCAATGCCTATTTCAAAGGGTTGCCTAAATCTTATTTTATGGAAGGGATCAAAAAGCTAGAGAAACGCTGGATGAAGTGCATTGAGTTAGAAGGAAACTACGTTGAAAAATAAATCATAATTTTTAAATAAAGTTGATTCCTTCTTTCATTTTTACCAGACTTATCACTCCGCCCTCGTATTTGCGATATGTGCAAGTGAAACTTATATCCATTTATATTTAATATATTGAGAAATTTCAATTTTGAAAATATTTCTTAATAGGAGGTAGGGAAATATTTGTAAAAACCCAGTGTTAATTATATAAAAATAATTTATTAATTTTGGATATTATTTTTTCAATAAATAATGACGTCAATAGTTTAATTTGAACTTCCAATATTATTTTGACGTCCCCACATGCGTCGCCTACCTTTAGAAATTTAGGAATGGATTTAAGAACAGGGAATTCATATGAAAGGAAGAATTTTCTTCATTCCATGAAGAAAATTTCGCTCTAGGAAGAAGACCTCGGGGGCGATGGGATGGGAAGAGTAGAGAGGATCTGGAATAGAGAATGGGATAACATAGAAGAAGGAATGGGCTCTCATAATTGAATAGGATGGGTTATTAAAACAGAATAGATAGATAGATAGATAGAATAGAATAGAATAGATTGAATAGAATAGAATAAAGTTATTAAAACCTTCCCTTAAAACATTTTATTCCATACTCGATACGATTAAAGGGGATGGGATGGGAATGAGCCCTCAAAATTGATTATAAAAAATACTCCAGTAATATTTAATCATCAATTGTTAATGATGAGCCGCGAATTGTGTAATTCCCCGTAATTAGTAGTTACTATTTACTATTAACATCACTATTTTCTCAAAAAAAAAAAAAAAATTAAAGGAATAAGTCTTAGCACCAAACAACCGGCACAAAACAACAATAAGACCAATTACAGTGTATTATATGACAATGATATTTATGAGTGAATTATTATATAGCCTATAGTATTTACAAATAACTTGATGTGACGGTTGAAAAACATAATCGTGGCGACGCCGTGGCGTGTGTTTTGGTGTTTATACCTGGAATTTAATTTAAAATAAATTAATAAATATAACTATTAATATTGACATAATAAACGGCGATAGGAACAGATAGTGATTTCCACAAGATTATGTGAAAATATTACCAAGAATATGATGAATGTATCTCCGGAATCCGGAACTTGAACTGGAGGAACTAAATATTTTCCACTTATTGTTTCAACGGTTAGATTCAATAGAAAAAATATGATTATTTTAAAAATAAAATAAAATATGCACTGACATTAAGTATATATCTTTTTAATAACCTTTTATAATAAAAAAAAAGCTATTTTAAAAATTGTAACAATAAAATAATATCAGCGCTGCAAATCTGTTCCACAGAAATACAGGTATACTATGTTATAGATGCGAGTAACCTTTATTATCGCCGTAATAAACAGTCGAAGATCAGCCGGGTAAGCTATATGTACATTTGTTTGTTTGACGTTAATTTTGTCTTTCTGTTATGTTGCGCCAAATAAAACATTATCTTTCTTTCTTTATTTAAATTACTTTTCCATATTCTTCAAATATATATTTCCACACGCATTTCTTCTTGCTCTTTTCAGTTTCGTAGGCGTCGGCTCACTTCGAAGAGCCAAACAGTAGGATGACGCTTAGTTTCTAGATCATACTGGTAGATCCAAGATTCGTCACCTGTGACAATGTCGTAAACGCGCCGAACCGAGCCTGCTTCAAATTTTGTTATCATATCACGGCACCATTGGACAAAAACTTGTTTTTGAGTCTCGGTGAGGTTTTGAGACACCCAGCGCGATAGATACTATCCTCCTGACTCGCGAATGTTCATGTAACATTTCATACACTCTCTCCCGATCCAATCCGATTCCATTTTTTAATAAAACACGATATTTTGATTCAGCTCGTAAAAAATATGGCCGGAAATTTGAATTTGAATTGTTTTGTTTTTATGTTATAGATAGTCATAGTTTTAATTGTCATCAAAACCGACCAGTTCCAAAGATAAAAACTCTCTGTCGCAAAACTGACTAGGCTGATTTGTATGAGCGTGCATGTGTGGTTGCGTTTTCGTACACGTGTGTAAGCGTGTTCGTACGTGTGTGTAAACGTGTTCATACGCGTGTGTAAACGTGTTCATACACGTGTGTAAACGTGTTCATACATGTGGGTAAGCATGTTTCGTACGTGTGAAAGCGCCTTCGTATATGAATGTAAGCGTGTTCGTAAGGGTATGTGCGTGCTTGCGTTAGTTCGTGTTTGTGTACTTGCGTTCCTGCGTATGTTCGCGCGACGTGCATGTATACATGTTCATATGCATGTGTGTTCGTGCTCACCTAGCTGGTGCGGCAGGCGGGAGAGTGCAAGTCTCTGTCGCCGGCACCGCCCGCGAAGCTGATGTTGAGTAGCATGGCTTCAAACGGGTCGCTGCGCATGCGCTGTTGGTTTGCAACAGCCGCGCCGCCGGAGTCCGCCACCACGCGCGACTCTTCCTTGCCGTCCTTAGAGCCATATATAAGACAGTGTCAGTTTGAAGGGAGATTTTATTATCAGTATATTTAAAATAAAATATTTGGACGAACCTTGTACATCTTCATGAGCCTGCTTTTATACAAGGGCCCACAAAAATTATGTAGAATATTTTAATATGTCAATCAATACACTAAAACTATATATCTATAACTATATATCTAACGTTAACATGTATTTTATATTTTTTTTATTACTTTGATAATAAACGATTGGCAATTAATTTATACAGGGTGTCCAGGAAAGAATGGATAAGCTTGAAACACCTCATAGTAGAGCTATTGGGCGCTCAAAATAAAATACAAAAAAAATCTATCCCAAGTAGTATCTAAGATGTCATTTAAAAAAAAAAAAAAATTTATTTTCACGTTATTTTACGTATCTCTACACCACGGCTACAAATAAATGAAATTCATCGGGTTTTTTGGTGTTATAATATTCTTCATGGACTATACCAATAGATATGCAGTAAATAGTATGAGTAGCTGTTGCACTTTTTTTGTTTTTTAAATTGTACTTCAATTTTCAGCATGAAATGTGGTACATATTTTTTTTTGTAAAAGTTTAAGCGTCTTGGGTGTAAAAAAAATGTATATTGTGGTCTCCACATTCCCCGGACCTAAATCCGCTGGATTTTTTTTATTGGGGTTGCCTAAAAGAAGAGGTCTACTCCAAGCCGATTAGAAATTTAGAAGAGTTACGCAGCCGTGTCCGGGAAGCCGCTTCAAAAATTACTCAACGGCGTTATGCGCGACTGCTCAAAAGAACTTTTATTCGGAAATGTCGGGCGTGTATCAGAGTCGTTGGCAGACAGTTTGAGCATTTAATGTAAATGTACACGTCAAATAAAGTTTTATTAATGTTCAACACTATTTTTTATTAAACCCTTATGGTCAGGTACAGTTTAAAACTTTACTCCTTCAAAGCAAGGGTCTACAATAAATATCAAGGGTACACGACTTTCACGAAACTAACTATGTATTTGAATCTTTATCAAAAAAAAAATTCATTTGGTTTGAACTTGAATTCGCTGTGAAAGTAAGTTAAATAAAGTATTATCAATGTGTAACGTTGTTTTTTATGAAGCCCTTATGATCAGGTACAGTTTAAGACAAGAAAAGATCATTTTTTTTTTATTTTGTAATTAAGTCGAATTTACTCCTTCTGCACATTAATCACAATAACCTCGTATTTACATTAGATAAAAGGATGTATTATACCATTTTGAAATCTGTATTAAACACGCATTTTTTTTTTAAATAGTTGGTCACTTAGGTCCTCATACATTTTTTTTACACCCAAGACGCTTATACTTTTACAAAAAAAAAATATTTACCACATTTCATGCTGAAAATTGAAGTTCAATTTAAAAAAAAAAAAAGTGCAACAGCTACTCATACTATTTACTGCATATCTATTGGTATAGTCCATGAAGAATATTACAACACCAAAAAAAAACGACTAATTTCATTTATTTGTAGCCGTGGTGTAGAGATACGTAAAATAATGTGAAAAAATTGACTTTTTTTTCTAAATGACATAATCTTAGATACTACTTGGGATAGATTTCTTTTTGTATTTTATTTTGAGCGCCCAATAGCTCTACTATGAGATGTTTCAGGCTTATCCATTCTTTCTTGGACACCCTGTATATGCATAACACGTTAAGTAGTTCATAATCAAAAAGGCGTTCAAAGGTCAAAGACTTAGGTCAAAGAGCAAGTGTAGGTAGTGTGAATTGCGAGTGTAGCTAAAATCACTTGGTCGGGCCGTAATCCACCATGGTGGCCCAGTGCAGATTGAAAGAAAGAAAGAATTTAGCCGCAATTACACCACAACATAGTCTTAAATTAACAAATGTACAGATACAGATAAAATATGCAAAATGGGAATGGTATGTATAGAACCTTTCATTGTTGCATGTGTGTTGCAATAGGCATGATGACAGTATTAAAGAATTAAAGAATAAATGATTTTAGAGAAAAAAATATGTTGAAAGAATTCTAATAAATTAACCAGTTTTAATGTAAACATTTGTGGACTATGAGAAAGCCTTTGATTCGATCGAGACTTGGGCAGTGCTACAGTCCCTCCAGCGGTGCCATATTGACTATCGGTATATCGAAGTGTTGAAGTGTTTGTATAACAACGCCACCATGTCAGTCCGAGTACACGAAGGGAGCACGGAGCCGATTCCATTGCAGAGGGGTGTGAGAGAAGGAGATGTCATCTCTCCGAAGCTCTTCAACAATGCGATGGAAGACGTTTTCAAGCTCCTGGAATGGAAAGGACTTGGCATCAACGTTGATGGCGAATGCATCACTCACCTTCGATTTGCCGACGATACCGTAGTCATGGCACAATCGCTGGAGGATCTTAGCACAATGCTCGGAGACCTCAATCGAGTTTCCCAACAGGTGGGCCTTAAAATGAACATGGACAAGACGAAAATCATGTCGAATGTCCATGTCGTGCCCACCCCAGTTTCAGTTGGGAGCTCGATTCTCGAAGTTGTTGACGAGTACGTCTACCTAGGCCAAACGGTCCAACTAGGTAGGTCCAACTTCGAGAAAGAGGTCAATCGACGAATCCAACTCGGCTGGGCAGCGTTCGGGAAGCTACGCAGCGTCTTCTCGTCCAAAATACCTCAGTGCTTGAAGACGAAGGTCTTCGACCAGTGTGTGTTGCCAGTGATGACCTACGGCACCGAGACGTGGTCTCTGACTATGGGCCTCATAAATAAGCTCACTGTCGCACAGCGAGCTATGGAGAGGGCTATGCTCGGGGTTTCCCTACGTGATCGAATCAGGAATGAGGAGATCCGTAGACGAACTAAAGTCACCGACATAGCCTCTCGGGTTAGCAAGCTGAAGTGGCAGTGGGCAGGGCACATAGCTCGAAGAACCGATGGCCGATGGGGCAGAGGGATTCTCGAATGGAGACCACGTACCGGCGGACGAAGCCGAGGACGTCCATCTGCTAGATGGACAGACGACCTCATAAAGGTTGCGGGCACCCGCTGGATGCAGGTCGCTGCCGATAGGTCTAAATGGCGGACAATGGGGGAGGCCTATGTCCAGCAGTGGACGTCCAAGGGCTGAGATGATGATGATGATGAATGTAAACATTGAGATTAATAATATTTTCAATAAAATAAAAGTATAAAATACTGCATTCGGCCATGTTAAATAAAACGCCAATCAGAGCGAATGACGTCACGCCTCAGTAAACATCACCGTGTCGCTTGAACTTCGATTGATTTGCCTACCTACGTTTACCTAGGTGTAACGTCACAAGCGACGCCATGACACCTGCGAGTGTTTTCGCGCATAATTCAAAGTAGATAGAAAAAAAATGCATAATTTGCGTTAAAACTTATTTTATTGCTGAAATAATGTTATTTTCGGAAACAGTAGACGTGAATCTACATTATAGAAGCGGATTTCAAAATCCGTCATCATGCCTATTGCGCCAAATGGGCTGCATGGGTCAAATTTAGCTGTGCGTCTGTAGCTGTGCGTCTGCGAAGACAGACACACAGAGCTGTTTTTCAGTTGACAATAGATACAATATACTATAAATAAATAGATTTAGAATTGGGTATAGATTTGGAATTTGAAATTGTTTGTATACGATCTATTTGTCTGTCTGTATAGTTTATTTGTTTGTAAATGAATCCTTATTCATTTGTATGTTCACTTGACTCCGCGAAGTGAGTTACCGTCCTAGTCCCCCAGGTCCTATGCCCTGCAAGGTTACTTTACCTCAGGCCTAGGGCTCCAGAGTCGCACGACGGTCTCTATGCCGCTGGTGGCAAGCAGGAACATCGAGGGGTGCATCTGGACGCAGTTCACGATGGAATCGTCGGCGCGGAGGCAACGCACGATGTTGCCGGAATTGCGGTACCAGAAGAACAAGTTGCCGTCGTCAGATCTGACAGACAAATAGTCTTACATGAACAATTACATGAAGTTCAATGAAACTTATTTTTTTATTATTTTCTTATATGGCAATAGCGCAATTAGCACATTGTTCTAGTGTTGACTTAAATTCGTAATCAATAATTTTAAAGTCAAAAAAACAATTAATAACGCATCTCGTCAATGCCCAGTCCCGTTGATGTAAGTTACGATTCACTCAGAAAAGTGATAGGTAGTAGGTTTACTGAGGACAGAAGAGTTGGACTCCTTGGAAGCACACGAAAAATGCAGCCTCATGCTTTTATTTGATTATCACAAACACTTTGACACTTAATAAACTATCACTATTAAACCACAAACCCCACAATACATTTTTTTTTACAATAAAATCTAACAAAAACTCGACTTCAGTTCTCGAGTTCCCGCCAGAAAGTCAGGGAACTTTATTCTCAACAAGAGAATTGCCAATGGGCTATATTCTCAGAGAAAAAGCATTCTTGTATATCAAAAAATTCTCACCCTGCAGCTACAAAATTGGCATCGGGTCCTAGGAATACTCGTTTCTTGGATGTCCGCATTAATGTTAATGCTGTAGTATCCCAGGAAGCGTTGCATGTGCATGCTCCATTGCTATTTATCGAGCACGCTAGTAGCTTTTGAAATTGAAATAAAAATTCTCACCCAGCAGCTACAAAATTAGCATCAGGTCCCAGGAAGTGGGCCTCTTTGGTGTCAGCTGTAGTGTTGCAGTGTCCCAGGAAGCGTCGCTCGTAGTCCGATGCGGAGTTCCGTAACTAACTCTCGAGTATGCTACTGACTTTTCCCTTGCTATAGCAATCAACCCTTTCAATATCCACTACTGTACACGGGCCTCCTCATGCACATTGCCTTGTGCATGGGGGATGTATGGCCTTAAAATGCCACGCTGGCCAAGCGGGTTGGCGACTTCACTCTTTTAGAAGCGGTGTGGTAGCGGCTTTGTTATCCCTTAGTCTCCTTTTACAACAACCATGGGAAGAGATGGGGTGGTGTTATTCTGTAGACGGCCAATACTACACGCCACTTACCATCAGAGAAAACTTCAAATCTCCTATTTTTAAAGAAAAAGCACAATGAAAAGAACATAAAAATTCTCACCCGGCAGCTATAAAATTGGCATCAGGTCCCAGGAAGTTGGCCTCCTTGATGTCAGTTGTAGTGTTGCAGTGTCCGAGGAAGCGTTGCTCGTAGTCGAGCGCAGAGCTGCGTAGTTGTCGCTCCAACGCGCTGGTGGTTTGGTTCACGTCGTCGGAATCGCCTGGGGCTGAGGCATTATCGCCGATATTAATTGTGCTCACACCTTTTTCTAGCTCTAGGGGCGATAGACACAGTATATTGATGGATTGATTGCGTTTAAGTCTCCTTTTCCACGTAGAAAGAAACTATTTTTAAATCTGTCACTCGAAAAATGAACAATATAAGGGAAGAGTCCGCTATGAAATTAAACGACAAGATACTGTACTGTAACTGTAACCAACAATTATATCGTCCAGTGCTGGACACGGGCCTCCTCGTGCACATTGTCCAGTGCACAGTCTCAAAACGGCATGCTGGCCAAGCGGGTTGGCTCTTGTAGAGGTCGTGTGATTTCTCGGCACCTGTGGTAGTCGCTTTGTCATCGCTTAGTCGCTGTTTACGACACACGCGGAAACAGATGATGATTTATCACTACTCGGGCCGCAATTTTATAAATCCTACGAGTTTCTCTAGTGGCTTAAGTAGAGATGTGAAAGTAAGTAAATCGAAATATGTAATAATTGATTCTTTCCGATTATTGTCTATGATACGATTTCTTCTTTAATCTTAGATTTTATGGAAATGAAACATAGCTATAATATTTAACATTCATTTTTATTCATTTAGATATTAAAGGTAACGGTTTCTGCAAAATCAGCGATACTAACATAAACACAAAAACCATTGACTCATTTGAGACTTTTATTTTAGTTGTGGCCCAGTTTCTTTTTTATAGAACAAAGGCAGCCGACGAGCATACAGTCCATCTGATGGTACAGTTAACATCAGATCACTTACCATCACCGATGCTGCCGTCTATGACATCCGCGATACATGCCAACATTACTCGCAGAATGACAAACGTTGGCACGTCCCCGGATGGGCTGTCTACCTTTGCAGATTAAAGTATGGATTGAGGGAAAATGTTGGGATTGGGGAGGGATAGCATAAAATGGAATGGGAATGGACTCTGGCATATCGCACTCACTTCCGAAACACGTACATACATTGGACAAATACGGTAAATTAGGAAATGCAGTACATTTCAAGGTAGTCTTCTGTGAGAGTGAGGTAACATGGCCAGTCGAGTGCGGCCAGAGGCTGTGGGAATGCAGCGTGTACTCTCCCCTTCAAGAAACAATTTTTTTGTGGATAAAATGAAGCCTAGAACATACTCTTAAAGTCTCCCGAGGTCGATGTCCAGACACAATATGGTTATGGCGCACACGAAATTTTTATTTTATTTGGAATATTTATTTGTTTAAAGTATGTTATTCCATAGTTTCTAGTAGGTAACCAACTATCTCTTATGACATGAGTAGATTGCAAAAACATTAAATAAAGTTATGATATACGATAATTTATCAATTAAAGCCTGACCAGAAAAATAAAAAACTTGTTCTGGGGACGCCACATTTGCTTGGCGAGGTTTTTTATTTTCTTGGTCAGGCTATACAAGTTCTAATAATATATAATACATAAGGACAATATGTGCTGACATCTGTACTAGAATAATCTGTCTTACAGCTGTCAGGTGCTTCCCTTAACTTCTCTTGTGCCTTGAACGCTTTAAAGCGCTCTCATTTTTGTACCGTTCGTTTGCCGGAGCGCACATATGCGCACTGGCACATGATTGGTTTGATTGACCTATTTTACGATTTCTGAACGTTTATACAAAGAAAAAAAAATTGTGTGATGTGTGCGTACAAAAATGAGCAAAAAGTAAAATGTAAGCAAAAATGTACAAAAATGAGAGCGCAGATGTGCACTTCCAGCACAAGAGAAGTTAAATCTTAAGGTACTACATTGCACCAATTTCAGACAGAAATTTGAAATATGGTGTCTGTATATGTATGCTGGATGTGCGATTATGTAGATATGTAATAGAGCCAGTCGGGCAAGCGCTGTCATAGTAAACGGTTATTTACAAGCACATCTCTTATTATCCGCCAAACTTCCACCAAATAGCCCGACTCACAAATCCGCCACAAATTTTTCTTTTTTTTTTTCACTTATTTTGTGGTGTATATCGACTCGTTACCGCACCTAGAACTGAATAGGAAAGACACAAACAAGTCGCTGTATAAAGAAAGAACACAAAAAGAAGAAGGAACACATGGCAAAAAACGATTCCACTCACCTTCATCGGGCTGTGTGTCCATATTCTCCAAGGCTACATTTATATCCTTCTGCAGCAAGAACACAGCATGGCTATTCGCGTGTCTCGGAAACTTGTCCTTGAAGTACAGAAGGCATTCGTGGGCTTCTCGAGCCCTTTTAAGGTCCATCAGGCCTTTGGCGAGTCGGAAGTGGGATTTGACGTGTGTGGAGTCCAGTTTTATAGCTCTGTAGCAGTCTTTGATTGCGGCGTAGGTGTCGCCTGACCTGTTATTTCGATTTTCGATATTGATTCAAGCAAGCAACCAACTTGATAGTGATGATTTAGTAATAAAATATGCAACTCTCAAAATGGTAAAGAAAGAGTTATTTTTCGAGATGAAGTGATTTTTAATTCATATTATCCCTTAGTAAATTAAAATTTTTCAATATTTAACACATTTACAATAATTCACGTGGGATCGCTTGGTCGTCCGCCCACTAGTCTATAAACAAAAAAAATACAGATAACATACAAAAATTAAAGTGTGATGCTTAAGTATCCGTACTGGAATCTCTTCGAGAAACAACTAATTTGTTGCCATTTTGATAATTGCACATATTGCTAATAAACCATAGTGGGCTGGTACTGTCACCCATGGACATCTGGGTGGTACACTATGCCAATATCAGTCAAGAATGATAAATATGCTCGTCATATTATTCAGTATAGACAAGTAGACAGTTCACCTAATAATCACCCATAGCCATATGTGGTCTATGGTCTATGGAACATTACGCCAACATTGGTCACAAACGCTCGCAAGTCCATGCACATGCTGTGATTCACTTGGTACCAGTTTTTGATGGCGGCTAGGTGTCGCCTGACCTGTTCCAACTAATTTTGGTATATATCTTTATTATACATATAATGAAAATGGCAAACGAGTTGACAGTCACCTTGATAGTTGACCACGTCAACATTAATAAAAAATGACAAACGTTGACATGTTCATGCAACTCACGTTGTACATCATTCTTTACAAAGAAAATGGCAAACGACCGGACGACGGTCCATCTGATGATAGTTAATCCCATGAACATTTGTGGTACATCTTACCAACATAGTTAAAAATTACACCGTCGGCATATCCGCAGACGTACTGCCCAATTTTGGAATTCACATTTGAAAAAAGGTTAAGAAAAGACGGGAAAGGACCCTTTCCTATCGGACATCGTTGTTCAATTCTGTTTTTTTTCTAAAAAGATGTTTTTTTTTAAAGAGACGATAGACTAAGCACATCTCGTCGTAGAAGAAGAGAGGGGTGCGGGATGGTGGAATTGGGTAAGATGGGAAAGGAAGGAATAAAACTCTGGCAACTCTTACTTACTCTCGAAACATGCTATCACATTTCACACGGGTGTGTTATATCAGGGTACCTCAACTAGTGGGACGCGCCCAGTCGCCTCCTTTAAAGCCACTTTTAAAGTCTCATAAAACATTGTCGCTTAATATTTTATTTAGCTTAAGAAGGTACGTAATATTCTATGTAGTATTGTTAAAACGAAGGGTGCGCCTGTCGCGCTCTATTAATGCTATTGCACCTAAACCTTAACCGTTTTCGACTTGAGCTTTTAACTACAAGCGTTTAAGACATCAAACACTAAAAAATTAACTCGCGTTAATCTTAAAAGCTCATTAGTGTTTTTTAGGGCTCAACGCTTGTTTTATAACAGTAATTCTATACGTTGGCTCCACTTACCACGCTCTCCTCATGAGTGCAGCGGCGCGATTTGAGTACAGAATGGCACACGTGGGACATTCAGCGACTGCCCTATTATATAACTCCACTGCATTAGAATAGTTTCCTCGATTCATCAATTCATTGGCCTGTAAAATAAAAATTAATGTGGCCAACAAGAAAACGTTGGATTTACAATTCGTATTAAAAGTGTTACCAAATTTTTTTTCTTTCTAAGGAGTTCTTTATTCGCAACATTTAATTACTGGACAGAACAACTGACATAATGTAATTTTTGTAGAATAATTGTGTATGTGGTAATGACATGTGTTGTGAAAAAATATAACCATTGATAAAACAACAAGAAACTCTCCTTGTGTAAATGAGACTTTAGTCTGCTGTAAAATGCAAGTTTTTATGTTACACTGTTACACTTCCCATCCCGTGGCCGGTCGGCTTTAGAACAGAACCACCCCATCTCTTCCCGCGGGTGTCGTAAAAGGCGACTAAGGGGTAACAAAGCCGCTATCATAAACGCTGAAGTTATGTGGTATTCTAGGTGGTATAAAACTATACCATCTAGAAAAGAGTGGACTCGCCAACTCGCTTGGCCAGCGTGGCGTTTTAAGGCCACGTCCAGGCCCATGTCCAGCAGTTGACACTTTAAGGACTGGTTTATAATATCTTTCTTGAATTTACGAATGGAGCCCCGGGGCTTCCCTGGGACCGGTTTTTTGTAGAATAAATTAGGTTAGTTAGGTTATGTTATAATGTGTACTAGTGTGTAGTGTCAGGTCTCACCATCTCCTTAAGTCGCAGCACGCGGTCGGGCAGCTGGGGCTCAGGGGAGTCCGACGCGGGCGGTAACGTGGTCCCGTTGGAGCCCCGGGGCTTCTCCTCGGACCGGTGCCCGTGGTTGTGCTGGATGATGAAGCTCTCCACTAAGACCGGCCGCCGCGCCTGGTTTATGTCGAATAGGTACACCTGCGGGAAATGTCACTTTGTATATCCAAATAACAAAATGACGTTTATGGAAGACATTTTATCACATAAAATGGTATTAAGGATTAGAGTATCTATTGCAAGAAATTATTGCACAGTTATGATGACAATAATTATTGAACTAAATTATCAAATGTAAAGAAAGCTACAATGACTATATCGCTCAATTACAATACAATACACTTCCAATACTGTCCCCACTTCCAGTATTGAAAATGTTAGGTATATATTCGATGACTCAGTTCAAGATCGGCCTGGACAGATATGCTAAACAGACGTACCTACAAAAACCAGATTGGGAGCATCAGCATACGCTGCCCATCTTATTACAGCCATAGTAACTGCGCCAAATCCTGGCTCTATAAAGATGATTTGCTAGATCGGTAAAGTCTAAATATTTATTTATTTATTAAAAGTCACCACCAATAGAGCATAAATCGTATTTGATATATTTATAAATGTCACCTACTTAACGCTGACAATAATATGGCTTTAAGTAAATACAGCCAACAAACAAAAAATTAAGCCAATTAAAATTGTAACTTGAAAGAACTCGTTATCGCCATCGATTAATAAAAACTGTTCTCCTAAACATTTGAGGCAACATCCAACAACATTTAACATTTAGACTGACGCCATCTCTGGGTGTTGGCGTGATGTACCATAGATGTCCAGAGGTCTTTCTATAAAATTCTATAGAAAGATTCTATTCTATCTTCTTTCTATAAATGGATGATAGCTTGTTGGAGAACCTAGTAAAATAAATAAATAAAAAAAATTGCATGGCCTTACCTGTTCCGACCCCAAATTGACGAGCAGTTCATTTCCGTCATCGCTGAACGCGATGTAAGTGGTTGCTTTTTTAGGAAATGTCTGCTCATTTGGTTCCATTGACAAGTGACCTAAAAATTTGTTCATTAAATTTTTATATTGTTTGTGACTTATCCCCTTTTTGCTAGCACAGATATAATGTAGTCAACTGTACAAATCTATCTAGACACAATAACGAATAGATTTGGAAATCGTGTCCTAATGCCGCTCAGGGGTAAAATAAAATAAACAGTAAAATAAACCGTAACAATCCGTAATAACCGAAACCGGAAAAATGTGACTAACTCCTTTTTTGAAATAAAATTTGCTGTTTTATTTTGAATACTAATTTTGTTTGATTAGGTTGTGTCCAAACCTTTCCTAAAGCCTGAAACCATGGATTCTGATTCATTGAAATTTCACAAATGTTAATTTTGGTTTTACCAAGTATTTCATACAAATTTGCTTAACTCAGAATCATGAGCAGAGTCCAAGGTTTAAGGCTTCGGGAAAGGTTAACCTCAGATTTTATGGAATTAAAGATACAATACTACCTTTTCTATACAATATTTCTAATAATGGATGTATGAATGAATTGCCTATTGGCAATAAATTACTTTTTCATACACTTCTGTTTCTCTTCTCGCTTCTATTTAAAAATAAACAAAACATTCGCATCAGTTTCCATACTAAAGTACTAAAGTAAACGAGAATATGAGACGTGACTTAAAGCTAATGCGAACCATCACCACCTCTAATCCCCACCTACAAGCACATCCTATCAAATAGAGTGGTTAACTCACGGAGTAATCTACCGCAGGAGACAGTTGAAGAAGACGGAGTGAATAAATTCAAAAACTGTTTAGACAGAAAGAAGGCAGCACAAGTGTATTGATATGGGCGAAACGGCGAAAGCAGCTAGATATTAATACATAAATAATAACAATAATAATGCCATGGTAAGTAAACCCCCATACCTGGTGCGAAGTATTGCACAGCGGCCCGGGGTATATTGTTGTCGGGGTCCCCGTGGCCGGCGCGCATGCACCGCACATTCTGACGTTCCCACATCAGCCGCGACGGCGGACTGTTTTGCTGCGAACACGCGTTGCTCTGGTTTCAGACAAGTACACGTTGGAATTGGATCATTACTGTAATTACACCATTATTATGACTTTTTATTATTAGCTGATGTCCGCAACTTCTTTTGCGTGAAATTGCGTGTGGATCTGGATAAAAAGCACCGTACCGTAAATGTTAACCCAGCTATAATTATACCAAGTTTGGTTAAAATCCGTTCAGTATTTTTTGCGTGACGCGCGTTCAGACAGACGGATATAATTAAAAAATTTAAAAAAATTTTGGCTCTGTATCACTCGTACTTTATACACTGCAACGACATTTTTCAAAAAATATGTAATCTACACGGCTCTGGTACGATTTTATTATATATGTACCTATAGATTTATTTATTATGACCATTAATCCATTTTGAGGGGAACACTGCCATTCAACAGCCACTGGGCACACTCGATTGGCCACGACCAGCCTCTCACAGAAGATTACCTTGAAATGTACTGCATTTGCCACTTTATCCTATTCCTCAATGTATGTACGTGTTTTGGTAGTGAGTGAGATATGCCAATGAGCTCCCATCCCATCCTATCCTTTCTATAATTTTTTTCCTACATCTCCCAAGGTAGGCAGCGCATCCGGTGCCGTGACAACGTTTATCATTCTGGACTGAAGTTGGCGGGCGACAGTATCCGTTTCCCATCAAGTGAACTCCTATTAGAAAAAAGGCTAGTGGACCACTTGCCGCCCAAGTATTATGCTGTAGATCGCCTGCAGTATAAATTTGACCAACCCAACTATTTACACCATAAATTTAGAATTATTTACTGGCCAGATCTGCAATTATCTGCAAAGATCAACAAAGTCTGTAAGCAAGAATTTAAACCATAGAATATTCTTCGTAAATGAGAAAATGTCGAAACCAAGTGTCGATAATGGTCGAAATACTGATCAAGAAATCTGGACATTGTATTCTGGGTAAAACTGTTCCTAGTGAGGGAACCGGAGTGTGTTTATTTGAATACATCAGTTATTAATACATACATACATTTAGTGGCTTTAATATTTGATATACAATCATTTTAGTTAAATAAATACATTGAATATACATTTTCAACTAGTTGGAAGCCCAGTCCCGGCTAACACGTCCGTTACTAAGTGTTACAGTAGGAGCTATCACATACATTATAACAAGAGTCATATACATGTAAGATTTTTTTGATGAATAATCTACTTGTCTGTCCCCATCATAAAGTACCAAATTGAATTCTAACATCATTTAGGATGTAGAATCCAATGATATTAGATCCAATATGTTAGAATTGGATGCTATGTTGTATATTAGCCATCATTCTAACATACTGGTGAGTCATCTATTGGATGCTAAACCCACCAAGTTTGGAAAGGCTGAGGAGATCACAGGACCTCATCTAATCACGGTCATAGTAATGGGGCTCTAATAAAACAGAAAAAATTGGATGCAACTATGCCTGCATACAGTGCAAGATTTCAACAATTAGTCAATATTCTGAATGTTCAAAAGTAATCTGTCACTTTTGAACATTCAGAATATTGACTAATTGTTGAAATAATAAAGAAAAATTTAAAAAAAACATTAATAGACCGGTGCCAAGCATTTCTCACCTGTAACTTTGAAAGCTTGATCATCCTAGTATCGTACAGTCGTACGTAGAAGTCGTTGGCACCAACAGCCAACTGGTACGGGCGACGAGGGTTGACTGTCACACATTTCGCTTCAGCATACCGTCCCAAATGGTTGAGAAGGTTCACTAACACAGTGGCAGAGTCAGAATTACAGCGGTGAGACGAGCGGAGGTCATGTTGACTGGGGAATTGAAAATATGAATGGTGAAACCCCATTAAAATGTAATAAATTTATATTTATTTTGCACGCCAATTCTGTTAAATATGATGAACTGTTGTTTACCATGTCTTACTACTCATATTGCAAATTAATGATTTTGTCTTTCCGTCGTCAGTCGGAATCGTGATCCTCCTGGACATACAACGAAGTCTCTAGATATCGATATTACACTCCTTGAATAGCAGAATGGTTTAAATGATGTTGTGCACTCACATTATGCTAATTAAGCACAACTGAAGAAGTGCCACAGCTGGTGTGGCTATTTTGGGCGCAGTATCCATAATAGTAAGGTCAAAATCGGGAGTGTAGTAAACACTTACAGTATAAGTCCATCCTCGCCAGCAGACCAAAGCAAATGCGGGTTATCAGGGGCAGTGGCAAGCCTCTTCACCCGTCCACAGTGACATGAACACTCCAGTAATGGCGCACCTCCAGTAATGCTGCGCACACGCACCGTACCGTCCGCTGCGCATGTTGCTAGCACATCCGGGGATAGGAACTGTAGGAACATGAAATATGAAAGAAAGACAGAAAATTATTTCAACATATGAAATTAAATGGCAATTAAAAAATCATTAAATTAAATTAATAAGCAATTAACCTTTTGAACGCCAACGACGGCAATAGCCGACAAAAAATGCAGGTCACCAAAATACGAAATAAAGATATTAAATCATTACTTCTGTTATATACATATATTAAAAATTGAATCCCATTAGTATCTTAATTGCATTAAACAAATTGAATTATGTATTTTGGTATAAGTTTGGTATGTCTTCAAAAAGGAGTGTCCTCACACGCCACAGTCGGCACTAGCCGGCCGCTAGTGATGTTCAAAGGTAGCTGATAACATTAAAAAATTAAGGAGATTTATATGAAAATTTATATAGTATAATTTCATGCAGAACATTTTTTTTTTTGCAATTACTGGTATCTGAGTAAATCAAAAGCTTAATCTAACAATGCCAGGATAATGAAACAATGCCATGAGCTACACAATCAGAAATAAAATGTGGTCAGGTAGACAATCGACATTTCCTAATCTCAACTCTCGCACTTCCTAATCTAGAGCAACACTGATTAGCAGTCGCCTGTACGCCACCGTCGGCATTAGACGACTCGCTCGTGACGTCATAAGCGCGAGAGGGCACTGTTTAGAGTTGTCCAATTATTATTATTGTATTATTTTTTAAGTTAATTATAAGTGACAATGAAATGAGCAGGGAAGAACTCCTTCGCATATTAGAAGGAGTTGACGTCGACGAATTTTCCGAATAGGAATCATTAGAATAGTAGTCGGATCAAAATAGTAAATGTTACCTTTTTTAAAAAGATAACTTTTTTTTATTGTTTTGTATGCAGTCCACTATAATTTATTATTTAAGTTAACACAAGTTTTTAAAAAACTACTAAATTATAAATTTTACTTGTAAAATTCGAATTTAGTGTATTATTTAGTGAATAGCTGTATTCACAAAAACAAATTTAATGTATTATTTAGTGAATGTAGCTGTATTCACCAAAACATTTACATTTCATTGAACACTAGAGACCGATTCAAACAAAACAACTCTTCCATAAAGAAACTACTCAACATGGCAGCATCGTGTAATACTATAATCACAGTGGTCTCGACAGTGATCATATTTTTTACAAGTTTTAATTATTATTTTATTATTATAACAGGGTGCCTATTCCGGAGTTATGCTATTCCGTACCAAAAACAAATTTATCTGTGTGAAAACTAGCAGACTTACAAATGATAAACTTAAAAAGGCAAGTGTTAGGAATAATCAACAATTATAATCGTAAAATTTGTCATCTATACTAATATTATAAAGAGGTAAAGTTTGTAAGTTTGGATGTAGGAGGTAATCTCCGAAACTACTAATCCGGTTTCAAAAGATTTTTTAAAGATGTGATTTTGATTTTTTAAGCACATAAGAATAACACAATTAAAAGACTGATTTTTAAAGACTGATTTAAAAATGTTTTTCATTTAAAACAAAATAAAAATCCCCGTCTGCAAACGCAAAACACCAGGAACTTCATAAATTTTGATTAAAAATAAAATGAATTATATAAATAATAATAAATACAAATTTATTAATAATCGACACTAGACCGACCAACTCTAATTCGAATCCGAGGCACGTAAAAAAAAAAGCCATGCCAGTCAAGCAGATTACGTCACAACACAGAGTAGTGCTGAGCATGTAGTGATTTTGATTATTTTGTTGTGGTTCTATTATATGGTTTTATGGTTGATTACTCTGTAAATTTATGAGCAATAATATTGATATTATTGAATAATTAGTGAGTTGAATAAAACTGTTAATTTCTGCATAGTTTTATTATTGAAATGAGTATTTAAAAAAACTAATTACATGTTTTATCAATATATTTTTCAAATGTCTATGATTTTTGTTGTCGATTGCAATGAATTTTTAGCTTAGCATCCAGGGTACTGCTCATGCATCTATAGCGTGGTATTCAAAAGGTTAAATAGCTGAAGCTGCAGAGGCGAGCATGGGTTTCAGTGTTGTGTTATGTAAGGACGAAGATCATTGCACTTCCCGTAGCGCGGGAGCTGTTGCAATGACCCCCCTCAATTTGTGTGATGCCTTTATAAAAAGTCTTCTGTCGTAATTTTGCGGTTAGTTTCTAAGAAACTTCAAAAGGGTGGTACCTCTCACCCCCCTCTCCCTCCCCGCTCCTTTAGTCCGCTTAAATCGTGCGGTCATATTCTAAAGTCAACCCTTGGAACAATTTTATGAATCTAGTTAAAAGCTGTTAGTTTCAAAAATTAAAAAAAATTATGCTTAATTGCACAATATGATAAAAATATCAAGAGAAGTATACACATTTAACATTACCTTAACAGAAAATATATTCCCCGTGTGTCCTGTAGTCATATTGTGCAGTTGTTTGTACCGGTAAGGATCCCATAGGATGACGTGAAGATCGTCGGAAGCCGACGCCAAAACACTGTGCAAATAAATCGTTGATTACTATCAAATATGTTGTATTATATACAGGTCAGTTAGGGGAAATGTTCTTACGATCCATCATTGTTCCATTCTAAGCAGTTGACGCATCCAGTATGTCCGTGAAGTTCCATTTCAAGCCCGAGACGATCTATCATGCTACGGGTCACCGTTAGACGGCTCTGGAATTCTCTTTGGACATCGCCTCGTTCGCGGGCCGCGGTCAACCCTACCGTACCCTCCGCCCAAGCAGGCTTATCCCTCATACCCATTTCTACTTATTATCTACCAAATATGTCTATTCCGCCATCACAATAGAGTTAAAATTGCGAGCTAACTTTGTGTTGATCTATTTATAGTGCACCGCATTTTACCCCTAATCACCATGTATTTTACACTTAGTTACATAAAACGGGCTTATTTTAAACGAAGTATACAATAAGTAGACAAAAATAATGAATAGATATAATTTTCCTTGAAGAAGAAGAAATGATTTCTTTCGAAAATATAGGAGAGCTGTCAAACAGCTGTCATTATGTTGCCAGCCATTTGTTTTGTTTGCAGATAGTCTATGGAATTATAAAAAACCGTAAGCCCGATGCCGAAGCCGGCATTCAAAAGAATCAAGACCTTTGCTTAGTAGAACAATAGTGATTATATACGTATAAAGGATTGTGGAGTGAAACAAACTTATTTGGTGTTGCTTTGATATTCAAAGAAACGACATATAATGTTTAATCTTCAATCCTTTTTTAAAATTTATTATTTTATGTCTACCTACAATTTTACAATTCTGTCTACCTACAGAACAATTCTCTTCACTTGACGCCCACACTGTTTTACCGACACCATAATACGAGTAGTTTTACCGACAGCGCGGAGCGCCGCAAAACTCAGATGAAAGAAATATATTTTCTTTACATCTCCCCCTAGGAAAGAAAACTTTCGACGTATTCACCCATCTTCTTCTGTTTCTTTTGTTTCTCTATCTTCATATAATTTTATAGGGACTGGAATAAGTTTTGTAATATGAAAAAGATTTGATTCCGTTTTTTTGTGTCCAGTATCTATCCTATATATTGTGTTAGATATTTTTTCAATAATCTCATATGGTCCAATTCTCAGTTCATCTAGTTTCCTCCTGTTTAACTTGTTTCCATTCCACGTACACCATGTCTCCTACATTAAATTCCCAATATTTTAGTTTTTTGTCGTATAGTGTTTTGTTGTAATTGTGTGATTTTATTGTATTCTCAAGTGCTGTTCTTCTGTCTCTGATCCAGTCACTATGTGATTTTTCTTGTTTTAATTCTTTCGGTAAAATCAGGGCCGTCTTTACCAGGGGGTGCAAGGGGTGCGGTGCACCCGGGCGCGGAGCGCCCGGGGGCGCCTGTCGAGCGCTGAATTTTTGGATATTTCATTGAACTTAACGCCATTGCACAGTTTTATATACTTGTTACTTACGACAAATATGTATGCGCAAGCAAAAAAAAAATAGTCATTAACAATAATATTTTTTTTACTTTTATTACGCTTTCGGCGCTTCCCGCACCCCGGCGCAGAATAGACTTAAGACGGCCCTGGGTAAAATCGTGACATCCGTACCATATAAAAGATAACTTGGTGAAAAGCCAGTAACTGTGTGGTTAGTTTCATTGTATTTATTTACGCATTCTTGAGCTATTGTTGTCCAAGCTTTCTTTTTCACTCTTTCATTTATTTTGCATCTGATTTTGTTTACTAGTGTTTGATTTAGTCTTTCATTTAGGCCATTCGAGAGTGGTGCATTTACTGCTGTAAATACAATTGGTATCTGTTTGTCATTTAAGAATTTCTTGAACTCTTTAGAATTAATTCCCGGGTATTGGTCTGTTAGAAGCATACCAATATCCTCCTATTCTGTTATATTCTTGACTAGTTTTTCAAAATCATTTGCACTCTGAGTTTTTGATGTTAGAATAAATGCGTATCTAGTGAAATGATCTACCAACAGATGTAGATATTTCTTTGTTGACCTTGTACCTCCAAAACCTCCAATTGTGTCAATTGAGATTATTTCGAAAGGCTTTGTGGCCGGGCCTAGATGAGACATAAACCCATATTTGTCGTGTCCTCTTGTTTTATTTTTTATACAAATTTCACAGCTTCTACAAACTTTTTTAATATTTTTTGTCAAATTTTTGGCTGCGTAGAGCGGACTAATCGTTTTCTGCATTTGTCCAATTCCAATATGGCACATGTTTTCATGTAAGTTTCTTAAAAGCTTGATGCTAAATTCTTCTGTTAGTATTATTTTTTCTTTTCTTCTTGTTGCATAAATTATAGTCTGTGCTTTAGGATTGTCTATGGTTGTGATTATTAGTCTATGGGTTCTCCCAATAAATGTCTCACGTGCAATGTAACACCGAGTTTTATTTAAACAATTAACCCAGCAGCCCTGCACATATCTAGCAAATATGTGACAGTGGCGACGAGGATAAAAAGAAAACAGTGAAAGTTTTACGTGTTACGTCCGTAAACTACAAGAAATATAGTAGAATAATTTCGTCTTGTTACGTCGGACGAAATTTTACAAAATGGCGGCTGCTGGGCTCTCACTGCCTGAGTTTTCAGCTGCAAAATGCACATTTAAGGTGTACAAACAGGTGTTTGAAAACAAAATGAAGATCCACGAGGTGGATGAAACGAAGTGGTCACAATATTTAATCTCGTTTATAGGTTTTGACATGGTCACGTTGCTATCAGAACTCTGTTTTCCGGAAACACCACAGGATAAAACGTATACTGAATTAGTGGAACTTGTTGAAAAACACTTGGAGCCACAGCAATCAGAAATCGCGGAAACATATAAGTTTATGAAACGTGAACAGTTGGCAAACGAGTCAATCTCTGAGTTTGTGGCGGCATTAAAGAAAATGGCACAGACGTGCAACTTTAACACACATTTAGAAAGATGTCTAAGAGATAAATTCGTTCATGGATTAAAGAGTGAAAGCATAGTTAAAAGATTATTTGGTGAAGAAAATTTAACGTTGGCAAAAGCCGTGAAGATAGCAATGAGCATGGAGCTGGCGGAGAAGGGAGCAAAATTAATAACTGCTGGCAGTTCTGGGCAAGAAAGCTCAGACATACACAAAATAAGTAAAAAACAGGTGAACATTAAATGTCATTGCTGCGGGAAGATGGGGCATGTAAAACCCCAATGCAAATTTAAAGAGGAAGAATGTTTTAAATGCCACAAGAAGGGGCATATGGCAAGTGTTTGCAAAGCAAACAGTAACAAAACTTTCAAACCCAAGAGGGTCCATGAAATTACAAATGATGAAGAATTTTCTGTTATGCAAGTTAGTGAAGTACAATTGAATAGTGAATCTGTGGGTGATAGTTATGATTTGTCTAGTTTATTTCAGAAAACAGAGAGTCAATTAAATATTAACAAAGTGGTATCAATAGATGAGAAGCGTCCAAGTCCTTGGTATATAACTTTAAAAATTAATAATGTAAATATATCATTTGAAATTGATTGTGGATCAGATGTCACGTTAATGCCTGAATCTATGTTCATAGCATCCTTTCCTAATTTAAAATTATTTCCATGTAACCTAAAGCTATCAGGATATGGTGGTAACAATATCACTGTATTGGGTAAGACAAATGTAAATATTAAAATTATAAATGAAAAATACTTAGCAACATTGATTATTGTCAAAGATGGTAAAAAGCCATTGTTAGGTAGGGATTGGCTGAGTGCTATGAAAATTGATTGGCAAACTTGTATGAAACGGTGCAATTTAATTATTCACCAAGATTCACAAATTAAACTTAACAATTTAGTAGAAAAATATAGGGATATATTTTCAGGGGTTCCAGGCGAAATTAAAGGTACTGTAGGCACTTTAAAATTAAAAGAAGCTAATATTAAACCCATTGCATTTAAACCAAGAAGAATAGCTTATGCTGTAGAAAATTTAGTTAAAAAGGAGCTTGACAAGTTATGTACCGAAGGTAAAATGTATAGAGTGACAAATAAAGAAACAGGCACATGGGCTACACCCATAGTGACCATCATTAAAGGACCTCATAATATAAGAATTTGTGGGGATTACAAGGTAACAATAAATCCATTTTTGGAGGTGCCAAATCATCCAATCCCTGTCATTGAAGACATTTTTGCAAAATTAAATAAAGATGATCAAAATGTTAAAACAGTATTTAGTAAAATTGACTTAAGAAAGGCATATATGAACAGGCGAATGGATGAGGAGGCACAAAAGCTTATGACAATTACCACACCATGGGGGTTGTATAGACCAACGTTCATGATGTTCGGTATGTCACCTGCTCCACAGGAATGGCAAGATTTTATGGATGAACACTTTAATATGCCAAATGTATATTGTTTCATTGACGATATTTTGGTTGCAAGTAGTGATGTGGAGTGCCATTTAAAAACTTTAGAGTGTATATTTCAAAAACTTAAAAATTTAAATATTAAAGTAAATAAAGAGAAAACTGTGTTGATGTCCCCACAATTAGAGTATTGCGGGCATGTGATTGATAAGGAAGGCATTCACAAGACACCAGGGCACATCAAGGCCATATTGGAAGCACCACAACCTGAAAATATTAAAGAATTACGTAGTTTCCTTGGCACTATTAATTTTTATCATAAATTTCTAAAGAATGCTGCTGAAAATTTAAAACCTTTATATACATTACTAAAGAATTCAGAAAAATGGGTATGGTCTAAGCAACAAGAACTAGCATATGAATGGGCCAAGAAAGCTATTGTATCAGAGCAAGTATTAATACATTATAATCCAAAGCTACCAGTGGTATTGAGCTGTGACGCTTCCAAGTATGGGTTAGGAGCTTGTTTAGCTCATGAAATTAGGTTAGGTAATAATATTGTTGAACGCCCTATTGCTTTTGCAAGCAGAACACTCAATGAAGCAGAAGTAAAATATTCACAAATAGATAAAGAAGCCTTAGCCATTATATGGGCAGTTAAGAAATTTGATTTGTATTTAAAAGGTAGAACATTTACATTAGTTACTGACCATAAACCACTGATATCTATATTTAATCCAAATAAAACAGCTGGTAGTATATATGCAGATAGAATGACTAGGTGGGCATTAATTTTATGTAATTATAATTATGATATAAAGTACAGGACTTCACAACATAATGCTGCAGCAGATTTTCCATCTAGGTTACCAATTAAAAATAGTAATGAGGAGGATAAAATTAATCTGGAAGGCAACATTAACAGCATTGTGTTGGATAATCCACCTGTAACTTTATCTGAAATTGCCAAACATACTCAGAAAGACCCTAATTTAAGCAAGGTTTGTACTTACCTAAGAGAGGGCTGGCCAAAGTTGATTAATAGAGAGTTATGTAAATTTAAAGGCAAAGAAACTGAGTTATATATAATTAAAGATTGCATATTATGGAGGGATAGAGTAGTTATACCTGACAGTTTAAAGGATAAAGTTTTAACTGAACTGCATTCTGGTCATTTGGGTATTAATAAAATGTTATCTTTAGCTAATAGTTGTTTTTGGTGGCCAAACATCACAAATGATATAAAAACATTAACTAATAATTGTGCAGGTTGTATCCAAAATAGGAACTTACCACCTATCAAACCTATACATAGATGGGAGTGGCCAGAGGAGCCATGGAAACGTATTCATGCTGATTTTGCTGGTCCATTTTTAGGGCATATGTGGTTAATCATTGTAGATGCACACTCAAAATGGCCAGAAGTAGTTAAAATGAACAATATTACCTCCAGCAGTACAATTAAATGTCTACGTAGTATTTTTGCTAGATTTGGTCTACCGGAACAAATGGTGACTGATAATGGTCCACAATGGACATCTGAAGAGTTTAATACTTTTTGTAAGAATAATAATATTAGACACATATGTACTGCACCTTATCACCCAGCCAGCAATGGCTTAGCAGAAAGGGGGGTTCAAACCTTCAAAAGGGCCATGTTAGCATATAAGTTTGATAAAAATTGTTTAGATCATAGTATACAGCATTGGCTATTAGCTTATCGTACAGCACCACATGCCACAACAGGCAAGGCACCATGTGAGTTAATGTTAGGTAGAAAACTCCGTACACGTTTATCTTTAATAAAAAAAGATGTAATTATTCCTCGGCAGTTGATTTGTAAGAAACCTGTAAAGCAATATTTGCCAGGTGATAAAGTACTGATCGCATCATATGATAACTCTCAAAAATGGTTAGATGGTGTTATTGAAAAACCAGTAGGAAATGTTATGTATGATGTGCACACTGACAAAGGCATACTCACCAGGAATGTTACTCAGTGTTTGCCTAACTATAGTGTACCTAATGAAAGTGTATTGGAGCAAGAAAAAGAATCGGAGAAATTAGAAGTAAATAAGCCGTTAATTAGCAAAGAAATACCAAGTAACATTGCTAATTCTCCTATTCTAGTGCAGCCAGAAGTGCGTAGAAGTGCACGTACTCATAAGCCTGTTCAGAGACTTGATTTGTAGTAATTTAAAAATTTAATAAAAATTAGAAGAGAGGAGTGTTGCATAAATTATAGTCTGTGCTTTAGGATTGTCTATGGTTGTGATTATTAGTCTATGGGTTCTCCCAATAAATGTCTCACGTGCAATGTAACACCGAGTTTTATTTAAACAATTAACCCAGCAGCCCTGCACATATCTAGCAAATATGTGACACTTCTGACCTTTTTTAAGTATAATTTGTTTTTTTCAATCAATTTGTTTTTTTTTTTTATTTTGTATTTCTTTATTCTTATCCTGATCTGTTAGAATATCTTCCAGTTTTACAAAGTTCACAACTTTTAATTGTTCATCCGTATTTTCATCCGATTCCAATATTGGATTCCTGCTCAGGCAGTCTGCTTCCAGATTTTGTTTTCCTGGAGCATATTTTATTTTAAATTCATATTGCGATAAATAATATGTCAGATCACCCAGTTCTTCATCAGTTCTAGATTTCAAATTCATGTTATCTAGTGGTTTGTGGTCTGAATAAACTGTAAATGGTTTACCTATCAACCAGTATTGTCAGTATCTCACCGCTTCTTTGATAGCTAAACATTCTAAATATATTGCTTTTTTTTTCTTTTGGGCTAAATTTAGTTTTTTTGAAAAGTAAGCCACTGGTTTTTCTTTTCCATCAGGCTGTGTCTGTTTCAAAATGGCTCCAACGCCTTCTAAAGAAGCATCTGTGTAAATATTAATTGGTAAATCATGATCAAAAATTTCCAGTATTGGTTGAGAGCATAGGAGACTTTTTATTGTCTCAAATGCTTTTTGGCATTCATCTAACCAAACCATTTTTTTATTTTTCCTGAGTAAATTATGCAATGGATCCAGTATTATTGCACTCTTTGGTATGTACTCATGGTAAAAATTAATTTTCCCTAGAAATTGTCTTACATTCTTCTGCGTTTTTGGAACAGGAAAATTCCTTATTGAAATCAGGTTATCTTTCACTGGTTTAATAGAATTATTTTGTATTATATGACCCAGGTATTTTACTGAGTCTGATGCAAATTTACACTTTGTAAATTTTAATCTGAAACCTTCTGTTGTGATTGCTTCCAGCAATAATGTCAGATGTTTTATGTGTTCAGCAAAAGTTTTAGAAAATATTAAAATATCATCTATATAATTAACGGTAAAGTGGGTAAATTTATATTTTCCCAAAATATTACTTAATATCCTCTGGAAAATTGCCGGTGAGGTCTTTAGTCCAAATGGTAGGCAGGTCCATTGAAAATGTCCTTCCTGTGTTACAAATCCCGTCTTTTTCCTGTCTTCAATTCGTAATGGAATAGACCAAAAAGCAGAGTTTATGTCCAGAGTTGTAAAAAAATTGCAATTCCTGGTCTTTATCATCAGGTCTTCAGTTAACGGAAATGGTTGGACTTGAGGTACTACAATTTTATTCAAGTCCCTGAAGTCTATACATAATCTTGATTTTTTTGTTTTCTTCTTTTTTAAATGCCAAAGTAACAGGTGCACCAAATGGACTGTAGGATTCTTCTATCAGTTTATTATCTAGTATTATAATTTTGCTATTTGTTCCTCTATTTCTTTTTTATCTTCTACAGTACATTTGTAAGGCCTTTTGCTACAATATTTGTCTATTAATAAGTCGATTCTTGCTTCATATCTATTAACAGTTCCGACATCGTATTTATTTTTTGCAAAAACTGATCTGTATTTGTTAATCAGTTTATTTATTTCTGATTTTTTATACTCATTTAAATGATTTATTTTTATTTCAAAATCTTCTTCTTTCATATGTTAATTAAAATTTATTTCATATTCTTTTGTAGTGTTATTTTTTTTTTCTTTACTTTTTAATTCCGTATTTGTTCTGTTATTTGTAGAAATTTCTTCCACCTTTTTTGTATTTTCAATATTTTGGGACTGTTTATGAGTTATTTTCAAGTCTTCATTTTGGATTAGTTTGAATGTTTTTATCAAATCTAATCCTATCAAAAAATCATATTTGAAATTTTGTTCATTAATAATGTACCTACACATCAACACTTTTTTCAATTTCAAATATTTTTACTTTTAAATTCGTCAAACCACTTGTTTTTTTAACACCATTAATCGTTACTAAATCTGTTTAATTTTTTTTGTTTTTTCGTTTAAAATAAGTATAAAAATTAAACATGCGGTCAGGGACCCCCGTCAACAACGAAGATCCTCACGCATTTTATTTTAAATTCCGAATGTAATTCGAAATAAAATCTGTATAGTTCATGTATTTTTTTTTTATTTTGTTTATAATTTAAAATAAGGAATTAAATCAAAAATTTAGGTTATAGAACCGGCCATGCACTAGTCTGCTCGGCTGTTATTCTGCTTGAGTCTCATTCTCGATACTCGCACGCACACACACACAGATAAAGAGAAAGAGTAAAAATCGGGATAAAAATCGGAGTGGAGGGGGTAAAAATCTTACGTGATGTTACATTTTCTCTCGAATCATACCTACCGCAAGCCGCGTAAAGGAACTTCGTTCTTATTAAGTGTTATTATGTCCGTTTATAATTTACGTCCCAATTTAGACATCTTGGTTAGGTGTAAATAAAAATACAATATATAATTTGATAATGTTAGGTTCTTTAATTACTACTGGGTAACACCTGAAAACACCATGCTTTCAGACCTGAAGGCCCCTGAATATTTTATTTCAAAACGAAGTCATACTATAGCCTTTTAGTTAAATGAGAAATTTTGGCGGGAACCCGAACAGTAAAATTCAGTTATTCTTTTATTATTGTAAAAAAGAAATATTGCGATATTTGTGGATTAATAGTGATAGTCTATTAAACTTCAAATTGCCTAGTATTCTTATATAATGTTTGTGATAATTAAATGAAAGCGTGAGACTGCATTTCTCGTGTTCTTCCAATGAATTCAACTCTGTCCTCATTATACGAACTATCACTTTTTTGAACTATTCCTACTTCGACGACATTGGGCTATGAAGTGATTTAAACAATTCTGTTTTGATATTTGCTGGGTGTGGACCAATAACTATGCCAGTGTCTAAATTTATTAAATAAAAAAATGGTCAAATGTCATTCGGTTGGTATTGTCAATCAATGTCATTTAACACTCATTTAATTTTACTACTTTCATAACTTCCAACTTTACTTCTTTTCTTTTTGTCGATTTGTAATTACAGAGAAATATACTAGCTGCTCTACAATTTTTGAATTCATTATATTTCAAAATAAATATTTTGATACGCATTAAATTATTTAATTAAACTCAGTACAAGGTAAGTTAATAATCATTCACATGTTCTTTCTACGTTGACATCCTATTATTTTCCTATTATCCTATCCTATTATTCGAAATTTTCATTAAAATTATATCTGTCTTATTTTCAGGTCTTTTAGCGAGCAAAATGGGTGAACGTAAAGGACAAAACCTCTATTATCCCCCCGATTATGACCCTAAAGTCGGGGGGTTGAATAAATTCCTCGGAACTCACGCTTTAAGGGAAAGAGCCAGGAAACTCCACATGGGGATCCTTATCATAAGATTTGAGATGCCCTACAATATATGGTGCGAAGGTTGCAACAACCACATAGGCATGGGAGTGAGATATAACGCTGAGAAGAAGAAAGTGGGCATGTATTACAGTACACCGGTTTATCAGTTTCGTATGAAGTGTCATTTGTGTGATAACCATTTCGAAATCAAAACCGATCCAGGCGTAAGTACTTCTTTATCTAACAGTGGGGATTTTCAAATTGAGATTAGACAAATGCATGTCAGAGCAAGATTAAAGCACCAAGCACAAGATATAAGCACATCAGCTGCTTACCTATAATATAATAATAATAATTAAATTTTTATAATCAACCCTTTTGGAATCCACTGCTGGAGACAAGTCTCCTGCACATGGTCAGGTGCATGAGGAAGATATGACCTTAAAATGCCACTCAGATCAAGCGGGTTGAGTAGTGCACTCTTTTAGAGGTGGTGTAGTTCCTTAGGCCTTGTGGTGCCTGCTTTATTATTCTTTAGTTGCCTTTTACTACACCCCACAAGAAAATATGGGGTGGTGTTATTCCAAAGCTGGCAAAAACCACATTTATAATTCATTTTCAAAATAATTATGTTTTTGTATGTTTCAAAATAATGGCAGGCATTACATTGCATTCTTATAACTTGAAAAAAATTTGACTGTATACATAAAAAGTAAAGGCAGTATTTACTTTTTATACAATAAAAGTAGTACATTGAACCCAAATTAGATTAAACCTGTGCTACATGTATTATCACTCCATCCAAAAACACTTATATTTATTTTTTATTCCTGAGGGATGTATTGCCTTAAAACAACACTGGCCAAATGGGTTGGCAAGTCCTGTCATTTAGATGTGGTGTAGTTCTTCGGTGCTTGTGGCTTTGTGGCTTCCTTAGTCACCTTTTATGACACCACCGGGAACAGATGATGCTATTCTAAAGCTGCAACACCACACAACTCTTCCTTATTCATCCTTATTTTTTAAGGATGCCGTGCCCCACAGTGGATAAAAGGCAGTTTTAATACCTTACTTCGTTACTTACAGAACTTAGACTACGTAATAGTGTCAGGTGCAAGACGGCAAGAGAATAGATGGGATCCAACAGAGAATGGTCAAATTGTTCCCGAAACAAAGGAGACTCAAAAGAGACTATTTGATGATGCCATGTTCAAGCTTGAACATAAGACGGGAGATGAAGATGCAACCAAGCAGGATAAGCCAAGACTTGGAAGACTGGTAGGGAGAAATGAGACGGTTTGGAAGGATGATTATGAAGCTAATTGCTCTTTGAGGAAAAATTTTAGGGTAAATACTTCTAGCGATTGAACTTTTTTTGCACTTTACTGTCAGTTTTGATATCACAAGTTTTGTTTTCTTATACATTTGTCAGTTTTATAAAGGCTTGTATTTAAAAGAGCAGTAAAAAATATTAAAAAGGTAGCAATCATGATCAACAAAACAATTTTTGAATAGCTGAAATAAATGGTTATAAATTACTAAGAATACTGTCGCACTGTTTAGGTTGTCATCAGAGAACCTAATCCACCTTTAATTCTGCTACCATTGATTTGCTGCCCATTCAATATTTCTGCTACTCATTTAATTATTTCTCTTTTATAAATACTGCCCATAACAACTAGATCTTTGAAGAACAACTTAAAGACTAGGTACACTTACCGGCCGAAAGAAATACATATCTACTATGATCAGCTAGCTTTGGTTTTGTAGAGCGTGGCCTCTGTCGTAACGGCACTCGACAAACGCGACGCTCAACAAATTCGAAGCTAGCTGATCATAGTAGATATGTATTTTGTCAGCAATTTGTAGTCAAGGTGGCTGCCTTGTTTAAATACTGGTCGGATTAAGACTAGTTTTTAGTTCATAAATTTTGCAATAATAACTTCTTTTTTTACATATTTTAAATCACACACTGGTATATTGTCAATACCAGGAGATTTTTGGCAACTCAATTTCTAATTGTCACAGGTACTCACTTTTTTATATCTAATGGACATGTTACACTCTGTTACATAATCTATCCTGTTAAGAAAACTATGTTTGCATTTATGTTTATTTCTTCTGTAAAAGTTTTAGAAAATTTGTTACTAATGTTTAACAAGGTATCCCTTTGACTCTTACTTTTTCTTACTCAATTATTTATGCAGACCCATTATGTATGTAAATATATCCCCATTACACTTAGCTAACTGCTCTTGTCTGTATTTATTTTAGGCAGCATTTATCACTTCCTTTACTCTATTACTAAACTCAGTATAAGTACCTACTCCAAATGTTGCGATATATCATTAGGCTTCGATTTCCACATTCTATATAGGTAATTACATCAACTAACCATTAAGGTTTTGTATCTAGTAATCCATGGTTGAGTTATTTTTCTCTTAATAATTGTGTGCTCAACTTTACAACTGTTGGTGGTTGTTATTTATTTTTTTATTTTATACTTACAGAAAAGAAGAAGGGAATTAGAAGAGGCATCAGTAAATGATAGTTTGCTTCTAGCTAAGTCATCTCTAGACATCAACCTGTTACCAGAATCTGTGGAGGACAGAAACATGGCTTCTCTCCTCTCCCTTAGACCTTCAAAAAGCATAGAAGAAAAACAAAATCACACTAGAAGTCGCATCCTAAACAGTCCAGCTTTGCCAAGCTCTAGTCGTTTAATAACTAGTTTCGGAGGCCTTAAACGAGAAGAGATTTTGAGTAAAAATGCTCCTCTAACCAGAAATGGCTTAGGTATTACAGTGAAAAAAATAAGAATTGAAAACATTGATAAAATAGAAAGTGAAGCGAAAGATAATGATAATATTGTAGTAAAAGGCAATGTAGACGACAATCTTACAAAAGAGAATGATGAAAATAAAGTTGCGTATAAATCTTTTAAAACTAAGGAATTAGATGAAAAGAATGTCGAAAATTGTAGTTTTGAAGATAATAGAAATATAGACAAAAAACATTTAAAAGACAATACTAAAAGTTTTTCTTTGGTCGGTGATTATAGTTCTAGCGGAGAGAGTTCAGATTAAATTAATGTTTTGTGGAAGAAATACAAGGCAAATGTTGCTTATTAAGGTTATCTGGAAGAGATCGCCTTAGCGATAAGGTCGCCTATTGTATTCTGTCATTTATTATTTGTGCACATGTAATAACTATTTGTTTTTGCAATAAAGAGTATTTATTTATATAAAGGCAAATGAAATACCTACTGAATAAATGACTTGATACTTTATATTTTAAATTAGTATGAAACTGAAATAAATTATATTTATTTATATAAGTATCAAGATGTTTATGGTATTGTTTAAATGCAATGTACCATTTGAAAGAATGTTATCATGTAAAAGAAATCATTAAAGATTTAATGAAAAGAAGTTTTACTACGAAACTATGTTCTGATTACTAGTATTGAGAATTGAGTAAATTTTTGGCAAAATATGGCAAATATATCTTACGTCACAACCAAATATATGGCCTATAGGTATCGTCACGCAAAAAGAGCGCTGGACGTCTGTGGATGGGATGAGTCCGCGCATCGGTACAGTTGCGCACGAAATTACTTACTGATTTATATTATATTTCAGTACTTTAGAGGTTTGTTTGAAACTAGATAAAATAAGGTTAGTAATATATTTTTTTTTAATATGATTTATGCCTTTTGTTTTAACCAGGAGTTCGATGAACTGTGAGAAATTGAGAATCTCTTGCATCTTTTACAATTCATCTCACAGTGACCTCACAAGTATGCGTTATCGCTGCGGTCCGTTTCATACATTATTTTAAATTAATTACAGCGCCATTATCAGCCTCTCTTTTCATAAAACAATATACGTTGTAAAGTATTTTTCTTTCTTCCTATGAAAAACCATCTTGCAATATTCGTAATTAACAAAAACATTGGGAGCGAACGAAACGTCCACTCAACGCGGCAAGCAAAGGTCGACTGACGAACCAATAGCGCGACGGCACTGATGTGACGCGTAATCCCCCTGGGTCCTCACCTCGTACCACAAAACAGATCGATAAATCGTTTACGCGTTAGCGCTCTTTTTACGTGAAACGATGTATGCAACTGGTATGTTTAATAAATTTATTTATTATAAAAACATGTTATGCAAAATAATACAACAGTCTTGCGAATTATATGTTTTTATTCAATATTTCCTTTTAGAAAACATTTAATAGTACATAAGTTTCTGATTAATATGTTTATTTATATTTTCTCTTTACCAATAAAAAGATCTTTTATACTGTTCACATCTTCACATTGTGGAAGGTTTGAAAAAATATAATAAAAAATTTCACAATTTTTATTAGTAGGATGTATTTCAATGTAAACATTAAATGAGTAGTCCACTTGTAAACACCGCTATTTTTACCAGATAAGTTTAAAATTTCAATCATTGATAAAAAGGCGCTAGAGAAATGAACTATGTTTATTTATTTCCCGAACTTGTAACCGTAGACTACCTTTCCAATGATATTTTATTTCTTTAACACCCATAGATTCAATACAATATTTTCCATTTTGGACGTGGATTAAGTGGACTACTCAATATCCTTGTAAGGACAGAACGTATTCAGTCTGCTACTGCAAATTTATCCACAAACAAATCACATTGAACTAAATAAAGCACTGGCCAACAGAGCGTTTGTCCGAATACAAACCTTTTTCCCGTTCGTATGTAGTGACTTTAAAGTTCATATTCATTACTCTACTTGAATGAATAAGTTTGTTTTTCAACGTTATACTTGCCGTTGACGCTATCTAACCGCCTATTGAATAAGCTGCAAGCGCGTGTGTATTTGTACGAAAGCTCGATTGACCAGTACTATACCAATACTAAAAGTAAAAACATGCAGCGCTTGACAGTTCTCGTATATTTTGAAGGCAGCAAAAACGTCATCTAGCCGGTATTTGCTGCTAATTATCCGTTTATCGTTAGAAATACCAACAGAATTAAAATTGTCCGATTTTTTCCTTTTTTGTATTGATTTTTTTTTGTCTTTTTGTTTAGCAAGGGCTGTGGAAAGAGCATTTTACAGTATCAAACTAAACATTAATTCCTATCTCTTGTAAATACTTGATGAAACAAAATAACCAAAATGCAGCTTATCAATTCAATAGCATTCATTGAAATACAGTAAAGGTATTATTGTTCCAGAAATCCCCACCGAATTATGAAGAACTCGGCGTTCAATGGATCTATAATTTAAACATAAAACATGGCAATTTTGCCAATGAACTGTTTGTGACATTAATTCCACTAACAGCAAAACATTTCAAATAATCAACAACAAGCTTACAATAATACACATATACCTAGACATCAATAATACATACAGTAAATATAAATGCTTCCGTTATGAAAATACTTTTAACGTTTTAAATTAAGTATAATATTTATGAGGCAATGTTACCAATTGCACAAAATTTTAATTCGTGTATATTGTATCAGCGGTTTTAATCTCATTTCAATAATCCCAAGAGATTTTTAAACCCATCATTACCTATATAAGCGCCTTGAACCTACAATACCATCAATTCATTTTTATACTTATGTTGAATGACATTTAAACTATCATTTATTGTTTATCTACACATGACTAGATAATGAGATCATAATTTGTGCTAAAACAAACATTTTAGTTAATGATATTTTGTGTCTAATGAATAAACATACAATAAAAGACATGGCGCCAAATAAATTATTCGAAAGGACTTAAAATAATATAAAATTTAATAATATTTTAATGCAGAAAGCTCAAAAAATTAAAAGGATTATAATTATTGTCTTAGAACGAATGTCAATTGATATGTGCCGCCATTTTGTTTTAACATTTGAAACACAAGATAGATGACGCTCGTGATTAATGGCGCGAAACTGGTGTTTTTTTTTTTGTTAATGCATTTGTTACGATGTCACATATATCTTTATATGATATTTTTGCTTATTTTTCAGTTTTTATTTTCCTTTCTTCAAAGGCTGTTCGATGTGTACAGATCTATCGCTCTAAGGCGGCACCGTTTGAATTTGTGCGTGCACAAGGATATTGTATACAGCGCTGGCTCGAACTGGTTTATTCCAGACTAGCGTACGCGGCAACACGCCGCCGCGCGCCGCGCGCCGCGCCTCGTTGGTCTCCTTGTAATAGCGTTTGCAAACACACGAGTGTTTTAATAAGTTTTTTCTGTGTTTTAATATTTTATTGCTGTTTTAAAAATTATATTTTATTTTGTGTTTAAAAAAACTCATGATCATGGCTTTACGCAGTAAAATTGGCTGTGGAAAACCGCTTACTAGTCAAACAAAGCAGGTGTTATAATTATAGGAATGTTTATAATTATTTTGAAAACGAAATTAGTAAAAATAAGTCATCAATAAAAACTGCAACTGAATTGGTTTCTTTGTCCAGTGGAATATCGATCCGATCTATACAGCGCATAATGGCAGAAAGAAAAGGCAATGTAAGTGAAGAAATTAAATTTAAATCGCCTAAAAAGAAAAGGAATCGCCAAAGTCCGAAAGATATTGACCATTTTGGCAAACAAGTAGTTAGGAGAGTTATATGTTAATTTTTCCTTTGAAACTTTTAAAAAATACACGAAAAAATAGAAGATATCAATTAATTATTCAGCTGGAATTACTACATTACGCAAGCATTCTTTATTGGGTTTTAAGTGGAAAAAAACGGCAAAAAAATAAAAAAATCTCATGGAACGAAACAACATTCGTTATTTAAGAATTAATAACTACCTATTAAAATATCCGATTACCAATCACAAAATCGTCCCATTGCTTATATCGACAAAACTTATACTTATGCTTCACATACGTCATTAAAATCTTGGTCGGATGGAAGTACTGCTGGTATGAAACAACTAGTTTCAAAGGGAAATCGATTAATTATAGTCCATGGCGGAAGTGTTGATGGTTTTATTCAAAACGCATTGATGTTTAAGGCGTATTAGAAATCATGAGATTATCATGACCAGATGAATTTTTCCAACTACGAAAAATGGTTGAACATCCAATTAATACCTAATTTAAAACCCAATTCTGTCATTATAGTAGATAAATAATGCGCTATATCATAATAAAAATAGCAATCCTGTACCTTCATCAAACTCGTTAAAGCATGTAATGATAGATCCGCTCATTCAACATGATATTCCACATTTACCTGCAGTGCTAAAACCTCCAATTATATAAACTAATTCGTGTTAATTAAATAAAGTTTACGGAATATCCAATTGATGTTCTAAGAGAACATGGACATACTGTTCTCAACCCCATTGCAAATATATGGGCTATAATTAAAGGATACGTGGTCAAAAAAATTTTTCATTAAATAAGGACAGCATAATGACTATGGCTAAAGAAAAAAAATAGATGAAATTACAGTAGAATAATGGAAAAATGTTTGCAATAATGCAAGAGAACAGGAAGACAAAATTAAATGTCAAGGAAAATAATTATGATGGCATATCTGAAAACTTTATAATAAATACTTCATCAAATAATAAAACTGATGTATATAAAATATATGTCATGTATTATATAAATGAAAAATTGCTAAAACATTTATTTTATTATTATTATTTTTTTTGTATTGCTTACTGTTCACCACTACACACAACCGATGCCGCCTTAGAGCGATAGTACTATACCTAAGTCTTTCAGTAGATTATTTCAACGTATTTCACGATATATTATCTCATGCACCCCTCCGAGGAAGGGAAGATCCAATTTTTATTAGATCACAAGTTTAGCTTTATATTTCATTGTTTTACTATCTAAATACATAAAATTATAAACTTGTCTGTCAAATTAATCTAGGTTTATTCGTATGTTTGTAAAAAAAATGAAATTAATGGAAGTATCTATGATGCCGCACATTTGTTTCCCCTATCTTCCCAATCTAGTCACAATGTCATGTTAGGCTTTTAAACCTTAGGATTATGGTTGCATTTTCATCGAAATCCTTTCTTAAACTACATATAGTGTATCTAGATCCATAATAACGATACTGTCTCGTGCACATGTGGGTAGAGCGCGTCGTCAAGCAGACACCGAACGTCATTCTCGCAAGAGCCGCCGGCGAGTGCGGACGTGCGCTCGCATCACGTGTGCGAGCAACGGATGGTAACACTACACTATCCATTCTCAACAAACTTTAAATAGTTGATTTAGAAAATTGTGCGTCTTTTTATATAGCTGTTACTTACCAGGTTTTATCATCATCTCTATAGTTTAATACCATATAAGTTGACCTTTATACGGTATACGATAGGCCATCACTAGTATATTGTAATAATAAACGTACCTTAGATTTATAGAAACAAGGAAAAATAACCTAAATCCTTCTTCCCTTATTGAGTAAATTATTTTCTTAGTATTTGTTATAGATTAATTACACATTCAGATTTCCTGTGTGATAGGTATAAAGACCCATTAGATTGTTCTAATGTACCACCCAAACAAGTAACGATGTCTAAACAAATGATCCAACCAACGAAGTTAATCAGCTGTCAGTAATACCAGTGTTCTATCCTAGAACTGACAATGTAATGAATAACTCATTTAGAACTTTTCACTTGATTTTCTAATGCAGTAGAGAACTTTTTGACACTTTTTTTGGCACTCCTCGTAATATTCCCTTGTTTCTATAAATTCGATTTAAACGCTACGTCAAGTCAAGCGAACAAAGTCGAGACGCGAGTTATTACAAAGGCAGTTAATATAGACATATTAGTCAAGGTCAAATTTGACATGGCACAAAAATCTCTTAAGCTGTGGACCAAAACGAGCTCATCACGCCGTTAATTAGCTTCCTAAAAGAATTTTCAAAATGTATCTAGTTTTTGAGTTAATTTTTTACATAAAAAAACTTTTTTACATAAGATTTTTCACACAGCTTCTCTTTATCCGTAAATGTATACACGCTGAAATTTTAATGGTTTTAGAACCGTGAACCCTGCCTTATTGAGTATTAGTGGTATTAATACATAAGGTCAAATCTATATATATATATATATATATATATAATAAATTCGTATCAGAGCCATCTGTACATGAAATATTTTTTGAAAAAAAAAAAATCGTTTCAATGTACACTACGAACGATACAGAACTCAAAACAGTCACTTAGAATTTTTGTCTGATGTCTGAACGCATAAACTACTGGATGGATTTTAATGGAACTTGGCATCGGCATATCTTATATGCCGGATTAAAGGGTATTTTATCCAGATGAGAGTTCGTACGGGAATCACAAGTTCACGCGAACGAAGTCGCGGGCACCGCTAATTGAAAATGTACTAAAATTAAAAAATACAGTACGTGAGAACTCGTAGTAACTCGCCGACCTCCGACCCGTGGGATACTACGTGTTCTAGTTCACTAAACCAATAAATAATATTTTTTTTTATCCAAATTTATTTTTACCTTATATATCTTACTTGACCTTACATATTCATAATACTTAATAGAATAATTACGTCACGGCCCTAAAACCATAAAAAAATGTAAAAATTCTCAATGTTACAAACGTCAATTTCGCCCCTACCATGACGTAGCGTCTAATTTTAGATGCTAAACGAACTATGAGGTTTTATCGTGGCTCTATTGCAAAGGTTTATTAATTCTACTACTGTGATTCCTTTTCACTGTTCGATCGGGTGTTTCCTTTTTACTGTTCGATCGGGCACCGTTTATCTTCTAAAGCGAGTATGAGCGCGCACTCGATCTTCGATTGTAACCACGCCAGAATTTCTCGATCTGGTACTTCTATTACCTTTTCATCCGTTGAAAAGTAATTTACTAGTTCATCCTGGAACAAACAATATTATTATCTATGCATATACATATAATAAAATTGTAACAAATCCGTGTCTGTACATGAAATACATCTCGCGTCTGCGAGATACGTGTTCAGAATTAGTAAAATCGATCTAGTAGTCTTATTAGATGGATTTTAATGTAACTTTACTAGCATATTTATAGTTTCTGTAGCAGGTTAACATTTAAGGTATTTTTATCCAGATTCATTATAGCGCTCGCACGGGTATTATAGCATCACGCGAACATACTCACGCGCATTGCTAATTTGCCATATAAGGAAAATTTTACAGTCCACTTGATGCTATGTGGATACTGTGTGACGATACGTCAATTATTTTCAGACAGTCCACTTGACGCTAAATGGATGCTGTGTGACGATACTTCAATTATTTTCAGACAGTCCACTTGACGCTAAGTGGATACTGTGTGACGATACGTCAATTCTTTTCAGACAGACCACTTGACGCTAAGTAGATGCTGTGTGACGATACGTCAATTATTTGCAGACAGTCAACTTGACGCTAAGTGGATGCTGTGTGACGATACGTCAATTATTTTCAGACAGACCACTTGACGCTAAGTGGATGCTGTGTGACGATACGTCAATTATTTTCAATTATTAAAATTGATTTAACCACCTTAAAGTAAACATTTAGAATAAAAAATATAAATTGTGTTCAAAATGAACTACCCACTCTATATATACACAAAAGTTTCATTAGTGAAATACGGGTAGGTACAGAAATTTAGTTACATTTTTGTTACATAGTAGTCAGATTTTTTATTGATTTTTAACATCTTCATTTGAACTAAAACTAAATGAAAGCCTTGAATGTTAATCGTGTATCTTATTCCAACCCAATATATCCAAAATGTAGAGACATGGCGTCCTGAGATAACTGACACAGTCTTAAAATAAACGGTGAGTTGATAATTGTTTACATTTCCGTAATTTGATTCATCGAGACTGCAAGGATTCTGCAAGGTCTGCGGCGCATCCGCATACCTCCTGGTGTTGCAGGTGTCCATGGGAGGCGGTAACCACTTACGGTCACGTGGGATCGCTTGCTTGTCCGCCTACTCTGCTATAAAAAAAGTTTTCCCTACATATAAAGCTAAATGTTGAGATATTTCATTGATCTGGTCTTGTTTTCGGCAACAGTTGTCGCCCTAATATGGTAATACGTACATAAATGTCAGTGAGGATTTTTTAAAGATTCGGCTTACCAATCTATTGTTGATATCATGCTTTATTGTATATTGTTAAGCTGTTTCTCCAATAAATAAATTGTATGGGAACGTACTATATTTACCTGTTTGATGTTCAGTATGAGCTTGTCCCCCAGCACGCTGGGCACGCCGATCAAATCGTCTAATTTGACCACCCACTCGATGTGCCACGAGTTGTTTGTGCCGCCAGACCGCACCATGAATATGTGCCTAAAATATATTTTATAAAAAAGATGGCAGATCAGGTCGTCCAAACAGGAATAATATGACCGGCTTTAATCAGAATCACATTCCAATCCACATTTGAGCCCCCCCCCCCCCCCGTTTCCAGTCAATCCACGTTGCAATCCAACAGCCGCTGGGCGTGAAATGTACTGCATTTCCACTTTACCTTACCTATTCACTGTCACTATTACATAATAAAGAGTTTTATCTATCTGTTTCTCTATTCATATCCAATGGACATGAGCCAATTCTTTTAGCACCCTGATTTTTGTGTACTTTTATATAGAGTAGACCAATATACATTGAACCACAAAGTGCTAGGTGTTATGAAGATGATAATCACAGAGTTTTAACATTTTAAACTCTTCTTCTTTTCAGCCCTTGGACGTCCACTGCTGGACATAGGCCTCCCCCATTGTCCGCCATTTAGACCTATCGGCAGCGACCTGCATCCAGCGGGTGCCCGCAACCTTTATGAGGTCGTCTGTCCATCTAGCAGATGGACGTCCTCGGCTTCGTCCGCCGGTACGTGGTCTCCATTCGAGAACCCTTCTGCCCCATCGGCCATCGGTTCTTAAACTCTTAATTTATTAAAAATAGTGTGACGTCACAGTAACGGCTGCATCGATAGACTTGTCAATAGTCTTCATGTACTTACTCTACAACCATACATGTATAAATTTTTGGCATTATTAGTGAAACAAGTGAAAAAATAAAAAATAATGAATCATTAAAAAATTCGCCCCATGTCCATTTACGGAAGTGTACTACTTACTGCGTGGATATAAGAAGGGTACAGTTGGATTGCGCAGTTAGATGCGCGTGCGCAATATATGCGTCGGTGTCAGCATAGTGCCCTCTGCCCAGCAAAGCCAACAGCTGAACACCCAGGGCCGCGTGCGGGGAATATGGCCGGATACCCTGCAAAAAGCATATATATGGTTCAAATTTGGTCCAATCTGACTGACCCATCCTTTATGGCGACAGTATCCATTACGACCAAGTATTTTTTATAATAAAATGCCTGCTTAAATCTTGATGTGGACTGTATAATTAAAATTTATACAATTTTAATCTTAATATAATTTAAATTTAGGTATACTGGGATTTAAATTGGTTCTAACTCTAAGGCCTGTGACAGTGAGATCGTCGACAATTCGAACGGTGCATCAGTAGAGGAAGCCAAATCTGTCCAATTAACATTTTGATGCGCCGTCGGACCAAAGATATGAGCAATAGTCTATATGGGATCTAACCCGAGTTTTGACCATAATCTACAACTATTTTATTTTTCAATATTCTATTTTATTTTTTTAAGCTTTTTTAAAGGATATTTATAAAGGTAAAGGCTCTTAAAGGCTTTCCTTTAAGAGGGGGAGGGTGCACACTGCAATCCCACAGTCCTAGTCGTAGTTGGATTGCACCATACTGGCCAAATTACGCCACACTCACAGAAAAGTATAATGCAATAAACTCCTCCCAAAATACTTTCGTCTCCCTATCCCACCCCATCTGCCTCCAACCGGACTGGGAAGTGTAATGACGAGGAAAAGAGGAAATTTTCTCGTCTAAATTCAAATCTCCAAAAGTAGGCAACGCACCCGGGGGCGTGCCAACGTTTATATACCTACAAACGTTGGCTGTTGTCAACGTATTATTGTATGTTGCACGGCGAAAGCATACACTTACCACCAGATGAACTGTAAGTTTGTCTGCCGCCTCCTTATAAAAAAAACCCCTATAACAATCACCTCAGCGGCGGGACAGTGTCTCGGCAGCCTCCGTCTTGCCACCAGCCTACCGCCGCTGCGCTCCACGCACGCTTTGAGCGCCGCTTCTGCGCTGTTCACTGCCAGCTGACGTGTTAACGCCGCCCTTGACGCTTCGCGACATACGTCTGATTGTATGGATACACAAATAAATCACAATATTACATTTGTTATAGTAAATACCATAGGTACTCTACGAGTAAATAAGTGTAAATAGTTCTGGTTTAAAATTATCGGCAGGCGATACTGGCGACTTTTGACTTTCAATTGATCTTTTTGTAATAGTGGGTCAAGCCTTGATTGCTCAAAAAAACGTACATCTTCTCAGCCCTTGGACGTCCACTGCTGGACATAGGCCTCCCCCATTGTCCGCCATTTAGACCTATCGGCAGCGACCTGCATCCAGCGGGTGCCCGCAACCTTTATGAGGTCGTCTGTCCATCTAGCAGATGGACGTCCTCGGCTTCGTCCGCCGGTACGTGGTCTCCATTCGAGAACCCGTCTGCCCCATCGGCCATCGGTTCTTCGAGCTATGTGCCCTGCCCACTGCCACTTCAGCTTGCTAACCCGAGAGGCTATGTCGGTGACTTTAGTTCGTCTACGGATCTCCTCATTCCTGATTCGATCACGTAGAGAAACCCCGAGCATAGCCCTCTCCATAGCTCGCTGTGCGACAGTGAGCTTATTTATGAGGCCCATAGTCAGAGACCACGTCTCGGTGCCGTAGGTCATCACTGGCAACACACACTGGTCGAAGACCTTCGTCTTCAAGCACTGAGGTATTTTGGACGAGAAGACGCTGCGTAGCTTCCCGAACGCTGCCCAGCCGAGTTGGATTCGTCGATTGACCTCTTTCTCGAAGTTGGACCTACCTAGTTGGACCGTTTGGCCTAGGTAGACGTACTCGTCAACAACTTCGAGAATCGAGCTCCCGACTGAAACTGGGGTGGGCACGACATGGACATTCGACATGATTTTCGTCTTGTCCATGTTCATTTTAAGGCCCACCTGTTGGGAAACTCGATTGAGGTCTCCGAGCATTGTGCTAAGATCCTCCAGCGATTCTGCCATGACCACGATATCGTCGGCAAATCGAAGGTGAGTGATGCATTCGCCATCAACGTTGATGCCGAGTCCTTTCCATTCCAGGAGCTTGAAAGCGTCTTCCATCGCATTGGTGAAGAGCTTCGGAGAGATGACATCTCCTTATCTCACACCCCTCTGCAATGGAATCGGCTCCGTGCTCCCTTCCTGTACTCGGACTGACATGGTGGCGTTGTTATACAAACACTTCGATATACCGATAGTCAATATGGCACCGCTGGAGGGACTGTAGCACTGCCCAAGTCTCGATCGAATCAAAGGCTTTCTCATAGTCCACAAACGCTAAGCATAATGGCAAGTTATACTCCTCGGTCTTCTGTATAACTTGCCGCAGCGTATGGATGTGGTCTATGGTACTATAGCCTTTTCGGAAACCGGCTTGTTCGGGAGGCTGGAAGTCATCAAACCTGCGCTCGAGACGATTTGTGACAACCCTCGAAAACAGCTTATAAACATGGCTCAGAAGCGAGATGGGCCTATAGTTCTTCAACAAGGTCTTGTCGCCTTTCTTGAAGAAGAGCACCACCACGCTTCTGTTCCATGCCTCCGGCGTAATACCTTCGAGCAAGACGGAATTAAAGAGCTTCTGAAGGACTTTCAGTACCGGTGTTCCACCCGCTTTCAGAAGCTCTGAAGTGATTCCGTCTTCACCCGGCGCCTTGTTGTTTCTAAGCTGTTTGAGGGCCATCCTAATCTCGTACAGGCTGATGTCCGGGATGTCTTCGGTATAGTGTCGGGTCAACTTGGCTCTTGGGTCTTTGGCCAAGTTGCCAACAGGTTTAGCGACCGAGGTATACAACTGTCCATAGAACTTCTCGATCTCCCTCAGTACCTCTTGTTTGTCGGAAGTGACACTGCCGTCCTCCCTCTTCAGCTTCGTCAACTGGCTCTGCCCAATAGATAAGTCTCTTGCGAACACTTTGGAGCCTTTATTCCGCTCTATCGTCTCCTTAATACGATTAGTATTAAAGAGACGGATGTCGTGTCGCAAGAACTGGTGAATCCGTCTATTGAGCTGCCGATATGCTTCCGCGTGATCAGGAGTCTGCAGTGCCATCGAACGTCGTTCCGCCAAGAGGTCGAGGGTGTGGTCGGTGAGCTTTTGGGGTCCATCTCTTCGACGATGTCGGAAGAATTTAGACCCCACCGTATGGACAGTTTCTACCAACCTGTTGTTGATATCGTCCACTGCAACGCAATCCTCTAGGCAATCGAAGCGATTTGACAATTCAAGCTGAAAGCTTTCGGGGTTTTGTATGTGGGCAGCAGTAGGTCGGAGCGTAGACTTCATCAGGCGGGACCTTTCCAACTTGACGTTTATATTCAATGTGCCTCTAACCATTCGGTGATCACTACCGGTTTTCACCCTGTGGATCACGGAGACATCATTGAATATTTGTCTCTTTGTGGTCATAATGAAGTCTATCTCATTTTTAACGGAACCGTCGGGGCTCATCCAGGTCCACTTCCTATGAGGCGGCTTCTTGAAGAAAGAGTTCATCATAAAGAGTCCCTCTTTCTCAAGAAAGTCGGCCAGCCTCTGGCCCCTCTGGTTCCGGTGCCCACATCCAAATTGCCCCACTCTCAACTCATCGTCGCCTCTTTTGCCCAGTTTCGCGTTGAAATCCCCCATAACAATATTGTAGTGTGTTTTCGAAGCATGTATGGCTCTACTAATGTCCTCATACATTGCTTCCACTTCGTTATCCGGGTGTGCCGAGGTCGGTGCGTAGACCTGTATGACCTTCAACGAATATCTCTTGGATATTCTGAGTATAAGGTACGCGACCCTGCTCGACACACTCGTGATGGCTACAACATTATTTACGAGGGACTTGTGGACGATAAACCCGACACCACCTTGGGACTGCTGGTCGCCCTCCCGGTAAGAGAACAAGTTGCCGGACTTCAGGGTTATCGTGTCCTCCCCCTCTCTTCGGATTTCTGATAACCCCAATATATCCCAGTGCAACTTGCCTATCTCCTCTTCCAGCTCAGCGATCTTCTCGTCTGTCCTCAAAGTGCGCGTGTTGTAAGTCACCAGTGACAACCTACGTCGGTAATCCGTTTTGAAAGCCCTGGTCGTTCGACGGTGGAATCCCGCCCGGAGATTCTTAGCACCCCTGGCTCCAGCGCTCGACCAGCGCCCGTCGTCCACGCCGGTGTTGCGACTGGAGCCGCCGGGAAATGGGGCCGTTTTACTTTTTCTGCCATAGGGGGGGGGGGGGGGGGTGGACCGTAACCCGCCGCGCTGGTCCAGTGCGTGGTGGCGGGTCGCCAGAGCCTCGTTCGTTGGTCGGCAGGGTGCACCACGAGCCGGTGAGGTTGGCTTGGGTCCCAGAGATGTAGGTTGGGACCCCTTACACCCTTACTTAAAAAAACGTACATAATTAAAATAATTACTTCTATTTCATTCCAAATACATTTCATTCGGCTTCGTAATTAGTAGAATAAAATTAATGATAACCTTTATTTCGGACCAATGTCCATACAGAGGTTAGTAAGCACAAAAAACACCTTATACCTAGTAAAACATAAATAAACAAAAATACTGAGTCCTCAAAAACCTGAAGCATCTATCTATTTAGCCAGATGCACGTTAACCCATTTCCTCAGGAAAGGGGACTCCCATCTATCAAGATCGTGTAGGACAATTAAACCTGACATTATTCTTAGTTAACCATCAGCCCCTACTCAAACCACTAGATAACATTGTTTTTGCTGCTTCCCGAAACATATGAGAACTGTCAAGAATTTATTCGTAGAGTAACTATTGTATTAATAATAAGTTACTAATACCTAATAATAACATTTAAGTTAAATTTGCGTTTTCTCAAATCATATTACATCTCTAAAATTCGTACATGTTACGTTATTTAAATAATAATTATAAAACTATGTACTTTACAATTAAATTTTCATCAGTTATTTCTATCTATTTAATCATATTAGTATACTGAAGAGAATACACCATGCCATGCCCATTTTCAATTAATGTATCTGCTTAGTTCTAATGATTAAAAATATAGCCTCAAAACATGCTATGCATGCACTTAATGACAAATGCCTAAGGCCGAATAAATAAACGTTTCTGAGTCGCTTCTTTGCTAAATATAAGCGACTGGTTTAACATTAGGCTCAGGGTAAAGTATGAAGGCCGGTTTAGACGTGTTAAATTGATAAATGTTTAACTAAATTTTATGTTAAAAATCTATGTGTAAACCTTTCTAGCAATATTTATAGACGTGCTAATTAAGTACGTCGTACTGTACTGTTAGCAACTTACTATGTCTAAACAGTCCTTTAGAAGAACTCTGACTAGAATATCATCGGATCTGAACACCACTCATACGTGTCACCATCACAAATGTTAGAGGTGTACATATAACGCGAAAAACCGTAGGGCCATTTAACCTATGCGTGTCTAAATCAGAATGTAAAGAAGCGGCACATTATAGCGAGGCTTTTGGTGTCCTGCCGAGCGCTGCGTGGGCAGGTTACACCTCGGACCGTCTCGACAAAAATGGAACACCGCAAGTATAAACATTTTGATACCGACGAAATAGTCACGCTTTACGTTTTTCTGTGCAGTATAATATTGGGATATAAAATTATATGAAAAGTATAAAATTGTACAGTATATTGTGGCACGGCCTCGGCTCCACCAGAAAGTCATGAGTCGTACGTAGCTCACCTTGCAACACATGCTTAGTTGGTGCCGATTGGCACAACAATTAATTTTCTTTTTTTTTTAATTGCATTTCATTTAATTTCATATGTTGATGTGAATAAAATAATTTTCTCTCTTTCTTTCTAATATCGTGTGTAATAAATAAATAAACTAATTATCAACGCTTTCCACAATCACTCGATCTTCCTCGTACTCATTGCCCCTGAGTGTATTACATTTTTTTTATATTTTTTATATTCGGAATATTTTTAAGAAAGAATATAAGTCTCATAGAGAAAAAGTAAATATAAGTCAAAAGAGAAAATGTATCCATGCACTAAGATACTCACGTCTCACAACAACATAGTCCTCATCTATCCACAGACATAATGAAACGAGAAACAATGCACATGAGTTCAATAACATGAGATAAAACATTTCTAACTACTGTCGCGGTGAAAAGTGTTCATCACTCTGAAAATGAGATCCGGAAACATTGTATTTTACAATTCAATGCAGCAATAAAGAACATATCTTTCGCTTTTTACACCTTGGCTGTTAATTATATTATTTACTGTACCGCAAGTGTATATTTACATGCGATCACTCGCATAATGAACAATTTCAGTTAACGCAAAACGACCAATAGATATAAATAAACCTGTTAGATATAAATATATAAATAAACGTAAACTGATTACAGTACGACACAACTCAGAAATGCCATCGGCTAAGCTCGTCAAACCGAACTTTAGCGAACGTAATGTGTAATCAACGTACTCGTATGACCCACGTGCGATCGTCTTACGCGCTAGAGGCGACAACGGCTATGACGGGAAACAAGTCGATTCCCATTGGTCGAGCGAATAAGTAAATCGTTGGAACCTCGCGACTTGCGTCGTACTGTACTATTAGTTTAAAGCCGATTTAATACTCGACTGCAAACAAAATAGTATTTTAGGCGAGTAAATTCAAATTTGAATAAATCAAATTTTGTATAATCAATAACAATATTTCCTTCAAAATGAGATGTCATTTTTAATTTGTTGCAAAAATCGTTAAATAATCTATTCATATAACAAAACCGTAACAGAGCCGTGTCTGTACATGAAATAATTTTAAAAAAAGGCATTTCTGTGTTACAGTACCCAAAACAACATTTTTTGGAATTCTTGTCTGTCTGTCTGTGACGCATGTCACGCAAAAACTACGGGACAGATTTTAATGAAACTTAGCGTAGCAACTTACGAGTAAATGCTGGGTTAACATTTAGAGTAGGTACCTTTCATACAGATACATTATGAAGTTCACACGGGAATGACAAGTTCGCGGGAACAAAGTAGCTGGCACCGCTAGTCAATACTATGCTTTTAAAAAAAAACATTTCTATAGTCGGGGAGCTAGAAGCTAGGGAGAGCGGGATCAGTCCTCGGCGTTTTTACTGCTTTAAACACGTAATAAAGTTTCTACAAACACTTTTCACCCTGATTATTATCAAACATTATTTTAAAACTAGCAAATCTAGCAATTGGTGTCAGACGAACGCACAAAATTCATGCTTTAGTAAATCAGCTACGTAATTTTAGGTACCTATATTAAATAATAATTTATACGATTAAAACTTATAGTAATTTTAGTAATAAGCGAAATAAATATTATAGAGTTAAAGAATAAAAAAAATAAAGTTAATAAAATGTCACAGGATGGTTTATTTGTCAATACAAACACAGTCAAGATGGTAAAAAGAGACGAGTAGGTTATCAGTGTAGAAACGCTATTGTGCGTGCTGTATTCGTTCCCACAATTACACAGAATTAATGAATTGAGTGACGCAGCGTAACGTGAAATCATATGAAATTAAATGTCACTGGATTATAACGTCGCGAGTTGAAAAACATGTCTATCTCGCTCAAGCGTTGAACAAAAAAAAATATCGACGTAGTGTCGATATTTTTTTTTGGTTGTGTCGATATGTTACCATGGGTCTAATTCAAGAACACGAGTTAATACACTTACCACAGCAAGATTATAATTCAAGCAGCTACGAAGATAACTCACTCATCTTTATTTACTATGACTAACATTATCAAAAATGTATTATAGTAGGTATAAAACATTAAGTTAACATAAATATTGGGTGCTAGTCAAAACACTACAAGGTGCAGCCATGCTCTGTTTACGGCTTACCAAACGTAGGTCTGGCTATAAGGCCGGCGAGAGCCAGAGCCACGCTCGCCGGGTTGTTGGTACTCGCTTCTATAACCGACTCGGGTAAGTCATTGCTGAGTTCTTCGTCACCACCTTGGGATGTGGTTACATATTAAAATATTGAATAATGATTTTGCATTTTTACATGAATAAACTTAGATAGATTGAATTGCAGCACATTAACATATGTTTTCCTAAATTGACCCATTGTCTTGTTTTCTTGCAGGCTAAAGCCCCCCGCGCATTAGGCGACCGGGCATCGCGGCCATAGTCGCAGCGACCAGTTGCATGCGAGCGGTTCGTCTGGCGGCCAGATACGTCAGTGAGTGGCCGCGTGTATGTCGCGATGTTTCTTGTTGGCCGCTGGTAGCATAATGTGCGCACTTGTATATATCGTGGAAGAACTAACTGGCCGCTGCGATCTGGCCGCGCGGCCTGGCTGAGCCGGGGGCTTAAAACCATGGATTCCATTCACAATTATGACTTTTGACGTTAAATTCTACGTATTTCTTGTAAAAACAAATTAGTTTGTATTAAGCAAATATGTATGAAAAAATTAGTAAAAATTCCAGAATAGTTGATTTTTTGCAAGAAGTTTTTTTTTCAATTATGATGGCGGTAGGCCTAAATTAAGTTCAAAGTTGCTCAGCAAGGGATAGAAGAAACTATGCTCCGAGTCACTGCCGCACAAATACCGAAATGAAGAAATTCGATGAAGAACTAAAAGCACCGATATCAGCAAGTGGAAGTGAGCAGAACATAACCAGGACCGATAACCAAAACGTAGATTTAGACGATAGGTCTGATCAAAGGTTCAAAGGCGCTCAGCGAGCGATGGAGAAAGCTATATTTAGAGCTTCTCAGCGTAATAAGATGCGAAACAAAGAGATTCGCCAAAGAATGAAAGGCATCAATATAGCTCATAGAATCAGTATGCTGAAGTACTAATGAGATCGACTGGTGGATATGGGCCTCTCCCAAAATTTGCCACCCCACTCGATTTTCTGCTCTCGATTTCATCCAGCCACTACCATCGAACTTCTTCATATCATCGATCCATTTGGTAGGATCTGTCCGAACATATAGCACATCACAGCACCCTACACGTCTCTTAGGTGGTGCTGAGTAGGCAACAAAACAATGCTGACGTTCTTCCTCACGACCTCCTGATTCTTTATCAGAAGGTATCAGGAAGTGAATATCAGTTAGATTTAATTGGCATATATTTTATTTATCAGATTGATAACAGTTATTTCATCTATTTTTTAACAGGTACTTTATTACCTCCTGATAACTTATCAAAAGGTGGTGAAAAACACCCCGAATATTAGTCAGTGATAATCTGATAATCTAACACCCTGACTTACCAGAGCGGCCGCCTTGAAGCTGTGAAGTATAATTCCAGAAAACAGAACTATGGCGGCGTTTTAAGGACTTCAGACTTCTCATGGCTAAGCAAACAATTTAGGTTCTTTTTTTAGCCTATTTAACATACCACTGCAGGACACAGGCCGTTCCTAATAACAATAAATCACTAGGGAGTATTTCGCTTATAACCTAGTAAATACAATGCCACTAACGTGTTTTCCTCCTAGGCGGCGTGACACGTGGCACATCGGCGAAAACAGCGGCGGCTCTGGCGGCACCACTGACGCGGTGCCCCAATAACCTCGCCGCACCATACCCCAGCTTATACGCGGGCTCGTCAGCTCGGGGAATACATGTGTTGCCCTAGAGAAACGAGCTAGGCTGAATATTATATAAGTAGAATATGTTAACACTCATTACAATCGGAACTAAATGATATTAATATTATATAATTTCTGAAATTATTAACTTTTCTTAATGGTCATTTACACAAAGAGATTTTCTGGAACGGTTCGGGTGAGACGTATACGATACGGTCGTATACGTACACGTATACGTTGATCGATACGTTTGGGTGTATACGATCAAATAATACGCGATTATGCTAGTTTTTGTGTCCCTTTCTCTGCTGCGCGCGGTCGAAAACACTCCTTGTATAAATGAGCTTATTCAGTTTTATTAGTATTAGCCCATAATTTGATCATTTTCAACAATTTCAAGTAGATAAAGTTGGTAAACGCTCACTTTACGGTAGTTGTCTATTCTATATATCTTTTTATTTATTGCCAAAATAAAATATTTCACAATAATATCTAGGTACTGAAGCTAGTAAGGCTTGTCAGTAGATAACATTCTGTTCGTCTAGTGAGAATAAAATGGTACAGATTTTAAAGTATCATAGTAGAAAAAAAAACAAATATACCCCACATTAAAAACATTTAAAAAAAGAACAAGACAGGATATTTAGGCAAAAAGAAATCTTCGGTTAAATTGTTATGGAAATCCAAGGAAAGTAAATTATCACAACATATTTCTCTGTTTCAAAACATACATTCTTATAGCTTACCAAATACGGTTCATAATACTGTTTCATTCCCCTCGAAAAGTCTCCGATCACACTGTAGGGGTTACCCAGTATGTTTAATCCGAGCACTAAAACATAGAACTGTTGCACTAATTGCATCCAGTAGTGCTGCGACGCTGCACTCATTAGTGCCGACGTTGTGATAGGTGCGTTCTTAAGTTCTAGGTAGGCCATTCTGAAAACACAAAAAACATTTTTAGAGTCAATTTAAAAAACCACAACACTTTTTTGGAGTTCAAATGTTGACATAAAAACTGCACCATATAAGCTTGTCTGACATACTTATCACAGATAAGCCCAGTTGATAGTGCCCCTGACCGCTGCCTAAAAGGTTCCAGGTTCGATTCGCGGTCGGCCATTTATTTTTTTACAGACAAATGTTTGTTCGGGGTCTGGGAAGTCTTTATGTGTATTATATGCCTCTGGACCCGTGGGTCGAGACAGGGGATTTTAGTGTGGGCCATTTGAGTGTGAAATTATTTATTAAAAAATAGTATTGTAGAATTAATCTTAGTCTTGTGGTATTATAGTTGAAAGTTCAATGTACAGTTGTCAACATATCACCTATACCCATGGCATAAATATATAATAATAATTTCTTAATTAAAAGCATAAAAAATCCATATACCATAAAATAGGTAAAAAAACAAGGACAGTAAATAAATGCACTTAAAAAGTCAATAATTATAACAATAACTTTGCCGTCAAAACTTATTTCACGTTCAGACTCCGATGGACGAACAACCAATGTTTAAAAATTCTGCCACTCATGTCGCCACTCACAGTTTTTAGCATGGCACTTTCAATAGCCCGCAGTCTGCTCCAGAAAGATGCTACGCGCGTCCTAATAATGGAAAAATAGTCGTGCCTCGGCGAACATGGGCGACGCACCGCAGGACCGCGGCAGCTTCATGTAGACACGGAATGCATTATTATACTGTATCCTCCTGCTGTCTTGTGACCTTTTAAGGTAGTTACCCATAGTTGGCAGGTGTAGAGAGACTGACAGAAAACTCTAAACAATGTGCCCTTGACTTCCCGACTACAACTGCGAAACCTGTTTCTCTTTCCGGGCCCTCCTTTCTCTTTTCATATCCAGATAGTCTCTCAGATCCTCCGTCAAGATATGTCATAAATATTTATTTTATTTTAACACGCCGGCCTATGAGTACCTTATTGCACTAGTAACAAGGACTAGAGTCGAATGGTTTTGTCTACATTAACACGTTGCCTACGTGTTATACAAATTAGTTGGTAACACTTTTTAATAGGAATTGTAAATCTAGTGTGCTTTTCTCAATGGTTATAGCACATTTTTTTATAACTCCTCATTTTCCCAACCCTTACCACCAGGTGGACTGTATGCTTGTCTGCCACCTTCCTTGCTAGGTGGAACCTTCCTGTTGAACGTTCAAAATGCATGTGCAAGGTTTTGTTTCGGGTTCCACTTAGCTGCCGAATTACTCATGAAAGGGAGGTACAAACTTTATTTCACTAATTTAGTATTTGGTGTAATGACAAAATAAACAATCTGAATATTTGTACAAAAAATTGTCTAGAGATAGACTAGAGATATAAAAAGACTAAAGATAAAAAGACTAGAGATGCCCCGTATGTTGCGCATCCTGAGCACAGAACCGCTACTTTCCGTGGGAGTTTTCGTTACCTGGCAACTACGTAAATGCTGGAACAATTTCCCGCCACAAGTCTATCAGTTGAATACAATTGTTCAAAATTGTTAAAAAAAAACTCATAATTAAGTTTGAAAAGTTTGTTTAAAAATTAAATTAAGAAATTATTATATTATTTGTTGAAAGAGCTAAAGGAGGAATGCATCCATAGGAGGTGTTCAGAATCTTTATAAACGCCTTGTTTTTTATTTATTTAATTACATTTATATATGATGAATACATATATGCTAATGATAATGATTTGCCACTAACCAAATGCCGCTCTAACATGTTTGTTGTAAGTTATAAGGATAGCAATCTCTTTTAGTTTTTTGTTTATTTCATCCACTTTTTACTTTTAGTATCACTAATTGAGTATATTTTTATTTTGATGTAAGGTTGCCTACTTCTTTGGCTGTCCGCGAGCATACGCAGCATACACATACATATATTTGTATGTGTATAGGTGTTGGCAGAATATCAGTGCTGTGGATTATCTGCAGCGTTTGCTGATCCAGTTCCATTTTGTTGTCACGACACACAATACATTTAGATATTTTATATCTTTACACTGTATATACGTCGTAATTGTAGTGCTGTGATAACAAATAAATATATTTTCTTTCTTTTCTTTCTATAAAAAGACATATGGAATTACCATATAGGTAAGATAATAAAGTAAATAAAGAAATAATAATGAGGGAAGAAAAGCGGCCGGAAAGAAAAACAAACCAATAGGCCGATAGCCAATTGGCAACATCTATAATATATAAGCACACCAACAGAACTTACCTTATAACAACATCCTTCATATCACAAAGCGAGGAACCCCACGAATTGAACAAATACTCCAACAAATCACTGTTGAACAGTTTAGGCCGATTCTCCTTCTTATTACCGAACCTCGTTTTGCTTGGACTGTTGGTCTCCGTAGAATAACCCAGTGACGACAAACTCAGCATCAACTTTACTGGGGACAGGTGTACAAATTCGAATACCACATTCCTCTGAGCACTTGTCTGACTTTTAATGGCAATTATTGGAAGGGGAAGGTGCACTAACGCCAAGTCAGCTCTTAACCTCACAGCGGGTTTCTCTTCTATTTTCCACTGATTTAATATATCGAATACGTAGTTGACGAAGCCTCTATCCAAATTCACGCAATGTTCTTGAACTAAGACTTTTAAGTACTTGTAAACGTCTTGGTTTAAGGATGGTCGGTGCTGCTTCAACGCGACTACTTCCAAAGAAGGCCTGAGAATCCGATTGGATCTGGAACTTGTCGGTGCTGGGTACAGTACACTCGGGAACACAGCTTCATTTAACTGGTTATCTATCTGTAATCTCTGTAGTTTCAAATGGCAGTAGGTATAAGTATCAGATTTGCGTAACTGCAACCAAATTCCTGGATTGTAAGTTCGTCTCAGTTCAGAGAAGAATGGCTTCGTCATTTGCATCTTCTCCAAGTCTATATGAATGTATTCCTTTAACTGACATTTCTTCTGTTCGGTTTGATATTTGTCTTCGATCCATGCTGTTAAATCCGGTGATAATTGCTTCCATTTATGACTGACGTTGACTTCCCATCTTGGTAGAGAATCTGTGATGCTGACATATGCCAATTCTTTCACTGCCACGTTGGTATGGACGCAGACAGATAAACTGACACCAGATAACGACATGTAGACTTCATAATTGCTTCTTTCGGAGTTGATCCTCATTCTGTACTGGTAGGCAATTCTTTCATCCTGAGCCAAGGCAAGAACTCTTTGGTACCCGTCCATGTAAGATATCCAGTACACTATGACCTTGTCTTTTCTCATTTTTTTGGTTTTTGTGTGGTTTTCGGGCAAGTCAGAGCTGTCGGAATCGTCGCTGCTGGAGGAGCAAGGTTCGGGAGATTTCGGGGTGAGTCTTTTAAAGGTGGACGATAGTTTGGAAGTGACACTGCTGGTTGCGACTAAAGTTGTGTGTTTTATGGAGCGGAAGCTTACTTTTTCTTCGCCGTAACTGAAAGAATTGTAAAGGCAGCTTTAGAGAATGTATATGTTAATAAATCTCTGCCAGGTCACGGAGAGAAGATATAAGATATTAAGATATCAAAGAGAGCGAAAACGGTAGTGTGAGATAGAAAAAGGAGAGAGATTGGACACATGAGTCGACATATTGATAAGGCTGTTTAAAAATAAAATTAACCTTTTTGCTTAATTGCGTTTAATCCAAGTTTTTAAACTATTCGCGTTTTATACACATGTTGTATTCTAAATCGGGTCTGAACGCGTAAACAAATAACTTTATTATACGCATTCAGACCCGATTTAGAATATAAAATGCTTTTAATCCAATTTAATAAAATAGAAGTTTATTCGCATAGGGCAACTGGGTACACACTTATTGTATTCGCAATCGACAACACCCACAGAAATGTGGAGGACATAGACAAAATTACTTTAGAACATCGAATTTTGCTCTTATAAACTAGACTGGTATTTGAGTTTTTATCGACCTTATGATTTCAATTTGATCCACCATACATGCATACATGTATAGCATAGGCTATACATAGCATAGCCCCCCCCAACTCTTTCAGTGGGTGTCTTAAAAGGTAGTGGAAAACAAAGCGGCTACCGCAAGCCCTGAAGAATTACACCACCTCTAAAACAGCGGACTCGCCAACCAGCTTGGCCAGCGTAGCGTTTAAAGAGGAGGCCCATTTCCAGCACTGGATACTGAAAGGGCTGGCTGCATATGCCTACATACATAAATTAATTTATAATGTCGAAATCTTAACTAGAATACTAAAGGTACAATACAATGAAATTCAGTCACTTTTCTCTCTGACTGCACTTTTTTGGACAAGTGTGACCTCGTGCCCAGATAAGTACTTAATTCCTTTCTACGAAATTTGTGGGTAGAAATAAGAATAATATTTGTATCTTCATAAAAGAAATGTGTTACTTACCCATCCTGACTAAAATTAGCAACAAAGCCCTTCCCTTTGATATTATATATGTTCCACAAAAGCTTTCTATCTTCTGCCGGATCGTCCCACGTATAAAGCATGGACTGATAGGGACTGAGCAGAGCCACTTGACCCGAATCCACCTGATGCAGCTTGAGGAAGAGATCGTCGCAAAGGTTGTCTATGCGGACTGGTGCGTCCCCAATGGTATAGGGCTTGAAGGTTATGGTAAAAGGTCGGTCCGTACCTCCCGTCACTTCTACACAGATTGCAGACTGTAAAAAATAATGTATTAACATATTTAATGTGAAAATTAAAAGCGGGGTGTTTATTATCGAGTCATATTCGTAAGGTTGTCATTTTGAACCACAACATGTACACTGAGTTTCTATTTAAATATCATGCCATACAATCAGTAAGTATCTCTCTTTACTTACTGATATCTTACATACTTAGACTTTGGTAGAGACCAAGGCCCACCACAACTCACAATATTCCGCTGCTCTCTTCCACCCACTACCAGTGACTTTCTTTTTTTCGTCAGTCTACCTCGACGGAAGACTTCTCCCACTCCATGTTTCTCATACTTAAACACCGATTTTTTCAATTATACCTATGTAGTTCGGGGTTGCAAGAAAACATCGTGAGGAAATGGCCATGCCCGAGGATTAAAAAAAATAAAGAAACTCTCATTCATGATTTCACATCCTAAGTCCGTACCACTGAGTTTTTAGTTAACCCTTATGTGAGCGAATAAAATATCACGATCGGTGCGACGAGACACGCGGGTACCTTCATATAAATATAAATATAAGAACACGCATTATGAAGAGCATCTCCGAAAACTCCTAACGAATTACTAGGGGGTATCTGTCCCACAAGTTATAAGCTGCTATCAAGTATCCAACAACCGCCACTCACATGGTGAATTATGACCCCAAATCCCATTGTAATTGCAAAGCAAAGCCTGTGGGCAGTGGGACATTATACTCGTAAGTTGTTATTTTATTGTGAGAACTAAAATTTAGGTAAATTTAAATAACGCTTTTAAATAAAGGGGTTTAATCATCACACTTAACCCACTTATGAGCAATAGAGCCGAAAGTGCGACATTACTTACAGAACATTATACAAGAGGTTATGTCATGTCGCCCGTTATTTGCTCACCCGCGTCCGCTATGTGCGCTCTAACTACATACTCTAACTTAATTATCACCACTTTCAACTTCACTGTTATTATAAGTTATGGCCGACAATTTCACTTCCTTTCAGTTTTAGTGTATATCCGTTCAAAGAAACACAAAATAAAAAATTGTGAATAAAAAAAAAAATAACAATACCAAAATGATAAAAATAGTGCTATTAACTCTAGTGATATTTGTGGTAGTTAACGCCAGAAGTGACTTCAGTGGAAAATACAACTCTAGAACGGAATACACAAGAGTCAAAAGAGCGAAATACTATTCCAGTCCACCGCAAAGATATTACCGGAGACCACCAAGCAGTTACCCCGTTAAAGGTGCATTTTCATACACACCTCCCCCAGGATACATGATGGATGATGTTGAGCCTCAATACCCTGGATTCAGACCTTCGAAGGTTAGTAAAAACTCCATTAACAACGGCTTGGGCGATGAAGACATTAACAACATGATCAAGTACCTATCTAAGCAAGATTTGGACAAAATAATCAAGATGACTAATGAGAGATATAATGATAAAGATGTGGCTATTGAATTTAGTGATAAGCCTTATAAAATTAACAAAGCAGTGTTAGACAATGTAAGATCTACATTCTCTGCGAACGGACCCAATATCGACAGTGCTCCTATTCCAAATTATATTGAAGAATCAACGCAACCTAGAATAGTAAATAACAATGTGAACAGTGAAGTATATTCAAATGCACCTTTTGATACACAAGAAAGTAACCAAGTTTCGATAAACCTGAACTCTTATATGCATCAAGAGATAAACAGTTTGGCTCAAGGTAACGACGTCGGTCACATCATTACTGATAGTAAAGTCATGAAAGAAGAGGATCTGCCAAAACCATTGAACTTGAGAGACAATGATTACGAGATATCGTTCAGTAATGACGTTCCGGTAACGATAAATGCGAACGGTTACAAAGTAGAGAGTTTTGCGGATCTGCCGCTGATGAATTACAGTCCTAAGCTGCGCACGGTCAGCTCCTATAAAGTGCCACATTACACAGTAAGTTCATATATTAAATTATGTAAACTATAAAGTTAAAAATGATATGCTAAATGCAACAAAAACTAATGTAGATGTAGATTTATAAATAGCTGTAAAGACTTTAAATTCAAACTGGCAATCTATTAATCCAGTCGGTAGTGCTTCTTCTGTTCCGGTTTCGATACAACGCTCCAATTTTTTTTGGAATCTAACTTGTTTGCATTTCTAGATCCACGATACAGTGAATTCTAGTTTAGGCCATTAAGTTTGCCGTTAAGGCGATATTTTTTCGCTATTAACCCAACTGATTATGTATACCTCCGTGATAGCAAGAAAACCAATTTTCTATTAAGTAAATAATGCTACTTGTCCAAACATCATTAATATATTGGCCAACCAGGTGATCGTTTCAAGGATTACAAATGCGGCTAGTTATCAACTTATCACAAAACACGATTACATACGTGTCCACCACAAACATAACGTCATACAATCTTATTTTTTAGTGTAGAGCATCGAAAATAAACTTCACGTATATCGCCCTAAGTGATTTATGAACCGCAAAATACTTTGTAATTTTGTAAATCGAACATTCGTTTGGTCTATTTACTCATGTTTAAATTTAATTTAAAATTCATAGCCTGTGGCGTTGTATGTATTCAGATGTATTGCGAATGTATTGTATTGTTACTCAAAGGCCCCAGTTGGCAGAGCATTTTTGCAACTATCTATAAACCGAGATATATACAGACACGAACCATTTTTAAAGCAAATATCTTTTCAATCAGTTGACAAATACGTCCTGCGGTTTCCTACAAATCTCCAATTGTTTTCAGGTGACATCAGCATCTAAACCTCAATCCCCACCATCATCATCCCACATCATCAGGGCTCCCCCAGTGGAGCCAGCACCACCAGCGTCTGTGGCACGTCAACAAAGCGACGCTCACCTCAAAGCTATTAAGATATGGACTCACCGCTCTAAAGGAGCCGCTTACACTCTACACGATGACGGAACTCTATCAGTAGAAAGACCGTTACCACCGAAACCTAAATATGGTTATCCATAATAGTATTGTATTGGAGAAATAATTTAATGAGCAGCAGACAATATTGAACGGCAGCAAATCGGTAGCAAATTAGATTTTCTGCTGACAATAAATAAATCTGACTCCGTCGACTTACTTTAGTTGCTTAAAATAGATTGTTTTGTTGATTTAGTATTCTTTGCTGCTTTCAACTACAAGCCATTGTATTACAAATAATAAAAAAGATAGACGGTAGGCGCTAGTCGGAAGCACAGCTTATGTATCTAATAGCTAGTTTACTCCATTAGGACAGCGATAAATGCCTACTACCCGTAAGGCTGGGTTCACACGACAATACACCGCACGTTTTGTTACAGTATTTTGTTTTAACCGAATAAACAAGGGGAGTTGACACGATTCTTTCCACTCATGTAAAAAATTAATAACTGCGGTTCTCACACAGCGATCATCTTGAGTAGACGTGTGCACTGTGGATGCGCTTTTGTAATGTCAATTCAGCGCGCTTTCGCCAGAGAGCATTCTGGTTCAATATTTATAATATGCCGCGTGTGTGCGTTGAAATCGTATTGTTTGTATGAAGTACACTAGCTGTAAGTCAGTTGTAGTTAGAAAGGAGATTTCGATATATTCCGTACGGTTAGGACAGAAGTTGTAGACTGATGAGGTCTTTCTAAAGACATATAATTTGTATAATTTGGTGGATTTTTTGGAATATATTTTAAAAGTTTACTGTTATAACTTTGAAACTACTAAACCGATTTGGCTGTTCGAACTTAACTGAGATATATAGACACAAACAATTTTTATGCACGTGTACATTTCAATCAGTTAATCGAATTGAATTTTTCCGAAATTCGAAAATCGTGATCTCTTTCTTTGAAATCTCCCCAATAATGATTAAATCTTATTATGGTGTATGTTTTCCTTTTGAGTGATTTTTGTGCGAAATTTATTTAAAATTAGTAAGTCTGATAGTGTGTTTGATAAAAATATTAGTACACAATGGTTGTTTTATTTAATAGTAGCTAAAATTAATAATTGCAATACTTATTAACTGAATCTTCCGGGCTACTTGGTCGAGGTCTTCTGGAATCTTTCGAGCGCAACTGAGCAAGCCCTCAGTTGCCCTCGAGAAACCGAAGAGATAATATCTCTCCGAAAGTGAACGCAGTCGCCACTGAAGATGTCAACCGCAGTTGTTGACGAAACGTTTGGAAGAAAGAGAAGAGATTCCAGAAGACCTCAGCCAAGTAGCCCGGAAGATTCAGTTAATATGGACACCGGCCGAGAAAGCCTGCACTCCACTATAATTGCAATACTATTTGCAAGAGGGAGGGTGCACGCTGCATCCTACAGCTAACGGATCGTGTCCGACAGGTCAAGTCTCTCTCTCACACGATTGTTGTGTTAGATGATATTGCTGATGGAATGTGAGCGGAACAGAGATAAAATATAACTTTTTATTTTTACATTTCGAATTAACATCTGAGCTGTGCAGCATCTAGCGGAGCCTTCTTCAGATGCAGCTAAAATAGTCAATTAATAATAAAGTGGATTTAAGTATTATTGAGTGTCAACTTGTAGATTGTTTTAAGTTGTGCTAAGGTACTGTGTCTGCCTGGAGATGTTCTTGTGAAGCTGAGATATCCGAATATGAACAAAAGTCCCAAAAAAATTAAAAGATAAAATAAAAAAAATGTCGTGAAAAATACCAAAGAATTCATGGAAAATACAAACGAATGAGTGAACGCTGCCAGAGTTATTTCCCATTCCATGCCATCATTTTATGGCATGTATTCCCAAAGAGGAACACTTGTAAATCCGTCCAATCACATAGAGTAGAATATAATGACATAATTTTTGACTCCCTATCCCTTCCTATCCTCCCAAGGAAGAACGGGGAATGTAATGGGCGAGGAAGAACTCACGCCGTTATTTATCTATTTATTACACGAGTCTTAATACGTATGTTTACCTTTATTTTTTATTTATTTTTTCCTCATTCCATTGTACTAAAATACAATAAAACCACAAACTAGACTCTGCTCTAGTTAAGAAAAAGGTGATATCATCACTATCAGTCACGTGATTTCACCTATTGACCAATTACGAAATGGAGCGTTCCTCCATTTTACGCTACATTGGATGGATGACGTTACCTTTTTCTCAACGAGTTTAGTGAAATGTCCGATTTTGTAATGTATACAACTCACCCCTTTATCCATCCTCAGCACCGTAAAATGATTCTTAGTAATGGGGAAGTGTTGAGACACGACCGCCGAGTCCCGGTACTTGCAATGCATCGCCATAGAGTCCGTTTGCGGCCAGAACGCGGAACATTGCTGGGGCGAAAGGTCGATCCAAAGGTCCGCCGCTTCGTTCTCTTCCATGAAACGCAGATAGCGTTTCGTGTCGTTGTAGACGAGGAAGTATGGTAGGAGGGTCACGATTTTTGTCAGTTGCGGACAGAGTTCTGAAAGGGTTACCTGTGGGAAATTAAAAATGTGGTAAAAATTTTTCTAGCATCGTGTTCCTGTATAATCTGATGGATGGTAGTTGAATACCTTATGGTATTAAATCTACCTTTTGTACATACCACTTGCGCAATGAACTATGCGCAAACATAGTTTATGTTCACTTCCATTAGATCCTAAGAGGGGAAATGTTTTCAAAATAGGTGCAGGTAGTTTTTGAATTTACTTTTAACATATAAGCAAACAAAAAACAAATAATCTCCTTTTGTTGCGGATTAATGTCATTTAGTAATCTATATATGTAGTCTTGTCAATCTGTGGTACTATTAAATCTATGGTAACCATAGATTGGTAGGTAATCATTTGTAGGTAGGTATGTAGGTGATGATAACAGAAAAAAATCATATAATAATACATATTATAATGATTTAACTGCCAAGCATGAGCCACCCTGCCCCACTGTGGCTACCACAGTGGGGCAGGGTGGGGCATTTTGGAGGATTTTACACACATATTTATATATTGAACTGATCTTAAACGAGTATGTTTACCCATTTTATATAACTTGACGTTATTTACAAATAAAAGTTACACAAAAAACCACTCACATTAAGCAACAGCCTATAATTAGTCCGTCTCTCGGGATGTGCGCAAACAATAAGTCCAGGAGCACACGCGGCGGCCCTCGCGGCGCGTGACCAGGCCGAGTGGTGTGCACGTAGCCTTATTTTCTCACCGCGTCTTGAATTACGTCTTGCAGGAGCCCACAGTAAAGGCTCGTCTGTCACTTCGTAGCATGTGTCTGATTGGCTGCCCTGTGGCACATTAGAACAGGTTAATTTGTAATTAGTAAACATGTAATTGGGAATATGCTTGTTAAAATTAAACCCTGTTTCCAAATACTAGGGGTATTTGGAAACAGGGTTTAATTCCCACAAAATGACCCCTGTTTCTAAATACTCCTGTTCCTAAAACCCCTTTATTTTCAATTATACATAATATGTATTTACAATTATCTCTGCTCACTACATTACTAAATGCGAAAAACACTAAATAGGAAGCAAATCATGATCAACAAAACAAATTATTTTCGAACAGAAGTAAAAGGGACTCTTATATGTTTATCATCACAAGAGAACCTAAACCCAACCTTAAATTTGCTGGCATTTTCAGTATCATTAAACTATTTCCCGTTTTCAATTACTCCGGTTTTCAATCCTCTGTTCACAATCACAGCTATATTGAATTACTCTTGTTATCGATTACCCTGTTTCCATATACCCCTGTTCTTAATCACCCCCGTTTCAAATTACTTGTGTTTGCAGATACCCCTGTTCTTAATTACCCTGTACCCAATTACCCCTGTTCTCAACTACGCCTGTTTCATTACCGCTATAGCCATACTACCTTCATCTGCAGCGGTAATCCAGTCTTGTTGATGATCCAATACGGCGCGTGTAGGTATAACTCCCACGACTCGTTCCTCTCCACTTTCACACAAACACCTAACTGCTTGTTGCCGCCGTCTGTCTCGCACTCCGTCGTCATGCTGATGTTTTTGTCCGTTATATCTGAAAAAAGGAATTATATTTGGGATTTATAATTTATCAAGCTATATGCTTGTATTTCAAAGAGCAGCAAGGAATACTAAACGGGCAGCAAATTATGATCAACAAAAGAAACTATTTTTGGTTAACTGAAATAGGGGGAGGAGGAGAGTGTACGCTACAATCCAACAGCCGCTGGGCGCACTCGACTGGCTTCGTTACTCCTCTCTCACAGAATACTACCTTGAAACGTACTGCATTTCCCACTTTATCATACTCCCCAATGTATGTACGCGTTTCGGTAGTGAGTGAGATATGCCAGAGCCCATTCCTATTCCATCTTATCCTATCGCTTCCCACGTCCCCAACTTTTTCTCTAAATCCATTCTTTCATCAACAAAGGTACATCCGGGGGCGTGCCAAAGTTTGGCATGTATCGCGGATGTCTATGGGCGACAATATCCACTTACCACCAGGTGGACTGTATGCTCGATTGCCACCTTCTTTCTATATATAAAAAAAAAACAATTTTAATTACTAAGCATGTCAACACAAAGTCGAGATAGAGTCGCGCTATCTCTATAGTCAACGGAGAACCTAAAAATAACCCACCTTTATATTTGTTGTCCATTCAGTATTATCTGCTGGTCATTTAATTAGGTATTTCTCATTTTAAAGTGTTTAATGTCGTTCAATCCGACTATTAATAGTCCATCACGCTACAAGACGTTTAGGCTTTTTTCATATTGTCAGAGTGTAATGAACTAGCCTTACGAAACGACACCGGGAACCTAGTGTGAGGGTTTTTATTACTGTTAGAGCTGTTGATCTTAAAGCTTTTAAAACCAAAACGATAACTGTACGACTAACAAATTAAAAGAGAATATTCCATATATTTTACTGCCCTTGAAAAGTATTGGTTAGTCCCTTGCGATAATTGAAATTTCCATGAGCTAATACCTAAATTAATACATATCTTATCCTATATTGGCAGCACGGAGCAAAAGCGCAACGAGGCGGTGCGGTGAGACCGTAGCCTTTGCAGCCCATTATCAACTTGTTCAATAAGCGGTTCGGTAGTACCAACCGCAAATATAACGTTGTGCAACTAACCAAGTGAGAACAACAAATATGAACTTTAAAATCAGAGAAATTACTCATTTACGAACGTAATAAAAAATGATACTCGTTCGAACGCTCGCTTGGCCGGCACGCATCGCTCCCTCGTTGTTGTTTAGTGACGGTATTAAGAAAGTTAGACGTGTAAAATCTTTATTTTCATTTAGATAATTTTTATCACTTATCTGAGAACTGACAGCTATAAACAAAGTTGATAACATTTTATTGAGTACAGATAAAATAATTTGTACAATTCAAAGTAAATAGGTATGTATTGGCAAATAAACTCTTTCATTATATTCTGTCTTTATTTTTTTTTTTATGGATGAAGGTGGCAGACAAGCATACAATCCACCTGATGGTAAGTGGATACTGTCGCTCATAGACATCCGTGATACAGGCCAACATTAGTCCAAAATGACAAACGTTGGCACGCCCCCGGATGCGTTGACTACCTTTGGAAATATAGGAATGAATTCGGAGAAAGGGTTGAGAAAATGGGAAGGGATAGGATGGGAATGGGCATCTCACTCACTACCGAAACACGTACGTACATTGGGGAAATACGATAAAGTGGGAAATGCAGTACATTTCAAGGTAGTCTTCTGTGAGAGAGGGGTAACGTGGCCAGTCGAGCGCGCCCAGCGGCTGTTGGATTGCAGCGTGCACTCTCCCCCTCTTTAAATGCGTCTCTGTGTGTATGTATGACGTTGTCTAATACAATAGAGATATTGATGCCGCTTTCATATAATATTAAGGTTTAAAAGGAAGGTCAAAATCAATTATAACAGTTTTAAAGTAAAACTTTAGAAGTTAAAGGTACTGGAACTGCTCAACAGCTGTCTATCATACAGAATTGACTTTTGGAATCTAGTGGCTCGACGAGTTTTTTTTAGAATTTTAATCACTTACCAGGAGACAAAGTGAAGCTTCCCGTCCAAGGCAGGCCAAGGTAATGTATATCCACCGTCAATCTATGTGGTTTGTTCAACTGCAGGGTGTATGTATGTGTCCTCTCTCCGGCTTCAACCCTCACTTGCCAGTCGAGGGCGTGGCACGAGAGCTCCATGGCATATGGCAGACGGTTGTAGATAGCAAGTGGCGGCAACACGCGGATTAAGTAGTTAGGGATGGCGCGGGTCACTTTATGGGATTGCACACCTGGGATATAAATAATGGTCAGTTATTGTGTACCTACTTAAATAATGCAGTTATTACTTATTATGAGCATTTAATATTTTAAGTTTGCTTGAGGTTTAAAAAAAAATCAATAACAAGACTGAAAAAAAAATACGACTAACGATTGATGTTTGAGTTACGACTAATTTTTGGTTAACCCGATTGAGATAGTCGAATAATTAATTATCACGACGACCAAATAATGACAAATATTTACTCAAAATTAATTGTGAATGCAACGATTTTATCATTGCGATCGAGTTAACCTTTCAATTAATCCAAAAAATGTTTTCGTTTTAATTTTACGTAAACTAATTGATTTAATTTTTAGAAAAGAAAGTACTAATAAATCTAATAAATAATAAAGTATTTATAGTTAATAAAAGCTTTATAAAATAAAAAAATAATGTAACTAAAGAAATTCAGATATTGAAAAAATAGCACCATAATATTTTCTTAGGTTGTTTAATTGCAAAATAGCACCACTTAATATGTCTTGAAGAAATTTCTAAAAAATCAAGTTTTAAAAACTTGCTATGCTAACAACCACTTAGTCCCGCTTATAATGCGCGAAAGATCTCGGATTCAATTCCCAATAGGACCAAATTTTGTTTAAGTTGTTGTTCGTATTTATATATTTTTGGACCCACGACAAAGGGGTTCGGTAGTATAGACCACTGAGTAAGACTCGAGGTGAGGACCAAGAAGATTAGAATTCCTACCTTCAACAGTGAGTATTCTCATGCCGAATATCCTCTTATCATCGTCAGCTTTCGCCGGACAGATCATGTCTCGTGGTGTGCCCAGCTCGTTGGCCAATTCCATCCACCAGATACCTTGGGTTGCTGTTTGGTAGCTCCTGTTAAAAATATATTATATTTATTACAATGGTCTCGAGGAAGACTTGCGATGACATGACGGTGGCGTAATGGTTGATTGAGAACGACCGTTTAAATAGATTTTTTAAATAAGTTAACAGATAAGCAGAAATTCCTAATGGTAAGTGGATACTGTTGCACACTTAGTGGATTAGTCACGAATGACGAACGTTGGCACGTTTGCAGTTACACCGCCTATGTTTGGAGATTATAAAATCGGTTTGGAAAAAGGATTGGTTGATAAGGAAGCTTTCTTCATTTCATTACACTATTTTCCACGATCTTTGACATTATGTATTCGCTTCACAGGATAGATTGCACTTTTAAGTAGGTAACATAAAAATATTTATAAAATTTTGTATGAATAAGGTTTTGAATTTTAAAAGTCGTAGGTTGTTGGTTTTCACGAAGGAAATTCATTGTTAAGAGCGTGCAGGTATATTTTCTTTAAGCCTATATATATGGTGAAATTAACTCACCCCCTCAAATGGGTTGTTATATAAACTACTCACTCGAAGTTGGAAGGCAGCAGGAACAGCTTGCAGTGATAAGCGATATAAAGTGGCACATTGTATGTGTCTTGTGGCGCAATCACCGCAACTCGCATTTTGTCGTCGAAAGGATTGGTTAAGGAGCCAACGAGCTCCGCACCAATAGCTTGTAGGTCTGTCTTCTTGTAGTACAACTCGAGGGCGTATGAGGTTTCGTTGCGGAGCTGGAAAAGAAGCGATATGACTATACATATTTAAAAGGCCAAAAGGTAATTCCGTTATGTTAGGCTGCGGTCTGACCAAGTACGAGAAAGGACGAGCAATAAACTATTTCCTCGCCAAAGACACGAACAAATTCCACAAAACAATTGAAAAACAGATATAGATATGATAGTTCAACGGTCTCGCTGCAGGCGAGGATCCTCGCTCTAGTTTTATCGCTTATAAAACAGCCAAAAGAGTTGCTCATTTACAAAAAAATACAAGTTGCAAAGAGGCTCATTTACAAAAAAAAAAAGAGTTTCTCGAACGCGTACAGGCGAGAAAATCGGTCAAAAACTAGTATAAACAACGTTATCATCAAGTGATCACTGTTTTCTCTGCTATCATTGAGAAACGTATGAAGTTTGATCATATACAATGTTCTCGCTCAAATCGTTCGAGAAACTCTCCTTGTGTGAATTAGCCATAACACTCGCGTGCAATGTGACCGTCAACTTGAACTAGTGTACGAGAATAGAGGGGTGGAAATGAATGAATTGCTTCTAGCTTGTGGCTGTCGCTCGCTTCACTCGTTGTCGCCCAGCGACACGAATATCTGTCGTGTAGCTAGCTTTGCTGGTTGTAATGTGTACTCGCTTCTCGTTACTCTTTTATAGTTGCTAGCCGTGGCACGCAGCTTAATTGCTTTTAATTACGATTTCACACAAAATTTGACAGCCGGTATTGTAGCCCCTTGAGATAATTTTGAAGAACCTTAAAACATGTGTTTAATTGTTTGTATTGTAGAATAATTAATAGGATAGGTTAATTTCAAGTAAATATGATCACATTTTTTTTTTTCATATAAACTTTGACACTCCGCTTCACCCATTCGGGGATTGAATTTCAAGAAATGCCTTCTTAGTGAATGTTTACGTCATAAATGGAAGCTACTGTTCAAATTTCACGTTTCTAGCTTCAATTGTTTCGACTTGGCGTTGATAAGTCAGTCAGTCAGGATGTCTCTCTTTATATATATTGTTTACCCGCTAATCGTGTCTCGTTCTTGGTGAAACTGGAGTCTTGAAAAAATGACAATAATTTGTGCTCACCTGCAGCGGCGACCTGACGACAATCTTGGTGTTATTATACTTCGAAGTTCTTTCCACTACCACGTAATATCGTGTCGAGTTCTTGCTGGGGTAAAGCACGTGCAGTTTGGAAACAGTACGTTGGGGACATACGATCTGAAATAAAGGATTATTAACAGATCAATTGGCGATTTGGTGTCATGTGGCTTCAGAATAACACCACTTTATAACTTCACAAGTGTGTCGTAAAAGGCGACTAATGGATAACAAAGCCGCTACCACAAACCCTTAGGAGTTGTGTACACCACCTCTAAATGAGTGGACTCGCCAACCTGCTTGTCCAGCGTGGCGGTTTAAGGCCATATATCCCTCGTGTACAAGACAATGTGAATGAAGTGAAGTACTCTTATCTCTCGTCAAAATATATAAATCGATCGTTGTCCCGTGCTATCGGAGTAGTTTTGACGCAAATGAACTTCGTTCGAAGCGATAAATCGGAGTGAATGTTTTCGTGGTAGGAGTTGCCCGAATTATCAGTCGAAACATCGTTTTTTTTTGTGATTTCGAAGTAGACCCCCTAGACACGTATCATTGTTAGGTGAACAATACTCACTGTGAGTTGTTCCAGGTGTTGTAGGCGTATGGTGAGCGTCTCGTCAGTGACACGGCGATAGAGTAGGGCAGCGGGTGCGGGGGGTGAGCGGGGGGACTCGCCCCCTGTACCCGCGGGAGGTGTCACCGCCGTACCAGGGAAACCACCCTCGAAACTGGACACAATTTATTATTATTTATTAATTATTAACTAGTGCCCGCATCTATGTGCGCCTGTGCACCTGAGTCTTACACGATAGTTCATGCATAAGCACATCGACCATACTATCTACTTTGCATTGTATACATAGTAAAATCCGTTTTTGGAAATAAGCATTATTTATATGTAAAATAAGTATCATATCACTGTTTTTGTTAAGACTGTTAGCGCGGTGCGCAGGCGCAGCGAGAGAGAAGGTGTAGGCAGGCGCGGTGAGAGCGGAGAGGTACAAAAATTAGACACGATAGCGATAACAACAGCGCGGCATACCGACGACAACGGTACGAATATCTACATAAATTGTATAAACTAATCAATTAAAGTTAATTAAAGAAAAACAAGTTTCATTCTAATGTTCAGCTACTTACAAAGCCAGATGCTGAACAGTTTTGCTGTGGATTTTTTGTTCATAAATAAAATGTGAACCCAGCACATGAGCTGTAACTATGCAAGGCTTCATTAAAATATGTTCAGTGATTTTAAATTATGCGCGTTCAGCAGATGGACAGGCAGACAAAAATTCCAAAAAATATTGTTTGGGCTCTGTATCACTCGTACTTTTGTATTGCAACGATATTTTTCAAAAGAATATTAAATGTTTGTGTTTGTTGGACCCGGCTTTGTTGTGATTTTTTTGTATAGATCTGTAAATCAGTAATCGTAATTTTTCAAATAAAAGACAGTGTTCTGAGGGTTTTTATGCTATCTGAGCAAAGCCAGGTAGACTTGTTAGTTAACAATAAATTCTATTGTATATTAAATGTATCTCGTATCAAAATGTAAGTAAAACAAAGTAGGTTCTCTCACCAATCCCATTCGTCAGTGACGTCAGCAATCTCCGGTTTCGTCAATGTAGTCTCATCCAGAAGATCTGCTGCAGATGTGTCGCAACCTACAAGGAATATATACAACCTTGTAACTGAAATACGCAAAACCTGAAAACAGGTAGTCCAGAGTCGAGGAAAGAATCGATTCTACTGGTTTTTAGAATAGTTTTTTTTTTCACAATTAATCATTCATTTCTAATATAGTTTTTATTCTACGCGCAGCTGTATTTCACGCGAGTCGGCCGCGCCTTGCCCGGTCCGTACGGAACGATACGAACGTATTAGTAGAACAATAAAACTTCACAAGTTTATCACTTTAGATTTAATCCCTAAAGTAATTTTATTTTTCGCTAGAACAGTTATATATGTTCAAAATTAGTTGACGTGTTTCATGGTTTGGAGTTATTTTGCTAACACGTTGTATAAAACTATTTTTTTTTTTTAAAATAGGTGGCATATGAACAGACAGTACCTACACATCACTATGTGTAGCTAAGTGCTTAGCTAAGTCAGGATGTAAGACCGTACTTTAAAATCGTCTGTTTTTTCAGGCCTAAATAAATTAGTTCGAAGCAAACCTTTATAGAGACTACATAAGTTCCTATAAAATACGACTAATGCCGAGAAAGTATTTTACGCTAATTGTTATGACAAATCGAGAACAATCAAGTTGACTGTCAGGGTCTTTAGTACCACACTAAATAAGATAAGCGCAGTTTGCTTCATCAGGCCATATTGATTCACACAAAAACCAAAACCTAATGATATATCAATATCGTTATTCAATTCTAATAACAAATTGAATAATGAAATATTTACACAGACGAATCTTACAGAAGACTGCCTCGAAATGTACTGCAGTTCCTACTGTATCGTATTTCCCCAATGTACGTACGTGTTTCGGTAGTGAGTGAGATATGCCAGAGCCCATTCCCATCCCATCCCTGCCCTCCCCATTTCCCCAACCCTTTTTCCCAATCCATTCCTTAATCTGCAAAGGTAGGCAGCGCATTAATGTATCATGTATCACGGATGTATAGACATCCGGATGTATGGATAGATGTATGTTCTCCAAAGGAAGGACAGTATCCACTTACCATCAGGTGGACTGTATGCTCGTCTGTCGCCTTTTTCTATAAAAAAAGGATGAACAAACGAAATACCTATAAAGAAGTTTCAAATAAATAACCAAATTCAATAGCAACAAGTTTTCTCTACCGCGTTAAAGGATATTCACGTTAAAGGAGGATACGATATTCATGCGTTATTCATGGATCTAAATCCGGTTAAACAAAACCATTCACACTATTTTGATCGAAAATGTATGAAAATGTAGGGCCTCCCACAACTTTAACATAATATTTTATTTGGTTTAAAAATGTATGAAAACTGAATGATGATGATAATATAAAATAATAACACCACACTCAATAATTCACACCAGGATTCCCTGTCGTGGGTCTAGAGACACATACAAAGGCGAAAACAACACATGCTATACCCAGACCCGTACAACCACACCTGTCTGTAAACAAATGTTTGTCCGGCCAGGAATCGAAACCGCGACCTGCACAGCAGACAGGGTCACTGTCAACTGGGCTAATTGGTCGTCAATGATCTCTTATGACATTGACAGACATGTCATCTAGCTATGTGTATGGGTAATACTCACCGGGGGTACTGGGGCGACTATTGTCGACAAAGTAATCAGCGACTGCTATTATTTTCTCATTCCCTGCCAGGTCTGTTTCGGCCCGAGTTTTCAGATATACCGTGGACCCGGGACCTGGTTTACGAATATTTGGATTACACATTGCCATCTATACATGTAGAAAAATCGTAACACAATTATAGCTTATGATTTGGGTTAACTTAATGGAAATACTCGTACCTCTTGAGGCAGTCAGTTCCATAAGCATACGCCAATTACGGTATATAGAATTTTTTCACTAAATTAAGACCTGGATTGAAGATTTCTGGGCATACTCAGTTATTCATTAAATAGATAATCACGTAATAGATAGTTCAAAAAAGGCTTGCGCACATTACAAACACGGCAGGCGCACCTCAACGCAATCATTTAAGTCAGTTAGCTGTTGATATTCAACAGCGGATAACTCTCGAATTGTGTCCGTTAAATGCGGCCGTCCATCGCACATTGAGGCGGGCCGCATCGCAGAATATCGTCTGGCAAGTGATCCGCCCGTGCCAAAGCGCCGCGCTGCGTCGCGATGCGGCCGCCTCAAGTATGCAATGGTTTATACAAAATGTATGAAAATGATTCAGTAGTTATTTTGCAATGATATGCGCTGCGGTGCGGCCCGCCGTAAACAAGCGAGCCTTTATGGATAGTTTCGTTTTTATTTACGTACATAGTTTGTATTTGTTTTTGTATGTGTTTTTGGATCCAAGAGGTAGTATGAACAAACGTGTAAAATAACTCATTTGATAGTGAAGGGCACATTTGCTACTTATCGATAAAGGTATAACGCACGGATACATCACTGGACAAAACATGATTTATAACTTGTGAATCTTTAGCTCTAGTACACGTGTGGATTATTTATTTACTCTTTTTGCACTATATTGACTTAAGACATTCTCTAGTAGTCAACCGTTGGCTCAATGTAAAAAATGATGGCAAATAATATTATATCTCACCTATGTCGTTGATAAGCTGCAAACCACTCTCAGCGGTGACTATGGCGGCGGTAGTCGCGGCGCGGTCGCTGCACGCCGCGAGTAGCGTAGACAGCGCGCGAGCGACTGCCGGCGAAATAGTCACGTTGAGCGTGTCTCTTGCTTCCAGCACCATGTATGTACACATTCGTTCCGCAAAACTCTCTGTGTCTAGACCTGAGTCGAGACTGTCTTCTCGAATTGGCTCCTGGAAAAATATATAAATTGAAACTGCCAAACTGCAGTACAGTTTGTTGGAAGTAGACATACATGCGCTCATAACATAATATGTTATAATAAACTTCTATAATTTATATACTGATGAGGAGACTCCCAGCAGTCAATGCACAATATATCTGGTGGGAAGGCTCTCAGCAATCTACAGCCTATTTAACCTATCAAAAATATGTTTTTTTAATATATATTTTTATACCAGCATAGAGCAGTATGGAAATCTGAATTCATTTGGAAAATCATTCAAAACTCTAGATACCAGGTGTCCATAGGCGGCGGTAACATTTACCATCACGTGGGACCGCTTGCTCGTCCGCCTACTTTTTTGTATAAAAAGAAAACAGATACTTTCTTGTTCAAATGAGTTGAAATGTCATCTTACGTCAATGAAAATATTGTGTTCTATCAAAATTCCTTTGCTCTTTTCTTAGAGAAAGGTGTCAGAACAATTCCATAACAGAATAAGAACCAGTAATTAGGCAAAAACTCAGTGGTATGTACTTACAAGTATGTACTGTAATTATAGTTTTATTAGGAGTGAGCCTTCTGTATGTTACTAATATTTTACTGATAGAAGGAAGGTATCAGATGAGCAGACATGAACAGACCCCCGCTGGTAAATGATTACATGGGTATTCATTTACCACCGGGACAGCCGACATTGAGTAAGAAGTACAATAAGATAAAGAAAACTCATTGTACATGTACAACCATGATGTGTATTGTTGTTGAACGGTCATAGATGGCTCGCGATGTCCACGTATAATAACTAACAATTCACTATGTAAAATTTATAGTTTACCTATTCGATACTAGATGTCGCTCCTCACTCCTAAGTCAAATCCTGAAACACGCTATTAAGATTTTTCTTCCTCTACTTAAGACCATGCCAGTGTAAATTTGTAGTGAACAATAAAAGACAAGAAAACATGTATTGTTTCATTCGTACACTCGTTATCCTATTATATTCTTTAGTCCCACATTCCATCCCCCAAGAAGAATGAGAAAAACACATCAACCCATTATATTGTCTATCCTTATCTTTTTTATAAATCAATTTCTGACGACGCATTCGGGGCATGCCGGCGTTCGTCATTATTGACTGATGTTGGCATGTATCGCGGATGTCACACATAACCACTTACAGGTGGATCGTCTGATAACTTCTTTACATCAGAAAAACAGTACTAACATATAAAAGTATCACACTTAATTACAGAATTTTAAAATTATCACCAGCTCAAGTAAAACAAAAATCCGCGTGTTCGAGTATAATGAAATCTTCAGCATGTGTATCCATCCACCAATACGCACTAGGCCCACGTAGTGGATGGATTTTGATCCGAAACCTCGTACTAATTGCCACGGGAGGCCTGTGCCTTGTAGTAGCACGTCATATACTAATATAGAAAACGATTTAAAGAAAATCTCTATGGTGAGTGAATGAGAGGAGCGGCAGAGTACAGATGGTCCGCATTATTGTTCGAAATAAAACGCGGCCGCTTATCCATAGTTATTCACAGCTTACCTGTACTGTAACAGTCTTATGCTCCGTCTCCTTCTTTCCCTTCACGTCTCCGTCTATGAAAGAGACTGCCTTATCATTGTCCTCCTCCCTTTCACTGGCTTCCACTTCGCTGTGTTCAGGAGCAGAGGAATCCTCATCGTTACTTAACTCTTCCGCACTGGAGTCACTGTGGAATCAGTGAATTATTGTTGTACTCGTATTTCTACCAATTCCAAGTGGATTTGTATTTGTTTGTGCATCGATCCTCCTTGGACACAAAATATAAATAGCTCTAAAATATAAAATATAAATATGATAAGGCAGTTTAGATATCAGTCTTTAATTATAACCACTGTACAAATAAACTGTACAAGTACAAATTACCGGACGACCGATGCCCACCAAACAAAAATATTTTTTTTTTTTTTGGCATACTGGCGACGAGCTACAGCTTATTTTCAATCCCATACCATCGAATAGAGATTCTAATAAGAAAAATCTATCACATCTCATGTCACTACCCAGTAGAAGATAAAATTCGCTAAAGTATATCCCGTATCCTATTGCCTGTTGTGGTTTCTATTCTCTACCCTTCGCAATCCTATTTCCAAATTCACTGCCAATGATTCTTGAAAAATGTTGGCAAGTAGCGGATGTGGCAGGGTGACAGTATCCACTTACCACTATTCTCCCTGTCTTCCGTATGAAAAGTACAGTCGAATGATAAAAACTTAAAAATGTTTTCTTCATCGTCTTCTAAACCTTCAATTATTAACTTGCCTCACATAGCTAGTCTGATATATTCATTTAAAAAAATATGGATATCGAGGAGCGTTTTATAAAATGCTATAGACATTTTAAAACCATCTACTGTGACAAATTAGGGACTAGAATTAACTGAAATACGAGGATTTCTATAGAGTCTAGCAGAGGATTTTCAATGTCAGGCATCAGTGAAACATGCTGACGCCTAACTGGAAGTTTTCAAATCTCTATCGCACTTCGTTTATAAATAAGGGTTTCCAGGACTTTTTATGCTATCATAGAATGCTACACACATAAAACTTTCTGTCAGGTATTATCGTCTATATGAAAATGCATATATTGGCAATCGGTTTCCAATGCTATTGGTGTTAAAATTTATTAAAAAAAGTAAATAGCCAATATAGAACCATGAAATTAAACTTTTAGAGCTCTAAAGAAATGTTGCTCTCTGTAAGTCAACAGAATGTCTCCAAAAAAAAATACCCGACTACGCGCGCCGAGTGATTACACATTATCTAGAAATCCAGAAATAAACAGTAATGGTAATTCGGACATTTATCTGAAGATATCTTCAATCTGTCTACTGTGACAATTGGAAAGGTCACATAACATCAACAAGACAAATGAACCCAGTTTTTAACACCGGTCAGTAGTCAGGTACTTCAAGCCAAGCTGTAATCGACCCTTCATTACCTTAAAGAAAATAACTACGAACTTACTCTGTAAACAAATGTCCAATCGCCGTCGCCAATTTATCCATCAGCCCGTTTTCATTTTCAGAATCCGACTCGTCGACATCCAACGCCCTCAGGAACGACATATTTCCCCCATTAAAGTCCACGTTGTAATGCTTATTGTCACTGCCATTAGGGTTCTTTATAAACGTCATTTCGTTGTCCGTGTCGCCCTCGTCAGCTGACGTTTCGGATTCAAATTCGTTTTTCTTTTTCGTCTTTTTGTTTCGTTCGCAAGTGACTGTTATGTCCGCTTCTGGTTCTTGTGTGTTGGTGTCGAGACGGGCTGACATAGGATAGGCTTTGGCCTGAGGAAAAGTCAGAAAGGTGATTTATTGTTTTAACCACAGGGAGACCATTTTCTCCCAGCCAATCTTAGAGCTATATAGTTGTGGCATGGTAGGTGTAACACAATTGGAAACTTCATAATTATTCAAATATTATTTTCAACTACAAATTAGATTTAATCTGTGCTACGGGATTCAGCCTTCCTTGGCACTTAAAGGAAATATGAGAGAATAGTTATTTTGTAAATGATGAGGTCTGGGCATTTGAGAGCAGCATTGCTAAATGAGACAAATAATTAATTATACAATGCCACATGAAATAGAAATAATTATGTCGTAGGTCTAGAGACACACAGCCCCCTACGTACAGACCAAGCAAATGTTTTTAAAGATTAGGTCGTAGTGAGAATCGAACCCCGGACACTTTTATACAGAAACAGGAATACTGCAAAGTGCTCTCCGTCTTTTGAACTATCACAATCTATCTGGCATACAGTTTAAGGTGTTGAAGCACGTTATCGTATATGTATGTTTGTACACGTATATACCTGAGACACACAAGCATACACGAACTCGCACAGGCACGCACGTAAGTACATATGCACTCGCATTCAGACAGTCATTTATGTTAATATCAGTTCAGTATGTTCATATTACATTCAAAATCAAACACAAAAAAGCTTACCACAACTCTAAATCAAAAAAGATCTCAGGGATATTTAAATATCTTACCTGAAACAGTGTGGCAGAAATCTCCCAGGGTTTGTAAAGGTTTTCCCTTTCAACGACCGGTTCCAAGAGCGGTTCCCAACAAGCCAACCGCTCGTTGTAGCACGACGCATGCGCACGGACTGACGCGTTACCGTACAGTTGACGAGACCATTCATGGAAATTCAGTTCACCGGTTAACTGAAATACATGTTTCATAGCAATTAAACAACTTTGAACGGTTTAAATCGCGTATATTTGACATTATTTATATCCCGACGTTTCGAACACTTTGCAGTGTACGTGGTCGCGGGGTGACGTCCACTGCAAAGTGTTCGAAACGTCGGGATATAAATAATGTCAAATATACGCGATTTAAATCGTTCAAAGTTGTTTAATTGCTACGTATAGTAATCGCGAAAACCTAAGAAAATATTACATGTTTCATTTTTAATAGAAAGAAAAAGGCAAATGTGGAACAGTCCATCTGGCGGTAAGTGGATACAGTCACTCGTGGTCATACCTATTTAGATAGACTCCGTCTATCTTTCAAGATTTAGAAGTCGATGGGGGAAAAGCAATTTAACTATTTTCATTCGACTGTACTTTTCATACGGAAGACAGGGAGAATAGTGAGATTTTCTTTATCCTTGAGGACAATAGTGAGACTTTCTTTATCCTTTGTAATTGAGATTGAATGGGATAGAATGACTATTAGGGAATATGAGTAATGAGCTCCGGCAAAGCTCACTCAATGCGGAAACATTGTCGTTACTACATGTTACTACATTTGTTGACTGTGTTCTTTAAGAGAACCTGTGGGATTCAGCATACGTCCTTCCCACCAAAAATGTTGTTGTTATGATTTACAAAATAAATTAAAATTAAAATTTTTAAACTATTAAAATTTTTATTTATATATATATTTTTTAATATAATTTTTTTTTTATATTAAAATATTAAATTAAAATTAATCATTTATTTTACCTATTATAATAACAATAATGGGAGGGTATGTAGAGGCTGCAATCTCACAGCCGCACATTTTAGGACGCAATTAGAAATAGGCATGCAATTAGCACATTTTGCCAGTGTCAAGTTTTCTTCGTTACAAACAATTTCTAAGTCTAAAACGTATCCAATCAATGTCCAGCCGCATCGAAGTTAGTCAGTTGTCGCTCAGTAAAGTGATAGTAGGTTTACTGAGGACAGAAGAGGATTCCTTGGAAGCACACGAAAAACGCAGTCGTAGGCTGTTATTTGATTATCACAAACATTATCTACAAAAAATATTTGGAAGTTTTATAACTATTCAACCACAACACGCACGACACCCAATTTTTATATATTATTAGGGGTTAAAGTATGAAATTGCCGATTTGTACTGAATATTACGTAGAAAATTGTCCAAATCACGAAAAAAATGGTAGTCCGTTGGAGCAAGGTCTGGCGAGTACAGAGGATGATGTATGGTTTCTAACTGCAGCTCCTGTAGAGTTACAACGGTTTCTCGTGCAGTGTGAGGTCTTGCGTTATCATGGAGCAATAATGGTGAAGATCGATTCACGAGTCGGGGCTGTTTCACTGCTAGTTTCGCCATCATTGTTCGAAGTTCGGCACAGTAAACATCTGCTGTTATTGCTTGAGTAGACCTGAGAAAGCTATAGTGAATAACACCATGAATAGACCACCAAACAGTTACCATTACGCTTACCAAACAGTTGGTAAGCTTTGCCTTAGGGCACTGTTGCGGCGTTTGACCTGGGGTCAGCCATTGCATTTTTCGCTTTCGGTTATCGTAAAGAATCCACTTTTAGTCACATGTCACAATTCGATCCAATATTCCTTCATTTCTGTACCGATTCAACAAGGCAACGCAAGTTTCAACACGCGTTTCTTTCTGCAGATCAGTCAAATCATGAGTCACCCATTTTTAATATTTTTTTATCTTATTGATTTGATGCAAATAAGTCAATATTGTAGGTAAGGTAACGTTAAACCATGCCGCTAATTCCTGGGTAGTTTGACTGTGATCGGCTTCCACCATTCAGCATTCCTTCAATTCAGCGTTATTCACCTGTGTGGGCGGTCTTCCACGTGGTTCGTTCTTCAAGTCGAAGTTTCCATTACGAAAGCGTTTAAACCAAAAACGCACGGTTCGTTCATTAGCAGTGTCCTCTCCAAACGCAGCATTGATATTGCGAGCCGTTTCTGCCGCGTTAGTTCCGCGTCGGAACTCGTATTCAAAGATTACTCGGATTTTCGAAGTATCCATCTTTCCCGTCTAAGCTGAATAAAAAAAACAATTGAAAGTCGAAAATCGAATGTTTCACATTTTTTAAAACAAGAACCTCATAGGTATCATGTGAAAAAAGTTTCGCTCGAAAATCTCACACCATGAAGGTTTTATGTCAATTCAAAGTATCTATTACTATAAAACGGCAATTTCATACTTTAACCCCTATTATTAATCAAATAAAAACTCAACTCACTTCTCGAGGTCCCGGCAAAAAGTCCAGGACTATCCAGTCCAGGAACACTACCCTCCACTGCATTTTCCACCATATCCTATTCCCCCAATGTAATTCAGTAGTGAGATATGCCAGAGCCCATTCCCATTCCATCCCGCCCTATTTTCTCAACACTTTATTTAATCCATTCCGATATCTCCAAAGGTAGGCAGCGTATCCGGAAGCCAACGTTTGTCACTCTGGACAGATGTAGGCATGTATCGCGGATGTCGACAGTATTCACTGACCACCAAGTGGACTGTCTGCTCGTCTGGCGCCGTTTTCTATAAAACAAAAAAAAATCCCATGGTGTTTAAATTAACTAAAGTCTATTCTAGAAATTTACAACATTTATTTACCTTAAACATCAACACCGGTATCCTAACAGTCTGCTCAATCTCAAATATCACTCTAACACTGGGTACCATCATCACGAAACTTTCCGTGGGCTTCACACTGGGATACGTGGGTTGAACATAACTATCCTCAGGGTTAAGCACCACGTATGGGGTTAACTTCTTGGGAGACCAGAGATCTTCATCCTGCTTCTCGGGTTTAGGGTTGTAGGTGGCAAAGTTGAAGGCATCTTTCTCGTCCGGAATTAGTAGCTCGGTTTGAATTTCTTCGGTTATATCTGTCAAAAATATTTGTCGGTTGATCTTTTTTCATTCAAAAGTGGTAAAAGAGTAAACAATTCACCTAGTGGTAATTGGATTCTGGTCATGAATATTTGCGATACATTACACCATTAGCCGTGGTCCTGTACACCACCTCTGAAAGAGTGAATTCGCTAACCCGCTTGGCCAGCGTACCGTTTTAAGACCATGCATCCATCATGCTCATGTGCATGAGGAGGCCCGTGTCCAGTAGTGGGCAATCATAGGGTTACGGTTGCGATTACATTTGTCAGTCAATCTTTTTAGTCAAAAGTAGTAGACCAGCTGACAGTTCACCTGGTGGTAAGTGGATTCTGTTGGCTATAAACATGTGCGATATATAACACCATTAGCCAAGAATGGCAAACGTTAACAAATGATAAAATACTCGAAATTATGTCCTCATCCTGTCCCAGTGAGGAATGGAGTCAGCAAATCTCATTTCGTTATACTCTTTATTTTCCATCCTCTCCAACCCTTCTTCCGTATCTACTCCTAAATGTTCAAAGCTAGGCAGCATTCGGGGCGTGTAAATTATCATTCTTAACTGATGTTAACATGTATCACGAATATCCTTAAGGGACAGTATCTCCTTAGTACAAGGTGGATTATCCGCTCGTCTGATATCTTCTTTCTAATAAAAACGCCGATGATAGTAAATATATAGCACAAGGCGGATTGTCTGCTCGTATGTCACCTCCTTTCCAAAAAAAGAATAAAAGCACACAGTAGTATGTAGCAGCTAAGATTAAAGTCACCGACCCCGAACTCATATATACACCACAATATAACCAATCTGCTGTTTACTTCTACTCACCCATAATGGTACGAACTGTTGTCGCAGCCACGTGCACTTCAATATCCGACACAGACAATGTGACCTTCACACCTTCCTCGAGATTCTTAAAAAGTTTTGAAAATTCCACGTCACAAGGTTTCAATACCAACTGCGTCGGTAGATTCTTTAATTTCGACTGCAGTTTTGACATAATCTGCAGACCAGCTAAGGAAACTACCAGACTTTCTGTATTGGCGTGGTAGGAGTAGTCTATGAGCAGTTCTGTCCGTAGTAATAAGGCATGACCTTCGGTTTTAGTAAGGTCCGTGAAAAACATGATCTCCGGTTGTCGAAACTGGATGGAAATTGAAAGACCTGGTGATTCTTCTGACACGGATGTCGCTGGAATAATCATGGTTAATATAAAGGTTGAGCCACGTATTGGATAAAGGTAAAAGATAAGCTAGGTAAAGATAGCACAATCAATAAAAACACACTCGATGAAGAGCAGATCTTTTTGAGGTGACAATGAAAAGTGAACTTTATTCAGCCGTGCTATTTAGTCCAGAAAGAAAAGTGTGACTAATAGAGTTACACATTGTGAGTGTTCAATTTAATTATTAAGAATAAACTAGTTTCATGTTTTAAGGGAGGGCAGTAGTTACCCGTGTCCATAGTAGTTATCTCTCAGCACTCCTAACGTGTTCCCCGGGTTAATTAAAAAATTAAATAATGTAGGTATGTATTTATTTATTTATACATTATTATAAGTGTGTATTATATTATATTTATTATCGATATAGTCGGTAAGTATGTATGGAACATAATTTTATGTGTAAATTTCATTCGTTTTGCACTACCTATATCTCATTGATATTTCTCCATCCCAACGTTGTCTGGAAGAGATCGCCTATAGTAATCTGCCCTTTAAAGATATGTGCACATGTAACAACTGTTTGTATGCAATAGACAGTGTTTATTATTATTATTATACTTTTAAATAGACTGGGCAAAAATCGTGTTTCAATCACATAAAAATAGACATTTTGTAAAAACAGACCTAGTATAATATGCCTCTGGTATAAACAATTTTATTAGTATACTCACCTGCAGAATAACATCCGCTGGTAGAGTCAGTGGAACTAGGGAATCGCGCCGCGCGGTTGTTGTTACCGGGCTTGGAGGGGTGCATATCTCCCACGTACCCGTGGTTCACCACGCCACCTTCCATTACCTTCTCACCTGCACAAAAATACACTGCAATTAGTATTTGTTTATTTATTGAAATATTTTACCATCTCATCCTCTCAATCAATGGGACAAGAGTGATTTGAGAGCATATTAGGATAAAGGAATTAATCTCATTATCCCATAACTTTATTCACTCTCCACCCCAAGGATGAACGAGACAACAAGGAAAACTCCTCGTTATGATACACTTTCTATTCCCCATCCTTTCCAGCTCTTTTTCTAAAGAAATTCCTAAATCTCCAAAGGTATGTAGTGCATTCGGGGTCTTCGGGGACATGCCAACGTTAGTCACTCTGTCGCAGGATGACAGCATCCTCTTATCACCAAGTAGATTGCTTGCTTATCTGCCACTTTTACCACCACCGGAAGTCTCACAGATCCAATAACCGGCAATTGCCAATTTGCGACTAGAAGACACGAACAAACTCTAACATACTAATATAGATACCTGGCATAGCATCAAGCAGTGTCCTAGCCAGTTGCAGCAGGAAGGGTAGCGCGGCGTTTAACCGCGTGCGGTCCACGCGCACGTCCGCAGTGCAACCACGCGCGCCCAGTGACCGTAGCGCCACCTCTACTACCGCTGGACGTTTTACCGATATGGCACCTGAGCGGCGGCTGTCGATTTGCGACTGGAAGATCCTGAAATTGCAAAAATCGATATTAGAATGATCTATTTATTACAGTACTGAACGAAAAAAAGGTAAAAGCAAAGCGATTTACCCCTCTCTCACAGAAGACTACCTTTACAATAGTCTGAAAGTCGTAAAGTATTTTCAATATCTATTAAATTGTGTAAATACAATCTGTTTATAAATAAAAAAAAATGTAATGCTACTCCCATTCCATCCTATCTTATCCCTCCCCATTTTCCCCAAATTATTTTTCCCTTAAACCCCATTCCTAAAACTTCAAAAGTAGGCAGCGCATCCCATTACCAACGTTTATCATTCTAGATCTGCGATATGGAAATAGAATAGATGACATATCATGCTACGTAATAGGAATGTTAGGCTTTCAAAACACATGTGAATTAAATAATTAGAGTGCTATTTAACATAGAACAATATTAGACTGCATGGTGGCTGCCCTAGAGTGCTCGTATAACATATGTAGTGTGCATTCTCAAATCGATGCTCTGGACAAATGTCGTGATGTGCCGCAGATGTCGCAGGGAGTCTGTTCCATCTACCACTTACCACCACGTGTACTGTCTGTTTATCTGCCACCTTCTTTCAATAAGAAAAGTCATCAAGCCCACACGAGTGGTACAGTTTATGTCCTGGTTCCAATATACATATACAAAAATTTTAGATGAACATGTTTGCAATTTAAACGCACTTTGAATTCAATGAAATCTATCAGAACACCATAGAAATTAAATTTTAACATGCCTTTTAATAACAACAGTAGGATCCGGTCTGATGTCTTCTATTAGCAAACTTTGTAAACTGGCCTTCATCTCAGTGCTGCCATCTGAGTAGTAATCCAGCTGTAAACTCATCTCTCCAGCTAATAATTTTGCCAATCCGTGGTTCAGGTCTCTTACTGGAGAGCTTAGTACTTCATCCATATCTGAGAATAATTTTAGCTCTATTCCTTCTAAAGTAAATCTGTGAAAAGAATTCAGGATGTTAAATCTCTCGCCCTTGTTTTTCAAAATGCTACGTATTGCTAGCTGGTTAAAGGCTATAATTTAAATTAATCTAACTATAATCTATATCAGACAGATAGGCTATAATCTAGTCAATATAATTTAATACTGTAATAGAGGCTATATTGTAGATGACACTATAATCTAAGCTTCACAGGGCAGGCAACAGTTATAGTATTGCCCAAGCAAGCATATGCACACAAACTTCCTTTGCGTTCGTGAACAAAATATTATGTTTTCTTAGGTTTTCGCGATTACTATACATAGCAATTAAACAACTTTTAACGGTTTAAATAATGTCAAATATACGCGATTTAAACCGTTAAAAGTTGTTTAATTGCTAAAATATTTTGTTATTTGAGTTATTTTGAAGGGGAGAGTGCACGCTATAATCCAACAGCCGCTGGGCTCGCTCGACTGGCCACGTTACACAGAAGACCACCTTGAAATGTACCTACTGCATTTCCAACTTTATCTTATTTCCCCAATGTACGTACGTGTTTCGGTAGTGATAAAATATGCCAGAGTCCATTCCTATCCCATCCTACCCGTCCACATTTTCCCACCGCTTTTCCCAAATCCATTCCTATATCTCCAAAGGTAGGTAGTACATCCCAGGCGTGCCTACGTTTGTCATGTATCGCTTGTCATTGGACTAATGTTGGCATGTATCGCGGATGTCCATAGACCACAGTATCCACTTACCATCAGGTGGACTGTATGCTCATAAGCCGCCTTCGTCCATAAATTAAAAAATAAATAAAAATAATGTAGATATCAACGTCCATAATCGTTATTCTAACTGAATGCATATTTGATCTACAACTTTGTATTTGCAAATGGCGCCACTCGAAATGCCGCCTTTTGAATATGTTGGTTTTTATTCAAACATCCGTTTGCTCAATACTGAAAGTAAAATGTACAGTTAATACTGTATTAACTAAAAAACTGTATTAATTAATACCGTATTGTAGATTCGCCGCCGCCATTTTGTAAATAGAAACTGTCAGTTTCTATCTACAAAATGGCGGCGAAGCGAAAGTCAATGACAATTTAAACTCAAATAATGATATACGTTTATTTACCAATTCGACGTCTACGTAGATCATCAAACAATAGACAAACAATATAGGCCAGGCACTTGATTGGTATTCGATTGAAAGCTAGCAGTCGAGGCGCGCATAAAGTAGCTCGCTATGTAATAAATAATCTTTTATCACTATTTTCAACCATAGAAAACGGTATTGAAGTTGAGTTTAAATTGCCATCCAATTGATCGCTGCTACACAGAGAATATGAATTAACAGTTACAGAATATGTATTAAAATCCGATAAATTCCGCGCAAATTTCACTCCTTTTAAATTCATGATTGATAGAGACATAATCAGTTACCTCAAAACGCATTCTTTTCGAATGGGTTCCCCTTGCGCAAAGAATGCTTGTAATTTCTTAACCGACGCATCAGTCGCCGGCACTTCCACCGGAGAATTGTGAACTATAGTTCCTAAAAGAATAAACAAAAATCCTTATAACTCGTCTCATCCAATGACATCTGATTCCATGGTGTATTAAGAGTATAAGAGCAAATTACCGCTCTAAATAGTCAAAATATTAGTGGTATTTAGTGTCAAATAGTGGTATTTATTTAGTGTCAATGTGTCACGGCATGATAGGAGGGATGCGAATTATAAAAGCACACCGGCGTGGCCGTGGCCAATGGTTATACTGATTTATTGAAAGAATACAAAATTTCGCTGATGTGCGCTTCACGAGCTAAGGCTGAGCAATGAGCATACATGTAAGGTGGCCCGTACAAGTATCAAAACATTTTTTGTTCCAGATTCCAGATTAGTAATGTGTGACTTTGTATATATTACAATAAAAAAGTATATATTACTTTAACGAACAGCATATGCCAAGGGATAGATTTTTTAACTTGTCAATATACTGTTCCTCCCTCAAATTATAACTGCAAACTGCCAAAATAGTAGCAAGGTCCATTTATCTCAGGTTAAGCAGAACTGTGTCCATGGGCACATCTGCTTTAAAAATAACACGTACCAAGGGATCCTCCACTGAATATCGAGTGCGATTGAAAATATTGACTTCAACTTACCGATAGAACATCTTTCGTTTAAACTGTTGCTCGAACTACTACTACAAGATACTAGCAGCAAGAGATTTTTTGTACCAGATTGAACAGAACAGTGCCTTTCAACATATCTGCTTTAATGAGCAACATATGTGATGAAACTTACCAATATATCGTCCCTCGCTTAAATTATCGCTCCAAACTGCCAAGATAGTAGCGAGATCTTTTTGTCCCAGATTGAGCAGAACTGTGTCCATAAGCACATCTGCCTCAATGAGCAACATGTCTCTAGGTGCGGTGCCCGCAGTGCGCTGATAGCAAACTGCGCGTTTTGTGTCGCAGCGGATTGAAACCGCTTCTAAGATCGGCTCCTGGATTAACGAATTATGAATAAAACAGTTAAAATATATGTGACTGTTTCATATATGTACTGCATATCGACAGTTTAAAAGGCTATTTGACTTGACAGCGATTCATTCCTTTCTTACAAAGTTAAATTAGGTAACAAATAAACTAACATTCGCATTTTTCGACAGTCAAAACACTATTAGACTTAAACGATATTTTTGATTGATTTCACTGTATATGCATAATTTTACATCTTTACATGACGATAACAATAATTATGTATGTAATGTAAAATCGTGGCATTTGAGTCAAATATAATTTTAACCGTCAATATATTTATTATATTACAGTGGTCCGTAACCGGTGTGCCGTGAGACGATGCTGGGTGTGCCGCAGTGTAACCTAAACCACCCAGCAGGGAGGTGTAACTAAGGGCACAAACGTGACAAATTTCCAGCGATTTATTCAGTGTGTCTAAAACGATAGTAAAGGTAGATAAATATACATAAATATAACAAAATAACATACGATAAATAAATAATAAAACATTGTTAACAATTATCTGTCAAATACGCTTTAAAATTGTGAAAATTAAATTACACTTTGTTATGTTTAGTTCCACAGTCAATACTAGATGGCGCTACGCCGAGTTTCTAAATCGCGCTATGGTTTGGTTCACGCTTGTTAATAGAGTCGTTGCTAATTACCGTGAATAAATGAGTTTTGTGTTATCAACAGAAGTGTGTGGTTTTATTTAGTGTTGAGATCTGGTGCCGAAACCGGGGAATATAAGTGAAGTGAAGTGAAATGAACAAGGACTTATTGCAGTGATCGTGAATCTTGGACTCTGGGATTATAAGTGAAGTGAACAAGGACTTAGTGCAGTGAGCGTGAACAAGACTTGTGAAAACAGTGAGTAAAAAAGACAGTTAAAATTCGTGTTGGCTGGATTTAGAAAAATTCGCGTTCACGGGACTTAGAAAAGTTTTAGTGATTTGGACTTAGAAAAATCTTGTGATCGTTGAACTTTGACAATTTCACGCGAAGTTTTATTGGTGATTTATTTCGGACATTTTAAATATTATCAAAATGGATAAATTATTGTTGGGAGAAGAAGATAAGTTTGAGCATTTAATCAAGGCGTTCTCTAATTACAAGAAAACTGGTAAAGGTCGGTTGAAAACTTCATATTATATAGAATCCAGGCATGAAATGTTAGAGAAGCTAATGAAAGCGTTTACAAAAACACACTTTGAAATTGTTGGAAGTGTTAAAAGAGAGGGCAGATCTAAGCTATCCTACTTCGCCGAAGACACATATAGTAAATTTGAAGACATTTACGCTGATTATAAAACAAGGATGAAGGATGACTTGCAGCAGTACGCTCCAGGGACATCTACACCGACAGAATCTAGCTCTTCAGTTCTGTCAAGTACGAAAGTAAAATTGCCACAGATCCAGCTGCCAAAATTCTCTGGACTGTATGACGAATGGCAGACTTTCTATGATATGTTTACGTCACTGATACATAAGAATGCTGCCCAGTGCAAAAATTACATTACCTCAAGAGTAGTCTTACCGGTGAGCCTGAAATTCTTTTGAAGAACTTCTCAACCACTGATACTATGAAGAGGCGTTCAAACAATTAATTCGTCGCTACAACAATAAGCGATACAATTGCAACGAAATTATGAAACGCTTGTTCTCTCAACGAAACACAAACGGGATCCGTTTGTGCTCAGTCCATCAAACAACTTCTTGATGTTACAGCATCCTCTCTTAAATCTTTAGAAAACCTTTGCATCGATACTAAGTCTTGGGATGTCCTCATCAATTACATTGTGGTATCCCGGCTTGATCCAGAATCGCGTAAGCTGTGGGAAATACAAATTAGTCAATTAGAGTCAGAGATGTTGCCAACCTGGGATGACTTAGTGAAGTTCCTGGAGATAAGGTTTCGGACATTTGAGATGATAGATGGTGGTATCAAACCCGCATCGAAGTCCCAGAAGGATAACCAAGCCAACCCTAAAGCAAAAGCCTTTCATTCAACCACGCAAGATGACAATAAATCTAACGTCAGCTGCACGAAATGTAATTGTCAGCATTTGTTATATCAGTTTGGAAAACAGTCTCCGAAAGAGAAATCAGAGTTCGTACAATCAAAGAAGCTGTGCTTCAACTGTTTTGCACCTAATCATTCAGTCAAAGAATGTCGTGCGTCAGCCTGCTGCCGTCGCTGCGGCAGACGACATCATACACTGCTGCATTTCGAAAGAGACGATAAGCAATCTGAGAACAAAACTGAGACCACTACATCAACTGCAAAAGCAAGCACACCGACAGATAGTGTGGTAGCTCATTTGGTTACGGAGAAAAATCACAGAGAGATGTTATTGGCTACAGCTATAGTCAGAGCATATTCAACAAATGGTTACTCACAAATTGTTCGAGTTCTAATTGATCCATGTTCAGAGGGATCATTTATTACAGAGGCTACTGCACAGTTACTAGGCCTAAAGAGAATGCCCATCAACGGCTTAGTATCTGGAATAGGAGAGAGTCCAGCTAGATCAAAGACAATGGTGTCATTAAGTGTGGAATCTATTCACAATTCAAAGTATTCGGTACAATTCGATGCTTATGTGTTGAGAAAACTGACATCATTTCTTCCTACGTGTCAGACTAAAATTACGGACTGGCTGGAAATTGAGAATGTGCCTTTGGCTGATCCAAATTACGGATCACCGGCTACAATCGATTTAATTCGAGTCGAAGTCTACGAAGAGATCATACTAGAAGGCCTTATAAAACATCCATCAGGGGAGGGTCCCATAGCACAAGAGACCAAGCTTGGGTGGATTCTCTCGGGTCGAGTAATACAAAATTCATCATCACATAATTCTACAGTCATCGGCTTTCATATATGAACAAGAGAAGACAATTTATTAAAGCAATTTTGGGAAATGGAAAGAGAACCAGATGCGATCTTTAAGAAATTTACCAGAGAAGAAATTAAGTGTGAAGAACTATTCGAATCTACTACCATTAGAGATATTGAAGGACGGTATGTGGTTCAATTACCATTCGAAGATGCAAAGCCAAAGTGTATAGAAGGAAAGTCAAAGGAAATAGCTACGAGAAGATTTAAATATTTAGAAAGGAAGCTGAAAAGATGTCCTTCATTGTACGAAGAGTACAAAAGGGTGATAGATGATTATAAAAACCAGAATCATATGATACAGATCGTAGACGAGAATGAGATCAATAATCGAAAGGCTGTGTATCTTCCCCACCATGCAGTCGTGCGAAAAGATAAACAAACCACAAAGGTCCGTATTGTCTTCGACGCTTCATGCAAAGGAGTAAATAATGTCTCATTGAACGACTGTCTATTGATCGGTCCCAGGCTACAACAAGATTTGCGCCATATTTTGATGAGGTGGAGACGTCACCCCTTTTGCATTATGGCTGATCTAGTACAACTGTATCGACAAGTACGTGTTAGTGATGAGGACTCGGATTTTCAGCGGATCTTATGGCGGCCAGATAGCAGCAGCCCCATAGAACATTATAATCTGTCGAGACTTACTTTCGGGACTGCCTGTGCTCCGTATCTAGCTGTAAGGGCTTTACAGCAGCTAGCAAAGGATGAAGAGGCAAGATACCCAACTGCAGCAAAAATCACCTTACACGATTATTACGTGGATGATCTTCTCACAGGAAGCGAAACAGAAAAGGAGGCAGTAGAGATCTATGAAGAAATGAACAGTTTGATGAGTTTGGGTGGATTTCGTTTACAAAAATGGTGCAGCAATAGTAATGAGTTGATGAGTCATATTCAAGAAGAGAGTAAGCGATCAGACCTATCTATGACGTTCAAAATAAATAGTGTGAACAAATTGCTAGGTATTTGTTGGAAGAAAGACACTGATAATTTTGAGTATACCTTGCATTTACCTGAGATCAATGACACCGTAACTAAGCGAAAGATCCTTTCCGATATTGCCAGATTATACGATCCCTTGGGGTGGATCGCACCGGTGATTGTGTTAGCCAAAATATTTATCCAGAAATTATGGAAATATAAATTAGACTGGGATGAGCATGTTACGGCTGAACTCATCAAGGAGTGGTGTTCATTTCGCGAGAGCCTTAATAGCGTTCAAAACCTTGTTATACCAAGATGGTTACACTGTCATAAGGGCGATTGTGTGGAGCTTCACGCGTTTGCAGACGCCTCCCAAGCTGCTTACGCTGGTGTCGTCTATATGAAGATAAGAGATGAGACCGGAAATATTCATGTCAACTTAATCACGGCAAAGACAAAAGTTACTCCTGTCGAGAAAGAGATTAGCATCCCACGACTGGAGTTATGCGCAGCCTTGCTTGCAACCAAACTGTTATACGAAGTTTCTCAAGTGATGTTAATACCCAAAGAGAACTTGCACGCGTGGTCAGATTCAACAGTGGTGTTAGCCTGGATTCGAGTCGAGCCTACTAGATGGAACACATTTGTGAGCAACAGAGTTTCAGAGATAAACACGATGCTGGATCCCCATCAGTGGCGTCACATAGGCACACATGAAAACCCAGCCGACTATGCATCGAGAGGAGTAAAAGGTTCCGATATAGTTGGTCTCACACTTTGGTGACATGGCCCTGGAGTCTTGCATCATAGTAACATGTACGAGGTTAATGAGGATTACACCACTACTGAAGAACAAAGGCCCATTAAGACTTTAACTGCTGCTGTAGAAAACAAACAGGAGAGAATATGGGAGAGATTTTCAAGTTTAACCAGAATGTTGAGAGTCCTGTCTTATTGTAAAAGATTTCTAAATTATAAAACAAAGCATTCTAAGGTTATATCTGTAAATGAAGTGGCAGAAGTACTAAGAGTTGTAATCAAAGAGACACAGTTAATCTACTTTCAGCAAGAGATACAGCAGTTAATGTCTCAAGGATACGTTAATAAGAAGAGCTCCCTACACACTCTTTGCCCCATTCTTGATGAGAATGGGGTGCTAAGAGTTGGTGGTCGAATCAAAGAGTCTGAGGCAAGTTTTGATACCAAACATCCAGTCATTGTGCCTAGTGATAGCCATCGCACTAAGTTATTAATAACTGATGCTCACCACAAAACCATGCACGGAGGCCCACAAATCATGCTAAACTATCTAAGATCAAAATATTGGGAGATTCGAGCTCGAGAACGAGTAAAAAAGTACTATCGAGAGTGTATCAAGTGCTTAAGATTTTCACGTCAGAATAATAATCCCTTCATGGGCCAGCTACCGAAGACCAGATTGCAACCTTCAAGACCTTTTAAAGCTTCTGGTGTTGATTTTACTGGTTTCATAAATATTAAATTTTCACCAGGAAGAGTTTTAGTTTAGTTTTAGTTTAGTACCAGTTTTAGTTTTCTAATTTGTATTGTTGTTATTTTCTAGTAGCCATTCAAAACGGTGGGCGGTTTGTTTGATTTAGTAGTTTAAAGGTTGATTCTTTAACGTTACGTTGAGTTGTGTAGAGTTTAATTCCTCGTTGACCCTAGTTATCAAGAAATGTTGTGAAAGGACAAGTCCTTTGGTGGGCGGAATGTCTAAAACGATAGTAAAGGAAGATAAATATAACAAAATAACATACGATAAATAAATAATAAAACATTGTTAACAATTATCAGTCAAATACGCTTTAAAATTGTGAAAATTAAATTACAGTTTGTTATGTTTAGTTCCACAGTCAATACTAGATGGCGCTGCGCCGAGTTTCTAAATCGCGCTATGGTTTGGTTCACGCTTGTTAATAGAGTCGTTGCTAATTACCGTGAATAAATGAGTTTTGTGTTACAACAGTAGTGTGTGGTTTTAGTTAGTGTTGACACAGTGATCTTTTACTTTTAATTAATAAATTAGTAGAAATGCACATATTTTTTATTATTTTTTAATACCTATATTTTTAATTATATTTTTAGTTCATATGTGCCGCCGAATTTTGAAAATAATATACTTAAGTGTGCCGCAAATGAAAAAAGTTTGAGGAGCACTGATATATTATATTAATTGAATCTTCCGGGCTACTTGGCCGAGATCTTCGTAGCCCGGAAGATTCAATTAATATGGACACCGGCCGAGAAAGCCTACACTCCACTGATATATTATGTTTAATAGTTTATGTTGACAAAGAAACAAACACTTAATATCAAACAAATATTTTTTTACTCCAAAGGTAGGCAACGCATCCGCGCGCCAACGTTTGGACAATTAATGTCGTCATTCTGGATCGATGTCGCCATGCACCGCGGATGTCCATGAGCGACAATATCCCCTTACTACCAGGTGAACTTTTCCAGGTTTTTTCTACAAATCTTCATCAACTATATACTGGGTATATTTAGCTATGTTTTCATAACGTGAAGTTTTCTTGTGAAGCATTGTTAATAAAAGAATTAAAAATATTGATATTAAAAATAAATACATATTGGTATTTGATCACTGGAGCATAGCATATGTTTTATAAAATCAATAATTAAATTAATCCACTAACCTGCACTTCCAGAGTCCCCGCTAAAGTCATAACTGCTCTGGAGAAAGTAATATTGACGAGTTTCATCAATACATTGTCTATGACGGGACTCTGCACGGGGCTGCTCGCCTCCCGATCACTCCTCACTTGCTTGAAGAAATTCTCTATGCTTAGGTCACCTACATGATACAACAAAACAAAATGTTAAAATTCGAATCGCTATGCAATTCTAAAGTTTTTCTTCGAAAGTTGGTCACGTGAAGCTGTTTTTCAAAATCTGCGGCCATTATTTAAACCCATATAAATCAATAGGGGGACATACGAATAAAAATGAAAAATTAATCATGAAACTAATTCTTCCAAAGTGAACACGTTATCGAAATATTTGGAGATATTCTGTTTGTGTTTGCATGTTACAGTTAATACCCGCTTTCAGTAAAAACGGGTTTTTCCTAGTAAAACCTAGAATTTACTGACAAACAAATTTGAAAACTAGGGGAAACTAGATCTGACGGAAGGAACCAGATAAAACCAATTAAAATCAGTGCTGATGTCACAGCACTTCAAGATGTGCTCGGGCAAACCGCGAATGCGCTTGAATTATTTTTGAGTAGAAAGGATTTTCGCATTGTTTTAAAAATACCGCGAAGTATAAAACGATTCCTCCGCTACGCTTCGCGTTCGCCTCGGACTTCAACTTCTTTTTCCCGGGCACATCTCGATGTGCTGTTAAATTGACATTAGCTTTATTTTCTTTATTTAAAGTTAATTGAGCTCATTTGTGACGGAATTATACAAGTGCATGTCCTCTATCAATTTATATGCTCATTTATATGTTTCATCGATGGCCACAGTTTAAAAAAAGACTTATATAATTGTCCGTTTTGTATTTTATCGGTGGCCGCAGTTTAAAAAATTTCTCATAAAATTAACCACTTCAGTTTAACTTTTATTATCAGCTTATTAGATTGTAGTGTGGTTGGCAGTAAATTAAACAGTAAGTCTAGCGGTAAATTAAAAAATACTCTCACCTAAATTGATGACTAGTAAATTGGGGGACGAGGGCTTTTGAGGGAGCAATAAAACTGGAGCATGAATCTGAAACAAAATTATATTATCACTTACACTTGTTATGTTAATTGTACTTATTAATGTTATTGAATGATAGACTAGAAATAACTATTTGTATTTCAGATTCACTATCGTGACGTCATAAATTCGAAATTCGCGGTTTCTAATTTTGACTGTTTGTGAAAAAAAAAAATCAATATGCAACTAGTTCAGCAAGCAAGAAAACCATCGAGAAGAAACCCGCGTGATGGAGAATAAAAAGAACAATCTAGTACATATAGCATAATGTCTGGTAGAGAATTTCTCAAGGTATTAAGTCCGCCTCTGTACAATATAGTGCAAAAAGAGTAAATAAATAAATAAACCCACTAAAGCCTGCATTGTGAATTATGATCTTAAAAACACGTTCGTGATTATAAGGGAAAGTCTATTCCCTCTACTGGGATTGTTAGAGAAGCAGAGACGAAGAAAGTGTGAGAGAAATACAAAATACCTCTATGACAAGATTGAGCCGTGTGGTCCACGTGCGCAGCCCCTCGGCCTGTCTCTCTAGTTCCCTCTCCGCCGCACTGGCCGCTTCTGAAGTCACGCTACTTGGTATCAGTGGCTCTAGGAATTGCTGAAGCGCCGTTTGCATAAGAGAGACAGAAAAATGCATTTATTCGTGGTTTGTAATCAGTTAGGGCAGTTAGCAGACGTATTTAAATTCTCACGTATAACAAAAGCGTTCGAAAATTTTAACATATTCAGCTGTAGCTGTGTCTGAAAATTACGGCCTCCAATTTTATTTCAATTTATTTATCAAATTGCTCGTAGTTATCATAAAAATACACAATACAATAATATACACTCAAAAAACTACAGAAGTTTATCCAGAGCGAATATATTTCTGTATAAACAAATATACATTGCGTAATATGTTATACTGCCCCGCCAAGAAGAAACGAAACAATCCATATACATAGATAGAGGCCACACTTCACGGTATCAGAGGCTCCAGGAATTGCTGGAGACAATGATTAATATCAGCTCACATACATATAAAAGAAGGAAAATATATTTATTCGAGGTTCGGATTTAACTTATTGCGCCTTGTATACAATAGAAAGGTCCAAACATTTTTGAAAGTGAGGCCATTTTTTAAAACTGCGGTTGGACATTTGCAGGAAATAAGATTTGAATCCAATTTATTGTTTATTTTAATTATTTAAATATATTTATGACACTAACCTGCAGATGATGTAGGACGCAATAAAACAGTACAACATGCAATCGTCCTGCATACACACGCAATTCGCCGTGCGCTTTCAAGTCATTCTCTTCGCGGCCGTATAGTCTCGGCGCCGCTCGTACGTACTTCACTTCCAACACCTTCTCTTCGTCTGGCCACACCAGCTAATGGAGAAATAATGTTATTCTATAAAAATATTAATATTAACTCAACGCATAAACTATAACTATACTTTCATTTAATCATTCATTATAAGTTTCATTAAAATCGGACCAGTATTTTTTGCGTGCAAATAGCAAAAGCAAACAATCCACCTGGTGGTAAATGGATGCTATAGCCCTGTGATATTCCGGTTACATGAAAGTCGGCACGCTCCTTGATGCGCTATGAAAATTTACAAAGGATTTGAGAAAAGAATTAGGAAGATGGGAAATAAAGTAAAACGGGACAAGTTTTTCCTCATCCATTTATGCTTCCTGTTCCTCCCATAGTTAGGGTGGGGAGTGCATAGTATAAGACGTGTAGAATAAAGATTTTCATTTATTCTATTATACCTACTCTCTAATTGATAGGATAGAAGGGGGTGGGATGGGCAGAACTTTCAGATCAATGTATTTAAAGGTATATTTCGAAGGATGTAAGGTTCCTTTTTATGAGTACGGACACTTGCTTTCTTGTAATGGTACAAGCAAGATAGACGTGCATTTGTGAATTACAAAAACTATACAGTCCTACGATCTATTTTATATAGAAAATTTACGGCTAGACTAGTTATTATTCATAGATGACTAATCGTTTAGAAGACTCGCTTAACAAGCTATTTATAATTTACTATTCACTAATTTGTACAAAAAAAATTGAATAAAAGTAAAAAAAAATTTTGCAAACAAAGATTATAAAACGTTTATGTCAATGAATTCAGAATTATAAACGGAATTCACGTTTCACGCTTCGGGAAAAGTTCGGGGACATCCTTATAGTCATTTTTATTTTGTATTTATAGCGGTGCCAGCGATTACACAGTCGCTTCACATAAATCACACGATTCCCGTGTTCTCTGAAGTGATTGAACTTTAGAGTGATTCCCGTGGGAACTCTGTAACAGATCGGGATAAAAGGTACTCTAAATGTCCCAAGTCATAAGCTATAACTATACCATGTTTCAATAAATTCTGTCCTGTCGTTATAGTTGCAGTGTATTACAATCTCTACCAACGATACAGAGCCCAAAACAACCTTTTTTTTGTCTGTATATCAGTCTGTCTGAACACAAAAACCACTGGACAGAATTTAATTAAACTTGGCATAGTTATAACTTACGAGTATGTGCCAGGTTAACATTTATGGGCACATTTTAACCGGACCCGTTACAGAATTCCCGGGGGAATCACTCTAAAGTTCACGCGAACGAAGTCGCTGGCACGGCTATTATATAGATAGAATGAATACACCACAGATATAACGACCACTTTACAAAATCATCCACTTACCTTGGGATACAAAGTAGCTTCAGACAAATCGTCCAGATGCAGTGAGCTGAGGAAGAGCTTGAAGATCATCCGGTCATTGGCCCTGAACACGCAGTCGCTCTCCAGCCCACTCAGCCGGATCTCCAGCAAAGAACAGTCGAGGTGGCACAGCTTTATGGAGATCGATGAACATCTGCAAAATTTTAAAATTATAGTTCTAAAATAGCTTTGTTTTGACAAAGAAACTGTCATAATTAAAAATAAGGCCGGTGGCAAATGCCAGTCGTAAAGGTATATTTGGATAGAGGCCGACCATTTTAGAAAAAAAATTAACCTATTTATCTTATCTTTAAATCAAGATATAGATCAGAAAAGCTCCATCGCGGGATAGATTTTATTTTATCGCCCATTTATTTATTTTATTTGCTTAGCGTATCTGATCATTTGTATCTAAGTATGAATTATAATTAATACTTAGATACAAATGATCTATGACGGCTATCTATGAGAGATTTTCCGGGTTTTTAATGACCTAGATTTACTAACCTACGGTGGATCGTTGACTAAATAAATTCGTAATTACGAGGACGGATCGCTAGTACTTTATACTATATATATTATACTGTCGATTCTATGGGATTAAATACGTTACCTGACCGAATAACTGAATTTGGTAGCTCCAGATGGTACTGGGGGATCCGCTTCTGGCTTCATCAGGTAGTTCCATAGCGACTGAGTCTTCGGCAGGACTGTTTTCTTCAAATTCAACGCGTGTCTGCTTTGAATTCTGTAAGAAAAATATATTCAGTTATATCAAAATTAGAGACTAAAGTCTGTACACACTGCAGACAATACTGCTTGTGTCTTGACATAGACATTACATAACATCTGCCCTTTGTTGCAATCTTCATCTCGTGGTACTTGAAGCCAGACCGTTTGTTCCATGTTTTTTTTTGAACACGTAACATGTTTCCATTTCCTCCTTCTGTGGCGATCTGGTGTTCTCTTTCCGAGGTCGTGCCTTCTAGCATTCTAGAAGAACGCAGGATTTTGAGAAGTTTTAACAAGATTAAATTGTAATTGCTGAGAGAGAGATGTATTTTTTATTTATTTAAAAAACTTCATTGCACTTAATCGTACAAAAGGCGAGCTTAATGCCTGGAGGCATTTGGGTTGGGAGGTTGGGCAGCCAACCTTTGGGTTGAACAGAGAGGTACTATTCTTCTTGCTCAAGCGTCGAAATAAGAATTCCGTGAAAATGCTGCGGCGAGTGACGAAATTGTGACAAGGTGCTTGAGCTTGCATCTCGTGCGGGAGAATTTTCTAAAACTAGGTATATTAATAAGAACGTACGCCATACGTACTTGTCATATATATACTGCAAGTACTTGACGAGTGTCCTGAGGGCGTCCGCGTGTAGCAACAGACCTACAGGTCCCGCGTCCACCACTAAAGATTGTTCTACGCTGTGGAAGTGCGTGCGGAAGTCCGGGCAGTCCGCGCGGACCTAGTATGAAAGAAAGAAATCATTGCAGTCTACTCTACGGAGTAGAAAATATCCAATTTTGGAATTTTTGTCTGTCTGTCTGTCTCAATCTGCATTACGCAAAAACTACGGGACGGATTTAAAAAAAATACTTTATAATTATAGCTTATGTGCTGGGTTAACATTTAAGGTAATTTTTATCCAGATCCATTATAGAGTTCCCAGGGGAATCACTCTATAGTTCACGCGAACGAAGTCGCTGGCACCTCTAGTCATAAATATAATAAGAAGACTACCTTTAAATCATAGACAACTACCGTAAAATGTACTGCATTTCCCAATTTATACTATTCCCTAAATATATACATACATTTCAATATTGAATGAGATATGCAAGAGCCCATTCCCATCTTGTCCTAGCCCTCCCCATTTCCCCAACCTTATCTCCAAATCCATTCCTAAAACTCCATACGTCATTCACGTTAGAGCAGCGAGAGTACATTGAAAATTGAAGAGGCTCATGTGGGTAGAGGGGAAACGAGAAATGAATGAAGAAATGCGCAGCCAAAAAAGTGGAGTAAATGCATGAATGTGATACAATGAATCAAGTCTATGGCTCGACCTCGTCACAGCTGGGTCCGTTCCCACTCGTGAGGAAACCGCGTGGTCGTGGGCTCTATCTACGACTGTAATTCCGCTGATTGGACTCTTTGGGTCAACCTCGTCGCCGCTGATACATTAGTAACGCTTTGCGAGGAAACCGCGTGGTGACGGACATAATCTACACAGTCTAGCGATCGACCCCTCCCGTCGCCGGTCGACTGTGAAACTCACATATTTGGGTGGTCTCCTGGACCCCGGAATTGGCACACGCTGTGCCTTTTCTATACCGCGAGTGTATCTGCTCTAAGCTGTATCGCTGCTTAGTACCGAAGGACGCTTAAACCAAGTGGAAAGTCAATAATAAGCCGAGAAGAAGCACTACCAGGCTGGGAAGAACACAAGGCAACCGTAAGCTTGGTCGGAAGGCAGCTATTCTCGGCATATAAGGTCAGACTTTCTATTTGGATATTTTTATCAGTAATAAACCTATGGATCTGCACGTGGATTAGCGTACGGTATATAGCTTAGCTGTCGCGTTCACATTTCTTTTGGTTTATTAAGCTTTTTTACAGAAAAAAAGTGGCAGACGAGAAGACAGTCCATCTGGTGGTAAGTGACTACTGTCGCCCATGGACATCCGCGATGCATGTCAATGTCAGTCCAGAAAGACAAACATTGGCACGCCTCCTGATGCACTGCCTACCTTTGGAGATTTTAAAATGGATTTGGAGAAAGAGTTGGGAAAATGGGGAGGGATGGCAATAGGCATCTGGCATATTTATTTAAATCCATTATTCCACTGCCGGATATAGGCCTCTTCTAGGACTCGCCACCACACACGATCCTCAACTCTTCTCATGGAACCTCCACCGGAGAACTTCTTTAAGTCGTCGGTCCACCAGGCCGGAGAGCGTCACACACTGCACTTACATGGAATCCATTCGAGGGCGCATTTCCCCCATCAGTTGTCGGTCCTGCGGCAAATATGACCTGCCCACTGCCACTTCAGCATGCTGATTCTACGAGTTTCGGTGACTTAAGTTTTTTGGCGAATGTCTTCGTTTATGATTCTATCCTGCAAATAAACTTGGAACATAGTTCCTCCACTCGTTGAGCACTATATGTGACACGTACCTTCCTGTATAACAAGTTAAACAGTTCCCCAGAGCTGGTAAACAGTTCAAGGTAGTGTCCGCTACTACTGTGGTGCTGTTTGTCTGTCAACAACGCCTGGAGCACAGACAGCTGTACCGCTGGACCGTACTGCATCAGTGCCACGTCTAAGCACACTTTGCTGATGCTCAACATTATGTACGGCTTCTCAGTTTGATCCGTGGAACGGGACATATTTATTACTATTTCGCCTGTAAGAGAAACAAGAGGTTCATTTGTGGATATCAATTAGTATTTACCCCGGAACCTCGATATCCTGGAAGCAGTTTTTTTATAGAAAGAAGAACGAGCAAACAGTCTTGGTGATAATTGGATACTGTAACCCATGGACATTGGCACATAATTCTATGCAATCCAACAGAGAAAGGTATGTTTAGCTACACAAAATCTCCGATAAACATGTCGGAGGGATACTAGCAAAACACAAAGAAACCCCATGGACACAAAGATTTAAAATAGATTTGTAACAAAAGATTATGGAGAATAAGGGAATTATTTATTTGAAAGGAGTTTTGGGATGAGACAGTAAAAAGTATAAAAAGATCTTCTTTCCTTAACTCCCAAAACTTATCTCCTTACAGATTTTTTTACCGCATTACAGTCTTTACTCGATTGGGCGAGATGGATTTGATTAAATAGGACAGAATAGAGAGTAAGGAGTAAATTGGGATGTCAGACCATCATACTGCCCATTCAATGGGATAGAATAGGATGGGGAATAGGTGTTCTCTCCCCAAACGCGTTAGGTACGTTTCAAGGTATATAAAAAATTACTAAACTACTCAGTCGCAAGAAGCGTTATGTTAGGACATGAGGTTCTTAAAGAAAACGATATATGTAGTTTTCTGCAAGGTCAGTGAAAAAAACAAAAAATTCAAAACGGTACGTTTATTTGTAGACAATGGTGGAAATATTATTAGAAACGTTTCTTTATGTCCCGCCTCGCGAACATACAAATATTTAAAAAAAATGAAAAATTGTATAAATGTAAAAATGAAATGAATGAATACTCACCAACAATAAACCTGAGCAACGTATTGATGCTGTTACTAGGCGAGACATTATCATCAAAGCCGGGCAAATCCACGGACCTGGCATAAACTTCCATGTCCTCGTCGCTGTGCTCCGAGGATATGAATATTGGAGCAGACTCTTGGAAACCGAGCTTGGCACTGTCTTTGTCGAAAGATGATTCTGCTGCCCTGGTAGCACATTAATTTTATAATAAAAACCTGTCAAGTGCGAAAGACATGTGGATGGTTAGGTTTACAGGAAGGCGGTAATGGAGGAGCGAACAGTCTGCCTGGAGGTAAGTGGATATAGACTATGAATATCCGCGATACAAGGCCACATCGGTCCACAATGACAAAAGTTGGCATGAAATTTATGCACCTTTAGAAGATTTGGAAAAATGGAGAATAGGGTGAATCCACTTGGAGATGAAGTAAAATGGAGAATAAAGAATACAATAAGGAGTTTCTTCCATAACATTATACTTTCTCTTCGATGAGACAGGGAAGATAAGATAGGATAGGATGAGATGGAAGGAAATATAGTGAAATTAGCTCTGGCACTCTCGAAACGTAGTACGTTTCAGGACAGTGTTCTTTGAGTTGGGTGAGAGGAGCCAATCGGACAACAATGGACCATTTGTTAAATAGTCCAACTTTCAGCGATGTCCTTCAGAGAACGTTAAAAGTTGCGACAGGGAGCTACCTGCCTAAAAACCCTAAAAGCTCGGTCTACGACCTGTACTACTCAAAGCCTGTCAAGTCTAGTGCCGACTAAACAAGTTATGACGTTTTCCAAGCCACTAAATATAGCGTTGTGCAAGTTTTCCATAATCTTCAGATTAAACATAAACCAGAACAGAACTGCTATAGAAAGTTTACACTTACTTGTGTCTACTCAAATACGCTGCCACAATCTTCTGTCTAAGGTTCACTAGTTCCTTATACCCAGGGTCTGCAGTGATTCTGTCTAATCCCAGCATCTCAGTCAATTCCGGATCTTCCATATCTTCCACATAATCTCCCGAGTCCATGAACGACACGGGAACTGTATTTGGGACCGGTACGGGAATATTGTCCAAAAAGTCTAATAAATAGCCGATGATACGGTCAGAAAGGTTTAATTTGAAGCTTGAGAGTGATATGTTTAGTTTGTATCTGAAAATGTTGTTAAAATTAGAAATGTATGTCAAAGTTATATATTGGGCGCCATTTTTATAGCGAAATATATTACGCCCCTCTAGAATGAAACCGATACAAATAAACAGACAAATCTTCAACACCATAACATCAGCGTGTGTCTCTGTTCTGTTGGATATTTGATATGTACATATTTATTTATATTGTTAATTTTCCTTTATACTCCATATATGTATGTATTTTTATTATTGTTTAGATGCACCCCGTATGTGTTTCTCCGTTGACCTAAAGATTGACCGGTAGATAATGCCATAAGGCATAAGTCTGCGTTTTGTAGGATGTTTGTGTGCAATAAAGTATATACAGATAAAATATGGATTTCTCCCATGGCACTTCACTACACACGATCAATTGCTCTCCTCATCCACTCACTTAAGTCAATAACTTTCGTAAGTCATCAGTCCTAGCCTGAGCTCATCCCAGGCCACGTCTCCCGGTAGGTGATCTCCATTCGAGAACTCTCCTATTCTTCATAATTTTTCGGGCTATATAGGAGACTGTGATTATTTTATAAATATCTTTGTTTTGTGTTTTATCAGAGCACGTGGAAAGAGTCCAAGTGGAAAGAGCTCTGTCCAAGTCAATTGACACTACTTTCCGACACGATATTAAGTGGCGGGAAGAGATAATGTATCTTCCTATATATTGTTCTGCTGAGCTAAATGTGGTATCGATTTCTAAACTGAATTTGGATAAACCTTCAATCAATAGAAGATAGTTTACGATAGGCACTTTGCACCCAAAAGGCGTTAAATGCTGAAGAATTTAGGTCATAAAGAAACCGAGCATGATGAATTATTGGGCGAAGAAAAGGACAAGGGCTTCTTTTTATCAATATTCAGACGGTAATCAATATAAAATCCACGCGAAAGATGTTGCAAGCTTGTAGAGCTACAAGTGAAAAACAATGTACAAAAATCCTTTTGAAGTATATGTGTACACTGTGCGTTTCAACGATCACCTCTCTAACTATTAACATGCCTTTATATCTTTATCAATAGTACCCACCTCGGCAGCAATTTGTAATCCTTTTTGATGCTATTGGAGAAAACCACTTGCATTCTAGTTTTTGGCACGAGATGCAATTCAGAGTCGGCGTGTCTGCGAGTGTCACGCCATGGGTCGTTCCACGAACAAAACAACACCTAAGTAAAAAAATCGTCGTTATCAAAACTGTAAAAATTACGTCACATAAATCACGTCAAATGTCGCCAATAGGTGTACCAGATGATAGCCTATGACTTTTATGGAAATGTGGAAGGAGAGCAGAGAGTCCACCTTCAGCCCCGCCCACAACAACGACGTTTTCAATTTATCAGTTTCCTTCACACAATAAGCATTTTTAAATTTTGATACTAAACCTTTACATTCCTTTTCACGACCACGGCTCGATTATACGGTTGCAAGAACTACTTTTGAGACATTATCTTTTATTCTTAAATTTGTCGTGTCATGTTTGATGACTATGATGTAATATAATAGTCATTATATCAATTATATATTTTGTTGTCGATGTTTGTTAAATTATGTTAAATTAAGAATAAAGGAAAGTGATTCAACAATTAAATATTGTGAGTGTACCTACAGATACATTTGTACACTCACTTGACAAGAACATTCGGCGTGTAAACGGTCGTAGAGCCGCTCCTCCAGTTCCATGCACGTGGCGTCCTCCAAAGCTAGGTTAGACGGCTGCAAGTCCGACTTTATCAGTAGTCTACTTACATCCAGTACAATTACTCGACTAGACCTGGAGACAATAAAAGGTTTATATTTCACGACGCACCTTCCAATGCATCTCTCTTTTTAACCCAAAAGTTGACTTACCCAAGTGGGCGCGTTACTATGAGTTCTCACTACTGCTATTATTTTTTCCTCTCGTATTTTTTTTTAATCTTGGGAGATTTTTATACTTATATTTCTAATTTGTCCTTATATATTGATACTACTAATGCTTAATAACAAAGGGGTCGCGGCTCTAAAACCATTAAGATTTCAGCGAGTATTAATGTCCCACTAACCTATGCACACAGCCGTGTTCCGGCAGCACAACACAAGGCCCCTTCACATCAACGTTGACCTGGAACACCTTCCTCCTGCTGACGGCGTACGCGAGCACGGCCCGGCTGACTCCCCCTGCCCGCTCCACCACCTGCGACACCCCCTCTGCCAGCTCCTCTGACGACATCGAGTGCGTTTGGAAGAAGTTTATCAGTTCTGTGAACGCGTGCTGGGGGAAAAGAATTGTTTTTTTTAAGTTAGATATAATGAAAAAAAAAACAACGTTCTTAAGTAGAAACTCACGAATAAGACTCTAGAATACATACAATTAGATTTTTTTTTATGGACGAAGGCGGCAGACGATCATACAGTCCACCTGATGGTAAGTGGATACTGTCGCCCATAGAAAATATTAGGTTATTGCAGTTTGCAGAAGCAACCTTTAAAAAGCAATGCAATGCAATCAGCCCTTTCAGTATCCAGTGCTGGATATGGGCCGCCTCATGCACATTAACTTGTGCATAAGGACTCAACACGCCACGCCGGCCAAGCGGGTTGGCGAGTCCATTTTTTTAGAGCTGGTGTAGTTCCTCAAGGTTTGTGGCAGCCGCTTTGTTATCACTTAGTCGCCCTTTACGACACCTACGGAAAGATATGGAGTGGTGCCTATAGCCGCCTTTTTAAAAGAACGTTGGTAAAATGTATTAATGTCGTCCCAAACCAACAAGAAACGTAAAATTAGTGACAATTAATTTATTATGATCTACCATAATCGTTATCAAGCAACAATAAATGTTAAACAGATAACCTATATGAAAAAGATTTCAACAAATAAAAGATAAGAATGGAAAACTGATGTATACCGTTAATGGTTCACCCGCGTTTTTGACATTAACTGTCTTAACATTAAAAGATCTACGAAATAAAAGCTTTCATTTCAGATGTATCTCAAGTGTGTTAATGTTGATTTTTTGGGGACAGTTTTAGGTGTGAAATATATTAAGGAAAGGGAGAAGCTGTATAACGATAAAAGGTGCTTTCTTCAACCCTTTACACACCCTGTTTTTTCTCAGGGAAAGAAACAGTGGAAAAAGGAGTAAAAAGTATAATGTGAGATAAGGAGTTGTCTCTATCTTACTATACTCTCTACTCAATAGCACGGAATAGGACTGGGTGAGATAAGGTGTAGGAAATGGAAGGATCAAAGACTTCCATTATTTCATAACCTTCTGAACTTTATAGGATAGAATGCGAATGGACTCTGGCTATATATTGAATCTCTTCTCACCCAGCCACTACCGACAAAATTCTTCAACTCGCCAATCCACCTCGATGAGAAGAGAAAACAACAGAACACGACTATCTGCTTATTTGTGGTGGAGAGTCTTGGGAGAGGAGTGGAGAGACACGCAATTATTAGAGTGTTGTGACATTTTATTGTATTAGGAAAGGTCTGTAGCCTGCTAGCTACTGGTAGAGATGCACGCTAATGATATAAAATGGTGCGGTATATTATTGAGTGTTAAGATGGTGTTTTTACAAGCTCTTACCTCAACATACATCAACTCCACCGGCTCCATCAGACAGCACAAGCCATAGTCCGCTTCACTGTTGCAAGGATTCTTCTCCACATCCACCGCCAATAGATTGGTGGTCGTCGGAGCACTCCCTCGTTCAGCACTCACGAGGGGCACTAGATCTCCATCTGCTGTCGCACCCTCGATTACTATACATTCAGTTCGCGCTGATAACTGGAAAAACAATTGTTGTATTTTATTCACGAAACATACAGTCATTGTAAAATATTACAAAGTGAATAATAAATACAGTGCAAAATAGACGATTGGTTTCAATTTATCAACAAAACTCTGGCACAGCAAATATGCTGAGCAATGGGAAGACAATTCATTATCGACAATACGCTAAGAGAACAATCATTTACTACAATAAATATAGGGTTATAACGGAGAGTTCTGAGTCTTTCCCCTAAAACTCTCAGTAACATTTCTTTTAAATACATTTAACGAGCAATTGAAAATATTAATATGACTGTTTTTTTTATGTACGAAGGCGGCAGACGAGCATACAGTCCACCTGATGGTAAGTGGATAATGTTGTCCATTGACATCTGGGATACATGCCAACATCAGTCCAAAATGACAAATGTTGGCACGCCCTCGGATGCGCTGCCTACCTTTGGAGATATAGGAATGGATTTGGAGAAAGGGTTGGGAAAATGGGGAGGGATAGAATGGGAATGGGCTCTGCCACATCTCACTCACTACCGAAACACGTACGTACATTAGGGAAATAAGATAAAGTGGGAAATGTAGTACATTTCAAGGTAGTCTTCTGTGAGAGGGGGGGTAACGTGGCCAGTCGAGCGAGCCGATTTTCTGCCAGTCAAACAGAAATACGAAGGGCGGTACATCGTATAATCAATAAAGAATAAAAACAAACAATCATACAATACACATATAATATAGTTTTATCAAAAAAAATCAAAGAGAAACCCAGAGAAACCCATGCCCTTTATAATTAATATAAGAAAAAATACCTTGTAAGCCTTAGCAGAAGGTCTAGTTTCCAGTGAAGCTAGGAACTGAGTGAGAGTCACGACCAGCACTTCCTTGCTCCTGTTCATGAGAGTCAGGGAGCAATTGGCCAACGTCAGGTTTAGTTTGTGTTCTGGAAAATTATATTTATTTTTGCCTTATTAATATAAATATTGCAGCACGATTCACAGAATTTTAGTTTAAATTACAGAATTGGAGTTTGAATTAAAGAATTTGGGTCTAAGTTCTAGAATGAGAATTAGATTTAAAGAATTTAAGTCTGAGTTATAAGATTTGAGTTTGAATCGGAGAATTTGTGTGTGTGTTACAAAAATTTAAGTTCCAACATGTGAGTTTGAAAATGAGTTAGAGAATTTCATTACGAAATTAGTTTCTAAAAAGTGGTAGTTTATTTTTTATTTTTATTCATTAAATTGGAAAACCAGACAATATGATAATCTTACATTTATTTTATAACAGGTTAATAAATGCTTTTTTATTTCATTTTTATTCTGTAACGAATTCTTTTTGCACTTTTTTAACAAATAAATCAAGAAATTTCGTTCTACTACACAACTAATTATGAGATATCTCGCAGAAGCAAACCAGCTACCACATTTGTACACAAACCCGAGACTATCATTGCATAGAAGGTCCATCTATTAAACCTTTTAAAATCACTACATTAGGCATAAACTCACCAATATACTGCTTAGACTTATCCAGCCTGGGTGCACCTTCCACATACCCAATCAGCTCACAGACTTTCTTCTTTTCAGGACTAGACAAGTGACTCCAAATACTCTTACTCCTTTCAGTTTTCACGCATAATTCCACATGGGACTTAGGATCTGTTTCCGGTTCAGACTCGGACTCAGAACTGGCCGGTTTCCACCAGTCAAATTCCGATTCCACCACTTCTATACGGTCCGGTTCTTGGGAAAGTAACTAGTGAAAAAAATAGGTCTTTAAGTGAGGCATCTGGTAACGTAATTAGACAAAATTGGTAACGTATATGATAAACTGGTACAGCAACGTCATTTTTAGATTAAAATAACCCAAATGGTTTTAAAATACCGTAACCAACCCGTTTATCGTCCACGACTGGATATGGACCTAGTCATGCACATTGCCTCGTGCATGAGGGATGTATGGTATTAAAATGTAGGCGTTTTTCCAAGTCCATTTTTTAGAGGTAGGATTGTGGTAGCGACTTTGTTATTCCCTTGTCACCTTTGGGGTCATCCATAAATTAGGTCACACGTTAAGGGGAAGGGAGGGGATCAACAAAGTGTGGGGGGGGGGGCGAGTCATAAGCTTCGTGACGTCACGTGTATAAATCTAATGTATTAAAACTAAACTTCAACTCTAACGAAAAACTTTAAAATATTACCAGCTCTATCAATATTATTATAAGGTTGTTTTAATGTAATAATTTCTATATTTAAACTGGCAAAATATGTGACGTCACACCAGGGGGGGGGTCACACAAATGTGACCACCTGTGACAAGGACGAGGGGGGGAATGGCCCCTTTATCACGACACCCAGCGGGGAGAAATGGGATGATGCGATTCTAAAGCTAGCCGATACCACATTGCAAAAAAGTGTTTAAGGTGATTTTATTTCAATCTGAAAACCAACAAAGATAGTACACTGAAATGTGATAAGAAACTCACCTCAAACTTAGCCTCTTCCCTAGCAATAACCACCGAGACAATCGGCAGACTATCCTCGCATTGCTGCAGATCTAACTTAAGCTCGGTATCATTAGGACTTCTCAACGTACTCTTGTATGTCTGTTTGTATACGTTATAGTTCTCTCTGTGCTTCTTTATAGCGGCCCAAGTGTACGGCCTGACTCGCTGTCCGACCACGACGTTGTAAGCGTACCGCCACCATTTCTTGACGTCCTTCATAAGTGGTACGCCGGGGTGAAGGTGGCGGTATTTTCTGAAAAACGTAAAAGTAAAGATGTAGACATATACATCGTGATAGATGTATAATATGACACTTTGTGAATCCGAGAATTATCAGTCGTGATTTGCTACTTTCGGTTCTTTATGTATACCTTCATCAACATCAAGCCATAGCCGTAGTAGTAATAGTCGTAGTTAGGAACATGATATTTCGACAGTAGCTTCCTTTTATGAGGTAAATCTTACTACGAACGATTTATCGAATATCAATCCTTAAAGGGATGAAATGTATGGATGTTAAAGTTTGTATGGAGAAAATATTCATTATATTTAAATTTTCATTAAGTTTTAAGGTAATAAGGGTCATCCCTTACTACCTTAAAACAATAATACAAATGAGCTCAAACAACTCTAAATCACTTCTGAAACATATTGGCACATTTTAGTCATTGGCTCATTTAGGTAGTCAGATGCGCCCAGTCAACTGTGATATTGTAGCATAGCTCTCCGTCGTCAACGCCCACCACCTGTACCTATAAAGACTAAATTAATAACTTACCTATTCAGCTTAATTCTTATGAAGGAATTCAACAAATTGTCAATAGATAAGTACTGCCTTCGTGACAATTGTAACGCACTATCTTGTAAGACCGCGTCGACCAGTAAGCGTGGCACGCGAGCTTCGCCTGAGCGGTTGATTAGTACCTTCACCTTACATGTCACCGGTTTTAACACTAGAAATATTAAAAAAGGTAATAAATAAACCAATACTTAGACAGTTTCTAAGGCGTACACGCTTTTAACTTTTACGGTGGCATTAGGATTCCTGCATCTAAGCAAACAATAGACAAACAATAAAAAGGTCAAAGGTCATTGCTTGAGAAGTTAAATTAGCACAAAACATTTCTCATAAAGTAAAGGCATAACAATAAGTAATACCATATAGAAATGAAACTCGCGCGTCGAATAAGGAGAGGCCTGTGCCCAGCAGGGGGACTCCCCACTAAACAGCACAGTAGGAATCCCTGATTATACAGCACATCTGCAATTGTGCTATCATGCAGAGCAGACACCCATGGACGATAACCGCTTATAATCAGGCGGACATCTGCTTGTCTATCATTTTATTCCTATTTAAAAAATACTTTTTCTTGATGAGTAGGAGACAGAGAAACTGCAGGGCTGTCTGATGACAAGGATCAAATCAGAATAGCTTGAAATTACGGTTGCTGTAATATTAGAACTGATATGAAAGAGGACGAGTCTCGGGGATGGGTTGTAATATTGTGACCACTATGTAAGGATGGGTAACAATACTCGTATTCTCTTACCATCAGGTGCACCCTGTGCTCGTATGCCACCTTCTTCCTTAAAAAAGACGAAGGAAAAACTTCTCGCATCGTTTTGGTATTGATCCTAGTTCCTGTCCTCGGGCTCTTTTCCACGATTGAGTGCGACCATTATGTATGACTTTTGGTGTAGGGATAGAAATATTAAACTTATTTCTCCAGGTGCATAAACTAAACTAGTGTCTGTCAGTAAAACTTACAAAATTCGAAGTCCTCATGATGCATAGAAAATTTATCTAGCCCCGTCAGCATATAATGCTTCCAGTTATAATACTGAATCGGTGTTATGTTTGCCGTCTCGTTGTCATCCAAAGCCGTTGCTGTAGGGTTCCAGTAGAGGGAAAGAGATTCTATACGCATCATCTGGTATACTGTGGATGCGTTTGATGGCGTCACTGAGGGTTTCCACTTACTGAAAGAAAGAGGAGCAATCCAAATAGAAACAATCATCTACTGATGTTAGTAGCATGATGATGAGCATGATCTTACTGGAGTAATTCTGCTACTGTTGTTAGTGCGACGTTATAGAGATTATTGAGTTATTATTACGTTATTGAGGGGGAGAGTGCACGCTGCAATCCAACAGCCGCTGGACGCACTCGACTGGCCACGTTACCCCTCTCTCACAGAAGACTACCTTGAAATGTACTGCATTTCCCACTTTATCTTATTTCCCTAATGTACGTACGTGTTTCGGTAGTGAGTGAGATGTGCCAGAGTCCATTCCCATCCTATCCCTCCCCATTTCCCCAACCCTTTCTCCAAATGCATTTCTATATCCAAAGGTAGGCAGCGCATCCGGGGGCGTGCCAACGTTTGTCATTTTGGACTAATGTTGGCATGTATCACGGATGTCTATGGGCTACAGTATCCACTTACCATCAGGTGGACTGTATGCTCGTCTACCACCTTCGTCCATAAAAAAAAAACCATCAGCCTATATTTCGCCACCGCTGAATATATATATGCTCTCTCACAGCTCGCTACCATACACGATCTTGTATTCTTCTCCTCCAATCGCTACCGGCAAACTGCTTCAATATCGTCGGTACGTTTAGTCGGGGTTGTCTGTTTAGTTATAGGACTCTAATAGAAACAAAGCGCCACCTAACACTAGATATCTAATAATTAAATCAGACGAAACTCCTTATACCTCCTAAACCACTTACCGCCAAGTGGACCTATCACGTGTCTAATTGCTTTCACTTCAGAAATAATAGGGGTTAAAGTATGAAATTGCCGTTTTATAGTAATAGATACTTTGAATTGAAGTGTTATTCACTATAGCTTTCTCAGGTCTGGTCAAGCAATAACAGCAGATGTTTACTGTGCCGAACTTCGAACAATGATGGCGAATCGAGCAGTGAAACAGCCCCGACTCGTGAATCGATCTTCACCATTATTGCTCCATGATAACGCAAGACCTCACACTGCACAAGAAACCGTTGTAACTCTACAGGAGCGGCAGTTAGAAACCATACGTCATCCTCCGTACTTGCCAGACCTTGCTCCAACGGACTACCATTTTTTTCGTGATTTGGACAATTTTCTACGTGGTAAAAAATTTTCTTCCCAAGAGGCAGTACAAAATGCTTTCACACAGTTTATCGAATCTACATCCCCAGAGTTCTATCGCAAAGGCATAAATGAACTTCCGATTAGATGGCAACAATGTATAGATAATGAGGGTAAATATTTTGATTAAATAAATATGTTAAGTTTTAGAAAAAAAAGAGTTTTAATTTTTCAGTACAAATCGGCAATTTTATACTTTAACCCCTAATATTAGCAAATCTTACCTGTTAGTTGTTTCAATCGATAGACTCTGCAGACACAAACCACAAGCCAAAGGTCCATCTTTAGAACTAATGGAATCCTCATACCTCACGTGGACATTCCTCACGTAAATCTGTATATTATTCACTATAGCCGTAAACAAATGCTCGAAGAAATTCTGAGGACCTTTGAGAATTTCACTTTCAGCTTCTAAGTCCTGAAGAATCTTTCTTTTAGCAGCTCTCATGAGCCTCTTTTCTCTATCAGGGTCGAAATAGCTATTAGAAATAGCTGGTCCGACTAGTACCAGGACATCTTCAATGTGGACCGCAACGGGCTGAGTGTAGAGCCCCGCCCAGGGAATTTGGAGGTTAATGCGACCAATGGTACCGATTTTGACATCGATCGGTAAGTCGAGTTCATACTGAAATAAGGCAGACAACTTGTCATTACTTATAACTTTAGAACAGAACTACACGATGTTCCTATCAAATTCCCTTTCAACTGCCACATACATTGCAGTCTTCGAGAAACTTTGTAACGCAAACCCAAAGGTTGTGGAACGAAGTTGTGATTAAGGTTTTTCCACAAAACTACCACATGAGGGTCTTTAAGAGAACTGTGAATAGGATTCTTCGTGTTCGTATCCAGGGGCGGTGGAAACCATTTAGTATATGGGCCGACGACCGTCTGCCAATTTATCTTTAAAAACATGCTGTTTATTATCAAATGTGGAATAACAATGTCTGAAATAACCGCCTGTGATACAACGAAAAGGTCATCATTAGACGTTAACAGTTGAGGGAATTGAATCTAAGTTTAGAGTTCAAGTTACTATCTTAAGAGCTCCACGACATCTGACAACTAGTTAGCTAGTAATGTTCTTATGTTCTAGAAGCTAATAACGACCGATTAGCCTCTGCCTGTTGTATAAAAGATCCCAGGTTTTCGGTTGAAAATTCATTTGTTTAGTAGACAAATGCTTGTTCGGATCTGGGTGGTGTGTGTATGTGCCTGTGGCCCCACGACACAGGGAATCCTTATATGGACTTAGTGCGTCGCGTTATTATTAAAAAAAATACTATCTGGGTGTAAGATGGTCTGTGATTCTAAATTCTTACCAATGCTTCAGGTTTAAGCTTCAAGTCCGTAAGGTTGACATTCCCGGAGAAGATACCCACGTTGAGATTCTCCGTGTCCAAGTCTTGGACGTATTTGCCCAGCAGCCGGTTGAGGATCCCGGCCACGGCGCCCTCGAACATGTTGGCAGAGGTGTGTTGCCGAGAATTAGTGAAACTGTGAAGTTTAATGTGAGTTAGAGGTACCTATTTAAGGTCATAAATTCAACCTTCGGCCCGTTCCAATGAGTTTCTAATTAAATAAGCATAAACACAGATTTCTCATTTATCACGCTCGGTTGTAGAGGAAACCCTCGTGAGGAAACTCGCGTGGGGTTATTAACGTCAGGAAACTCACGTGCGAGTTGAAAAACTGGGGCATGTATAATAATATCTATAGGTCTGAGTATTCTAATATGGCCCAAACTCTTCCCCCGTGATTGCTTTGCCTGCGCCCTACAGTTGGATGTTATAGATCGATAAAATCGATCGTTGGGCCCAGTGTTTATAGGTGGTGTAACTATCCTGCACAGTTGCCAGCAATTCAGTCAAGTCAGGTAAGACCTACTTAGAACTAAATTCTTCAAGAATCGGTAGACAATGTTTTCAGATGATGATAATTTCATAATTTTTTATTTTTGATGTCAAAATATCATACCGTGTTTCAAAACGGGTTTAGCTATTGGTTTAAAGAAACCAATAGATTGTCAATGAAAGAATTTCATTTGACGTCATAAGCTAAGTATTGGGGGGAAACCCCTGTTAATAATAAAAGAAGAAATAAAGTAGATTTTGATCGCGTTCTCACAAACGTACTGTTGAATGTCGGAAAGGAAAACCGATGTATGCCATTTTGATATGACATCAATAAGTTATTATAGCCGAAAATAAAGAAACGATTTTTATTATGATTACTCCAAAACTACTGAATGGATTTCAAAGAGATTTTCAGTCTTGTAGTTAGTAGTAGTTCAGTGTTTCATGGAACGAATTAATACAGAAGACAGTTTATAATCCCATATCCACGCCGGCAAAGAGGCGGACGACAGCTAGTAAACAACTCTATACAAATCTATACGAGCAATTCAAAGTCGTAAACCATCTTTAGGGAAAACCCCTGTTAATAATAAAAGAAAGAAATGAAATAGATTCAACACTCCTAAAAGATTCAGTGGGTAGTAAACATACTTACCTACCATTAAGTACAAAAAAAAATCCTCTTTAACCATCACAACTTTTCACATTTTGTAAACAATACGAGTGCACTACGATTTATGTGAAAGATTTCACAACAGTTTACGCATTAGACGTTTACAAACAAACCTGATTACATGTAATAAGCGGTCGATGAATAATGTTTATTAATTTTGTTATCCGTTATCAGCTTATCGGCAGTGAAGTGATACCAGCAACTATGAAGTAGGTACATGCTGAAACGGGTTAAGCGTAAAATAATAATTTGAGAAGAAATTGGGTAAAACCATGAAAAAATTTATTATTAAAAGTCGGTCGGTAGTAGTTTGATTTTCGTATTTATTTTGCCTAGAGGTATCAAAATTCGTGACGTTATCGTGGAAAACGGACTTTGTTGTCGGTTCTAGTTCTCGAGATAGACTATAGTGTAATCACAAAAAGGAATCGTTTTTTATCTTAAAGACCAGACAATAAAGCGTGTTTTAGGCTAAACACATTCTTAAGACAATGAAATTTTGATGAAAGATTTCTTGTCCAAAGTTTAGTTAAAAGGTTAGTCGCATGCCGTTCGGTGCTTGCGGTGTGGCGCTTTAAACGAACGTCAAATCAAATAAAATATTTAAAAAATGTTAAAAAACTATTAAAAATCATCATACTCTGCTAATAGTAATACAACGGAGATCGAATTTATCCAGTAATGCTACTCACTTTTACTAAAATTACTTTAAAAGTTTCAGATAGTAAGAACCCTTAATAATGTGTGACTATTAGTTAAAGCCTGACCAGAAAAATAAAAAACTTCCTCTGGGGCCGCCACATTTGCTTTTTTCATAGCTAGATAATGTTGTCAGTAGAAGATATCAGTTCTATTAGTTTTACACATCATGGCGAGGTTTTTTATTTTCTTGGTCAGGCTATACAGCCTATGTGTACCCATTTATGTGAAAGTAATAACTAAGTGATTTAAAATAAGATTTAAAATAAAAACACTAAATTTTTTATGACCGACAACAAGGTCCCTTTTCAAAAATGTATGGAGATAAATGTCAACAATTTAGTAAACTTTAAAACTAAGTTTAGGAAAATTAAGAGATCACTGGGTAAATTCGATCTGTTTCTTTAGCAGAATATTTTCATTTTTAATGTTTTATAACAATTTGTTCATTGTTTAAGAGGGTGTAAGGGGTGTAAGAGGCTCGCCTACCATCTTTGGAGCCTAAGCCAACCTCACCTGCTAGCGGTGCACCCTGCTGTTAACTGACGAGGCAATGGCGTTTCCTTTTTGCGGTGGGAGGGTTACTCCGTCGGCAATGCTACCAACTTTCCGTCGGAGTCGGGATTAGTTTTTTATTTGTGGAGTATTTATGTTTTCTTTTTATATACAAAAAGGCGGCAGACGAGCATACAGTCCACCTGATGGTAAGTGGACACTGTCGTCCATAGACATCCGCGATACATGCCAACATCAATTGTCCGTTCCTTCCGCCGGTCTACCGGCGGGGGAGCCCTTAGGCTCGTTGCTGCACACACTCTTTGTTCCTAGCTGAACGCCTTTTGCGCTCGCCTAAACTATAATGTGCGGTGACTCTTGAAAGGCCACAAGAATTTAGCCATTCCGAAAAAAAAACTAACATCAGTCCTGAATGATAAACGTTGGCATGCTCCCGAATTCGCTGCCTACCTTTGCAGATTCAGGACAGGATTGGGAAAATGGGGAGGGATAGGATGGGATAGGAATGGGCTCTGGCATATCTCACTCACAACCGAAACGCGTACGTACATTGGAGAAATACGATAAAGTAGGAAATGCAGTACATTTCAAGGTAGTCTTGTATGAGAGAGGGATAACGTGGCCAGTCGAGTGCGGCCAGCGGCTGTGGAATTGAGTATGCACTCTCCCCCTTACAAATTTGCAACTAGGTACTGAATCGGTTCTTGTACGAGCTAAAGATTAAGTCCATACTACAAACATACAGAAAGACATAAAAATTAATGAACACTTATTTCAATCCGCATGTAGGTACCTACACTAGTTTTTACAAAATAATAGGAAAAGTCGCTAAGTATAAATTACAATACTTTCCCGAGTCTACCCACTTCGCTGTAATCGTATACGATAGTCAAGTCGTTTGCCGTTTTTTTTTTCTCTACTTTGTTATGACGTCATCAACTGAGGTATTGTACCGACGCATATCTCTTGTGACTATTTAACCATATTATGATTAAAGACCTATAAAATGACAACGAAAGTTGCTTACAAATAGAGAATTAATTGAATTATTCATGAAAATAATGATTAGACGTCTTGTTAACTAGACTATAAAGTTATTATTCAAGAATATTTTATAAGGCTTTGAAAATATCCATTATGAAGGTTACCAAGTTCATTGCTATGCAGAAACATGCGTTCCTGACCAAGGAATTCAATTAGCCCAGTTTTTAATCTCCGCTTCTGTATGCTTTGACGCACATTTCAAATAAGAACATTGGAATAAAAGTGTGAGCATTCGACCTTTTAACATACTAACGGCTATTTGACGTTTCATCAAAGACGGCGTAAAATCAAACTACCCGCAACACAAAAAATATTGCGTTGTGGGTGGCAGTGACAGATACATGAATCACGAAAGTGACGTTTTGGATTTTATCACATTATCACTTAAGAAACCGTATGATTTCGTAATGTTAGTCCATCCTTGTAAATACTAACGTCCATACATGAGATCCATAAAGCATCGATGACTAAAGTCACGTTTCTGTTATAGAAAGAAGAAGGAAAGCAGATAACCGGTGCATTACTCATCTTTTTATGGCTTCATTGAGTTGTTTTATTTATTCATACTTTATTGCGCATAAATATTGTATAAAAGGCGAACTTTATGCCTTATGAAATTCTCTGCTTTTGGACAAACAGAGAAACACACAAGGGGTGCACCCCTTGTGTGTTCTCTGTGTGTTAAACGATATTAAACATACATACATACATACAATAATGTTATAGACGAAAATAAAGACATACGATTACTCGAAAACTGAATGGATTCCAACGAGATTTGAGTCTTTTAGCTTAGCGTTTCACGGGACAGATAGATTAACACAAAAGACAATTTTTAATTATTAACCTGCGCCTGCATGCTCACAATCCCGCGGAAACGTTAGTTGGGTAGCCTAGTCCTTTTCGTAGTCCTCAAGCAGGTCCATGCAAAATTTCAATTCTATTCGTCCATTTGTTGATGCGTAAAAACATTTTAAACAAATGGTCTTGGTTTCATTTTTTAGAATTCCACGCGGACAAAGCCATATGCAACAGCTAGTAACCTACAAAGATACAACCGAATAAAAATCTCGGCAAGTTATTCAAAGCAAGAAAGGTGTCCATTAGACGAAGTAATCACGAGACGCAAACCGCCGGGTAACCGGTATTTATCGACTTCATTTGTTTCGATTGCTACGGTTTGTTTATATAAGTCCTCGCTTTAGTTTTTACGGAACAGCCAGACAGGTAGACGGCGCGTGTCAGAGGGTTGAGAACAGGGAGCTTTGGAATTGGGAATTTTATTTCAACAAAGAACCTTTTTACCTCATTCCATACGCCTACGCGCCGAAATACGGCGCACTCTTGGGAACCGAATCGCTTATGTACTTTTTATAACTTTTCATGATTTGTATCTATTTTATAACATTTTTCTTTTTCATAACACAAAATGTATCTATTTATACGAAACTTACGAAATATACATATTTCATATTACATGTAATGAGATCACTTTTCGGAAAAAATGTATAATTTCAGAGATTTAACCGAGGTTTTGTTGGCATGAAATTACCACTGTGCAGTGCCCTTAATATCCCCTATAACTTTTGAATAGTTAGGAAACAATAGACTACCATATGCATATCTTGACTCACAGATGTAACATATATTCCTGAAATACTGTATCGAGGAAATACAGAGCTGCCGCGACTACATATAGAAGTATTGTAACTACACCAATGTATTGTACTAATAGATGTTGTTAAGTTAACATATACAAAAATATTAATGTCCGTCTGTAGAAGTTGTTTATTAGTAGTTTAACCTTGGCTTTGAATGAATAATTCCTTCGATATACGCGTTTTTATTACCTAAAATCTACGGCACTACGGCTACACTTTAGCGGCATTACAAAATCAAAAGGTTCATTGTAAAAAAAATGTGGTACATTTCTAGTGGTTACATTGCCTGTAAGTCGTCATTCATCATTCTTCATAAACAATGAGTAACCCCCCCCCCCCCCCCATCCCTCTATTAAAATGGGAGATAATAAACGTCTATATTATTCTGTGCCTGTCAGTTTCGTAGTTTAAGACCGAGGTATCGGCAATCCCTGTGTTGCAGATGTCCACAAAATATCACCCGTATATATGCCAGTAGGTACCTAGTTATTGCGTAGTCGCAATAAAGAAAATGGACCAACTGACTGTGATCTTTCTACGAGAAAGTACGAGTAAATACTTAAATCATTTTCTTTTTAAAATTACTAGCGGTACTTAGGTAAACGTTTTCTCTTTTTATATCTTTTTTTTAAGTTATTAGCGGCGTACAGTGCATGACAATTATTTTATTCCTATGACACTTAGGTAAACAGAATCAAACCGATCATTTACCAGTGGTACTAAAAAAATTGCTGGTTCTTAATTCGGTGTACCTACCAATTTAGGCACTGGAGTTCGAATAATTATTTGTCTTATTTCCTACAGATTTGCTAATACATAGGAGTGAATAGGTGGATACAGAAAAGTGTTAAAATCAAGATCAAAGGTCACAAGACAGGCGTAGTATTACAGACGGATAAATTGGTAGATCTATAAGAAACCGAGTACGAGCTAAAAATAGAACAAAGCATTGTCAAGGGCGCCTCCATATTTTATTTATCCTTCCAATCGACCAATCACAAGGCAACCCTTGAACGCGAGACGTTAAATTTTTAATTCGAAACGTTTGAAAAACAAATTTTGACATATAACTTGCTGAATTACAGTCAAAATCTGTCACAAGAAAAAAAAAGAGTAAATGATCGATTTCAGCTTTATCTTTACTTATTAAATGAACTTTATAAAATTACAAGCTCTAATACACTAAACTATAAGCCTAATAAAGCTAAAGGAAGGTGCTTACCTAGTTACATGGTTTTTCCTCCCTAAAGCAGGCAATGCTTCCTCCGCACTTAGCTACAATGACGTCAGAAGGCTGGCGCCGTACTGAATGGCTTTGACAGGTGTCAGGAAACGCGCAAGTACGTATTTCGCGCACGCGCGGTAGTTTACCGCTGGGGAAATTGTGAAATGTCATTACATTGCGGAAAAGCCGGTAATAACAGCGCTCAATAAGTATGCGCGGCGCTGTCCCTCGAAGAACATTAGAAGGAAGCTTTGACAACTGGAAGAAACGGAATCTATAAGCTCTTGTAGATTAACGACGTCATGTTTTGATCCTCTGTAATCCTCGAAATTGCTGAAAGCTCTTTGAACAACTCTCATCTTATAAGACTGTATTTTCTGTACGGAGTTGGCAAAATAAGTTTCCTACTTTTAATGGATTTTGCACGACCGCATTTGCACGTCGAAAATTGAAGGGAGAAAGATAAAAACTGTTTGCCTTGCAACTTTCAGCGCGCATAGATTCAAAGGTCCGAAAACTTCTGAGTAGTCGGTGTCGATTAGCGTCATGAATGTTCTTTTAAAACTTCTTTATTAAAAAGGCCGTACTGTATCGTCCATAATAAAAGCAGATGCCGATTCTGCTGTACTAACACACAGTGCAACCAGCCCTTTCTGCATCGCATCCACTGGTAGAGATGGGCCTCCTCAGTACGTTGTCTCGTGCGTGAGGGACGTAACATACTGTTGATAAATACTGAACAATAGCAAAAACTGTAATAAATATCATTTTACGTATTCCGCAACAGGTCGAGTAAAAACCTAAAAGACCTATGGCAGAGCAAGTCGGAATCAGCACAATGACCCCTATCCAATGTCGTATACTTTATAAGTAGATATAAATGTCGATTTCTTGGAAGAAAAGTAACATTTTTCCCAAATTCGAAAATCGCGCGAAACTTCCATGCGTATGACACTGCCGTTGACCTTTATTTGGTTCTAAAATTATCCGGCGCTGATTACCTGAAAGCATTAATCCTCGACGTAATAAAAGTCAGTAGAAGGTGGTAGGAAATCATTTATTGACAAATTCTGTGTACACATCAAGGTGTCTGTGGCTGCTGAGGCAACGATAGACAAGCATTACACGAACCGTACGGTATTTGAGGCGCGAAACATTCAGACGGACACAGGGGACACGAAGCCGCGAATTGACGGGGATACGTGCATTTTGGTACCGTTGACCATTGGGTGGGCTGAGCTTTCTGCAAATGTACAGTTAAGAAGTTTAATTTCATACAACGTGTCACCGAAATAATGCAAAAACATTTTTTTTATATATATAAAACTGTTCTAGAGAAAAATAAAATGATTTTAGGGAATAAATCAAAGGTTACAAACATGTAAAGTTTTGTTGTACTATCTAAAACGTTCGCAGCGCTCATTACTCAGTATAGGGTAATGACCGGGCGCGACGCGGCCGACGCTCATAAAGTGCAACTGTGCGTATTTAGAATAAAACATATACTAGAAACGAACAATAAGTTATGAAAATAAAACCTATTGTAAAAACTGGTAGGATATTCTACTCTCGATACTGACCAATCTTTTTATATTGTAAATCGGGTCTGACACCGATTCACTCGATTTACAATATAAAATGAGTGCAAAACGCGAAAGGTTATTGCGTCATTATAGTGTAATTATATTGGAAATGTAACCCTCGCCTGTGAGACATACTATCCCTAACTAGGGTGATTTAGGTTGAAAACCGACCAATACGCCACTGCTCCCGTTTTGTATGTAAAAACCTTAAGAGTATGATATAGTTTTGCCCAATCTGCCACATTTTATAGAAAGAAAAGGGTATTATGAACTTCATAAACTTACCCTAATAAAAGCCGTCAACGCACAGTGCATGATATCATACGCTGGACAGTTAATATACACCCCCTGTGCTCGCAACTCAGTAGCCAAGCAACTTTCTTTCAGAAACACGACCGCCTGTGACCACATCGTGTTGTTCTTGGCGACCTGGTCGAAGTACTCGCGTATTTTCTGCTTGTCAACCTTCAAATCATCAAGCCAACCGACTTGTCTGAATGCACATTTTATTCCTTCGCACTGAAAAATGAGGTAAATGTTACTTCGGAGACAATAGATCATTCACATAAAATTTTAAACTCTTGTTAACATAAATAATTTTGATGATTAAGAATTTTTATTTATTTTATATTGGCAATAACTGATGGAGGAGAATAGTCTTCCAGTGGATACCACGTACAGAGAAGGAAACGTCTGGCTAAGTGGACTGACGACTTGACTAAAACATCTCCGATAGTGGCTGGACGAGGGGACGCAACTAATTTTGCAATTTAATGTTTAATAGCGTAAAGTTACAAGGATTAAGAAGTCTTACCAAAGAATCGGTTTTGCATTCTCGGACCCTGCCCAGTATGCTTGGAGCATGAACACACTCATAAATCTGTAAAAAGTATAATGTTATTATTATTATTTTTACATTTGTCTAAAGGACAACGTCTATCTGTAGCAATTAAACAACTTCGAACGGTTTAAATCGCGTATATTTAACATTATTTATATACCGATGTTTCGAACACTTTGCAGTGGACGTGGTCACGGGGTGACTGTCTATCTGTCTATCTATCTACTAACGTCTATCTGTTTGCGATAATTTCAGGATGTATTGGGCCGATTTTAGTGTGATTTTTACGGTAGTACCTATCTACGTATTCGGTATTTATTCCGGAAGTGTTTATAGTATATTTTATAAAAATCATGTTAAGTACTTTTGAAATTATCTTTTGCAAGATAAAATAATCAGAAGTTGATTAAAAAGGACATCGCGGGCAAATGCCAATAAGTATACAATAGGGCTGTGTTTCAAAATTTCGCAAAATCGATAATTTAAAGTTACATGCTTTTCGATCTTTATAATTTAAAAAAAAAATGACGCAGCATGTTATAATGATAACTGAGTCAAATAGTGAAATTCGAACATTTTGGAACACCATCATTCAATTAATTTCCTAACTAAATATAACTAATTAGACAGGCACTAACTACGAACTTTTATGAGTCACGTACTATTCGTAACTTATACAAATACTTACTTCTTCTGGTATTTGGCCACATAAAACCTGCGGGGGTTGGGGTGGCGCAACGGGGATGTCTGCTTGGCATTGGTACACCTGAAATTTGGTATTCGACGAGAAACTAATTAGGCAAATATTGTGCTAAGAACGTGGTCTCTGAGGGTAGGCGCGATTTATAAATTCAAAGTCACTCAGCGAACGATAGAATGAGCTATGGTCCAAGTTTCTGTACATGACAAAGTTCGTTATGAAGAAAATCGACTAGGAACTAAAGTTGCTAAGTTAATTAGTAGGTACTAAAGTTAATTAGGCCATATTTGTGACAGAACCGATAACCGAGTGGGGGACATGAGTTCTCGAATGGAGACGGGAGACGTACCCGGAAACGTAGTGTGGGACGCCCTCCGGTCAGGAAGACTGATAACTTCAAGAAAGACACCGGTAGTAGCTAGATTCGAGGAGCAGAAGCCCAATATTTTTCTGTGTCGTTCACGTTTTTCCCCAATAATGTAAAGAAAAAGTTAAGGGTAATGTTTTGTTTAGATGACTATAAAAGTCATCTAAATATAATTGGAAATTGTAATTAAATAAATAAAATATATTAGAAGATCGTTTTTGATGGCGGTCCTCGTGAGAAACCTTTATCCGGCAATAGAGAGACATGGGAAGCTGGTATGGTATGTGTTGCATAAATTATAGTCTGTGCTCTAGAATTGTCTAGGATTGTCTATGGTTGTGATTATTAGTCTATGGGTTCTCCTAATAAATGTCTCACGTGCAATGTAACACCGAGTTTTTATTTAAACAATTAACCCAGCAGCCCTGCACATATCTAGCAAATATGTGACAGTGGCGACGAGGATAAAAAGAAATCAGTGAAAGTTTTACGTGTTACGTCCGTAAACTACAAGAAAGATAGTAGAATAATTTCGTCTTGTTACGTCGGACGAAATTTCACAAAATGGCGGCTGCTGGGCTCTCACTGCCTGAGTTTTCAGCTGCAAAATGCACATTTAAGGTGTACAAACAGGTGTTTGAAAACAAAATGAAGATCCACGAGGTGGATGAAACGAAGTGGTCACAATATTTAATCTCGTTTATAGGTTTTGACATGGTCACGTTGCTATCAGAACTCTGTTTCCCGGAAACACCACAGGATAAAACGTATACTGAATTAGTGGAACTTGTTGAAAAACACTTGGAGCCACAGCAATCAGAAATCGCGGAAACATATAAGTTTATGAAACGTGAACAGTTGGCAAACGAGTCAATCTCTGAGTTTGTGGCGGCATTAAAGAAAATGGCACAGACGTGCAACTTTACCACACATTTAGAAAGATGTCTAAGAGATAAATTCGTTCATGGATTAAAGAGTGAAAGCATAGTTAAAAGATTATTTGGTGAAGAAAATTTAACGTTTGCAAAAGCCGTGAAGATAGCAATGAGCATGGAGCTGGCGGAGAAGGGAGCAAAATTAATAACTGCTGGCAGTTCTGGGCAAGAAAGCTCAGACATACACAAAATAAGTAAAAAACAGGTGAACATTAAATGTCATTGCTGCGGGAAGATGGGGCATGTAAAACCCCAATGCAAATTTAAAGAGGAAGAATGTTTTAAATGCCACAAGAAGGGGCATATGGCAAGTGTTTGCAAAACAAACAGTAACAAAACTTTCAAACCCAAGAGGGTCCATGAAATTACAAATGATGAAGAATTTTCTGTTATGCAAGTTAGTGAAGTACAATTGAATAGTGAATCTGTGGGTGATAGTTATGATTTGTCTAGTTTATTTCAGAAAACAGAGAGTCAATTAAATATTAACAAAGTGGTATCAATAGATGAGAAGCGTCCAAGTCCTTGGTATATAACTTTAAAAATTAATAATGTAAATATATCATTTGAAATTGATTGTGGATCAGATGTCACGTTAATGCCTGAATCTATGTTCATAGCATCCTTTCCTAATTTAAAATTATTTCCATGTAACCTAAAGCTATCAGGATATGGTGGTAACAATATCACTGTATTGGGTAAGACAAATGTAAATATTAAAATTATAAATGAAAAATACTTAGCAACATTGATTATTGTCAAAGAAGGTAAAAAGCCATTGTTAGGTAGGGATTGGCTGAGTGCTATGAAAATTGATTGGCAAACTTGTATGAAACGGTGCAATTTAATTATTCACCAAGATTCACAAATTAAACTTAACAATTTAGTAGAAAAATATAGGGATATATTTTCAGGGGTTCCAGGCGAAATTCAAGGTACTGTAGGCACTTTAAAATTAAAAGAAGCTAATATTAAACCCATTGCATTTAAACCAAGAAGAATAGCTTATGCTGTAGAAAATTTAGTTAAAAAGGAGCTTGACAAGTTATGTACCGAAGGTAAAATGTATAGAGTGACAAATAAAGAAACAGGCACATGGGCTACACCCATAGTGACCATCATTAAAGGACCTCATAATATAAGAATTTGTGGGAATTACAAGGTAACAATAAATCCATTTTTGGAGGTGCCAAATCATCCAATCCCTGTCATTGAAGACATTTTTGCAAAATTAAATAAAGATGATCAAAATGTTAAAACAGTATTTAGTAAAATTGACTTAAGAAAGGCATATATGAACAGGCGAATGGATGAGGAGGCACAAAAGCTTATGACAATTACCACACCATGGGGGTTGTATAGACCAACGTTCATGATGTTCGGTATGTCACCTGCTCCACAGGAATGGCAAGATTTTATGGATGAACACTTTAATATGCCAAATGTATATTGTTTCATTGACGATATTTTGGTTGCAAGTAGTGATGTGGATTGCCATTTAAAAATTTTAGAGTGTATATTTCAAAAACTTAAAAATTTAAATATTAAAGTAAATAAAGAGAAAACTGTGTTGATGTCCCCACAATTAGAGTATTGCGGGCATGTGATTGATAAGGAAGGCATTCACAAGACACCAGGGCACATCAAGGCCATATTGGAAGCACCACAACCTGAAAATATTAAAGAATTACGTAGTTTCCTTGGCACTATTAATTTTTATCATAAATTTCTAAAGAATGCTGCTAAAAATTTAAAACCTTTATATACATTACTAAAGAATTCAGAAAAATGGGTATGGTCTAAGCAACAAGAACTAGCATATGAATGGGCCAAGAAAGCTATTGTATCAGAGCAAGTATTAATATATTATAATCCAAAGCTACCAGTTGTATTGAGCTGTGACGCTTCCAAGTATGGGTTAGGAGCTTGTTTAGCTCATGAAATTAGGTTAGGTAATAATATTGTTGAACGCCCTATTGCTTTTGCAAGCAGAACACTCAATGAAGCAGAAGTAAAATATTCACAAATAGATAAAGAAGCCTTAGCCATTATATGGGCAGTTAAGAAATTTGATTTGTATTTAAAAGGTAGAACATTTACATTAGTTACTGACCATAAACCACTGATATCTATATTTAATCCAAATAAAACAGCTGGTAGTATATATGCAGATAGAATGACTAGGTGGGCATTAATTTTATGTAATTATAATTATGATATAAAGTACAGGACTTCACAACATAATGCTGCAGCAGATTTTCCATCTAGGTTACCAATTAAAAATAGTAATGAGGAGGATAAAATTAATCTGGAAGGCAACATTAACAGCATTGTGTTGGATAATCCACCTGTAACTTTATCTGAAATTGCCAAACATACTCAGAAAGACCCTAATTTAAGCAAGGTTTGTACTTACCTAAGAGAGGGCTGGCCAAAGTTGATTAATAGAGAGTTATGTAAATTTAAAGGCAAAGAAACTGAGTTATATATAATTAAAGATTGCATATTATGGAGGGATAGAGTAGTTATACCTGACAGTTTAAAGGATAAAGTTTTAACTGAACTGCATTCTGGTCATTTGGGTATTAATAAAATGTTATCTTTAGCTAATAGTTGTTTTTGGTGGCCAAACATCACAAATGATATAAAAACATTAACTAATAATTGTGCAGGTTGTATCCAAAATAGGAACTTACCACCTATCAAACCTATACATAGATGGGAGTGGCCAGAGGAGCCATGGAAACGTATTCATGCTGATTTTGCTGGTCCATTTTTAGGGCATATGTGGTTAATCATTGTAGATGCACACTCAAAATGGCCAGAAGTAGTTAAAATGAACAATATTACCTCCAGCAGTACAATTAAATGTCTACGTAGTATTTTTGCTAGATTTGGTCTACCGGAACAAATGGTGACTGATAATGGTCCACAATGGACATCTGAAGAGTTTAATACTTTTTGTAAGAATAATAATATTAGACACATATGTACTGCACCTTATCACCCAGCCAGCAATGGCTTAGCAGAAAGGGGGGTTCAAACCTTCAAAAGGGCCATGTTAGCATATAAGTTTGATAAAAATTGTTTAGATCATAGTATACAGCATTGGCTATTAGCTTATCGTACAGCACCACATGCCACAACAGGCAAGGCACCATGTGAGTTAATGTTAGGTAGAAAACTCCGTACACGTTTATCTTTAATAAAAAAAGATGTAATTATTCCTCGGCAGTTGATTTGTAAGAAACCTGTAAAGCAATATTTGCCAGGTGATAAAGTACTGATCGCATCATATGATAACTCTCAAAAATGGTTAGATGGTGTTATTGAAAAACCAGTAGGAAATGTTATGTATGATGTGCACACTGACAAAGGCATACTCACCAGGAATGTTACTCAGTGTTTGCCTAACTATAGTGTACCTAATGAAAGTGTATTGGAGCAAGAAAAAGAATCGGAGAAATTAGAAGTAAATAAGCCGTTAATTAACAAAGAAATACCAAGTAACATCGCTAATTCTCCTATTCTAGTGCAGCCAGAAGTGTGTAGAAGTGCACGTACTCATGAGCCTGTTCAGAGACTTGATTTGTAGTAATTTAAAAATTTAATAAAAATTAGAAGAGAGGAGTGTTGCATAAATTATAGTCTGTGCTCTAGAATTGTCTAGGATTGTCTATGGTTGTGATTATTAGTCTATGGGTTCTCCTAATAAATGTCTCACGTGCAATGTAACACCGAGTTTTTATTTAAACAATTAACCCAGCAGCCCTGCACATATCTAGCAAATATGTGACAGTATGTGCTAAGAATTTACAGTGTGGGCAAACCGCCGCGGTGACTAGATAGTCCGAGGAATTAAAAATTATCACAGGTTTAACCTGGACCACAGAAACCACAGATCTTTCCAGGTGGAGAAATACGTCCAGCAGAGGACGAAAACATGCTGTGAAGATAAACTTGTAGGTGTTAATCTCGGGTGCAGATAGTAATAATAGCAGATTATAAAAAGTATAAAGTTAATCAAATATTCTACAATATATCAAGCAATATACTTACCACAAGTAAAAAAGCGAAAACAACAATTGTGAACATTTTTCTCGGACGTAATTCACTTAACTGCCGGTTGACATCAGTACAATCTCACTCTAACGATATCATAGGTCAGATAATTGAATGGGTCAATTTAGACCAATCAGAGATCGCGGCAGGAGTTTGTTTACAAGCTAAACACGAGTTAAACATTTTTATATATTATATAATACATACAGGTATGCGGTTGCTTAAAAATAAACCGGTTCGTCTTGAGTATTCATTTTTTATTTATGTCATTTTTGGTCCTATCTATGAAAAGGAGACAAGCAGGTTATCTTCATACAAACACACGAGTCAAGGATTAATTGCGTACGTGCCGTGTTCGTACGTGCAACTACACAGAATGGAAGAATTGGAGTAAAAGCAGTGCATTGTAAAGAGTGAGATTCTGTACCTGTGCATATGAATAACGTTGTGTCGTTACACATGCACCTATGAATAAAACCTACTTGTCTTTCTTTACTATGTCTCACAGTAATTGAACAAGTTCGATTCGTCATTTTTGTGACATTCAGATGTGGGGTCTCTAAAGATGAAGATACACAGACGCCAGTTCGAAAATCATAGTGCGTTGGTAAAATAATTATGAAAGTATTTTTTTAATAAACAAGGCCTAGCAAAACCTGTTATGCTTTCTGGGCAGAAGACAGTCACAAGCTCCTGGTATACTGGAACTTGTCTGCCTCAGTTGTCTAAACAGTTACAAAGAGACGGTCAAACTCGAGACTCAGTTCCTGGTTCCTGCACCACGACAACGGGCCGGCTCAAAGAGTTGCCGCTACCACGGACTATTTGCCAGTGACCGGAATCAAATTTTTAAAACTGTAGAAACTTATAACGGTTTTAAAAACTGTGAAATCGGGACTGTCACTTCGGTTTATTTCCTGTGAAAATATGCAAATTCTCAACAGAGGAGTAGGAGCGTTTGAGAAAGAACTCTATTTAATTCCCAATGAAAAATGTGAAGGTTGGACAGGTTGTTCTACGTCAGCCAACTGGCAACATTACACAACTTGCGCAATGTTTGTTTACCGATTTTTTTCCGAATGGCTACAGCGAAATTCTTGTGGCCTTTCAAGAGTCACCGGCATATATAGTTTAGAGCGAGCGCAGAAGACGATCAGCCAGGAGCAGTGTGGGCAGCACCGAGCCTAAGTACTCCCCCGCTGGTAGACCGGCGGAAGGAATGGACCTCGGCTTAGGACGTTGCTTTGGAAGGGTATCGCGAGATCGCATGTCGGTGAAAGGATGATTAAGCATTTCAAGTAATGTAGCATAATACAATATGTTCCTCAAATTAATGTTTTATGTCATACATACTTATATCGCAAGAAATATTAAACAAAAAAGTACTCGTAGGTGCAAGCTTTAGACAGAGAAGTGATAGAATGCTTTTAAAATTAGTAATTACAAAAGAAAACATGTTTTGAAAGAAACGAATTTAAACGTTTAGGTTGAAAAATCTATTGCAGTTCAGGGAATTTCCCTTTTTGAGTTATCACGTTACAGTGTTGCCAAATAATAAAAAAAAATCAATTCAACAAATACGTTATCTTGCAACACCATAAAAAAGTAAAAAAAACAGCATAGTGTAGAGATGCAGATCTTTGATAACTTATTTTCGGCTTCGGCGTCTAAAATTTTATGATTTAAAAATAACATAGAGATGTATACAATAGAAGGGTAGATAAGCGAAAGTAGCATGATAATGTAATAAAATCCAGAAAATGTAATTCTTTCATACAACCTTACAAAAATGTGAAATCTCGGAAAATAGAAGCCAACACTTTTATCACTTTTGGAATGAAAGTATACAATAATTATACAGATGATGCAACTAAATTGTGATTTAATTGACATAAAATTTTTATGAATATTGTTGTGAAAAACTCACTATTATTTAATTTCTGCTAATTTTGTCTTCCATATTTGCTGAATATTATAACAGGCAAAAGAATCAATTTATTCTCAAAAAAAGTTAATGTTGCATATCAAGTTAACTTGGAATCATGAATGAATCAATGGTTATATTGGATACACTCTATATAATTACATAGTTTTTGAAACTACTTCACAGTTAAATATGACAAATGAAACTAATAAGAATAATAATATCAAATTCATTTTTATTTATAACTATATCACATATAGCTTTATATCATAAAATAATAATTATAATAGATGCACATAAAATTATAGACCTCCATCACATATAGTGAAGAAATCTGTCTTCAGCACTGGTACATCCTTCATATTTGATGGCAGTTTGTTGTCAAAATGTGGGTATTTTGGATGCCACCAGTCAAACACTACTATATTTACTACTGTGTCCAACACCACGGAACATTCTGGAAGAATGTCTTTGGAAATGTAGTGTCCTGTGTTGAAGCCTAAGTGTAGTCGGTGATGCCTGAACCCTTTGGATAAGACAACACTGACCGATGACAGAGTCATGCCCATCAGAGGAGGAACATCGTAAAAATTGTGACAGATAACCTGAAATGTAAAAATTTAGAACACATTATTTATAATAATCTTATCAAATATATTATTTTTATTTCAGATAATATAATTGATAAATTATAAGTATGTTAGTGTTATTTTTAGAGAAATATTTTGTTATGGGAATTTTCAGTTTTTCTTAATAACTAGCAATAAATATTTTTTTCACAAATAACCAGATTTTGACTGAGGGAGTAGACTCAAAAAACAAATGCTTGGCAAATGTAAATGTATGTGTATGTGCCCAATGGATGCCAATGCAGTGCTCATAAGGGTGCTTATAACAATTTATAAAAAATATTATATACTGCAATAGGCTAAGCAGCATATGCTGATGTGCTCCTTGTGTGTCTGTTTGGCATACAATCTGTTCAGCCATTTCTTTAACTGGATCAATAAATCCGTCTCTATAACATTTTCCAGCAACTAGTTCTACTACTAAATAACAATAATACTCAATTTTCTATAGTATAATAAATCTTATTGTAATTACATGAATGTAATGTACAGTCCAAGAGAAATCTAATTGTAATACATAATATCAAATACACACCTGCAGAACTTGAGACTCCTCTTCAGGATTAGCATCAATTCTTCCCAACTCTTCTATAAAGTCAACCCTCTCTCCCTCAATCCGCAGTGGGTACACCTTCTTAAACTTGAAATACACCAACCAGTACACTGGGCCTTTACAATACCACACATTGACACATCGCCGCTTAACCAACATATGTGGCTGACTGTCCTGAGTTGCTTCAAGAGCTACCTTTTTAACAAATACATCATATGTATGATACAATGCTCTTATTACCCTTTGACGTAGCCCATAAACCTTAAAACTATTCTCAATACGAAGTCTCTCTGGCAATTTAGGGTGATTGGCACAGTATTGATTGTAAAGGGCTCTCCAGAAAGACTCTCGCTTAGTTATTAAGTAAGTAGCTTTGTTTACACCTGCAAAGTTGCCTATATCCTCTGGTTTGATAAAAGGAGATATTAAATACCAGACAATCTCAGGATAAACTATTCCAGGACGATTTTCTATATCTTTCTTTGGTTTTTGGCTCCTCTTCTTTTTGTAGGTGAGGTTTTTCGTTCCATCCGCATTTACTTCCTCTACAATATCAAAGTCATCTTCCTCTATCTGGTCCCAGGATAGTTCTGGAACCGCTGACTCAGTTCGTGACTGAGATTTTTTCACTCTGTTCACCAGTTTTGGCGCGTTTGCACAGTCGTTTATGGTAAAATCTGAAAACGGGAGGTTTAGGTATAATTGATACTACAAATTTTATCTCTACAGATATGTGAACTAGGGTATGTCTGCTACATTATGTAACTTGAAAATCAAATACGTTTACCTGGATTGTTGATCTTTTTATTGCCTTTTTTCTTAGGCATCTATTAAGTATAAATAAAATTGATCAACACAGCAAGGTCCTTCATGCAAATCAACAATGTTTTGTACAAATTTTAACAACTGTAAATCATGGCACAGTTACTTTGTAGCACGAAAATGTGATAAAAAATTACTCCTATTGATATTATCTTATAGTATTGTAAGCCGAATAGAATTTTTTTGTGGTTAATTTGAAAAATAATACAACTATAATAACTTAACAAACAGTTTCATTACAGTGACAGTGACACCATACTCCTTATAGACAAATAGACTGACCACTAAGGAGCAGTGACCACTGACAATTTTGAATTTGATATTACAATTACTGTCACAAGTTTTATGTTTATAAAATTTGTTACTTACTTTTATTGAGTAAACAATGTTAGAATTTACGATATCATAAAAATATCAGTATTGTACAATATAATTAGACCTGCATTTTATCCTGTTATAGTGACAAAAATTTAATGAGAAAATTTCGCATGTTTTGGAACAGAACCTTGAAAAGTAAAAGATAAAGTGTTAATAATAATTTATTGAACGTTTCAAAATTAGATAGGTATAATTTTTGACATCTTCGTGATATGACTACTTATTTTTGGAAACAAAACTTTTATAATAACTTTGTTCAAATAAGTAAAGATATAGCTAGCTTCGTAAAATTTATTCATTCATGGACTTCAAGTTGTAATAAAGCGACCTCTATGATTCGAAACTCCATGGACCTATTGCCAAAGATTAAATAAATAAACAGTTAAACCATTCGTGTGCGTTCGAATATATTGGGCTAAAAGAAAATATAGTGTATCGTAACACTCAAGCGTGCCTTGGCCCACTAGGGAAATTAATACAAGAGAGAACAATTTAAAATTTAAGATCACATCGTCTGATAGGCGATTTGAAGAAGTTTGCCGATGGTAGTTGGATGTGAAGAGCCGAATGTCGTGTGTGGTGGCGAGCCTTAGGCGAGGTCTATATCTAGCAGTGGAGAGAGGCTGATGCTATGGTGTAGTATAGCTAGATAGAATGTGCTTTAATCTTTCAAGTTTAAAAAAAAGCAGGCTAAAGTTTAAATTAAAGTTATAAGTTAAGTTTTATTAAAAAAGCTTTATATACATATTATTATAATATTTCACAGACAAATTATAAAAAAGCCACCTGTGTACGACGCTTACCTGTTCACTCGCAAAACCAATTCTGCTGCACCGGCAGCGAGCCTCCGCGTTGTATTGTTTTCATACTCCTTGTTATTATGAACGATGTAATGTAGTGAACCGAAAGCAATGTTATCTTAAATAAAAATATAAATTGTATAGATTTACACAAAATTAACGTAGAATAAAATACTATTAACTACATCGTAGAAAAATCGACATTCGGTTTTGTAATATGTTTATTATCCCAATATAAAATGTCGAATAAATATTAATATTAAAAATCAATAAATAAATAAAAGTTTTTTTTTACACTTAATGAAGGAGTGGGAGATTGTGTGAATTTGCACTGAAGATTGTGTACAACTGAAGATACAACCAAAGAGTCTATACAGCCATTAGACTTGATCAAATTACACAAAAGTCTCAGACTACAAAACAAAAAATGACAAAAGAACGTAACGCATCACGGATTGAAAAAACAATAGTTTTCTTAGTTATTAAAGAATAATTAGGGCTACAAACAATTAAGTTTAGTGTAAAATTGACTAACTCTGTCATTTTCGTGTGAAATTTGTTTGAAATTTCACGCATATGAACGATGGCCATATTTTTATCGTAATTTGTACGTCACTACAAAGTTATTTTAACCAACTGTTCATGAACTCTTAAAGATCGATTGACATCTGCCAGCACGCAGCGTGTCCGACACGGCGTGCATTTCATAGAATAAGCGAAATGTTTCGAAATCTATCAGTAGAAGAACAGCCGTGATGGCAATTTCTCTGGAAGAAGAAGAGATTAGTTGTACATGAGAACAACAGAATCGTAAAAAAGAAGGTTTTCTGTACATCCAATGAACAAAAAACGAAAAATAGAGGGGGAATACTACAGTTTGATCAAAAAGCTCGCAAATGACGAAGAAAGATTTTTAAATATTTTTGGATGAGCTTATATGAGTTTGAATCTCTTCTTACACGCGCCGGCACAGACAACACATTCTCGCTTAGTATGTCTGGCGGCGCCGGCCCGTGTCTGCACGGATACGCTATGTTTACGTACCCTAGATGTGAACACACTCATACATAAATTATGTAACATAATATATGCAATAATAATGTTTTTCGTGTGTCTGCTACGTACGCTGTCTGTAGATCGACCTTTAATCGGTAATCTGTCGACGGCCTAACTATAATACTCGTATTGTGATCAGTGCCGTAACTAGGGCGGTGCCAATGGTGCTCAGGCACAGACCCTGGAGGGGCTCAGAAATGACCAGACCAGGACCAAGTTTTGGGTCATGCATGGTAGTTAGTAATGTTTTTCAAGGGCGCAGTTATAAAAGCTCGCACCGGGCGCATAAAAGGTTAGTTACGGCACTAATTGTGATGTCCGTCAACTTCGTTGTCGGAGGAAGAACAATTCGTTGCTTGACTTAACGTATTAACGTGGAAGATATATTAACGCTAATGCTAACATCAAATATGTAGATATATATTATAAGTACTTTAACCGCTGCAACGTAATTCTTCTTCGTTTTCAGCCGTTTCGTATGATTTTTTTATAGAAATAAGGTGTCAGAAGAACATACAGTCTATCTGATGGCAAGTGGACACTGTCGTCCATAGACATCCGCGATACATGCCAACATCAGTCCAGAATGACAGATATGCTCTGGTTGCGCTGCCTAGGCCAATAGAGTGCTCTCAACGGCTGTATATGCAGCGTGCATGCAATGCAGCATGCACTCTCCTCCTACAACAAATTTGTAATGGTGACGAATTGACGAAGTCGCAGTTTTAACCATTCCTACTTAAAACGGCGAATAAGAATGAAGTAGTTTCCCATATAGCAATCCGTCCGGACGCACTCGTGCATATAACCATGTTTGGGTATTAGTTAGTAATAGACTTTTGTGTCAATTGTGTTCAAATATGAATAAATGTGATTGTACGGGAAAAACGTTAATCATTTCACACTGCTATAGTCACTCAAATTCTGAACCTTCTGATACACATCCTTGATATCACTTCATACTCTTGAAATTAATGAATACTGCCAATAAAGTTCATGAACTACAGTTAGTCAGATAGATAAGTCATACGCTTGAGCACTTGTTACATTGTCACATGATATATACCAGAGTTTTATAGAAACCACCTTTTTTAGAAAGTACACCATTTAATTATACCTGCACCTAATTATCATAAAAATAAAATATCTATAATAAAATCTGCAATTAATGCTATTGGTTTCTATTACATATCCAGTGCACATACACACCAGTCCAAAGTCCAGCAAGACAATAATGGAAATCTGGACGTTTGTCATTACTCAAACAACAATCTCTCTATTTCACGGGTCTGGTGGAAGTGGTGTACACAAAAGATAAGCAATCTTATCATTTGTACATCTCTCATTTAATCATTATCAAATATCGCGATAAAGCCGCATATATATTTTTTCATTGTTGTGTTTAGTATCTATATTATGTATTGTTTATTTTTATACAATAAAGAGTATGATTATTACATAAATAAATAACAAATAAATGGTCTTTGTAATTAAGACTACACTGATTTATATGGTTTGTCATATCTGGTTTGCAAATGTATATTTTTTCCTACTCTTTGACGTGATTGACGTTCAAATCCAAGATGGCAGAGGGGCCGCTTGAGCCCCGATAGTATGGAATCGTACAAGTATAATTTCTAGGTGTGTCTTTCTAAATATCGAATTAGAATGTCTCGGAAATTCTTGACTAAACTCTTATACGAATGTTTTGACAATGTGAAATTACGACGCAGTGTTTTGTGCCCTAGGTTTAGATAACGTTTGTGCCGGAACATATGTAATACTGTGATCGAAATTGTGTTGTTCGGTATATCGTGTACGATAAGTATTCTGGTTTGATGTTAAATTAAAATGTGGAATATGATGTGCGACGTGATGCCCACGATATCGGAAGACAGTATCAGCCAGAGGAGTTCGCAGTTCTCTGGCGAGGATGCGAATTTCGAGCAACTTATGGTGTCTATGTTGGATGAGAGAGATAAGCTTGTGGAGAGTTTGCGGGAGACGCAGGACCGGCTGGGGGACTCCGAGCTGCGCCTCAAGGAGGTGGAGAAAGAGAGGGACTCTTTGCACAGGCAGATAGCCGCGAACTTACCTCAGGTTAGTACCAATGACTTGCTCTGCTAATACCATTATTGTCGTCGGCATTATGAGTTAAGAAACGGAATGACCCTAGCGTTACGCTAAATTCTAGCTAATTTTTGACAAACAAAATTCTAATTAGAACCATCCCAAATTAGTATAGATAAATTAGTTGGCTAACTATACTACATGATGCTTGATAATCCATCCCTCAATACATATATTAACTAATTTGTAATCAGTGTATGTTGGCTTAATTTTTAATTTATTTGTAACACAAGATTGGTCCTCTTGTTTTCTAATAAGACATCAGTCAATAGAAATTTTGATATATTTATGTTGATAGCTACATATTGTACTATTTGTATGCTAAGTTTTAATATATATTATGCATAAACAATAATGAAAATTCAAAGAAGAATAGTTTCACGAGGCATCTATATAACCTTTTGTAGGAAATTTAGCTAAAACTGTAGTCAGTTATGAAGTTACGTCGATTAGAAAACAAACTTTACTATTTAAAAGTTATTTCACAATAAATGTATTAGAAAGTGTTCTGTGAAGAGTCAATACATATTATGTAATTGTTTTTGTTCATACTAGTTATTTTTTTCTGTTATTCCTATATTCATTTGCTTTTTAAATGCCATTACACCTGTGTGCAAATGTGTCATTGCCCTCATCTATAGAATAAATGAGGTGATAATAATGGTACATCCTATTTGTCTTTTTCCCTATCTATTTGATTCTTAAATCCTCAAAGGTTAATCCTCATTCATCATCTTTAACTGATGTCAGTGTATATTCATGAACATTAATAAAATTATATGCGTATATATAATTTAATTACTTACCATATTTTTAACTCCTTTCTTAAAGCAATTGGTCCCTAGAGGACAATGGGGTCCTTTTGAATCAGAGAGTATGTGACTAGGCATTCATGATACTGTTACATTAGTTGCCCGACCTTCAGTTCTGTTTTTTGTTATAACAAAACTTGAGGAATTTTCTTTCTTAATCTATGACGGTATAGTGGTTGTTTAGCAAGATGCTTGGTGCATTCATTGTATGGATCTATAGTTTTGTGATAGTCAATGGCCATTAATTTTATATGCTTGTTTTACTGTAGGAATTTGTAGATTCTTATTTAGAAGTGTATTTGGCACCCATGATCTGTAAATAGAGGAGAATGCAAAAATTTCATATAGTGTTAAAATTTTCTTAATATGTAGCACTATTTTGCATAGTTTCAATATATATATATATATATATAAATATTTTTAATCCAATTTGGCACTGTAAAAAATAATATAGGAATTAATTTTATTTCCACTTATTTAGTTTTTATGTTTTTGTGTAATAAGAAAAATCATATCTAAATATTATCACATAGCAAGATATAATTCATAATATCTACAAAACGATTAATGCTTTTGAATAATCATAGAATAGAATCATTGAATATGTTGAATAATCAACATTGTTAATTAATATTTGTCAAAATACAAGTACAATAATCTCAAACAACATTCGTAAATGTTACTCAAAATTCAGTCATAAGTCTGTATAATCTGTGGCAATACAATTATGTACTAACATAATTAATGAAATATTATCCCCACAACCAAATTGCATAATTTTTTTGTATTAACTCCCTTAAAATATATTTCGAATTTATATTATAGTTTCTTTCTTACTGTACTCCATCGTAAAATTAGGGGCCTACAAATGGGCATTCTCCTTTCATTTCATTTCACATCTACAATCATCTGAATAACTTTAGACTGAAAATGTCAGTGTAAGTGTTTGAATGAGATGCTGCACAATTGGATGCTATCCAACCAAATGGTCTTTAGAATGCATTTGTAGATTAATAACAGTTACAAAACAGTAAAACCATGTATGAGATAGTTCAGGTTCTTACCGTGAGACAGTTATTTATTCTGTTCACTATACTTAAGCAACGTGGATTGACACCTTATATGCCACAAAAATTTAAATCAAAACTTCGCTAACTTTAAATTCAGTAAAAAACATTTTTTCTTCTTCGGTCACCAAATCCTTTCTATATACCCAGTCACTAAACACACCTGTAAGAACATAGTGTATGATTGGCTCCTAAGCCTTTCATATGATAAGATGGAAACCTTGCTAACATAAATTAAATGAAGAATAATTGTTTGGAATAATGTAAATAAATGGATTCAAACTTTAAAGAGATGCCACATATATACATGTATAGGTATATACATGCCCACATGCAACAATACACACCCTCTCACACACACTCATATAGTGACAGAGGGACATGCATGCATGCATAACACTAAAACATACGCATACACTAACATAATGCATAACACATATGCATACATTTGAATATTCAACACTATTATATAATTAAAATATTTTCCTTCTTATGGGGTCATCCATAAATTACGTCACACGTTAAGGGGGAGGGAGGGGGTCAACAAAGTGTGACAAGGGGGGGCATAAGCTTCGTGACGTCACATGTATAAATCTAAAATATTAAAACTAAACGTCAACTCTAAAAAATGTTAAAATATTACGAACTCTATCAATATTATTATAAGGTTATTTTAATTTAATATTTTCTAAATTTAAAATTGCAAAATATGTGACGTCACACCAGGGGAGGTCACACAAATGTGACTACCTGTGACAAGGACGGGGGGGGGGGGGGCGGGGTCGGACCCCAAAAATCATGAAATTTGTGTGACGTAATTTATGGATGGCCCCTATTTGTTACAAAATTCAATGTTACCTGTTTATTTGTAAGCTGTTCACCTGCAACACAGGCTTGCCTAGTGCAGGGGATGGCTGCAACAATAAATGTTGCGCCTTACTTATACTTATATTTGAAGAAATTGAGGAAATGTATCTGTATGTTTTTCTAAATATTTGTAGTAAATAAATAAATTGAAAACATAAATTGGCATTATATTCCAAAGTGAAAGTTGAAAGTTGTAACAGTGACCATTACCATCCTCCAGACCAGATATGTGTTTTGCCAACTTTTTTCTGTCCATAAAAAAGATATGTACATGATTAACATTAAATTACAATTAGGTTTGTTTTGAAGAGAAAATCTTATAATTCAATGATTGTGTGTCACTGATATTGTGAATAATTTGGCAGACATCCTTGTTGATAATTATTTTATTTGATAATATCTATCAGTTTGCTTTGACATATTTTGTTTCTAATTTATCTAATTTGTGAGAATATTGGTCTCTCTGCAAAGACCTTTCCCAACTTCTTCCACTTTTTTAGTTCTTTGTCAATCTAGTGCAGGTACTGCCTCCCACCCTCATAGTCTTTTCCACTCACATTCTATCTTGCCTCTTCAACTTTCCTTTATATGACCTTTATTGTGACAGCCATAATAATTTCATTACAAACAAACATTACATACATTTTACAAAGCTCAAGTTAGACCCTATATGTAGGGTTCACACGTCTACATGCTCACACTTCGGGGCTCATGCACCGAAATACCAGCTGGACACTTTTGACTCCATCCAACAACGTGTTGTCTGAATTGTTTGACAATCCCACTCTCACAGGTGGTCCAGAATTGCTCAGTATTCGAAGAGATGTTCCATCTCTTTGTATTTTTCACTGCATATATAATGTGGAATGTTCTGAAGAACTTCAATTTGATTCGGGTTTTTACCACCACACTGCTCGTCACCGTCGTGCTATTTATCCGCACTTCCTTGACATAGAGACGCTGTGTATAGTGTGGTCAAAAAGACACTATACTGCAAGCCCAAAAGTTCTGATATGAACTGCCAGCCGACGGTTTTCCAGTACCGTATGATATGGGGCTCTTCAAGGAGCTGTGAACAGGATTCTGCAAGGAACCTGCAAGCCCCCTGCTGTTACAGGTGTCCATAGGTATGTATATAGTATGTATCATCATACCAAACACATGTGTCTCTCCAAGGCTGTAGAGTTGAATTAATGAAATTACGCGTTCATTCGTGCAAGCGGCGTGGCGGTGGCACTAGCCATTGTCTCAGGCGACACGTCCACACTAAAATCAATTCCGGAAGAAACTGACGCTCACCTTTGATGTCTCACCAAAAACCTCTACGAATGTGAGACCTGGGAGACGTGTCTCGAGACATCAAGAGAGATTGTCTCAAGACAAGTGTCTCATAAGTGCATACCTAGCTTAATACAACCACTACCAACAAACATCTTAAGTCATCAGTCCACCTAACTGGAGGGTATCTCATACTAATATGTATTACTTAATTTAAAAATCAAACTTCATTATGCTTAACAAACTGCATTATGCTGAACAAAGAGGGAATTGAATGACTGTGTCAAGGTGATTTTACAAATACAATGCTCAGTCAGTGCAACTTGTTTCAAAACTACATATTTACATACTGGGCTAGGAAGCTATCAACATAGGCATGCATGCCTGTTTAGTCTCAAGCCTTACTACTGTCATGTTTTTACAAGTTATCTTGTTTATTTATTATCTAACACCTGCAGAAATTCAATAAATTGCTATCAAATTTGCTCATTACCTATGGCTTTGCCTGCATTAAATTAGGATTAAAAACTTTCCTATGTGTTAATCCATCCCATAAACTACATGTAAGCCTTTGGTAGAAATTTATCAATTAATTACAAAATTTTGAATTTGAAACTACATATTTTGAAACAAACCAATTTCCAATGTTATCAGTTTATATTTTATGATATTTTTTTTATTATTGTAGCCTTTCTTCGTGGACGTCATTAATTAACTTTTTGATATTAAACAACTTTGAACCTCTGGACACCGTGAGCGAATACTGCGTGTATAGGGAAAGTTATGATTAAAAAAAAAATTCAGACGGTAGTTCAAATAATTTCTTAATAACTCAAGTGACAAATAAAATCAATTAGTCACCCCGTGACCACGTCCACTGCAAAGTGTAAAGAAACGTCGGAATATAAATGTTAAATATACGCGATTTAAATCATTCAAAGTTGTTTAATTGCTATGTATAGTAATCGCGAAAACCTAAGAAAATATTTTTGATATTAGTTTTTTCATTTCATAATATGTATCTTGCAATTGCATTGATCTCTATTATTTGTGATTATTACCTAATTTGTCAAATTTGCTACAATATCCTTCTGCTTACCTTCAGTCAAAGGCCTCCTCCAAACTCTTCAACCTTTCTTACCATCACGTTGATTGATTTATAATTAATCGTATTTAATTTTCCATACTTATACACGATTGCAATTAAAATAATGTAAAATAAGTATGTAAGTCAAAAGTTTCAAATAATGTTGTAAAAATGAGCGCTGAATGCACGACATTTAAGCCCTAAAGGACCTTTAAAACTTGATCGTTAACTACTCGTAAGCGTTAAATTATGGTCCAATTTTTTAAAGTTTGATATTAAATCATTGAGGTAAAAAGCTCAAGTCTAAAACGCTCACGGCTAAGGTTCATTAGGGCTGACATAGCACTCGAGTGCTCATTTTTCCAACACTAATTTCAAGTTGGAAGTGTCTCTAGCTTTATCTCAAATTGCAAGTTTATGAAAAGTTCTGTGACCGACATACAAATAAACGGAAAAACAAATCAAACCGTTCGAGTACAAAACCCTAAAAATACACAGTGTGCAATGCAAGCAGCCCTTTCAGTAACCACTGCTGGACATGGACCTCCTCATGCACATTGACTCGTGCGTGAGTGATGTATGGCCTTAAAACGCCACGCTGACCAAGCGGACTGGTGGCTGATACAGTTTAAATAAAAAACCTCAATAGTCAAAAGCTGTTATCACAAGTTCAAGTGCATCAAACCATGTTTAATGAACTACATTACTAGTTATAGCGTAACAACAAAACAGTGGAGCGTGTGAATAAATGACATAACATTGATATGGGGACCACTTATTGAGATTGTGCTTCGACTCGTGAGAAATTCGTTAAATACGGTACATTTTTTTTCTCTTCGTGTAAAAGAAATTGACGCAATATGCGTCATCTGTCAAACTGTTTAGAAACCGGTTTGTAACCAATGGCAAATTTACTGTTAAGATTATTAGTTTAAACCCTTTTTTTTAAATAATGATGATCGTTCCACTATCGGTTCGCTTTAAGAATGCAGTGAGTCATCGCTCCAGACAGTAAACGTCACCTTCTTTGACCAATAGCGTTCTTTAGAATTCTAGGTCTGTTTGACTATTAGTCAAAAATATGTGACACATACGGTCTTGATCGATGTCTCACCCATTTTTAAGCGTGAATCGAGTTTAAGAAGATGCTCTCCAATCCGATAATTTCTGAATTGTATTTAAGTGGGACACCAGGTTGATTTAACTTTGAACGAATCCCGAATTTGGCGAGATAAGTTGCACATGACATTGACGTGCGAGCGAGGGGCAATTAATTAGATCGAGTATAAAGCTCCCAGATACCGTTCATTAAAGATAACTGCTCTGTAACCGATATTTGAATTATGTTCCTTCATTAACGCTGTTACTTTTATTTACTAGTTTTTAAGTAAACGTAACCTTTATTTGAATTTGGCTCTAAAAAAACATTTGTAAAATAAACCGTTTTTCTTCAACTTGTTTGAAACACAGCCTTGATCATAAACATAGAATGGCAAGATTACCAAAGTCAAATTCAGCATGACATGAAAAAACTTGTGTTACGTGATTTGTCATAAATTCATAATAAAAGTGACGTTTAGCGGATAGTGTCAAAAAACTCCTTAATGACAGGACTTCACAGGACTCCTGCGCTCTCCCACTAAACGAAATTATATGCCACTTTACAATTGGTCTTTTTATGACGAATGTGCTACTATTGGATTCACCTTCACTCACACGCATTGTTGATCTTTTCGGGTTAGCGCAAAAAAATATCTCGGGTGATAATTGGGCAGTATCCAGTGTCAATAACATTGTTTGACAGGGATAATATTATAACATAACATTAGAAATAACGAATATATTATTATCAATACCCATTATATGTAGATGACTCGTTTTACAAGTTGGGGTTAACTAACTATCCATCCAAGCTTCATTCCAGTAACACTGTCTCCTTAACAGGGGAAGCCTATTATGATCTCATTAGAGTTCATATTGCTAGTTATATTATGCCATAATATGAACTTTTGCAATTTTGTATTGTGAATACTGCATGTTAAGTGTAAATATGTGCTAAATCTAAAGTTGTCGTCGCATATGTGTTTCCAACGTGTGTAAGTATAAACTTAATTAGAACAAAAAATAAATCAGTTTCGCACTAGCGCTTAACATGGGCGGTATCATTTAACATCAACATTGTATCCTGAGGATACAACGTCCCTTGAATCCTAAAAAACAAACAACATTTAACATTTCCAATGTAGGACTCAATCCTTACAGCAGTGACCGATCGAGATTTCGCACAAGTACCTATAATCTCCTTTGCAGCTCATTATAAACTTATTTGATAAACGGTCCAACGCCAATCGCAAATATAAAGTTGTATACTTGTCTATTCAGTCAGTCAGAGCAACGAATATGCACTTTAAAATCATCGCAATAACTCGTCTACGAACGTAATATAAGTTAGTAATCGTGCGAACGCTCGGTTGACCAATGCTTTACAAATAATACAGTCGATCTTTTTAATCACCATCTTACATACTAAATTTCAAAACTTAACTAAGTATTGACAATAGACAACCAAAACCAACAAAATATCGCTAATGTATATACAGTGAAATCAACGGGACATGAGCTTTGAATCTGTGTGACTGAGTGCCGAATTGTCCAATCCGATTGTCGAAATGGTTCGCACTGTACACTATCGGCGTGCATTCACACAAACGCAAATCTCATGTCTTGTTGATTTCACTGTACCGCATGTCATCAATTTCTGATGACCTATTAATCTTACAATTATCCGATCATAAATAAAAGCTTAACTTCTTACAGTATCTTTCTTTTAATATAAGTATAAAATACTAAAACCTCCAACGATAAATACTCTGACGCACTGATGATGAAGCCCACAATTTAAACTTGCTAATTAATTTTGTAATTACAGCTCTACTTACAAGTTTGTAACTCGCAGCGGGTTCTTCCGTCAGTCTTTTAAACGTGTTTTCTTTTGTAAAAAATAATCGTTCCCCGTGTAGTCTCACAATGCGTAATTTGGTAGGGGGATGACTAGCATTCCGCGTGATTTATGAATCAAACCGCCGCAATTAGGCGGGATTGTCTGAGCATTTGCATATTTGCTCGTTTGAGCAGTTAAATAAAGTTTTTAATTACACGTATGTTGTTACGGCATATTTCGAGCATAAGGGCTCATTTGCACAAGGAGAGTTTCACGAATTCGGGCAGGCGAGAAAATCTGTCAAAAACTAATATGAACAGCGTCAACATCAAGTGATCACTTTTTTTCGGAATAGTTAAATTCTAGTGACCCTAATGGCATTTCAAGAGTCACCAGACATGTATGGTTTAGGGCGAGCGCAGAACGCGCTCACTCGGGAGAAAACGTGTGTGCAGGAACGAGCCTAAAGGCTCCCCCGCCGGTAGACCGGTGGAAGGAACGGACCGCGCCTTAAGGCGTTGCTTTGGGAGGGTACGCGGGATCACGTCGGTGAGAAGCGCCCAGGCACGTGCTGATACCTGGTAAATGTGTTGGCTGAAAGCCGGTGTATGTTCACGGTGTAGCGAGGAAGACAGTGTCGAGGGGACGACGGTAACGGGGAGGCGTATTCCTATCGGGAACATAGGTTAGGCCGGCAACTATTAGGAGGTTGGGATAGTGAGGTAGGTACTCTGGCGTAGTAGCGTCCGGTGGTCTTTCATGTATTTGACGATGGAGGCAAGTTCCAAGTCCTTGTGGAGGTTAACATTGCGAGAGTACCATGGGGCAGCCACGGCCTTACGCACGAATCTATTTTGGAGGGTTTGAAGTATTTTAATGTTGGAGGGGGCTGTGTGTGCAAAGACTACGCTAGCGAAAGTCATTATGGAACGTATGAAGGTTTTCTACAATGTCAGCTTATTTCCAAGCGACATTTTACTTCTCCCGCCTGTGAGAGGGTTGAGGCGACCGAGTAGAAAGGTGGCTCGGTTTCGGACAGTTTGTATGTGTTCTCGGAAGGTCAGTCGATGGTCTAGTGTGATAATTTGGTGTTCACAACCCAGGGGGATAGTTTGACCGAAAAAGGATATCGGGAATAGGGAGAGACCACTATCCACCACCTCACAAATCACTCGCGTAGGGCGGTGCCTGCGCGTTGGAAGCGTAGAGAGACCTTTCGTAGCTTCCTATATGAGGCGTAGAGGGCGGTGTCATCCGCAAAGAGGGGAAGTTCTATTCCAGGAAAGTGGGGGATGTCATTGGTGTAGAGGGAATAGAGCGTGGGTTGCTAGGACGGAGCCCTGAGGGACTCCAGCTCTGATTGGGCGAGAACTGAACAGAGTGCCTTCAACTCTGTAGCGAAAGGTCCGATTGGTACAGTAGTCTCGAATGATGAGAATGAGACTCAAGCACCTTCAGTTAGTGATCACTGGTATCATCGAGTGCAGGCGAGAATCATATGGAGTTTGGTCGTATATGAGAACCATATACAATATTCTCGCCCGAACCGTTCGAGAATCTCTCTTCTCCTTCAGCGTGCAACAAAACGAAAGTCACATGTTTGAATGAGTAGTGCCGAAGATCGTATGTGGGCCGAATCCCGGTAGAGACCTGTACGAGTATCTAACAATGGAGAGCAATGCTCATGGTATAATAACTATGATTAATAGAAATTAGTGGGAGATCTTCAGTCTTATGGCTCCTTTACACAAGGAGAGTTTCTCGAACATCGGTCAAAAGCTATATAAACAACTGTTGTCATCATCTGATCACCGTTATCCCTGTTATCATCGAGTTTTTATCACCATGTGAACATTTATAGATAATTGTATGTACTCGTAGTTTGGTCGCGTACGAGAATCATATTCAACTGTTACGTATTCTTTTAGAAAACTAGATAGAATAATACATCAAAATTTACTATTATTTATTCAGCCATATTTTCTTATTTATCACTCTGTTTTCTATATTCTCTTTTTGTATACAACGATTTATAATATTTTTTCTTAACAATGAATCCAAATTAAACTATGATAGTTAAATGAAGTAATTACACTTATAACAATAGAATTAAAAACCAGAAAACTAACCCAAGAGATATTTATACTGTTATACAAGAAATTGGTATTTAGGTATACCTACTACTTATGTAATTATATTGTTAAAATACTTATCTTTTTCAACGATGCACAATTATATACTACCATTATATTACAACTGTTCAGGAATTTACATATTAATTAGAGACTTGAACAATTAGAGACCCGCTCCAAGACGACTGAATTCGCCTAAGTAGGCGCAACACTCAGGTAAATAAATAAACAAAATAGTAAATAAATATTCTCTCCCGAACCGTTCGAGAAACTCTTCTTGTGTAAACGAGCCTTTATTCATGAACGCTGTTTAAATAAATAGTTGCTAAAAATCTCTAGTCCTTTTCCTAAAAATGGAAGGAACTTTAAACTGGTTAGGAAGTAACAAAAGAAATTTATGATTAAATTTGAACGTTAAGTCGCCGTAACTCGTTTCACAATCCACTTTTGTTTACTTTGTATAAAAGCATTTGCTAAACTTGGCTTTATGTACAAAAAGACGTCCAAATATTGTTCAGTAGTTGGTATGTGGTAGAGTGGGTTAAAATCTCGCGATGTAAGGTAAACACTTGTGTAACACGCAAATATCTTTAAGACTATTCTGAGATAACACTACACTTTCACTCACCTATTGTGTGTGTATAGTTAAATTACAAATCGATGACGTCTTCGTTAAGTTGTTAATCTAGATTCAGTTACTGGTAATCATTCAAAAAAGATTGATGCTCCATGAATTCCAGGCTTTTAATAATTTTAGTGTAAAATTAAATAATTTGATTTTCTTCAATAAATTATTACGTTTACTCATTTAAAGTTTTATATAAAATTAACTGTTGCCCGCGACTTCGTTCGCGTGGTCTTCAAGTGCTAATTCAGAAACCTTCGCGGACGCGCGTGCGCACAACAACTCACTAAAGTTTCATCGCAATCGGATCAATGGTATAGAAACGCATACGGGACAAACAAAGAAACATTCATTTTTATATATATAGAAGATATAGATACTAAGTTTAATAGAATAAAAGTTATTCTGCATCATACCTTAACATCCTATCAGCCTGTCTTTCCAGTGCCGGATATAGGCTTCTCACCACACACGCTCTTATCATCCACACTTAATCCTCCCGGCCGATGATCGCCTTTTCATGGAGAAATAAAATTTAAGTTCGTTATCCAAACTGCACTTACCGTTGAACGCCCGTCGGCCAGGTGGACACTTGAACAGGCGACTTGAAGAAGTTCACCGGTGGTGGTTGGATGAGAAGAACCGAAGATCGTGTGAGGTGGCCAGCCCTGGGAGAAGCCTATATCCAGCAGTGGAGAGACATAATGGTATGGTATGATTATGGTATGGATGGTATGGTAAACCAAACATTAAAGTCCTTTGATCATTCAATCATACCCGTTAAGGAGTCGAGAAGATATTTTTATTCCTTTTTGTTTAAAGAAAATAAAAAAGGATCGAGTGACAAGTTTTCTTGTAAAGTTGTGTAATAATCCAGCATTTTTAGAGCACTTTCATCCGACAATCGTATGGGCGTGGGTTTCCGGCACTATTTCAGACGGCACCTCTAAAACTTTAACGCGTCCGCTATATTTAGTGTGGAGATAATTTTTAATGCCCTCTAATGTGTTTGATGTTCCAAACCGGAGTCCATTATAATTATAACGTAACTATTGCATCTGTTGGAGCGGAAATAGCGCAGTCCATTCAGATTCTCACTAAAATTAATCCGTTAAAAGGAAAGTGAAAGTATCTGTCGACATTTTGTTTTCATTTCGTTGAGATCCCTGTGTGTGATCGTGGCTTTCTGACCGGCGCCCATTGTAACTATTAGTGTAATCTATATTTCTAATAAATATTTTCTATTCTAAAATATCTTTTAAGGTCGCATTCTGCATTCTGAATGTTATCTGTAGTTTAAAGATATGTTGTACACATGTAATAACTAGTTGTATGCAATAAAGTTTATTTATTATCATTAAAAAAAAATAGAAATTAAAACTGGTCACCGACTAAACGTGCGAAATTTGACGCAGTTGAGGCAAGCGTGCATTTTGGAAGGATTACATTTAGGACGATTTGCTTTTTCAATTGATGAATTTTATATTGCAAATTATTATTATTATTTTCTTTGGTATTATTCTCCACACGACCACCAATGATTACATTTACATTAAGTAGTATTTTTTATTAGATAAATAGATAAAACTTTATTGCACATCAAAACAAAACAGTAACATACATTGTAACACATGACGTGCGCAAAAAGCGGTCGTCTTATCGCTATTAGCGATCTCTGCCAGGTTAAAGATAAAGGGTATTCACGACTCCTCGGAGTGTTTCGGCTCACTTAATCCGGCTCCGCTCGCGGATCCGACTCCTCTTAACGATTCCTTGACTCATTTGATTCACCTATTTATATTTTATAAGAGCCTGAGAGCGACTCATTCGCTTTGCATCATGTTCGTTCATGTGAGTCAGCAATCCAAAAATGAAAGGAATAAATAACTCCTCGGAGTTGATAACAGTTAGCCGGATTAATTAAGAGTTTCCGCTCCGCTCGTGGTTTCGGATCTCTTGATTCCTTGAATCCGGAGTTACCCATTCAATGAATCCGGATTTACCCATTCGTTGTATCCAGAGTTACCCATTCATTGTATCCGGAGTTACCCGTCGCTAGACAACTATTGAGTAGCGAGAAATGAATATTTTAATTACAGCTAGTAATTTTTATTGTTATTTAATTTGCTTTAGCATAAGCATGGGGCCCTGAGTAGGCGAATTCGTGGGAGGACTGTAAAGCCTGTTCAGGTAATAAAAAAATAAAACTAGGATTAAAGGGTGTGACAGACACAAATTTTTGGCACCGTTATACGAGGACATATTTTTATGTGTCATATGGCGGGGCCGGCAGTGCTGGCAGCGTCACAAAGACGCGTAATGAATTACTGACCGCGTAAAGCTCAAAGATGTTCTACGTCGTATTACAGAGAAGTAGTTGGAGAGCCATGTACACAGACATTCGCGAGAATGCTACGATTATTTTTTTGCAGATTTTTTTTTGCATTTCTGCTTGGATAACGAACACTGTTACCCGTAGTTAAACGTTTTTGCGATACATGCCATCATCGGTTAGAAACGACGTATGGAATGACGATGTCTATACGCACCTTAAGAATTTTCTTACAGCTTTCTTGTTTGACGTGCTGTCATATTGCAATTTTATTCTTATTTTCTCAAAATGTTATTCCACTTAGAGATGCTACTATCTAAATATATCATTTTGGATACACTGTAATACTGAGGCGGGGGTTTGATGAAAATTAGGGCTGTGTAGACGTTGTACCTAGAGCATACGTTGACCCTAGAGCCTACGTTGAACTTGTTATCTTTTGATCACTGCAGCTCAGTAATGTATGTATATCTTTATGTACCACTGTGTTTTCTCCGTTTTTTTTTTTGTAACTATCAGTGTGACAGATAATGTATCTATTTATTTAAAAAAAACATACCACATCATCAATCTGTGCCTTTCTGTTGCTGCACATGTATGATTCACTAAAAGCTCTCCACTTTTTTTAAGGAAAAAAATGCGATAGACGGGATTAGAGTCCACCTGGTAATAAGTGGATACTGCCGCCCACGGACATCCTCGATACGTGCCAACACCAGTCCAGAATGACAAACGTTGGCACGCCTCCGGTTGCGCTGCTTACCTTTGGAAATATAGGAATGCGCTCTGGCATACCTCACTCAATATCGTAACACGTACGCACATTAAGAGATAAGATAAAGTGGGAAATGCAGTACATGTCAAGGTAGTCAGTCTTCTGTGAGAGACGTGGTCTTCTGTAACCTCGCCACTCGAGCGCGCCCAGCAGCTGTATGATTGCAGCGTGCTCTCTTCCCCTTCACTACACGATCTTCTCCTTTTGTCACCCAGCCACTACCGGCGACTTTTTAAACATACCTCAAAATCGTTAAATAATTCTAGGATAATGAATGTCTGGCTTCACCGAATGACTGTCATTTTTTGAATGATAAAGAATCTGGGTGTGGGATAATAAGAGTGTACATTGTCCAATCAGCCTACCTTTGAAGATAACTTTATCCACAATGAGATATAACTGATACCTAATAAGATAAGTGTACTTGCTCTGTTAGATTAGTATTCCTTGGAAAAAAACACTTGTGCATTTTCTTAAAATTTTCATTAATTTATTATAATCTAGTTAAAACATTTGGAATTTTGGACAAAAGAAAAAATAATCACAGTTTATTATCCTTGTTTAATTTTAATTTCCCAATATATTGATAGTTTTGCTTTCTTCAAAAATGCTATTTATTGTTACATTAACTCCGTATATTGTCTGTATGTTGTTGTTTCTTATTTCCACCCCGTTTATTGTCATGTCACTGCACACTGCTTAGGGTTAAAATTGCATTTGTGTAACGCTTTTTTTCTCAAGTGAGTTTAATTGTCATGAAAAATAAATGATTCTCATGCCCATAACCGAACATAAATCCCCAAAGGTACAACACAGTGCACTTTCTGACGTGCTATTTTTGATAATTTCTGACTTATATTGGCATATATCGCATTCCACGGGCAACCAATGACTTACCATCAGACAAAATTCCTGCTGATTTTTCACCTGCTTTGTATAAAAAATTCCAATTTCTGGTGTAGAGCAGGTACTATTATATACCAAAATCAAATGTTAACATCGGTCACGTGACCGTACCCATCCAGCCTGCAGTTCGCGATAGAAATTAATTAAATAATTGTATGTGCGTGTCGCGCGTGTAATTGTTACAAGGCATTTACGTATGTCATCACTAATCTCCTTGTTCGCGTTTAACGCTGGAGAATGTCGTTAGCTTATTTTATAAAATATAGCATAACTAATGACTGCCCCCCCTGGCTTGGCATGACTGGGTCAAGATTTTTTTCTATTCTATTTATAGAATAATTATTGTGTATCCAAGTTGCAAATTGGTGATTTGATCTCATTGAGTAGGGTCATCTACATAACGAATTACATACATAAGAAAATCTAAATACCTATAACAAACAGTAAATATTAGTTAGGATTACATGAACTTATCAACTTTTGACCTTCCATTGTTCTCTTTTGTATTAGTAGCTCTGTCGGTTAATCGCCAAATACAGAGCTCGATCAAATTCATAGCATTCCAAAAACAAAAGCCTTAAATGAACCAGCCGGCGGCGGTCAGTGAGCTGACAACATTAATTTACCATTTTCGGAATGAAATCGATTTAGTCACTTTTTTTTTGCATATACATATTTTGTTACCAAAATCACCCAGTTAGCCGCCCACATGCCAAATCTTGTTTTTGTGTATTTTACCGATGCGACCTTTTAATCCTCCTATAGTTCTTTCATCTCACGAAGGCGGGTTCCACTTAGTGTGGTTGTGCTCATACATGTACATTATGTTAGTGTGTGTTGCGACGTCGCGAGCCCAACTAATGCATTCTCAAGTTTACGCACACTAAAACAATGTAGGTACGTGTACTAGCACAACCACTACTAATCTTAATCCGCCTTCCTCAGATGAAAGAACTGTACTAAGTAGCATCCAGTACGCAGACATACTTATAGCATAATGGTCGAAAAACAGCTCTTGAATCGTGACAATGTATTGGCATCTATTTTTTAGCCTATTTATTATAGTATTTGGTCTTAGTCATAGCAACAATTATAATTATGAAAAAACCATAGAACTACACAATCCCTCACCAGTCCGTGCAACAAAGACTAGGAACTCCTTTAGTTATTCAAATTCCATTACGCAAGTATTTGACATGCACAAAAGCTATCTTAATCTATTGCGGCATTCTCTACCAGTCAAACACCACATCAAACAGAAAATACCTTTGCATCGAATAGACCAGCTAAGCGACTCCAACCACAACTACGGCACTATACGACATTTATATGAGCAGACAGTCCGCCTGATGCTAAGTGGATATTGACGCTCAACGACATCCGCGACCACACTTAGTTCACATGTCAAGAATGACGACAAATGCTTGGATGCTGCTTCTTGATGAAGTGAACGCAAACGGCTGACAGCTCCTCGCATGAGCCCAATGGGAGTGGTTACATCTGCGACTTCCCAATCCAAAGATGAGAGATTACTGTGTATAGTATTAGATACTTGTCTTACCCCATCAGCCTTCCCACTCAATGGAGTGGGATGGGAAATGGACTCTGGCAAATTTCACTCACTCCCAAACGTGGTAAATTTTACTAAACGCTCTTTTTGCACAAGGAGTGTTTCACATCGGTCAAAGCTAGTATAAACGAAGTGTTATCATAATCTGATCACTGTTACCCTGTTATCATCAATCATTTATTATCACCATGTGATAATGCATACGAGAATCGTACATAACATTCTTGCCCGAATCGTTCGAGAAACTCTCCATGTGTAAATGAGCCTTAAGTTGGCGCCCAGCGACTGTAGGATGGCAACATGCGCCGTCTTTACTGTCTCGCCGAATTTTTACCGCAAAGGAAAACGCACGAATACATAAATCCTATGTATTAAAAAAGTATTCTAGATCACTGCAAAAAGGAAAATCGTTACAAAAACATCCGAGTTTAAATCTCACGACAGGATCGTGATGACAGCAAAAAGCTGTACTCTTTATCCGTCCTCGACCCAGATAAAAATCTTACTGCGTGGTTATTTTTTCCGTTAGTTGATTCAATCTATTGTCTTTATTTGTTAATTACAAGTCAATTTCCTAGAACAGTAATAATAGACTGGCTGGCCTGTACTTCAAATATTATTAAACTTTTAGTTCCTTTTTTATATTTTTAAATGTTTTTTTATTCGAAAACTGGAGAAAAAAAATGAAACTCATATCGAAAAGAATATTTCAAATTCGTTAGAAATGCTTGAGAGTATTTGAATTTGGAAGCTATCACTGTCTCTGTCAGTCACGCGTGGATGTAATGGTACTGCTTACTGTGTTAGTGACACCATTAACACAGTAAAGCGACCCTTTTCTAACTTGTGACATTTAAGCCTTATAATTCAGTTATTTTTGAAATGATTTTCATTCTGGTGTCACGGATCTATTTTTAATATGTTCACTTATGTGAATTTGTAATTATTTAAAAAGAGTCAAATTTTCTGTACCTAAGTGCTTAATGAAAGTAAGCGTTAGAATCGGCCTTAGTCATCTGCAAAATCGCTTCCTACCGCCATTTAAGACAAACAACAAAACCCACCCAGTTGCAGACCAGGAAGTAATCACGTCGAACCAGATACTCTTTTGTACTGTTGTAGTCCCATTTGCGTTATTCAAACGCGAGACTTACTAGCTAACATTGGAAAAAAAACCAAGTATGTTATCTTTATAAATGCACCGTCTGCCACGTTGATACCGAAGGGATCCCGTAATTTGATCCCAATATCCACTTTTTGGGGAAATTTGTCAATGTTCTCAAATTTCGTGCTATTTCTTTGGGGAAGTGTGGCAATCTAATGCCCAATTATCTTCATTTTTAAAGTATATGCTGAATTAGTTGCTTCCAAATATATATATATGTACTCGTATTAAAATAAAAATACTTTCTAAGTCTGTCCCAGCTAAATCCAATCCACCCGTGTAAGTTTTAAATTATGCCTTTAGCACTCAAAGTATCAAATAACACTTCAGATGTAGTTTCCCAAGTCGCATAGATTTCTGCTCTGTGTCCACGAAACAAAGTAAACAAGAATTTGCTCGGTAGTTAAAGTTAAAACGCTTTCGCTCTGATTAATTAATTAAAGTTGTAATATTTTAAACGAACGAAGCATAAAACGCGGTTAATTTAGACCTTGTTTGGTGGGATTTGTTTAGGCTTCAGGAGGGTAGACGAGTCCTCGAGACCGCATGCCGGTAAACGTAGCTTGGAACTTCCACGGGTCAGCTAGACTCTGATGACTTAAGAAAAGGCATATGAATTGGCTGGATAAAAGGGCGGAAGACTGGCTATATTCAGCAGTAGAAAAACACACCTTTTATGTAAAAAACATTTATTATTGTATTCTTCTCTCAAACTCTCGTTTTTATTTCTTGTTAGCCTGCTGCTTACTTTCATGTAAGCATGCGTTTAATACAGACTACCTAGTGTGATGACCTCTAACATTCTACATTGGAATGAACAATAGTTTATTTATTAAAATAATCGCACCGGTGGTACAACCACATATATCTACATCATTAATAACAAATCGTACAGACCTGTTCCATGTACATAAGCCATTTATAGGTGCACACAACACAAGCCTACAACAATAATATAAACTACATCGTTACGTCCGCTTCATGTCAACGCTTGCACCAAGCCCCTCAATCGGATAATCAGTGCGCATCGGCCGGTCCCTCTCGCATGGCCGTTCGCTTGGATATTGTTACACGTTTCCGCCGACACACTACACTTGCGACGATTGTGCTGTGTGAGGTAATTATTGTACAGGAATTATACGTCTTGTTCCTTGATCAACAATTGGATACAACATTGTTGATCGAAGGTCTTTGGGCTTTTTAAATTGAGCTCAAGTTACTGACCTTGCTTGGAGCAGCAGTGTATGGTGAGTGCATAGAATATTTCTGGATAAGCTCCGTTCTTAACAAAATTAATGAAAATCTTAAATTCAATAATAAAATTAATGGTAAGTTTAAAAATAAAGAGCTGCAAAACTTTAACGCAAAATTCTGACATAACCCACCTCCACCCATGGTCCTACCAACCTTTTGGTTATACGGACCAAATCGTCGGGAGGTACGCGCCGTTCGCCTGCTAGGTCTATGTTGCGGCGCGTATCTGCTCTGCCTCCCTACAAGTATTCTCTTTTGCCTGTGTCCCATAAGCACTCTCCCCTTTCTGGGGCTGTTCTACTCCACTAAACGATGTACTTCAGTGCCGAACAGCTCTTTCGGGCTCCTTTTCCTGTGCCATCGGTGTGCAAACTCTCTGAGCCCGCGGAAGTTCGCTTCGGAGGAGACGAGGTCGCAGTAGTATGCCGGTCCCTCCTCCCGCCGTACAATCCTCTCTAGCATGCTCCGTCGATATTCCTCGTATAGAGGACAGGACCATAGAACATGGTGCAAGTCCTCCTCTGCCATGCCACACTCACACTGACTACTCTCACACAGCTTCATATCATGCAGTCGCTTTCGAAAGCAGCCATGCCCAGTGAGTATCTGGGAAGTTTCATAGTCCGGTTCGACCCAACGCGACTTGAGTCGAACCGCCACGTCCGGGAAGAACCTGAACAGCTCTCTGCCCTTGCTCTCGCCAACCCACCTTTCCTGCCAGCTAGCCACTGTCTCGTTCCAAATGGCCTGTTTCCCAGCACGCGCCTCCTCCCTGGTCGCAAGTAAACGCGCCAGATCCATCCTGCCAGCGCGGATCACCTCAAGGTCCGCTGGAAGCACGCCCGCTAGTACCGGTAGGCAAAATTCTGACATGTGGAATAATCAATTATACAGAATCAACTAATCCCACTCTGGTCCCGATGGTGGGATATATATGATCTACCCCACGGAGTCATAGCCCGAAACACCCTTACATTACAGAACCTTATGCTCTTCATTGTGATTATAGAGTGATATCGAAAAATTGGTCATCATTTCGAAAAACGGCGCCTTAATGGCCACCTGTTTTATTTTACTCGACGTTTTCATTTGTTTCCACTAACCATGATCACGAGCTGACGACTGGAGAGGCGGATAGTCCACGTCGGGAACTACGAGCGGCCTTTTCAACCGTTCGCATTTGATTTCACAATCTGGAAAATTGCGGCACATAACAATTACAATATCCAAAGTGATGTCAAACGAAAAATACTCTTCATCATTATTATACCCCAAGCAGTCTCCTGTTCCAGCGAACAAACAGCTAAGAGAAACCCCTTATCAATGTTCTGTAGGACATTTCTAGTCGCAACTAACATTAACTTACGTAAGTTACGAGCAGTGTTCGGCCAAGTCTAGTAGAACACTAACTTTACCTCAATGACATCATTTCCGCTCTGCCGTGGCCTTATTCTGCAATCGAAAATGAGTCTTGAACGACGTTTATAAGGATATTGCACCTTCCATCACTGAAATAGTAATGAGGATCTTAGGGTAAATGAGTCTAATTATCACTACATAGTATGATGAATGAACGAATTCAACTTTTTTAATATAATTTAACTGAAACTATTTCAATTATATAATGTTGACATTATGTAAAAAAAAATTGCACTATCCTTATTTGATATTATGGTATTATGTTGTTTCCTTACTAACCAAAGGTTGCCTGGAAGAGATCGCTGTGGAGATAAGGCCGCCTGTTGTACTATTCGTGTTACTTAAATTGTTTATTTGGATCAACACACTTATACATCAACATACTAATGTTAGCTGTTATCTAACTTTTATTTCACCCACAAATACAACACAATAACAGTTCCATTTACACTAATTAATTAAGTATATACTTGATTATAGCTATCTTCATTTTATATACAGTAAAATATAAATAAGTATTTTCGCTACACTGTGATGTCAAAAGGGACTTTGTCTCAGTGGAAGCCTCAGCGATGATGGTTGTCTCAGCAACGCTGATTTTCAGTGGAACCCCAAGTGACTGATGGTTGATGACGTCGTCTACGTCGACTTCAAAACACATGTCCCAGTTTTTGTCGCCTGTGTGTGCTTGGATGTCGCTGATGGGAACAGGGTCTGATTACACATTGCAATTAAAACCTGTCCAGTACTGATGTGTACATATATCGGTTCGTACATTATAGTACATAATTCGTACATAATTGTACATAATAGGTAAAAAATCTCCGTGTACTCAATACAAAGCAAGCAGTATAGAGCAAAACAGTAATTTTCTCCGGGGCAACGTTTGTCGCTTTATAAAGCTCAAGTTAGACCCCACATGGAGTACTGCTCACACCTCCAGGTCGGTGCACCGAAGTACCAGCTGGACCCTCTTGACTCCTTCCAACGACTCGCTATCCGAATGGTCGACGATTCCACTCACACAAGTGATTTAGAATCGCTCAGCATCCGTAGATATGTCGCGTCTCTCAGCGTAGATACCGCCTTTATACTGGGGAATGTTCTGAACAGCTGTTCAGTTTGATGCCAACTTCGGGTTTTTACCACCGCACCGCTCGACAGCGGTAAAAAGACACTTTATACCGCCAACCCGAAAGTTGAGGAATGAACTGCCAGCTGAGGTATTTCCGTTACACTACGATATGGGGCTCTTCAAGAGAGCCTTAAACAGGACTCTGCAAGGTCGGCAGCGCACCCGCAAATCAGAGAGTGTTGCAGGTGTCCATGGGCGGCGGTGACCACTTACCAACATGTGGCACGCCAGCATCTATAAAAATATGGTATACAGTTCCATCGGTTACATTGCTATACAGTACCATCGGTTACCTTGATGAAAAACTTGAGTTTGTTCACTGTCGTGTACTAGATACACATGGGAGTGCTTTGAATGCGTCCTATAATTATGACACTTTTCGTCATGCTTATCAATAAAATATAATCATACTAAACTTTTATAAAACTACCTGTAAAACCTGATTGTAAGTGGTATTTAGTAAAGGTAAAGTTTTAGGGTATTTTTTATTAAAATTGGTCCTTTTTTTTTAAAAAGTACATTGCGTTTTATAAGATAAGGAAACTAAAATTTACGAGTATTTCGTAGATAAAACCGTGTTGCAAGATAGAATCACAGGAAAATCTGGTGATATTACTACGACAAACATATTACTGATATTCAAAAGGTAGAGTTAACTACCAAGTTTTGTCCCAAAATGTTAGTGGCGCACATAACGAGTGCATAAATTACATTCATGGAAGAAAATACTGCAGATCTGTAAAACATCTGTAGCCATAACTGTTTGTCTAACAACAATGAATGGTCCCAGAATGTTGCCAACGCAACAATAGATGTCCATTTTGAAATCTAGAACACCCGGAACGGTGTAGAAAAGGTTTGCTGCATTTTTGATGAAGAAATAATTGGAAATATGACAGAATGAGACTAGAATCGATTGTCAACGTTTACATAACACTGTCATTCGTTCCGACGCGATGTTAAATACGCTATGCTTCATTGAACGTCTTGAAAATCAAATAAACAATGGACTAAAAGGACCCCCCCCCCCCTCGCCTCCTCGCTTTAGTTTTATACAGACTCTTTTTAATAGGTAATTAACTACAGTGGTTGCTCTCCCCATTTTTGCCTGATAGTGAGAAGAAGCAAAAAAATAATGGAAGCTGCGTAAGTTTCTTTTATTAATGTTTTTGCCCATTGTTAAGTTTTTCTTACGCTTAGCAAAGAAAGAACTCTGTGGTTTTTAAAAAAAAATCCACAATGTTTTATTAAGTTATTTTTAAATATATTATTCTTCTTGAGAATTCTATATATATATATATCCTAGGAGATTTCTTTCCAAAATACATTTATCATAGTAGTGTTACGAATATCTGTGTCAAAAACATAACATTTGTGCGAATTACATCTTGCCTGTACGCGGATTTAGAATTTCTTCAAAATGTTTAGATTCAAATGTATTTTTATTCATGGATCCGTAGGTCTACAATTCCAACTAAATAAATACGAAATTTGGTTTGTGTTCGTTATGTAATAACTCCCCAATAAATCAATGAATTGCTACCGAATCCACTAATTCTGGAACAAATTAACAAATAGCTATCATTAGCCTATGTCTCTCCACTACTGGATATAGACCTCTCCCTAGGCTTGCCACCCACGATCTTTAGCTTTAGTTTAAAATCATTTTATAGAAATCTCAGAACTCAAGTTTCATTCATGTTAAGGGTTAAGGTCCTTTCTTTCTGAATTTAAATTCAGATGCATTTTTCAGATTTCTCTCTCACAGAAGACTACCTTGATATATACTGCATTTCCCATTTTATCTTATTTCCCCAATGTACGTACGTGTTTCGGTAGTGAGTGAGATGTGCCAGAGCCCATTCCCATCCTATCCCTCCCCTTTTTCCCATCCCTTTCTCCAAATCCATTCCTATGTCTCCAACGGTAGGCGTATTGTTTTTTCTACAATATACTATGCTATTATATATTGTCTAGTTATATATTGTCAAGGGATTTTTGACTAAATAGGCCGCTAATACAAAAGGCGAAAGTTGAATGGTTATATCAACTTCATTGCTTAAGTTGAATTTAAATCGCCCTCCTAAACAAGCATTGATTCCCCACAACTGCCTCAATTTCAGTTAGTTTGTACGTTTTAATAGTTGATAAGCCTCCGAAAATGGGTTAATGCATTGCCTCCACTCCATCAAATATGAATTAGTTGAACCTTTGATAATCGATTGATTCAAAATGATTAGTGTGCTTACCAAAATATTCTTGTAAAGCGTTAGCCAACTGATACTGCCCTCCTTAAATAAGACACAAGTGCATTTTGATGACATTCGAGAAATATGTATGTAGAAAAATTGGTATTTTTTTTAAATGAATATAGAAACTTATTTAAATAAAGCATAAATTTATACTTTTTGTTTAATTATTCTTAATTTTCGAACATTTTAATATTTTACGAAAATCTATCGTTAAAAATATTACTAATGGTTTTTCTTCTTACAAACAATACACATATTCACAGTGATCAATTGATCATATGATGATAACAGTTGTTTATATAGTTTTTGACTGATGTTTTTTTTTTTTTTCGGAACGGCTAAATTCTTGTGGCCCTAGTGGCCTTTCAAGAGTCACCGGTTGTGTTTAATTTAGGGCGAGCGCAGAAGGCGCTCAGCCACGAACACATTGGGTCGTCTAAGTCGTACCCTGGACGACGGTAGCGGGGAGGGGGGGTGACCGATGATATAATCGAGTTTTTATCATCATGTGGATAGTTGTAGGCGAGAATTGAGGTGTAGACCCAAACCAAACTATACAAGTATATACCGTGTAGATTTGCAATTTCCAAAAATACGGAAATCTCTGTCATCCTCAAAATCTCCCTAAGAATGTATTAACTGAGACAGTCACGTAACCCTGCACTGTCATACATGCTGACGTCATTTCTTACTTGACACGTAACAAACACAAGATAAAGGTAACTCGCCAAAAATTTTCTATCAAGATTGGCCACAGACGTGCCGACGAAGAGGTTTTATTCTTTTGAAGGAATATTTTGGCACAAGCATCTTCCACAAATAGTACCTACACCAAATAAATTAATATTCTTAAATAATAAGGTGTTCAAAGAGATGTAAAACACGTATCGATATCAATCCGTCCCACTGTAGGAAGTCCTCCCCTTGTAACAAAGACATCGTGAGAAAACCCGCATACTGGTACATGTAGAACATCTACAAGTTTAAAATTGCTCAGAGAGCGATGGAAAGGTTGATTTATGTTCATTGTGTCTTTGCTGCACAAAATTCTGAACGAACAAATTCTACAAAGAATCAGTTATCATCATTGCTCAAACAAATGACAGTGATCAGGTCATATTATATCTTTCGCGGCACCGTATGTCGGGGATTTTCCGAATAGCGAGAAATCACTATTCGCGAATACACACGCGAATACGAGTAATTCACCCGACTATTCGCGAATACACACCCGAATACGAGTAATTCACCCGACTATTCGCGAATACACACACGAATACGAGTAATTCACCCGACTATTCGCGAATACACACACGAATACGAGTAATTCACCCGACCATTCGTGAATATGAATACGATTTACGAATAGTATCTAACCTACTATGCACTCACTGTACGAGCAAGTAGGGAATTTTTAGTCCAATTTCTAGTTAGTGCTATAAGATTTTTTTTGGAGTTATTTACCTTTTTGTCTTAATATACGGATTGGCACCTTTCAACTTTAAATTCAAATAATAAAATCAATAACTAATTAAACTAAAAAACCAGTTGCGTAACTAATTTTCAAATGAACGTTTAATCTTATAAGCATTTATTTTTGTAGAAAACTTGTGTTACCTACTATTCACATTTGTCTTTTACTATTCGATTGGTATTCGAGTAGTCATTTGGGAAATCGCGAATGCGAATACGAAATTGTCGAATATTCGACTACGAAAAGGATACGGGTATTCGGAACATCTCTAGTAGGTATGCAGTAACGAGTCTTTGAATGAACACCACGTAACGGGAGATGTAGCGTGGAACGACCTTCGACCAGGTACGCGGGACTACTTGAAGACTAATGTCTAGATGAGAAGAGCAGAAGATTATGTATGATAGTTGATCTTGCGAAAGGCCCTAACTTCACAGGCTGGTGGTATGGTATGTCCAAAATTTACCAATCCGTATTGGAACGACGTGATGGCATTCTTTATGGCCCGAAACCGCCTCATGATTACGTAAGGTTTAAAATACCATTTACGCTTTTCCGTTGCATTTTTTAGAACCATTAATTCTAAAACTATCAAGAGAGGCTGTAATTATTTGGTTGACCTCTACAACCATCTAGAATGCGTCAGTGATGAATTTATGAATGAGGAGCAACATCAAATATCGATTATCGCCCTTTCAATGCAAGGGGCAAGGTTGTTAAGGCAATCAAAAATCGTGGGCGCCACCCAACCATGCAAATTCGCACCTTAATCCTCAAGGACACGACCTCTAGTTGCTTGACAACGAAATTTGTTCGTTTTCAACGGAGCTTTATAATGGCCGGGTGATGAATGGCATTTCTTAGAATCTTGCTGGTTCGAAGTAATGTAGTTCTTTCGATAGAGTTAATCAAACGTATTTTTACATTTCTTACAAAATAACTAGCAGGCAAGCAGTCTTTTGCCATTGAAATGGTGGTTCGAGCTTCGTATTAACATTAGCGTGGATCAAATAATGTATATGTTTGCAATTCACAAGCGCGCGTTAGCCTTGCTTGTAGTGGTGTGTCCATCCACTTGATTATATCCTTTGCAATATATCCTTTTAATACATTACAAGAAAGTTGACACGTTCGTGATTTGCAAGAATTATATTACTAATTCTATAGATCCGATTGCTTCTGTTAAATCCAAAATAATGCAATGAACAATGTTCTGCTTCAAGACGACATAAGACAAATATTGACATCTTTCCTCTACGACGCCGCTCTTCTATATCAACCTATAAATTTCCACTGCAAGGCACAGACCTCCGTTTGTGGTCACGAGGTAACCACCTGGTTACTTCGTGACTACAATTAGAGAGGTTTTAAAACGCAGTGATAGACATTGCAAGTTCGCGAGTCCATTCTTTTTGGGGTTAATTAGTTTCCACGGTTTCTGGTACGCGCCCTGTGACAAGCCTGATAGGTCAGGTTAACGCCGCGCCATATTCGGCGTTATACTGTTGCCCGTTTAACGCCACGGGTAATACCTAGTAACAGGAGTAATACCACCCCCAGGATATATGTAGAATACTGAGGGGTAACTCGTAAGGACGCGAACGGTGTGGTAATAAAATATATGTGTCCCTGCCTGCACACCTCGGAAGCACTCTTAGTTTGGCTTTCATCGGAAATTGTGTGCCTATTGTGTTAGAAGAGTATTTAATTAATTTACGTCTTTTAATTGAGATAAAAACACTAATATTTATATTTTCAAATAGTCTGTACTGGGTCCCATAGCTACTAAGCAAATACCTCCCCCATTCCAACGTCTCTCTCAAGCCCGTCGGACTCTAGCCACCTTCAGTCATCCTTCACGAAAGCATCTAGGTCGTCTCTCCACATTCGCCTAGGTTTTCCTTGGCGTCTGTATCCGTCCAGTGGGATGATTGATGTAGGCATAAGACCATAAATCTCAAGTACGTATAGGATTCGGTGAGGGCATGTGTGTTGTATCCATCCAGTGATGGTCAAAAATAACTCTCAAAAACACTAATAGTATATCATACACAGTGCCAATATTATTTTAAGCTAATGTTGCATTGTATACACAGCTGCAGTTTCAAACAGACTTTGATTTTAAGGGCCAAAATCTTAAGTGTACAACGTTAGTTAATAAGATACGGAGATATTTGTATTTATTGAGCAACAAAAGAATTATCAAGTTTGATTTGGCATTGTAAATTAACGGGTGGGACGAAAAACAATATTGTGTCAGATTTAAAGGCCCTTTGCCATGGAGACGATAGCTGACATGCGTGTGGGTGGTGTATCATTTTGACCTTTTGAACGAGGACATGTATTTTGAATTTACCACAATTATTTTTCCTCGTATTTCGGGAATACTGCCCTATTCTTTTATAATATACACTAGCTATTGCCAGTGACTTGGGTTTTACAAATCTTTTACAAGATCTTAAATAGATCTTTTACAAAATTTACATTTTCAAAATTACGGGATCGATTTTAATAAAAAATATCGTGACCGTAACGGAACCGTAACCAGCCGTTTTATCGTCCCCTGCTGTATATGGACCTTCACATGTACACTTTGTATTGTGCATGAGGGGATGTATGGTCTTATTACGTCACGCTGGCCAAACGGGTTGGCGAAGAAAGAGAGAAATACTTACATCAAAACTCTTAATTAAACTATAAATAAATAATAGTTACGCTTACTTAATATACGCTTTACTCAAGAGCGGAAGCCGCATCAGAATCATTGAGCCTTTGAGTTCATCGTGAACAGATACACGTTTTTGAAACTTTGTTAGTGACTCACGAGATTGTTTTTTCCGTAATCGAAGCCTATCAGAGTATTAACCGTCGATTCCTAAAATCTACAAGTAGTAAAATAAGAAAGCTTCCTTTACGTACATTTTGTTCGTTTACCAAAATCACCACTTTTAGCTTTTGAAGTGAAAATATCTTCAAGTTAATTAACAAAATGATGTTTGCTCCGTCTAGAAGGCGGGATTATAAACATCGATGCGATAATATAATCGATGTGAACCATAAACCCATTTTTTTAGCGTTGCCACGCGGCCGAAGCGTCAAGTCCTCAGAGACAATCTGTATTGATTGCCTGATTATCCGGTTGTGTGTGCTCTAATGGCATAGTACACTGATGGGAATTGATCTCTGTTTATAGAGGAGATATACACAGAGAGACTAGCGTTTTTACGCTACAAGGGATTGTGAGTTTTATCTTGTAAATAATAAGGAACATTAGGGAGTTTGTGGAGTATATGAACGAGGAACGGTGGCATTACAGCCTTGAACGTATATTCGTGAAGTTATGAGTTCAGACCTCAACCTGTTTACCATTGTTTCTATTTGTACTTAATATGTTTTTTTTTTTCAATTATCACTAGATAAATTTTATAATATTTGTGGGCCAAAAATGGCTAGTTTGACATGACATATTAAATGTATTTACCATCATGTAAAATCACATTATTTATACATTATACAAATATATGATTGTTAGATTGATTGATAGGCGCAAAACATCGAAAGAAAACCGTATGCCAGAGAATTAAAAAAATCTGTGATGGGTTCATCTTTACCATTTCATCGATTGCATAGTGGATGATTATATGTCCCAAGCCCTTGATGTTTTAGAAGTGTTAGGAGCCGTACGGTAACTATAAAGAGCCCCAAAGAGAGGATGCCCTTTAAGCCCCTTTGTGACTGCAAGTGGTGGCCGAGTCCTGCATTGGACTTAATAGACCGATATCCTGCCTCTACTCTTTGTGATTACAAAGATAGGCCTGCATTGACACTACTAGATACTGTTGTGCCTCGCTGGATATCGAAATATAGCTATTATTGTTATCAATTCTGTCTAGATCCCCCCATCTTATCTAATTCCATATCATCCAATTTATTCCACCTTCATTCCATTTCATCTCATAATCCCATCCTTTTGTCCGTAATTGTTATAAAATATTCTAAATATTACTTAAACTACAACTATCCTAAATTTCTAAGTGAAGCTTGTTCACACTTCCAAACTTAATGTTTGTTCTGTATCATACACACACATCCTATATTTTTCTTTATATTTTTTGGTTTCTTAGATCTTATTGTATGTATGCATTGTAAGTATTGTATAAATGTTCGTCTGTGATTATGTATCTATATATTACTGTATGTATGCATGTATTTATATAAAGACATTATTTCTTTATCGCACCATCTACCTCTATTTCGTCTACACACTTCTCCTTACTAGGTAGACAAAAGTTGCCTGGAAGAAATCGCTTTAGCAATAAAGCCGCCGGTTGTACGTCTAATTACTTGTACTTTGTATTTCTCTGTTTCTGGTGTTCAATGAAGTGTATATATGTATCTATCTAACATATGATGGCAATGATACTTTTCAACAATATTTTATTTACAGGCACGATTATTATACGTGCGTGTAGATATTGAAAGTATTAAAAGTACTTGACGGCGGTAAAAGCAGCTCTCATATAGCAAAGGTTAACAACCCCATAAAGTCTAGAGACTGGCATCACTCAATTTCTCCTGAACGCTGCTAAATACGTATGCTTTCGTCCATTAGTAGAGACATTTTGTCAGCATTATTAAGCGACGACAGTATCGTAAAATATAACAGTAGGTCATCTTCATTCCTAGTAATACGCGTAACGTACCTAACTACTTATATCGAAACGGAAGGTAAAACGCAACATTGCGAAACCGAAAACGAAGAATAAGAAGCGAATCGAAAAACAAGGAATAATATTTGTTCGGTATTGTTCGGGGGCTGCGGGGTGAGGGGTGAATTCACGTGCTGCGCGGGCGGCGCGGTTCGCCCGTTAGTTAGTCTTTGACCCTTCGTCGGGACGAGTCGGCCATTGATCCTTGTACGGTACAAACGCCTTTATGCCTATAAACGCCTATTATAAACGTCTATAATATCTAGTATTTCATTCCTAGCGTAATAACGTCAGCAATAAAATACTCATTATTGAACAATCACACAATTTTTATAATGATACGACTTGTCAATCCGACGAGAATGAAATTTCATAGTACGAGTCAATTAGCGACAAGACTGCATAGATTTGTAGTGTACGTCTAGCACAATAATATCCCTAAAACTCTCGCAATAGAAATAATGAAATCGAAACGCGAATTTTCCATGTACATTATACCGCGAACCCGTAGGCTGTTGTAAGAACTGGCTCAAGAGGTCTTTCCATTAAACTACTATATGGGGTTCTTCAAGAAAGCTGTGAATAGGATTTTGCAAGGTCGGCCGCGCACCCGCATACCCCCTGGTGTTGCAGGTGTCCATGTGCGACGGTAACACTTACCATCACGTGGGACCGCTTGCCACTACAGTATAAAAAAAATGTTTCATAAACGACCGTTACATCTATACATATAATAAAAATGTAACTGATCGCTGTCTGTACATGGAAGATATATGAGAAAAACTATTATTGGGGCCTTTATCAACGCAATAGAACCCAAAACAATGATTGTTAGAATTTTTGTCTGTTTATCTGTTTGTCTGTGCGTTTGTGCGCGCTAATCTTAGAAATGGCTTAACCAATTTGGGTGCGGTTTTCGCTAATGTATTGTGATAAGCTTCACTTAAAATTTAGTGTTTGTTTTATTTCAATCAGTTCATAAATAAAAAAGTTATATCAATTTAAAGAATCACGTCGAATAAAGACGGTGTTTATAAACTAAAGTCCACGCGGACGAAGTCGCAGGCAACAGCTAGTCCTTAATACAATCGCACAGACAGTTTGCTTGTTTTTGTCTTTACTTACAACTACATATACTACAAGAGAATATAAAAAAACGAGTAATCAGAGGAGACATTAGTCTCTTCGTTAGTTCACCAACGTTATACTAAATGAATGAAAAATCTTAAAAACGCCGTTGATATTACCGAATGAATACTTCATCATAACATAATAATACAATAATAAAATTCAGAATTGTTATGTAACATGTGTCACTTATTATCGTAGATTGTGAATAAGTAAAGTTTTTAAAAGTTCATAGAACATTATTTGAATACACATTCTAAATTCAAACTAAACATGAATTTCCGTTGACTTATATAGATCAATTACAAGTGTGATTTAATGAACTAAGTATGACAATGAAGTCTAATAAGATTACTTAGTCGTAAATCATTTGTAGTATGAATCTCCATTCTTTGTGTTCGTAAGGGATATGTAGACGAATTAGGAGTATATTACGTCATGACATCATAATAACCTTTTTGAAACATGAAGAAAATATTTTCTTAATTTAAATAACCCGCCGAGCTTGTGAATTAATAATTTTCTCTCTATATAATTAGTTTGTAGTTTATGTTATAACTGCTCTATATAAATACTCGTAATTGAACGCGAAGTACTCTTACACTGTCTCAAAGGCAACTAATTACGATTCGTGTAATTGCGAAAAGGGAATAAGAAACGAGAATAGACTGATGACGTACGATGGCTTTTTCATCTCCTCCCGTATCATCTACTATACAATCTCAGTGAAAATTTGCGACGCGCGTCATACCGCAGTAGACGTCGCGTCGCGCTTCTCTGAGAATCGAGAGTAGGTAATTATCTTGATCACGAGGCCGAAAGTTACACTACTGTTATATTTCTACTGTGACAATCCCATATAATATATGTTAAGTGCATTGTAAGTGTTGGCGTTTGGAATCCAACGTGGAACTTTAAATATCAACTAGAGTTGTTACATCATTATATTATACGAGGGCCATACTGAAAGTTTCCGGAATGATAAGAAAAAATTACAATGAATGGCCAAAAATCAATTTAGTGTTTCTCAAAATATTCTCCGTAAGCGTCAATACAGTTTTTCATACGAATAAACCAATTTCCATAACATTTATTCCACTCCTCCGTGGTGACCTCGGAAACATGTTTTTCATACTCTTCGAAAACTCTTTTGGCGATGAAAATCGTTGACCGCGTAATTGGCTCTTAATTTTTGGAAACAAGAAGAAGTTACAAGGTCGTGTTACAAGTTACAAGTGTCGGGACTGTATGGAGGATGGCTCACGAGTTCTACGTTTTTCGCCTTCAAAAAGTCGTTTATCTGTTTGGCCGTATGAGAGCTGGCATTGTCATGATGTAAGATTATGCGGCGTTTACGGTTGTTTTTAGGGAGTTCGTTAATAATTTCCGGCAAGAAGATGGTGGTGTACCAATCAGCATTCACGGTACGACGATTCTCCAAAGCAACAGTAGCTACGTGTCCAGTTTTTCTAATAAAAGAAGCGATCATCTTCTTCGCGGCACTTTGCACACGCGCCACTTTGATGTGGTTCGCCTCCTCTTGAAAGACCCAGATGGTCGATTGCTGCTTTGTTTCGGGGTCGTAGCTGTAAATCCATGTTTCGTCACCTGTTACTATGTTCCATACCAAATTTGACGCCCCTTCGTTGAATATGGTAAGCATTGCACCAAGTGACGCGTTCCGTTTTTTGAGCCTCAGTCAAATTGTGTGGTATCCACCGCGAGCACAGCATTCGTACAGCCAAATGTTTGTGTAAGATTGATTGTATGTGACCTATGCCTAAAGGTGCCCGAATCTCATGGTTTGTCACATGCCTATCAGTTTCGATCATATAGCGCACAGCGTCGATGTTTTTGTTGTTGACAGTGGTGGGCGACCTTCATGAAATTCGTCACTGAGATTGACATGACCGCGCTTGAATTCCGCAAACCTGCTATAAATTGTCTTGTTGCTTGGTGCTTCATCGCCAAAAGCAGTTTGAAGCCGATCGAGGCTCTGCTGAGCTGTCAAATTACACTTAAAATCGTAGAAAATTATACAGCGAAAATTTTCACGAGTTAAATCCATCTTAATGCAGACACACAATTTTTAATATGACGCTACAATGAAAAAACAAATGACTGTTAGATGAAATAAAATTTATTCTACAGCCGAATAGTTCCATTTTAAAATATTGTAATTATTTTTTAAATACTGTTTATGTAAGTGGCCAGTTCCGGAAGTGGCCTATGTAATAATATACAAGGAATAGTAAAGAGCAGAGTAAGTTTATCGACTCGTATTCGCAAGGTCTTGAGTTGGAATCCCAGGCTACGGTCCATTGACTACTTAAATTCAGATTTTCCAATTAGCACTACCTCGGTGAAAGGAAACACAAACATCCCAAAGCGTCAATACGATATATTTAAGTTCCCGGACTATTTACAGTGTGATAATGTTTTGTTATTTATTAGTCCTCCTCGCTGCTACAATTACTGTATAATAATATATCGATATCCCACTGCAGGGCAAAGGCCTTTGCAATTAGGAAGGGCTTTCGGGCCATACCCACCACGCGGGCTCATCAATGCGCCATCATTATAACCATCAATGCGCATAACTAGTATTCTAGTCTATACCGTAACCAGCCCCTTAATTGTTCTATGCCAGACATGGGCGTCATCATGCGCATTGTCTTGTACATGATCCCTCATGTACGGCCTTAAAACGACACGCTAGCTAAGCGGGTTAGCAAGTCGACTTTTTTTTTTAGAGATGGTGCTTCTCAAGACTTGTGGTTATGTTATTACTTAATTGCCTTTTGCTACACCCACGGGAAGATATGGAGTGGTGCTATTTTAAAGCCGGCCGACAACACAACTATATAATTAATTTAAGCTATTTTTATACTAGCCGTTGCCAACACCCGGAATAAAAACTACACCATACCATCAGCCTGTGTCTCTCCAGTTCTGGCTATAGGCCTCTCCCAAGGACTGCCGCCACACACAGTCTTCAGCTTTTCTCATCCACCCACTACTGGCGACTTTCTTCAAGTGGTCAGTCCACCCGGCCGGAGGGTGTCGCGGTTCGTGGTCTCCATTCGAGGGACTCGCCTTCCCCATCGGTTATCGGTCCTTTATGAATCTATAGATATAGAAATGAATGTTTCTTTGTTTGTCCCGTGTACGTTCATATACCATTCGTCCGATTGCGATGAAACTTTGGTGCGTTGTAGGTTTCTGAATTAGTACAACCATTTTTCACGCGAACGATGTTGCGGGCAACAGCTAGTTAATACATAAATGCCAAATATGGCAGCGCAATTCGTATATTTACTGCAGAGTAACACAACACAAGCAAACAAGCATATCACATATTTATAATGTTAGTTAGAATGGTTGTAGATGCCCTAAAAATTCTGTAATACGCATACAAAAATAAGAGCTAAAGATATTACTTATTCAATTTATTACGGTTTACCTTTCTTCAGTTTTCTGTTTCCGAGTCTCATTAAGAGTAAAGGTCGCTCGTTGCCATGGCAATTTGTTAGAGTATCTTCACAATTACTAAATTAGTTCTGCTTTATCTCACGGCTGTAACCTGGGAACCGTTTAGGTTGGCACACGAAAGCGTGTATCGCACATTCTTAGGCGTGGAACATTATGCTTATAATTAGGAATTTATAGAATACTCGCTTCCGCGACATGCGAAAGATTCGCAAAATATATACTTTCGCAATTGGTTTTGCTTTTATTATTTTCATTACGAATGCTACAAATTTAAGCAAATGTTATTTCGCTCACTGACACGTATGATAAAATTTTGTACTTATCTGATTGACATTACAGAAAATGTGTGAATACTAAAAACAACTGTAACCAGATTTTTCTTCGTCCACTGACTGTCTTGTGCATGAGGGGTCAACCACGGAAAGAGATGGAATGGTGCTATACTAAAGGCACGGTCTCGCACAATCCTCCTCAGGATGCTATTGTCGCTCTCCCTCACCTCTGTTCATCAACGAGGCTGTCTTTTTTCTCATGATCGCTTGAACACTATCCGTGCGCGACTCCGCAAACATATTTGATGCGCTGCAAAGGCGGGTGATTTCCCTCTGAATCATTCTCTTCAATCAACGCGATGAAAACGAAGCAAAGAAATCGTCTAGAAATCAGCACCATTGAAGGGCTGCTACTTACAAAGCAGTTACAAACCTCTCTATGATTTGAATGTTGACAACAAAATTGGTATCTAAATTGAATAAAAACATGTAGGTACAAGTAGTAGTCAGATTTATTTCTTTATACCCATTAACTAAGTAAAAATTGCAAAATTCTCATACTAAATTGGTCGTGAAGTGTAATGGTTTTTGTAATCAAATTTTTAGAAGATTCTAAAAATGTTCTTCGATTTCGCAATGTCATGTCTTTTTCCGGTTTCGCTATCGGGTGTGTAAGTACTTCCGCACATCCCTACTTATAATTAGAGCGAGGAATTCGAGAAGATTTCATTAGGTGTTTTAGCGTGGGTCCTCGGAATGCGTTATATCGGCTTGCATTCGCAAACGGCCGGAACGTGCGGGCCACATTCCTATCACGGAAGAATGCGGTCGCGGCCCTTACACTCCACACACGCTACACTAAAACCAACCAGTGACAACCGGGCTAGTATGGCTACCGACCGATAGTGATGTTGCATGACTTGTGTTTCCGACTTTCAAACCTGTCGAGACATGTCCACTTACAATGTGACACATCCCGGGTAAGCCACTACCAAGCTTAAAGTATCGTATGTTGATGCACTAAGGAAAATCGCGGCAGTCATTACGAAACTTCATGAGCATTCTAACGCCATAGCGGTCGTAACTGGTTGGCCTTTGTTTACACGACGAACCGGCGCAAGTTAAAGCCTCTTAACGCTGCACAACGGCATACATGGATGGCGAACACACGAAGGTCACAACGAAGAAGCCAATTTGTTAGGAGCATCCGTTTTACCCCCTATAAGGCTATTTGTTGGAAAGGTTTTGCTTCTTCGAGTATATCTCTACAAAGGTAAACCAATAGGTACGTACGTACTCTACGTTTCATTGTTTTGTGTAAACGATAGCCGACACCACAATATGATTTAGTAGACCTAATTCTTGATTTATTATGAGATGTATTGATGAACCAGCGAACTCCACCCTATACATCATTGTAGTTACGTTCAATAAATGGCGTCGAACTATCGCCCGTGTTTTCTTGTCGATCTCGTATTTGAAATCTTTATTAAATTCTTTACTCTTAATTATTTCCTAAAAGATTCTTGAAGTGATACAATGATATTATATAAAAAAGAGGTAGATATGTTACAAGTGTGCGCTTCGTGAAGACTCGAAAACGACCCAATTGGAACATCTTGTGTTTAGTCTGCATCCCGCGTCAAGCTGATCAGGCGTGGCGGCGACGAGTGTCAGACGTATTAAAAAAATATAAAAACAGCAAAAATGCCATCGTGTGTGTTTAGAAACTGTACCAATTATTATTCTAAAGTCAATAAATCTCAAGGAATCTCATATCACATGTAAGTATGCACTATATTTCCATATTTCATTAATATTCTAATTTAAAATGCCGGTACGAAAATAAAAAGAGATAGTAAAACATTTTGCTATTTGAGCGATAAGGACGCGTGCGCTACGAACATAGATTAAAGTACAGATGCGAACATCGTAGGCATTAAAGTCATCATTAGGTACTCCACTGTACTGATTTTTTTTCATACTTTCTTTTAGTTATATTTCTATCAATCAGCCCGTCATAATCCATTCGTGTACTTAGTATTATAAATGTTTGAAAGTAAAATATTAGTTATGAGGTAATGATTTATGCCAGTAATAAAATAAGTAGGTACCTACTACCTACTCAATTTATTTATGTATAATATTTCATTATTTTATTTTCTCATTTATTCTTAAACTCATTTTGTATATTTTTACATATTAATATAAAAAAACATTTGGAAATAGAAAAAATAGGTACCCACCGACATCGGATACAGGGTCCACGGTGTCGGCGGTTAGGGCTTCAGAGTGAGGAACTTTCTCACTATGCGTGCCGGTGCCGTGCGTTATTATAATTGTTCTTTTTTATTTTGTGTGCTTTTTTATTTCATTAAGCATATGAAAACAAAATATGAGTAAAGAGATATCGTAAATATCGACGATAGTGCCGCGCCGTGGCAATAGGGAAGTTACTTATTTATTAACTGCTTTTTTAAGGTTTCCTACTAATGAAGTCCGACTTCAAGAGTGGATCGCAATTGTGCGTGACCAGAGACAGGAACCATACTGGATGCCTTCAAAAAGCAGTAGAATTTGTAGCAATCATTTTAAATCTAATGAAAAATATACTTCGAACAAAGGTCGAATGCTACTTAAAAAAAATGCTCTTCCTGTTACAAAGGTATACTTAGTTAAACTTCTTTTTTTTATTACTTGGCCTACGGATTCTCCTAAACTTTTCTCGCACGTTCGATGTCACACCAGTAGTAATACTACCAGTTTAGACCAATTTTGCTTTGTACGACACTAACCTACTAAGAGCGTAAACTGTATAAAGTCATCCCTAATGTACCTATCTCATTTCACTGCTATTGAGTTTGTTCAGCACTAAATGGTATGACGTACCTACAGCTAGATTTTATTTTATTTTTTACTTTCTAGGAATGCCTAAATCGGAATATTCAAATCTCCCCGTCAAGTTTAGACAACGTCAGCATACCAGACATGGAAGAAATCTTAGACTCACCGCGAAAAGCGGCTCTTAAAAAACGCGTGTGTAAATTAATATTGAAACAAAAACTTTTACAGAAAAGAAATAAAATACTTACTCAACAAAATAAAAGACTCAAGAAAAAAGTTGCCCGAACAATGTGGGTCAACATCTAATAATTAATACTGTAGTGGGTACATAAAAAAATGTCTGTAATAACGATGACTTGTTGGACGTCAAACACCTTAGTCAACCCGTGACCATGAATGCTGAAAAGTATTCGAAACGTCGGGACAATAAAACACAAATACAAACGCGATAAAATCCATAAAGTAGTTTTATTTAATATGTGTAATACTCGTGTAAACATCAGAAATCATTATATTTAACCGTGTTTTTGGTAAACAATAAATACATTTTACATAACCATCGTATTTTATTTCTTACCTTTTAATACTATTTAATAGTGGAACTCAACAATACCGGCCCATTTCAGTTGATTAAACTACACGACAAGATCTTCAACGTCACTTATTATGAATTTATACATGATAAAATAAAAAACAGCAATTAAAGTATACGTATATTATACGCATTCTTTAATTGCTGTTTTTTATTTTATTTTTGTTGGAATCCAGTTACATAAATAAGATTGAAACATTAGTTGCCATCAAAAGAATAATAGGCACTAAACTCATTTTAGTGAGCTTTGTCCCTTCTTTCTCATAATTTTGTTACTCTATAGTGATTTTGACTTGACCAATGACGATTGGCAGATTCATTAACGTTTAGTTACATTTCGCGCGAAGGTACAATACTAGCTGTCTCCTTTTTTTGTTTAAGTTTTAATTATGCTATCTTTTTCAAATCACTTGACGATGTATTGGAGTGTAAGATAAATAAAAAATGCGTGTGTGTGTGTCGCCGCTGTGCACGGAACACTTCTTTCGGTTGATTTGTGAGGCTATAACATATCTATTGTTTATAATATCATTGAAGTGATACCTTTCTCTTTAAATAAATAATATTTTTTTGTTTCAGGTATAGTTGAACAAACTATGGTCGTCACCGAGTGTAAGTTTAACCGACGTTTCACTGCTTAAAATGCTAATGGACGAAGTTCGGATATTTCGCCTCCTGTACTCCTTCATTAATCTTATTCTGGAAACACGTTCACCTGTAACGTTTGCCGAATGATAAACATAATGTGACGTATAATTAATGAATTCACTTGCAGTGGTGCTACGATTAAAACCTATTTTATGTACGACATTTTGGTAAACGCCTGTCCTCTACAACGTTCAGCAAATAAGAACACTTTCCGTATCGATTGATTCGTCGAATAGTTTACTCACATACCATACCAGTGTCTCTCTACTGTTGCAGATTCTCCTAAAGCCACACACCACACACGATTTAACTATTCTCATTTAACCACTAGCACTATTTTAATTCGTGAGTCCACCCGCGCGAAGGGCGTCACGCTGTGTGTCCACATATTATAGAATTTAATTGATTAATTTTACAAATGTCAACCTCGAGAGTTTCTGCACCTCTCTACCGCGTCTCCCGTCAGATTATTTAATAAACTGCGCCCTCATAACTCCGTTTCGCTACATGTTCTACAAAAAAAAAAGGTGTAAATTTACTAAGATGTCAATTCACGTGGTCACCCCTAATATTGTTGTAGTGCAGATGGACTCCTATAAAAAATATCCGAGAGAAGTGATAATTTTCTCATTGCAAGTATTGGCGGAGCTTAAATGCGAATCATAAGAGGTGATTTTCTTAGAGGAATATGTTGGCCTACATTTTGATGTTTACATATAACCGTGTGACTAGCAACAATTTGATTGTTGTCGGCAAATATTGTTATGTTTACAACCGACGGTTTCCGCGCAGTATTTTCTCAACAGTCGCTTTGGGTATTGCGGAAATATCCGGAATTATTATAACTGCTGAGGAAACATTGAATATACTGAAGCAATTGATACAATTGTCCCATTGTTCATTTGAGGAATATATGTACTTATTCCCTTATACGTATGTTATTTTTCTTTATAATTTTATAAACTTGATTGATTAGTATCACAGTCATGTTTCGTATTCAGTTATTGGCACTTATAGAATATTGCAACGTCATGTAATTACGAGAAGAGCTTCAAGACGATGCGCAATCCTCAATATTTAATTTAATTCCACTTTATTGATTTTTCATACCGTCGTCTCTTTGCAATGCTAAACTTTCTTATTTTTCCAATGCAGTAGCATAAAATGACGGAAATGATTCAATTATTAATGTATTAAGGCATTTCATTATTAATTATCTTTCGTATGACCTTTATCTTTACGTGAATAATCGCCACTCTTGCGTGTGATGCTTTATGGCTCTTTTATACAACGAGAGTTTCTCTTACGCCAGTTTCTTGAACATCAGTCAAAAGCTGGTATAAACAACTGTTATCGTCATCTTATCACTCTTATCCCCGTTACGATCGAGTTTTTATCATCATGTGAACTGTTGCAGTTGCAGGAAAGGCCAGAATTGTATGCAGTTTAGTCGCATACGAGAATCGTCTACAATATTTTCGACCGAACCGGTCGAGAAAGGCCTTGATTCTTGAGAGATTTTTACTTTTATTTTATCTTTTTTAGTTTCATAGATCTCTCTGCATTTATGTATGCATCTATATATTTCTGTATGTATGTATGTTTATGATTTCTTTATTGCACCATCTACATACCTCTATTTCGTCTACTGACTTCTTACCACCCAAAGGTTGCCTGGAAGAAATCGCTTCAGCGATAAGGCCGTCGGTTGTACCTCTAATAACTTGTACTTTTTTTCTCTTTATGTTTTTGGTGTACAATAAAGTGTATCAATCTATCGTATCTTATGTAAATGAACCTTTACGATCACCGCTACGACTCATGACCGTTCTCTCGTGCGATTCTAATCGAAGCGATGACGATAACTATCTCAACACACTAATACATTTTCTATTTTTAAGTCTAATGTTTTTTAAAGTTATATTTTGAGATCTATGAATTATTTTGCCAACGTTACCATGCAACCGGCCCTTTCAGTATCCACTGCTGGATGTGGGCCTTCTCGTGCACATTGACTCGCACATGAGAGATGTACGGCCTGAAATCACCACGCTGCACGGTGGTCCCGCCATAGGTCATAATTCCAGAAAACTCATAGTCGAAAATCCAAAATTCATTTACACCTTTCAATAGACCGACAAACAAGCTACCTGGAAGTGTAAATAGATCACTTATATGTTTTAAGCACAGTTACTTCTCGACCTCGGAAGTGGACACACCGCTTTTGTCGCAATCAGCGTTATCAGTGACTCGTCCGCTGGTCAAGCGGGTTGGCGAGTCCATTCTTTTAGAGGTGGTGTTGTCCTTCGGGGCTTGTGGTGGCCGCATCGTTGTCCCCCAGTCGCCTTTTATGACACTCACGGGAAGAAATGGTGTGGTGCTATTCTATAGTCGGCGGACAACACACGGCTTATAACATTGTAAATTATAACTTTATACGGACAAAATGACAAAAACCATAGGTTCCCTTAGTATTTACAGTTAGCAACAGGTTAATGTGGGTATACATTAACCTGTCAGTACTTTAATTCGCTAATAATAAGGACTGGAATCAAGATGGAATTTTGGCTACATTAGCGTGTTGCTGACTGTACATTAAATTTTCCAGCTTTTTCGAAGATCAGGGTATTTAGGAATTTCGCAAAATCGTATTAAGATCCACAGTGGTAAGTTTCCACGTCGAGCTGATTGTAATTAATAGCCAGCTTCCGTATCGTCATCTATCAACCGTTTTATAAAACGCCTGCCGGTAATTAGCCTTTACCGCGTCAATTTGGGAGGATCCTTTTTTAAATCTCGGAGGGAGAATATTGAACATTGGTTGTGAGTAGATGAAAAACGATGTCTCTGACGTCAATATGTCCGGTAAAAATGGAGAATTATTTTTGCCACAGTGGCTAAAACAATACGTAAATTAAAAAAGGTTTTTTTTATTAATGAAGCGTCAGAAAAGTAAACGATTCTACTCGTCGTACATTGGCTGACGGGCATGCGGCACACGTGATGGTAAGTGGCTACTGTCGCCCACTTGCAACACTTGCAACACCAGGACGTATGCGGATGCGCTGACGGCCTTGTAAAATCCTATTCACATCTTTTCTGAAGAACTTCATAGCGTAGCGGCAAAACCTCAGCTGGTAGTTCATTCCACAACTTTCGGGTTCACAGTATAGTGTCTTGATGACTGCACTGTGCGCAGCGACTCTTTGTCAAAGACATGACTCGTGAAATTATTTAGAGTCTCTATTTACCTATAACGTCTCACAGGCTTCCTCTTTAATCACCTGAGGGTTTTGGGCTGTAATCCACCGTGAAGAACGGACAATGAATATTGCCCATTTTCCTAGTTTTTTTTTTAAAGTCTGGCGCCCACAGATTCGAATTTATTTTAATTGGGATGTTGAAAATGTAAAAGAATGTATAGAAATTACATTCACTAATGATTTTAGCTATTGTTGATGCTGTTAAAAAATGTTCTTTATGCAAATATATCGATCTATGCATACAGACGGACAATGCAAATCCGTGAAATTGTAGGAAGCGTGTAATTTTAGTGTGTTGACAAACAGCTCACCGATGAAACGTAACATCTCCCTTGACTCGGATCACCACATTTGACACGAATGTTTTACAAGTGATTGTAGCGCAGTTAGGCATTTTAGTGTTATGTAACAACGACTTGCTAGAATGAATGAGAATCTCGAGAAATAGGAGCTTAGCGCCAACTTCGGGCACCCGGCGAAGCGCAACGGACACCTTGCGTTATTTATTCGTCTATGTCTGTGGTTCTATGTTAAATTCCATGACATGTTTGCTTGTGTTAAATTTGTCTCAGTTTATTCCCATTATCTCTAACAAAGCTCGCCCTCGACAAATTTAAACATTTCGCAAATGTTAAATACAATTTGTAAATTGGTTTATTATCGCGAAATGCCTGTGTGCCTGTTTTGTAGCGTAATAAAACTTGAAGGAAAAATGTGTGGTACAAGATAAGGGATATAGCTGCAAATGTTAACATCGTCAACTTAATTCCACTCACTACAGGGTATAAATCTCCCTTCGTACTAACGAATTCTCTCTCCTCGATTCATTCTCCTCGATCGTTCTTATTACACAAGGAGTTCACTCCTTTTACTCGAGGAGAGTTTCTCGAACATCGGTCAACAGCTAGTATAAACAACGTGTTGTCATCATCTGATCTCTGTTATTCCTGTTATCGTCGAGTTTTTATCATCATGAGAACAGCTGTAGGCGACAATTGCATGCAATTGGGTCGCATACGAGAATCGTATACAATATTCTCGCCCGAACCGTTCGCAAAACTCCCCTTGTGTATATGAGCCTTTATCTCTTACTATGTCCCTTCTGCAACACATTTAATACGTATTCTATGCCGTTTAATAATATTTCATTGCTAATTATTCTATTTTTGCGTTGCATGCCCGGCAATTTTTTTGCACATAATATGTATACATAATATATAGCCTATGTCCATCTGGAATAATGTACCTTTCAAATGGTGAAGGAATTTTTCAAATAGGTGCAGTGGTTCCAGAGATTACCCTCCACATACACAACAGACTCACAAAATTCGCACTCTCTCTTTATTATATTAGTATAGATTGCTTGAAATTCATGGGTTTCCTCGAGCATGAGAGATGTTTTCCCACGCTGGCCATCGGGGTTAGGCCAGTCCACTTTTTTAGAGGTGGTGTAGTTCCTCAGGGCTTGTGGTACCGGCTTTGTTTTCAATCGGTCGCCTCAGTTCCATCCATAGGTGCACAGGTTCGTGCAGTTTTGCTTGTGTGTTCTAGCTTAGCTGCATACGCAATACAATTACTATAACCATGCATATCGACCAGCCTAAAATTAAATTATTGAATAAGAATTATTTTGGAGGATTTTCTACAAGTCCTGTATGCAGTTCCTGTAGTTCTACAAGCATAATCGCTATCCGCTAATCTAACCGCTGTTCTTTTACAAATTGTGTCTAGGCTAGAGATCGGAGCGCTCGTTTTTAGGAGAAGGGCAGTTTACACAAAACCTCTGCCCTCTGTAATATTTAAGCGAACGCTCAACACGCCCTCCGCACTGTATTTCCTAAACGTTTTGTCTGGATTTATTTATGTCCATCCGCGTGTGGTAGCGTTACGCAAGAATGTGTTATATTATAACATGTAAAACACATACATTCTTGAATGAAAAAAATGTTCAAGACATTGTCATTTTGTTTAAGCTTTAAATAATCCTATGCGTGGAGTTCTTTGCGAGATTAAAACAGAATCGAAGAAATTCGACAAAGAACTATAAAGTCACCGACATAGCTCATACGAGTCGACAATTGCTTCACGCACAATCCTGAAGAAATAGTGGCGATTAGTGGAGAGGATTTTTGGACTATGTACTTCTATCAATCACTGGATTAGAAAGAACTCCGTAGTCTAAAATTCCATCCACAGGTCACATTTGCTGCAGGGCCGCTTACCGATGGGATAGACGGAATGGAGACCAAGAGAAACGTAGCGTGGGACGCCCTCTAACCAGGTAAACTGACGATTTGAAGAAAGTTGCCAGTAGTGGCTAGATGAGAAGAACAGAAGATACTGTGTGGTTGCGCATAAACAAATCACAAAATCACTTACCCTTTTGCCTCGTGTAGTCCACAACCTTGACAGGGCCCTGCTGTATCTTCTCAAATTACACTTATCACGATTATTAGGTTTCTTGGTTATCGAGATACCTAGCTAGCGCGGTGTTAATCACTCCAGTTTCAAACTACTAGTGTGTTACGAGGGAGGGGGTGACTAGTGACTGCCCATGCACAACAAAGTCTTAGTCGATCGATCTATCCTCAGGTACATCACTAATTATGAGCGTTTGCACTAACACTGTGTGATGGCTTATTTTGGGAGAAGCCTACAGACTACTGGATACATCTAGCAGTGGAGAGACACAGGCTTACGGTATAGTGTAACTATGAATAATTGTGATCTTTTTTCGACACTATCGTCATCATTAATTAACCCGATTCCCATACGTTGACACCAATTAATATACCATACCATCAGCCTATGTCCCACCACTACTAGATATAGGCCTCTCCCAAAGCTCGCCAACACACACAATCTTCGGCTCTTCTTATCTAACCACCAATGGCGAACCTCTTCAAATCGTCGGTCCACCGTCCACTCGGCCCGCAGGTGGACCAATTAATATGCTTTCCAAAAAAATATTATTATAACTATAAAATAAAACTTTGTTCCTGATGAAAAGACAAAAGGAGCTTGAAAACGTTCCCGGTGATGCTTCCATCATATAATGGCGACTAAGGGAACATACGAAAGAATAAATATTTACAAACAGAAAAACTATACAGACAGATAAAGAGATCGTATACAAACAATTTCAAATTCCAAATCGATACCCAATACTCAATTCCAAATCTATTTCTTTATTGTATACTAGCAAAATCCGGCAGACGTTGTCCTGCCTGTGTTTTGCCTGTTTTGCCGTCGATATGATTTTTGCGATCGGTTGAACGGTATAGATGTTGATGTGCTGCAGCGCCATTTAGTGGCGAGTTATAACAAAGTCGATAGCTCGAAAATATTCTTCGTGGTCAAATACCTATGTATACCAATTTTCATAGCGACCGGTTGAACGGTATAGAAGTCGATGTGCTGCAGCGCCATCTAGTGGCGAATTACAACAAAGTGGATAGCATAAACACCTTGTATATGAAAAAATACATATATGTGCCAACTTTCATGGTGATCGGTCAAATGGTGTCGAAGTCTATTAATTTCAGATATACCAACATCCATTTTTATATATATTGGACGCCCATTTGGCGCAATTACGACACACACGCAGCAATGAAACATACCATTCTCATTTTGCATATTTTATCTGTACCTATACATTTGTTAACTTAAGACTAGGTTGTGTTGTAATTGCGGCTAAATAAACGCTTTTTTCTTTCTTTATTTCTCTTCATTATATTAAAATACATACATACTTCATAAATTCTTCGAGCGTTCATCCCGCTATGCTTATTTATATCTTTGACTAAGAGTCTCATTACCTTTTTTTTTCGGAATGGCTATATTCTTATGGCCCTAATGGCCTTTCAAGAGCCACCGGACATGTACATATGTTTAGGACGATCGCAAAAGGCGCTCAGTCAGGAGCAAAAAGTGTGTGCAGAAACGAGCCTAAGGTCTCCCCCCGCCGATAGACCGGTGGAAAAAACGGATCTCTGCTTGGGGTGTTGCTTTGACCGCGGGACCGCGAGTCGATGAGAAGCGCCCAGGCACGTGCCGATACCTGGCAAATGTGTTGGCTGAAGGCCGGTGTAAAGGTACGCCTGTGAGTGTGGTGTAAGAACCGCATTGGCAGCAGTAATTGGGTCGTCTAGGACGTGCCGAGGACGACGACGACGATGGTAACGGGTAGGCGCATTCCTATCGGGAACAGGAACATAGGTTAGCGTTAACTCTGTCGTAATAGCGTCGTCGGACGGAGGTCTTTCCTTACATAGAACCGTATGTCCTACGAGTATATCTTGGGACTTCTAAGTATATATTCATCTTATCAGGTTTGTGCGTCTTTAAAATGTCTGCATTCTCAACGGTCGTATGTTTAATAATTACGTTCATAGACGTTTCTCATTACCTTCAAGGATTTCTTGCTGAGCTGCGCAAATGTAAAATCGACACTAACAATTTCCGCATCCGTTACAAGAGTCGATGACTACAATTCCCGGTAGTCACTACCATGACAACTATATGACCAATCAACGACACTGCGTATAAGTTCCTGTTTTGATTACGATCTGAACATGACCCGTCCACCGGTTCTACAAAACCGTAATGTTGTGCTGCGTCATTGTTTTTCTTATTTTATTTTGAATTTTTTAAACTTATTATCACTAGTTCTGGATTCTGCAAGGTCGGTAACGTACCCACATGCTCCCTGTTGCAGGTGTCCATGGGCGGCGGTGATCACTTCACATGTAGTCTGCCCGCGCTCGTCTATCATCTTTTTTACATTAGAAACAAGCTCGGCGATAAGGAAACACTTGTACCCGAGAATTAAAGAAATCTGGCATATATCGACAGTTAAGACTTAAACACCACCTTGATTTGATGTTACATAAATTTAATTGTCATTTAATAAGAAGATTAAAATGTTGTATGACTTAAAACGCCGCTTTGGTCGACAAATGAAATACCCAAATATTCAAATAACCTTTTGAATGTCGATATATAATGTCCGCTAATCCGGGTCCTACATAGTGAATTATGGTCTAAAATCCTCGTGATTGTAAGGGGAGATGTGGTGTGTGTCCTGCAGCGGGACGTTATAGGCTGATAACAGTGTGTTTCGTTACACCGACAATGGTTCCCGAGACGTCCAGACCGACGAGTGGATGTAATATCGACCGATCTATTTATACGCGGCGCCGGCGGCCCTGCGTCGAGGGCAACATCAACCGCAAATTGATTTGTATCATTGTATATTTAATTATTTATTTGGACACCTCAACGTTAATACATACGAAACGTGATTTGAGTATTATAAAATTAATAGAAGAATAAAGTCCAGTCTGTATCCCAAATATAGATAAAATCTTATTTATTGTGACACATAAAATAATCTGAAAATTAAAAAAATATAAATAAAGAATTTCAAAAGTTAAGGTTTTTGGTGTAGAGTGCCTCACGATATTTTCACCACCTTAAAAATCTGTACATATATATATAGAAATTCAGTGGTATAAGGGCTGGAATACAAATTCCTCCCGATCTCGCGAATGATAGATTGAGACGAGAATAGGCTGTCACTGCCCTTTAATACATTATTACGATTTTTTTCTGATAAAATGTGTACATTCACCCATTTCAGCCCCTAAAAAACAATCATATAAAACACGAGCCCGTTTATAATTAAAGATCTCCTGGTTATTACAATCTTATTCTTCTATAGATTTTTTTCTTGATGCCTTTCCTCTCAGTAATAATAAATTTAATAACACATTTATGATACGCACATTAGGGTGTCCCTTATATGGGTGAAAAAAATATTTTTTCGGATATCGAAATGCATACCCCCTAATTCTTTTTAAACTACTCAGACTTCCTTAAATACAAAATTTTATCTTCCTACGTCAACATTAACCCGTGCCGACAGGGCTCTGAAGATTTTGAAAATTGCTGTTTTTAACCCTTTCCGTTATGTAGCTAAATCAATTGAAATATTTATTTTTTAGAAAAATAATAATTAAAAAGAAAGTTAGTAAATAGGTACTTATTTATTAAAAGAAGATAAAATTACAGATCAACCAGGATATTTTCTTTTGAGGGTCTCTTTTTTACAGTCTGGATACAGATTTCTATGCTCTTGCACACAGAGTAGCAAAAATTGCTTTTGTTCTTCCTTTGCAGTGATCAAACCATGAAAATCTTGCATAAGTTTTACAGCTCTTTCAGCTGTATCATTAACTGCCCTTAAAGAAATAACCTTTCTTTTTACCTCTAAATAGGCAACATCTTCTTCCCACGTAGAAACGGATTTCTGGAGGAAGTTCTCATCAATTTTTAATCGAGAAAATAAATTTGTGCTCTTGACAGACACAAAATCACTTAATATTTTTCCTGCAATAATAAATAAGGCAGTATTATTATCAGTTTAGTGAAAACAGTGTAAAAAATAATACTATGTATTCCCCCTTACCATACAAATAATCAGACATATCTTCTTTCGATGGAATGTATCTCTTCCCAGAATCATATAAACTCTCTCTTTGTAAGTTCATTACAATGTTTCTCTTGGTTTGTTCATCAACTTCATCATCAAAGAGTGATAAAACGGCAATTTTTTTCTGACAAGTACCAAAGATGTTGACTAAACTTGCTCAGGGCTGCTTTGGAAATCAATTTGTCAACAGTTTCATATTTCTTAAGCCTCTTTAAAAAGCACAAATCTTGATTTGGTGCCTTCACCGCCAGACTACATCCAAACCATGGTTTCACATATATAACCACAATGAATAAACAAACGTCTTGAAGTGCTCGTTTATCCTTGTCGCTAATTTTGTGCTGGGATTGCAACAAAACATATTTTTAAAGAGTAAATAGCTCTAGCCATTCACGTTGCTTGATGCATCGCATCCAGGAGGTCTGATTTTAATTTTTTTCTCATTATCTCCTTCTAAGAAAATAATAGATAGTTCAATCAGTACCCGATAATCGTCACGTACAATGGATTTTTGCAGTTCTTGATTATAAAATGTCAACAATTCTTCAATTGTTGTATTACAAAAATGTTGTGTGACGATATCGGTGTATGTTTCAATAGCAGCAGGATTAATAGTTTTCCAGTTATCTCTAAACTTTTTGAATATTGGGATATCAGGCCTACTTGTGATTTGATGGATTTTTGTTTCGAACACACATTTTAAACCAGTTCGTAAACGTGATGGCGGCAAGCAAAGAGTACTAATTCCCTGTCTAATTTTTGTTCCAAAAATACACGAGCTCCTTTCAATCGCCCTGTATTAGACGCAGTTGTATCACAGCATATTATTTGTACTTTGTCATCGAGGTTCCAGTCATAAAGTGCGTTTAACACAGCTTTAGCTTGATCTTGACCGGAAGGGCTCTCCAGTTTGGGCACAGCCAGAAGTTGTTCCTTTTATCCAAATGAAATAAGAATTGGCAGGCGTTCTTCTTTAGAACTTCTCACGTCCAGTCCAGGTAATAATTTCCCATCCCAGTGAACGGTCACCATTTCAGGCATATTATTCTGAAAATCTGATTTTATAGATTCCGCTCTATCTTTTCTACTCTGTGTGCGAATGCGTTGAATGGACGATTTGTTTATCGGGAAATCATCACAGCTAAGATCTAGTGCTTCTACTACAGCCTGAAGTATATAGACAGAATCCCTTATGTTTAATTGACATCTATCTAAAGCTGCAACTAACTTAGGCGTGATAAAGTCTTTCCTTCCTCTTTTTGTAGTAGTTCCAGAACTTACTGTTTGAGATGTCAATGGCAAGGGTTCCTCAAGGCTTTCATCAGAGCTGGTAGGTTGATTGTGATGTACTTGCGTTTGTATAAAATCTTGTGTAGTAAGAGATGACGATAAACTCTGAGAACACATTTGCTCATGTATTTTTTTCTCTTCTTTTAATTTTCTCTGTCTTGTCTGTCTTGTCTTGCTAAACATCCTGGACGCCCTGGTTCTCTTTGTTTTTGTAAAAAGATTTTATCTTCCTCTATTTTCATCCGTTCCAAAGCATCGGTGTGTGCTATATTGAATAAATTATCTAAATTGTTTTGAAAGTCCTCCTCACGGCGCTCGTAAACATCTTGTGTTTTTTTGGAATTTTTTTGCATCTCTCTCCAAGCATGGTGAAGATCCACAAGTTTTTTTACACAGTTAGGTATAGCTCTGGTAGGGATTCTAGCTTTTTCCCAAAATATAATACACTCTCGAATGACGAGATTTGCGCTTTCACTAACAGTCAATTTAACTTCGCGAATGTTAAAAAAAGTACTACAAGAACTTGACGTTTAGACGGTAACTTTGCGCCTGTTATTTGATAATTTACCTCACCAACTAAGAAAATACTTTTTTTATTGCTTCTTTATTCCACTGCCATCTTCTAAATGTAAAACAATGCGTGTTAATCACGAGAATAACTGAGAACAAATGACAAATACTGCGAGTACGCGCTGCTACTTCCGCGCAACTTGTATGAACATGATTCGATGCAAGTCGGCACGGGTTATCGTACTCCAAATAAGGTTAAAATTTATTTCCGAGTGTTTTAAGAGCAAATGAACAAAACTAAGACCTATGCGTTAGAAAATAAAAACTTTGAAAAATAAGGGACACCCTAACGCACATGTATCGTTTATTAATTGCCAGTGTCTCCCGTCTGTGAACAGAAAGGCATCTGGGACCACTCTAGCGCGCACTCGGGTCTCCTGGTCGACACTACGACGAACGCGCAATGCATATGCTACATTACCTACTGCACCAACACCGCTATGCGTATGTCACTCGCGCCTCATTCGACCAACGCGTACGTACATGTTGCAGCCAGAATACGCATATAAACATTGATAAGTCAATTTTGAACTCGCATGCACGCGAGTATTGATGAGTAAAGTTTTGTAGGTGGTTGCACTTATTACTAGGAAGAGAGCCTTTTCAACATTGGCACAGCACCTCTCGGTGGCAATGCTCATGATTTTATTCTCTCAGCGCTAACTGAATTAATAACCGAGCCGATAAGCAAGTGTCAATTTTCTACCAAAGCGTTGCCGACAATGCTTATTTACGTTGGCAGGGTTAGGTTTAATTGCTGCAATTTGTCACGTCGCGCGTCGTCCAGAGTCTGTCTCACAATGCCATCCCATTACCAACTAAATGGTGAATTTAATTACACTTGTAATTGAAAACACGTGAAGGATCTCAGAAATATTACTACAAACTTCAATGGACCTGCATGACATGGGAATTTTATTAAATTGCTGCAAAAACCAAGTTAAAAGATTTTTATCTATGATATCAAATTGTATCTGCTGGTCCTAAAAACTGCAATTACTTAATGTCCCTACATTTTTCTTGTATCTTTAGAGAACATTATTCAATCGCAGAAACTATTTTTGTGTCTTTTCTAAATATCCCTCGCTACTTCCAATAATTTCTGTGCAATACAAAGATATTCAAACATTTTTTGTCGAGTGCGCATCAAAATAACTCCATGAATGAAGTGGAGGTGTGGGTAATTACTTGGAACCGGTCTGCGCGCGCGCCACGACCTTGTCAAGGCGAACTAGTCCGTCGATAAAGCGGTCACGAATACTGACACGCGTAAAAACTAGTAGCTCTAGTAGTGAACAGCGGTTTGATGGGAAAGAATGTGGGTAGCGAGAGTTCAATACATATTTAGAGCAGTAAGTTACAGTACGTTTTGTACTGATACTCGTACGTACAATATTCATGACGATATGTTTACGACGTGTATTGTAGATGACGATATACTTGGTATATCGATATATATACACGTTGTAAATAAATAGAATGACAGTTAACACTTTCTGTTTATATGTACCTCATACAAGCTGAATATATTATAGTAGATTATAGTATTGTATAAGCATAGATAGGACGTATTTGTCGCAAAGACTACAGATGTGATAGACAAGTCTCTTACATATATAAATATTTTATTTGCATAGAACATGTCAACAAGTTTTTACATAAGAATAAATGGTAGGTACAATGTTCCGCCACATAGTGGCATGCAAATATAAAAAAAACATTATGATCATGCAAATTACAATCTCAGCGGATGTCAATGTCATAATATCTGAATGTTAAAAACGAATCCAACCTCATTCTTAATAATTACTCCACATTATCTCTATATATCAATGATCTATGCATAATGTCAAAATTTATATTCAAAATATTCTGTAATTATATAAAAGCATATATCGATTAACATGTCAAACAATACTTTTTCAAAACGTTCGATTGGCAACATTTTGATAGAAGGAGTCAGTTTATTAAATACTAGCTGTGCCCGGCATGCGTTGCATACCCGGCTATTTTTTTGCACCTAATATATATACATAATGTATAGCCTATGTCCATCTGGAATAATGTACCTTTCAAATGGTGAAAGAATTTCTCAAATAAGTGCAGTGGTTCCGGAGATTACCCTCGACATACACACAAACTCATAAAATTCGCACTCTCTATTTATAAAATATTTTGTTCGCTCACGAAATTCGAATTCAGGAGCTTTTTCGCGACAACTGGAAAAGCGAGATGTCTCAACGTAAAATATTCATTGTCTTGGCCCTTTATCAATTTTTTTGTAAGTGAAAATCTATGTTGTTTTTTCAATAATTGTATTTTCCGCGTACGACCTATGTCTATTTCTCGATATAAATTCCATGGAATCGTCTCGCGTACGTTTAGTGTGCCATATTTCAGTTAAATGCCAAGGGCGCAATCATCATTTGTTCTGAAGTGTGAATAAACGAAATAACTAACTCCTTTAATAATATCGACATTTGATAAAGACTTGAAAGGGCACCGTGAAAGGGCCTATTAAAAGAAATCACGACATAAGGAATTGAATTTATTGATGGTAGAATTTTATTTGTTTATTGATATGATGTCATGTTCACCAATACAACCGTCACCGGTCCTTTCATTGAACATGAAATTACATATTACTCATATACATTGTTTTGTGCATGGGGGATGTACTCGTATAGCCTTTAAACGCCACGTTGACCAAGTGTCTTGGCGATTTTTTTTTTAAGAAGTGGTGCAGTTCCTCACGGCTTGTAGTAGCGGCTTTATTATCCCTTAGCCGTCTTTTACAATTCCCACGGCAAGAGATGAAGTGGTAGTAAGCCGGTGGCCGACATCACATTGCATTCACCGCTAAAAAAAACCCTTTTGTTGTAGCACCTCGCTTTCAGAGCATACCTCTTAAGATCTTGGAGAGTATCGGGATCCTTGGTATCGACATCTCCAGCAAAGTCGAATTTAGGGGTCATCTGGACAATAAAGCCAAAATGGCCTCCAAAAAGCTCGGTGTGCTGAACAGAGCGAAGCGGTACTTCAAACCTGGGCAACTCCTTATGCTTTACAAAGCTCAGGTGAGGCCCCATATGGAGTACTGCTCTCATCTCTGGGCCGGCGCACCGAAATACCAATTGGACCCATTTGACTCTATCCAACGACGTGCTGTTCGTATTGTCGACGACCCCACTCTCACGGGCGGTTTAGAATCCCTCAGCGTTCGGAGAGACGTTGCGTCTCTCTGTGCGTTCTACCGCCTGTACAATGGGGAATGCTCTGAAGAATTGTTTAATATAATTCCCACTTCGGGTTTCTACAACCGCACCTCCCGTCACAGAAGTGCGGTCCATCCGCATTTCCTCGATACGGAGGTGTCGCGCACTATGCGGTCCAAAAACTATTTTATACCGCGAACCCGTAGGCTGTGGAACGAACTGCCTCAAGAGGTCTTTCCATTGAACTACGACATGGGGTTCTTCAAGAGAGCTGTGAATAGGATTTTGCAAGGTCGGCGGCGCGCCCGCATGCCCCCTGATGTTGCAGGTGCCCATGGGCGGCGGTAACACTTACCATCACGTGGGACCGCTTGCTCGTCCGCCCCCTAGTCTATAAAAAAAAAAAAATATATATATTTTTTTCTTTTTCGAAATGTCTAAATTCTTGTGGCCCTAGTGGCCTTTCAAGACTTTCACCGGACATGTATAGTTTAGGGCGAGCGTAGAAGGCGCTCGGCCAGGAGTAAAGAGTGTGTGCAGTAACGAGCCTAAGGGCTCCCCCGCCGTAGACCGGCGGAAGGAACGGACTCTGCTTAGGGCGTTGCTGTGAGAGGGTACCGCGGGATCGCGAGTCGGTGAGAAGCGTCCAGGTACGTGCCAATACCTGGTAAAAGTGTTGACTGAAGGCCGCTGTGTCGAGTACACACAACATTAAACATCACATACTCGTACAAGTCAAAATATTATAACATTACGTTAAAGGTATCGCGAAGTCGTAAGATAGTACAAATTTTCCAATTACTGGGAAATCATTGTGAGAACAAATAAACTGCCCCCAAAAAAAAAACAAAGGCATTTTTATGACATTCGAGAAAAATGCAAATAAAGTGGGAAAATTTTCATGAATTTTAAACTTGGCGTTTTGGATAAAACACAAAAAATATCCATTACTTGTTCTCTTTGCTTTTTTTTTTCTTCTTTTGAAGGAACTTTTATGCCTTGGCACATGTCAGTTCCATCGTACCCTAAACTTACATTCTACAACATTAATGTAGGTACCAATATATCAGCCCTAGTGAGGGCTCACGAATCTGTACAAACTAAATGCTGCTCGTGAATTAGGTTCTCCTAGTATCCTATGGAACATACAAACATCAGTTTATTTGTAATTCCCGAATATAATGTCAGTTATAAATGTTACTAATGCCTTTTTTATATACTTCCATTGTGTAGTTTGTAGACTTGGGCAAGATAAAACAATGTAGTCATACTCTGCAACATGGAACTAACTAAATACATAATTTTCGCCATTTGAAATCCTCACATCTACTTTAATTCACGGTCGCTAATTTTTCCGCTGAAAAAGCTCAGAGGCTTATGTTTGCGGTCATGTCGTCCCATTTGCAGACAGTCCCACTGCTGGCGGAAATTAGGGCGAAGCGGAAACATTCACAGTAAAGGACATGTGACACGTTAAGATATCCCAAATAACATACAGTATCCGGCGATATATAAATAAGGCTTGTCGAAACGAGAAGATACCATTTAATATTTTCGTTTTTGTAGAGCACATTCTCCGTTACTCGGCCGTATAATAGAGGTATTACATGTATCGTATATGAGGCACCCCAAATTTTAGGGCCTTATTGTAGAATCTGTATTGGTTAAACACATGAATACATTATTACTGACCTACTAATTGAGAGCGGGGGAGACGACCGGTGACGCCGAGCACAGGACACGTAACAAAGTTCTATAATGAAAAAGCTCTATTGTGAGAAATATCATCTAACATGAATAAAATAACGTATCGTCGTGTGTCTAACACTGTGTCGCTACAACAACCTTGTTAATATAAGTTTAAGATAAGAAACATCATTCTTTTTTTTTGATAAAATCCCCGACGATTAGAAAACTCTAATTACATTTGAAAAGGTTAAAATAAAAATACAAACTAGTTATCAGTCGTCGTGACAATCTGCAATCATTTAATACAACCCATCACCGTCGTCACGCGTAACGAGGTTTGTCGAATGTAAAAAAAACAAAATCTGTCGTAATTAGAAGGTAATTACAGTTATTAACCGTCGCGGGTTGTATGAATTTTTTTAATTATTATTTTCAGCTTTTTAATTATTAATAATAATAATAATAAGTAAATATCTACTTTTTAATAATACAAATTGCTCTTTGTATTAATTAACATTATCGGCGAACAGGAGCTAGTTAAACTGGACACGTTTAACTGACTATTTAGATGCTCTTTAATATCCCACCTTATCTGATCCAGTCCCGTCCCACCCCATTTCATCTATCAGGTTCGGCATAACTTGTCTATTATATTGTTTGTAAATTAAACTTTTGCAAAGCGAGTTGTCCATCCCGTTGAGAAACACCAAAGTATGCTGTGAAATTCTTACAGAAATCGTTATAAATAATCTACGCATTAGTTTTTATAACTGTAATGTACCTTCTGTTATGTTTAAATAAATAATGTGGTGGAGCCGACACCGTATCTCATTATGATGAATATTTTCCATGCGCCGCGCGCTTGATATTTGTATTTCGCTTTTATCTGCGTTACATGTCAACGTCAGTCAAAAATGACAATGAGTTGACACGCCCGCAGATGCGCTGTCTACCTTCCGGAATTAAGAATAAGGATTTGGAAAGACGATTAGGAAGGAAAGTGAATGGAATATATCATATCACCCCGTCCATTCTGCTTTCCTCAATCCACCGGATGAGAAATACGAGACCGGATGGCATGAGATGGGAAAAGAAAGGAACTCTAATTTTGACGACTCACTCACTTCCGAATACATTTATACATAGCGGACTTCTGTAAGAGTGGGAAAACTCGGGGGGTAAAAAAAAATCGTACCTCTAAATAAAACAATTATATCTCTAGTCGTGGGTGAAAATAAATTAGATTCTTTCTTTCGTTAAGTCAGTAATTAATATTACTTGTATAATTAGTATCGCTGACAGGATAAATCATTAATTTGACGATTCACGTGAGAGTACGGGAAGGAAGTCGCTGTCAATGGGCCCTACCCCACGTTTTAACTTCTTGCCCCAGGGCTGGCAGCGCCCTCATCTGACGGCTGTGTCAGCTAATTTGTGTGCGCAGTTTAAGCTTGTTACGTTGTTTGTTTGTCTACCAATTGGTCTGTTGGTATTTTTTAATGCTCACTGTATAACTGTATCACTGTACTAAAGTGAAAATACAGTGTATGCACTATTTTTGGAATACTTTAAGAGTATCTACTGCTGTACGGCTGGGAAAAGAAAAATATATTTTATATTTATATTGTTAATTGATATTTTGTCTTAAATGTTGTGTTTTTGTAGGCATTTATGTAATTTTATGTTAGATATATTTAATTTTGCTCGCCATCACTGGCAAAAGTGTCGAGCTGACTATTTATTTACCACCTTTTGTAACGCTCATTGCAAATAAATAAATTTAAATTGAAAAAAAATCAAGTAGCGAAATATTGCAGCATGAATATAGTATGATCGAACAGAAAAATCATATATTCGATATCAGCCTATAACGTCACCTAGTAAATCATTAAGGGTTTCTGTACTATAATCACGATGTTTTTCCTCACCACCGAGCAAGTGACAAATTTTAAAACCCCTTATATTGTTATGGGTTTATTTTTGAAATGTTTGAAACTTCCATTCTCCAGAAATAAAAATAATCTGGAGTATGTGATCCTCCAACCCGCACTGGGCCCGCGTTGTGGATTACGGCCCGAAACCCCCCAGTAGTTCACTAGGGGAGGTCTTTGCCCTATTGTGAGACGTTGTAAGCTAATACAAGTACGAGTACTATAATCCACTTTGCGGCCCAGTGTGGATTGATTGATATGGCTGCTGCCGATTTTATTTTTTAATTTTCGATCATGCTGGTTTCCTTACTGTTTTCCTCAGCTGTCCAGCTAGTGATAATTCAATAATCCGTACTTATGCAGAAATTCAGTGATACTGGCCGAGGATTTCAATTCACCACCTAATAAATGAGAGTCAAGACTATTATACTCCTAAGCTATCATCAGGCTTTATACCTTTTTTTTTTCTTTTAATACATAATTACCACTAAAATATTAATCCGAATGTTTGTTAGTCATTTTGCATTAAAATTTTGCACTAGGGTACTAATATTTATCCAGATTCTTTACAAAATTCCCGCGGGAATCAAAATGTCCACGCAAAGTCGCGAGCACAGCTAGTATGCTACACCGAATATTTTCTTAGGTTTTCGCGATTACTATACATAGCAATTAAACAACTTTGAACGGTTTAAATCGCGTATATTTAACATTATTTATATCCCGACGTTTCGAACACTTTGCAGTGAACGTGGTCACGGGGTGACTAATTGATTTTATTTGTCACTTGAGTTATTAAGAAATTATTTGAACCACCGTCTGAAATTTTTTTTAATCATAACATTCCCTATGCACGCAGTATTCGCTCACGGTGTCCAGAGGTCTTGCAGTATTGCGTTGGCCTTGGGATTTAATTAATTTAATGACTGGATCCCAAGCCGGTGGTACTTGCCAACCATCTTCTCTATTGAAATTTGGGTGTTTCTTGATTTCAATAGCCTCGCGTAACATTCTTGGCATGAACCGGGTCTCTCTAGCGAGGATTTGTGGATTATCAAATCGAATGTAATGGTTGGGTTTGTCCAGAACATGTTCACAAACTGCAGACTTGGTCGAGCGTCTGTTCTTCATGTCAGCTATGTTCTTTTATCCGGATACCGATGCTCCCCTTTGTTTGCCCAATGTATGATAACCCGCATTCACAATCAAGCTTGTAAACACCTGCATCTTGTAGAGGGATATTGCTCTTGACAGGTCTTAAAAATTGGCTAATCTTCTTGTGCGGGTCGAAGTAAGTTTTAATTGAAGCTCGTCTTAAGATATTGCCAATTTTGTCAGTGATGCCCTTGATGGATGGTAAGATGGCAGGTTGTCGCTCAACTGTAGGAGGTTGGGGCGGCTTTTGTGACGCATTCGTGGGAGTTTGTGATTGTTGCTTCGCAGATCTTGTTTCACATGCAGAAGCTCTTCCTCGATGCGGTCAGTGTCACAGATGCTGTGTGCTCTCTGTAACAAAGATTTGCCTACGGTAGCCAACTGACATGGATGGTGATGGGAGTTACCATTGAGATATTTATTTGTATGGGTGGGTTTCCTATACACAGTATGACCAAGAGAGTTGTCAGGATTTCTGATGACTAGAATGTCAAGGAAAGCTAAGGATTTATTGACCTCCGACTCCATAGTAAATTGGATTTTATCATGTAAAGAATTTAAATGATTTAGGAATGCAGAAACATTATTTTTGGGGAGGACGGCAAAAGTATCGTCTACGTACCGTTTGTAGATCTTCGGCATAGCCACAGCTCTGGTGAGAGCCTTCTCCTCGAAGTCTTCCATGAAAATATCGGTGACAACAGGGGAGACTGGAGAGCCCATTGCTACACCATCGATCTGTATGTAGAATTTATTATCCTATTATAGTATTATAGTAGTTCTGCATATTCTATGGGTAGGTCGTCACACGAAACGAATGCATCACCCCCACGAATGCGTCACAAAAGCCGCCCCAAGCCTCCTACAGTTGAGCGACAACCTGCCATCTTACCATACATCAAGGGCATCACTGACAAAATTGGCAATATCTTTGGCAATATCTTAAGACGAGCTTCAATTAAAACTTACTCTAAGCCGCACAAGAAGATTAGCCAATTTTTAAGACCTGTCAAGAGCAATATCCCCCTACAAGATGCAGGTGTTTACAAGCTTGATTGTGAATGCGGGTTATCATACATTGGGCAAACAAAGAGGAGCATCGGTATCCGGATAAAAGAACATAGCTGACATGAAGAACAGACGCTCGACCAAGTCTGCAGTTTGTGAACATGTTCTGGACAAACCCAACCATTACATTCGATTTGATAATCCACAAATCCTCGCTAGAGAGACCCGGTTCATGCCAAGAATGTTACGCGAGGCTATTGAAATCAAGAAACACCCAAATGTCAATAGAGAAGATGGTTGGCAAGTACCACCGGCTTGGGATCCAGTCATTAAATTAATTAAATCCCAAGGCCAACGCAATACTGCAAGACCTCTGGACACCGTGAGCGAATACTGCGTGCATAGGGAATGTTATGATTAAAAAAAATTTCAGACGGTAGTTCAAATAATTTCTTAATAACTCAAGTGACAAATAAAATCAATTAGTCACCCCGTGACCACGTCCACTGCAAAGTGTTCGAAACGTCGGGATATAAATAATGTTAAATATACGCGATTTAAACCGTTCGAAGTTGTTTAATTGCTATGCTTCACCGAATGAATGAAATTTAATAGAATTAAGTTGCAACAGGTGTTTTATCAAAGACAGTAACACGGTTAAGGTATAAACCGTAACTTAATATCCCGACGCGGTCCGGCACAATCGGGCGTAATCCGGTTATATCCGGACCACTGCTATTGTTAACCGGTTCACAAGCGTCACAGCGGTGATGGTTCAATCTATTAACGCTAGAAATTGTTTCAGATTTAAATATCAATAAATCTGTGACCAGGTGGACTGACGACTTGAAGAAAGTCGCCGGTAGTGGCTAGATGAGAAGAGCAGTAGACTGTGTGGTGGCGGTCCTTGGGAGAGGCTTATATCCAGCAGAGGAGAGACACGGGCTGATGGTATGGTATGATAAACAATAACCTATTGGCAGTACTTTAAAAGGTTAGAAACTCTCCTGATAGAAAACAATTAGAAAATCACTCGATTATTCTTCATGACTCCAGAACGTGTATTATGTGTTTTTAGCCAATAGCCATCGAAAATCCAAGCGAGACAGTAACCAATTTGCCCAAAAAGTCCATGCCTCAGATTTGGGTTTTAATTCCCGATCATCCGGATTTCTTCACGACGGATTCCTTCAGCGCGAGCTAATTAAAAACTCAGTGAGAAGAACTGGGATGTGAACTCGCAACTACACGAATTAGAGTCGGGAATAGGTACCCCTTATCGAAAAGTATATCGCGGTTTGCCAATTCTGTATTTCTTCGCTAACCGCAACGTAGTTATATGATTATTGATTATTAATTGTAGTGAACATTGTTCGGTGAGCCGGTAATCCGATAAATGTTCTCCGTATAAGTGCTAAGTTCAGTCCAGTATGTTGATAATCAATCAATCGAAAGGCGGAAACGGGGGCAAACGAAACGAATTTACGTGTAAAACAACTGCGTACTGTCGAACTAGTGTCTTCGTACAGTTGCCAACATGCGAATTTGTACCCAGAAACGTTTGTTTCTAACTTTATTTTTTTCATATAAACAAAGTGTCTTCAGTCTTGGCCTGCCTTTCTGCCTTAACCTATATTTCACTTTTCCAGGTCTGCAACACCGAAACACATACGTACATTGGGGAAATAGGATAAAGTGGGAAATCATTACATTTCAAGGTAGTCTTCTGTGAGAGAGGGGTAACGTGGCCAGTCGAGCGCGCCCGGCCACTGTTGGATTACAGAGTGCACTTTCCCCGTCAATAAAATAAATAAGATAATGCGCTCTCGGCCCGAGCTGCATCTTTTATCTGCATGCGAGCTTTTATCGGTCCGCTTGTGTACAGCGATGCTACTTTGTTTCACCATCGCATAAAAATCGTCCGTGAATTCGGCAGCAAATATCCCTGAGGGTGCAGAAGGGTGGCAGCTTAAACAGCAAAAAAAAATCTTAAATCGAACGGTGACAACGGTTCGCACATGTTCGATAAGTCTGAAGTTAATTATTATATTCTTTCAGCTCTGTGTACACAAATTTGATACACAAAACAGAGACATCTGCATATCTCCTACCATGATCCCATCCATTCTAATTTTAATTCGATGCTTGTCAAGTCCATGGTCACAGGCGGTAACAGCGACCTTACACATTTTAAATGAGCCTGAATTATCGGTCTCTACTGTGGGTAGTAAGTTACTAAGCCCTGAATACAAACGGGGACATCTGCGTCCTCTCCTCCCCCCCTCTTTCCCCTGTGATACCCAATCGATTCTAATTTTAATTCTCGCCACAGCGCGCCTGTAATACGCGAATAATTGGTCCGGGCAATACCAACTTGTACACAGTGGTTCTTGATCCGTCTTATAAGCCCATAATTTGGTGCGTAGCTATAGTAAAAATGCTTACATTTTGTATGAACCTGCACTTTTATACGTATCTTCCACTTCAGTACGTGCGTCACCCCGAGATCAGCTACAAATCAGCGCTGAATGCTTGTCGCAGGCATTTCAGCATTATTCTGAGCTGGAGACATTTTCGACAAGACACTGCCATCCACGGGGTGATCTATATTATCTATATATATTAATATATATTAATATTAGAAATGCGAAAAAGTAACTCTGTCTGTTACCTTTTCACGGCTAAACCATTGAACCGATTTTGATGAAATTTGGGTACGGAGATAGATCGAAACCCAGGGACGGACATAGGGTACTTTCCACGGATGGACTTAGGGTATTTACCGCGATAACTGAATTCCAAGCGAGCGAACCCGCGGAAACAGCTAGTAGTTTATAAAACACGTTTATTCTAGTATTGTTTTCTTTTCCAATGTGATGTTATCTGTCTCAATTTCGCAGTATGTTTTTTATTTATGTTACACGTATGATAGAATGGCCTAATATGGTACAATTTTACAGAATAGAGCTTATATCTCGCTAATAAAAGATCTTTGTAACAATTTAAGTTATTACTGTTCTAAAATAGTGTCAAATTTTTGTCTTCAACAATTTACTGGGAGAAAATGCTTTGTAGCATTAAGATCGCCTCTCACTAAACAATAAAGTGAAACGAATAACGTGTAGAAAGTTAAATGTTTACTGTTAATAAATTGCAAAGCATACCTACTCGTATTTTAAATTGGTATGATGCCTGTCAAAGTCAAACTCAAATGCTTGAACGGCTGAATATTTGGATTAAATGTTAACATCGATAGATCGTGACTGACAGGAGTTCTGGTCAAGAACACTGAATCGATATTGCAATACTTAAGAGATATACCCCCCCCATTCCGTCCCTAAGGTGCCTTACCTTAGATATTTGGGAACCCACCTCCGCCTGTAAGGTAGATTCCTTAAACTAAGGCGACGCATCACAGGAAGTGCAAGTATTTGTTAAGTAGTAAGCGGCGGTCGAGCAATCCATTCGGTGTTGAGTGAATACTGTCGCCCGAGGACATCCGCGATGCAAGCCCACACCAGTCCAGAATGACAATGGCAGAATGATAAACGTTGGCACGCCCCCGCATGCGTTGCGTACCTTCGGTGATTTAGGAATGGATTTGGAGAAAGGGTTGTAAAAACGGAGAGTGATAGGATAGATGCACTGTCTGCTCGTCTGCCACCAATATTTTATTTTCAATTACATGATTCAAATATTTTAAAAGGGTTGATATTGTACAGTACACAGAATCAGTGATTAAACAGCAATTCACACTAGTAGTAAGGAATCTTATAGATCTTATATCTTATAGATATAATATAGAGGAGTTATACATATGACTATGTATAACTCCTAACCTATCTCGGCAATCCGTGATTTGCATCCAAAGCCTTCGACGGGAACATTATACTATTTTAATTCGATAGTGGCGCCTTTAGTGGGACTCGGAAACAGCTTTTGCTCAAGCCTTGGGGAGCAGAGGTTCGTATCAAGGTACACGTTTAATCGTTCCGTCACCCTTCGTGAGATGGCGTTAGTTGTAGCTTTTTAATAATTTCCTAAAGTTATTTTTCAAAGGAGTATATGTAATAAGTATACGTTCAGTCTAGCAGTAGTAGCATTGTGCACTGAATTTTCCATTTGTACGTGTACCTTATAAGACAGACGCACAGGATCAAATTTATCCTAGCATAAAACATCTCTTACATGAGTGGCGCGTAATGCGCGTGGTAGTATCTACAGTCTTTTAAATCTAGCTTGATTAGAATGACAGCTGTCAAAGTGCCTCGAATAATGTCAATAATGATCAAATCGAGGTTGTGTTATGTACTAAAAATAAAAAAATACGTGCGCGTACGTATGGCAAAAACCTTCTGTGGCTTTTAGGTTTTTATAGAGCACTAGTCAAGGCACTTTGACAGCTGTCATTCTAATCAAGCTAGATTTAAAAGTCTGTACTAAACACCATAAGACACTTCGTTATACATATTTTCTTTGAGCGCAGAATGTCCAAACCGCAAAATTTGAAACGCTATTAAAACATTCGCAGGCAAGAAATTGGGCTGAATGCCCAATTTTTTAGCAGGCTATCAATTACTCTATTTTATTTATTTAAACTTTAGTGCATTGTACAAAAGACTGACTTTTAATGCCCAGTAGCAATCTGGATCTATCTAGACCGCTATCTGGATGATCTTCATGAATTGTCTATATTTTGCATGAAATAATAAATTACAATCAGTGACTACGACAACATACACACATGCACTTATTATATATATGCGAGTGTAGGTACATATCAATTGTGTTTTTATCAATCATTTCAATAATAGAATTTGTTTTTGTATTTCTATGGCTCTTGTCTAGTACAATGGATCATGGGGATCATAGGGGTCGAACATTTGGCAAACATCCCACTATATTAAAGCAAAATCTTTGTCTACGATAAGCCAATGGGGTCGTACAGTGTGACGCGAGAAGCCATCCAGCCTTTGACCCATATGACCTGCAGATTTGGGGGTAATATGGAGTTTCACTCGTTTTCAATCCATTATGAATTGGATCCGGTAACTGGAAATGTTTGTTTTACTACTTTTATCCACACAAGGTGAAAAATAGTTTAGTTTTATAAGAAACCTGTATAATACTTACGGGTAATAAAATGTACTGTAAATAAACAGACAGACATTGAGTTTTATATAAATATTGTCTCAAGTCATACAGATATTTTTTTTATTGAATCTGCCTTTCCTATTAATAAAGTCGGTTCTAAATTTTAAATAATGAGTTCTAAGGAGTTTCTCATAACTCCCTTCCCCTGAATAAGGGAGTTCTCTTGTCTCATTATACTCTATCCCAAAAGAGAAATAATAGGAAGTGTAATGAAACGAGGAACGTTTTTGTCCTGTGTATTTGTCCTGTGTCCTGACTTTGTATTTTTTATATTTCCGTACCAAATCAACTCCTAAATCTTTGTAAAGTCTCCTTGACTAATGATGGTATTTATCACGGATGTCCATACGCGGCGGCATCCGAGAGCACTATCTGCTGCTCTCACACATTTATATATATATTTTTCATTTATTTGAAAGTTTATTTTCTATTTTACACATTTGATGAAAACTAAGTATTCGTCCAAATCTGTATGTGGTGTGATAGCAATAGTAGCCCAAATAGATCCAAGTCTAATAATAGTTGAATAATAGGACTAATTTGTTTGTCAGCGCTCTTACAATAGAAATAAAGATATTACATGAACATAAACAAAGGGTACATAAACTTCATATATTATGTAGGTGTTTGTAATAATATTATTTTGGCGAGTTGTTAAATCTATAATATCAGTAACAGGTGATAAAAGATCGCTTCGTAAATATAACATCAGATGTTGGACATCGACTGCCGTTAATGCCGGCCCTCCATAAAACATCTGTTGAGACTAATAACGTAAACTACGGAACATTACCTTAAACACTTACATCACATAAACGCTTCCATAACACGCATGTGAATAGAAATAGGTCAGGATAAAATCATTAGTCATTTGTCCCACGCAATGAATAGCAGTACATTCTTCTAAAGACGCATATATACAGCGTAACTAAAACATATATTTGCGCGCACGTAATTGGAGCAAGTTACCGACCTCTGGGACGCTCTGCTACTCCTACCACACTCCACTAGTATCCACCATTGCGTACTGGGCCCGCGTGGTAAATTATGGCCCGAAACCTCCTAGTGAATTTACTATTGGACACCTGCAGTGGAATGTTAAAAAAAAGGATGAGAATAAAATTGGAGCAAATAACGTACAAAGACTGCCGCACTGTGTGTTACATGCGCAAATTAACTTTTTACATGTATTACCCGCAGGGGTTGCGCAGTATCGGGGAGATTGTTCGGTGTAAGTTACTCGCGCAGGTTGCGCAGAATCGAGGGAATTGTTCGATGTACCAGTAAGTTGCTCGCGTGGGTTGCGCAGTATCGGGGAGATCGATCCATGTAAGTTACTCGCGCGCGTTTCGCAGAACTAAGAAGATTATTCGGGGGAGGGACATGCTTGTATCGGCCGGTCTTTGCGCGAGTCCAGGTCCAGTGACCTGCTCAAAATTGGGTAATGTTGATTTTGGTTATTGGGCGCGCGTTTTGTTTACTTTTTATTTCTGTTCGACGTTCTGAACATGTTACACCGACCCGTAGTCACGAGTGAAACGAAGTGATTCACGACGGGAGCTGCAAGCAGTTTTATCAAACTACCCGCATTTGGTTCATATTCGGAATTACTCGATTTACAAAGTAAAATGTGCACAGAACGTGAAAATCCTACAAAGTTTGGCATATCTTATGGACAACAGCAAAATAGAGCTAAGTACCAAACTTTGTACATATATATCTTCGTGAGATTTTCCATCGGACAGTATTAGAAACAAACAGATACAATAAAGTCTGACTTCCTCATTCCTCAATCTATTCTATTCCTATATATTGTGACAATAGTAGCCCTTGGGATTAGTCTCTACCAATTTATGTATTTACTAATGCGAATTAAAAACATTAGTCTAAAAAAACATCAACAATATCGGAAGACTCGTTTGCTGGCAGATCGCCCGACGGTCATAGAGTATGATGAAAACCTATTTTTAAACGCGCACACGCATTTAGAGTTCATTCATTCTTGTACCCGTTTAAATTTAGAACGCCACGTTCACACGGTTGACGGTAACTGAACTACACAAATGCGGGATAACGACGCACACAAACGTACAACTCCGACGGTACCCTCAAAGATCCCCACAACGACGCAATATTCAACGCGTCTTTATGTGTGATGTATGTTTCGTGCGTTTAAATAAAGTTAGTTTACGAATATATTCTGTATATTGGTGTCCAATTGGTCTCAGTGTGTGGGCGTATGTGAACATCATTTAGGTCGAAACATTGTGATTATGTTCGATTGGAAAATTGGCAGTAGAACTAATTATTCTTTAGTTTTTGTACTTCGTCCTAAAGTGGTGTTTCTTTTTTATAGACTAGTTGCCGGACGAGCAAGCGGTCCCATGTGATGGTAAGTGTTACCGCCGCCCACGGACACCTGCAGCACCAGGGGCTATGCACGCGCGCCGCCGACTTCGCAAAATCCTATTATATCCGAACGACATATGTCCTCTCTAAGACACGTTTTCGCTTCGTCATACCGCAGCCATTGCCGAAATAGCAGACCATACCATTAACCTGTGACTCCGCTGTCTCTCCTAAGGACCGCCACCACACGGTGTTCAACTCTTCTCATCCAGCTACTACCGGCGCCTTTCTTCAAGTCGTCACTCTGGCCGGAGGACGTCTCCCACTACGTTTCGCGGCACGTGATCTCCATTCGAGGACTCGTCTCCCCATCGGTTACACCGCCCAGCAACATATCTGTTGCATGGAATATTATACATGATCCCGAATGAGTTTTCGACGCTGAATTCAAAGCTGTAGTCAATTTTTCTGTATCAACTCTAGTTGGAAAGAGATGAGGTGGGGGTTTTTTAAACGAAAAATCCCATTTTTCATAGTATAAATATTATATTACACATAATTAAATTGAATGAAATATCTTCTTAGGTTTTCGCGATTACTATACATAGCAATTAAACAACTTTGAACGGTTTAAATCGCGTATATTTAACATTATTTATATCCCGACGTTTCGAACACTTTGCAGTGGACGTGGTCACGGGGTGACTAATTGATTTTATTTGTCACTTGAGTTATTAAGAAATTATTTGAACTACCTTCTGAATTTTTTTTTCAATCATAACATTCCCTATGCACGCAGTATTCGCTCACGGTGTCCAGAGGTCTTGCAGTATTGCGTTGGCCTTGGCATTTAATTAATTTAATGACTGGATCCCAAGCCGGTGGTACTTGCCAATTTCTTTAAAAAATACTTAAAATTTTCTCCTATGACTAGACCCACGACTCGTGGGTACTACAGTAAAACAGTACTCGTACTGCCACGAGTACTGTTTTCTGAATTCACCAGCAGTAGTCGGCCATCATATTTGCTTCCCAGCGGCCTTGATACCGCTCCCCCATAGTGCGAATATGTCGATAGAATCGTTACCCTAGTTCCTCATTTAAATCACTGAGATGTTCAGGGAAACGGTCCAGATTATTGTGGAGAAAGTGTAGTTTAATGCTTTTAATTTAGTGTAGTTTTTGACGAGTCTGAAAATAGACGCCATTTATTGAGTTGTACACTTGTAAGCCCATGGCAGTCATTAGACCAGGAATATCAATGCAACACACAAAATTATCCTCGTCAGTAAACAAAGGTACTAAATTTTTCTCCCTTGTACGGTAATACGAGATTGTAGTCTCTTTTGTCACCAGATGTCCGTCTTTTATCCGGGAAGCTAGAAGTGCTGATGCAGTCTTAGACAGCCCAAGATCTTTCACCAAGTTATCAAGGTCATTTTGGTTAACCGGTCGAGGGACTTCGAGGGATTTTTTGCATCAAAGTCGCTGTCGTCACTAGCACTGATTTGCTGTACAAATTCGTTGGACGTTCTTGAAATGTAGGATCTGGTTCTAATGCATTACTGGAACTTCGAACAGGCCTTATAGCAGATGACAAGTTTGAATAAATCCAACTAGACTGGTTTTTACGATTAATTCCTGTAATATTCACAACACAAAAATAACAGTCGTCGTGATGATTTGATGGTTCACACCGGATCATTGGAGTCTGGTATTTGAAAGATGGTCTCTTTTTAGTGGTCCATAAACGTACCCTCGACACAGTTTCTACAAACAAAATTAGGAATCTAGAGCTTGTTCTATGTTTTCAATGGAAATAGTCAAGATATGTCCGTTTCACAAAGTCTGACACAGTGAAGCGATATTCTTTAAACATACATTCCCCACAAATATGTCAAAAATATTTTTTATTGGTTACCCAAGCCCAGGGCCGTCTTTACCAGGGGGTGCAAGGGGTGCGGTGCACCCCGGGCGCTCACCTTTTAAAGGTAATGAAAAAATATAACGCTATAGTAAACAATTACACAATAGGATATTTGACTGTCATAGGATACACAATAGGATATTTGACTGTCATAGGATACACAATAGGATATTTGACTGTCATAGGATACACAATAGGATATTTGACTGTCATAGGATACACAATAGGATGTTTGACTGTCTTAGGATACACTCCCGCACCCCGGCGCAGAATAGACTTAAGACGGCCCTGCCCAAGCCCCCTTTAACGAAGACATCACGACAGATAAACAAACTGCTTATTTACAATAGTTATTGATAGCAATAGTCGACTGCGGAGTAAATATTTCGAGGGTATATCTGAAAAACTCGAGCTGTCATAGAAAATCTCGATTGTAATCATAACGAAATAAATATCTTATGGATTTAATTTCAGACAATAAATACCTATAATAGGTACTATATGAGTACTATGACCGTTTCAAATTAATTTGCAAAAATTCTGTAGCAATTGGGTCGTTTAACAAGGTGTTTCCGTGAACGGCATGGTTAATTTTAAATAGGTATTGAATGTTTTTACTAAAATGTAAAATTATCTTACTACAATTTTACCAAGGTGATTTCAAATTTTGCTTCGGAAATTGACAAACTGTCTAAACAATTTTGGACAGTGGGCAAACCCGTGGGTCGAACCCAATCTAAAAAAAGGTGACAGAATGTTTAGGAACTCCGTCCGATGGTAAGCGGTTACTGTACAACTTAGACATTTTAACTCATTTGATGTCATTTTGGACTGTTATTGATATATACTGTAGACAACATATATCAACAACAGTAAAAAATTACAATCGTTATCACAACCGTAGACGCGCTGTGCCTATCTTTAGAAATTCAGAAATCAAGATTTGGAAGAGTTGTTGGAGAGAATAAGAGTAGGCGTCATTGTTATCCATTAGCATAGAACTTTATCTCACCTCCACCATTCCATTAGATGGGACAAACTGCATGAGATTGCACGGTGCTGATCTATCCACGGGTATAGAGGGATTGATAACGCAAGCTGTCCGTCGCTCCTTGCCCGATGTTAGCGCTAAGCTCCATCTTCTCGCGCTGCTCGTTCAATCTGTTTTGTTTCGACCCATGTCGTTAGCAAGTCGCTGTTACAAAACACAAAAATACCTAATAAATTATTAAAAAATCCTGTCAAAACAGGTGAACCGTATCAAGGGAGATGTCTCGTTTTATCGGTGACTGGTTTCCTAGTTTACATTTACTAGTGACGTCACCATCTTGTTTTTCATACAATTTAATGAACTTGCGCTGTCGATGTCTGTGGGATATACCTATCCTATCTATAGGTAACTTAAATTATCATTCCATATTTCACCGTTCATCTGAAATACCTCTCAAGTGAGCCTATCGGATAGGGCGTGGATCGTCTGCTCGTATCTACGCGAGAGTGATTGATGGCTTGTCTCCTAATTGGCTGTTTGTCTGCTATCGGTTACGTCGCCGATCGACTGTCTGCATTTCAAGCGTGGGGTTTCAGTTCGTTTAAGGGCTGCAATAAGGGATGATATTGGAAGTAGTTTCCTTCGTCTAATTTTAGGTACGATTCGAAGATATATCTATTGCAGAGATCACGAATGTAGGAAAAAATAGTTACATCTGCACTAATCAAAAGGTGATAAGCAAATTTTAATAATATGTACTCTCAGATCAAAGTTTAATCCTAATTCTAATTGATACATCCATTAGAAAGTTTGTTTGTTACTCGATCACACATCAGTGAAGCGATGGATCGTAATGACAATTTGCATGATAGGACAAAAAGATCTTAAGCCTCAGTAGCCGAAGTATATTTATAAACAGCTATTGTATCGCGCCATTAGTAAGTATTACTTTAAAATCTCACAAATTGTCAAAAAGTATCGCTTTCTAAACGAATTAATGACGAAATTTCTACTTTTTTTACAAATTACACCATCTAATACTTGAATTTCAAAAGTGTAATCGAGCTACAAAAGACATTATAAAATACTTAGTTTTTTTTTGTAATAACCCAAGATATAATGTTCAGTGTTACGGAAAACCATTGTTTTTTAATATCGTAGCTCTTTAGGGCCACGATTTAGGCAAAGCTGCGGATATAAAAAGAATTAAGAATTAAACTGATAGCGTTTTATCGCATTACTAAAAATCATGTTTACATTCAAATTTTTATGGTTTTTTTTCCTTTTTAATAGAAAAAGGCGACAGACGAGCATACAGTCTACCTGATGGTAAGTGGATACAGTCATCTATAGGCATCCGCGATACATGCCAACATCAGTCCAGAATGACAAACGTTGGCACACCCCCGCATGGGCTGCCTACCTTTGCAGGTTATGGAATGGATTGGGAAAATGGGGAGGGATTGGATGGGATGGAAATGGGCTTTCGGCATATCTCACTCACTACCGAAACACGTACGTACATTGGGGAATAACTAATGTGAATTTTGTTAATAACTAACAAATTTGAAACGTATCGAATCTTGATTAATTTAAGGGCAGCAGTTGGCCGCTTGTTAACGACACGGTTTTCAGTGTTGTATGGCCCACTATGGAAGCTTGTTAACACACACGTCGATGACACGGCGCGGCGCGCTCGCCATATACACCGTCGAAACGCACGGCGAGATATCGATTAATGTTTTATGGTGGTCTATCAGTTTATTAACAACGCCGGACATTTTCACGGCGCGCAGATATCTCGTGACCGCTTACCTGTGCTGATTCGAATTTTGTGTTATTTTAATTATTTTTTCTTAGCTTAGCACTCAAAAATGACACATGAAGTCCGCACCTAAAATACGCTAGCCGTGCCCGCACCGGCGGAAAACTGTGCCGTTAACAAGCATATTCAGTTTCTTTACGGTGCGGCTAACTCGCAGTGCCTACCGTAGGAAAACGGTGTCGATAGCAAAGGGGCTTATTGACGATATTATTGAAGCACAGAAAATGATGACTATTCTTAACAATATTAATATTCATGCTCCGCCCAGACACCTATTAGGTTTATTATTGCGTAATTTAAATCATGTAACCTTAACCTGACCTTTGATCGTCCACTCCTGAACACACGGACCTCCTCATGCATGTAAGGATGTAAGGCCTCACATCTGGTCTCAACGCTGACCAAGCGGATTAGCGAGTCCACTCTTTTATAGGTGGTGTAGTTCCTCAAGGCTTGTTGTTATTTAGTCGCCTTTTACATACGACACTCACGGCAAGAGATGAGGTGGTGCTGTAGCCTATAGGGGTCTATAGCCGGCCCAGATCAGACGGCACTGACGGCTCGATTTGGCCCTTAGTTAATTAAAATTTCCACGGTCGATATCAGTTATTGAATCTGATAAATACGTAATCGGCTTTTAGATTGCACTATTAGCGAGTGAAGCCATAGCGTTCACATTATTCATTGTATCGAGGACAATGTTCGTCACGCTAACACGTAATTTTATAACTATTTTATAGCTGTAGTCTAGCTCTGACACAATTGCATACAAATGATAAGGACGGCGCGACAGTTACGTCAAACTTACAATGGCTAATCATGCATAGATCTCGTCATTTCTAATTAATACGTAGTAATTATCCACACCTTTATCTTGCAAACCGTTTTAATGAAAAAAAAAACATCAATCCTGAATTCTAACTTCCTTAAGAATTCTGAAACCTTACTACTCATATTACACTGCGGCGCTGAATGTTCATCAGCTTTTTAATACGTATATTTTGTAATATTATATATTTTTCAATATTTTCACAGGATTCCGTTTAAAATAATAATCCTAAATTGCTTTAACTCATGTGTCCTGCGATAGACAAAAAATCATTACAATAGAGATTCTTTCGGAACCCTTAAAAGGAAATACATATAACACGGACTAACATTTTTTTTTTATTTTTTTTTTATTTATACATTAATTCCAAAAATGTGTTAAATGTGGTCTTAGGTTTATATATTTTTTTTGTATATTTAATTGTTACACATTCTGCCATTGCTACGTTTTAGACTTAGATTTAGGACCACATTGTCTATAGCCATCGAAATGCATAAGACCAGTCATATCATTCTAGCAATAAGACAAACAAAGAACGATGAAGGATATATTTTATCCTTCATCTTTCTGTCGCGCTCTCACAGTGACTAGTGCGGTTAAGCCGATAACGAGTTGCCTATTTTTCGATTTAGTAAATAACACTAAAGTTGTTTTACCATACCATCACTCTATGTCCCTCCACCGCTGGATAGAAGCCTCTCCTAAGGCTCGTCAGTACACGTTGATCATTCGCTCTTCTCGACCGCTATGCGCGAGACTTTCTTGCGGGATGAAATCCAAAATAAAAAAAAAAAACATAAAGAAGTAAAGTCACAGACGACTAACAAGTACTACACTGAAATCAATGAGACACGAGCTTTGCGTTTGTGTGAGTGCACATATACAGTGTATACAGATGCAAAGCTCATGTCTCGTTGATTTCACTGTACCAAGCTGAAATGGCAATAGGTCCGACAACCGATGGGGGAAACGAGTCCTTAAATGATGATCGCGTAACGGGAAGAGTAGTGTGAGACGTTCCCGGCCACCTGAACCGCCGACCGCTTTGTAAAATTTTATCAAAAGGAATTTGTGATGATTTAAAACAAACTTAGAAAATAAAACATCTATAACTTTAGTGATAAATAAAAATATAGTGTGAAAATCAACTAGTACATAGAACGTAAATTAGCCATTGTATATATCTCGGGAAGTGTGCCCGTTTACTCGCAATTTCACAGTACATTTATTCAGACTCAGAGGCACTTACTTTAATTTATTGTCGGCTCCTTCCCCACTACAGACATGAATAGACCTTTTTTACGTGTAGCTTTTTCACGAGTCTTTAACTATTCGGTCTAATTTAGATCTTCCTTCCCACAACTCGTGAACCTCTTATTTTCTAAATATTCTTTCAAATTCCAGTAAATTGATTCAAAAGTTAATCCATTATTTATATGTTTTTGGAATTAGTATTTACTTGGTCTCACGGTAACCGCGTATTGTCGCTCAAGGACATATGCGAATCATGTAACCGTCAATCGACTGACAAAAGCTAGCGCGACCGCAAGTGCACTTACTCGCTAATTGCTTCAAACAAATTAGGGATTGAAATTTGAAAATATATCGAGATGACAAATGGAGGATTTATAAAATGAAATGCATTTCTGAGTTCAAATTTACAGTTTTCTTTCATATTAAATTCGATATTTCAAATTTAACACAGTACACTCTTATATTTTCAATTGGTTCTATAAAGTATTGTAATAAACACTTTGTGGATAAACATGAATATTAAATTAATTCATGATAATATTCAATAAAGTCATAATTGGTGTATTAAACGCGAACCGAAGTATAACGACTGCTGATAACGGGGATAATCGGAGGAACATTACGTCGACCCACACCCACACTCGTACAAATTACTATGAGAATTACGTATTTATGAAGATATTTATGTGCAGTAAACGGCAAATTATTGCTGAATATCGATAAATAAACATGTTATAACTTGTTCATGACTTATTTATCTATTAAATGGGCCTTTTTTTTATATAATTTATTTGGACACTAGCGTAGCCATTGGTCCACACACATAGCAAATAATAAAACAGTATTGTTTTTGTCACGTTACTGTCGAGTCCCATCGAAGTAGGAGTCACTCAGTGAAGTGATAGTAGGTTTATTGAGGACAGAGTTGGACTCCTTGGAAGAACACGAAAAATGCCGTCTCACCATTTTATTTAATTATCACAAACATTATGCACTAACACTAGTTTAATAAACTATCACTATTAAACCACAAATCCTACAATATGCAATTTTTACAATAATCAAACAAAAACACAACTTTACTTCTCGGTTTCCCGCCAGAAAGTCTTTATAAGTCTGAAATGAAACATAAAGCGTAAACACGTGAATGTTTACCTATTTTATTTTACTCGACGTTTCAATTACGACCCACGCATATCGTTAATTTAAATGCGAATTTATGCACGTTCAAGAGATGTGTGAAAATCTTGAAACGCTGGATGAGACGAACAAAAAAAACATATCTATGTTCAAAAACCCCAGTCACATAGCTTTTCGCTCTTCATATGGGGAAGTAGCTACTACAGGAAAACGTGTTAACTCTCGTGTACAAGTAAGGTGTAGTGTGTACAAAAGGGAGGTAAAAGGCTCAATAGGTTGAGAGCGTCTACAGAGGGCCAATCAAAGCAACGGCCTCTTGCCGGCTATTCAATTAGAAACGCTCCAATTTCTAACACTAGTGCAAGGGATGGGCGGCGAGCGATAGCGAATTGTTGAAGAGAAACAGAAAAGAATAAATATGTTGTATTTATTACATTTTTACCATGTACATGGGACCGCCCAATGTTAACGCCTTGTTTATTTTTTGTTTGCTGCCGTTTATGTATGTTTAAAATATCTTATAATTAGTAATTGTTATGTATGCGATCACTTGTGTGTACGAAATAAAATTTCCATCACATTATTCTATATTATTACAAAGGCTCAATCAAACAAGGACCTATTGCTGTCCTTTCAACACCTTTTGAAACTGTAGTGCAAGTGATAAGCTAAACCGGATTATTAATCTATTATGGCCCTAAACATACATCGAGGCGGACGTGAGTACATCACCTCTAAAGGTACTGAAACGCCAATCTTGTTCACACAATTTTGGTGGACAATGACAAAATTCTAACGGTGTGTTGGGCTCCTAACAGTGCATGCAGTGTAAAAAAGTGAGCGACAAGCGATTGCCGATTTTTAAAAAGAGATAAACAGTAAAGGACTGAAGCCAACAATTCAGTTAGAAATATTTTAACACACAGAAACTTCTAACATAGTGCAAATTAAAAGCGGCACGCGAAGTTAAAATGTCACAAATGTTCTTTCTAAGATTGATGTAAATTTTTAACATAAAAATAATAAACACTTCTAACTTGTACCAAAACTGAAGTGGTGGCCGGATGTACCCAGGGAAATTGAGTCGCTTCTCAGAATCTATCTTTTTGGCCTTTCTATTTAGTTTCTCCAAGAAGTTTTTCGAACTGTTAAAAATATCCTTGTTCTCTAAAAAAATATTCTGATCAACAAGTCTTGATATATTGGAGCTTCCTTTCAAAGAAACAAAAAAAATATGTATAATTTGTGATTGTAACTCATGTTATAAATGTCAAAGTTGGTTCGTTCATTGTAACAAATCCATGAATTTACTCAATTATCATACTAGAGTGTATGCTCATTCGGTAAATTGATTACTAAATTCGGCATACGTGTAGTTTATAGGACAGATTAACACATAGGATAGGTTTTAAGCACGCGCTACACCTTCCGATCCGATCCTAATTATCGGATAAAATTGTATAATGTATAAAGCAATCTGCTTTAAATTATTATTATTATTGAAAAATCGGATGATCTTCCGATCGAACGGATCGAAGTGTAGGAAATGAAAGCTCACTGCTGTACCAACAACAGCACCGCTTCTCCGGCCAAACTACTTTTTTTAAACAATGCATTTTTTATACATCATTTAATTTTGTCTTACTGTATATAAGAGAACTCTATAAATCTTTAAAATATGTCCAGTCTTGGTTATTTCCCGAAAAATGTGGGGCGTCTCTTCCGACGATGAAATGGACTGTACGGTTAAATTTAATACTAATGTGGAAACTGCTTGCTCGCAGTTCTTTATTGCACATTCACCAATTCTTGAAAATTTACCTTAGTGTTTTGGGACTTATCCCAAAACACATAAATTTCATTAATTTCTGATATGTATTTAAAAATTTTCCAAGTCCATAATAATATAATAAATCTTTAAAATTATAGTCTCCGATGTAACAAATTTTCGATTTTTTTTAAAAGTCCTTAAACTGACTTTTACTGTGTTACTTTTGACTGAAATTCTACTAAGTCTTTAATTAACTTTGACTTACGATTTGATATTAATAGGATGTTTATGCATTTTCACGACACTAATTTTTTTCACTATAAAATTCACTTCACCACTTAAGTATTTTTACTCTTACTTGAAGCCACTTGAAGGGATCGAAATGTAGGAAATGAAAATTCACTGCTTCATCAACTCGGACAGTTGTACACCTCAATCGGATGGTTTATAAAGAGTTTGGAAAATTTCATCCTACAAAACGTCATCACTTGCTGTCGCATGCGTCAGGTACAAACGTGTATCGTTTCCGCACGCTTTTTCAAAAAATATTCTCTTCCTTGACATAGTCGCTGTGTATAGTGCGGTCAAAAGACACTATACCGCCAACCGGAAAGTTGTGGAATGCACTACCAGCCGTGGTTTTTCCATTACGTTACTATATGTTGCTCTTCAAGAGAGCTGTGAACAGGATTCTGCAAGGTCGACAGCGCACCCGCAAGCCCCCTGGTGTTGCAGGTGTCCCTGGGCGACGGTGACCACTTACCCATCATGTGGCCCGCCCGTTCGTCTGCCATCTATACCTACTATAAAAAAGTCACTAAAGCGAGCGCAATCGAGCACACAAATACGTCTGCACTGCCTTTCCGCTGTTTTGTCTCTAATAAATCGGAATACTAATGGGAAAGTGTGAAGAGAACGCTTCCGATTTAGGATTAGGATCGGAAGTTGTAGGGCGTGCTTTAATCGTAATTTCAAGCGACCGTACTTGCTGATGACAGAGGATAATCCTATTATTGTACTTGTATCAGCCTATAACGTTCCAATGCAGGACACGGGCCTCCCCTAGTAAATCACACGGGCCCAGTGCGGGATTGGTGAATACACATACATTTTTTTCATTTCTCGAGCATGCTAGTTTCCTCGCGATGTTTTTCCTCACTGTCGACCTACTGACAATTTATATAAATTCCTACTTATATAGAAACTCAAGTGGTACGGGTCTGACGATTTGAACTTATCACTATCACCGCTCAATTATTGGATAATCCTATTGTTCCATAGTTCAAATTAGTAGATATTGTTTATTACAACAGCTTTCTGAATAAAACATATTTAAGGACGGAGACCGATTGAACAATATTTTCATTTATTGGCTACAGCCAGTGTTGGCTTTTCTTTAAAGAGAATCTTGAGAAATAGATTTTTTATACGCCCTTATGTAAACGAACCGTGACCCATAGCCCTTTTTCCCGAGACCATATAAAGGAGCCGATACAAAACAGCGCGGCGCGTTTATAGGTTATTGATACACATTCACACATAAAAAGAAATTGTTTTGTATATTCGCGCATATCGAAATATTGTGTGAGTGTGAGAGTATCTGCGTCGTTTATTTTTACTGTTTTACCGCTAGAGGATGCGAGTAATGTTTATATATTGAGATCATCTACTTTTTTTTGTAATATACATTTTGTATATATAAATGAAAAATATATATACTAATAACTATTCCTTTGCAGTAGAATTTACTATTAAAAATGAGATTAGAAATGCATACAAAAATATCGCAATTACCCTATGATTATGACCGTTTGTTTCAAATTATAACACACACAGGGACACACATATATATGTATATATATTGCATTACTTACTAGTAATATACCGTAGTATATCGCACCCATAGTGAACAGATATTGTGAACAGATTTATATCAAATCAATTTGACGTAGCTATATATCAATCACTGTTTTATTAAGGAAAATAAGGTTTTTCTTATTATTTATTGTTCCGATAAATTATATCACGTTAAATGCATTTCCTGCTTCATCCTATTCCCCCAATGTATGTTCGTATTTCGGTAGTAAGTGAGATATGTTTGGAGTCCGTTCTCATTCCATCTTATTCTATCCTTCACTGTTTTCCCAAACCTTTCTCCAAATCCATTCCTGAATATCCAAAGGTAGGCAGCGCTTCCGGAGGCGTGCCAAAGTTTGTCATTTTGGATTAATGTTGGCATGTATCGCCGATGTCTATGGGCGACAGTATCCACTTACCACCAGGTGGACTGTATGCTCGTTCGCCCCTCCAAAAAAATAAACATGAACAGCAGGCAGCACAAATCTGTTTATTTTTAGCGAATGTCGACATTTGAGTCATTTTACAATTTCTTTACAAAAAAAGATGAAAAGCAAATAATAATTAAGTCCGCCTCTGTAAGTCTAATTAAGTGCAGAAAGAGTAAACTACTTACAACTTTAGTTACAAATTACAATTATGACATTTGTATGAATTTGTAAATTGCCAAATTTTGGCCCATTGCCAGTTTTTTATGGAATTCCTCGCGACACAGGTACTGGGTATAAATTATCCACTACATTACGACCGAGTAAACATAACTAGCGTCATAAATTATCGCAAAAATCGGGAATTGAATGGAATAATCCCGCGTTGACCACTATGCAAAATAATTACGATTGTACGTAGACATCGAAAAAATAATGCTTATTGCAGAGATCATGGCTTGCCGTATTATACCAGCGATTTTGTCTCCACTGATTTATATAGACTTCATCCAAGACTGGTCTCAATATAACGATCTTCCTCATGTTTCCCTCTACTTTTCATTTCCACAACTTTTGTCAATGTGCCGTTAAGTCCCGGAGAATGGAGACTTTATATATACAGCGATATGATTAATTATAAAGCGCATCGGAAAAGCCAACACAAATACGACGCGTTTCTCCTACGACTCGGTCCGAATAATCGCAGGATCGATAGGACCATGTCGATGTGGAGGAACCTTGGCCCTCGTGGTGGATTATGCCCCCGAAACTCCCTCGTAATTCCAAAGGAAGGGCCTGTACCTCGTAGTGGGACGTTATAGGCTAATATCGATCAACGAGACAATCCTATTAAATGGTAAGACATATGTAAATCGCGTCATAATGAGCTGCGTTTCCTTTCAAGTTTTCTCGCTCTTTGCCTCTTTTCATTTATGTCGTTTCAACGGCAAATACCCTTTAATTTTTCCGCATTATCATATCGGCGCCCTTTGTGTTGAAAGGATATTTCCCTCAGATCATTTCTAGATTGTGGAGTGTTTTGTTTTGCCCTCGGGTATCTCGTTTTTTGCTTCGAATAATGAAGTCGAGGAGAGATAGGAAATGTAATTAGGTTAGTAGATTTCTTTATGATAAATGTTATGGAAAAATACGGGACGAATATATTTAATTAGTTTCCTTTTTTAAGAGAAAAGTTAATAGAAGTAAAATTAAGGATTACGGACTTAAAATTTCTTACTAGTCAAATAAAATATACAAATATATAATCTTAGTCGATCTCCTTATACATTTCTCACCAAGAACATAGAAATATAATTACTTGTTCATTGCCAATAACATTGAATAGTTTCTAAATACGGACAAACAAACAATGACAATAAAATAATTTAAACACAGCATAATTTTCAATATTATGACATATCAGATATCGGTAGTTAATTTTAATAGATCCCGAACTTTATTCTTAAATACCTAATGATTTACTAAATATATCAATTCACTATTAACGGCTTATTATCGTTTACGAACGCCAAAAATGTTTGTAACCTTGCGAAAGCTCGGGAGGGGGAGAGTGCCGCTGTGCGCGCTGGACTGGCCACGTTACCCCTCTCACAGAAATATACTGCATTTCCCACTATATTCTATTCCCCAATGTACACGTACGTGTTTCGGTAGTGACTGAAATATGCCAGAGCACATTCCCATCCTATCCTATCATTTCTATTTTCTCAATCATTTCACCCAATCCATTCCTTAGCCTGCAAAGGCAGGCAGCGCATCCAGGGGCGTGCCAACGTTTGTCACTCTGGAATGAAGTTGGCATGTACCGCGGATGTCTAAAAGCGTCAGTATCCACTTACCCACCAGGTGAACTGTAAGCTCGTCTGCCGTCCTCTTCCTATAAAAAAATTCTCACCAAATGTCCAATGAAATTACTCTTTTGTAGTACGTTAAGAGCAAGCGAGAAAATCTCAAGCCCGATTTAGGTGAAACCATAGTTTTCCACGGTTTTAGTGCAAACATGGTATGGTGAAAGCGCTTAGGCGTGTAACAGTCGGAATTGGCGACGTGTGATTGATCGCATCGATCAGGATTAAAGCCTTCGTGACGCACCGAACACATCCAACCGATTAAGAGGCTTTATAAAAACGTGAAATTTCCCGATATGTTGTAGGAATTTGTGCGAAATACGCACACATTTTAGCGTACATCGTTCTGCCACGGAATAAACCATCCTACAAACATCTATAAAATTTTCGCATAAAACATTGCTATTTTTTAGCGTAAGGAGGTTCCTACGGCTACTATACTATTGTACAATAATTTCATTGCTCAATATTATTGAATCGCGCTTTTCACCTATACGAGTGTCAATACACTCCCTAAATGTTCAAAAACATTGCGCAATTTGTAAAATTGCATAATTGATTGTCTAAGGCTCCAAACCTCCACTTGTAATCCGGCCCGCGGCGGCGAGCTGGACATGCCTGGCACCCCCGCCACACTTTATAATAAAACAAAATAATAATCAGATGTTTTTATTCACTAAAGAACACAATCACTGTCATACATTATCTAGCACTTGTACATTAAACATTTTAATAATAATTAATGAGATTTATGTAGCTGTGACTTTCATCGACAATTGTTTGCAGTTGTGGATCAAGTTTTCTGGTGCCAATTATCAAAAGCGACTTAAGATCAGTTAACATGGATCTATAGATATTTTTTTGTATTTATTTTGGAGATTTTTTTTCCCACAAATAAGTAGTTGAGAAAGCGGAAAAAGCCACAAGCAACTGATCAAACTGTGTGAGTGAAAGACTCTTATAAAAATTCAGCAAAGATGAGTTTTGATATTCTTCTTTTAAAAATATCACTGCAAGGCAAATCAATCATTTTCATTTGAAGTTCTGTAGAGAGGGTTTCTAGATCTTGGCCCTCGGGACTTTGTGGATTAGTTAGTGTGGCCCTTTGGCCGTTTGTGGCCACCACATAATTATAAAACAATTATAGGACTAAGTTCTCTGTTATGGAGCTACAATAACATATCGCTAAATTGCAATATTGTGCCCAATCCTACCTGCCTAAACGTGTTGTTTCTTAATTGTTGTTAGTTAGTACTCAAATTTTTACTACGGCCCCCTTGACACCGATTTGATATAGTTTTCAATGTTTACCAAAATTAGCTTTACGTCAAATACATTATATTTGTAAACTAAATGGTGCTTGTTAGTCAGTTAAGCTTCCAAAGTAGTTAATAAGCGAGTTGAGTAAGATATATTACTTCTGGCGGCGAGTTATTACGCGCAATAAATGGCTGTTTGCGGTAAATGGCGGATAATCGATAATTTTATTGTACATACACATTTTTGCGATGAGAAATAGCGCATGTGTATTGTACGAGTATTTGTATGAAGCACTAGCAGATTCCTGTGGCTATGCCCACGTCGCGTAGAATTAAAAACTGTCCTATTGCGTTAATACGTCTTGCAGTATTGCAGTATACGTGTAATGTCTGGTATTCGAACGACATCGTTCAATATACTCTAACACTAGGTTCGCATGATACGTTATGGCCCAAAATTCTTTCGGGCCTACGCTGTACAAAAGTGGGACCTTAATTGTGATATCGAACCACTTCATACTAAACTTTACTAATAATATAAAGAGAGACTGAGTTTGTTTGTTTATATGCGCGGTCAATAAATTATTTATTAGATTAAAAGTCAATTTTATCTTGAGAATTGTTTATTTTCATTCACCGTAGATTTTGATATAAACTTATTGATTAATTTAAATTTTTATTTTAAACTTATGTTATATTTTGCTTTCAATGAGTAGATTAATCACAAAATAAATGGTTATAATAATTGATATGTGTTTTATCTCTTATATATACAAGGTAATTTTAGGACGTACGAACAGATTTTGAATTTTTGTTACTTTTAAAGCTTAACTAATGAAAATGTTTGAACAGCATAGGAAATCGTTTTGCTATTTGGCGAAATCAGGGCGGTACTTTATTTACCTATAAAGAGGAATATCCTGACTGATTGACTCATCAACGCCCAGCTCAAACCGCTGAATCTAGAAACATGAAATTTGGACAGTAGCTTTCTTTTATGCTGTAAACTCACTAAGAAGGGATTTCTCGAATCTCAACTATTTCACCCCTTTAGGGGTAAAGGGGTGAAATAGTGTGAATAAATTGGTATGGAAAAGAATATTTGATTGTCCTATTAAGTTAAAATTTGATATAAATATTCTACAATAATTAAACACACTGTTTAATAAATTAAATACATTTCAATTAAACAACTTTAACGGTTTAAATCGCTTATATTTGACATTATTTATATCCCGACGTTTCGAACACTTTGCAGTGGACGTGGTCACGGGGTGACACGGGGTGGTGACCACGTCCACTGCAAAGTGTTCGAAACGTCGGGATATAAATAATGTCAAATATACGCGATTTAAACCGTTAAAGTTGTTTAATTGCTATGTATAGTAATCGCGAAAACCTAAGAAAATATTAAATACATTTTTAAAAATTGTGTCAGGGAATAAAATACATGGTGTCAAATTTTGTGTAGCATCACAATTAACCGCAATTAATTAAATCCACGCAAGTGAAGCCACGCGCAACAAGCAGTACGATATAAAAAGCAGTAGCATTAATTACGTACTTCTAATTATAACCTTTGTGTTATAATTAGTTTATTGTTGTGTTTGTGTTTAATTCTCTATAACAAGTATACACAAATTCATTCATTATTTATTAGCGAGCTTAAAAATAATTTCAAAACGTGGAATAACCATTAAAATATGTAAAGCTAAACCACATTCCACACAACAAATGGTTTGATTACCAAAATGCTAGCGGCCGTTTAAGACAGAGTTTTGATTATTTATTTAATAATTACTAGGTTAAATTAATTTTAAACAAAACTTTGTTGTTACTGCAAAGCGCTCTGCTGCAGATTCACCGATCTTTAGTTGCCTAATTGTAGCAAACGGTAGTTACGGTGTAACGGCGCAATTGCTGTATGCAGATGATTCGAATATTGTTCACAGAGTACAATTTAATTATCAATTAACATATCAAAATACGTTATCTACCATATCATAGTCATATTCGTTCTTAAAATACTGTTGAACTCATATCTAACTATTGTGGTAAAGGAATTAGGGTCTAGAACTACATTGCAAGAGTTAAATAATATAAATATAATCAAATAAAAGCCATAGATAGAGGATATAAGAGATAACTAAGTTACAGAAAAAATAATGAAACAAAACACCGCGAAATAAAAACAACTCTGGTTTCTCCAAGAAATATCTCTCGTTACACAATACTTTGTAAAGAATTTATCTAATCTCAACTCTCATAGAAAAATCGTATTACATTTCATTGTGACGTCACGTTATGCGACCTTCCCGTCCTTGCAGTGCTACGAGCGTAGCGGGCTACGAGATTCGTAGCTCCGTAGCAGTATCTACGCGCGGCTCGCGCAGGTCGAACGCTACGGGTTACGATATTGGCTACGAAGCGTGACGGTAAAAGTTAGCGGAATGTTCGAGCATGATTGTATGACGAAGATGTCCGAGTGATTATTTTGTATCTAATTAATGTGTAATAATTAAAATACGGTTCATTACTTCATTCTTTTAAACTGTTCACATTCGGAACTTGGTAATATTTTCAGTTCGAAAACATTAAAATACATGTAGTTACATGTCTAATAATGCCATTAAAATTATTAGAATTAGGTTTAATCAATAAAATAAAAATAACAGAAATCTGATAAATTAACAACATTAATATGAGATGAAGGATTAGAATTATCCATCACCATACATGCTTTTAGGGTACTTCATTGTACATAGTAGGTACTTTATTTTGTCTACACTAGAATGTAGTGTCGTATATTGAGTAATAGTATCAAAAACAGTAGCATTTCTTTGACACTTCACACGGCTTTGATACTGCATACTAATTGTGCAATAAAATGTGACTGTGCCTACAATGGGCGAGGGTCCCTCCCCTGGAGTGTTCTTCTCTGCCGGTGACAACGCCAACGGATACAGACTATCGGCGAGGGGCATTCGGACTTTGCAGGGTTTCCTCAGGGAACATGGCGCTGATTGCGTCAGGCAGTTCATGCAGGTGAGATGGAACGACGTCACACTTATACATTGGTTATTCAAGCTTCATATTATAACATACACTCAGCTTGGATATAGGCCTCTCCCGCGGTCCATAATCACACTCGGTCTTCGACTTTTATCATCCATCCACCGTTGACGACTTTTCTAATATAACATTTGAGATTTTCGCATTTTTCACACATAAACCAACTCCATCGAACCGCCGAGTAAAATAAATAAGGTAGACATTCGCGTTAAGACCCGTTTAAATAGATAAAGTTTTTTTTAAGTCATCGATTCATCTGGCGTTCATCTGGCCGAAGGGTTTCCCACACTACGTTTCTCTGTACGTGATATCTAAATGAGGACACATCATATAGACCTTAAAACCTTATTGGTTTTAGAGGAGGTCACAATACTTCATATGTTGTATATGAATGGACATCTATATGTTTAATTATTTACGCAGTCATATTCGACGATTAACTCAATGCTAACAACATGCCCGGCGCTCTTCCCCTCTCCCCGGTAGCTGTTTTGTGGGTCATCATGTGACGGTAAGTGGCTACCGTCGTCCATGCACAGCATTCTCTAGGATTCTCTGCATCGTGGGTTCAAAGACACATGCACTGTGTAAAGCCAACAAATGCTTAAACGAATATTAAAATCCGACCGGGAATGTATACGGGGAACCTTTTGTACAGAAGCCGCGGTCGCCACCAACTAATATGAACCTTTTTTTGTTGGTGCAAAAAATAAAAGGGTTCGTGACGTTCCCCGCGTACAATTTCCACGAGTTAGGTATATCAGGAATACCCTTGTAAAATTTGATGTTTACTTATGCGGACAGAAAGTTAAATTGTCATTCCGGACGTGACAAAAACATCCGTCCCATGCAATGTGCGGTTCATTTTTATGTACACGACAAAAAACAGAGCAATGATACTTGTTTACGTCTACCGACCCCCTCCATAGATCGACCACTGAATTTTTTTAAACTAATATTTGCTTAAATGGCTGCTTTTTCGAATTAAAATATGCCGCTTGATTTACTTAAAGCGTTGACCTGACCGGGAGTTCCCACGATTGCAAACTTTTTTAAATCGAATAATCATTTATTTATTATTTATTACAGTCATGTACTCGTATTACATTCGGACGAGATGTAAAGAATGAAACGGCCTCTGCTGTGGGCAGTCCGTGATCGCCGGCGCAGCTCCAACTGCACATACATCATCGTCACAGTTCAGGCTGCGTCATATTATGCTGACTGAGTGCCAATTGACACAACAATTGATATTGCTAATACAAAAAATGATCTTTTACTTGACTTTTTATATTACATTGCTGTATTTGTTATTAATAAAATAATATTTCTTCCTTTCTTTCAAATAACATCTTGGTGCTGCCTACGTTGGCGCAAAGTAAGAGACAAACGAAATAGTCCTTTATGTATTCAGACAACAAGATTGAATATGCAAATGAAAAGCTATTTGTGTTACGTAATCACGATGTAGCTTAATGTCATACAATCTTTCCAGGATCAACTTTTATATAAGCCTAGAAAGTTTTCCACTCAGTCATATTGACTTTGACGTATAACATAAGGTCACAGATTTTTTTTTATCAAATTGCGTGAAAATATAAAACTGACTGGATTTAATTATAATATTTTTTTCCTCGCACATAAGAAAAGAGGCTTTGAAGTTCAGGTCGCTTATAGGAGTGGTATTTCTATACATCATGCCATACCTTCAGCCTACGTGTTTTGACTGCTCGATATATGCTTCTTCCAAGGCCCAACCAGCAGGAATTCGACAAAGATTTAAAATAATCGAAATAGCTCACAGAATTAGCAACCAAATGTACAACAGGACCGACAAACGATGGAGTAGACAGATATTCGAATGTATCCACGTATCGGGAAGGGCTGTGTGTAACAGCTTGCGGTCAAATAGACCAAAAACGTTAAGAAGTTTTCAGGTGGAGAATGTAATTATATCATAACTAAATATAAACTAAAAATTCCTAAACGTCTCCGTTTGTATGATTGCAAAAACTTCGAAAACTATTCGATGGATTTTGATGTAACATGAATTAGGACATCTTTTTTTAAATTCTTCGGACTTAAATTTGTACAAAGAGATACTTATCAGTCGATCCAATTTTGTCTTCAGAATAGGTTGTACCAGGACCCTAAACGCGTCGTTATGTTGCATTTGTCTTGTTCAAAATAAATTACTGTATTGTATTGTTAAAGTACTATATATGACAATTAACACAATAGCTTACCACACTCATTCTTCATCCTGACGTAATGTACTCCGCTCCACACTCCACCCAACACTTATACACTAATGGGTTTATTTATCGTTCGGTTTTAGGTTCCATTTAGGCAAATGTGTTGACGGTGTGGTTACGGAGTCCGATTTATATAGTGCGGAGTAGGTAATTAGCGGTTAGCGGCAGCGAGGCAGTCTGTATCTGCTGGGCGCTATGATACAATTAAAAGGGAATTGTTAAATTGTAATTGCACCTTTGAAAATAATGCATAGAGATTACTATGAACTGCTTATTATTGAGTCTGTCGATAATTAACCGTTATGATGGAACAAGGAAGATAAAGCCTATGCTTAGCAGTGGGTAATGATGATATGATGTTGATAAGATCAAGATTAAAAATCATTATATATCTCTGTATATATATCTTGTGTACCGCGCTCACCGTGATTGTAGTTTAATTAAAGACTTTAACACATGAATGCGAAACAATACGAAACCGCACCGGTTTCGTATTGTTTGCGGCGCGGATTAAATGTTGGTCCGCATGTATTGCATTTTACCCGCAAATTGTATATGTTGAGGTAGTCAATTAAAAAAAATGTACACAATGCAGTGTATTTTATTTTAACCAATCAAGGAATGATCTTTGACCTTTTATTGTGTGTCTATTTTTTCGGGATGCAGGAATCCTAACGCCGCCGTATTCGTTAAACGTGTCTGTAACTTAAAAAAGAATCTTCGCGAGGTTTCCATTCAAATCCATATTGTTAGAAATGCATTTGCCGTAGCCGTGCCCGTAGGCCGAATATAAATAAATAAATAAAGAATATGGCAATACATGCTAGCTGATTTTGACAATGAACTGCATATCAAGCTGCAGGAAGAATATAAGTATAAATGACAATAAAATAAAACTTACTAAAAGTATTTTTAACAATAAGTGGCACAGAAACATATTAAGGAACTGCTTCGATATACCTGTAGATAAAAAATAAAATAACGCCTCATTCAATAGCCTACACTGGGATTCCCTGTGTCGTGGGTCCGCAGACACACAAATGGACAAAGATACATCTATACCTTAACAAACATTTGTCTTTAAAGAAATGAATCGAACTGGGAATCGAACCTGGGACCTTTTAAACTGCATGCCGGTAATATCAATCGAACTCCCTGGTAATAGCTGAATATACTTGTAAATAACATAGTTACAAAAATACAATTTTACAAAATCCCTGAAATATAATGAATTACACTGCGCCGATTAAACCATCGCGGTTAGGATTAGTAATTTGCACTTACTATCCTGTTGGCCACCCGTTCTGCTGCCGTCTCTTCGATATAAAAATAAGGTCTTGTATTTCGACCCGCGTCGAGTCCAATACGCAACCGCTTTCTAGTTTCGTGTGGCGATTTCTTAAGTTTCTCGAATGAACTATAACGAATGTGTCATTAAACCTTCCTTTCACTACACTTCCCTCTGTTTAGAGTGCAGATTGTACAGATTAATTCGTCGTCTTCTAGTGGCAACACTGTTCTGTTGTGCAACGTAAAGTTTGCTAAAAACGTAGCTTTATTAGCTACAAAATCATAACAATTCTTTACATAACGAAAATATTTTACGGTTTCCCTTAACTTTGTAGGTGATTGTGTCACCAGAGGATGTCATTTTATAAACCGAAAATAAATTTTGTATTTAATTTAATATCTTGAGTAAATCGTGTTCACGACATTATAGTAACAATATCAACAATAAACTAACAAAAACACACAAAAGGGTAAACAGATACATCTATTAATAACTAGTAACACCTTCACCCATCACCGCAGTCTCGCTAAGAGCGTCGCATTATTTATTTTTTATTGGTAATCCAACAGTCATACGGAGTATATATAAACATAAATTCTTAGCTGAATTGAAACATCGGCTGTATAAATAAAAATCATGAGAAACCACTTTTTTGGAGAATCCCATGTCACGGACTGTCTCAGTAATACCTTCTAAGGCGTTCCGAAACGCCTTATGGGCCGCACTGTATTGATACAATAATATCAAAAGCTCTGAGACGTGTAAGTGTAATAAACTACTCCTAATTACTTCTTAGCATTTTTTTTCATATACGATAATAGTGCCATTAGGCTAATGGCATTAGCACATTCTGCTAATGTCAAGTTTTCTTCATAATTAATAATTTCAAAGTCTAAAACGTATCCTTTCAACGTCCAGCCCCGTCGAAGTAAGTTAGGAGTCACTTAGTAAGGTGATAGTAGGTTTACTGAAGACAGAAGGTATACTCCTTGGAAGCACACGGAAAACGCAGTCCTATGCTTTAATTTCAAACAGTACGCACAAAAACACTTTGAAGAAACTATCACTATTAAATAACAAAACACATAGTGCGTTTTGTAGTTTTACACAGTTTTTATAATAATCAAACAAAATTTCACTCCTTAAGTTCCCGCTAAAAGTCTTCTACTGCTTAGTTACACTCTATAAATTGATCGTTACTTCCAATTTTATTACTAGTACTATCACAATACCCGCAGTAGTTAGTGCCAAACTTCCGACGTCTCGGTCATTAACAGCTGTGAATTGATCCTATGTAATGCTTCCGGAAAGGTCGTGCCTTGTTGGCCTAATTGACGGTGCCAATGTCTGACGAAATCATGAAAGATAGAACAAAGTAAGGAATCTTTCATTATTATCGCAATTTATCAGTACAATTTCAACGTCTGAATTAGAATATTATACAAATGTTATATTAAAATTTAAAAAATAAACTTTGAACTTTTAACAAGTCTGAAAAAACTTTAATCCGGAACTACACAATGGACGTATTGCTGCAATTAATAAACCATTCAACTATTCCAGTTATCTGAGCTCTCCTCCGAACGCCTACGGTTCAACTAAGAGTTGCCGGCATTACTGTTTTAGAGGAGATGAAATGTAGAGTCAATATCTACTGATATTTAGTAAATTAAGTATTGTTTAGTTAATTAAATGATAATAGTCCTATAAACATTATATTGGCGTGAGTTCGGTGACAGTGGACAATTTAGATTATCTAATTGCGTTGGAAACCTCTGACTGCACCGTCTAATTGTTTAAATTTATGTTTAAGCGTGTTATTTAAGTTTCATCCAGCCTAAAATGTTTATCTAGATGTTAATTGTGGAGATTTTATAACATAATATTTACATATTTTATATTAAAATTTATATAGTATAATTTATATTTGTCGTTATACCTAAATGCATTTTATTTATTTATGAGCGGTGATAGCCTAAGGGTATACATACTCGACTCACATTCGTGTGATCGTCAGTTCAAACCTTTAGTCCGTATTTAATATTTACTTGGAAAGTCCACCATTCTTAAGACACTGTACTCACAATCATAGTACAGGAGTGGGTATGAGTACAAACATCATAAACTTAGCAATATAGGCTTCTCAACAAAGACCGTGAAAGTGAGCGTAATACGAAACATAAATTTTCAGACTAATTTCATAGTACGGACACGTCTCGTATCTGTACTTACATACCTACCTATGTGAGTCTACCTCATGTCTCGTATGATCATATACGAGTAGCTAGGTATATATTGTACATATATTGTATATATGTGTGTATTTGATTGTATGTAATATTCGATATTGTATATATTGTATCATATTTGTACGTGATAATTTAAGAAAGAAAAAAATACGTAAGTCTTTATGTAATCGCACTCTAAGTAGAAATAATGGATCCAGTTTCAACAGCCATACCACACAATACGCGGGGTAGTGGAGAACCTGTATCTCTTCACGACTTCACATGAAGATCTATTCGATATCAACATCCCAGTACATGACACAAATCTCCCCTTTCAATCACGAGAGGGTTTCGGGTCATAATCCAGAACATGTGTAATGTTTAAATTGTTATTTATTGAGAGAGTGCTGAGTTAGGTGTTAAATTTAACATTCTTGTTGCAGGTAATTAAAAACATTAGCTCATCGACGACAGTGGAAAAAGGGTCACCATTTTATTACTCACTAGAGGGCGACACTGCAACATGAGGTGAGAGTTTTAACATTAGAATTTTATTTATTTATTTTTAAAGTTTATTCTTTAATTATGGTAAAATTTCACGAACAAATGTTAAAGTAATGTTTGTTCACTAAACAGAAAAATGTAAATTTATATTTTCTGTCTTAATTGTTATTAAACGGACGACTAAAGAACTGACAGCCATTCGATTATAATTGTGATTGGTTGATTTAACAGATTCGTACGTTAAGCCACACTAGCGCAACACCCAGCGGGTTGCTACCGTAGCTACCCCGAATGGCTGCTACAAAATGATTTTCTCACAGTTTACAAAAACAACGCTTCCGCAGCTTAAAACGTTTGCGTTAATCGTCTCGCAACAAAAATTACTCGATAAATTTTCAAAGATTGTTAAACAAAAAAGATATTAAATACCGAGTATAAATATATGCATTTTGAGTTATTATTATACCTCACGTTTCAATAACGCTCTTTGGTGCAATATAAATCTGGTAGCTCACGCAATTTCTTCTTTCCAGTCACGTAAGTAGCCAAAGAAAAGAAATATTTATATAAGCGACGTACATTATATCAAATTTGAATCTTATTAGCAAGTTAATATCTCAAGATTGGCGGGTTTTAATCTAGTCTTGGCGTACATTTTTACGCTCCATCGGAGGAAATGATCAAGCAAGATGAAATTCGCTTAACGTCGTTTAGTCTAACCTTGGTTGTTCTTGAATATTTTACTGTAAGTAAAATATGTGTGCAGTTGCTATATTTCAATTAAGTACTGGTAGTACAAATGACCGTCAAAATCAAATTCAGCGCGGCAAAATCTCTTAATTGAGATGAAATATAATATAAACCCATAAGCCACTTCACGTGTCTGACAGAACTCCTACCCTTCCCAACTAGTTGAAAACATTTGTCATTTGCATGTGTCTTTTTTGGATACAGAGCATCCAACATCCAGCATTTGGATGGAGATCAGACATATGTTAGTGAACTGTCTAGAAATTGTAGACAGATATGCGAAAATATTAAAGACACTCTCTGACAAATCTCAACAAAATCAACAATGATGAAGAGTGGAATTAGGCCGGCTAGTTCTGTCTCCAGCACATACATTTTTGGTTGCCATCGTTTTTTCCTAAAAGCTAACATAAATCCTATTTCGAGAACGCTTCCAAACAAGGGAAACGTTTAACGACGGCAGAACCTAGAGAGTTGTGTCAACAGCCGTCACCTCCAAGACACGACGTTAAGGGAAATAAAAAAATATCTTAAATTTTCATGGCGCCACTCATACCGACGTCGTCCTCTCACGTATTAATCTTGACATTTTTTCTGGGGAGCACGTTGATCCGCTAATCCCGAGTCTCCCAGATGTGACGACGCTCTAATAGCCCGTTCAGAAGAAAAATAAAGGAATAAAATAATGTTAGTCTCTGTCATGAAACACTTTATTGTTCAAAGAATCCACTTCCGAGCGTCAAAGATTTTGTTAGCCCTCAATTATGCAATGTACCTAATAATGAACGATGTAATCCACTGAGGAATGGTAATAACCTCGTTGTAACTATTTTCGACTGACATTCGCGAGGTCGTTAGTTGAAACCCCGACCCGTCCTAGATCAACGATGAAGAAAAATATCCCGAAAACGCCTGACTAACGCGCCAGTCGAAAAGAAAGATTTCGCTATATTCAATAGGTTTTAGAAAGAAAATAAGTTTTAAAACTTCACAAGCTCTATTTTATTTAAGATTTTTTTAAATAATTTTAATATTGAATATGCTAAATCGGCTCGAGCTGAACTGAATTTTGATAAAATTAGGACAGATTAAATTTTTCCGTACTTAGTACCTCAATGGCCGAGGGTTTGAATTCACCGATGTTTTGAATATGAATTCAGAATAAATACTTCACTATTACGATTAATATAATTTATATATACTGTACACCGCATACTTGTAATTAAAATATTTATTTCCTCTCTACCCAAAGGTTGTCTGGCAGACTGCCTTCTGTGCTTTTCATGTGTTACAATGTCTTGTTTTGGTGTGCATTAAAAAGCTATATTGCGATCAGACACGTACACGAGTATTAAAAACACTTAATTTACGCCAGTCCTTAGTGACCGCGAGACATAACGGGGACAGGTCTCGGAACATAAACACTTCGGTCCGCAGCGGATTGGTGGATTTAGAATATAGGCAAAAAATAATATTATTATTTTAATATAGACAAAATGTGGGGCACACCGAGTTTTACCTATATCAAAACTTTCATTATAATACAAAAGCGACAAACCGTACAGTAAATTGAGAGCAGAAATGTTGTTAAAAGTTAGGAATGAAATGACATTTAGGAATTCTCTCCGCTTAGGGTTTCCTGGCAAAAATAAGATTTCGATTGCCGCCAAACTCCGCCAGATGGCGCTGACATCTTTCCGGAGTCGTGTATGTAAATCGACGTGTCGTTGCGTTACACAATATATGCTAGCAATTGATTTTGTACATACGAGTTTTGTGTGGGATAAAACCGATAAATAGGCCTCTCCCAAGGCCCGCCAGTACACACGATCATTCGCTCATCTCATTCTACCGCTACCAGCGACTTTCCACAAGTCGTCAGTCTACTTGACCAGAGGGCGTTTCCCCGTACGCGATTTGTACAAATTAATTAATATTTTCATCGTCATTGTATGCGTCGTCATCGTCATCGTGTCATATCATAGTGTTTTGTGTAAACTAGTATACTGTACTATGCCCGAAAAGATTTAAATCATATAACCGGAAGAAAACTCATACTCATACTATTATAGTATTATAAAAAAGCATACGAATTGTAGAAAACTTTTACATTCTGTTTTTTTTTTTGTTTTTTATAGCAAAGGGTTTGTCTTTACACATGACAATCGAATCACTATCTTACTTTTACGCGTCCCCGACGAGACCTTGCGCCTCAACAAACAAGAAAGGGTATAGATATTTCAGTATAACACTAAGCCATCAAATCAGTCAGTCTCCTTTATTTGATACATACTTTCACTGTTCCACACCTCAACGACACCTTTCGCCTTATCAATACATTTTACACCTTACCAAGCAGTTCACCGCCCTTGCATCTGTACGAAGTAAAAATATAACGGTAGGTTATCTTCATACATCTTCACGACATATAATAGTTTTTGTATGTATGCGCGCTGTGTACGCACAAGTATACCTCGTTCCAATCGAATCCGTCCAAAATGTAAACAAACATGGCGGCCTGAGGTAACTGACATAGCCTTAAATTAAATAGTGAGGTGATAATTTAATTGTTTATATGTATACCCCCAATTTAATTCATCGAAATGCAAATTTACCCTATCATCATCATCATCTCAGCCCTTGGACGTCCACTGCTGGACATAGGCCTCCCCCATTGTCCGCCATTTAGACCTATCGGCAGCGACCTGCATCCAGCGGGTGCCCGCAACCTTTATGAGGTCGTCTGTCCATCTAGCAGATGGACGTCCTCGGCTTCGTCCGCCGGTACGTGGTCTCCATTCGAGAACCCTTCTGCCCCATCGGCCATCGGTTCTTCGAGCTATATGCCCTGCCCACTGCCACTTCAGCTTACCCTATATTTAAAGCTAAATGTTGAGATATTTCAGTGATTTAGTTTTGTTTTCGGCAAATCGGACTGGAACAAACTATACATACAATTTTACCGAACAGTTTCGACACGCTCCAAACACAACAGTCGATGTAGCACTAACCTTAACTGTGAATTTAGAGTATCTCGATAAATGCCGCCGGAGTTAACAGCTACTGTTATGTTTTCACTATTCCTAAAGTGTTCCCGTGCGTTCAAGTGGAATCCAGTCGGACGGGCGTTTTCCAGCTTAATGGACCAAGTCATTGCAGCTTTATCACTTATTACGTGACATATTAGAAAGTTCAATGCTGGCATGTTATTTCGATTTGCAAATATTGCAAAATCAAACTAAAAGTTGTGGAAGATAGAACGTTTATTACTATCGATTTCACGTTTTATAGCTTAATCGTCATTACTTAAATCAGAACTGGTTGATTGACAGTACAAAAAGCCTGTTAATATTTCGATAGTTGCCCCGATAGTTGTGGCCCTAATGACCTTTCAAGAGTAACCGTACATGTATGGTTTAGGGCGAGCGCAAATGGCGCTCAGCCAGGAGCAAAACGTGTGCAGCAACGAGTGTAAGGGCTCCCCCGCCGGTAGACCGGCGCGCGGCGGCTAGAACGGACCTCGGCCTTAAGGCGTTGCTTTGGGAGGGTACTGCGGGATCGCGAGTCGGTGAAAACGGCCGTATGATGTTGCCGGCTTTAGAGTAACATCAATCTCTTTCTGTGGGTGTGGTAAATGGCGACCGAGAGATAACAAAGCCCCTAACGATCAAATCATTGTACACCTATACTTTTATCTCTTTAGGCAGTATACAATGAGTTAAATTAAAGTATAAATGGAGGTATAAATTTGTTCATATTTTGCATTTTCGAAAAGGAGCTTTTTCAATCTTGTTTCATGCTTTAATCGAAGCAGTTTTTAACTTTACGGTTTGTTTCTCTATTCGGATTATTAGAAACTTTTGCCCATCTTACTCCTTTTCCTCAAACGTCCCCGTTGACTTTCAAATTACTTATATAATAATTATAACTTTATATTCTGACAAATAACAAGTGACTTAGCATCTGTATCGTGTTTTCGCGTTATAAATCATTCATCCGTTAAAAATGTCAGCTCATTTTGTCGGGGATCGCGTGCTATACATTATAATTTAGTCTGCAGACTGTACTGTCGACCAAGGAAATGTTTCGTGATCATTTCATAAATAACTAACCTCTCCTGTTATTTTCCTCAACTAAACATTGAGTAACTTTAAACCATATTCAATTTACAATAGACAATTGAATACACAAACGCACTCAATATATATATATATATATATTAGGGGTTAAAGTATGAAATTGCCGATTTGTACCGAATAATTGAAACTCGTTTTTTTCTAAAATGTAACATATTTATTTAATCAAAATATTTACCCTCATTATCTATACATTGTTGCCATCAAATCGGAAGTTCATTTATGCCTTTGCGATAGAACTCTGGGGATGTAGATTCGACAAATTGTGTGAAAGCATTTTGTACTGACTCTTGGGAAGAAAATTTTTTACCACGTAGAAAATTGACCAAATCACGAAAAAAAAGGTAGTCCGTTGGAGCAAGGTCTGGCGAGTACGGAGGATGACGTATGGTTTCTAACTGCAGCTCCTGTAGAGTTACAACGGTTTCTCGTGCAGTGTGAGGTCTTGCGTTATCATGGAGCAATAATGGTGAAGATCGATTCACGACTCGGGGCTGTTTCACTGCTACTTTCGCCATCATTCGCCATCATCCTGGGTAGATTGACTCGGATCGGCTTCCACCATTCAGCATTCCCTCAATTCAGCGTTATTCACCTGTGTGGGCGGTCTTCCACGTGGTTCGTTCTTCAAGTCGAAGTTTCCATTACGAAAGCGTTTAAACCAAAAACGCACGGTTCGTTCATTAGCAGTCTCCTCTCCAAACGCAGCATTGATATTGCGAGCCGTTTCTGCCGCGTTAGTTCCGCGTCGGAACTCGTATTCAAAGATTACTCGGATTTTCGAAGTATCCATCTTTCCCGTCTAAGCTGAATAAAAAAAACAATTGAAAGTCGAAAATCGAATGTTGCACATTTTTTAAAAGAAGAACCTCATAGGTATCATGTGAAAAAAGTTTCACTCGAAAATCTCACACCATGAAGGTTTTATGTCAATTCAAAGTATCTATTACTATAAAACGGCAATTTCATACTTTAACCCCTAATATATATATTTTTTTTTCATAATATATATATATAATATAAAACAGGATATGCTGAGCATATGCTGTGACCGTATATCAGTCGCAGCGCTGATTTTCAGTCGAGCCAATTGAGACACACGGACAAAAGATTTTTTTTAGAGAAAAAATCGACAGACGAACATACAGTCCATCTGATGGTAAGTGGATACTATCGTCAATAGACATCCGCGATACATGCCAACATCAGTCCAGAATCACAAACGTTGGCTTTTAAACGCTACAAGCTACAAAACTTGTAGCTTTTAAAAGCCTAAGACATCAGCTTTAACATGGTACCATTACCATGAAAATTACCACAGCTTTCAAAGTTGATACCTCGTTAAATTAAATTTATTTGCTGATCATAAGTGCAATAAGTAAAGATCTCCAGCAATAAAACTGATATTTGAGATCGATGTGCAATTGAAATATTTTACAAAATAATTATATTTACATTATAAGTCAATAATTTTATTCAATAAATTGCTTCCCAAAGTCAAATTACAATAATTTTATAAACATTTCTGTAGCGGACTGACTGTACCAAATAATAAGCAGATGCAAATGTCAGCTTCGACTTAATTTATTACCCTTGTTTGCTTATTAATTGTCGAATATAATTAATATCTCTTAGAAAGTTACTTGTAGTTCCGGAAACAGTTGGCATTTTTGAAACTATTGTATGCACCGAGCACTCTACTATGCAGTATACAATCAAATGTTTCCATAACCAGCACTTTTGTCGTCCACAGCACGTCACGGGCCTCCTCATGCACATCGTCTTGTGTATGAGAACGACACGCTGGCCGAGCGGGTTGGTGAGTTCCCTCTTTTAGAGGTGGTGTCGTGTAGTTCCTCAGGTCTTGTGGTAGTGGCTTTTTTTAAATAGAATTAAGGCGACTGACAGGCATACAGTCCACCTGATGATAAGTGGATACTGTCGCCCATACACATCCTCGATACATGCCAACATCGGTCGATAATGACAAACGTTAGCACGCTCCCGGATTCGCTGCCCACCACAAATAGGTACCACAAGTCCTGATCAAATGTTTACTCTAACATATTTCAGTGTTTAAATTGATAAGTTTTGACTCACACCTGCGTATTAGCTTCTTTTCCTTTGTACTAACCTCCTCGGTCTTGTTCTATTCTTAACCATATTTCTCCCGTGATATTGTTAATATTATCGACTTCGTTTGTTAATATCAGCGGTTCGCTTACCTACCCTCGGCCACCACTCTATCAAGATCTTAACCCATTTACCATTTGACTAATTCAACATACACTATCTAAATAAGGTCTACACCTAATTAGGCAAAGTAGATAACTGCTTACATTTTGTGTTACTTATTTTTTAGCAATACCGACAAATTAATTGTTTTTAAATTTATTAGTAATTTCAATTTTAAATATTGTACGGAAATTGACTGAACCATAATAAATTATCCTCAACTTGCTCTCTTTAGTTCGTCAACATTCGTCGCGCATTCATCTAAAAAACCACGAAACTGGAAATTTTTAAAGAGAATTTCATTTCTTTGAATTCTCTAAACAAGCAACGAAAGGAAAATATACATTTTTGTTACAATTGTCAAGGGAGATAAATAGAACGTTCCAGGATTTCGCTTCTAGGCATGGCTAGCCCAGTTTAACTGTATTGTTTTGCTCGAAAAATGCAGTGCTTCGTTCATACAAAGAGAATACATTTGGTCGAAATATAATAACAAAGAAGGATGCAGATGTAAACAGCATTCTCATCTATCAAAAAATTTTGTTAAGCAGTGTTAACGCAAACTATACTCTGTGTATCGATGTACGTACTCGTATATACCCTATTTATCCGTTTAACCAACCTTCTTTACGGATGTGAGTCTTGGGATATCAATCACCTACGCCGGAATTTTAAAACCGGCCGACGCCACACTTATGTTGTAATTGACTGATATTGGCATGTGTCGCGGATGTCCATAAGTGACAGTATCCACTTAGTATTGGGTGAACGGTCTGCTCATCTGCCACTTTTTTTATAAAAAAAAACAGAAAAAATCTCACCATAATGGCAAAACCATCGATCGACAACGCATTGTCAGTGCAATGAAATGCGTTTGTGGTGCAGGCTCGTGTGTTTCATGCGATCAACGCCGGTCAGAAATAATTATATTAACTCATCGGATAAATTTAATTCAAGCAGCAGACACACCTCACACCGCCACATGGGACCGTGTTCCCCTGATTGATACAAGGGCACTTTCATTAACTGATGCGGCTCTTTGATGTTATGTACACACTCCGCTGTGTCGGCTCTTTGACGTGGTATTGTATCTTTTCTGCAAGGCTATCAGTCATCTTAGCGAGCTTTCTCGGAAAGAATAAGAAAAGGGTAGGAATTGATAGATATACATTGTTTATTGTATAAATGTTACATTAAGACATAAAATTAAAGAAGAAGAGTCTCATCTACTACTTTGTATCCGCGTGAACGATGGCATCTGTCCGTATTGTGGACCATTTCCAACATTTCCATGTCCTCTGGGTATACTTATCATTTGGTAGTCGGTTCAGGTGTCCATCCAATTGTAGAGTGTTGTCTTCACTAGATTGGTAATTAGTTTTTCCAATATATAAAACGTGGTTATCCTTTCGAATAGTAACATTGGGGATTCTACTTCTGAGGGTGACAGTAAGCAAACAACACATAGTTAAAACATAGCAGTAATTTAACTCCGGCCTCGTCGTTGAGATTATTTATTACCTACTCTAGATTCTCGGGAAAGCCCGGTGCGACGTTTGATGCGATCTATGGTTTGCGTCGCCAATGTTCAGTGTCATTTTATATAGTTGTATGTACACAAAGTAATAAACCGTGGCTCGTTCGTTTGCATATTAGATAATCTACAGAAGAACACAGTAGACTACCTTGAAATGTACTGCATTTCCCACTTTATCTTATTTCCCCAAATGTACGTACGTGTTTCGGTAGTGAGTGAAAGGTGCTAGAGCTCATTCCCATCCTATCCCTCCCCATTCTCCCAACACTTTTTCCAAATCCATTCCCATATCTCCTAAGGTAGGCAGCGCATCCGGGGGCGTGCCAAAGTTTGTCATTTTGGACTAATGTTGGCATGTATCGCGGATGTCTATGGGCGACAGTATCCACTTACCATCAGATGGACTGTAAGCTCGTCTGCCGCCTTCGTCCATAAAATATAAAAAAATATAATGTAACTTTAGTATCATTATAAAACCACGTGGACTCATATTGCTTTATAGCAATTTCTTCAACAAATCCATTTCTTCACTTTTTAAAATCATCATCACGTCGCTCAATTAATTGTATTTCTAAACGTATACGTGGAACAAACTTATTTATTAAAACATAACAGAAGGTACATTACAGTTTATAAAAACCAATGCGTACATTCTTTACGCCGATTTCTCTGAGAGTTCCACATCAAACCTCCTCAGGATCAGTTCATCTGAGAAGAAAACGTCTATGTTACTACACATCGCTAACATTTTATTAATATAACCGTATAAGCATGTATGGTCCACCGACAGATGTATAGACTCTATGGATCCACCTGCTGATGCGCTGAACAGTTGAAAAAGCTGGTATTACTATCCTGGAAAAAGGTGCCATGAGAGCAAGGCCTTATTCAAACTTCAAAATTTATTTTTCATACCGACAAGAACTATTTCATATGGCGTTGATTCTAATCATTTTCGGCTTTATGCTTTTCATAAAGGCTGCCGCTGGCCACGTTATTCCCTTTACAATTGAGTGCGTTTCCAGGTCAAGCTGAAACTCGATGGTTATTGGAATGCTACAAACTGTTCAATCCTATTCAAATCTGATCTTTGTAAGGGACGTCACTGGTTTCTAATCAAACGTCCGTGGAGGCAGTGCGAAGCCTTATGGCGTGTTGGAATCCGTATACGTGTTGCTATAAAGTGACTAATAATTACTGACCAAAATATTCTCCCCGACGTAGTAATGGGAACACAATATTAAAATACTCTTACTCAGTAATTCACCACCACACACAGTCTTCCGCTTTCCTCATCCACCCACTGTCGGCAAACTACTTCAAATCCTCAGTCCACGTGGCTGGAGAGCATGCCACGTTGCGCTGCGCTGCGCTGTACGGGGTCTTCATTCAAAGACTCGTCTACCGCATCGGTTGTCGGTCCTACGGCAGATATGGCCTGTCCACTGCCACTTCAGCATGCTGATTCTTATGAGCTATGTCGGTGACTTCGCGCATAGAGTTCTTCACAACTTGCCAATCGACTTTAAATTTATGGACGAGGCCAAGCTAGCTTGGCCTGTCCATAAGCTAACGTGGTGTCTAAACACCACGCCAATAAAACATAATGACGTTTTATTTAACTATAATTTCATAGTGTCTTTATTCGTGTTTAACCACAATTAATATCGATTAAAACGTTATCAATATGCCATGAGCGCGGCTTTTACATCAAACTGGTTTACCATGTACCTTTCGTGCAGATAAACAGATAAAGCGACCTTATTATTTAATACTCAATTAATGTGCATACTAGTGCGTCCACGCTGTCATGTCTGGAAACATTTTCTAGGCTTTCCATCACACCATTTGACTATCTTCACTTCTGGGCATAGACTTCTCCCACACACGATCTTCTTCGCATCCATTCATTACCGACGATATTGAGTCGTCGGTTTACCGACACAACAAACTTGTATTCTTTTATTTTTAATTAAAACTAAAATCACACGCAGGGGACACGTGGATCCCTTCAAGTACATTATCATTAAATATTGACTAACCAGATCTTCAAAATTATTACCTCGACTGCCCCATATCAAAAAACCCAGTAAAGAACAAATATAGAAAAAACCTTGTTTTTCGCAAAATTCGATTTACAAAACCAATAACCTCCAAACTATGCAACGACACCCATATTAAAATCATTCTTATTTATGAAGATATGAACACCTCGATATTTAGTAAGTAGTAATTAGTATACTAAATTTAGTATTAGTAAAGTGCATCATTTGATGCTTATAAATCGTTACAAAATCTATGAAACGTGTAATTAATATGTATATGAGCTAAGTATAATATGTTAGTCGCAATATAATATAAGAGCTAGCGTAATATATCTAATATTTTTTATTGTGTGTTATAATAACGATAAAATTTTTATGTTAACTTCCTACATTTTAACTCGGACTTGGCCGTTTGAATGTTTTTGGGCTCTCCTGTAGAATTTATTGTGAAAATACTTACTAGGTTTTTATATGGGACAGCCGACCATTTATCAATGTATTTAATAGGCGACTATGTGTCGCCAACCCTAAAAACAATTTGTATTACAATTTATTTTTTTAGTTGAATGCACCGAATATTAGTGTTATTCAGGTATTGCAAAAAACGTTGTAATTGTTCAAACGCTTAGTTAGCGCGGTGTGTAAAATACATTTTTCCTTTCTATATATTTTGAAATATCTTCTTGTATTCATTGATAGATAAAATATTATTTACTAGCGACTCCCCCTCGCTTCGCTTCGGTTTATAAGATTTTTTTTTTTTCAATTTATTTTTTCAAAATAAAATATAGCCTATATTAGAAATGGATAATGTAGCTTCCTACTTGTGAAAGAATTTTTTAAAATCGGTTCAGTAGTTCCAGAGATTACCCCCAACATTACCTACAAACACACAATTTTTACAATAGTAATTACACAATTATACACAATTAAATTACAATAGTATAGATTCGCCGAAGTCCGTCCGCGGCTTGACGTGCAATTATTTAAAAATAATCATGTGTATATTCGACTCAAATACTACACGTATGGCCAGGCAGTGACTCGTTGGTTACGTGTTATTAGGTGACAAACAAATCAACAATGGAACCAAATTTCGCATTTATAATATCAGTAAGTTTTTTTCTTTTATTTTTGTATCCGCGGCAATTGCTCAAAACATCCTCAGGCGTGGTACGAAACATATTGTCATTGGGATATAAATAATTTATGAGGCCGGTAGATGGGCAACACTGAACAAAGTTGTCGCTCGCGTATTATTTTATCTTGCGTCCTATCATCGACCCTTTTCCCTTACATATCGCCATATTATATGTGTACGTTGCAAGGGCGAAATAGGATATTATTTACGACGAACCTATGTCTTACTTACATCTTATTTACATAGAAAACTTATGATCTAAACAGTATTGATATTTCAAGTTATTACTTGTAAGTTATTACTTACAAGTTTTCGCCTATAATTAGGTAATGACAATTATTTAATATTATAGCCAAGAATAGAATGATAATAGTTATATTGGTGAAAATGAAAATATCGTAAGTTTCCTTAAAATCATTGTATCTTTGGAGGTTATAGATTTTAGGTGTAAAATGCAGCTTCAGAAGGTGGAATGAATAACTCCTATTGTCTTCTATTATATTAAATGATCGCAAGAATTAAATAAAAGTACAGATATCGTTGGGTGTGCGGTGTGCGGTGTGCGGTGTGCGGTGTGGGGGGGGGGGGGGGGGGGGGGTTGGGGTCACTGGCGTGACAGTGTGGACAGTGACGCTGTACATGTACAAACCATTATGTATTGATGTTGAACGGTCATAGAAGGCTCGCCATGTCCACGTATAATGATTAACAATTCAATATGTAAAATTAATTTACCTATTCTAAACTAGATGTCGCTCCTCACTTATATGTAAAATCCTGTAACACGCTATTGAGATTTTTCTTTCTTTACTTAGACCATGCCAATGTAAAAATTTTAGTGAACAATAAACGACAAGGGAAAATGTATTGTTTCAATTCGTACAGACGCTATATCGCAAATTGCTGATAACATAAGACGCCGTGCGCGTTTTGCGTGCACTGTGTCTCTAGTCTCTAGATATTGTCGCGTTACCCTAAGAGATAGCTAAAAAGGAGATAAACAACTTCTATTAGAAAGGAAAGAGGTAAGATTTCCTAACTTCCAATTTACATAATTTATCTTAGATATTAAATACAATGGCGATATCGATCTTCAAACATCGATGGATCTAAGAAGTTGGGATACATAGGGGAAACTACTTTGTTAATTTTCATACTGTAGCTGTTTCTTTGGCCGTGAGTTGTAGGCGGGCTTTAGAATGACGCCACCCCGTCTCTTCCCATGGATATCGTGTCGTGAGGACTAAGAGATTAAAAAGCCGCTACCACAAGCCCTGAGATCACATCACTACATCACCTGTAAAAGAGTGGGCTCGCCAACCCGCTTGGCCAGCATGGAGTTTTAAGGCTATATATTCCTCATGCATAAGACCATGTGCTCATGTCCAGCAGCGGAGGATAAAAGGGTTGGTCACTGTGATTTTATTTATTACCTTGAAACGTGTGCCGCCTGTTTGGACCGCCCTGCTGTGCATTGTCCTGCTGAGCATTATTCGGCTCAGCATTTCTTTGTTGGGTATTGCTCTGTAGCGATTGTGGGGCCCGCTGATTGGTCGATTGGTTCACAAGTCCGCTAAGCAAGGCAATCTGGTTTCGATCTCCACTTGATAAGTGACTGGATCAGGCTGGATGTTTATATTGACGATTGGCTGGGTTGTATTCCTGCCTAACGCATAAGTGCGACGGATCTCGCTGGTTAGATTTGTGTCCCGATTGGCGGTTTGAGATTCCCCGCCGTTGTTATCGTTACGAGGTTCATTATCACTATCTGAGCTGCCACACTCATTGGGCTCGTTCGCGTTCTGAGCCGCTGGGGTTGAACTTCCAGAACTAACGGAGCTTATGTTTTCTTCGGTAGAGTTCCTAGGTGGTGTAATGTTTCTGTTATGTATGTTTATAGTCGCATTAGTACCGATCGTCGCGCCGTCGTCGGTATGGCCACTCGGAGACGATGTGTTAATTTCCGATGTGCTGCTATGCTGCTCTGTGTTATTAGCAGTGATTGGAGTTGATGTTGATACTGGATTTGGCCTTTGGCGCCGAGCGTGTATCACATTAATATGAGCCTAGCAACAGAATAATGTTTTAGAGTTAGATCACAATTAATATTCTTATAACAAATTCAAGATGTAAAATGATCAAACCCGAAGTCTAAAAAATTCATTAAACTTTTTATAACTGCGGTCGCAATAAAGCTCATAAAAGCAAATAGGAGGAGCACGTATCTAAAGAAAAAATGTCATATTACAAAACGTCATAGAGTAGTGTTATCGACATATTTGGAGATAAAGAACACGTCTTAATATCTACTACTCATCTGACATGTTAATAATCAAATTATGGTCTTATCGGTGGCCGTAATTTTCAAAATTGGCGATATGTGATTGTGCCAAAGACTTCGTTCAAATACCCTTAAACATCTTTCAACTTTGTAAGGACCATGTACTCCAAGATAGCTTATTATATTTTACGAAAAACCTAATATAAAAATTTGAGATCAATTTAGAAAATTAGTACTTAACATAAAGAGTCCGTAAAAGTGTCTGTTTCCTAGTTTTCGAAGCACCATAAACTCACGGTTCGTTGGCGGGAGAAGCGGCGCCTAGTAAGGCGCACGTCCAGATTGATGTAGAGCGGGCACTACCGCTAGCTGGTAACAGCGGTCGATGGAGGCCAGGCGTAACAGACGGCGCGGGCGCCCAGCAAGAGCACCAGCGCCCAAAGAGCGACGGACCAGAGCTGCGGTAGCCGGCGAGAGTAGTGGCCCAGATGTTGTGTCCAGGACATCTAAGTCCCGGGACAGGCGTGTGATTTCTTACAAACGTCCTCCCTTGATCGTTCCCAAAACAAAAACTGTCCGTGCGGCCCCTTAGATTTTCCTCTTTCTCCATTGTCAGAATTTGGTCAGATTTACAAATTTTGGGACTTTCTTTTTCATCGAACAGTTTCCAGTCAGTGCTATTTATTTCGGCCCATGTGTTTATTCATGAAGATGGGTAATGTGTTTCAGTGGTTAATACATAGCTAATATAAAAACATTAAATATTGAAATAGAGAATACAGATATAAAAAAAATACAGAGTTTAAAAAAGTGGGCTATTGCAACAAATATTACAATATCAATAAACTAAGTATTTATTATTAAATGTAATAAGGTAAATAAAAATAAATAAATATGACTGTGTGCCGTTTTTATGGTATACAGCTTGTGCTGAGACAGATACCCTTTGGACACACATGCGCCTGCTCAGTTTTATCGCCTTGTTTAATTTTATTTTTTGTTTGCTGTCCCTTATCTATGTTTAATGACATTTTAGAATAAGAATTTATCATGTTATGCGATCACTTGTGTGTATAAAAAAAATTTATTTATCTATCTATTCCTATTAACATATATACATAATATGTTACTGATTTGATTCTCGAGGATTTAAAAAAAATCTGTTTTTTTCACTTGACCTTTCATTCACCTTCAGGACTTAAGGCTATCATAGAATATATCAAATTCTTTAGTTTTTATAGTGTTTTTGTACACAGCTGTACAGTGAAATCTCTGGTATTTATTATAAATTAATTATATTTTCCATAACACTTTATAGATTATAACAAAAAAATTAAAGAGATTGACTGCAGTATTGTCAACTTAATAATGGACTAAATGTTAGTACCAACAGTCTGATTAGCCCAGTTGGACCTTGCCCGCGGGATTTGTGTATGGTTCTCATTTGACAAACATTTAAAGTCAAAATTAAATGGATTGTTTGTTCGGACCTGGGTAGTTTTTATACGTATTTATGGTTATATACACAATTGCAATTGTTTTGTTTTGCATAACTGTACTGTAATATAATGTGGGATTACTTATTATTATTTTAACAATAATAAGTTAAGAAATTATGAGCCATTTGCATGTTTTCACCGATGGAATAAACAACAAAAATTTAGAAATTCTAACTGCCGAAGGACAAAGTGAACAGACAAATACGAGTGTATAGGCAGATTGTGTGAAATAAAAAAAATGCATATAAACAAATAACAACAAACAATCACTTTAAAGTGGATGTTTGAGGACCAAGAAAACATACAATAACACTCCACTAGACGGAAGCATATTATCAAACTACCTTATTATTACGAAAACTATCATAAAATATGTTTATGTCAGTGGTTTTTATGAATTAATTTAGATACCTACTTAGATTTGTGACACAAATGAGTTACGTTCATAATTATACGAGTACATTAGGGTTAATCACGTGTGGGACGCAGCGGGTGGATGATAGGAATGCGGAGCAGAGAACAGAGGTTCGATCCGACCCTGACACCGACCACCGAGTTATTGGCACAGGGTCGCCAGGACTTTAGTGATATTATATAAAGTACAATAGATCACGGATATAGAGCAAGTTATAACGCAATATACAGTCAGCAGCCACTATTGCATCCGAAACCATTAGATTCAACCCTTATTAGTACCCGCGTTGAGGCGTCCATATGTATGACCTGTTGATAGTGTTGTAAAAATGTACGCTTGAGCGCTAATGAAACTTATAAATCTTTTTAGACTCGAGCATTTAACCTCAAATGTTTATGACTTTCAAATTTAATAAATTTAGACTAATATGAGCTTTAATGCTCATATACGAGTGTTTAATGCTCTAGTCTTAAAAGTCCATTAGAGTCCACTCAGCGCTCGAATGTCCAGCGCTTAGAACTCATTTTTACAACACTACCTGTCAACTTGTAGCCTATTGAATATTACATAAATATATTATTACATGTGTGTGGGCTACAGCGTATGGCGGTAGGAATGCGGAACGATGAATGCCGGTGCGATCCGACCCGACCGACCGAGTTATTTGCACGGATTCACCACAGTAATTATGTAAAAAATCTATAGATAATAAATATTTAGCAAGCCTTGATACAGAACCTCAATTGTTAGATATTAAGGTAATCTCGCATAACAATATGCAGGGAAAGCGTTAGAAAACAACTGACACACTATTATCAAGAACGAAGAGTTTTTCTCATCCCATTACATATCCCAATCCTTCGTGGGGAGGATGAATATGCAATATTAGTACTTTACTATGTACAAACAATAATCGACAATTTATTGTATCTCCAAAAAAAAAAAACACGCCGATACTATATAGTTAATTATCTATTGCAATCAAGTAGAAATGTTGCTATTGCACAGAAATTTGTACACTAGTCTGTACAAACAATATTTCTACACACTAGGTTGTACAGTAGTGTGTATAAACAATATTTCTAACTACTTTTTTATTTAACCTGGATTTTTGTCCCAAATCCTTCATGCAGACCGTCCGTCCTGTTCGATACTATGCTCCGCCAACTTGTCTGATATGCAACTAACTCGTCCCGCCATCGCCTTCTCGGTCTGCCTCTACGTCGGTGTCCATTCTGTGACATCCACAATCCATTACCACTGGAAAATTAAGAAACAAATTCTGACATGTGTAAAAAAGATATAAAAGAAAAGAATCGAAGACTAATGGTTCTTCACGGACATGTAGAGAGCTGACGGCTACACTGACAGTTGTCTTGAGGTTTTCTCTCCGGCGTAAACGTTTACGTAGCCTTCAAAAATGAACCGCCTAGATTAATAGACTAAACAGTCAATTTAATATTCAAATGTCCTCTGTGTACACCACCGACGTTTGTCTCCGTAACGTCTGTCGCTTGTCTAGTTAGAGTTCTCCTGACACGTTCAGCTCCGACCTTCGGCTAATGCGGAGCTTGTCACGTCAACTGATGTATTGGTTAGAACTACACCATGATTGTTGCCAACATAAACATTGGATATCGCTATTTTCAAATTCAAATTCAACGCGACACAAAAATCGTAGTCGTCCTTAAATTTACTGAACCTCATTCAATAGTCGCCATTCAGACGGCGGCGCAAAATAAACTTTATTGCAAAAAGGGACTAATGACAAAAAAAATACAAAATTTAATGCTTGAAGTGAAGCATTATCACCCTTTGGGAGACCCTTTGGTCTATGCAGAGAGGGCGCAGTAGTTGTTATTGAATGTTATTATGAATAGTGACGTATATTTTACCAAAGACCATAATGTAAATAAACAGTTTCATACATACACTCTTTTTCGCTTATGGTACATATGCTTGAATTTCACTCACATCATTGTTGATCTTTGCAGTTAGCAAACAATGTAAATCTACGGATGTTTCAATACATTGAAAATAATTATGTTGTCCAGTATTGCTGTTACAGCATATCACATACACTCATACCCATGTCATGGGCCAAAAGACACACAGATGTACACAACCTCCCCAGACCCCGAATAAACCTGTCTTTAAACAGATGTCACAGAAACTTTATCTCTAAATACTTAAAAAAATATTTAAAAGATGTTGCTGATAAAGAAAAACAGTATCCGATACAGCTCATGATATAAGCTTTTTTTTTATAACCAATAACAAACGAAACACAAAGAAAACCTTATGAAGCACAGGGAAAACGTGTACCATGTACCATAGGTGTTTTTTTTAAATTTACTCGCAATCAGTTTTTAAGTTAGTCATTTAAAGCCTAAGTGAACGCAGACTTAATTTAAACGTTGACCATTCACTTACGCAAACTTTTTCATTCGTGAATTTCACGAATTAAAGCGTTCATAAAATGTTGGTATAGAATTAATTTTAATTTTATGTTTGTTTGTAAATGAAGTTTTTTTTTTTTTAATTTATTAGATTATTTATAGCATCGCTTCTAAAAAAAACATATATATCTGTACTAATATTATTCGTGTGGTGTCGGCCGGCTTGAGAATAGTACAGCCCCCCCCCCCCCCCCAAACCCCAAACCATCTCTTCCTATGGGTGTCGTAAAAGACGGCTAAAGAATAACAAAGCCGCTATCGCAAGCCCCGAAGAACTACACCACCTCTGAAAGAGTGGACTCGCCAACACCTAAGGGGTCAGGAGCCCCCTCCTCGTGCATGTGAGACAGTGTGCGTGATGAGGCCCGTTTCCGTTCGTAGTGGCGTATAGTGAGAGGTACAGCTATCAAAGTCAGACTTAATTTAAATAATATATTTTTATTTAATGAAATATCGAGTTTGGAATAGTCGTGGAACAAAAGTTGTTAGTTTTAATCATAAAAAATCAGTATTAAGAGGATGTATAAGACCCAGTATAAAATTATAACCTATAAAGTAAATATATTAGTCGAAATGCTTCTTTATCTAGTTTTGCGCTTAACATCACGAGCGTCAAAATCAGGCAGCCTAATTACCTAAGCTTGCAGAAGATTTTTAGTGAAATCTCATAGTTGCAAGTATAAAATACACGTATATATATGATGAATTGACCTGCTATGAAATCGACATACTTAAAACGATTATATATTAATTTATCGCATTTCTAACGCGACATTGATGGGGTTATATACAGTAAATGTTAATTAAATGCTCCACATCGCAAGGCGGTCATACGCTCAGCGCCAGATACTCATAACCTGCATATCTGCATACCATAGTACCGTTTAATTTGTAAGCCATGCGAGGTACAGTCAATATCACGCTTATGTACCCGAAACCATTCGATTCTACTCTTTAATACTCTAACTTACGAGTATGTATGTGGGTAAATTGTCAATGGGTATAAGATAACCTTGTGCCGAGTGCGGATATAAAATAAAATACTGAACCAATTTCAATAAATTACACATAATTGAACAACAAAAGTGTAATGGAATTTACACAGCTTATAAACAATAAGCCCTAACAGCCTTAATTTATGTCTTTGATTATTATAATCTTTATTTTGGACCATCATATAATAAATTTTTATTTCGCGAACATAATCATACAATTTTATACACGTGGTGATGGGGGGGGGGGGTCTCCTTTCAAGTATAAGAAATACCTGTCAAGAGATCCCGCTCTTCCATAACAAATTAAGGATACAAGGACATATATAAAGATATGTATGATATTATTATTATGACATGACCATAAAGATAAAAATATAAAATGTAAGTATAAGATGATGTGTGTGCGTGCGTGCGTGTGTGTGTGTGTATGCGAAGGTGTGTATGTATGTATGTGTAAGTGTATAACCATAAGTACGCATAAGTGTGCATATTGGTGTGGAATAAGAATAAGTGGCGCGTATAAATATTATAATAATAAATATCAGAAAGTAAACCGAATTTTATTATATTACTAGGTGAGTCGACAGACGTTGTCCTGTCCAAATTTCAATAATACAATCATTTCAATAAGTTCATACAAAAATCCCATACAAAAAAGCACTTTTTAGTTTTTCCCGAATTTTCCAAATTTCCAGGCAACTTTTCCAATTTTTCTTTCCCTAAAAACCTTATTCGGACCATTAAGACCAGTTTTTTAAAAAAAATAGCCAAATCGGTGGAGCCGTTCTCAAGCGATGCGTTTACCAACGAACAGCATTTAATTTTTATTTATATAGATAGTATGTAACCAGCACTAAGCTATTAAGTATTATTTCTCAAAAGGCCCCTCAATCACGTTGTAGCTCTTAGTCGTTAGCCAGTCAATCAAATACTTTTTGCGATTATAAGAAATCATGGGATAAATGTTTCTATGCTTATTAATTAAGTTATATAGACATGCTCATTGTTTTGCATGTGTGTTCATAATTGTTAAGTTTGTTAGTAATAAAATAATGTACTATGTTAATTGTTTTAGTAGTCCTAAAGTAAAGTAACCTATTTATTGATGTTTTATTCAAGCCATCCAGTACGTTACCAATACTTTATATATTTTTCTAATATTTTTTATTTTGAAATAAAGTAAACTTTTCTTCTTCACTGTACTCGTATATAATAAACAACAGTAAACTGAAACATTATCGAATTATACTATCTTTCAGTTCTTTCGTGTAATTAGTGTACTTGTATGGTTTGAATCTGAGGAATCTTAAAAACGTTGCCTTTCATTCTGCTATTAAATGAATTTTAACCCGACAGGTGATGGAATAATAAAAGGTCACAGGTCTTAAATTTATATGGGTTAAAAAAAATTTTCATCTCAAATTCACTGAAAGGTTAAGTAAGGGTCTAGAGAAATAAAACTAATAAATCAATTTTCCACATTCACTTCAGTCTGTTGTGCAAACGGTCAATGCGAACGACGACGTGAACAATCGTTAGTATAAAGTTATAATTATGTTATCAATGGCGGCCGCGAATGATCTCAGATAGTTTGAAATAGAGAAGCTCGTCGAAATGAAAACTAAAAACTCACCTGTCACGCCAAATTCACCCCACAAAGGAAGCAATATCCAAAGAAAACAAGAGTTTGTTTTCACTGGACGGCTGACAAGTCTGACACATTTTAAAACAGAATATTTCATAACACTACCATAACACATCAAATAGAAACGCACATCTGTCACATTCACCCTAAATGGATTCGAATTGGAACATTTATGGTTGAAAATACGAAAGAGCTGCCATATCCGGATAGCATCGTGTAGTTACCGCTAGGGCGGGCGGCGAGCACGTCAGATGTGCGGAAGCCGCGCGGCAGCCGCCCGCCCTAGCGATTTGGGGTTTACCTACGCGCTTCCAATTACCAATTCAATTCGGAAATATGGAATAAATTAATAAAAGTGACGCTTTTTTAATCCGCCGTTTTTCCAATGGAAGTGAGTGTTGAGCTGCAGTGACTTCACTAACAAGGGAATAAGTTATCTGTAATTGAAGTTCAGTGCTGTGAGTTATGAATAATAAAATGTTTGATTGAAAACACGACAAAAGTGCCTTTAAAGAAGTTTTCAACTTAAAACCTAACTGAAAATTACCTTGAGAGATTGCACAGATATTGAAGTACATAGGTACTTCAATATACTCCTATAGAGCCTTTATTGAACACAAGCTTTTTCGTTCCTTTCGGAAGGGCGGCATTATCATATCAATACTCGGGTATTCCCTTTCGTGTGGGATCATTTTCACCCTCTTTTAAGATGTCATTACGTACCAATGTGACCCTCAAAGCTTTACTTAGGTTTTGTCTCTTTGACAGTCAGTTAACAACCTTTGCGCAAGAGCTACTTACTGATGTCATCATAGTATTGTAGTTTTTTTTAGATTTATGATACTTGTAGTACGAGAAATATGTCTGAGACGGGGTTCTTTGAACAGTTTCGCAGATTACACAGTCTAGACGAGATACCAGACATTTGCACTTTATGGACCCTGACATTTTATTGTAAAGTACGATAAATGAAGCCAGAAATCTCGTACCGAGATCGAAAGTGAATAAGTTTGAGTCTCGATATATAAATGTAAACAGTAGACACCGTTTTATTCTAGACCTTGCGACCCCCAGGTTGAGAATCGATGTTCTAGACATTAGCGATAGCCCACGTCTTGTTAGGTCGTGTTAGGTCGATTTAACGTAGATAATGTAAATAAAAAGCGACTAATATTTTAGGAATTTGATAATTTACGCCTACTCTATATTTACATTCGAAAAGTCGTGAGTTCGAAACTCCACACGTACCACTAAGAGCTTACCTAAGTAGTCATATGAAACTCACATGCAAATTTTTCGATTATCATCCATGAATGAAAACATCTTGAGGAATCCTGAAAGTTCGAGAGTAATGACAAATATATGCGCTAATCCGCACTGGGTCTAGGGGTCTACTCTGATTTTACGCTTCCGAAGTCGCGGGCCCGACCAAAGTCCGAATGAACGAAGGCTATAACCCTACTCTGACTTTCCTTCGTTTGGAGCTCTATATATCGGTCATCTTAGATTATTAAAAAGATGAGATATTGTTATCGTGAAAGACGATCGATTCCCAAGTATCTCTTGTCAAAATCTATATTTCGATCGTTATCTCGTGCGATCGGTGTAGTTTCAAATATCAAATCAATTTTCGTTGGGGCCGATAAATCGTAGTGAACGTTTTCGTGGTAGGAATCTATCGAGATATCAGCCACATAGTCCACACCGCACATATGGCTTAAAATTCGTACATTCACATAGGGTTATAATTCATTTTGGCCTAAAATCCCCTCCTGATTATAAGGGACGCCTATGCCCTACAATAGGTCATTATCAACTGATTTCGATAGTTTATAAACATATTGATGAATGTTTCAATAAAATCAGTGCATTAGTTAAGATCACATCCAAATCTCTTCATAAGTATAGCCTGATCTACTATTGATATATTAAGCGTTATTTACATGGTCCTATCAATCGTTCATCCCCTATCGCCATAAATCAACACACGGCCGTCTTTCAGCCATAAATCACTAATACACCTACATATACAGTTATTGCATTCAGTTTTCAAAGCAGAAGGAATATTTTATGAAACGCTTTCGCTTTGGGTGCCCTCGCCCAAAACTACAAGATTTAAAAAAAAAATGTACATCCATTTAATGGGTTGTTTCATTGAAGATTATAAAAAATCTACCATCAGTAAAATTTTACGGAGATTCATAATATAATCAGTCTAGTTTTTATGAACATAACGAAACTTGTAAACAGAAGCCTTTTCTAACCTGTTGAAATGAAAGACGCAAAAATAATTTTAGATTTTTATCTCGTTTAAGTTCATCGGTGGGCCAAATTCAGTAGTTCCAAAGCGGAAATTAGACCTTCTACATCCCGGCCACTCTTACTCTTCCGTCCAGATTTAACCGTGGATTGGTCGTGTCTCGGTATTATTACCATGAACTTTCCTTCTCGGTAGGTAAATATTTGTTGATTGATATTGTCATTCAATTCATTTGATTAAAAGTGATTATATGTTTGTTAAAAATGTGAGAAAAATCTCGAAACTCACCAATAAATTAAAAAAAAAAAGTATGTTTTAATCATTACCATGTTCATAATTGCCATGGTTTCCCATGGATTTTTAAACGCGCTGTAATGACCATAGCAACACGGTGATGATTAAAATTGTATATTTATCCTTTCATAACTCAATAAGCATAACTTTATAAATTATTGTAATAATTAAATATTGCTGAAGTAATTGAGTTGAAGAGTTGAAAAAGCAAGACGAAAGAAGATAGAAAAAAAATCTACTATGGAAAATATTAATTGACAATGGAATGAGAAGAAAATAAACTAAACGCTGAAATGACTCTTAGGTAACAAAGAAACAAGAAAACAAGAAGAAGATGGAAAAATAAATGCACAATACCACAGGGACAGATAGAGCATCAAAAAACCTGATACAAATGTCGACAACAGTCCTCATTAATAACACTCACCTAACACAACTATAATAATATTATTTGTTATCCATTTGCAACGACGCAATGAATCGATTTAGAAAAGGTAGGTCATCCGCGTTCCTTCTCTTAGAAACGGAACATCCCCCCCCTTAGTCGACTTCTTCAAGAGAGTACTCAATAGGACAAGTAAGAACCACAGTGGAATCCGATAAGTTCTGAAGAGCTGTTCAGTATAGTGATTTTTACAATCCCACATCTCGTCAGCGAAAAGCACAAACCCGGAAGGAATTGCTCTAACTGAGTTTTTCCACGTTTTTAGGTTTTCCTTTTAAAGAAAGATAGGTATCGCTTCCTACTTGAATCTGGTGATCGACAGACATAATCAACTCGTTTCAAAGACTAAACATATTCATTATATTATGGTGCATCATTACCATTTCTACATAAATAACCACCACGTTTCTCATCATAATTACCACGTGTTGTACACACTACCAAGGTAGTGAAACACACTTGGTATTGATTACACTACCAAGTTCCCTAAAAATTGTATGACTTCATATCTCTGAAACTAATGCACAGAATCGGTGGCATAAACACCACAATAACATGCATATTTTCAATATCTACCCTATTTTTAATAAATTTTGTCAAAACATTTGAATTTTTAAAATCGCCTATAAGTACATTAATACAAATATTCACCCTATTACACAATCAAACCAGATCACGATCCCTGGATCACATTCAATGATCGTAATCTGGATTGATTGTGTGTTGGACGCCTAAGAATAAAATTCAGTGTCAAAATATATAAACAATACATTGTTGAATATCATTTATATATTTGTAAAGTTTCATGTGCCCAAATGAAACTCTACAACTTACGTCTAAACATTTTTTTCAAAAATGTCAAATCATGGCGAAATCTGCCTCTGACTGGCGCGTACCATGGGAGTCTCTTAGAAAATCACATGATACGTTTCATTCCTTCATGGTACATTGACCATAAATCAACATTACCACGACCGTTTCTCGGCCACAAATCACCGAGACACACCGAGACATATCTCGACACAGTTATCGCATTCCATTTATAATGGAAGAAATTTTCGTCAAGTACGCGTTTGTTGCGGTCGTAATAATATCTCGTATATTCGATAATGTCTCCAAAGTAAATCGACTTTAGCGCATATTAGTAGCATATTAAGTTACCGATGGGTGTAGGTTGTGACTAGGGCTGCCAACTTCGGAACATTCTATACCCTTGGTTAAAAAAATTGGGACAAAAAAGACAAATCTGGAAATTTAGCAGTAAATTTTTATTATAAAGTAATACATTAAGTTATAATCTATTACATATTAAATGTTCTCAGCGACAATATGTAAAAAATATTAATAATCATTAACACAAGATAAATTATATTGTCAGACAGCAGCCCATTAAATTATACCTTTGCATTTGTATCACAACAAATAATCATTAAAAGTCTTATTTGTTGCTATAGCCAGCTTGATATTTAAAACCATACTTCTCATTTTGCCTAGATTTTTGAATGCTCGACGTCACAGCTGCGTCGCCCGGAGATTTACGATGTCAACCCGTAGCCCGAAAAAGTATCATCAAAATCTAAAGACTCCGGGTCTGACCCGAGGGGTGACAGTCTTAGTTGTGACCTTACGGTACTAGCTACTTTCGTGTTGATCGCTATTCGTCCTCAGTGCGACATTTACTTTATGTAAGTCGTCACCAGGATTATTCTAGAAGTCTGTTTTGGGACTAAGTTTGTTCTCCATATGTTTTTTTATGTTAGGCCAAGGGCTAGTCGTAGTAACGTTCAGTACTAACAGGACCTTACGAGCGTTCGAATTAGCGAGCCCTTTTTTTGCTACATGACTCCTTTTATTTTATTAAAGATCATTTTGTATTTGTATGTAACTCGAGCGATTTATTGACTCCAAATCTCACAGCGTTAGAATTTCTTTTAAACTTAATTTCTTTCTTTGACTGATGTATTGATTGTACGGATTTGTGGTCTTTTGTTGTTTAAGGATTAGTAAGATTAGCGTGGATATATATTGCATATATTCCTGAAGTAATCCCTGGTGTAAATTGCTTTATATACCTAGTAGTTGAAATCTAATTTAAAGTAGTTCAAGCGAACATGTACGTAGACAGGGTATCGCGTTAAGAGCTTTCGCATTTACGTAGGTTCGTTCTAGATAGTCAAATTAGATATATGACGCGATCGAGACATGACGGTGTTATAATTACTATATCTGCACATATTATAGCTGTAATAAACAACGCTAATATACCATTGACATGTACTGTGAGACGGTGCGATGAGCTCGTGGAGTACGGGACTCTAAAGGCGGATTATTTATTCAAGTCAGCGATACGACATATAGAACTGTCATACGGAGTGAAATTTATACGGAGATGACACTTTATTGACAGTTCTACATGTCATATCTCTGATTGGAATAAATAATCCGACTATAGACACCTTTTACACGAAAACTGCTTTAACCATAGATTTGTTAACGAATAGAGAGAAGGACAGACAGACTTTATTGCATTTTATAAATATAGATAGAGAGGATTGTATACAACATCATTCCCATCTTTTATTACACTGAGTTATTTTATGACTCTCCTATCCACCACCCTCCGCCAGCTCTTGAGTATTCAACGCATCCTCATGCAAATTGATTTTTACTGCATCCGCCCCTGAATTCAATATTAATTTTTCATTTAACTCGAACACCGACCGGAAGTTACTGATCTGGTTCCGTATTTGCCTAAATTGAAATTCGTTAAGTCCCTTTTTCGTATCGCAGAATTCCACAGAAAAGTTTATTGGAGGAAGTTTAATGCACCCCCGCGATAACAGGCTCTATAACAGCCGTTTGGTATGTCAAGTGAGGGGTGGTTTTATACATTTGGTATTTTTCGTAAAGTGCAAGACAGTTTGACAGTATAAAAGTTAATTTTATTACTATTTCTATAAAGACTTGATAACTGATAAATAGTGATAAGTCATAAAATTAAATGACTTTGTGATAACGGTTACGTCGTATTTGCGTGCACACTTTTGAGGCTCGCGCATATTGGTGCGGGTCGCACCGCAGGGCATCTTATTGTAAAAATGCTCCTGAATCATTTTCATACATTTTGTATAAACCATCGCACACCACTGGCGGGCCGTATCGCGCCGCAGCGCAACACACTGGCGGATCGCATGTGTCGATGTTATACGTTGCGATGCGGCCCCCCTCAATGTGCGATGGATGAGTGCAATTTATGGAGGAGATTCGAAAGTTATTTGCTGTGTGACGCGAGCAATTGAAACTGCTAAGTATTCTTCTGGCTTAACAGATTTGCGGAAACTTATAAGAACCTTTTTTGCAAAAAATATATGTTATTTTGGTTTTTAAACTTTTCACACAGATGTGCTAGATACACAACCAAGACAAAAAAAAGATATTTTTTGCAAAAAAATAAGTTCAGCTTAACAATAAATAATACCTTACGGTTTCGGGCTTCAGAAAAAGTTAGGTTACAACCTGTATATTCCTTTACAGTTAATTTAATTTATGTTAATTATTCCATTATGTTAATATAACGGTAGTCAAATGTAACTTAAGATTTCCACGCTTGTAGATTGAACTCACAATCCTCACGCTTAGCTAGAAGAAAACGCGTCGGCTTGCCTTGCTGTCCGCCTGGGCCGGTGATTTGTGCTTCGGCCGTCTAGATAATATTAGCCGGACAATTCTATTAAAATTTTCAAAATCAATGTTGGACAGTTTTATTATTATACTTTTTCATTTTTACGCGCGCCTGATTTACGAGCGGTATACCACCTTCGCCGAGATTAAACCTCCAAGGAAGCTGGCAACTCGCTTCGTAGTTTAAGGCGGAAGGATTATACATGCTTTTTACATATTTTTTTTTTTTATAAAGAAGAGGGCGGACGAGCAAGCCATTTTACCGCCGCCCATGGACACCTGCAACACCAGGGGGTATGCGGCCACGCCACCGACCTTGCAAAATCCTATTCACAGCTTTCTTGAAGAACCCCATGTCGTAGCTTAATGGGAAGACCTCTTGAGGCAGTTCGTTCCACAGGCTACGGGTTCGCGATATAAAATAATTTTTGGACCGAACAGTATCGCGACACCTCCGTATCTAGGAAATGCGGATGGACCGCACTTCTGCGACGGGAGGTGATGTTGTAGAAACCCGAGGTGGGAATTATATTGAACAATTCTTCAGAGCATTCACCATTGTACAGGCGATAGAACACACAGAGAGATGCAACGTCTCTCCGAACGCTGAGGGGTTCCAAACCGCCCGTGAGAGTGGGATCGTCGACATACAAACAGCACGTCGTTGGATTATGTATTAAACATATCTTAAATGCGCTCACTTATCGTTCTCGACATTTGGCAGTCGAATCGCTCGTGGTCACGTGCTAAGTATAGGCTTTTAAGACCAGTTTATATAAATATCTTTGAATGTGGCAAAAGGTACAAGGTGGCAAAGCTGTCAAAAAAGTGATGTCGTACACAATCGTTCAACAAGTGTTTTCATATCGGTATTCGTTTACAATGAAACATAAACTTATAGTTACCTCAGGATAATGTATCAAGTGATCAAACGGTCTGTTATAACAAATTGACACGTGCATTGTATGTTTTTATGGCAACATAAAATAAGTGTGGTTCACACAAATACCCCAAGGGAGGCTGACGCCCCGATACCTACCCATTTTATTACTTGTAGATATTATGTCTTTATTAAATTTTGTTTTACGCCGAAAGTACTTTCTTGTATATATATAAAATATCGCCCATCTGTCTGTCAATTCGAATAAACTCGTGATATTGATGTTGTTGTGACGACTGTTTAGGTGTGTATTTTAGAATACATTTTTTTATCAAAATATGAGCCGTAGTTTTGCTTTTGTTGTACATTTTCGAAACTTACGTTTATTTTGGGTAAAACTCAACACTAAGACACTCGTATAAATAGCTAAATTTGTTATAATAAAAAAATGTTTCAACGCAAAACTACTTAATACCGACCTCCTCCTTAATACCGACTACCTTAAAACCACCAAGTGTTTTTAATTAATACCTATTAAAGTCGCGCTTTTTAGAATTGAAAGATGTTGCAACATAGAACTACCTTTTTCTTTTTTTATATATAGAAAAATGCGGCAGACGAGCACCTGATGATAAATGGATACTGGGGTCCATAGACATCCGCGATACATACCAACATCAGCCCAGAATGACAAACGTTGGCATGCTCCCGGATACGCTGCCCACCTTTGTAGATTAAGGAATTGATAGGGAGAAAGTGTTGGGAAAGTAGGGAGGGATAGGATAGGGTGGAATGGGCTCTGGCATATCTCACTCAGTACCGAAACACGTACGTACATTGGGGAAATACGATAAAGTAGCAATTTACCACCACGTGGACTGGCTCGTCTGCCGCTTTCTTTCTATAAAAACAAGTTAAACTTTTTGATATAACAGGATAGCGTAGGTAAATAGCAACCTGATATTTCTTACTTCAAAAGAAAATTTCAATGTGTTTTTCTTTCAGTAAGTTGATGCCATAATATACACCACTATTGTATTGCCTAAACATCAAAAAAATAATTGTTACGAACTTCCAGAGCGCTCGCTAATGGTCTTCTACTCTTGTACTTCCAGTGCCGCCACTGATGCTAGAGCATTAAATATTCCAGCCTCCCTATTGCTCAAAGAGCGGATTTCTCTTTTGCTGTGAGCATTAAAAATCTTTCCAAAGGTACGAAGGATCTTTATACAAGCAATCTACATTTAGGTTTTGTGTATGTTTCACAAGAACCATTTCCTTTCGCGTGCTCTTCAATCCGCAACATAATTCTATGAATCTTCTATGAATATCTAGTTGAGTGAAATACAGTTGAGAACAGTATCGAAGCAGCTACATAATTATAATAATTGTATTGATATCTATCTGTCCTAAGCTTAATGCACTAAATATAATCAATGCGATCTCGTGTTTTCTAAATATACTTAAGCGTATCTCTTCTGACAGCGGGATTTTGACAGGGAATGACATGTCCATCCTACTTAGTTTATTCCGTTGGTGTACACGCGCCTCTACTTACATCTAGCTATACCGTGCTATGAGTGGGGACGGAACATGACATAATAGGAACACATGTTGTATGCTTCAGGTAGTCCCGGGATTCCATCGTCTTGTCAATGCGACATCAATGGAGCGCTGACCTGTTTTTAATAGGAACTGCTCTATACGTTCTAAGGTTTTGAAACAATTTATTGGTCTCGACTACCCGCTAACTTGCATTCTTTATATTTGTACCCTCTGATATGTTTGCACCCTGGCTCACTTTTCGGTTTATCTGAGGATTAACTCCAAGATGGGGCAAAAGGGCTCTCGAATGGAGACCACGTACCGGCGGACGAAGCCGAGGACGTCCATCTGCTAGATGGACAGACGACCTCATAAAGGTTGCGGGCACCCGCTGGATGCAGGTCGCTGCCGATAGGTCTAAATGGCGGACAATGGGGGAGGCCTATGTCCAGCAGTGGACGTCCAAGGGCTGAAAAGAAGAAGAAGAAGAACTCCAAGATACTTCTTTCATCTATCTTCAGTTCAACAGTTGTCCTTCCCTACGCCACTTTGATTCGGTGTCCTTTATTCTATGGCTGTTAACTCTTATATTTAATTCCGAGGGAAACATAGCTAAAACTCGTGTGATGTTTCTAATTCTTGGAAAATAGAAACATTTTAGAACTAGAAAAATATCTATCTATACCGAAGAAACAAAGCGAATATATTTATTTGTATGAGATAAAGACAAATGAAATAGGAATATCTCTGATCTCGCTGCCAAATACAGCACAGCCGTGAGATTCTCGTAGCGGGTATTATTTGTCTGATGTCAGAACATCTTAAACTTCATTGAGTTGCGCTTCAGCTGTTATTAAAACGTGTGTACGACGGTTCAAACACTATTGCGCTAACTGAGTTGCTATACTACTAATCGACAATCTATAGAATTTTATTAAACTGTCTCTTAGGTAACACGGATAGATCTTTAACCACCCCTTTTATCGCCCACTGCTGGACATAGCCCTCCTCATGGACTTCGTCTTGTACATGACGGATGTATGATCTATTAAACGTCAAACTTGTCAAACGCGTTCTCCAGTCCACTCTTTTAGAGATGCTGTAGTGCCTCAGGGCTGGTGGTAGTGGCTTTATAAGTAGTTTTATAAGATCCCATCTCTTCCCACAGGAAGAAATGGGATGGTGCTATTCTAAAGCCTAACAATACCACATGGGCAGGAGTTTACTTCATCCAAAAGTTTTTTCGAGAACTAACATACTCGTACATAGCATCAGGTACCAATTCATTTACCCGCCTACGGAATTCCACTCCGTGTCACCTTTAACGGGGAATGTCTATGATCCCCTCGCCGGGATTATGATTCCATTCACAGGTCTCACTACATTATATTAGTAAGAGCACTTAATGGACTCGTGAACATTCCGCACTAAAAAAAGTCCGTAATCACTAATCAGTTATCTTAAAACACCATTGTTTTGATTGGTCAGTGCAGTTCGGAGTATCGGAATCGTCTCCAACTTATCCAAGATTATTAAAATAGTTACTCGAATACGGGAGTAATCATCATACAAGTAATGAAAGGTACAACACATCATACCATCAGCCTCCATCTCTCCACTGCTGGATATAGGCCTCTCTCAAACCTCGCCACCACACGCGATCCTCGGTTCTTCTTATCCAACCACCACCAGCGAACCTTTTCAAGTCGTCGGTCCACCTGGCCGGAGGGCCGCCTACACTGCACCGTCCCGCACGTGGCCTCCACTCGAGGATTCGTCTACCCCAGCGGTTGTCAGTCTTGCGGCAAATAAGAGCTGCCCACTGCCACTTCAGCATGCTTATTCAGTGAGCTATGTCGGTGACTTTAGTTCTTTGGCGAATCTCCTCATTTCGGACCTCGTGCCGTAAAGAAACTCTGAGCATACGTCTCTCCATAGCACTCAGAGCGTTATGGATCGGGCCCACCGTCAGAGCCCACGTTTCTGCACCATACGATATACACAAAAGCTCTAAAGTTTGATTAGTCCTCTCAACTCTCTCAACCTCTCGTGTGTATGTACAGATACATTATGAAATCCTAATCCATCGGCTAATCCGGAAACACCCGAACGCGTCATCCACTTATCGTACCTCTAATTGCATACTTTATATCGTGATACTTTATTGCATATTAATACATTTTGGTGATGAAATTAATTATGTAATTTAGGATATATAGATCAGTTATTTTGTGCCGAAATTCGTTTCAATCGGTTAAGAAATGCATTATGCTTGTTTATCGACACTACTACAATAAAATATAGCTAACTAAAGAAACTTGTGTCGAAAGATTGATTGTCGTGAAACTGAACTGTAGCGAGCGACTGCCGGTTTTAATCAAGCTGCGGTTATTGGAAAACAAACTGCCAATCCGAGCGCGACCAACTTGCGGCGGGCTGCTCTAACTCGCGAGTGTGTAATTAATAACATACCGGCTTAGATTTATTATTGATTTGAACATTGTATTTTTTTTTTTCGGAATGGCTAAATTCTTGTAGCCCTAGTGGCCTTTCAAGAGTCACCCGTCGTGTTTAATTTAGGGCGAGCGCAGAAGGCGCTCAGCCAGGAACAAAATGTGTGTCGCAACTAGCCTAAAGACTCCCCCGCCGGTAAACCAGCGGAAGGAACGGGCCTCGGCTTACGGCGTTGCATTGGAGGGATACCGCGGCATCGCGAGTCTGTGAGAAGCGCCCAGGCACGTGCCGATACCTGGTAAAAGTGTTGGTTGAACATTATTGTAACATCACGGAATGTTCGTTCAGATTCAGATTTATTTATTTATCTCTTGTATGGCAATTACGCAATTAGCACATTCTGTCGAGTTTTCTTCATAATTAACAATTTCAAAGCAATTCAAAAGTATCCGGTCAATGTCCAGTCCCGTTGAAATAAGTTAGGAGTCACTCAGTAAAGTGATAGTAGATTTACCGAGGACAGAACGGAACTCCTTGGAGGAACACGAAATCGGAGTCCCATGCTTTTAATTGATTATCACAAACGTTACGAACAAAAAGAAAACACTATGAGGTTTAATAAATTAATCACTATTAAACCACAAAACCCCTTAGCATACGAGTGCAATTTTTATAACAATCAAACAAAACCTTGACTTCACCTCTCGATTTCCGCCAAAAATAGATTTCTTTGTTTTCTTGATTCCCTACAAATTCTTGGTCTTCTCTCGTTTTATTCAACTCTCTCCTTTGCGAATATTGGAATTCATCAAGATTTATGTTGTACAACTTTTTACTAAACATATTTTTTAAAACATCGAGACCCATTGAAATATGCCTTTGCGATTGAACGGTGTGTGCCATTGATATTTTTACATTTTGAATATATGTTAGTGTATTGTTTTATATTATATGCCTTTAATTAAAAGAACGCACATACTATATTGTGTGGCCCTAAACAAAAAGCGGTCCCAGCATAACGGAAAACATCCATCACTCGAACTGAGATTCGATCCAATGGGCCGTGCATATTTAACGAATATTTACTGAAGTTATAAATGTCAGGGACCTTTTTGTTCCGATCGAAGACCTGATCTGATCCGGAACCCCTGGTGATTGTGAGTGAAGGTCTGTGTCCTGTAGAGGGACATATGCTGATATCTACTATGATGATGTGTAACAACTAGATAAGTGTATGGACCATAGACAGATAGGCAACGCAAGTTTGTGAATCTGTATTAAATCCAAGCGTGTTACTTTAGTGATGGGGAACCAACATTTCCCTTAACTCGGTTCACTATTCTTGAAGAAATTTTACAATTGTATATAGCGCATCAAGGCATTTTTGAGTTTTGTAACAGCGACTTGCTGGTAACACTGGTCGGAACAGACTGAACGACTAGCACAAGAAGTAGGAGCTTAGCGCTAACTTGGGGTACGTAGCGACGGACAGCTTACGTTATCTATCCTTCTATATCTGTGCTATGAACAATAATATAGTATAAACGATTTTTCTACGATAGATTTCTTCAAAATTTCCATGAAAATCCATAGTTTTCCACAAAAGCGAGTATGAAAAGCGAAATGCAACGTTATGAAGGATCTAAGTGGGTACGTGATGATCGCCTATTATCCCGGGCCGGACAATTTGAAGGAGCGTATCATCCGAACATCTTTCGTACAATCCGCTTAGGCCGTTACGAGCCGGCCACGGCACCACTACATTAGCTGTGTTCGAAATGATAAACGATGACTACGTTCAAATCTTTGAAGGTAGGGTGGAAGTGTCAAGTCTTTTCAATAGTCGAGTGGTATCGAAAGTGGACACGAGATTCGCATCGTCATAAGTTCGGGATAAGTCATAAAGAAATGGGTAAGACCTGACTCAGTATAGTGCAACGTTGATTTCCTATAGCCAGTAAATTAATTCCTAAAATATGGTGAGGTTATATTAAAACTCGTCGTTTTTTCTTATAGTGAAGTGTTTTTTTTATAGTTAATTGACTACATATTTGGATACAGTTATTGTGATTAGCATGTAAGAGTTCATTCCCCTTACTGCAAAAATCAACCTTTAAAATAATGTTCAACGCTGGTCTAACCCACCTCCACCCATGGTCCTACCAACCTTTTGGTTATACGGACCAAATCGTCGGGAGGTACGCGCCGTTCGCCTGCTAGGGCTATGTTGCGGCGCGTATCTGCTCTGCCTCCCTACAAGTATTATCTTTGCCTGTGTCCCATAAGCACTCTCCCCTTTCTGGGGCTGTTCTACTCCACAAAACGATGGACTTCAGTGCCGAACAGCTCTTTCGGGCTCCTTTTCCTGTGCCATCGGTGTGCAAACTCTCTGAGCCCGCGGAAGTTCGCTTCGGCGGAGACGAGGTCGCAGTAGTATGCCGGTCCCTCCTCCCGCCGTACAATCCTCTCTAGCATGCTCCGTCGATATTCCTCTTATAGAGGACAGGACCATAGAACATGGTGCAAGTCCTCCTCTGCCATGCCACACTCACACTGACTACTCTCACACAGCTTCATATCATGCAGTCGCTTTCGAAAGCAGCCATGCCCAGTGAGTATCTGGGAAGTTTCATAGTCCGGTTCGACCCAACGCGACTTGAGTCGAACCGCCACGTCCGGGAAGAACCTGAACAGCTCTCTGCCTTTGCTCTCGCCAACCCACCTTTCCTGCCAGCTAGCCACTGTCTCGTTCCAAATGGCCTGTTTCCCAGCACGCGCCTCCTCCCTGGTCGCAAGTAAACGCGCCAGATCCATCCTGCCAGCGCGGATCACCTCAAGGTCCGCTGGAAGCACGCCCGCCAGTACCGGTAGGGCGAGCGTGCTGACCGATCTATATGCCTTCGTCAATAGGATCAACGAAGGCCGCTGAGTGCGCAGAAGGACGCTTCGAACTACATGCAAGGACGCACGCTCAAACCAGCACGCCGCGGCATAGGTGAGTGTCGCCACATACGTACCACGGTACAAGATCCTGAGGCCCCGGAATCGAATTCCCCACGATGAGGCCGACACCCGGGACATCTTCCCGAATGATTTACTGCTGCTTTCACCTATGTATTTCGCATGCTCCACGAACGATAGGCGTGCGTCTATCACCACCCTCAAAATTTTGGCCGATGAGACAGCCCCCACCGAAGCACCACCGAACCTGATAGTGGGTCGTCTCTGGAATTTCCCCCTAATGGTCATTGTCTGTGACTTTGTAGGGGAAAACTCCAGTCTATTGCGGACCCCCCACTCGCTGATGCGCTGCAATACACTTACCGCCATTTTCTCGATATTTGCCCTCGATTGTGCCTCGATGAGGACCGTAACATCGTCCGCATAAGCCACGAGCTGAACTCCCGGCGGGAGCGGTAACCGAAGCAGGTCATCCATTAGGAGGTTCCAGAGCGTGGGTCCCAACACCGATCCCTGTGGACATCCCATAGTGGAGACCTTCCATTCCACCCGGTCCCCGACGAAAAGGCCCACCCGACGGTCGGTGAAGTAGTCCGTCAGCATCCTATAGATGTTTGGCGGACAACCTCCCCTTTTGGCTTTGACCATTATCATCGGCCACCAGGCGTTGTCGAAGGCGCCAGAGATGTCCAAGAAAATCGCCTGCACATACTTTGCAGTAGAATACTTAGTCGCGCCTATAATTGTTCTGAGCGCCGTTACCGTAGATTTGCCTGAGGTGAAACCGTGCTGGCATTCCGACATCTGATTGCCAATCTTTTGAGCACTCAGAATGAGTACTCGTTCCAAAATTTTGCCCAGTACAGGGAGCAACGTGATCGGGCGGTAGGCCTTCGGATCTGTCAGTGACTTTCCATTATTCTTTGGCAGCACTAACAGGCGTCCATTCTTCCATACGTCCGGAAATACACCCTCCCTTACACACTTGGCGACAACAGCGGAAAATTCCGCTGCTGCCACCGCCCATACATGCCTAAGAATCCTCCCCGAGAGGCCATCTAGTCCCGGTGCCGTGTTAGACAGCCGCCTGACTATTCCACCCAGAGCCTCGCTGGTCGGTGGAGGCGCATCGGAGCCGGAGGGTGGGAACGACACCACAAGGCGGACCAATCGGTGATACTCCGAGTCCCTTGACTGATCGTCATCGGGACACAGAGCCCGGACCAGGCCGCCCATGGCCACGTCAACACTCCCGGCGTGCCCCTCCGCATATTTCAGGCCATTTATAATATTGCTAGGTGGTCGAACGCGGCCGCCAGCTTCCCGGTACGCCAAGCCCCATGGGTCTTGGTTCCCACTATCCGCGATTTTCCTGAAATATGAGGATTCAGCATCCTCCATCGCTCTTCTATATCGTGCTCTTATCTCGTGAAATATTGCCTTAGCGTTCTCTTCTCTAGTTCCCCCGAGACGCCGCAGCCTCTGCCACGCGCGTCTTGTACCCATGCACTCCTTCCGGAGTTTATCCAACTCCGGATTCCACCATTCATAGCCCGCTTCCTTGTCACTTTCTCTCTTTCCCAAACATTCTCGCGCCGTTCTTACTATCACATTCGTGAAATCTCTACATAATTCAGGAGCAGGTTTGTGCAAAGCCAGTCGTCCCATTCGTACATGGATTCCAGACCGGAATCGCTCCCAGCATACCCCGCGGTCCCGAAACCTCATGGGCTCTTCGCTTGGCTCTGCACACCGAGCAGGGCCACGTGCACCAATGCGAAACGTGATGAGCCGGTGGTCACTAGAACTGGCCGATTCCCACACTCTCCAATCAGTCACCGCCATTCCCCTCGTCGACAGGGTCAAGTCCACATTCGACTCCCCATTCGGTCCGTAGAAGGTCGATGGCTGGCCAGCCACATTATGAAGCACAAGCGACCGGCTTAAGATGAAACCTTCCATCCTGGACCTCCTGTGGTCCGCGTCCTGACCCCGGCCGGTATATTGCTGCGGACGGCAATACCACATTGGAGAGTGTGCATTACTATCGAGGCCTATCAGGCACCGCTTCCCTCGCAGCTTGTCCAAGATTGACTCCAAGCCATCCAGGTGCACGTCAATATCGTGACTATATTGACAATAGCACGATATGACGTACAGTTCTAGGTCGCCAGCAACAATGTGGCAGCAGACTGTGTGCGTGCCGCTTAGGTGCTGAAGCACCGCACACGTGATCTTGCTGCTGCCGATATAGATTCCAGCTTTCGGCTGGTCCCCACATTGGATGATCCTGGAGCCGCCATCCCGGGCCTGGTAGTATTGTTCCTGAACCAGAACAATATCCAGGCCCATCTCGCGAACGGTGGCTGGGAGCTCCCTCGTAGCCGCCGCTGACCCCGCCAAGTTGAGCTGCCCGATGTGAAGTTGTGTGGTGTTGAAGAGGCTAGCCATAATGCGTCATCGAGACGGCCCTCTGTTCCGCGTGCACTCAACGCTGGTCTGTCAGATTTTCGATCAATCAAATAGGAAATATCTAACGAAGCTCTTGGTAGGTATATCTTGCGATAAGTGGACTCATGTAGTTATGCTATCAATTTGTCCTTCTATTCATACCATCCAAGTCATCGTCGAGTTTCGTTTTGTCACCGAGCAACTTGACTGGAACGTGCCAATTTTTGCAGCGAATCGCAACCTCCCGTCCTTGGCACGAATATAACTGTTGACACGAATATATCTATTTCTGACCGCTTGAGGTTGTCTGGGACTCTACTATGAGGATTTGTCAAGTCTACTATGAGAGAATCATCAAATGTATAGAATGTCTAAAAATCAGCGGGCATTCATTTAATGGTATATTAGAATCCGAGAATAGAAGTTTTGGAGATTACGTTTAATTATGTGCAATTGATTTGGTCGATTTTATTTATGTCAATTATAAATCACTTATTAAAAAGATATCCGCAAAGGGGATTGCCCATGAGCAGTATCGTTTGGATTTAAGTTGTGCCACAAGTTCATGATATGAATAATTCCTGTTTTTAATTATCATGATTTTATAAAGTAATCTGGAGTCTCACATTTGCCGGATAAAACAAAAAGTACCTTTAAAAGTCTTTCTATTGTGTATTTTTTACGGTATTAAAAATCGATTTGTGTATAATATTTTTGGCAACACTGAAATGTCACTTGTCGTTGGCCGGCGCAATTGACATTATTATTATTGTTACGCTGTCTGAGTTATTTCTCATGTGTGATATTGTGGTCGTTTATTAAACCTTATTAACTTATATAAAGTGATTATGAGAAAGAGACTCCATTAGCATTGTAAACGAGGATAGTAGTGTAGCTAATTGTGAAAAGTGATTGTGAGATAGAGACTCCATTAAATATGACTGCACTATGGAAAGTTCAGTTCGCCGGTTTATGAACTAACTGTTCACTTCGATTAGTTCACTTTATTCATGTGTATTTTGTTCTATGTATTTTTGTTCAATAAAGCTTATACTTTAACTGACTTCTTTGACCTATAATGCGCGATCCTAGTTAATAGGCGTCATCTTGATAATTATTACAGTAAAACATAAGGTAAGACAGTTATAGTCCACTAGTCCTTATGGAGTGAAGCAACACAAAGTGGTTGAGACTTTCCACATTTTATGTTGTATTTAATAAGCAATAGCATACTTAAGTGTTAATTTACCTATTTACTAAAAGGAAAACAATGTGTTTTGATATTTATACTTTGGAAGTTTACCCATCTATTTCTATGAAACCCGCCAAATTATGTAAATCCTGTTTATTTTTCTTGAAAGTATATATTAATTGCAACATAAGACAGTAGTTTTCATGTTGGCACAACAATATTTGCACCGATACTAAGTTCCATAGTCACTTGGGCATTCCCCTTTAACACTGTATTATAAGTAAAGTACTACTCGTGTATATGTAAATATACGTATAACATTACAATATTTTATTAAATAAAATCTTATTTCAAAAAGTCCTTTACAAAAGTTACATTTATCAATGTACGACATGAAACTCTTCAAGGGAACTGTGAATTAGATCCTGTGTGGACGGCGTAGCCGCATCCCACTGTGTTCAGTGTCAATGGGCAGTGGTGACTGATTACCATCACGTGACCATCCATCTGTCCCTTCTATAAAAAATAAAATTATTTTAGAGAACTGGGGCTAATTCTTGTATAGAATAAAAGTTGTGCTTAAAAATTTACCACTTTTCTCAACTTGCATATTAATTGAAAAATTAGATGAAATTACCTTAAGTGAAGTTGATTACAATTTTATGAATGGTGATGTGAAACATAATTGATTTACAGTGCAGTTTCCTCTTCGTTGGTTATTGGCATTGCGATTTGTTTACATGCCAATTTAAAAAAAAGTAAATATTTATGCTATAATTTAGATTTGACACCATTTTAGAGATTTATTTGTCGAAGCTGATTTGTTGCTAGTTAGTCTGTAAACGGGTTGTCTATATTATAGACTCTATAGCAGTCCTTTCCACCGGCTTGTTAAGTAGTCAACATAAGGCTGGGGTGGGTAATTATATTTCAGATCACCGTGAAATAAAATTAATGCATGTGCATTATTCCAGTATCTTATTTAAAGTTTGTTACACGTTTTCACATGAATTCCGCTTGAGTGTCATTACAAGTTTCCTCTCCTTCCTTATACCCCGGCAATATCCACTAGCAGAATGAGTTGATTTTTCTATCAGTCTTTGTGTTAATTACGTCTACTTTGACTAAGTTGTCTACCTAAGCCCTACTAGCCAATTCACTTAAGTGTAGGATTATATTTTGCACTCGAGCGTATTCATCTTTCATGGGATAATAGAAGCCGCATATGTCTTACATAAATTATAAAGACATCACACCATTTATGTTTATTACAACCATATGGCGAGGACGATGCTGGATCCCACAGATAACTGGAGCACGTCCATTAACCGAGTTACTTCCATGATATGTAGCAACGTGTTTCGGAAGTGCGTGAGGAGTTAACAACAATTTATAAAAAGATCAATATACAAACACTGTTCGTCCGTGTGGTACAGGCCGGTTTCCGTTTTACTACCCTATCTCTTCCCATGAATGGTCGCCCTTTGTTATTCATTAGTCACTGTACAGATTTCCAAAAAGCCCCGAGGTGTCTGCAAGGTATTTATGGAAGCTCCAAAGAAAACACCTTGCTCAGGACAAAGACATTTAATTTTAAACATTCACCGCAAGTCATGTTTTGGCGGAGCATCTTAACACCGTGAACTAGACAGAGTGCACAACGCCCTCTATGGAGGTGTAAGCAAATCAATTCTTATTGGTGACTTAACAGTCACCTTTACGACACCCACGGGAAGTGATGGGGTGGTGCTATTCTATGGACGGCCGACACCACACCGGCACTTAAGAACATCTCTAGTATAAAAATCGGTAAAGATTTCCTTCATAATAACATCAATTAAAAGTTAGAAAAATGTATGTATGAGCAAACTTAGTCCGTTGCGTAAGTTGTAACAGATGTCATGATATGTATTACGGCCGCTTGTGCTTATCTACTCTATAACTTTTTTTTATAACTTTCAAATATCCAGAGTGTCTGTCTCATAAAATCTTTTTAAAAGAGAATTCTTGTCGTGGAGCAAAAGAACAAAATGTGTTTTTGTCTGTCCCTTTTTTCGCGTTAATTTCGAATTTGTGCGTCTGATTTTCTCACAGTTTTCCTCATTGCTACATGTTTAAACCTTTTGTCTTTTTTAATAAAATTAAGTGAGTACTTTGAAACTGCGGAATCATAATTTATTTATTGCAAATTGTTGTATATAGCATACATATATTATTAATCGTATACATATTATAGTTAAGTATGTTTGTATAGTATGGATATATGTATGTTGCATTATGTTTATTTATATTATGGTATTTAATTAATTTGCGTCCCTATTAACTATAGTTTTACTTAATTGTACCTATCATTGCACTCACCGCGCCATCTGTGCATAGCCCAAAGGTTGACTGGGAGATAATGCTTCTAAGTACTAAGGCCGCCTTTTGTCACTTTGTGCTATAAAGAATAAATAAATATATTAAATATCGAGAGTATTTTGATGACGAGACCGGGGTGCAACTACTATTATGGTTTTATTCGTACAAGAACGTATGTGCTTTTACCTGTTTTTGTCGGAAAGTCCAAAAAGACGGTCGAAATTACAACACACCTGGCCAATACAGCCCAGTCGCTATGAGATTTTTCAGTACTTATCATAATTTTCATGACTTCTATACAAGTTGTTGAATCGTAGCACAGTCTGTAATAAAATATTTTTGGAAAGGCTACAAAAAATAGAATAGTGTGAAAACGCAATCTTATAATTCGTCAATCACCTTGAATTTTCCGAATCCAACTTTCCGTGCGTTAGCTTGGTCAACTGGTTTATTTTACTAGGATTGGTTAGCTGCAGCGCCGCCTTCTATACTTTATTTTAATAAAAATGTAGTTAAGGAATAAGGTAATAATAATAAAATTAGTGTTCCAATAAATGCTATTTCAGTTTTCATAGATGGTATGAAAGTTTATCAGTGTTAAGCATAGATAAACACCGGAGAGTCAAGTAGCATCAAAATAAAAGATTACTTGATGAAGCGTTGTCAGATAGAACATGTTCTTTGACCGCTGAAACTATCGATTCTACCTTCCAAGAAGTTTCCTAGCTTCCAAATAATTTCGAAACGAGAATCACGTCCGTCACAGTTTCAATCAATAGCGTCAGTGCTCACAATTCGCTTAATTATTAATGCGAATCACGCGTCAGTCCGGCCACGCTCCTCGGGTTCGCTTTCACATGCAAATCACACCGTTCTGGACACGGGAAATGAGGAAGTATCGGGAAAAACGCGAGGACATCGTTAGGTCAACGCGGTTTGATTGAGTCTCTTTGATGATCAAAACTCATTATATGTACTTTCAATTTATTTATTTACTACAAATATTTTGCAAATATAAATACATTTTCACAATTTCTCCAAATATAAGCATAAGTAAGGTGGAGAAGTAACATTCATTGTTGCGGCCATCTCCTTACCTAGATACCTAGGTAAGTAAGCCTGTGTTGCAGGTGAACAGCTTACAAAATAAACAGTTAAAAGGAAAATATTTTAATTATATAATAGTCTTGTTGAATATTCAAAGGCATGTGTGTGCATGCATGCATGTTCTCTGTCACTATGTGTGTGTGTGTGTGTGTGTGTGTGTGTGTTTGAGGGTGATGTCTGTGTGAGAGGACGTGTATTGTAGCATGTGCGCTTGTATATACCATTACACATGCATATATGTGGCCATATAGCTTCTCTTTATTTAAATTATTCCAAGGAATTATTCTTCATTTAATTCGCGTCAGCAAGTTTTCTTATCATATGAAAGGCTTAGGAGCCAATCACGCACTATGTGCGTTTAGTGACTTTCATTCAAAAATTGCTAGTTGTTTGTTGACGAATCATAAAACTTTCAGAGATAAATGACCTATCCATATTTATATATCTGTAGCCGAGGGGTAAAGAATAACAACCCTCTCCAATGAAATTTCACACGCCCTATTTATTACTTTTAAGCATCGGGAATTCCTACTGGTTACAGGTTTAGTTAGATACAAGTTTGGCGAATGATCTAGTCTAGCCTCTCGGCGTTATTTCACAATGTTGTTTTAGCTAAGGAACCACTAGGTCTTATTAGCGTTATTTCAGATTGGCTGCGGTTTATCAGAGTTGCCGCACGTCTCTCTGTGTTCGTTCCTTAAGTGTCTGTAACATCTCCATTATATTATGATCTTAGTAGTATGGCTTTATTGGCAGAAACACAATATCTATTTCTTTTTTCAAAATAATGTAATAATGTCAAAGAATTTTTTTTTTATGATATTAAATCATTGGTTCTTCTATATCCATTAAAAGTTTATTAAATGAAATGGTTTAACAAAACTTAAACATTAAATTGACATTTTTATAAAATGTATATACATTTTTTGTAATATTATTTTTCTTAATATTTTTATTTTTCATTAAAGCAGACAGAATGGACTCGGCTCATTTGCTACCTTCTATCTGTAAAATTATGAAAATCTTAATCAGAACAACATGTAATAAGCACCTAATGAGAACTACCTTTAATTTAACACCGAGTCCTTTGTCAAGGAGCAACGTGTACGTATTACAAGACGACGTAAGATGTGAATATTTCAAAGTTGGGATTTGTGAGCGACACAATGCCTCGCGCAGTTGTCGCTCGCAAACACGGCCGCTTTGAATTTTGAACTCACCGATACAAACAACGCACACAACTGTGTCTGTGTGCCCATGATAAACAGCAAAACGACAAACATATATATGAACCTTAGTACGTCTGGATTTGAGACCACAGTGGGTCTTATTATCATAAAGATTATTATCAGAACTCCAGTCATGTAATGAGATACAACAATGTGAGCTCCTCTGTCTCATTATATTGTACAAGACAAGGTCCAGGTTAGAGGAGGCCTGCAACACGAGAATAATATCCTGACTAAAGAAATTACGCCATTTGTATAGCAAGAGCAATTCGATCACTATTATGTGCTGCAGTTTCTTGTCTTTGCCTAAACATTTTCTGGATATAATATCTAAATCTATTTTTCGTCTAGCGCGTGACATTGGCTTTTTTTAAAGTCCATCAATGAAACATTTATTTGTTTGACTCTCAACATGCTGAAACAAAATGTATAGTAGGAGCACGGTGCACGTTGAAATCTAACAGCTGCTGGGCGTACTCGACTGGTCTTATTACCCCTTTCTCACAGAAGACCACCTTGAAATGTACTGCATTTCCCACTTTATCATATTCCACAATTTCACAATGTACGTACATGTTTCGGTTGTGAGTGAGATATGCCAGAGTCCATTCTTATCCTACCCTGTCGTATATTCCCGTGTAAATACACTACAGCTCAATATAAGGCCTTGACAGTCCAATATAGCGCGTTTTGTTTGGTCTTACGAGATTTTGCAGCGCCTAACAAATTTACGGAACTTGGATTACCAGATTTCGCAGCAGAATTGCATGGACTGAAGAAGTAATCCATAGAAGTGGACTGATATTCGTAAATTGACTACCTATGAAATAGTGATGCTGTATTAAGTGATGTATTTCTATATTGTATTTTATATTATACTATGGATTATTTCTGAAATAAATTATATTTATTTATTTCAATTTATTCCTACATCGTGAACGGTAGGCAGCACAACCGGGAGCGCGCCAACGGTTGTCACTCTGGACTGAAGTTGGCATGTACCGCGGATGTCCATGAGCGACAGTATCCACTTACCACCAGGGGGACTGTATGCTTCTCTGCCGCCTTTTTCTTATAAAAAAAACTAGTGTGCAAATTATATCAGCCACTTCGTTCCACGCTTAAAGGTCATCGGTACCAAACTCACACAAACACGACAATGTCACCAGCCTGGTATCATACAGCACGTAACAGTCTACCTAATTTTTTTGCTTTAATAAAAGAGAGACACCTTTTTGTTTGACTGAAAGTAGTCTCATAATTGTGAGTCACTGTTGCAAGTCATTGCCTTGTGGTGTCGGCCTACTATAGAATAGCACCACTCCTTTCTTCCTTCATAAGAGGCAATTAGGGATAACAAAGTCGCTACCACAAGCGCTGACCACTTTTGAAAGAGTCGACTCGCCAACTCCTTTTCGCCAGCGTAGCGTTTTAAGGCCATATATCACTTATGCACAAGACAATGTGCATGAGAAGGCCCATGTCCTGCAGTGGATACTGAAAGGACTGATTGCAAGGCTTTGCATTGCCAGTCATGTGAAAAAGTCTGGTCACTTATCTTTTCTTCATTCACCCACTTTATCACAAACTAGTCTGGGCGATCTGTGTCAGTTATTGCTGTGGTGAAAGGTATCAACCGCTACTTGCACGTTCGACCTGTTTAAAGCCGCTGGATTGACAAACATAGCTTTGTTAAAAATACGAGGTATGTTTTTTAATCCAGAGACTTCAAACAGTTGTATCAGCCTATAACGTTCCACTGAAGGGCACAGGCCTCCCCTAGTAAATCACTGGGGCGTTTCGAACCGGAATTCACTACGCACGCCCAGTGCGGATTAGTGGTTCACATACTACAGATCACATACACATACGAGCTTGTGATATTTAAAAAAACATCCATACTTATGTAGAAACTCAGTGAGTTTCTACATACTTATGCAGAATACGGGCCGAGGATTTGAACTGGGGATCACACGAATGTGAGCAGAGTATAAATTCCCCCTTTTTTTACGCGGGAAATCCTCATGTATACCGCCCGCCTATGCATGTATAGGCGTTGGAATTGGGGATTTATGGATGGCATGGATGGATGAATGGGGGATGGCTATGGAACCATGGTTCCTGCCTACCTTGGCGGGAATTATACTCCGCCTATGTATGGCTTTCGCCTACCTTGGCGGGATAGTATGCCGGACTATTACCGACTAAAACCCCACGAATACCACCTCCACCAAGTGCCGAAATCACGGGTGCGCTTTCGCAGTCGTCCGCGATCCCAGCGGTGGCGGCCCGCCAGTGCGAGCCCCGGACTGATGCTCGCCGGCTCGTCCACCCAGGCAGTGCCCCTGTACCTAGATAACCCTAGTCTCACTGGGATGTATGCGTCATCCCAGGACTAACCACCCCTTCTCCACCGTGCCCTCTGCCCATACAGAGGGACACGCAGAGACGATCTCTAATTCTCCGCCGTGCCCGCCGGAGTATAGATACCCCAAGGCTATCACTGCTCACTTGTATTAAAATCAAACTTCCATAATCCAGGTATAACTTATAGTTCTTCGGAAATCTCACTTGAATTATAGCAATAGAAAATATTATACTGCAGGTCAATCTTTAAACCCGTGCGTCTATCACGAGGAGAGAATGGGTCAAGATGGCGGATTTCTACCACCTTCAGTATTAGACCGATTAATATGTCTATATTATGTATACTACTGTTTCTACAGACAACCAATCACCAATCTCATTTATTTCTGTAGATAGACGAACGCCTAAAAAGTTGAATTGTACTACCTCCCCTACCGTACACGAATCGATTTAAACTTTTAATAAAAAAAAAAAAACATTTCATCTGTCGCCCGGCCTGCCTTGTGTTTTACATTTAATTGATTTCGGCTTGTTCTCTTTTTTCATTAGTCAAGACTGTTTCTTTGTTTACTTTTAAAAATGAGGCGATTTCGCAAAAAAATGCCATCATTATATTTTGATGTGTTTAGAAGCCCGTGGGCGCCATTATTTATATTTTGTTACTGAGACTAAGCTAAAACTGTATTTTAAGTAGCTTGTAGCATGAAAAGTGAGTCTTTTCTGAATTATGTCGTGAATGCAGATGTGACAGCGAAAGAAAGTGATAATTTAGTTCTCGCGGTCAAAAAAATTCCAAAAAAAAGTCAAGGATTTTCAAAAGAACTTGAAATAAAAAATAATACAGCAAAAATAATATTTTTATTTTAGGTGTGTACGAAACAAACTGATAATTACATTAGATGCGAACTTAAATAAAAGCAAATACGAAAATTCCTTTGTACTCGTAGTTGCCGCAAATTAATAGTCTACTTGGAAAGCACTTGAGTGAGTGTGCACTAAAATTACTATAACAATATAAAATTTAATCGACTACTTATAGAAATTAAGAAAAACTAAACTAACGAGTCAAAATTACAGAAAAAATGTTTTAAATTTAGAATAATCAAATACTCGAGTTCTGAGAGTAACTGTTTATAAGTGATGTCATATTTTTTCTGTAACTGTTTTACTCAGAGTTTCCATTAAGTATTAACTCATTTTCTTGTCCGTTTACTATGAACGAGCTCTTCTCTACTTCATAATATATAAATATGGAACGTATGTGAAACTTCATAACAATTCTTTGATTATTGTGCAGAGTTATACAGTAACAAACAAACAAAGCAACTTTTGCATTTGTAGTAATTAGTAAGGTATGCCATTTGTACATATTTACAATTACATATTATCCCTAAATTACCATTACCGTATAGTGTTGGCAGATAACATACTCAGAGATAGAACCGTCATTCGTCACCGGGTTTAATAAAATTTTCACCTTTCCTGTATGTTTCACGTCTGTCTCTTAGCTTCTAATTAACCTCGTTCATCCAGTTTCTCCCGGGATTTTGCCATTTTCTCCCTCCACAGCTCCTGGTTACAAACGAAATATGGTTGGTTGGATTAAATTAGTGAAATTCTACAAATTTTATTTTTTAAAGCATAGCAAAATTAAACACTACATACCGCCATTAATGTTTATCTAGTTTCGAAACCAATGCACGTCACTGAAGCCTAAAAATGTCGCCAATATTGACAATGCACCTTAGTCAGGTAATTAGGTTATAAAAACACATAGAACTGGAACACAGCCTTTGCAACCGAAAACATGTTTAAAGGCCTTAAACTTAAGATTAAATAATGCTTTATTGTCAAAGTAAACTAGTAAACAAAATTGTCGCGAGGGAGTTTGAACACGACGCGTTGAACACACTGCTGAGGCTAAACGCAGGGTTCTGTGGGACTGGGATCCTGTGGGAGTATCGGGGAGATTAGCGGCCGCCTCCAGACGAATTTTATTAAGGAGATGCCGATGATGACAGAAGAGTTTATATAATAAATACCAATGATTATGAATGCAAATTAAAGAAATTTCTTTAACGGGTTGCTTTTACTCTTTTGAAGATATATAAATTGATTAACTAAATATTTGACCTATTTTATAACACATAATAATTGACCTTTTTTCACTATAATGACATTTATAATAGAATACAATTTTGTAATTGTTACAAATAAATAAAACTTAAGCTGTGTATGGGTTCCTAGGAAATCGTTATAACATCTAAACGAAGTTAGAGCGAGTCACTGGTAACTGATACTTTAAAGCTCTCAACTAATTTAATGCCACTGTTGCTCAGCGTTGAACGCCCTTCGGCCAGTTTGCCGGTAGTGACTGGATGAGAAGAGCGGAAGGAAGACCGTGTGTGTGGCGAGCCTTATAGTATAGGCCAGGTATCCAGCAATGGAGAGATATGGACTAATAGTATGATATGGTATTCTTAACACTAAAGTCGACATAAATCATAATACTGCTATTAACATACATATCCAAATAACCAAAGCCTCAATAAGAGGCAGCGAAAATTAAATCAATTCTAATTGGTACTGAAACAAACTCCGTTTCGTATTCAGGTGATATACTATAATAATAAATTTTAAATTGAAATAAAGTCAACTATGTCGGCATTCTGATTTGGCAACTTCTGGTCTTAAATTCACTTCCCAGGCCTTTACCCCAGTGGCCCAGAAGGACGCCAATGCACTGGGCACTGAGCCAATAAGCAAACAGAAATGTGGCCTTGATCTACAAGCTATAGCTACTGCATCTGGATACATAATTGTGTAGTTCGTTACTAGTTTCAAGATAGTTATGCTCCCCCGGAGATATGACTTCATGTGTTGGACAAATCTGTTTATGCAAGATTTATGCCAAATGGCGCATATGCAGTGGGGCTATGTGTAATCCAGGATGAAAGCCTATTTAATGGTAATTCAATGGTAACGGATGGTAGTCCGTTTTCACTAGCCGGTACAAGTTGTCGCTGACACTATCCGTATACACTCTTATTACTTATGTAAACGGGTTACTCACGATTTTTATTATTTTTATAACCGATATTGCTGGCGAGACTGCTGTGGTGGGTAAAGGCGTTCGCGTTGTTGCTATTGATACACGAGTCTATCTACCCTTCAAAATCTTCTTTTTTAATTCTATTACTCATACTCTTTTTGTTATTGTATATTTACGTTACACTATGTTAGTAATATCACCACAACTCTATTTATAATGTTCTTATTACGGCGAGGAAAACTCCCATTGTGTGGTCGATGTCTGTCTCCACGTCATGCGTAGCATTTATAGATGCTAAGAACGGCTACGAATATTGCTACGATCAGTACGGACTGCTATGCTACGAATACTACGAAAGTGCGAACTACATTTATACAAATGTTTTACTATCTATAATTCTATTTTACTATCTATTCATTATTTTTAAAATTCAAATTATAGTTGTAGTTATTCAATTAAATTATTTATTTATTGTTATATATAACGGAGAATTATTATCGTGCAAGTTTTTAGAAAGCGTGACGTCAGCATTGCTGACGTCACCATTATTCGCGTCACTCATATTCAACAGATAACGAAATAAAACAACTATACACTTGAAATAAACTCTTTGTTACAATCGTTTTATAATCAATACTTTTCTTAACTTATAGATTCAACTAAGATCTTAAGTCTACCCTTATTTTCTATACAACAGTAAAAATAATTCGAATAGCAATATTTCAAAAAGCACTCGCCAAACTACCGTTCTCAGCAGCTGCCACTTGAAAAGTGAGCCAACAACATGGTGGCCTCCCACCATGTTGCTTCTTTACAATCATTTTTAAACAATGGTTTTAATACGAATATTTCGTTATAGTTATTCGTGAAATAATTTTAAAACATTATTTAAACACTTATAAACGCAAATAATTTCATAAAATCACACGTGGTTTTAATCACTCATCGTTCAAAACAATCTCCAACGAACATTTAAAAAGCAACTATTAAAAATCAATTTAAAGAATTATTAATGATTAAATTGTGAATGTGTTTTGTAAATTAAAGATTTGATTTATAATTAATTTTGAGCTAAACTTATTAATTTAAAATTAACTTTTTGAATGTTCGTAACTTCTAAGGAAGTAAATACAAATGTTAACAAACTCATTTTAAAAATTATTTGATTTAGGTTAAAAATGAAGCTTACCTATTTCATTGGTAATAAAATAGGTTAAAATTAATTATCATTCTTAAATAGACTTTATGTAATCAAACTTAAAATCTAAACTAAAAGATGTTGACTGTTTTGCGTCGACATATATATATATTTTTTTCTTTCTTTATTTTATTTAGGGGCTTTCACACTATTGTGTATGTCAGCCCCATCGTACCCTAAAAGTTACAATTTCACTATCTGTCTTACTTATCTACATCTATCTATACTATAATTACGTCTATCTTAATTTATCTATGACTCTGATAGCGACTCGCAAATTCGCACAGAATGTTTGCAGCTTTCGATGTTGGCTCGGACAGAGTTCTATGGAACATCCCTACATCACTCCTGCTACGGTTATATATTTAGATTATGGCGAGCAAAAGCTAAACTAATCACAACTAAAAATTAAAAAAAAAAACAATGTTTCTATATCTTTTCAATTACTTTAGAAACGAGTTTCGCTCGAACAATTTCGGTATATTTATTTGTATTAAACATATACCGTATCGCGACTATGGTCCGATTATTATTGGAAGAGCTCTGGCAGCTAACATAGATTTTAACATAAATGTATAAAGTTAACATAAAGTTTATGTAACATAAAAAATGTAGTAAAAATCATTTTACAAATCCATAGTCCTTTAAGAATATCTTTTTTTCTATTTTACTGTTTTGTGTTATAACTAGAGATCGGATATTCGGGTGCATATTTACCTACAAGGTATATAGTTCTTAGTTCTAATGGCAATTTGTAGGAATGCAGTTCTGAGGGTCTTAGAGATTAACTTTACAACTTTTGGTATATGCATCGTATTCTATAGTCGGAACATAAAATTTGTCGATCCCGGGATTGCGGTATTCGTCCAATACAAAACTACACTCCAGACAAAAAAAAACTTATCCAACACCTCCACTTTAGATAAATATGCACCCGAATATCCGATCTATAGTTATAACTTGAAAGGAACGGTATTTGCATAAAATGAATTAAATAATGTGAGAAATTTACTTTCAACTCGCTTTTTCGGTTCTCTACCTCATTAGCATTTTTTCAAAATATATGTGTTATCTTTGTTTACATAAATATTCTGCAATTAAAAATCAGACCTAATAGAAAAAAATCTTGCAAATCGGTACCTCCTATACATACGTACTATTTTTAAAAGAAATTGCAATTTTAACAAGTTTAAATATGTAATTCGAATGTATTATATAAATTAATAGTATGACATTGCAATGAATTATATTAATTAACATTACCTAGCATTAGTCATGTAAATTTAATTAATACTACAGATCAGGGTTTCTTAACCTGGGGTCCATGGAACCCAGAGGGGTCCGTGGCAGGAGTGCTGGGGGTCCATGCCAGATATGAAGACACAATAAATACTGCGTGTGATCATCTAAACATGTAGGTAGGTTAATATCACTCGCTCGCTCGAGCGCTCGCTTGTCACTGCTACGCAATGGAGAAGCTACGTCTCACTATCAACCGTCACGCGCTAATCTTTACTTGCTCTGTGGTAATAAATAAAAGTTTTTCTTTTTTTTTTTTCAAAATACCTTGTTTTCTTTCCCTACAATTAAGTTTGGAAGGGGTCCGTCAGAATTTTGAAATTTTGAAAGTGGTCCGTGACCACAAATAGGTTAAGAAACCATGCTATAAATAGAAGTATATTAAAGGAAATTTACATATTTATATTCAGAATTTAAAACTTATTTGGTTTTAAGTTCCCCACGGCTACAATGTACAATTTACTACGTATAATTTAAAACAAGTTGCTTATCATCTTTCGTGTCAGTTGCCATAACGAAGTACAGTTTTTAGAAGGCTTGCGTGGCTTTTATACGAGGTAGGTAAGTACATGATTTGAAATTTTTCTACACGTACATATTTTTTTGTAAATTATTCCTATTTGACTTTAGGTGTGGAAGAATATAATATATTTGCTATATAAATCTTTAGGACATTGTTCTGCGATCCAAACGCAGACGCAGCCCGCTTCTTGTGTAGACCCATAACGTAGAAAATGTTATGATAAAATGTACTCTTAGTATTATCTACAATAAAATTAATTCGAGGGGGAGTGTGCACGTTGCAATCCAACAGCCGCTGGACGCACTCGACTGGTCTCGTTACCCCTCTCTCACAGTAGAATACCTTGAAATGTACTGCATCTCCCTCTTTATCATATTCCCCAATGTCCTTACGTTCCAGTCCCATCCCATCTTCCCATCCTATCCCTTCCCATTTTCTCACCCTTTCTCCAAATCTATTTCTACATCAACAAAGGTTGGAAGCGCATCCGGAGGCGTGCCAACGTTTCTCATTCTGGACAGATGTTGGCATGTATCGCGGATGGATGTCCATGTGCGACAGTATCCACTTACCATTAGGTGGACTATATGCTCGTCTGCCGCCTGTTTCCCATAAAGTTTTCCATCCTTTTGATTGTTTGTGGAGTGTATGTGTTGTTTAATTGTTGTTGTGATACCTGTTTTACTGCAAGGGTTTTATTTCAATGATATTGTGGAAAAACATTATTGTAAGTACAACATTATTGGTTCTACACAGAAAACTCACTTTTATTGATATACAATGTCACAGTAACAATGAGCTTTTCAGGAGTCAATTATTAAACTTCACGACTCTAAGCAACTATATTGACCGTCGAAAGAAACATCTCGTAGAATCATAATCTCCGTAACTTGGCAAGTAGCTGTTGTTAGTCAAGTCAGTGACACGGCCATCTGCTCTCATATTAATCACGTCCGCGAACTTATACAAGTATGTAAGAGTCGCCTCATAACTAAGTTATAGTGGCTCGCAAATTAGTTTACCGTGCGCGGTTTATGAGTATACTCTTAAGGCTCGCGCACATTACAGCCGCGTCGCGCCGCAGCGCGTCGCATTGCATAACTGCGACCATGTACTTTATTACAGCAGCGGTGAGCCGCATCTCAACGTGATAATTAGCTGTTGATATTCAATTCGTCACATCGTCGCATAGTGAATAACTGGAATTACGTCAGTTAACTGCGCCCGTTAAACGCATATTGAGGCGGCCCGCGTCGCAGCGCATGACATTGACGCATAAATACCGCTGGCAAGCGATCCGCCAGTGCGCTGCGCTGCGGCGCGATGCTCTCCGCCTGAAGTTTGCGATAGTTTTTACAAAATACAGTAATCCCCCCTATAACACGGTAGATTGGTTCCGCGTTATAGTAAAACGTGTTGTAGGAGTATTCCCGTATAACGCGTTTTTACGACCCCGTATAACGCGTTACGTATAAATTATTCACGTTTAACTTTTCTCGCTAAAGGGGGTTTAAATCGAATATTAAGAAAAAACTATATTATGAACGAAATATGTACGTTTTATTAAAATCAAACTAAACTAGGAACATTTTAAATAAAAAACTTATGCATATGAACTAAAAAAACAGTTAATTTCAAATAAATTATATTATCATTATAAATTTCACAGTACATACAGAAATATAATGTGGGAAATCCCCGCGTTATATGGGGGAATGCCCGTGTTATACGGGGGATTGAAATCGCGTAATATGAAAATGCGTTATAAGAATACCGTGTTATAGAGGGGATTACTGTATATGAAAATGATTCAACAGGATCATTGCAATATTATCCGCTCTATTGCGGCCCGCTGTAATATTCGCGGGCCTCAATAGTGATACATATGATAGTATGTATCACTATTAGACTAGACGGTAACAACGCGTTAGTATCATCGTAGGTACTCATTTTATATTGTAAATCGGGTCTGAATCTGAACGCGACACATTAAGGTTTCCGTTTGCCTTTTATATACAAACTAGCGACCCGCCCTGGGTTCGCTTCGGTTTATAAGAGTTTTCCATCTGGAATAATGTACCTTTCAAATGGTGAAATAATTTTTCAAATAGGTGCAGTGGTTCCGGAGATTACCCTCCACATACACACAGACTCACAAAATTCGCACTCTCTCTTTATTATATTAGTAGAAAATATAGATGTGTACAAACCGCGAAAGTTTAAAAAGTTGTACTCATAAGTACTTATGGCCGCCACACTGAAGAGTTTAAACCAGTCATTCCCAAAGTGGTCCATACGGACCCCTACCTACTTGCAATTGTCTCATCAGTATTTTAGTAGATTTTATTATATAGTAAAAGTTAATTCACTTGGGGGTTCATAGTAAAGTTTTTGTTATGGTAAGGGGGGGTCCATGACCGAAATAAGTTTGGCAATGACTGGTTTAAACGGACCGTGTATCGTTTGAAAACTCACAGCTTTCATACTAGGTTTCATACTGCGTAATAATTTAAAATTACCTGCTGTTTTTATATATTGTTTTTATTGTTTGTTATTATTTAATTATGTAGATATATTGTACCTGTGATTAAAATATTTATTTCCTCTGTACACAAAGCTTGTCTGGCAGAGATCGCTATTAGAGCAATAAGACCGCCTTTTGTGTATTTCATGTGTTACAATGCCTGTTTACTGTCTTGTTTTGTTTAGGAATTTTATCTATGTATCTTAATTTTTATATATTCTTCTGTTTTGTTATATTAAAAACTTCAATTAAGTTGGATGTACATCAACCGAGTCACCAGGTCAAGCTATTCGCGAAGCGTCACTCTTTTTAATTAATGCTAATAAAGCTACGTACATACATATGCTATGTATATAATTGTGTGTTAACATGTTGAAATTACGCTGAAAGTAGTGCTTGGAAACTAATTTAGACGCTGTAAACGCAGTGTTTATCTAGCTTTAGCTTCGGAATTCAAATATCGCATGTCAACTAGCTCCAAAAAAGAAGTTCACTGCATATGACTCTTTACGCCAGCTACCTCTAATTAAAAAGGTTTTTTTTATTGCCTGTAATTGCGACTGTTGGGCAAAGACTTTAAGTCTTTTCATATAGTTTTGGTACGTAGTTACTTTGTTATCGTGCTATTATCAATTTATATTAGTTAAAAAAAGACATATAACAAGTTTCTGTTTGTTGCGATTTATATTTGTTTCTTACTCAATCATGTCTCAACGAAGCTATTGATTGTAATGAATGTTTCTATGAAAGAATATTAGACAGAGAAGAGAGACGCAGATTATTCTTTTATCCAGATTATTTACAAAATTCCTGTAGGAATTACAAAGTCCACGCGAACAATATCGCCGGCACAGCTGGTACAAAATATAATGATTGTAATTGAAAGGTATATTCATGGAATAGTTCTAGTGTACGCGCATGTTTAAAATATGAAACATAGAACTTTCTTTGTATTCTCCACCCCAGTAATGAGACATATCCACTCGAGAACATGTGTCGGCTTCGAGGGCTTCTCTCTCATTTTCTGACAGATAGGCGAAATCAATGACATATATGTATGGCATCATTTTAATTGGAATACGTTTTCTGGTAGGAAAATTCTGAGAGATACCCATGTATTTATTACTTTGAAAGTTACAGCCATTTTGAACATTAATTCTGTTTTAGTGATTGCTCCAAATTATCTGTTAATTTCTACTAGTTTAATATTCTATTTTGTAGAAACGAGATCACTCTAATATTTTTTAACCATTTCTTAATTTTAGACTGTTTTTATGTGGAGGGGGGATAATCTGAAGCACTTAAAGAGTAACTGTAACCCAGCCCTTTCGTCCACTGCTAGACGTAAAGCTTCTCATGCTCGACTGGCCTAAGACTCGACTAAGACTCGCTCTCCAAGCGAAACGGCGAGTCCACATTTTTAGAGGTGATATAGTTCATCAGGGCATGTGGTAGCAGATTTGCTATTCCTTAGTCGCCTTTTACGGCACCCACGGGAAGAGAATAATAATAATTATGGGGTCGTGCTATTCAAAGCCGGCCGACATCACACGGCCATGCTGAAAAGAGTACTTAAGCTTACAAGATTATTCAAAGTTCAACAAAAAATTTAATGGTTCTAAAATTATAATACAATAGTGATGTTATATTTTCAGCAGTAGTAAAGTGATTTAAAGTGAAGCCGGCATATTGTTTTGTGGCCGGTTGCTTTGCTCTGGAAGGCCATTGTTCCCGTTTATAGAAACATTATTATTTAATATAAACTCGCAGCGGACGTCCACGAAGGCGCATTGCGACGGCGGAATGCAATTCTCACTTTGTTTATTTTGAAAATAAAATCGTGAATGCAACCGCTGGGTTATTTGTGAGGGCGGCGCCAATGTTACCGCGGCACGGTAACTATTTACCTGGCCATGTTTTTAGTGTTTTGAAGTGTGTTCCTTACATAATCGATTCATTGCCGTCCTTAAATGTTAATCTATATGTTAAACCTTGTTGCTTAACATATGCGATGCTCTCCGTCCAGGTGGACCGAAGAACGGATCTTCCGTGTGGGAGGATAAAATTTGGTACTGGCGTATATCTAGCAGTGTTGAGAGAGAATTTCTATTTTTTTTAAACTCTCTACGTCATTGTAGAAGAACTTATATTCAAATGTGACTTGATTTTTTTTTATTTTTTTGTAGATTAAAACAAAGTTAACTCTTATTTGAACACCAAAAACATAATGCAGAAAACACGTCAATAAACTAAAATCGGTGTCTTAAACTAACATTGAAGTCAGGCTACGCCGTGTCTCCTTGCCATCACTCGCTCAGTATTGCCCTACCTCGGGTGCTCCAGTCCAGGTTATTTCCTCATTGCTTCGTGAGGTGGGCCTGTACCGGTATTATGTTTTGATAAAACTTGCACGAGCCGGCGGCGGTGTGGCACGCCGACTCCCTGTGTTTTTCATTAACGTCTTAATAACTTCGCTGTATTTATGATATACGGATTATACTAAGTCCAGTGCCTAAAGTATTGGTCTTCCAGGCGTTTAATGTGGGGCTTCATTAGTCCGACAGCATATCTTTTCCATAATTCGCTTTTAATTTTATTGGGATCTCATAAAAAGTTTCAACCATAATTATGCAACTATTATGTATAGACTTGACTCATTTAGGAATTTAACCGAGATGTCTGGTATAAGTGTGGAAACAGTGTACGCAGAACAATGCAAGGTTTTCGTCAGGTATTTTATTTTATAAAACGTTATTGTGCGGCATCCACGTCCCGCGCGTCCACCTAACAGCCACCTCACTGCAACAAGAATAGATATACGAAAACAGAGTCACAGGAAGTACACATAATAAATAATTGGAGAACAGTGAACCTTTCACTTAATGCAACTCAATATCCAAAAAGACACTTTTTTGGACACTCAACAGATAACTGTTACGAGTGTCCTTTTGGATATTGAGTTCTGCGTACTTGCGTACACTTGCCTATATGATAGGCACATAATTATGGCTGCGACCAAATTAATTTTGATTGATTAAGAACTGCCGCTTGTCACTAGTTGAGATGTAGTGTTTCTTTTTCTTCAAAATCTGGACGTTGTGATCTCTGAAATAGGTAGCTTTTTAGATCTGCCGAGTACGTAATTGTGTGCTACCCCCCGTTCAAATATTTTACATCAAATCATACTCGTACTGACATTAAACAGTATACAGTTAACTGCTATTTAAATTGAGACATTTTAAAGTAAATTAATCTCGTATTATTTATAATATTTCTATAGATATTTGAATTAAATTCATTACACGGGTCATAAATTATTTATAACGGACGGACGGCTGCCAGTACCTACTACGTAAGGATGGCTGAATTCCGAAGCGCACTCCAGACTTTCTGTTTCAAGACTGGAGCGATGAAACCAACGACAAAATACGGCTTTACGGAGGCAAACTACTCTTGGGCCCCTCTTAGTCATTTTACGATTGCAGTACGCTTGCATTAAATATATACTCGTTAATGTACATTTTTTTATCGTAATGATTTTTTTTTTAATTGAAACTGTTTAACTGCTATCAAATAGAAAACGTTTTCAACTAATCAGAGGCCTAGTCATAAAGACTATATCATAAGGTTGGCTAATTAAACGACAAATGTTCCTTAAGAACATTAAATTTTACTTTATTTTTTATGGACGAAGGCGGCAGACGAGCATACATTCCACCTGATGGTAAGTGGATACTGTCGCCCATAGATATCCGCGATACATGCCAACATTAGTCCAAAATGACAAACGCTGGCACGCCCCCGAATGCGCTGCCTACCTTTGGAGATATAGGAATGGATTTGGAGAAAGGGTTAGGAAAATGGGGAGGGATAGGATGGGAATGGGCTCTGGCACATCTCACTCACTACCGAAACACGTACGTACATTAGGGAAATACGATAAAAGTGGGAAATGCAGTACATTTCAAGGTAGTCTTCTGTGAGAGAGGGGTAACGTGGCCAGTCGAGCGCGACCAGCGGCTGTTGGATTGTAGCGTGCACTCTCCCCCTTATAAAACTATTCTACGTGAATCACTGTAATCGTTGTGAAATATCGGTGAAATAGCCGAAAATAAACGGACCGGAAACTCAATAGTAGGTAAGAACTTTTAATAAAAAATAGAAAATATTAATTTGACATAAATTGACTAAAGCGGCCATTTGTATGCATCTATGTGTGTATGTATGTATTTATTTATTTATATGTATTATGGAACTAAATTTAAATAATATGTTCGCGTCATTTAGTATTATTTTAGATAATTTTAACTGTTACTGCACCTACCTCATGTCTGCATAGCTCAAAGGTGGACTGTTAGATAATGCCTCAAAGCATTAATAAAGAATAAATAGTAAAATAGGTTTGACCTTCCATTAAAAAATAGTTTCGTTATAAAAACGGCAAAGCTAGTCAGGTTCGAACCAATTTTTACTCGATGAGCCCGTTCCGTTCACCTCTTCACTAGTAAAAGCATCTGTAGGAATCCTTAAAATAATCATTTAATGGCTCTTTATTTGTTATATAATTCACTTATCACAATCACGGTATTCTCGTGTAATACAAAAAGCCGCCACCAATTAGCACTCAAAATGTTGACATTTGAATTCATGAATATTGGCTAACAATACGACGATGTTTTACCGTAAACGGTATTGATTACGTGATGTTTACCTTCCGAATGTGTTGTCAATATTGACTGTACATTAAGTTAGTATACGCGTATGTCACGGTTATTGTACGAATAGGAATTATCGTGTCCTTGACATAACACGTACCAACCAACCACATTTTTGACGGGCGTAACATTAATAAATAGTAATAATAGGCTTGTATTTAAACGAGAAGCAAAAAAAGATACTAAATTGGCAGCAAATCATAATGAATACAACAAAATTAGTTTTGAATAACTGCAATAAACAATTTTTAATACTAAGAATGGCAACACAACGTCGACTAGGACTTATAACTTCATTGTCACCAGAGGGCCTACACCTCACCCGCCTTTTGGTTTGCTGCCACTTTCATTATTTCTGATGATCAATTATTTCCCATAATACTATAGCCCTTTTTGTAATTGTACCTATAATAAAAAGGCAATTATAATATATTCATATTAATTAATTGTACAAGCATTGTCTCTTCTTGGCGTATTTTCTTCTTCCAGGTGTCTATGGCGGTGGTAAGCACTTATCAATGGCCCACCTGTCGTCTGCGATCTTTCCTACAAAAAAAAGAAGGAAAAAAAAAGTTACTCAGAAAGTGTCTCTTTAACACATAATTCTTCGATTCGATTTTTTGATTTTCTATATTGCCAACTTGCTCCAAACATCCCACGACTGGGGTCTCTATCTCATTTAATATCTATCGTTTGATTTGTGAGGACTTTTCTACTGCACTCTCCCTTTAATATCTTTGCAGCGTTTAGTTATTCTGATGGCGCGTTATATATCCATAGGATATATGTATCCTATGGAGCAACGGTGAAGGACCTGCGGGATGCGAAAATAAAAGATATGACCACTAAATGTGGGCGCAGTGCGAGGATAATTGATTGGCGGGAAAATACTAGAGATTAATTATAGAAAACGTCAACTTACCCGGGAGATTCCAGGCGCAGCTCATCCAGCAGCCGGCGAAGATGTGGTCACTCCTGTCACAACTTCACTGGGGTCGCGAACCTATTAATTGTCTTTGTAAACAATTTGCACTTTTATTTTGATGGTACCGAACGAACACGGCGACGCGAGAGTTTCTCCCGGTGACAGCGTCACATCTGTTATGGACTAATAAGGCCGCGTTCAAAAATGTGGCCAGACAATAAAGCGGCGCGAACATATTCGTTACGTCTAAAAAAAAACTTTAGTAGGTTTTTTCACTGTTACTAATAAAGTATGAAATGAAACTAAGCTCTAAATTATGTCTTTCTTGCACCTCCAAATCGAACCTCTGTGATCAACACAAAGGTTGGCTAGTAAACAATGCCTTGAGGCTCGCCCTTTATACAACATTGTGCAATGAAGTGTATAAAATAAATAAAAAGACTCCCTTATGGTTATGTTTAGTTCTCGAGCTCTGAGCTGACGTTGCAACACATACAACCTGGCCGTAACACAGCAAAAGCAAAACAATGGGTTTAGGACACTGCGGTCTCTTCAATGACCTCGTACCCGCAGATGCTTCTCCGACCTTTAAGTGTTGTCTCGTATGACCCTTCTATGTTATTACAATAACAGTACTTTGATATTTTTATTTCAGTCACGCATCAGGCGTTGCCTTAGGTGAAGTACCGCTAAGCTCTATTCAGGCGGTCAAATTTAGCTTTGCTCTCGAGAAGACTCCTAAATTCAAATTTACTGGAAATGTATCAAGGATCTCGACATACAGATCTTGTGCTTCAAAAGCTAGGTGCTTTGTTGACTAATGGAGCTTCTAGTTTAAAGGCAGTTTTAGTTCACTGAACGCATCTATTATGTAAATACTTGAGACCCTGAAATAAAGAGGTACGTTTTACAATTTTATGCTTCTCTACAGCAGCTCCGTGGTACAAGTTGCACTCTTAATAGGGGCTCAAATGAACATCTCGGGTTACATTAAAAGCATCCGCCTGAACAAGCGCTGGAGATAAAATGTTCCGTCGCATCGAGTGCAGTACTTAAACATTGCATCCGTTAGAGGACCATTAAACGCCGGAACTGCACTACGGAATATTTTTATTTAATTTTAATAATTTATTGTTAGTTATAACATTGATTAGGCCCGTTATACGGCAAAAGAGAGAAATGTTTATTTTCTTTGAGACAGAAACCAAATCAGCTGGTGTATCGCGTCAGATTACGTCTAGCTGTCAAATGTGATTGCAATTGTATGTCAGTTAACTACGTGTCTACTACTGAGCTTCTCGTCAGAACTTGTACATACTGAAGCATTATAACATGCACAATCCTTATTTCTGGAAGTGACACCCAACTAAAGCAACTAGAATTGTCCAGACAGCGAACAGACAGACAGTCTGAATCATTATTCAGCGGTTAATGTTGTTTGGCTGAGTTTCAACTCTCACTACAGTAATCTTTAAGGGTCAGTAAAACGTCAGTACAGGTAGGTATCCTACCATCTCTTAACTACCATTGACGTACAAAAATTATATCAATGACTATTTATTCAATGACATCATTAACTACATGTCTAAATATTAGTTTGAAATTAGTGTTCATTTCGTACACAAGTAACTAAACATTTTTTTTATAAAAATAAATTACTAAATTCCGTGATATTTGGAACTCTATTTTTTGGACATTTTAACTCGTAATTTATTAAAAAATACATACAGTCCTTTTTTTTTTGTACAAACAGTTAATTGTACATATATCAACGGACAAAATATATTTTTCAGTTTGATTGCCTTTGTCGGTCATTGTCTTTATTCTTTATCAGTTTCACGTCTACCGGTTTTACAGAAAGATAACCGTCCAAAGCGAAACTGCGCAAATGTCACAGGCACAGGTTAAAACGAACAGTGTTTTTGCTGAATTAAACTGTTCTTTTCACTTATCCCGCGGTCCAGCTTAATCGGTTTCGCTGTCCGGACGTATATAAAGACAAATGTTAGACTGTTCCTAGTTCCTTTTTTATTTTACAACGGAGTCGAGTTGGAAAATGTATTCTTATTTGCAATCATAATTCCGCCTGTTACCAGCTTTTGCTTGCGGTTCCATCTGCTCGCGGAAACTGATTTCATAGACATTGACATCACTTTACTTCAACGCGAAAAAGGTAGACAAACAGAAAACAAAAAGAGACATAACAGAAAAGACTTTAATTTGAGTCACAGATGTGTATTGCGATGCCGGAAATGCTCTCCAATTTAGTATTAACTGCGGCGGATGCAGTACATCACAGTAGTGAAATTATACATATATAAATAATTTAGACAAAGAAGTCGTTTAAGCTTACCTACCTTATCTTGCAAAACTCCCCTAATACTACTTTCAAAAACCCTAAACTGCTTTTGACAAAAAAATACTAGGGGCTGGTGAATTAGACAATTAATTCTGTTGTAGTTCAAGTCGTGTTTACAATGGCTTTATACAATCTACAAAGGTCTAATTTGCAACCATTCGATTTAAATCTATGCCAGTGATTTCCCAAGTGCAAAACCGCTCCCTATGGAGCATCATTAGGTTCACTTGAATAAAGTATTTTCTGTACACAAGCCCCATAAAAAGAAGGCCCATCACCACACACAATCTGCTCTTCTCATCCAACCGTTACAAGCGTGATCAAGTCGTTAATTTATCTAGCTGGAGTCCCACTCTACCTTTCGCGATAAGTGGTTTCTATTCTAAGACCGTCCGTCACTTAACGTTCCCGCAACATTTTGTGACCTGCCCACCGTCCCGTCACATTAAGAACATACAATGCCACCCTGTAACATTCACATAAGCTAAAGTTTGCAACAAATAAATACTCTTATTTAAACAAAATTGCTTAATAGCTCTTTAGTTTGGTGTCACCTCGTTGAGCTTGTAGGATAAGGGTTTGTATATTGGAAACCCTTAAAACAAGATTGGAGAGGCGGAAAAACATCTTTTTATTGTGCCTCGACACGTGTCTTTAGCAGAACACTTTTTACGCGATCGATCCGTCCCTTTCATTGCTTTCAGATATGTCTTAATGTGAAATAAACTGAATAGCCATTTTTTACCTGACTGCGGAACGCGAGGAGTTACAAAATAAATAAATCTAGTTCCGACTGCTTTGAGTCTGATACTGAATTGTCAAAATAGTAGCGTAATTCATGGAGCAAATCAAAAGAAAAACAAACCAGTTAGTATATGCAGCAAATATGGAAACTCACTTATTTTTTTAATTTTAGTTTATTTCAATCTACGTACATATTAATTCATATAGAAGTTGGACGCAGGTGGGTTTTTGTTTTTAAATAATTAACTCCTTTATAAGAATTATTTTTTTCTTCGAATTAGACACAGCCAATGGTAGTCTATTTATTGGTTTCGAAAGCCCTTTTCAACGCCAGATCCCTGAAAGACCGAAAGCGCTGATGTTTGTAATTATAATTTACTTTATAATCTGAAAGGAAGAAAGAAATAAGCTTTTATTCAGCCGCAATTCCAACACATAGTCATGAATAAACAAAGGTATAAGGTACAGGTAATAGATACAAATAAAAATATATAATATAATATTAGAATGGTACTGATATGATTTTTATTGTTGCCTGTGTGTCGCAATTGCCATAAATGGGCGTCTAGCTCAGCTTTAGCTCTATGGTAACATTCCACAAATACTTGCTATCTAACGACCTCCTGTATGGAGTAAAATTCATATCTACTGGCGTATCGTCAAGCGTGACCCTACCAATTGACGGTCTCGGTGGAGGCGCGGTAATTGGCGTGGTTTATTAGCTGTTCGAACGCGCCTCCGCTGTTTGGGGTGTGGTGCCAGTGACAGCGGCTAAGTAAGCTAGAATTTTAACAGATTTTAATACAGCTTTATTAATAATTAGGTTATGGTTAACTATGTAACGTAAAATGGCGTCGGTAGAAGCATTTTTATAGCTATTGTACCCAACTCCAATGAGCACTCAGCACTTAGCATAGAATATCTTTTGTGCCTAACTTATGGCAAAAACACGGCACGGCATGGCACTCATAATGTTACTCTTAATCCAAAATTATTTTGCCATAGACTAGATTCTGGCATCGATTCTATGCAGTATTGTGCAATATCCACTTACCATCAGATGGACTGTATATTCGTCTACCGCCGTCGTCCATAAAAAAAATTAAACATTTTTAAAAATAATTACGAGAGGACTACGAAATAATACGCAATGTCAGAGACAGGTAGCGACAAGACTGCGTAAATTTATAGTGTACGTCTAAAATTCGCTATAAACATTCGCTAAAACTTTCGCAAAAGTGAAACAGCATGCGAAATTTTACTTTTCCCGAAAACTTCGCACGTTGCGATTGCGAACATTAGTTACATGCCTAATTGTGATGCCTTCCGCGCGCCGCTCTAATTGGCGTGCGACTCACGCCAAGCCGCTCAGACGTATTTGATGAAATATTAATATCAGCTATCTTCGCCAATTCGTCCCTGCCCTGTCCTACTCGTATAATAGATACACAGCGCAGATGTCTTCCATTTCCTAACAAATAACTGTTTGTGTATTTCTTCAAGGAGTTGGTTGCATAATGAATCTTGGAATGTAACTTACTTTGTCTTTTGTAACCTTTTATATTTTTTATGATTGTTTACACGAGTAAAACTTTTATATTCATCCTTAAAATCCTTATTATAAGTGCTATAAAAATATTATAGTGCTTATAAATATGTGTTTGTTTATTACCTAATAAAACAACTCTGCAATGAATCAATGAATTGTTACCAAATATCAACCATACCCACTACCAATTAATTGTTACCAATACTCACCCACCTGTATTTCGTGGAATCTTAATACTTGGAATAGTTTATAATCTTAGTTTGACGCAAACGAAGCCGCGCACAACAACTAGTGGTAGATAAAATCAAAGAAATACCATTATTAATTTTATTGGTATTAATTAAATGATTAACATTAGCAATTCGCATTATTACTCCTAAGAAATGTTCTGCTAATTTGTAATTGTAATTAAAATTACCTAGAATGGTCAAAATTTTTATGACACTTTATAATGCACTATATAACGCTGCTGAGGATCTTTGCGGAGAGGGTGGATGGCCCCATGTTGAAACATTGGGTGGAGTCGCACGTTGCATCATATAGGAGGTGACGAGCGGCGACAGCCAATGTCTGATGTAAAATATATGTGTGTATATGTGATTGGTGTGTACGTGCATGTATATGTATGTGTGTATGTATGTGGATATATATATATATAATGTATATATATATATATATATATATATATGGACATATATATATAAGCGTGTGTGTGTGTGTGTGAATGTGTGTTTGTGTGTGTGTGTGTGGGTATGTGTATGCATGTGCATATGCACGTGTACATGTACATACATATATATATAATTAGTAATAACAAAATCTTAATAATAAGTACTAACATAGTCTATAAGTTAAAATTGTTACTAACACATGAAATATGGACTGAAATACTGTCTGAAATAAATGAATTATATATATATATAATCATCGAAGAACTGATCAAACTTAACAGTGCTAATTTAAAACTAATGTGTAAAGTGCTGTAAAACCATGTGGTAGTGAGTGTGTCAACGCACGTGCCACGTGCGAACAACTGTAGTTGTATGGAGGTGATGCGCGCAGTGTAGAAACGAAATGTGGTCGGAGTGAGGTGGGGGAGGCGCGCGCGAGGGATGTTAGCGCGCGATGCAGCGCGTGGGCGCGTGCACGTTGTTGGGCACGACGTGCGCGCGCAAGAACGGGGCCGTCTGCACGTGCCGTGTCCACACGGCGCTGCTGCAGGTAAGGATACTTCTTCAAACCAATAAAGAATACTCATTCGATAGGATAATAATTTTTTCATCTTATTGGCTACTCATTCTTCCTTTGTGGAGTGGGATGAAGCGTAATAGAATAGCCTAAATAATGAGATTATTTTATCCCGTCATAAGAATATTATACGATGAAATGGTAGGCTAACTTAATCCCAGAGGAATAATCTCACAAAGGAGAATAAGGTTCCAATCCCATCAGAAACGGAATTTAAACCTGGAAAGGTGTAAAACTATAGTTCGTGCACTATAGTTAGCGCTGGCCACTGGTTGCACGGCAAACAAACTAGCAGACCGAAATGAAACCTATGTCTTGGAGAACAATATAAAATAGCCCGACAACGCTGAATCTAAAACATTTTGTAAAAACAAAGAAAATTATTACAGTATTAGAGAGGTAAAACGGATCATTACTCGTTATGTTTACATTCCTCCAAGAATGGAGCAAAACAATTTGAAGTACGAGACGAAATCTCGTTGAATTAAGGAATAAGTGGAATTGAAAATATCCTCGAACAGTCAGATTTACTCGTAAAAGAAAAATAATTCCGCGAAAGTATTCGTAATGTTCAAATAATTGTGTTCACATAATTGAAGTGGCAAAACGAGGACAGCGTTGAGACAGGATCTTTTAAAAATAATCTTAAGCAGCACTTGGAAAGTTGTTGAAAGGAGTAGTGCAAATTCATTTAGTAAAGGCCATTTTAATGATCAGTAAAATATCAGATTTGAAAATAAATATAATATAAATTAATGTAACTTTGAGCAGCCTGTATGAATTAAATTATGTACATTTAAACCGGTCAAACAATTATTAATTTTATCTACATAACTACCCTCAAACGTGATATACTTACAGTTTTATGACACCAAAAAATTATTTTTTTATACAGTTGTAAATATTAAATGGAATAAAAAAAAATAGTATTTTTTTCTGCTGATCTGACGTAGTCGATCTAACGTAGAAACGTAGTTGATCTAAACCATGATCATACTTTTGAAAACCCAAAGTGTGATTGCCCAGGTCGCGAACTCGCGAAGCAATTTTAGGGGGATCGTGAGTGGTTCTAACTATTATTATTAACTAAAGTAACAAAGTAACATCGATGACTATCATAATATGGTTAAATTTTACCTTCATTAATCAATTATTAAATCAAAAATATATACTTCGTATTTGTTAAGACGGAAAACTTACGTGGGGTAGCGATAGCCAATATCCATAACAGGTGTCATATATACGGTTCTTTGCATTAGCTAGATTCATAAACAGACAGGTTTATGAATTTTGCTAATAATACAAAGAACCGTTGATCTAATTGGTATAAGTAATAGTAATATATTAGTAACTTAAAAAAGTTAAACTTAAGCTTTCACAGTATAAGAAATAAACTTTAGTAAACTCTTTAAGTGTAAAAAACATGAATTAATGAGATGTTCTTTTTTACAGCTACAATCTAAAACTCATTATATTTAGGTGTTCATAAATTTTAATATATACCTAATAAAAGTAATATTTAATATACCTAATAGAAATTTGTATGCAATAACGAACCTAGCTCAGCGTATTGTTGCGACCTGTGCGGAAGACCCCAACGCAAATAGTTCCTTCATAGTATAGAAACTAACAGCGATCGTTTTAATCAAATTCAAACGTTGTCCACCCGCAAAAGTTGAAACAAACGGAATGGGACGATCAGACCATAAATAAATGTATCTTTCCTTCATAGCTGTCAATAGGACCTATTTGAGCCGCGCCGCGGGACGCCAGCTACCCTGGGCGATAACAGACCCCCCCCCCCCCCCCCTCTACACAACCCACCCCCCGTGGCTGCAACTTTACTCCATATAGGCATCAGGCAGAAAAAGATGAGACGAATTAGGTCAACTACGGCTTTATTTATTATACCAGTGGGTGATGAACATTCTAGTCCATTCGTCTTTGAATAAGGCTTGGTTAAATGGATCGCTATTGCTTTTGGTGTGCGTCAATGTTTTAGAGGCGCTCACTACCTAATAATACTTAATGTTTAAATCTAATAATACTTAAAGTTTAGATCACCTAATAATACCTAATGTTTAGACCACCTAGTAATACCTAATGTTTAGATCACGCAATAATGGTTTAGAGAGCTCGTTTTCGAGTACCTGACTACTGTATGGTATTAAAAACTTGCTTTATTTGTATCTTGTTGGAAGACTTCTTACCCATCATGTGATAAAATTTAGTGGCATAAGCCAGACCTCAATCTAAATACTACAACAAGCAAGGCCCTGGTGATGCTACCAATAAGTTGACACTATAGTTTCATGATTCGCCCAACGTTTAAGTATTAAAAGTTACAATATTATTCCACCATTCAACGTTGTAAAAAACATGACACTACAACGGCGGCAGTCTCGCGTGCGTACAAGTAGTGAGCGATCCGCGACATCGCTGCTTCTACAATAATAAAATATCCGTTTTAATACCATACGGGACTACGAGTACTTCATGTTAAATTCTTGTATTCTTAAACTTGGGCTGTCACACACGAGCGACTAAACATATCTAGCTGCGACCGGTCGCTACGAGTAATTCTATATTGGTCCCACAACAATGTAATAGTTTCCCAAGCAACCATTATGCTCTATATACAAAGTATTGTCAAAATCCGACGTTATATTAACCCTGTTAAGTAAATAAAAACATTTGATTTGAAGAGTTTGTTATACCGTCAAATAATTTTAATCAACAAGAATTTGTTATTTTCATGACGTCAATTTCACGCAAAATATGAGTTGCCGAACAACTAAAAGAGTACTCTTTTAGTCTACTGTCAGTGAAACCACTACGAGTATACACTACAAACGCACTGTTTATTCTGGGTTTGTCGACATTTATATCAAATAACGATTTACTCGCTCCAAACTAGACGTATATTTTTATAAACAGAACAATTATAAGAATGCATGTGTATGAAATTTTTGTCGTTAGACGTATGCACCGAGGTGGCCGGATTGCTTGGCCGCCTTCGTTAATGTTCGGGCTTCTTCGTCAGCGTTCGATAGTAAATATAGTGACACACCGAATGCAAAAGCTAAACAGTTTTTTTACTTGAAATGACGGGCAGCTAAACCGCATGACCGACAATTAAAAAAACTATGACTTGTGTAATCCATGCTGATCTTGCATGGTGATTTATGTATAACATGTACCCTGCAGTGGGACGTTATAAACAGATATGGACAATGTTAAGTTGGGCTTATTCTCTGCAATAATTCGTTGTAGGCCGAATTGCAGACACACACACAAATACAAATTAACCCAGCCCCTAAATAAATAGTCTTAATTCTCTTATTACATTTAAACAAATGTTGTCCGATCGGTCGTTAGCTTATGCGACTAGTTGTTTGTGTGCGGCACCCGGAGAGCTAAAATTATTTAAAAAAACAATGCCTATATCGCATGATTCCATTATTTTTAAGCACAATCGAACATCAAGTGTTATTCGATTAAGCACTTTACCAATACACTCAGTAGCTGAAGAACACTTCAATAAATCAATCGCCGTCCGCCAACGTAAATGTTATAAATAAAACACGAGCCCTAACCTTCCCTTTTTGCAACAAACTGACGAGAAAAATAGTCAACACATTCACAAAAGTTCGTCGACTGTTTGCGACTCGTCTCCGGATTTGAATTGAGCAGTATTATAAAAAAAAAGGTTATTTACTTTTGTTAAATCAAGGCTCCGCTTCGTAGTACCTCAAAGTCGTGGTAGCCTAAGGGTATTTACTCTCGAGTTTTATTCATTAGGTCGTGAGTTCATATCCCTGGCTCGTGCCAACATAAGTTTCAACTTTTTTAATTATCACTAAGTCGGGCGGTAAAGGAAAACTTCCTCGAGATTGAAAAAAAATTGGTGTATCCGCATTGGTCTCGCGTGGTGGGCCGAAAACTTCTTGTGATTTACTAGGGGAATCTGCATTGGGGAATCTGAACTCATTTTTGATGTTATGAAACCATATTTTCAACTACATCCCTCAAATTAATATAAAATAATAAATGTTTTAACAATTACTGATTTTTTAACGAAAATACATTTAGTGCGACCTTGCACCAGGGATAAGTTAAATTATATATTAGTTTATTAATGATTCCTAACTATATTTTGCTGACGTTTTACTGACTTTTAGGTACATGTTGGAGTTATGAATGAATCATTAGCCTGTTAATTATGCAATACGTCGGATTCCTGCATGCCAGCAAACAAATAGACAAACATAATAAATTGTCAAAGGTCCATTGTTTGATTGGTTGAGGAAAATCACTAATTTGTTCTCATTACTGACACAGAATATGATCTCTTTTTTATCTCTTTGTTGACAGGAGTTCGCGACTCTCACGAAGGAGTTGAACCAGGCGCGAGAACAGCTGCTCGAGCGAGAGGAGGAGATCTCAGAGCTCAAGGCGGAAAGAAACAACACAAGGGTAAGCAATATTATTTACTTACACGGCGATTCTCCACTCGCAGAAATATCAGTTCTTTTTTTTTGTAATTTCGAACCTTTCCTGGTTATTCTTCGAAATTGATTTTTTTCATAATGTCAACATTTAACTGAAACAAATAATTTTATACATATACGCTTACTTGAGATGCATACAATACATAAATGCGTGCATATAAACATACATCCACTAATCATCAGTAACAGTACACATACAGAGTAATTAAAACATACAGAGTCATAACAGAACCAGTTAGAGCCTGGAACCCGTGTCGACAAGGGGTTAGGATCCTTAAGCTGAAAAAAATCCATAGAATGGAGCATTTGCAACGAATTTACGTTCAATATCCTTCATATTTTCAGATTAGAGAAAACGAGGTCTTTCACTAAGCAATTACACAAACGAAAGCATACGTTTTAGCATACGTTACAATAAACAACGTTTGATCTCTAATTTCTCTACAGTCCAAATGTATTGAACTGAATAGGCCGCGCGAAATAAACCAAAGGGAGGTATCCAACTGGCCTACAGGTGAATGTTGTCGTAGTGAAAAATTGAGCATCCAACTTATTTTAGGCGTTATTCGTTCCTTTTCTTTTCTCTAGGGATTCTGTCGATTTTTTTTAAAGCAAAGCTATTCCCAATATAAAGATAAAAAAAAAAGTACTCTTGCATTATTTTTATGGACATTTGACAATCTCAGCGACATCTAAATATCAGAAAGATTTCAATTGAAATCGCATCTAAATCCTGAGTATTTATTTATTTTTACACTTCATTGCACAATATCATACGAAGGTGAGGTTAATATCTTCTGGCATTCTCTACTAGCCAACCTTTGGGTTGATCGGAGAGGTTCAATTGGAAGGTGCGTGAAAGACTCGAATGATATGGTAGGGTAAAATCGAAATAAAATACACAAATACGAGTATATTGTATTGTTATATAGGTAGGTATACACAACATACATTTAAACATACATACATGCAACATACATATACATATGTTGGAAATCGAGTATTTCTCAATCCCTCGCATAAGACTGGTGATGGGTACATCACTGTTGTTGTGTCACATCACTAGGCCACACGTCATTATTCTTCACTGACCGTCGCACACTGGGGCAAGATACCCTTTTTTTGGCATTAAATACGTTGTTTAGCAATATTGCTTTTGTGGATGCTAAATATAACTAAAATAGATATTTATGATATATTGTGCAGCTCAGGTGGTAAGTAGCCGACTGGGCACGCTGGCAGCATCGCATGAGCGAAGCGAGTGCGTATAGCTGCCAGTGTAAGCATTCGGCTACGCACCGTACGAGTTGCACATCCTATTTTTTTCACTAGTGAGGCATATCGTTAATAGGACGGAACGAGCGAGAAAGATGTCGGATGGCCTGGAGGTGTGACGGGGTGTGTGTGTGTGTGTGTGAGAGGGGTGGGGGGGGGGGGGGCTCCACAATTGAAAAAAAATTTTATATTTTAATTTGAAAAATTAATTTTATAATTCAACAAGTAATTATCATTATTATATGATCTGAAAACGGTAATAATAATTAGTTTTTTATTAAACTATATCGAAAAATAAGAACAATAAAAATGAAAAGAAATATTTTTCTTAATTTAAAAAAAAATTGATTTAATATTTAAAAAAATAATTATTATTATTCTTGTAGCTAACAAAAAACGAAAACATTTTTTTTTTTATTAACGTATAATCTTGAATATATATATATATATATACATTTTGTTAAATATGGACCTGCTAAATATTTTAAACATATGCTAATGCATCGTCATCATCATCTTCATCATCACCATCATTCTCATCATCGATTTCTTTTTCTTGGTCGCAATTTTTGTTAGACGATGCCGATGGATCTTTTAATAAATATAATGCTTCTTTCGAAAGATTCTGAGAATTTTTCTTTCTTGATTTTTGCTTGCTTGAAATGAAGGGATCAGAACTCAATAAAAAAAAATTAAAAATGTCTCTATTGGACTTTTCACGGCTACATTTTCTTGAATTATGCTCCCTGTATCTTTTGAAGTCCTTGTTCCTAGCCTCTTGTGACTCTTCCGTTAACTGTCCTATAGGCAAAAGTGCTGAGGATATAATTTCTGGTCCATGAATAAGATATTTGTGTAATGTTGCCTCTGTTGTACCAAGGATACAAGGAAACAAAATATCTGGCTGTATTATACGCATAGGATCTGTATTTTTCGACATCTATTTCAAATCCACTTGACACCACTATTAAAATAGTATGCAGTTTCTTTATCAAATCTATATCTATTTTCGTAATCTCTGCAGACAATATCGGGTTCTGAAAAAAACGTCTTGCTGTGTTGCCGTCATTAGAGTTTCCAAAGCCAGGCTTGGGTTTGTCAACAATAAGTCCGCATTTTTCTCTGAATTCTCTTTGTATTCGAGTTTTAGTCTCAGTTACTATTTGTTTATTATCAGCACCACGACTCTGCCACATTCTTATGGGCAGTTTATAGGATAAATGCAGTAAACATTAAAAAAAACGAATCCAACCATGCAATACCGATAAACCAAATCGCAATTTTTCAGTTTTTACTGTTTTTGCAATCATTTCATCGATATTATTAAAATCGATATTATTATTGTCGCCGTTTCTGTAAGAGCATTGCAGACCTTTCCGTCTACCATTGAAAATATCAATTCATGACTAATCTCTATTTGTTTTGTCTCAATGGTCACATTGCTTTTCGTAAGGTTTTTAATTTCATCTTCTATATTACGACATTCTGTAACTGAAACAAGAGTGGATTCCTTCTTGAATTCTATTTTAATGGGGCGGCAGTATCGAGTGGAAGCTGGAGTCGGATTTTGCCATATTATTGTTTTTCCAGATATTAAACGGATTGGAACTAGACATGTTATGAAAACAGCTGAATCGTCTGCTTCTAAATTACAAAATGCTTGTTTATAGGAACTATGCCCTGAAGATCCATCAAATTCCCATTTAGAAATAAGTTCAAAATCATTAACTTTTTCAAGAGATTTGATGATAGGTACCAATGTTTGGCACAACCGTTTTGTAGTATGATCTAAAAGAGCTTGCAATGGGACGGAAGCGCTAGTTTCATTCACTGTAATATTTTTAGGATAGCATAACTTTTTTGCTGTTTGTACAGTTTTGTAGGATGGGAATTTATCAGGAGCACATTGTCTTATTACATCATATTGTTCTCGAGACAATTTTGCATTAATTAAAACAGCCAGAGCATCTTCGGCTGACAAACATTGTTTTTTGGGTGTCAATGTGCAAGTTTCCTTATAAACTTTGGCAGTATCGGGATTAGCGACAATATCTTTTAAAACTTTTGATGCTTGAATTTGCCCATCTGCGCGAAGACTCATACAAGTAGCGTGAACTAATGATGAGACAGAAGTTGACTCACGCAAGCACTGCGTTTTGGCCCGTTTTGAACGTTCAGATGATAACTCAAATGAAATTTCCGGTCGGCCGCGATTCTTCTTCAAATTTTTTTCCGTGATGATAGGAAACGAAATTGATGTCTCAAGCCAATCCTTATTACTTTTTCTAAATTTTCCATCAATTCTACAAGCTTTTGACCATCTTGACCTATATTCATACTTAAATTTTGACAATTTTTGATTAAAATGAATATCAACTTTATCATCACATTCTGTACGTTTTCGCAACTGAAAAATCAAAAAATTGAATTGTTTTTCAAAGCTTCTTTCTCCCGAGCATCGCATTATGTTAACAAGTTCATTTCTTGAAATAAATATTGTATTTGAACTCGATCCTAGAACAAAATAATTAATGTTGCATAATGGAAATTAAATAGTAAAACTACAAAAATCGCTGTAATGTTTAAAGTAGCAGAAAGTAGCAAATAGTTTTTTAGTTTCGAGATGCTGATATTGCATGGGTTGTTTACAAAAAAAAACTAATCTAGAATTCACAGGAGAACATAACTAAAACTTTAGCTGTTTTTGAATTAAGTGAAAATCGTAGTATTATAAATGTATTCTTTGGTTTTATATGTTTACTGTACCCTAATACCGAATTAAATGTTGCTAAAATATTGCGACTTACCTGAACTTGAAGGTTCCATAGCTAAATTAAGCTAATTTTCTATAATAATACCACGACACTACAACACAAATAAAATAAAAGCAATTTAATTTATAATCAGTCGAACTTTCACGACTACCCACAAACTTCGATTATAATAGGAAATGCGTGTAAGTTATCGGTCAATTTGAAAGTGTCAAACTTCGATTATAATAGGAAATGCGTGTAAGTTATCGGTCAATTTGAAAGTGTCAAATGAAGCATTGGTCTACTAGAAGCCAGTTGTATTAGATAGTTCAAAATCGAATTTTTTTTTTCGCATTTTCTGCCACATATTAGGGTATCTTGCCCCAGTGTGCGTCGTTTGTTCTCTTACTATTAAAACATGTTTTAGCCTTGTAATAAATATCTAATATGTTTTGTCTATTATGTCTTCTTAGTTTATATTAAATAAACAGTGAACCCTGCGCTAGCTGTGCTAACCATTATCAATAACCAACAACATACACCATTGAAAGTGAAAATATTGTACTTTCTGTAGTGGAACTCAATAAATTAGTTTTCTAATCAGCCGGTCAATTGAAAATACTATTACTAAGTTACAGAACGATTGGATTGCTTACCGGCTATATGCAATTCACTACGCTTTCGACTAGATTTTTTAATCGAACTTCATTCGATCCATAGTCATTTAAAACAGCTGACTGGCTGCTGATTTGATGCGAGTAACGCCAAATATCGAACTCTCGACTCTGCTCTTTCCACTGAATTCTCAGGCGGTCTTGAGCCACTCAACATCGAATCGAGGACTCTTTGCCAGTTTGCTAACCGTAACAAAAATAACACGAGAAACTTTAACAACAAATGCGTCATTTTAGCTAGAAAATCTAAAAGTACTCCTCCCTCGAGAGCCATTTGTACATATATCAGCCACAATAAAACACAATACGTGTAGTCAATATAAAGAACTGGTCCCAAGGCAGGCGACATAATATCAACAAGGTGAAGTGTTTCGTGACTATATGTAGGTATACATATTTTTTTGTTAATAAATTAAACGATGATATATTAGACGTGGCTTTTTATTGGTTGGCAATTTAAGATAAGAGGTACGTTTAAAACACATTTTCTAAAGACAATCTTGGAAGCGGCTAATGCAGAACATTATGTCCACAGAGGATTTTTTGGGAATATCAATGATATTGTTACAAAACGAGACGCTAAGAACTTAGAGGCCGACAGACGCAGTTAGCTCGTCTGGGCAGCATGCGTCGGCTCCTCTCGTCGCCTTTTTCAATTAGTGCTTTCTGTCAGTTTATGACGTATGGTTCTTTTTTCCGGAATGGCTAGTCTTGTGGCCCTACTGTCTTTTTAAGAGTCGCCGGATATTTTAATTTAGGGCGAGCGCAGAAAGCGCAAAGCCAGGAACGTATGATCAGAGAATACAAGTAGAAGTTCAAAGTACGCTCCAGAAAACCTACAAAAAACACACCTTTCAAAAAAATTGTTATATATATTTATACGAAATTCATATTTAGTCCAGCGCCAGCCAAATTGAATCTTATGCGCATCGGAGAAAGGCGATATTACACACAATGACACTCCGTGCGTGAATCGCAAGGGTTGTCACCCATAATTATTATATAACTAATTATAGTAGTTTTATTCGTAAAACTAAACTAAGAGACACTAAAATTAAATTAAACAAAATAGTATTATACCTCCTTACGCAATATGGTGGTAGTTTTTAACGCATTTATTTGCGAGTGCGTTACAAAGAGCTCGCGGCAACCGACTGAAATAAATCCCTGCGCAGGCGTATATTCGTACCTAAAGTGCGGAGTGGGCCAGGCCTAGTATTGTGCCGAAACTGTCCTGTGATAACTTGATCCACAAGTTTCTCAGCACACCGCTATATAAAGATAGAAAGAACCGCTAGTATTTTTTTAAGTATACGAACTCGACCCATACCATTGAATTTCTACTTGAAGTACTGATTTTTTAAAATTATCCCCAGCTCGGCAGTGAAGGTAAACATCGTGAGAAAAATCGCATGCTCGAGAATAAAAACTCTGCAACATAATATGTATCCATCGATCGGCACTTCGCTCGCGTAGCAGATTATGGCGGCATGAAACCTCCTAGTGATTGGTTTACTAAGGGGCCTGTAACTGGTAGTGTGACGTTATAAGCTGGTGTTGATCGATACATAACGTATTGTATTTTTATCTACTTTAATCGTCTCGTATTAAAATAAAAATAAGTAAACACACGTCTTTAAGACATGTTACAGGTAGATCTACAAATAAAGTATGCATTTGGTGTTCGTACAAATTTCGTAGTGGCATTAACTCATCAAATATGATAATATTAGTGCAAAACAAACCATATTTATTGTGAAAACATTGAATAACGTTAGGATTGAATACTAGTTTAGTTGAATAACGTTAGGATTAAATTCTAGTTTAGTTGAATAACGTTAGGATTAAATACTAGTTTAGTTGAATAACGTTAGGATTAAATACTAGTTTAGTTGAATAACGTTAGGATTAAATACTAGTTTAGTTGAATAGCGTTAGGATTAAATACTAGTTTAGTTGAATAACGTTAGGATTAAATACTAGTTTAGTTGAATAACGTTAGGATTAAATACTAGTTTAGTTGAATAACGTTAGGATTAAATACTAGTTTAGTTGAATAACGTTAGGATTAAATACTAGTTTAGTTGAATAACGTTAGGATTAAATACTAGTTTAGTTGAATAACGTTAGGATTAAATACTAGTTTAGTTGAATAACGTTAGGATTAAATACTAGTTTAGTTGAATAACGTTAGGATTAAATACTAGTTTAGTTGAATAACGTTAGGATTAAATACTAGTTTAGTTGAATAACGTTAGGATTAAATACTAGTTTAGTTGAATAACGTTAGGATTAAATACTAGTTTAGTTGGATAACGTTAGGATTAAATACTAGTTTAGTTGAATAACGTTAGGATTAAATACTAGTTTAGTTGGATAACGTTAGGATTAAATACTAGTTTAGTTGAATAACGTTAGGATTAAATACTAGTTTAGTTGGATAACGTTAGGATTAAATACTAGTTTAGTTGGATAACGTTAGGATTAAATACTAGTTTAGTTGGATAACGTTAGGATTAAATACTAGTTTAGTTGGATAACGTTAGGATTAAATACTAGTTTAGTTGGATAACGTTAGGATTAAATACTAGTTTAGTTGGATAACGTTAGGATTAATACTTGCTGTATGGATTAATACGTTGAGCTTGCGACCTTTTGCGCGCTGAGACATTTTAAATTTAATTAGCTCTGTATACCACTGCTTTGTTTTGTGTAATTTACAGTATTGCAAATAAATTATTTATTGATTTATTTAAATAATCTGTGACAACGTAAACATTTTTTGTTGGTTTGTTGTAAACAACAGTTGTAAATAGTTATAATTTTTGTATTATTTTTCAATTAAATGATAAGAAAATATATTTTGCATAAAGACTAAAATGCCATGTTCGTAACTAGATTAGTATCAGATAATGTCTAAATGAGGAATATCAAAGTAAGTGGCTCGGATAAAGGCGACCTCATTTGTGGCCGACTACCTCTCCTGGGAAAGGAAAAAAAAGGTATTTTATAAAGGAGCTTAGCGTTTGTAATCTCAACGATCAATTTTTTCTTTAATTATTGGCTAACTAATTAATCATACTCAGTTTATCCGCGTATAAAATTACGATACCTAAATTTTGTATTTTGGATTGAGAGAGAGATTCAGACTATAACACGGGACCACAATATATATTGGTGAATAACACAGCCCAGATATTGTTTAATTCTCTGACTTTTACGCCGTGTTTTCGTACACCGCCGAGCTAATGATAATTGTAGTCTGTAATTAAGTAGAAACTCAGTGATACGGACTGGTATTTGAGTTCAAGATCTAACGAATGAGGCTCAAGAACTAGTATTGTAAATAGCCAATAATAAATTAGCCATTATGTACTTAGACCGCTTTTAAAGGTATTCGAGATAACGAGCAAAGGGCTCGGCTCTCGACGCTTACTTCTAATAATACTCATGTTTTGTTAAAACTCACGTTTACCTAGGGAATGTTCGAAGTACTGTGAACATCGGCACTCACCGGTAAATGTTGACACTGATAAAGCTAGATATAATAGGGGTTAAAGTATGAAATTGCCGTTTTATAGTAATAGATACTTTGAATTGACATAAAACCTTCATGGGGTGAGATTTTCGAGTGAAACTTTTTTCACATGGTACTTATGAGGTTCTTGTTTTAAAAAATGTGCAACTTTCGATTTTCGACTTTCAATTGTTTTTTTATTCAGCTTAGACGGGAAAGATGGATACTTCGAAAATCCGAGTAATCTTCGAATACGAGTTCCGACGCGGAACTAACGCAATATCAATGCTGCGTTTGGAGAGGAGACTGCTAATGAACGAACCGTGCGTTTTTGGTTTAAACGCTTTCGTAATGGAAACTTCGACTTGAAGAACGAACCACGTTGAAGACCGCCCACACAGGTGAATAACGCTGAATTGAAGGAATACTGATTGGTGGAAGCCGATCCGAGTCAAACTACCCAGGAATTAGCGGCATGGTTTAACGTTACCTTACCTACAATATTGACTCATTTGCATCAAATCAATAAGATAAAAAATATGAAAAATGGGTGCCTCATGATTTGACTGATCTGCAGAAAGAAACGCGTGTTGAAACTTGCGTTGCCTTGTTGAATCGGTACAGAAATGAAGGAATTTTGGATCGAATTGTGACATGTGACGAAAAGTGGATTCTTTACGATAACCGAAAGCGAAAAATGCAATGGCTGACCCCAGGTCAAACGCCGCAACAGTGCCCTAAGGCAAAGCTTACCAATAAAAAGGTAATGGTAACTGTTTGGTGGTCTATTCATGGTGTTATTCACTATAGCTTTCTCAGGTCTGGTCAAGCAATAACAGCAGATGTTTACTGTGCCGAACTTCGAACAATGATGGCGAAACTAGCAGTGAAACAGCCCCGACTCGTGAATCGATCTTCACCATTATTGCTTTCAGATAACGCAAGACCTCACACTGCACGAGAAACTGTTGTAACTCTACAGGAGCTGCAGTTAGAAACCATACGTCATCCTCCGTACTCGCCAGACCTTGCTCCAACGGACTACCATTTTTTTCGTGATTGGGCAATTTTCTACGTGGTAAAAAATTTTCTTCCCAAGAGGCAGTACAAAATGCTTTCACACAGTTTATCGAATCTACATCCCCAGAGTTCTATCGCAAAGGCATAAATGAACTTCCGATTAGATGGCAACAATGTATAGATAATGAGGGTAAATATTTTGATTAAATAAATATGTTACATTTTAGAAAAAAACGAGTTTTAATTTTTCAGTACAAATCGGCAATTTCATACTTTATCCCCTAATATAATATATGAACAAATTGTTGGATGCATTTCTCAACTGATTTAAGTGAAATTTTACACAAATGTCGATTGGGTCTATATCTTGTAGATGAACCAAATAGTTTCAATGGATTTAAAACTAAACATTGTAAACTTTAAAAAAATCTGACAAATAAAATAATTGTAGGTAACGTCAATTACAAATATGATGTTGAATAGGGCTCATTAAACTACAAAAAAAAAAATCATATTTTTTTTTTCTGATACATGGAAAGTAGCAACATCTACCTTTCATACTTGCGGTGGAATGGAAGCATCCCACCGGTGTTATATTTTTATAGTTTTTAGTAGTGATTGTTGACCCTTATAAATTTTGATATTGTAAATGATTCAAAACTTATTATAGTTCTTCTATAGCGACGACTATACACAACGATTCTTATAAACACAAGGAATATTGCAACAATGCATGTGTGTTCAACGCAACATGCAGTGCAAGCAGGTTATTACATTTACCCGTCCTGCATCTAAACCATTTCATTATCGGATATATCTCCTAAGATAATAACTTTAACGGTTTTCTAAGGTAATAACTTTAACCAACGATATCCATGATTGCTGTCAGTAATGATTTAATGAATGTGGGCAGTCACCGACTTACAATATCAATGACAATGACACCTACATTAATAAATTCAAAATATTTTTAGCATAAAATATAAACGGTTCACTATTTTTTGCGCCATAAACTACTACTGGATCAAAAGATTACTTATTTTTTAATTCTGGTTTGGCTTTTGGGAGAATAATTAGATGGTATTCACATAATAAAATTGGGCAATCTGTATCTATCTAAATTTATTTATTATGTTAATCATCCATACTCACTGAATTCACACACACACACTCACACATAAACACAAACATGCACATTCTAAAAGAGAAAATTGTAAATAGTAACCTGCCTTCATAAGGTTAGAACCATATTTTAAAAGGTAATTTAATGAAAGTTTAGTATAATATAAGCAATTACTTATCTTTTGTTGAAACATGAATAGGCATGTATTGAGAGATTTTTGAACTGTTTTCATCATGCTGTTGTTTCATGTAAAATATATTAGAAATGAAGTAAAATTATAGTTCAAAGTGAACATTTTGATAGCAGTAGAGACAAGAGTTTATCTTCCGTACCTAAGGTTCCATTATCCGTTAGATTCTATCAAGTTTCGTTAACTAAAAGAGATCTTGTCGCGTTCTTTGTCCTAAATATTAATGAGATAAATTTCAACTTACAGCTACTCCTAGAACACCTAGAATGCCTAGTGTCAAGACACGAGCGGTCATTGCGCATGACAGTAGTCAAACGGCAGGCGGCAGCGCAGTCTGGTGTCTCATCAGAAGTAGAGGTGCTCAAGGCACTGAAGAGTCTCTTCGAACACCACAAGGCTTTGGACGAGAAGGTAATGGAAATATGATCCTGATTCTCCTCTCTGTCTCACTCTCTTTAGTTCTAAAAGAATACCTATCTAAGAGGCACAAAGTGATTAAGAATTTATTTGTAAGTTTAATAATCTTTTAGTATACTATACATTCTCAGTTTGCTATCTTCATCTTTCTTTGGTAATTTTGCCTTTTCAATTTCCTTCGGCATCTGTGACTTGTGACACGTGTACACTGAGTGCTAGTTTTTATCTATCCCTTTGAAACATAATTCCAAACAAAAACCATTTTGTAAAACAACAAACGTATTTAATCATACGTGAAATTGTTGTACGTTTCAGGTTCGGGAAAGGTTGCGAGTGGCGTTGGAAAGGAATACTGCATTAGAAGAAGAACTGTCATTAACCAAAGAAGAAGTGAGTAATAAACATTTAACAGTTATAGACTATTATAGATGTGCAATGATATTCCAGCAGCTAGCCCTATAAAAGGGCAATGCAAAAGTTGTAGTCCTGCGTCGTACAGCAATACACAGGTTAATATTGATAACTTCGCTTATGTACGAGTATATTCTGTATTCTTTCTTGAACTTTATTTAGTACACAGGGTGACTAGGTAAATTTTGAGTAACTTAAATTTCAGAAAGAGAACTCTATTGCGCCGTACCGTTTTTGAAACATAATTTATTTGAAATTTGAATTCCGAAAGCGATTTAATCAAAACGAATAAAAATCTTGTATTCACTTTTTTATTGCATTTCGCGCGCCTTTCTTTGCCACAATGGAATTCGAACGGTAACATTTTCGTGCAATAATGTTATACGATCTTAAATGATTGGTTTAAATGAAAGTGAGTGTAAAGATATATTAGTATCAGTATGGGGACCTCGCACCGTCTTCAGTGCAACATTTTTTAGATGCATTTTCTAAATTTTCATTGACAACACTAAAACACTTCACATTTTATCTTTTAAAGTTATAGAAACGAACGATATTATTTATTTATTATCTTTGGAATAATAAACGATTTTAATAAATTTTAACATTATAGTTTTAAATAATTATAATGTTAAGATTTTGCATGTCACTTTTATGACGGACATGAAGGACTGACGTTTAAATTTTCTAACTTACATTTACAATTTTCTACTTACAATGTTAAAACAAATTAGTAATTATAAATTATGAATTGGGTAACTCGCTTTCAGAGCGTACCTCTTAAGATATCGGAAAGTAGCGGATTCTTGGTGTCAATATTTCCAGCAAAGTCGAATTTAGAGGCCATCTGGAAAATAAAGCCAAAATGGCCCCCAAAAGAACAACCCTACTACGAATTTTTTTGGAGGCCATTTTAGCTTTATTTGTTTGTTTGGCATCCGTACTTCCTTAACATAGAGTCCGCTGCGGTTGAAAAGACACTTTATACCGCTTTACATGAACTGCCAGCTGAGGTATTTCCGTTACACTACGATATGGGGCTCTTTAAGAAAGCTGTGAACAGGATTCTGCAAGGTCGGCAGCGCACCCGCAAGCCCCCTGGTGTTGCAGGTGTCCATGGGCGGCGGTGATCACTTACCATCATTTGTCCCGCCCGCTCATCTGCCCAATATTGTGTAAAAAAATTTAGTACATTTTAAAACTAACAAAACAGTGGAAATCAAACAAGTAATAGACTATTTCAGAACGCTCAATTCGTGTACTCTCTGATGATTTTTTTTTAAACATACATGCATATAATAATATATTATGTATCATTACAATTTTCAGTTAAAGTTATCGAATAGTTATATAATAGTTATCGAAATATGCCGATGTTTTTTCGTAGGAAATTTCATATAATTTTATGGGGTGTAGTAAATTTTTGCAATGTGAGTGCCTTACGTCATGTTAATCTATTAAAATATATAATGATGGAAAATTCTACCTAGCACGCAACAATGAAGAGGTCTTACTTTTTAACAGATGTAATTATCGTTATTTTGATAAATTTTAAATAGCACTGACCATATTTTAAAAATATTTTACCTATCTCGCAATCTATTGCTATCTTGCAAAAATAGCAAAAGGGATCCGTTGACTGTTAACTTCAGCAAAAATCCGTACTTGCACCATGGGTTTGAAATCACTCCGCTATTGCATGTACCATCTGTAGCAACAAAGAAGTAATTCTTTTCTTAGCCATCAATAAATACAATAATTACTTGCCCGACCTGTTCTGTACCAGCACTGCAGCCGTAAAAAAGCACTTACTTTAAATTAGTTTAATCGTACCTCTAATTAATAAGTAGTTTGTTTGTTTAAATTAGCTTGTAATATACTTAATTAACATCATCTCGTTGCCTACGATATTTGAATATTGTGACTTTCAATTATTATGTTGTAGTGTTAGTCTAACTAAACGTGGATAGTTGTGATCAGCATTTTTGTTAATTGGCATAATCTTACTGTGTAATATACGTCCTGCAGTAAACTTTTCAAATAAGAAATCTTTTATCAATACACGATGCACACTTGCGGTGTCCCTTTTCTCACACCTAACATCAATGATTGACTATAAGAACACCAATGAGTTTTCTTATAATTAACATTATGTAATTTTAGCCGTTAAAACTTTCGTCACTTATTGAAATGTAATCCTCTATGTTTACATTTGTAAGTGTTAAGAATATAATACGTATATTTAAGATTTTTATTTTCATTAATTACTAAAATTGTATAAACAAATCAACTATATTCATGTTACTGATAAAATACATTTATAACTATGAAATTGTATATTTTAAAATACAAAATACTATAAAAAAAAAAATATGCATACCTATATCTGCAAAAGCTAAAAGTTACAGATTTATACCACGAAAATGAGTCTCTTTCCAGCAGTCTCTCTGAACGCTGAGGTGACACAAGTGAATCACATATTAAATTTAATAAAATGAACTGTAATTCCTGTTTCTGGCTTATTACCTTCATTCTTGTATTTCCCAAATATGAATTATTCCCAATTGTATAAAAACAAACAAAGTTCGTTAATCAACATTACAGTTACAACAATACAAATCGTCGAGCGGTCAAGACGGCGACAAGCCGAAGGAGAACGGCACCGTGCCCACCGGCTCGCCCGAACAGAACGGCGAACAGCAACAGACTAAAGTAAGTTCCATGCAAATACACTACAGACTGATTAACATGACAAACTCTAACGTTACAGCATTTTAGACAACAAAATAAAAAGTCCAATTAAATTTTCTAAAGGGTCTTCGAAAAATGGCCAACCGTTTATGTAATTGACTTAGCATTTGGTAACTGAACATATTTGTACAAAAGAAATCCTTAGTTAATAAACCATTAACTAAAAAGAACCTTAAAAAGTGTGAAATAAATTCGTAATCCAGTCTTGTAGATCCAATCTGCAATAGTCGAATGCAACGTGCCACGCGTCGGCGTGCCTAATAAATGTTCATTCTTGACGAGTACGAGTATATTCGTTACGCACGACGATACGTGGCAGGTTGCGTTCGACTATTGCAGATTGTCTGCAAGCCTGTTAAGATTTTTTTTTTATATTTTTTTTTATATTAATGGTTTTTAACCGTCGTCGTGGGTTTTTATGTTTATTTTTTATTTTAACCTTTTTGAAGTTGTATAATTATGTAGAGATATTTTAACTGTCGAATGTTTTTAGGGAAAGGAAAAGACCGGAGCTTCGACAACTTTTATTTGCCTCCAAAACACGGTCTTCTATGCAAGTGAGAAATCTTGTCCGGCCACCTGTAAGACACAGCATCGTCTTCCCTTATGCATTAAAACTGTTCATCGAACTAAAACACCGCCAAAAAATGATTCCAAACACGATAGTTTTACCGTTAATATTCAAGGAGTTCCCTTATCCACCTTCGGCTCGAGTATCAGACTCTGACAGTTGTATATGTAAAGTATACTTCTTTAACTACTACAGAGAGTTGCATTCGAATATATGCATTCCTTTAGAAATTATAATCATGTATGTTGTTCAATCTTCTGCTGGAATGAGATAACTCCACCAGTCAGACGCACCCAGTCGGCTGTGGGATACAGCATCATTCTCCACTATGTATCACAACTGTTCATTGAACCAAACAACGCCAAAAAATGAGTCCAAACATCACCATTGTAGCTCCAAATTTCTAGGAGTTCCCTTACTCACTTCCAGCTTTAGATGCTGACGATTATACACCTCTGTAACTATTCACTTCAGAAGGACGCACTCGAAATAGGTACATTCGTTTAGAGGTTATAAAGCATTAGAAATTTTTCACTGGGTACAGCATCGCCCCTGGCGAGTTACAGCCACAACAACCATCCTCAAACACGCTCCAATGTACATTTAAACGTTTATAATAACCCGCTTCAAAGTCGGTCCAGCCGTTTCAGAGAAAAGTGGTAACAAATGGGTGCACAAACATACATACATTTTCTAACCGTAAATGCATATACTATCTCCGTCCCCTCGTCGGTAAAAATGATTTTGGACGAATGTAATTTGGTTCCCTATCTAAAATGTCTGTGCTGTGTCTCACTTGTATGTGTATATATTATCTCTCCCCATACAAGGAGAAGGACCTTCTCATGGTCTTTCTAACCTCCCATGCTGATCGCATTGTAAAAGTATTTCTATGAGATCTTACTGTAAGCGCTCTTTCTTAAGCTCTTTCACTCCCTTCAAATTTCGTTTTTGTCCCTTACATGGAACTGTTCTCATCCTCATGCTGGTCAAGTTCCCGTACTTAAGTTAAACCTAGTAACCACAATATGCTTGCCAAATCCATCCTCTGCCAAAAACTGTAGTGTCTGGCTTTTCATTTTCTTCCTTCTGGGGTTTGTATGACATCTACCTACTACATTCTTCTTATCTTCTTTAATTAGTTACTCCACCTGGTTGAAGATCATCTAATGTCATGTTTCTTGGTACCTGTCTTCATTCGAGGTCTCTTGTCTTACAAATTATTGTACTGCATCAGACTGTATGCAAATTGTACCAATAGTTAATTCGTAGAACAAAATACATTTTCGCTTTACAAAATCGTTTTCAATGTTTGTTCAAAAGAACCTTTCCCAAGTCGGTTCCGTTGTCAGTGCTAAGCTATTGCATAAAATTGTGTGCGCTAATTTTTCATGATTCTATATTTACAGACCCCGTTCTCTTTGAAATAAATTAACAAAAATAGACAATCTCCATAAGGGACCAAACACTGAAAATTGGGTTGGGGTTTCTCATTGGCTTGGGGTCATTTGGTCACACTGGATATTTAAAAATTTAGCTTATGGTTTAATAGAAATATTGTAAAATTGTAAAGTACACAATACATTCACACTGTACAATTATAACAAAAACACTAACTTTACTGAAAATTTTAACAAACAAATTTTTTTTTAGATGCTTTGTGAATGGTGATTGTGCTCAGTTTGTATAATTTTAATGTCTTCGTGACGGTAGTTTTTGTTTTACTCAATTCATACAAAAATGCTTCACGTCCTAGACAAAAGGTAATTTTTATAAAATGTTATATTCTAAATTGGTCTTAAACTCATATTTACTAATCTTATTTTCCTGGACGTTTTGGGCCGTGGTCGTAACCTGACAGTTAACTCGAGCTCGTGACCGTAGCCGGTACAATTTGATCAAAATATCGAGTTAAATTAACGTAAGTACATTCACGCGTTTTCGACCAGTTCGTTGCTTAAATTTATGAATTGAATAAAACATTCCAAATATTTTGTAACGGTTTAAATGTTTTGCTTGACAAAACTACAAGAAATAGTTTAGCGTTTTCAGTTGTGAAAGTTATGTTTGTTTGAATTATGGACACAGGAGCAAAGTATAAACGGCGAATCTGAGACGAGCAAGAGACTCACTGAGCTCCAAAATACGATCGGCAAACAGGTTAGAGCCACACAGAGCTACGAGTACTCGCATCGCATATGCATACTATGCAGGGACAAGATGTATTACGTATTGTGTATTTTGATGGAGATTTAATTCTATGCCTTTTAAATAATTATCTAGTGTTAACTCGAATATTTGCGATGTTCCTTTGGTTTTCCATATTTATTCGAATTATTACTCGAATTGCATGCATTTTAATTTCTAAATTTAATAATTTTAACTATTAAATTAAGTAAACTGTTAAAAATGAGACCTTATCCACCAACAAAGAGCTTTACAACTATGTTTTGAGTTTAGCGGAAATGTGTTTAATATGATTTAATGGTATTTGATTGCACAAAAAAAATAAATTTTTACGAATTATTAGTCTTTCATAAGCGGAATATTATATACTAAAGGAATTATTGGAATACTAAAGGAGCTTATTGTATATAGAACCCGTTAAAAACTAAAGAAACTAAAGAAGGATGGGTAAAAATTAAATTACTGGGTAAAACCAAACCCAAATTTACTGGGTAAAAATTACTAAAGAAGTATGACCGTCATTGAGGCTGTACCCATACCCAAATATTACAGTAATTTGAACAGACCTTAATACCTATTGAGATATTTATTCACCTATGACGTATAACAACTTTGTATTATAAAAACTCCAAGTTATATTCAGAAAACTGTTATATTGAATTTGTTAGTATCGATCGTTTTGTTTCGATATTTAATATTTATATTAAAAGTAATAGAAATTTATCTCATTTCAAAATACTTAATAAGTTCTACAGACCCCAAGTACTGAGGTCTGTCCGCCATTGCACGAGCGTGTCGCCATCTTGATTGCTTATTATCTCGTCAACTTGACATAATACCATGATGCCTGTAAATAAATAAAATTTATATTTATAGTAATATATATAGATAATCCTGTAACATAAATTACCTTACATATAGCTTAAGCAGCTTCTAGATTAACCGCAAATGTAGAACTAACCTGTAGAAATTCATACATGGAATTCAACACATAGAGGGAGCATCCATTAATTATATGCGGTGTAAAAGATATGGCGGGACATCACGTGAGATTTACCCTATAATTTTTAAATAATTAAGTTTATTTTGTATTTGGCTACATACCGCTAAATGAGAGGAGAAAAATAATACTACGTTTAAGGTGCACTACAACGAATTTATTTAAATTCCGCGAATGGAGTCTTGTGAATGACACTTGTGCGGCACTCGTCTCAATTCGGGGAATCCCGGGCATAGAAAATATTTAATATTGTCTAAGCCCGGGATTGATTTTTTAATACAAAATGTTATTTGTAATATTAATGTATATTCTTTGAATTAAAAAGTTGACGTGAAATTTTCAATGATCGGGGGGGTTATTGAAAATCTCAATTTAAATGAGATTTGATGAGATTTTGCCGGAGCAAGCCCCCATTTTGAGCTCACGTAATTAATGGACTTAATTAAAGGTATTATAATAATATATGGTTCGCGTTAACAATGCAGTGGGTCATCGCTCAAGACAGTAGACGTCTTTGACCAATATTGAAACAACTCTAACAATTTTATAGAACACTATTCGTCAAAAAAGTTAACGCCTACTGTCTAGAGCAATTCTTAACGCCAACCGAGTTTAATTTACAGTGACTAGGAATCAATTCTCACGTACGCAGTGGCAGTGAAGGGACTAATTCGATGTTGTAATTTAATTTTAATTTCTCTAATATATGACTGAAAGTTATGTAACAAAAATAATTAGTACGAGCGCCGCTTGGTAAACGTATCGGCAGGCCATGTTTAACCATACGTTAAAATAATAATTGCAAAACTATTGAGTTTTAAAATTGGCCTTGAATTGATAGCTTCGCCGCTTCTCTTTAAAAACTGACTGTGAGGGTCGAACCTGACAGATTTCCTATAACAGTACTGCTATAATACATTTATAGTTCCTATAAATATGTACAAAATATAGTATTCAAGTATAAAACAATTTTATTAGTCACAACAAATGTATAGTAATCGCGAATACCTAAGAAAATATTACAACAAAATGTTTAAAAATATCATTTACTTTTACTTATACAAAAGAAAATAATAATATACATGGAAGCAATGTTTTTAAACATAATTATTTTATTACAATCATTTTTCACTCACTTTCATAAATTATCGCATTCCTATGTATGAATTTCACATCTAATAGCCATAGCATGCGAAATAAACCCCCCTCCCCCCCACACACACAAACTATAGGCATAGTCATAAGTCAAGGCGCACACTAACATCACCTCAACTAACACACACACTGTAATTTCACAAGTAAGTCACCATTGAATACCATCAAGGTAGTTGGGTAAACCATTAACTTTTAAACATTCACTTTTTAGATTAAAAGGTAAGTAAAATATTAATACGAAGAATGATATTTCAAAATTTAATCTATAATTTGAAAGAAACTTGTGCTTCGGTATTTAGATTTATAAATGTAACCGAAAATCATTCGCAACTATGCATTTCCGGTGTAGGCTCACGTTGTGTCATTTACTTATAAACCCCTGTTAAAACCAAAATGTTCCACTTTGTACATGTTTTGGTAGTGAATGAGATGTGCCGGAGCTCATTTACCATTCCATGCAATTCCGTTGTTTCCTATTCCATCGAATGGAGAATATAATGCAATAAAAGGTATTCCTAACCGCTTCACACTCCACCCCCAATCAAGAATGGAATGAGGAGATCTCTTCATCCCGTTATACTTCGTCCCGGACCAATGTTTGCCAGCCTAGACTGTTGCTGACAACTTAGCATGTATTGCGGGTGTCCATGAACAATACCAGGTGGACGGTCTGCTCATCTGCTATCTTTATTCTGTAAAAAAAAAAGAATTAATTTTGACAAAACCAAATGGACTTCGAGTAAAGTTACGATTGGTTACTTAACAACTATCACTAATTTTCAATTAAGAGAGCCGCGTATCTGTGATCGTTTTCACCAAATAGTAATACCCGGACTTGGTGAAATGTGATGATACAGTTACCGCTCACTTTAATTGTCAACCGACAATTAACAAGCTAACAAGCCGACAAGCTAACCAGCTTACTCATAACTTTACTCAAAGTCGTGAAATAGACCTATATCGGATGTAAATATTGGTTTTAATGTTTAAGGATACAGTGTAGGCATCCCCATTTCATATGCTTCCCTTGAAAAATACATGTCTTATTTTAATTTTTGTGCATTATCTAATATTTGTTCTGTCCTCCAGTCAGCAGAGCTGAGCTCGTGGCAGCGACGTGTCGCGGAGCTCAACAACAAAGTGTCAGAGTTAGAAGAAAGACTGACAAAGGGAGAGAAAGAGTTGGTGAAGAAGCAGGACGAGTGCGCCAAGTTACAGAGGGACTTGAGGGAAAACGTCGCTCAGAAGGAGGACCAGGTATAGTATAATTACCGAGTATAAAGGAAATAATAATTATTTGAAATTTAATATTTTCTTATTTTTCACACATACTTATCTATTTAAACGGATCTTAACGCGAATATTTATCTTATTTATTTTACTTCGGTTCGGTTGGTTAAAGGAGCGACGGACAAAGTTGGAACAGTATTAAGAAAATACGCCATTAAGACCGTATATACACCGTCCTACAAAGTAGCGGGAAACCAAAGCATGTAACACCTCATCAGATGCCAGGTGTCTATAACTTAGACTGTAGCTGTGGTTAGTTCCTACATAAGCTAAACAAAGCGCACCGTAGCAGAAAGGGTCAAAGAACATACCGCAGCTGTGAGGAATCGCCAGACCAATAAATCAGCGATAACGGACCATGTACTCAACGCCGGGATCAATCACTGGATAGAACTCCAAAGTCCAAAAATCCTCGCCACTGAGCGCCACTATTTCTCCAGGATTGTGAAATAAAAAAAAAACAGATAATCAAAATAATCCCAAACTGCCTTTAGAGCGTATGAATTTGATAATTTGAACTAGTGAGAATCCTTCACTAACGCAACGTGTTGTATTTATTCCGTGCTAACTGCTGGCGAAGAAAATTCTAAATTCCGATTTTAATTCCCGAACTCACACCACATTTTACAGTTATTATTTCGCAGCACTTCGCTAGTTTTGCCGGTAACAGCAAAACTGCAAACTTTCCCAACTGAGTTATTCAACAGGCATTAGCGCTCATAGCATTTAGTTTAACGGTCCACTTGTTTGTGTTTTTGAAATTATATATCGTATATTTTATCAGGAGGAGCGGATAGCAACATTAGAGAAACGCTACTTAAATGCGCAACGAGAGTCCACGTCACTACACGATCTCAACGAGAAACTTGAGCAGGAACTGCAGCATAAACAAGCGCAGCTCAAGGTAAGTGCTAATTACAGGTGCTTGTTACGTATGAAATTCTACGACAGCGGACTTAAAATTACATTGAATATATTAGACGAAGAGGCGACCATCAAAAGTTTACTCTCATATTTCTTTAAAAATGGTTAAACTTTATTGAATAGGGTTTCAGTGTTCTAAATCATTTTTCATGTCTTTCCCGAAAAAGCAAATCGTTATTTCTTTTTAAAAATATAAAGGTTAAAATGCAGAACGCAACAAGAAATTCAATAATAGAAGAATCTAAATTAGAGAAATGGCGCCAATGGATTGCTTACGCAAGTCAAAGATGTTTAGAATTTAACTTTTTAAGCATTCGCATTTTGTACACATTTTGGTATTGTGCATAATAGGTAGTAGTAATAAAAGTTAAACAAAAACCTTTATACGCGTTCAGATCCGATTTATAATATAACATATTTAGAATTGACTATTCAACATTGTACAACTTCAACAAATATAAAATGAATTGACCGAAATTGCAATCCTACCTAGTACTTACTAGTTATCGTAACATATAATAATTACATATAACCATGCATTAACATCACGCATAAAACCATCCATGTGAATCTATTACTAACCTCCAAATGAAATCTCATTTTAGATTTGTATGTATATGTCAAGTTTAAATAACAACATATAATTATTAACAGTTCATATTAATGATTCACATTGGCTAAGTTTCGGGGAGACATTTGCTACTAAGAGAATTATTGAAAATATATATTTTTGAACATATAGTACTACTGATTAAATAATGCCGGTCGGTCACCTTCGCAATCCTTACAAGAGATGATGACTAAAAAAGAAACAGAAATTTAAATACACTTTCCGAATTCATTACGTTACATTGTAACCACTCGTCTATTATATAAATCTCTCAATCGCATTAAGTTACCGTTTAACCACGGTTGGAATTACCAAGAAAGTCCACCGACATTATTTAATTATAAGTACTGAAAACTTTTTCTGTAAATTTTTACTATATTGTAATTTCATAGCGAGCACATTTTCTCTGTTGCATTTCATACCACGGAATATTGAAATTGAATTAAACATGTATTTTGACGTACAGTAAAATTTGACATATATTCATAAGTAGTCGCGCAAACCATTCTCCGTGCGTCGAACACACTTGGTGCGTTTAGAAGAAAAAAATGTCAGGCGATACTTCCAGCAAAATGGCGTCCGAGCACAGCTCATTTTGATTTCTAATATAAAATAGTAATTTACAATATATCCACAATACATTGTTTAGAATTCTTACTAATATTATTAATGCAAAAGTTGTTTAGTTTGTTTGTTAAGTAATAACTCTGCATCAAATCAGCACACGAAATTTGACACAATATAGTCCTTGAGACGGATTAACACATACATTTTAATTTTCATCTACGCAAGCCAAGCCACGTACAATTGCTAATTTGTATTTATTTTGTTTTTTGTTTATATGTATGAAGTAAACTCGGACTGGTAAACCGGTTTAAAAAATTCTTAATCTTTAGAATGCTAAATTAATGCAGATTATTGACACAGGCTAAATTTTTGTTAGCTATGTGAACACAAATTTAACTATACTAGCCGAGCGAAGCCAAGGCTGTTTGGCTTTAGAATGTTACTCCAATGGCCTGGTCTGTGGAACTTAGTGGTACAAAAACATAGCAAACAACGACATGTGTTTGCCTGTTGTTTGTTTTTTCTGTTACGCATCAAAGGACAGGCTAATTAAGCTGGAATTTTGCATGAACGTTAAATTTAGCAATTAAATTAAACTAAAGTTTAATTTAGAACTAAAGCAAACTAAAGCACTGAAGCAGAAACTAAAGCAACAAATTAAGAAAAAATACTGCAGACATTTATTGCAAACTTTTTACTTGTGCGTCGTTTGCAGTACGGCATTTTTTCTTGTAAACGCTCTCGTTATATCCCGTCCCACAGCTACAAGAGGAGAAGATCGCTGCGATTGAAGAGAAGTTAGAGCTTTCGACCCAGAAGCTTGCGCAGATGTCCTCACTGCCTGAGATGGAGGAGCAGTTGAAAGCACGCATGGAAGCGCTTAACCAGGTATATAGGAGGATAGGATCAGAAGGGATAATTGAGAACATGTTTTATTTTGTGGTTTAATATATAATTTTAAAATTACAAGACTGCCGAAGTTTGACAGGGTACAAAAATATCTTACTTGATATCGCATAATTCCTCAGACTATTACATAACGGAGCTCACTGAAATATATATTTCATGGCACCTCCCACCAACGTATCACTCTGTTCAACCCAAAAGTTAGCTGGTAGAGAATCCCTCGGGGCATTAACCTCACCTTTTTACGATTAGGTGCAATATTTTTTTTTCTATAATAAAAATAAATAAAACCACAGCGAAAGAGTTATCTGAGAGTGACCTCTGAGTTATTGATATCATGTCTCATTTGACTGTTCGAAGTCTTTCTTACTTATTGTCATTGTGCTATTGTTTAAATTCTCTCTCTGACGTTTTATTAGGCTAAAAAATATATAGCTATGCTAAAATAATATACTAATTGATTAAATCGTGTTGTTCTCAATTGCCCCTGTATCTTGTTACACTGATTTATCTTATATTACTCCCTGCAGTTGCTTCAAATTGCGAGGCTAAAACGGGGTTACCCAAACGCAACAGTATATCACCGTAAATTACAACACAAAATAAGTAGAAATTGATTCTTTTAACTTCTTTCGATTTTTCAGAAATATTATAAAAAATCGTTATTATATAGTTGTGTATGAGAGTTTATCTCCTTACATTTTTAGGAAACGTTTCCATAATTATATGGTGTTTCACATAACATCCCTTGTTGTTTTTGACTTTTTAGAATTCCGGCTTAGTCCACCCAGGAATTCAATATTCTAATATTATACAATTCCCTTAATTATTTTATTATGATATTTCAGACATTTTGATTTGCTTGCAACACCGTCTAAATACACGATTGCTAAGTAAAATTGAAAAGATTACTATTCGAATCAGGTACAAACTATAGCTATTTTTGAGGAAGGTAGCCATTGTACTCCTATTAATAAATAGTCTACGCATCACGTCATGCTTTTTGCTTCATCATTTACCATTGACCATTTTAGTTTCGATATTCTTCATTCATTTCCCTGAAACTTGTAAAAAACTCACATAAGTTAAAGAATACATTTCATAGGAGCAGTACATATATTTTTATAAACCTTGAGTAAGATTAAACACGGATGAGAACAAAATACAAAAGCTAGTTACTGCTATTTGTATTGTAAATATAGGACTGTACGAAATAATCTCGATTAATAGAAATCAATATTATTACTTCACAAAGTCTGTAGGAGTTTGTGAGCAAATTAATAAACAAATTAAGTTGGTAGACATCGCAATTACTTTCGTTATTTTGCATATAATAAAGAACAACGGAAGTCCAAAAGTCATTTAGCTTGAATTCGTGAGAAATGCGAGCCAAAAATACAGAATTACCCATTACCTTGATTTTATTTCTATAAGAGCCCCTTTTGTTCTGGTCCTTCTCGTGATAAATGGAGTGATAATGGACCCTTTAATTTAACCGCAGTCAATTGATTCTCCAGACAAGTTCGCGATCGGATTACCTGAAGAAGTTTTCTATACGGGTAATTGGGAACAGGGGTAAATGAGGACACGCTTTAATAAATTCGTATATTTTAAACATGTTCTCAATTGCCCCTGTTTCCATATACCCTAATACACTTATATGTGACAGTATTACAAGTTTATTTAAATTGCCGTTTTTTTTATTTTCAGGCACAAGAGCGTCACGGCTCTGCAGAAGACAGAATCCAGCGATTGGAAGCAAATGTCGAAGAGAAGAACGCCGAGTTGATGAGGCTGAACCAGCGGTTGCGGATGAATGAGGAGCACAACACTAGGCTGTCGGCTACAGTCGATAAACTACTGTCAGAGTCCAATGACAGGTTAGTTTTCAGGACTTAATAAAAAATCAGAAGATTCTCTCATAAGATGACTTTCTTCAAGACACCTTTGAATATTGAGACAGGGTAGGTAGCGCACCCAGCGATGTTGCAGGTGTTTTTCTGTATGAGCTATATGTTTATATGCCCAAAAACTTATCTTCGAATCCCACAAATCTTAATGGTATTTGCACAAAGCTATCAACTTCGTAAAGGGACTCAAAGGCTGATCAGCTTTATTTTTATCGTAGATGTACTTCCGTTCCTTTTTTGCTTACCTAGAAGATCCTGAAAGCCAGAGAAACTATTTTCTAAACAAGCAAATATAAAGAATAGTTATAAATTCCATTTAATGTGGTGAAATAGGTTACGCAAAATTAAGACTTCATAAGGCTAATAACTAACCTTCTGAGATTGAATTCCAAACCCTTCAATAATTGTTCTTTAACAATCTAAATATGATGCATCCTTTTCTATCGTCATAATGTAAAAAAGAGACAGCCTGTCCTGTCCTGTTTTTTTATAGAATCGATGACAGACGAGCCCTCAGACCGCATGATGGTAAGTTGTCACCGGCGCCCATGGACACCTGCAACACCAGGGGATTGCGGGTGCGCTGCCGACCTTGCAGAATCCTGTTCACAGCTCTTTTGCAGGGCCCCATATCGTAGCGTAACGGAAATACCTCAGCTGGCGATTCAATCCACAACTTTCGGGTGCTCGGTATAAAGTGTCTTTTCGACCGCACTGTACGCAGCGACTCTATGTCAAGGAAGTGCGAAAGAACCGCACGACGATGATTCGAAGTTGGCATCATATTGAACAGCTCTTCAGAACATTCCCCAGTATAATTGTTGTTCCTGTCAAAGAGCGATTTTCACATGTTTCGGAACGCAACCTTGACCTTGCCATTATTACATTTGTTTACTTCTGGTTATAATTAATAATATTAAATATTTATCCATTGAGGATCGTTTAGCCCAGTTGGTAGTGCCCCTGTCTGCAGTATAAAAGGTTTCGGGTTCAATTCACGGTCGGGCATTGATTTGTTTAAAGACAAATGTTTATTTCGAGTCTGGGTGACCTATGTCACAGGGAATCCTAGTGTTGCCCATTGACTGCAGCGTCACTTATTAATTATCGTCCACAGATTACAAGTGCATCTAAAAGAGCGGATGCACGCTCTAGACGAGAAGAACGCGCTCACGCAAGAGTTGGAGAAAACGCGCAAATTTGCAGACGAGTTGCTCGCTGAGAAACAGGAGATCCTCAAGGAACTCGCCAAGTGGAGGATGGAGACTGAACAGGTATGTTGGAAAATCTCACTTATTGTTTAGGAAATCAGGGAATAAGGGCCAAAGAACGTCCTCGTACGAGAGTTGGCCAAGAAACGCAAATATGCCGACGAACGCCCGTTAAGAAACAGGAGATCCTTAAGGAGCTCCCCAAGTGGAGGATGGACTCTGAACAGGTATTTAGTTACCGTTTATTTATAATTATTACAAAAGACGAACTTAATACCTTACAGCATTATCTCGTCAGTCAACCTTTGCGTTATGCAGGATATGAAGGAGGTATGTTAGAGAACTTAGCTTATTGCTTAAGGAATAAGGATGAAAGAAAGTTCTCACGTGAGAGTTGTACAAGAAGCGCAAATACGCGAAACGATTTTTACTTAGAAGTAAGAGTTCAATAAGTAGAGTATAGAGTCTAAACGTATTATGAAATGTAAGTTAGTGTTGGAGAATATCCTCGCACGCCCTTTCAAGTACGGATTTTCAATTGTTATTAGCTCGGCGGTCAAGGAAAATATTGTGAGGAAATATGGGTATGCAATGAAATTAAAATAAATCTTAGCATGTTTAACCAACCGGCATTGTGTCCAAAACCTTCTAAGATTGTATTAACACTGCAGTGAGATGCTATATATACTGATATTGTATCGATATACCATTGTAGTAAAATACTCAACGAGCACATTTGAAATATACAGACCTAAAAAAAATTTTCATATTTACTCCTGTCCCTAATTACCTACATTGACCTTATTATATAATTAGAATTCTACTTTTTGCGCGATTTCATTCGCGTGTATAAACTATATGTATAAAAAGTATCTTATGTTCTCCTCCAAATTTCGGGCTACCTCATTGTCAAATTTCATCGAAATCGGTTTAGTCTGTGGATTGTGTTTAAATATGTAGTCTGAATTTCCAAAATTTGCTTTTGTCAGAGTTGTGTTGCGTCTTCTCGTGGGTCTCGTGAAAGGCAACTGAGGGGTAGCAAAGCCGCTGCCACAAACTCTGAGGAACTACACCACCTCTAAAAGAGTAGTACCCAACCCGCTTAACCAGCGTGACGTTTTAAAGGCCATACATCTCTCGTACACGAGAAGAGCCGTGTCGACCAGTTGACGATAAACGGGCTGCTTACGGCTCCAACGTATCCATAATTTTATAAAAAAAATGCAATTGTGGTATATAGCTAAAACGTGAGATGCTGCAACAAGAGATCGCGTTCAACATCCAACAAACGGACGCGCTCACTCGGTCGCTGTCGCCGGGCGCGCCGCCGCAACCGCCCCCAGTTGGACTCTTCCAAGCCAAGGTAACAAACAATACCTTAACGTGTATACCACTTCCTTTTAGCACCTCAAACGTAAGTCCTTCTACAGGTCTTCAATCAGTTCCTTGTGTCAGTTATGACATACGGTGTCAACACGTTAGACGGTAGGCCTGATTAATAGGTTTGAAGTCATTCAGCAAGCTATGAAGAGAGCTATGCTAAGAGTTTCTTTGCGGGATAAAATCACCAAAGAACTAAGGTCATTCAGCGTGCTAAATAGGAATGGCAGCGTATGGCAGCTAAATGTACAATAGACACTGATATGAACACTTGCGTCTTGAAATTTTTACATCATGAAGTGCTCATAATCTAAATTTAGTGGGCAACGTTCACATTGGACAAAGGGTCGTGAAGAAATATGTAGAAAAGAGGGTAACCTTTGCCCATTACTTGGACACTTTTTAAGGCTTAAAAATATATTACGTACTTAGATGTTAGTACTAAATTAATGTCCATTGTCCATGTCCAGGCTAATAAATGACGAAGGAGGCTGGAAGCCATATTATAGGTCCCAGCTTGTAAAACGTTTTCACTTATTGTTAGCAACGAATACCTACACAGTGAATTTCGTAAAACCTAATTGTGTAATCAGTTGAAGACATCAAATTCTCTTGTGTAAATTCTATTCTAAAGTGATTTCTCAGACACTGAAACATTGAAATAAACAAACGTCCGGACAAATATAACGCTTTGCTTACTTAAAGTTTATATTCAATACTCCAAACTAAAGAAATTACATCGTTTGGCGTCACGTGTTAAAGTTTATTGAATAAGCATTTGCGTATGCATTTGCACCTGCACCAAGCAGGTGCAAATGCATACGCCAGATCTTTGCAACCAGTTCATAATTTCTAACTTAAGATTACATTCGAACTTTTGTTGTATTCTGATATATATCTGTTCGCTGTTATGATGCTATTTACGATATAAAGAAGTATTAAATTAAGGGTTTAGTATCACTGTCTCCACTGACAATCCCCACTGGTGACGACAACGGGAATTCCACACAAAATTATTTCCGTTGTCCCTTCCAACATGAGTGGGGGCAACGAAAATAAGTATTGTGTTCGAATTTCCGCTATCTCCACTGTAGTTATTCCAAAATATTCTAATAATAATAAAAAAAAAAGAATAATCGACGGATTAGCATAAAAGAATGTCAGATGTTATTTACTAAAATTACAAGTAATCCGATTTTTTTTATTCTGCCCTTCGTAAGAACTACACTGGGGACAACAAAAATTCAAACACAAAAGTGTAAAAGACAACGCTAATGATTTTTTCTACAATTGCCGGTGTGGGGATAGTCAGTGGCAACAAGGGTTCCAAATAAGTGGTAGTGTGTGTAGTACTCGTATGAGTGTGTGTCGCTCAAGCACTTGCGCGCTATGTTACTGCTATTGAACCTCAGCCCTAATTGTCTTTTTATCTATGATTTAAGACCATCAACTAAAAAAACCTAACCTTAACCTTTGACCTAACCTAACCTTTGACGCTAGAGTTTTCAAACTTTATTAGCACTCGAGCGTTGAGCGCTCACCGCTCATTTTTACAACACTAATAATGCGTAGAGCTAACGTGTGTTGTTTGATACTAGTTGGATGGTTCTTGGGAGAAATTGCAACAGGCGCACGTGTTAGCAAATGTGCAACAAGCGTTTGACGTCTCCAGCGATGCAGAGGTAAGTTGCACTTTATAATAGCTCTAATGCATAAAAGTCAATTTCGTTATATTAACTAGATTGCGTTCCAATCCCATTTGTCCAAAATTTAAACAAACATGGCGACACGAGGGAACTGACACGTTTTAAAATTATATAGTCTTACAGAAAAAAAAATATTGTCTATAAAAGACATAACTGACCGAACTTTATAGATTCACTGAAGGCAAAAGCCATTTGCGAACCTGTCATTCGATTGCGAAATAATAGAGAAACTTAAGTAGATTCTTCAGACAAGTTATTTTTTCTAACTAAACAAAATTAATTAAACAACTTTGAACGCTTTAAATCGCGTATATTTAACATTATTGTTAAATATACGTCCACTGCAAAGTGTTCGAAACGTCGGGATATAAATAATGTTAAATATACGCGATTTAAACCGTTCAAAGTTGTTTAATTGCTATGTGTAGTAATCGCGAAAACCTAATAAAATATTAAACAAAATTATCTAAGTGAATTCAAGAGAAGCCGGTATGAACCATTTAAATCAGTTTTTCGCTCAGAAATCCCAAAAATATAGCGATGGGATAATGGCTCTGCTGGAAAAATGGCGAAAGATAATCGAATTAAATCGACAATATTCCGTTAAATAAATATTTATGTAATACAAAAAAATCTTCATTGTTTTCAGTATGAAACGGCCGCGAACTTATCCGACTTCCTAATATATAAAGCAATAAAATAAGAGGAAATAAGAAAAATCAAAACGATTCAATTAATGTTCTTTTATTTATTTTCAGAACGACGAATCAGACGGAGGTGTAGAAGGTGGTCATACAGATGCAGCTGCATTAGCACTCATGTTGCAAGAACAATTAGACGCAATCAACACAGAGATACGACTCATACAGGAAGAGAAACAAAGCACTGAAGCGAGAGCAGAAGAATTAGAGTCTAGGGTATGTGAATAGAATACATAAATAGATAAATAAACGCGAAAGTACAATATATTGTATGCCTGTACATATAGATTTTTAGTATAGCTTTTTAATATAGTGTATATAATAGATGATTTTATCACTATAGCGATTTCGTAAAGACAGTGATTCAGTAGAGATAAGAAAGACGAGACCTAAAAGTGGGTAATTTAAATATGCACGTTATATGGAATTATAAAACAGTATTTTCTTTTAAGTAATATTCATTTATAAAACAAATTAATGATTAAAGAGATTGCAACAGTAAAAGACATAACAAAAGACATCATGATCTGTAAGAGGCTTTTTATAAGGTGAACTACATACATTTTGTTGAGCTTACGGGCTATAATCTATAAAGACTGAAAATTTAATACTTTATGTCCAATATTTTTATACGTATTTTATATACCCGGTGTGTCACTGTGAATTTTTTGCAATTACAACCTGTGTCAAATCGAACGGATGTTCCACAGGGCTCATATTTAGATCCAGTATTCCTATTCCTTTTGCGTTTGTTTTTTAATTTAATTTTGAATGCTTTTATAAGTGTTTGATAAGTTAATATCCCTGGTATTAACCAGGGATGGTATCTGGTAGAGGTTTTAAGCACCTAGTTGCCATTGATTGTTATTTCTCATGACGTTTTCTTTGTATGGATATTCAATGAACTATTCATAAATATAAATTGTCAATAGAACTTGCGGGATTCCGGGATTTATAAACGTTGTGTGTATATTTAATATTTGTTTATCTTATTCCATCTTTATCTTACTCCTGTAATTCGGTAGTGAGTGAGATATGCCAGAGCCCATTCCTATCCCATCCCATCTCTCCCCATATTCCCAACGCTTTATTCAAATACATTCTTGAGGGCCTTTATCACCACCTTCAGATACTTTATCAGAAGGTATCAGAAAGTCAGTTATATTTCAACAGAAAGTCAGTATCAGCTAGATTTAATTGGCAGATAATGTTAGAAATACATTGTTAACGGTTACTTTATCAGAAATTGGTGAGAAAGGGCCTTAATCTCCAAAACCTCGTAGAGCCACAGTATCTACTTGCCACCAGGTGGACTCCATGCTGATTTACCGCTTTTTACCTATATAAAAAAAACACTTTTAGTAAGCCTCTACTTACGAATGATTATAAGGAATTACAGTATATTATACATGTATTTGTATAATCCTTTCCATTCCACAGGTGGGTAGTTACGAACATATGAACGTGGTATCCCGGCGCGGGGATTCACCCCCGCACCCGGCGTCCCCGTCTCACCCCTCGCGAGCGCATTTAGTCCAACACCACAAGTATCACACGGTAAGCAGAAAACACACACACACACACACGATATAGCTGTCGACTATCTTTTAAAATTGTAATTTAGAATATATACCTAAACGTCATTTTAGGGAAACATAGAAATTTGGAAAAAAACATTGCCCCATAATGGATGCTACCAGAAAAGGACTATCTTTACACACACATACACAATATAGTTGTCGACTATCTTGTTTAAAGTGTAATTTGGTATAAATAACTACAACTAGACCTTTTTTTGTAAATGAAAATTTTTTTGGTAAAGAAAATAGAATTTGGAGAAATAATATGCGCCCGGTATGCTACCGAAAACAGACTTTTAAAGTGTAATTCGTAATTGATATGAGAACCTCCTTTTTGGGATAAAATGTAGAAATTTCAGTACGAAAACCTTTCGCCCGATATTATACTTCCGAAAACGGAGCAATCAAAATGAGTTAATCACTTCTTGAAAGGATAACTGCATTTTATTGAGGTCTGATACAAGTGTCGATGCGTTGTATTATTATTGTATAAATACTGTTTTACCATAATATTTATAATTGTCGTACGACTGAAGCAATGGTAATTGACTATTTTCTTTTTAACTTTTTGATATTTTTAACGCTCAATCAATCATCATTCAGATTAAGAATTTCAAAACCATCTTGTTATGGGATTACTAAACTATAAGTGGGGGTGAAAGTTAAAGTTACATGTAAAATAATTTCATGTATGTTTATAAGTTATGATGATATATAAACCTGTACAAAAAAAATGTCTTGTAAAAAAACTAGTATAAGCGATATACTTATTTGATATGATGTAAATAAGACTGGCTACATTTTGTTAATTGCAAATTATTTACATTTTTATTTAAAAAAACGTTATTGTCCGACCAGACTTTAAATAAATATAGTGCAAAAAAGTACCAACGGCACCCATCTTTGACAGATATATGGCCGTGTTGCGGTGTAATTAATTGTAAATAATTTTATTTTGGTACCCAAAAATGCTGCTCCTGTTTTTATTTATGCCTATTTCCTGCTTTTAATGACAATAATAATTCCACTGTTATAATTTTCACTCCATTCACTCATAAAATTTGCTGCCTTTGTATACATTTAATTAAACTTGTTAATATAAACTTTAAAATATGTAGATTGGATTTAACTGGTAATCCTAATATGACAGTCAAATCAACGTTTTAAAATGTTGCCAATCTTATTAAGTACGGCTAGTGCCACGGGAGGTCTTGTTTATTTCCTCGTATAGCTGCGATATCGTTAAATAACTATTGAATATCAAAATGAAAACATAAAAAGTATTTCTTACTTTAATTGGTAATCTAACGACAAATATGAAACATTTGTCCAAATATCGTAGTTGATAATCTGACACCAATGCAGGTTTACTTACACAAGATATATAGATAAGAGTCTTTATTGCATATGCATACCAATAAACACCAACAAAGCGGCTACCGCGAACCCTGAGGAACTACACCACCTCTGAAATAATGGACTTGCCAACCCGCTTTGCCAGAGTAATGTTACATCCCTGGTGGACCACCACCAGGGATGGTGGTGCTACATTCATATGTGGTGCTGTTAAGGCCATACATCCCTCATGTACAACAAAATGTGCAGGAGGAAGCCCATCTCCAGCATATGCCTGGTTCCAGATACTAAAAGGCCTGGTTCGATGGCATTGCATACCAATTCGTGATTTTAAATGATTCGATTTTAAAAAATGGTCTCTAGCTCGTCGGTGAAAGAAAACACCGCGAGGAAACCAGCATGCTCCATAAATAAGAAAAAATAAACAAAATATCTGGAATATGTGATCCACCAATCCGCAGTGAGCCCACGTGGTGGATTACGGCCCGAAACCCCCTAGTTATTTACTAGGGGAGGCCGTGCCCTGAAGTGGGACGTTATAAGCTGATACTATAACAATAACAATGATAGATGGTGTACAGTATGCATAATATGTCACAGCAACAATCAGTTACACCGGTTGAAAACACAAGTTTTCCTTTTTTTTTTTGGAAAAGTGTTGTCCTCTCGGGGCGTGGCCGTCCTTCCAACATATTTATTTCTTTTATTCGTGAACAAAAAATCCACAGCAAAACAGTATATGAGCATATTATATACATATAAATAAAGCTTATAGCCAAAAACGGATATAACTATGTATACATTGTAAGATAATATGGGCGATGGGCTATACATGAACTACCGCGTAAGACTCAGCAGGTAAATGTGCGAGTATCTGGTGTGTGGTTTGGGTGTGTGTGTGAGTGCGTGCGTGAAAAAAAGAAATTGGTATAAAGCGTGAATTGTGTATGCAATAAGGAGTGTGACTGTGTGTACTTAATATAGTACATAACGTGTGCAGGCGCCCGCGTCGATGTCCCCCGCGCACCACTACCGCCCCCCGCCCTCCTCCGAGAGCCTGCCCTCCAGCCAGGTCGGTCGCACACCACCACACACCTTACACAAACATCGTGCGCTTCATGTACTACACATACACCGAATGCTTCGCATACTATACACCTTTCGGGTGCTTCACATGTTACACACACATCGAGTGCCTCACGCACTATACATCTACCAAATACTTCACGTGCCGAACCGCGAATGCATCAGGTACGACACACACACTGAGTGCTTCATATACTATACTACACACTTACGAAATACTTTACATACTATACACCACCGAATAGTTACGTACTGCACATCCACCGAATGCTTCACATATTACACACCCACCGAGTGCTTCACGTACTACACACTCGCCGAATTCTTTACGTACTATACCTATTACGTCATTGCGATACAGGCCTTTCCTCGCTAACAACCTTAACCGGTTACGCATGAGAATTCCTTACAATATTTTCTCCCATTGCCGATTTAGTAGGGACATTTTTTAAAAAAGTTGTTTTTCTGCAGTTGTATCCGAGTATAGTACAGTTTAATTGCATTGTGCTCAACCTTTTTACCAATCGTATAAGGGAGGCTATTTTAGAAAATTATATATTAATATAACATAACAGAGATCAGCACCTACGGCACCGAGACGTGGTCTCTGACTATGGGCCTCATAAATAAGCTCACTGTCGCACAGCGAGCTATGGAGAGGGCTATGTTCGGGATTTCCCTACGTGATCGAATCAGGAATGAGGAGATCCGTAGACGAACTAAAGTCACCGACATAGCCTCTCGGGTTAGCAAGCTGAAGTGGCAGTGGGCAAGGCACATAGCTCGAAGAACCGATGGCCGATGGGGCAGAAGGGTTCTCGAATGGAGACCACGTACCGGCGGACGAAGCCGAGGACGTCCATCTGCTAGATGGACAGACGACCTCATAAAGGCTGCGGGCACCCGCTGGATGCAGGTCGCTGCCGATAGGTCTAAATGGCGGACAATGGGGGAGGCCTATGTCCAGCAGTGGACGTCCAAGGGCTGAAAAGAAGAAGAAGAAGAATAGAGATCAATGTGTTAAATCAAAATGTCTGAGATAAATAAAGGGCTTAGTAGTCACATCTTTAAAAAAAGGACCGCTATAATAGTGCCCCTGTAACCGTGAGTTATATTCTCAAGCTTATATCTATCTTTATCATTTATTAATGATTTTCGAAAATTCTTCTTAATATATCCTTGTTTTCTTGTTGTCAAGTCAAATATGCTATAAAACACCTACAAATACATTCAAATACGCTAAACTGATCATTACGTGAACACGACACCCACATTGACAAACACGTAGGTATGCACAATGTTGCGTGCGCCGCACGTGTTGGCTGGTTAATACACTGTGCACCGCCTGCAAGAGAACAGCTTCCAGTTGTATATTCGTTTGGTCGATGTTCGCTCAATAACATATTATTATGTATATGAATCACACAAGTTGGCCTCTTGGATTTCGGTTATAATCTTTTAGGCGCTCATAGCGCCCAGCAGATTACACGGAAACAAGTAATAACTAATTGTACAATCAATCGTTCAAAAGGTCGATGATTTCGTATTAACAAAAAGAAAACATTGACGTGACAAAAGCAGACCTTAACATTCTCCGTAACATAATGGAGTTGTAGACGTATGGAGTAAGTTACCACAAGAAACTATCAAATTGCCAACTATAGACACCGGATAGCATAAGATATAGGTATACCAACAGTAATGCTGCTGCCTATATCTGGTATATGCCTATTACACAATAATAATAATAAATTGGTTGTTCTCCAATCGAATTAGCGCCACCAGCAACTAATGATTGTAGCCGTAAACAAACACTTGATTTTATTTTTTCAGTTGTTTAAATGTTCCAGTTTTATTTTATTTGGTTTGATTATTGAATATACCTTAGTTCAAATGTTCGCTATACTGTTTCAATTATTAATAGCAGTTATTGATTTTTCACAGCAATTTTTATACAACTGCTTGTGGTTGTAAGCTGAGGAATAATCCGGCTTTAAGGTATAATCTAGCGACCGATCAATTGCATCGCTTCCACCCCTACCACATTTTTGTGATTTCCTCCGAGAGACCAACTTATATTGTTCTAATTATAATAATAATGAAAACACTTTGCTAATACTTCTGCAACTACTCCCTAACGCCGAATGACTTAATTAACCGACTGAAACGTTTGTTATTATTATTTATAAATAGTATAGTACAAAACTATCTGTAATAAATATGTATGTGATAAACGCGGCATGTGTGACATAAACCTTTATGCATTTGAACGTATGCATTTTGAACGCAAAACCTGCATTGATTGATTCCCCTGTATGTGCAGCTTGACTATACCTCTATGATGGTATGTTATCACGAAATACAGAATTAATATCTTACATAATATACGTAACACAAATATGTAAACAAAATATATATATATATATATATTAAGTATATTATATAGTTGATTCTGTATTTTCAATGAAGTTTTAAATTACGTGTATTAATAGCTATATAATGTACTATGTATAATTTAATAAATTTAACTTTATACCCTGTAAAAGTAGCGAAGTGAATATGACATATAACTATGTGACTAATGTTAAAACTGGTATGCGTTGCGCAGCACAGCTTTACACAATAAAGTAGTTAGGCGACGCTTCTGTATGTAACTTAAAATTATTGTGTACGGTTATAGTTTACATCATATTATGTATAATTACAATACGCAGGGGTCATCAATCAATAAATCACTTCGAAGTTGTCTTTTACAGTAGCTTAGCGAATATATCAATATACAAGTTGTATACAGAGTGACGGCCGTGTGGTGTCGTGTGACTTTAGAATAGCACCACTCATCTCTCGCCGTAGATAACGTGAAAGGCGACCAAGGGATAACAAAACCGCTACCGCAAGCCTTGAGGAACTACATCACCTCTGAAAGAGTGGATTTGCCAACCCATTTGGCCAGCGTGATGTTTTCAGACCATATATCCCTCACGCACAAGCGAATGCGCACGAGCAGGCCTGTGTCCAACAGTGGATGATAAAATGGCTGGTGACGGTGATGGAAATAAAAAGTCCAAGAAATATATATTTTTACAAAAAATACTTAACATTGTATAATTGACTGCGAAACATAAGCAGATTCCAACACACCCTATATCACGGTCAATGGCCTCGCCAGGGGCTGGGGGGGGGGGGGATTCTAGAGATTCGAAATTTAGAAAAAAAATCACTAATTTAACATTTAAATTAACAACAAATAGCTTATTTTATGTCATAAATAATATTTATTGTTATTGAAGGTGTTTGTAATAAAAAAAATAGTGTAGATAAAAGTCCAGTTGTTTACATTGTAAAAAATATGTTCGTCGATTATATTTGTCGATGTTTTATTGTATTCTGACCTATTGCACATATAAAATTAAATAAATTACTTTAAAAAAATTTGAAACTTCTCTAGAAGTTTCTCTAGTTTATTTATGTCGATAGTTTCTTATACTTTAAAATAGAAGTAGTATTTTATTTTTACATTCTGATGATATCATTTTTAATTTTGAAGATATAGAAAATAGAACATAGAAAATATCATTTTTTTAGTATTCCATATCCACTTACATTTTCTTTCGCTTGCACTTGGTTTTCTTGATATTATCTCACTTTTTATGACACGTCGTACATAGGAAATTGTTCACTTTCTTAAAAAAAAAATCAAGCAATTCTTTGTAATCCGGAAAGTTCAAATTTGAAAAGCTGCTCCTATTTCCCAACGAGGACTGTCCACCTCTCCAGTTAGCTCGTGTTCACGGTTGTTGTAATCCAGTTGAAGCGTACAGTAATAGATAAACATACACGTATTATATGTATGCATTACAAAATGCGAAATTATTAAATTTACCCATAACTTCGTGTCACGTCAAATTTGACGTTATAAGTCTTCTTAATTTTATACGGCGCTAAATAAAAAATATCTGCACTCTCTTTACTCTGTCTGATCTTTAATTGTTCCGTATCTTTTTTCTGATCCTGATATTTTTGATTAAATATCTTAATGACAACACTAATCATAGTGACAATTTTATTTTTGAATGAAGTTTATGACTTTGTTACCTGTTCTACTCACTATACGCTTCTACTGGCTTATACATTTATAAACAGCTGATAATCGAACTGCTACCATTACAAGTACATACCTACACTAGTATAAATCGGTGCGGGGGTACTTACCCGAGCGAGACGAGTGAGTTGGTGGTTAGTTAAAAAAAATATAGAATTTTAGAACAAATATTGTTAGTTTTCTCGAAATAAATTCAGTGTTAAGGCTTTTAACTCTGTACCTCGACTAACGATGACAAGCAGACCCCAAAACTAAATTCAGTTCAAAATTTCCTTAAACAAGTGCAAGCGAGTAGCTACACACACGTGTGACAATACCTAAATTCATATAACGAACAGTTGCAGTTGTGCGAGGAGGCCGGTGTGGGAGTCGCTGGTAGCGGCGGTGAGGGCGCCGAGTCGCCGCTGACGGCGCGCTCGCTGCGCCTCGAGCGGGCCGCGCGAGCGCTACACGCGGAGAGGGACCGGCTGAGGACGCACTACCCTGCGCCATATGACTCGTGAGTTATACACTTCTCTACTTCCTTCTTTAGGCGTTGTCTCTTGTCGTTAAAGAAGACTGTTGCTCTTAACGGGGTTTAACCAATGCAGCGTCTTGGGGATGCCTGCATAACAATAAATTAAACATAACTGTACCCAATCTTGGCTGTATAAACGTGTATAACTTTGTAGAATATTTGAAAATTTAGTTATGCTAATTGGAAGTCATCGGCTTCCTCGGATTTATCTTTTAATGATAAGTCGAAGACGGTGATAGTTGAGTATGCTATGATTGAAGTGCAATAATTTTTGTCTTTTTATTATTTTAGTTTCTTATTCACTAATACTTCGCAAAAGTATAAATATTTTTAATAGAGAGGTGGCGGACGAACCGAGCTATCGCCATTGAACATCGATGATACATGGCAACGTTGAAGAAGGCGGCGCATCTTGACCATCGTGCCAACGTTTGTCATTCTTGACTAATGTTTTCATGTATCGCAAATGTCCATATGCCACAGTATCTACTTACCACCAAGTTAACTGTGCTCTTCTGCAAATTTCTTTCTATAAAAAAATAACATTGGTTATCAGTAAAATCAGTCTCATGGTTTTGAACGTGATCCAATTAATAATATGTATATCAACCCCAGTAAGACGCAAGTCTGTGCAAGGATTTTGCAAGGTCGGCGGCATGCCCGCATACCCCCTGGTGTTGCAGGTGTCCATGGGCGGCGGTAACACTTACCATCACGTGGGACCGCTTGCTCGTCCGCCCACAAATCTATAAAAAAAAAAAAAAAAAAACAATCAAAAACAAATGTGAAAAAATGGTCAAATTACTTCGTACTAACATCAGCATGAAACGAGTCGTCCACCAACAGGATTGAGATCTAGAGAGTAATAATGACAAGTTCTATCAACAAAATAAAACCTCTTTTCTGTTATTTTGATTCATACCCGACATGTTTGTAACGAAATTTACTTTTTTTAACAGGAATTATAAACTTGCCAAGTTTGAATCAAAATAATAGATCATTATTGACATACAAAGTAAATGAAGCGAAGTTAGTAATTAGTAGATAAAGTAAATAACGCTAAAAATATTTTTTTCGTCTTATTACCAAGGTGCACGATAGTGCACCGGGCCAAGTTCACACTAATTAGCAAAATAAACGATTTATTTATTTTGTTCTTGCTCTTGGTTGTAGTGTTAATAGAAAAAAAAAGTGTTTTAAATGTGTAAAATTAGTCACGAGTATAATATTATCTTTATTTGAAACCTATTGTACATTTCAAATGCTTTACAATTCTAAAACTTTCAACTTTCCGCACGCTGCCAGGACGTCAATAATGTCGGGAAGCCTCGCCAGGATTCCTATACACAGGTGTCCATCTACATTACCTAGCCTAACACATAGTGCTCACACAAAACCTAGGTTCCTATCACAGGGGAACCTTGGCGATGTTCACTGCGATTGTCCCGATACCGTGTTCAGTTATGCACCTCATGGAATATGTTTGAAGTCCAAACTTTATAACATTTTGGACAATTATCTCTTACATCATCCTAATCTGGTCAAATCAGCGAGTTATATATGAAGAGTTTATATTGTTATTTCGTAATGAGTAGCTCACGAGTGACAAATAAAAATGTGCTAGCTCACCCTTTGAGAATTAATCGTTATCTATCTCACTGACCTTCTTACTATATCCGTATACCATCTATAACATATTCATTGTAGCACGAGACAAAAGGCAGTAACTTTAAAACTGAATTCCTATCACCTTCTTTCCTGGGGTTATGCTTGCCTGTTATAGCCTATACTCGTATATTAGATAGAAACAAAGCAATAAAGACAACAAAGTGATTTCTATTTAGAAGAAACTTTTTATTTCATGCGTCAATGAATAGATTTTATTTCACTTACTCAAAAGACAATGTAAGTCGCTGTATATAGATCGCGCCAAACTTCTTGTTCGCTCTGAACGTGAGGCGAGTAGCGTCGCATCAGCATAAAACAGGTGACAACGGGGTACCTGTATTGGGGTATTGACTATAATACCTGCGTGAACTTTCACTCGCCTCGGGTTCAGAGCGAACAAGAAGTTTGGCGCGACCTACAGTTCTCGCTCGCTACGCGCCATTAAGAATAAAGAAAGATATATGTTTCCCATTCGATATACAAAATGATTGTTACGGTAGGTACACATTTATCACACACAATTCCTAGCATAATCTCGCTTTATCGCTCTATATATTTCACTGAGCTACTGCGTGAGCTACTCTTTTCGTATATTAATGATAATTTATTCATCACATAAGCATTCGTAACGTAGTTTTTCTTCAGATTAATATCGATTCGGAACTTTTCGCGTTTCCCTGGTGGGAGACCTAAATTACGGGGGTACTTGTACCACAAAGGAAAGAGGCAAAATTTGTTTCCATAGCTTGTTATATTTAGTCAGTTAAACCTAATACAAAAATTTAAAGTTAAATTAATAAAAATAGTTCGGAAAGTAAAATCTGTAAAATAGTGTCCGTTTCCAAATTCACGAAGCACCAAAAACTCATGGTAAAGCTGCAGGAGTGGCGGAGCCTAGCAAGGCGCACGCCCAGAGTGATGAAGAGCGGCACTACCGCCAGCCGGAATCAGCGGTCAGACGGGCGATGGAGACCAGGCGCGACAGGCGGCGCCCAGCAAGAGCACCAGCGCCCAAAGAGCGTCGAACCAGAGCTCCGGCGGCCGGCGAGAGTAGCGGCCAGATGTCGTGTCCCGGAAGTTGAGTCCCGGAACAGGCGTGTGACTTTCTCGAAACGTCTTCTCCAGATCGCTCCCAAAACAAAAACTCGTCTGTAGTGCGCCTTAGATTTTGCTCTTTTGTACGTAGTCAGAATTTTAAATTTTGAATTTTTCCATTACCCGTGCAGTCTCCAGCCAGTGCTATTTATTTCATGAAGATGGGTAATGTGTCACAGAATATAAATATATAAAAAATACATTTTTTTATTAAAAAAAGTGAGCTTTAGCAACAAATATTACATTTCCCCATTAACACGGAAACTGACACGTTTGCAATGTAACAAACTACATCAAGTTGTAGAGAGACTAGTACAAAAACATTGAATAACGGTGATCGGTGTTGGGACGAAGAACGTTTTATAATTAGAAAATTGTATTATTATAGCACTTATGTAAATTAAATTATATATAAAAAGTAATTGAAGAAAACAATAAAAATTACGGATGCAACGAAAGTAATTGTTGAAAAGAAATGATCGAATAATTTATTGCATAATCCATGTCGAAAGCTGCATATCTTTTTATTTTTTTATAATAATAAAAAAAGAGTGGACCTTTACGTCAGCAATAAATTAAAGTAGAAGTACGTAATTTTTCATTTAATGAATCCACTTTTTTAAAACGATACGAAATTTACGGCAAATCAAATAACATAACAATGTTATAATTACATAGTTGACAGTGTTCATGCATAAAGAAATGCGAAAAATTAAAATTGCGCAAGACAACATTCCCTACATCCATAATATAAACGCATGAAGTATATAAATTGTAGCGATATATTATACTGTATTATATAAACGTTGAGTTTCTGTTAATTTTATGAAACGCTATATATCTTTTATGAATAAAATGGAATTACTGCGGATGTTATCTTTGGTTTATTCCCTTTTTTAGTTCTTTTACAAAACGTGGAAGTTCAGTGGTACGTTTTTATTATTTATTTATTGTGTGTCCCCCTCCACAGTAGAGACCTGTATTCAAGCTAAATAACAGTGTATAGTATAGTAATTCCATTTTATGTCATTAATTAATATAGTATGTAAATAATTCAAATTAAGCTAACAGTTCATTGCTTCAAATTTCATTCACTTAGTTCTTCACAAAAAAATTATAGTTTCATATGAATATATATTTGTATTAAACTGAAATTTTGAATGAATTTCATATTATGAATGATAGTATGAATTTCCCCACAGAACAATTATAAACCTTGTTTCTTTCTCATAAAATTACAATTCAAAAAACACTTTGAAAGGGAAATAGCCCCTTCACACGCTCTTTATTTATTATTGTTATGTTATCCAACAATTAGGTAATTATTTCTCTTATTTATTTACAACAGAATCTCCGGCACAAGGTGCGTCCAACTGACATTTATTTAGTAAATACACTTAAATGGAATATGCAATATCCCTATGCTTAAAGGAAAGCACAACGTTATTATTATATTTAACGTTATTAAAATAATAACAACAAACATTAACATTGTGGCAAAATAATATATATTTATTTTATTATTATTATTATTATAACATGTCACAGTCGTTATTATAAACAGAACAAAAATAATGATTAGAGGCTCTACAATCATTCATTGCGACCGTATCTGCTTGTTCTAGTCGCCAAACTTTCAAATCCAGTTTCTCAAAATCATACTGTTGTCAGATAATTGATTCTGCCACTGAGGTGACTATATTCTCGATCATATATAGGAGGATTTTGCTATAATTGGATATGTTGCCCCCTCAGTTCGAGTCAAGAGTCGCTAGGAGGGCTGACGGTCAGCGGCGGCGGCCCGTGGGGGGGCACGTCTCCCGGCTTACCCCCCGCCGCGTCTGCCGTCTCAATAGCCTCCATGCATCAGCAGAAGAAACGGGGCATCAAGAGCTCCTTGGGGAGGTTCTTTAGCAAGAAGGAAAAGGCTGGATTACCGGTGAGTGCATTATTGTTTTGATTGATTGATAATGTGATGTGTATGTATCCATTATAGCAGGGCCGTCTTAAGTCTATTCTGCGTCGGGGTGCGGGAGTGTATCCTAAGACAGTCAAACATCCTATTGTGTATCCTATGACAGTCAAATATACTATTGTGTATCCTATGACAGTCAAATATCCTATTGTGTATCCCATGACAGTCAAATATCCTATTGTGTAATTGTTTACTATAGCGTTATATTTTTTCATTACCTTTAAAAGGTGAGCGCCCGGGGTGCACCGCACCCCTTGCACCCCCTGGTAAAGACGGCCCTGCATTATAGGTATATCTAAGTAAAATTATACATGTCGCAGGTTAATAATTAAATACTTTCATTGGGCACTGCTAGTTCATTCCGACGCAATAACTTCTTTTTTTTATATAGAAAAAAGACGGCAGGCGAGCACACAGTCCATCTGATGATATAATTCTTCTTTAATTGTATGCCGACCGATTGGCATAGTTGGTAGTGATTCTGCTTGCTGTGCAAAAGGTTCCGGGTTCGATTTCCGGTCGGACATACATTTGTTAACAAAAAAAGACATGTATGTTCGGGTCTGTGTGTGTGTTTCTGATTATCTTTGTATGTGTCTCTGGACCCACTACACAGGGAATTCTAGTGTGGGCCATTGGGTGTGGCGTTATTTATTTATTTATTCGCAGTAACAACTTATTTTATAATTATTTTCTTTAATGTCCGTTTTTACTGAAATTCCAAACTTTACGGATCCCCCAGATCCATTGTCCCGTGTCGGACCAAAACAGTGATTTTGAAAGTCATGATAACTAAATTAATACAATAAATAATAAAAAAAAAGTATCTAAAACGACTTTAATTCCGATGAACTTCCATGATCGTCAAATTATTATTGTCATCGGAAAACAGCACAACTAGACAGACTATGTAAAATTTGACGTGATACTAAAAGTCCCTTGCGTCTGCCGACACACCAGCCAATTCGTAAAGCGTGCTGTTGGGACTCCGAGCCACTCCGACTAATTGAAGGCGTGTGTCGTTTGACCGTGATCGTTTTATGACTTGAATTATCATTTGTTGATCATGATCAGTTAGATTTTTGTTGATCATTGACCAAACGATATTAATCGTTTAAAACCTTAGTATGAGTTTGTTTGTCTCGGAAGTTCGTAAAGATTTGTAGTAAAAACGGACACAGGCAATCATTTCATGTGCATTGCTATTCAGAAACCATTCTCAATATTTAAATGAATTTTCTTTTTTACGAAACAGGTAACAGACAGACAGTACAACATGATGGTAAGTCAAATGTCAACATCACTTTACACTGTGAGCACTTGCTTCACCAGAGATTTAGTTAATACTAATAAGTTTGTTTTAAAAAATACGTACCGTTTCTTAAAACCTACATTTAATTTTTGACTCTGTAATGTGGTAAATTAATAAAAAATATCTGCGTCACTCGAAAGTGAAAAAAGTAGATTTATGTACGTTCTAGAAATTAAATTGTTTATACAACAATTGTAGAATATCATGAACTTTTATGGCAAGCTGAAAATTTTAAGTCATTTATTTTTTGAAAGTTCTCCATCCCATTTTTGGAACTATTGAACGGAATCGATCATCTATGAACTATTGCTACCTAGACCAAAATACTTGATACGAAATTTCATTTCCATCAAATCAGAAATGTGTCCTCCAATATGTTTGAATATTTGTTATATTGTATCTAAAAACCTTTAATACTGCGAGAAGTTTTGGGGTCTGCTGATCGCCATTAGAGGAGATCTAATGAATATTTCTACAAATTTTAAAACAATGAACTCTACCTAAAATATCAAGATTTTAAGTTCAATTTAACATTTTAATGTTTCTAAATAATGAGCACTCTTTGCATCGCTGTCTATACTGGTTTACGAAACGGTAAATAGTAAAGATAGAACTTAGAACTAACAGGAACTCTAGAAGTCATAGTTATGTTAACTAAAACCGTTTGCATGTTTATCTACCGTAACAAACAAAATTGGCACCTTGGTTTTACAATGACACAGTAATTCAAATGCTTCGACTGTATCAATTTTGATTTATCGACATGAATTCAAAAGAATCATGTCGTTATGACGTTTAAGTCTATAATAGAAAGCACCCTCTAAAGGACGTGTCTAGATAATCGATGATACGCGCCGTGTCAAGTTGTCATGGACTGTTTTAACCAAGTTATTCGTGGTGCAGTTGCAACAAGGTCAAAGTCCGCGGTCGCTGTCGTCTGCGTCAACTCTAGGCTTGTCCTCACTAGCGGACGAGTCCACTCCGGATACCCTGACGCCCTACGCGCACCTCCCACACCAGGACCTCGCTAGGTCCAAGACCAAGTGAGTACAATTTATTAATCTGGTCACTCATATTATATAGACGTATTCACAAATTTTATTTTTTATTTTTATTTATTTATAGCAAAACTAAACAAAATAGAATAAACCATTGTTTCTCATTTTAATTATCACACTGATTGTTACATGATTTGCTACTACATTAATTATATTCTATAATATTATCCACAGTCATACATCCTTTTCACATACATGACACACTCATATTTCTATACATTCCATCAGTTTAAATACCTCCAGTATAAAGTGCATAGGACTACACTTTGACACTCGTTCGGTCCAATTATCCGGACGGCGTCCCACTCAATGCTTTCCAATACGTAGTCTCCATTCAAGGACTTTTCTTCGGTTTTCGGCTCTGCGACAGATAGTGTTAACAGTCATCGGTCGTGGTTGGATGGGAAGAGCTTTAAATCGCGTGGGAGAGGTTTATATTTGGCAGTGGAGAGGCAGGCTGATAGTGAAGTGTCGGTTTTGAAGCACACCCATCGGATACAATAAGAGGCTTGTGAGCAAATGTCTGAGAAGGAAGATCAGTGGCGTGGTGTCTATATCGCAAAGATGTATACATACTAGTACCGTATATATTCCTATGTTTTTGCTTCTTCTTTATCAACATGTGCCTGTCCGTTTTTGCCCTGGCAAGGCGATCGGATTTGTTGCCTATTTGACACCAGCCAAAGGGCACGATGGCTGCCCTCTTGTTTTCGTTGCGAAAACCACAAATATTTTGTTTGTCGTAGGGATCGCGACTACCGTCACGAGCTGCTCGGGGAGGCGATGCGAGCGGGCACGCCGTTCGCGTTATGGAATGGACCCACGGTGGTAGCGTGGCTGGAACTGTGGGTGGGCATGCCGGCCTGGTACGTGGCCGCTTGTCGCGCCAACGTCAAGTCTGGCGCCATTATGTCCGCGCTCTCCGACCAGGAGATACAGCGGGAGATCGGTCAGTGCACGAACTGTTTCTTTTGTTTTTGCGGAAAGAGAGAAGGAAGATATACACATCTACGCTAATGTTATAGATCCGAATGTGTATCGTCTCTTTGCCTATTTGTTACGTCGTTTCGAGCAAATTACTGAATCAACCTCAATGTAATTTGCCAGAGATAGTCTGCAGTCCCACGAGCGTGACATAGGGTACTTTTTTTTTTCTTTCTTTCTACAGGATCTTTTTTGAGATGCGATCACTATGGAAAAGTCTAAAACTATTAGAAATATTGTTTTAAGGAACCATGGCGTCGATTTTATAGTTATGAAAAGCTGCCATTTAAAGATATTCAAAAAATCGTACACAATCGACAATCGAATCCGTTCATTTTCGTTGCAATATAGTTTTATTTTATTGCGCTATTGATTTGATAGTAACAGTTGTAAGAAATAAATCTTGCTAAGAAACCTTGTGTCTAGGAATAATGAGAATAATTTATATATTACGATTTTCTACATATCCGCAAGTTTAAGTGCTGTTGCTGCGATGGCCTACCTACTGTTATCTATCATAAAAGAATATGTGGAGCGGTCATTGCCAACAATTTTATTTATTTGAAAAAAGAACAATGTCAATATTGTGCATGTCAATTTGTTTAAAGTATTAAAATTTAGTATTCCCTGTTTCGCGATCAAACTATACTACTGTTCAAACTATATGGTAATCCCCGAGATCATTTAACTTTCAGAATGTTGCGAAGTCGCTGTGACACCATGATCAAGGAATGTTCGTCTAGATATAAATCCGACGCTAAAACCCAAATCAAAAAGAACCCAAAGTACTTCTGGACATTTATTAAATCGTTCAGATCTAACAGTAATGAAATACCTGATGAAATGTACCTTGGTAGTCGAAATGTTGAGGGTGGACAGCAGATCAGCAATATTTTCTCCGAGTATTTTGACTCTATCTACAACAGTTCTACGCCATCAGTTCTGCTGACGGATAATTCAAGGACCTGTCACACTTCCAGCTCATTCGCTTTAACAAGATCCGATATTTTGAAAGCCCTACAGTTCATCAACACTAACAAAGGGCCTGGGCCAGATGCAATATCACCTATTTTCCTCAAGCACTGTGCCTCTCAGTTGGTCGAACCCTTGCACATTATATTTAATAAATCATTAACATGTGGCATCTTTCCTACCAAATGGAAAACTGCGCACATTATTCCTATACATAAGAAGGGTGATCATGCCGATATAGCTAACTACCGACCGATCTCAATCTTATCTTCCATTGGTAAGCTTTTTGAAGGCATGGTTAAAAAAATATTATACTTCCGCCTGAAGCCCACACTTAGCAGGCATCAATATGGATTCCTGGCGGGTAGATCTACGGCGTCAAATCTCGTTGGTTACGTTAACGAGATAATTGAGGCATTCGAAGACAACAATGAAGTTCATGCAATATATACAGACTTTTCTAAGGCTTTTGACGTGGTAGACCATGCTATACTCATTCGCAAGCTGGAACACGCTGGTATATGCGGATCTCTCTTAAGATGGTGTGAGTCTTATCTTCTTAATCGTTCCCAGCTAGTTATTGTGCGTGGTTTCAAATCCCCGGCCAGGATGGTTCCTTCAGGAGTACCTCAAGGTTCCCATCTTGGACCCTTATTTTTTCTGTTATTCATAAATGACCTCTGCTCTGCATTAGCATCCAGGTTCAAAATGTTTGCCGACGATTTAAAGATCTATAGAGTTATTCAGTCTAACGAGGATGTTAAAAATTTACAAAAAGATCTCAGTGCTGTCAACATATGGTGCATTCAAAACAAAATGATTCTTAATGAGACCAAATGTTACCATATTAAATTTACCCGAAAATTATTCACGCAACATAATGCAACATATTCCATAGATAATAGTGCGGTTAAAGAAGTCTCAAGCATTCGTGACTTGGGGGTTGTTTTAGATCGGAGGTTAGACTTTAGAGAACATATAAACCATATGTCAAATAAAGGAGCTAGATTGGCTGGCTTTGTAATTAGACAAACTAAAACTTTTAAAGATCCTGAAATACCAATTATACTCTTTAATTGTTATGTCCGAACACTGTTGGAATATTGCAGCCAGGTTTGGAGCCCGTCTCATGCGGTTCACGTCACTAGAATTGAGAGGCTCCAAAAACTCTTTTTACATCACCTCACTTACTCCAACAATCGCTGCTGCAGTCTCAAATCATATGAATCTAGACTCAAGCACTATGGGATGATCCCCCTTGACCGCAGACGTAAGATTGCTGATCTTGTTTTCCTCCATAAAATTATTAATGGTATAGTGGATGGCCCTTGAAACCTACTTGAAAACCTAAAGTTTTCCGTCCCACGAATCAGTAGCCGTTTAATTAATCGCAAAACGCTAGTTGTGCCTTTTTGCCGAACTAACTACGGTCAACACTCACCGTTGAACCGAATGTGTTCCTTTTATAACGACATCTGTCTTGAGATCGATATTTTCAATGCATCGGTTAACAGTTTCAAACGATTTTTATATTCTAAATTGTAATCATATTTTATCTTTCCTGCTTCCTTTTTTTTTCCTTATTATTAATTGTTAAAATTTTATTTCTACTGTTATTAAGTGTAAACTATTTTTATGCAAGTTGTGTTCGCATTTAGAAGGCCGTTCAGCCTATCATGATATTATGTTTTGTTGCTGTTATGTTTTACGCTGCTACGTCCACTTTGTGAACCGTAAATAAAAAAAAAAAAAAAAAAAAAAAAAGAATTGCAATTTTGTTGTCACTTACATTTTTTATTCCTATCACTTTGAACATTGTTGAAATAAATACATTATTTCTTTAATCTAGACATAATGTTCCATAGCAAAATTTATTCCTTAATAAATTTCAATTACAATATCAATTAACGTAATATAATAACTTACGATTGTGTCAAGGAAATGAACGGGTTCCATTCTAAAATCGACGCCAGGATTCCTTAGTACATTTTTTTCCATTTCTAATAGATTTGAACTTTTCCATACTGACCAGTCTCAAAAAAGAGCCTGTATATTATAGTTACTGAATAAAATATAAATTATAATCTGAAACAGGTATCAGCAACCCTCTACACCGGCTAAAGCTGCGACTAGCGATCCAGGAGATGGTATCTCTAACGTCACCGTCTGCGCCGCGTGGCACCGCGTGTGCCGCGCTCGCGTTCGGTGACATGAACCACGAGTGGATCGGCAACGTGTGGCTGCCTTCGCTAGGTGAGTTACACCAAATGTTAGCCATTTTAGCTACAGCATGTGCCGCGCTCGCGTTCGACGACATTAACCACGAGTAGATCGACAACGTGTGGCTGCCTTTGCTAAATGACTGACACCATATGTTAGTCATATTAGCCACAGCATGCGCCGCGCTCGCGTTCGGCGACGTGAAAATCGAGTGGATCAGCAACGTATGGCTACCCACGCTAGGTAAGTTAGGTCATCCACAGAAACCTTAGCCACAACATTAGAAACATTAGCTACAGCATGTGCTGCGCTCACCGTCGGCCACGTGAACCACGTGTGGATCGGCTACGTGTGGCTGCCCTCGCTAGTTCAGTTACACCATCCACAAGAAACATTAACCATGGATAAGTCGGCCACAGCATGTGACGCGCTCACATGCGGTGACGTGAATCACATGTTGATGGGCAACATGTAGCTCCCTCGCTAGGTGAGTACTAAACCTTCCTAGCACGTGCACGTAGTAACGTGCACTAACTAGCATCGCAGAAACTAGCTAGCCATCATTAAGTGACTAAAAGCATCCACAGAAATATTTCTTCTCAGCCCTTGGACGTCCACTGCTGGACATAGGCCTCCCCCATTGTCCGCCATTTAGACCTATCGGCAGCGACCTGCATCCAGCGATAGCTAATCCAGAAATATTAGCAGTCAGGTAAGTTCACTAACTGTAGTTCACGTCAGGTAAGTTCTGTAGATGCACTCATCTACAAAAACATTAATCACCGTTAGATCAGTTCACAGAAACATTAGCAATCGTTAAGGGAATTAGTGCATCCACAGGAACTAATTAATTATGCAAGTGTTAATGTCTCTGACATAATCCTTCGATGATGTCAGAGTAGATCGGGGACGTGTGGCTCCCCCCCCCCCTTTCCGTGCGTGAGTTACGTTCAGTACATAAACACGAACTCTCTCTGACGTTACGCTTCGATGTGAACCAGACTGAATCGAAAACTTGTACCTACCGTCGTTAGACGACTTAAATTGAAAGCACCTACACAAATCACGGTTAGTCATTCGTGTATTGATAACACGAACACGCATGCCGTTTAACATATATGTTTTCTCATTGTTTACAGGTTTACCCCAATATAGAACGACGTTCATGGAATGTTTGGTGGACGCGCGGATGCTGGAACATCTCACCAAGAGGGATCTTAGGACGCAGCTCAAAATGGTCGACAGTTTTCATAGGTAATGTCCTGTGTTCATTATTTTTATAGGTGAGGTACTTGTCGATATGTGGTATGGGTGGTAAGTGGTTACCACAGACTATGGGCACCTGTGACATTGATAGGCGCGTGCGACAAATTTTTACCTGGAGGAAATAACTTTACCGATAGGGCTACCGGTTTTATTTTTAGCGCTAGTCTAACGTATGGCACTGTCTACGTTTGGAAATTTGGGAATGGATTTGGAGACAGTTTGGAGTTCTGTGACGGAAACCTGCTATAGTTTCATTTATACGTGTTGCTGCCGAGTAATTTAAGATTGGAAAATATTCAAGCGGATAAGCGTTTCCTGTAAAGTGGGAACGAAGTTTTAAATTATTTAAAGTTTTTCTATAAATTCCTTTGAATTTAAGTGCATTTGGGTTGTTATTACACCGGCCATCATCTGCCTTCCCGTGTTACACATATAAATGTCTTGTATTTTAAAATGCAAAGAACATATTTGAGTCCTCTTAGTTGGACACCGGTCATATTCCTGTCGTTCTAAGCTGTTCTAAGTGAACAGCTTTTATCCATAATTCCCTACTACTTAATTCTCGTGGAAATCTGAATGATTTTTTTTTTCATTATCGATAAGCACTGTTGCATAACACCCATCCCTACACTAAACAACCACGAAATTTCAATTTAATTTTAGCTATTATTTCAATGTACTTACACATGGAATGAAATCCCATGGTCTTTATGATGATCAGTAGAATTATTTATGCACCATTTCACACAAGAAGACTGCATCGTTTCTCCGTTTCGAACATTTAAACAAATTGCAATAAACTGCTACTACGACAACTGTTGACGCGTAACTAAGGACGCGAGCGGAGACTCTTTTAAGCCACGCCTACTGCGACTCTTCAGTGTCATCATTTTTAAGGCTTAGTAGTGCTTCTATGTGTTATTATTTCGCTGTATAAATTACATTTTTAAGAAGCTGCTATATTTATTTACTTAAAATCAATTACCCAAAAACATTTACCGCGAAATATTACATTATACGAGATATTATTTCCGATTATATATAAAAAAGTTATGTTTCTTAATTATTTCTAAATTTTTATATCTATATATATATATATATATATATAAAACAAAGTCGGGTTAATTACACCATTTATAACTCAAGAACGACTGGACCGATATTAATGATCTCTGATTTGTTGGATTCGTCTCCGCCCCGAATAGCAGAATAACTATTAATATATCCGAAAAATTCAAGGAAAAAAAATAAAAATAAAATTAATCTAGAAATATATTGAAATAAATAGAAAATACTCGAATCGAAATTTAAACAAAAATATGGAGAACAAATGACAACAACTGTCAAATCTATTGGTCTCATGCGGTACCAAGTTCGCCGGGCCAGCTAATTTTCTATATTTACAACACCGTTACCTCACAAATATTGCAGTTATTGCAAAAAGGAAAACTATCAATAATACATTCTTGGTAGTATTTTGCCGCCAAACAACAGACTGAATCGACTGTCGTCGCCTGCAAATGCGTCGCTTTTGGGGCCGTTTTGTATTTTGATTGATCGATGCTCGGATTATGTATTTTTGATGTATTAATCTAAGTGGTCTGATATATCTATCCATCTTATATTCGTGTTTTATTCAGAACGTCACTACACTTCGGCGTGGCGTGCCTAAAACGTGTGGGATACAGTGTGAGAGCGTTAGAAGAACGTCGGCGCGCAGCCGAGCTCGCGTCACCGCCGCGGGACGTGCTCGTCTGGACCAACGAGCGCCTGCAGCGATGGCTCGTACACATCAACCTGAAGGTAAGTGTCGAGGGCGAATTTTGGGCGCCAGTCGTGACTAATTGGGTCGCTGGGAACAGGTATAATTTGGAATGGGATTTTTGTTTTAATAGGGGTAAGGTAATTACCGCGAGGTATTGGGAAAAGGGGTAACTAGAACCAGCTATAGTCGATCAGTATCGCTCCAGTTTGGCGTGGCATGTCTAAGGTGTTGGGTATAGCGCGAGGGCGTTGAAGGAAAACCGGCGTGCGGCCGGGCTTATTATTGCGAATTGAGATAATGTAGAACAGGTATTATAGAGGGAATTCTAAACGGGAGTAATAGAAATAGGGAAGAGAGGTAACTAGAAACCAACTGTAATCTATCGGTGTCGCTTCAATTTGTCGCGGTGTATGTACAATGTAAGGGTGTTGGAAGAGCTGGAAGAGTTTATTCTAAACGGGAGTAATTGAGAACAGAGGAATACCTCTGTTCTCAATTACTCCCGGCTAATAAGAAATCGGCTTTACCCGCGTCGCTCCACTTTATTGTGGCTTGTCCAAAACGCACGGGGTACAGCGTGAGAGCGTTGGAGAAGAGTCGGCGCGCGGGCGAGCTCCCCGCCGCGCAACGTACTCGTGTGGACCAACGGGAGCCTGATGCAGTGGTTCATCTCCCTCAACTTGAAGGTAGGTGTCGAGGGCGTGGGTAGGGCCAGAGAGGTAGTCCTGGTCAATTTGGTTATTGAGAAGAAGGGTAATTCTAGACGGGATTAACAGGGAACAGGGGTATTGGAAACCGGCCTTAGGCGATCAGCAATTCAGCGTGGCATATCTGGCGTGTAGGATAGTACGTGAGATCGCGCTATGTACTCGTGTGAACCAACGAGAGGCTGCTGCGGTGGCTCGTCTTCATCAATTTGAAGGTAACTTGGATAACATAACAGAGGGTTAGATAATAACGCTATTGCGTTGTGTGGCCAACGTTACCTCTAAGCTCCTACCTCTCGCGCCGCTTTTCCGACTGTTCCCACCCGTGTCGTTCTTACAAAACACAAAAATGCCTAATTGCTCTATAATCAATTGTAAAAAATCGTCAAAAAGCGGTTCATCACTGGGTGGTTCCCATCACTAGAATTTACTCGTGATGTGACACGCTTCGTTTTACAATTTTACAAACTTGCGTTCAATATAATAATAATAATTTTCTTTATTAAAGGCATAAAATACAATAAACAAATACTATAAAATAAAAATAATGACAATAAATAATAATGATAAATGCACTTATAATTATTATAACTACTTATACATATAATTATAACAATGACGTTGGCGCCAAAACTTATTTTATGTTCATGCTCCCGTAGACTAACAAGCAATGTTCAAAAATTCTGTCAGACAAGTTGCTGGTCACGGCTTTTATGATGGCATTGTTAGTCGTCCGCAGTCTGCTTCAGAAAAATGGTACACGGGCCCTAATAATGGAAAAATAGTCGGGTCTGTCTATGATGTGTTTATTATTAGGAAATAATGAAATGAGCAGCAAAAATCTGAAAGTGGCAGCCAATGGATGGCAGCAATTTTAATAAAGGTAATTAAGGATCTCTGGTGACAATAAAGATATAGGATTCCCGCGACGACTTTATGTTGACATTATTAGTAATTAAAAATGTTTAATTTTAGTTATCCATATCTATGAATAACTACAATTGAACATTTTAAACTATTTAGTTTATCATGACAATTTGCTGACCATTTATTGTTGTTTGCTGCTCGTTTAAATACAAGCTTATAATTATTGTCGTGAAGTGTGTCACGTGTGTGATGTTATGTGTTCGCGTGCAGGAGTACGCGAACAACCTGGTGGAGAGCGGCGTGCACGGTGCGCTGATCGCGCTGGACGAGAGTTTCGACGCGAACAGCATGGCGCTCGCGCTGCAGATACCCACGCAGAACACGCAGGTACACACTCAGCGTTACATGCAGTTGTTGTTCTTTAACAATTCGTTCGCGTGAACTTCAGAGTGATTACCGTGGGAACACTTATAATTGATCTGAATAAAAAATACTGTAAATGCTGACCCGGCACCTAAGTTTATATCTATGTCGAGTTTCATTAAAATCCGTCTAGTATTTTTCACGTGATGCGCGTTGAGATAGATAGACAAAAATTATAGAAAAAATGCTTTGGGCTCTATATTATTCGTACTACATATATACTGCTATAAATACCAATTTAAAACCATATAAATCCTCAAATGAGGATGACAGGCGGTCACCGCTTGATGGTTGCCCGGAAGAGATCGTTTTTAGCGATAAGGTCGCCTATTGCTTCTAGATATAATATGTCATTATGTTTAATGTAATTAATTATCTGCAACAGGAATGCACTATGGCTCGAAACTTCTTCATAACTACAAGCTAATGAAATTTGTCCCAAATTTCCGATGTCCCTCATGTGTTTTTGACCTGCAATAGCATGGACTTATAATCGACCTTGAAAATTAGCGCAAGGAACAAGTCAAGACTTTAAGACAAACATAAACATTTTTCAATAACAAAATGTGACTTCATCAGTCTTTAGAGCTATTGTTTTGACCTTAAGAATTATAGGATTAAAACAATAGCTGTAATACAGATAAGTTTAAAAATGAGATTTTTTTTATAAAAGATTTATAAAAGCGTTTACTGACCCTGCAAAGTCCTGATTTCTCCCTTACGCCAATTAAAATGTTCAAAATCGATGTCTTCTTATTGCAACATATTGTTATTACAGGCACGACAAATCCTAGAAGTAGAGTTCGCGAACCTGCTCGCGAGCGGGACAGAGCGTTCGGCGCGAATGCATGAGCACGGCCCCCCCTCCTGACACCAGGCCATCAACTAGCCGGCCGGCCCGCGCACTGAGCGCGCCGCGTGATCCACGTACGTGACTATGGACTTTACTAGCTAGTTGGTACTCGGTACCCTATTTATCTTACAGTCCGCTCGAACATTGTTATATCTAGTTTTTGGTACAATTTGTAAAACAACAACGTTACAACTAATCTCCAGTGGGGTACCCGCGGCCAATAACTTGCCGCGTGATGCAGTTGGAAATTGAACATTGTTATATCTAGTTTTTGATACAATTTCTAAAACAACATCGTTACAACTAACCTCCAGTGAGGTACCTGCGGCCAATAACGTGCCGCGTGATGCAGTTGGAAATTGAACATTGTTATATCTTGTTTTTGGTACAATTTGTAAAACAACATCGTTACAACTAACCTCCAGTGAGGTACCTGCGGCCAATAACGTGCCGCGTGATGCAGTTGGAAATTGAACATTGTTATATCTAGTTTTTGGTACAATTTGTAAAACAACATCGTTACAACTAACCTCCAGTGAGGTACCTGCGGCCAATAACGTGCCGCGTGATGCAGTTGGAAATTGAACATTGTTATATCTAGTTTTTGGTACAATTTGTAAAACAACATCGTTACAACTAATGTCCAGTGGGGTACCCGCGGCCAATAACGTGCCGCGTGATGCAGTTGGAAATTGAACAATGTCATATCTAGTTTTTGGTACCACTGTATTATAAATCGAAAGCATGCCGTCTGATCCCGTACGTGAACATAAACTTTTCTAGCTAGTTGGTACTCTGTACCCTACTTTTCTAATAGTCCGTTCGAACTTTGTTATATGTAGTTTTTGATACAAATACACGTTTGGAAACCAACATCGTTACAACTAGTCTCCCTACCAGCGGGGTACCGGCGGCCAATAATGTCTCACTAAAACAATTATTAAAAACAACGACCTCTTAAGCTGTAATTTGTTCTATTAACTGATGTTTTCTTCGGGGTAAGGGATTTGTATTTTAAAATATAGAAATTTTAAATATACAGAAATATAGAGGACATAAAGTGGAGTAGAACTGTGTTTAAAATGGACATTCAGAAAATACTTCTTACGCCATCGATATAGGTATTCTACTTTTACAGAATACCTATACTATAGGCCACCCTTACCCAAAATAAAAATAAACCAATTATGTATATTAAAAGTAAAAAGTGGTACAAATTTTACGGAAATTCCTAACGTTACGATATACAACAAAATTAAAATATGCTCTCAATTAATCAGAGGTATCTACAACTACTTGTATTTCAAATTTCAATATTTAAAATTTTCAGAATTGTAATTATGCTATTGTATGTATTCACTGTACCAACTAGATATTTTAGCTGAAATGAATACTTAAAATACCCCTGGTCCTATTTACCCTCAATACCCTTAATGCTAACTTTTAAAACGCATGATGACGTTAATACAAAAATATGCTACAAAAACATCCTACTTTTTTGTTGAATATGACATTGACAAAATATCACGTTTACAAGGGTGCTAGTTGCCACCTAAGCTGAGATTGAGAGCTTTTCTCACCACCTCCTGATAATTTATCAGAAGGATTTTATTTCTTTTTTACTCCCGATACTTTTACTCCTTATAAAGTAACTGTTAACAATCTGATAGATCAATCATCTGCCAATTAAATCTAGCTTCTACTGACTTTCTGGTACAGTATAACTCATTTTCTGATACCTTCTGATAAAGTATCAGGAGGTGGTGAGAAAAGCCCTAAATCACTTTTTGTATTTCAAAATGGCGGTAAACACATTTTCAATTTCTAACTGCATTCATACACAGTGACTAGACAAATCCTCATATAAATTGGTGTTGTAATAGCTACATGTAACCGGTTTTTTAATCTGTTACCGGTTCCGGTTAATGTCGATTGTTTTTGGAGAGCGAAACCAGCGAGGTTGCTATCGGTTAGTGAAGATATAATAACGAGTTTTATAAATAACAGTGTTCATTTATAGTTTGTTGGTACAAAAGTATTTTATAATTTTTATCGGCGTATGTGACGTTATCTGGTCCTTATTGATCTTATAGACCTTATTGTCGGTATCGACTTATTGACTTTGGTTAAGATTTTCTAACATAAAATTGCGTTGTTTCAAGATTCTGTTCAAACACAAACATGTTCTAACGTGTAACTTTTAAAATAAAACATTTTTTTTTTATATTTCACTAATCTCAATATTTGGGAAACTACAACCGACACTGAGGTCCTTTTCCCCAGAAAAGTCACATTTTAAGTATATTTTTAGCATACAATATACATTCATGGAATCTCTCACTTGTGGTTAATGCGCTGGTTTCTTATGAAAAGGTTTCAGTATGGTGTTTTGTATTATTACAATCATATAATTATGGCAACATTCGTTAGTATAGGGTCTGCAAGGGTTATTGTAGACAAGTCTTAATAAAAAAATGTTTTTTAATACTACTGTGACATGGCAAAAGGTTATCAAAAACGGGTTTTTGATTTTCCTTTATTACTCCTTTATGTAAAAAAAAGACTTAAATGGTTCGGCTCAGTGATAAATGTTGCTGTCTTAATTTAATTTTCAAAATAACGTGATATCGTTAATTTTTCTGACTTTCCCTTTTTTATAAATGTAGACATGTTCACAATTGCCCCAATTGCCAATACATGCTATCAAAAAATCTTTTATGTTTTGATGATGTTACATTTTAGACTATACATTTATTATATTTTGAAATTGGCATAATGCACAACTCGTACCCTTGCCATAAAAATATAATGTAATTTTTGACGGCTAATTTTATTTTTTATAATACCTTTAAAATATTAGTTCATTCAGCGCTAATATGTAGATACTACACTATAGAATGTTGCCATATTTAAAATCGTTGTTAATACCTACAATAAACTTGTCATTTGACTTTGTATATTAAATATAATAAAAAAACAGTTGTAGCGACATTGCTTGATATACATTTATATAAAATACAAAGTGCTCTGATACGGTAGGTTTAATGTGTACTTAACGATGTATTCCGTGTATTTATTAAAGAAATAAGAATATGTAGTGTTACCATGCTTCTTAAACTCAAACGAAATTCACTACATTTCCCGATTTTATCGACTTACAAAAGTATATCTGGATTTTCCTCTCTTAAAGTTTCTATAGTGTATACTCCTTAATACTTAGTGCCTTGGTGTTAAAAAATGCGTTAAAAATATCAATATGTATATCAATAATATGTAGTTAGTACGTGATACCAGAATCATGTAAAATTTTCTTTTTAAAACAATAAGTTAGATGACTCTAATAAAAATTGATAATATATTTTAAAAGGAAATATATAAATTCATTAAAAAATAGGTAGAGTTATTTGAACTGTTGCTATCTCTGTCACTTACGCGTGCTTGTAACGGCACCACTGAAAAGTGACGTTTTTAACATTGTAATGCGCTTTTTTAAGAACTTTATTTTTATTTGACGAATTATTTAACAGTCAAATGCCGTGTTGTAAATAACACATATTAAAAATATTCTTTCAAATTTATTATAGAATCGTGTAAGAACTTGAGAAAATTTGAGAGCTATCGGTATTTCTATCACTCATGTGTGTAATGGTATCTATTACTATCTTAGTGACGTCATTAAATTCCTTTTCCTAACTCGAGGCTTCTATTATCTTTAACTGACATTTTTTTAAGTGTTTTGCTTTCGTTTCCATCAATTGACTTCTAGTATCTTATGTGATTATTGGAAAATCGCATACCATATTTACAAATATAGCCTGTGATATTATAATTATCAAAGTTTAAATGGAATTTCTGATTATACTTTTCAGTATTCATAACTTTACTTCCTTGTTTTTCTTTTTTTGTAATTTGTCCTACTAGCAGTCATTGTAACTTTAAATAAAGATTTATTATTATTATAAGGTGCGTAATGTGGCCATAGCTTCTCGTAACAGTAGATTTTTATACACATAACGATGAGTTTAAGAAGCGTGGTAACGCAATTGAACATTGTCATACTCTGATGCCAAATATTAGTTACATTTATAACTAATATATTTAGAGTTACGGTGCCCGTGTTGTGAGACGTGTGTAATATACCATTGGATATCTATTTTTTATTTAAAATCAATTAGGATTATTAGGTGTTCATTGTGAACATGTGCAGTGGAAAGTTGGGCTCAAATTTTGCAAGTTTTAACGTATTACGTAACCGTTTTATATCAGTATTAATTTTAAGGATAATTAAATCTAGGACTATATTAATCCCATCGCTCCCGTTCCCTTATTTTGCTGTTCCATCATTCTCATTTATAAAAGAACTTAATATACAAAGGTACAAAGGAAGGACGCATCAATATTAATTTTTATTTTTAACATTATGCTCGTATTAAATTGACATTAAATGGTGTTCTTTTTTTGATAAAAAATAAATTTCTTTTATTACTGCTGAATAATTATATACTATGTATTTTTTTTGTAAATATTAATCCCACTAATTACCGTTAGTCTATTCTTAAACAATTTATTAAACTGACATGAAATTTCTAGGATGTTTTAAATTGAAACAAAAAAAATAGGTTATGAAATAAATCATTTTTTTTTATAATATGAATAAACGAATGAATGAATGAAAATTCTTTATTTTATTCTTGTTTTAACTTAACCTACTAACAACTTTTAACCTTAGATATATACAGAAGCAATAGGCCAGAAAAACACTTACAATTTTAAGTCTGATAACTGAAAATCAAAGAAAGAATCCATAGCTTCAAGCTTCGGGAATCTGTATACTCCTATGCATCCTGTCCTGTGCATCTTGTATACGATCCTCTCTCGTATAATGCACATATCACATATAGTTCGTTATATCTCGCGCAATGAGTACCCAACTTAACACTAAAACGATTATTGAATTATCCCTTCGCCGCTAGTTGAGACATTCGAGGGATAAAATATGTCTACCAAGTGCCTCGTTGAGGTGTGTATATATATAGCTTTATGTAGATAAATGTGTGCCTCTCCGTTTGTCTGTTTGCTCTCGCGAAACTTTAAACGTGCTAACTTGGTTTTTATATTTGCAAAATAGTGTAACGGGACAGTCGCAGATAAAAGTGTAAGAAATAAAATGAATATAATCTACTCTAGATTACATTTATTGTTTTCTGCCATTACATAAGTAACAAAATTATACCAGAATATAAGAAAAGAAAATAATATATGATAAATTAATTTTTTGATAGTAGCTTCCTATCGCGACGTAAAGATTTATTAAGAAGGGATCTCTCGACATTCAATCCCTAAAGGCGTGAAACGAGGTGTCAAAGTTTGTATGGAAAAAGCTAGTGAAGCAGGCAACGGTTAGATAAAATTTTAAATAGATAAATATATGTGACCAACGCGAAAATCTTTAAAGTTACTGACGTCACAATTACGACTTCTGTCTGCGACTGTCATTTCTCCCCGACTTCCTTCCCGACGGGAGCTGCACACAAGTCCTAGTCTTATGTACAGTGTTAACTACATTGTTTTGTAATCAACTACATATTTTATTACGACGTCATAGCAACATGATACCTATTGAGTAGCTAGATATATTTTTGTTAAGATTATACAAATCATAGTGCGTGTGTCTTACAATGTCTGACATGCGCTTGGGTTATCATAATGTTTTATTTACAAAACCTAATCATAATTATCTTATTTATCTTGTGAAATCCGATAGATGCCGTACCACTGTTACTATACCACTCTCTGTCGGTCATTGCAAATTATAATAAGTTAGACTGTACTGGAAATTTATATGTTATATATTATTAGGAATTGATGATACCCGAAGAAGAAAACACACCTTTATTGAAAATAATACAGTAGAATCCGCATATAATGACATGGAAGGGAAATTACAAATACGTCACACGAAGCATAGTCTTAGAAAATAAAAAACTTCATATTATTGTTAGGTATTCAGTTTAATAGAGAGAAAAATGACTACAAAATGTATGTATCTATAGAATATGTAACATTTTTTAACTTAATCAAAAATAGAAACATGAACTGGCTAAACATAAAATTATGTATAAATAATTTCTTTACTTTTTATATACATAAGAAATCAATAATTTTTGTCTGCTTTTGTTTTTTCTTTAGATTGTAATAACAGTCTCTAAACACTATTGTGCAAAGACGACATTGGCCCTTTTCATATTGTCATTTTCGATATTGCCATGAACAAATCGTGATAACAAGTCTGCGGCTTTCAAAGCCTCTTCTACGCCTAGGTATTGATTCTTCCTCGACTTCCTCTCCCTCATCACTCATCACGAGCGTGGGCACGCACCGGGCGTCGCGGTGGAAGGGCGGGAGTGTTAGCAATCACTACGGTCACTATAATCGGACATAATTTCATATAAATAGATCATAATAAGCGATATGTCACTATAAGCGAAGTCATTATATCCGAACTTTGTTTCATAGAAGTTTATATGAAAATCAAAACTTAGGACTGCAATACGCCATATTAAGCGGTTGGTCAATATAGGCGGAGTCATAGTAAACGGATTCTACTGTATTTCAAATTCATTAGAAAATTATCCCTCGCGTATGGATCTAATGAGTAATGACACTACTGTGTTAGTAGACTCCAATAACGCAGCACGGACTGCGGTGTGGACGCCACTGATCCAGTGGAGACTGTGTTAGTGATGCCAGTAACAGGGAGTTTTTTTGAGATATCTTAATTTTGATTCGACGGATCGCGATCCCTGGTACCTTATATGTATAATTATTTTAAAAAAGAGTCATTTTTATATGAAAAATATTCTTGTTTTTAATGATACCCAATCGTGTGTTACTCAACTGTAACGTCAATAGTTAATGGAATAAAGTTTATAATTGTATAGCTAACCGATTTTAATTTGACGGAATCGTTTATCATTAGCAGATATATTGTAAATATGGTTTGAATTAATTATATAGTGTTTCTATCTTACGTAGTTATGAATTGTAGCAATATTTAGCTAGCTAGGATGTGTTCAAACGATTAGATGATTATTTTATATTTTATTATTTATTAACTAGAAACTATTATTTATTAAGTTACTCATTGGTAACATCATTTTTTTTTATATTTAATTGGTTTATGAATTACCTCAATCGATTATTCTGACGGTTTTCATTTTTTTTATAAGCGCGAAGGTGACAATGAAAATGGCTGCTAATTTTAAGAGTTTTATAAATATTAATTAACTGTGTATATTTGCGTAACAGTATTAATAAATATTAGGGGTGAGTTGTCGTGTGGCCACCGCAGCGGAATTTAAACGTTTTTAAATCGTAGCTAACTCTTTGAACGACATAACATTTCGCAAAACCATTTCGGGTGCGTTCTGGATTAGTAATTACTCATTAAACAATGCCGGTTGGCGAACTTCATATCACCGACGGTGCGGAACTAACTGTATATATTGCCACATACAGTGGAACCTAATGAACCTCCGCAAGTGTGTTTGGATGTTTCTTTTTTTTTACTCATCGTCTGTTCGCATTTGGAATACGAAGATGGCCGCCCGGCATTGTTTAATTTTAGTACTCTATACCTATTTTAGTTATATGGTGGTATATTTTCCTATAACTGCGTTATAGGATCTTGCGCATGTAAGATCATGACGAGTATATCGATAAATGAAAGAAAGGTAAAGAAGAAGATACGAAATATTAATATTTAATGCTTATTATACATGCCTATCATTAATATAATAGGCATGTAATTAAGTGGAGCCGTTCGATATCCATGTGGTTTTCCTTACTTTTGTACATTTAATAAAAACCCTGTATATATATTTATTTACTTGCTATTTTAAGTAATTTCTAATAATGATGTTTAATCTAATACCGATGAGGGGTGACATCTAGGAATTTTATAGAAAATAATATAAGACTTCTAATGAGTCTTGGTGCTTTATTAGTTAAAGTAATAAACCCTCTTTGGTGTTTTGAAAATGTCATTACTTCTGTAGTTATTACCGCCTTCAACTATCCAGTGGGGGTGGGGGGAAGGGAGGGGGGGTATCTTCGTTTTTTGTTAGGTATTATTTTTCTCTATTTATAAAATAAAGTTCTCTTTAACATTACACGTATACCCAGTGCTATATAGATTGTAATAAATTGGCTAGTCAACGTTTGTTATTAAGTCTGGTCTCCTGTTCGTGTTCCCGTGGCTTATATGTTCCGTTGCGCGTCGCGTTTTTTTTTTTCCTTGTGGCTAGAAAAGGAACACATTTAGTCCCGTGTAGGTAGAGAAGGGAAGGTGCAATCACTTCCTCTCGAATAGCACGGATATAGTCCATGCATTTCACGGACACGCGCCAGACTCATTTGAAGCGCTTACAGAGTGCAAGTGTGCGTCAAAGTGCACGTGTGGGAGTTCTATCTATACGCATTAAATAGCAATGTTTGCTCACGCATACTAACTTAAATTAGTCAATTAGGAGAGAGCATTCTAATTAGTGTCGCGGACTAGAAAGATGCTTTATTTTATTACTTATATTTTGTTTAACATAACTACTATTAATTTAGACATGTTATGTTTAAATGAAAAACGTGTTATTAATTTAATTTAAATTTAACATATAATTTTACAATTTACTATACAATACTTTACTAACAATAATTTAAATCGTTAATCTTAATTAAAATCTCTCAAATTCACTATGAATGTGACAAAAGAAACAAAAGATTTAAGACCGATTAGCAAACTGTACATAAAATATATTCCATAAATACAATATATTTGGATTATATTGATTAATGGTTTTTTATTTTAATATAACTATTTTATACTATCTTAAGAATGTAAAAAAGAACTGAATCTGTATCAAATAAGTGCAAAAAAAGTGGAGCAACTTTCACAATTGGAATTCGCAGTGACGTGAACACGTCGACACGATACTGATGTTTGAACTAAGCTCCCCGCACCCCGCGCCTATTCCTCATAGAAAATAGAGGGGCGTTTCACCGTTAAATGCATGGACTACATGAACACGTCGGTACACTTACATGAAAATGAATAAAAAATTTGTTTCTTCTCTTGAATATCAACTTTACAATCGTTGAAACATTTTCTCATTGAACTGATTTTGAAGAATTTATTACTTTTAAAACATCGTGCAACGGTATTAGAACAGGAGACAGCGTGTGTCTGCAAATATAAAGAAAAATATGAGCGCGAGACTCTTCTTTGAAAACACGCAAAGATATCGAACGACTCTATTGTAGATAAGTCCCGAGGTCCGTCGCAAACGCCTGACGTCTCTATATCATTCATACACATCACTCGATTCATTGTGATCTAAAACATATATTATATATTCATATAACTATAGCTACAAAAGTTTTATATGCGATTGTAATATGTTTACGAGATGGTTATTTAGTTCATTGTTAGCGTATAGCTTTATGACGTAGCTACGTTTTTGTAAAAAAAAATGGTTCGGGTGTAGTGTAGCCTCCAATAACCGCCATGCGGTCTGTATAAATTGCATGTGAAACAAATTAAAATTCATTCTATAGAATAGATTATGCTGATCGTCCATCTTTATAGCTAACTGCCAACTTGCAGCTCCGTTCCAAATAAACTTGTTTTAATTTGAAATAACGATTGTTTCGATGGCAGGGTTACACTGTCAATAATTTATCGCTGTCTATGGTTTCGTCAATAAACATTGATGTATAATTCGACAATCTATAAGCGAAATTTGGCGTTTGTTTTTTCTATCCCATCCCCGGGAAAAGAACTGGACTTTGAGAATCTCCATTAAATAATTCCGTTTGTGTAATTGAAATTGATACATAATGTAATTTCACGATTATTATGTCAATAGATATTGGCGTAATGGTATTATTGTTATTGATAATCTAACCCTTGCCCGTGTAAAGTATTTACGAACCAGACACTCGAACAATAATCAATCGCTTTGTAGTTCGATAGCAACATAACCAATAAACGGCCATGTGATACCAACTGCAAAAACTTATTGTATTTTATATCTCTTTTTTCAGTTCATGTAAACTTACCTTAGATATCTGAGGTAAGTATTTTCAAACAGCAAAAAAAGTTTTAATCCCTTGAATGTTTGTCCAGGACCAGTGTTTGCTAAAGTGTGTATACAATAGTGCGTACAGCCAGCTTCAATGTACGATTGCATTGTTAACCGCCAGTGTTCGAAGCAGACCGTACCGTGTTAGGTGATCCTCCACAAGTGCCAATGAACGCAAAATTTATTTGGAACGGACACGGCCCGAGAACAATAACTAGTATAATTTTACACGACAGTAACATTCCAGCGCATCAAGTCATCTCGATTAGGTATAACTGCGTCTTAATTGGGGCTTGAAATACTGATATTTTTAAATACCGGTACCAATGGTCTTGAATGGGTAACTATAAATATATTTTACAGGTATTATAAATTTTGTTTCGAACAGTTTTTTTGCAAATGACGCCGCGTGGCGCATATCTTCAAACTAAACGCGGGGTAGAATATACAGCGGTTTGGCAACGTCGCAAAATACGAGTAACTTTACCAGTAATAAATAAAACAGGTATTAATATCAATTTAAATACACTGATTCGCGTACCTGTAAATATTAAATGCCAGTTTAAAACATGACAGATACGCAAAAATAAAAATACCGGTAATTATCATTATTTTTGACACTGACTTCAAGCCCTGGTAATACGAGAATATTTTTCCACGATTTAAGTATCAGTGGCTCGCGCTACCAAAGAGTAATGTTACCCTCACGTTAAGGAATTAATGTAAAGTAGATTAGGTAAAAGATTGTATATAATTTGGCATATGTGTTGCATAGCTTGATGGGAGTATTATGAGAGTTTGTGCTGCTAGCGTGTGCCGTATTAATACGTACGGTACAACCCAACTTTAACTTGTAACCTATCGCGCTACATTCCAGCTTTCAGTGTAATCAAGTTAGCTTTGGCCCTCGACTAATGTATTAGCCGGTAACTATCAAGTACAGGGGCATTGTCTGTATGTCTTGACAAAATTGTTATACTAGACATTGATTATTTTGACCAATGTAATCAGAACTGTGTAACCTTTGTAAAAATATTTACCAAATGTGCGATGACGAATGTTATGCATAATGATAAGAGGTAAATACAATTTACACGATACGACTATTTGTTTTATTGTGTCATTGACATCTGTGTACCCTATTAACTGTCATTGCTTTTTGTTTAAAAACAAAACATTAAATCTAAAAATATTAATCACTATAGCTTACAGAAAAAAATGGTATACCAACAGTTTGGTGTTACTATATCACTCTCACTAGGCGAGATGCCAGCATCATGACAAAGTGACGGACATTGGCACAGATCCTCGAAAAGTAGACACACAATGTGCATTCTTTTCGGTGATTTAAAAATCGGAATTTAGAAAATGGTGGAGTATTCAGACACCTTCAACTGCAGTATGGTCTTGCCAGGAAGTATGGTTACTTCCAGCGTCGGACTGGCCATATAGTCTAGGTGGCGTTTGCCAGCCGGCACTGTATGTAAAGAAAGCCATAAAGGTGCCACGAATAATTTTTTATCAATCTATACTTCGTTTAAATCAGTATCTATCAGTTCGTTTAAAATGTGATTTCTCGGAACGCACAACGAATAGATGGCTCAAACTTATACCAACTATACCTTAGATAGTCTCAAACTACAGCATAAGTGCTACCTCTCAAACATGACCCTACAAATTAGGTTTTTCGCTTATATCTTAGGCAAATATGAACGGATTTCAATCAAATAAGCTTCATTCGAAAGAAAATAGTTTGTTTGATAATATCAGTGCTTAACATTACAACATACTGAAATCCTTAACCGTAAAAACGAAAAAAAACACTTTGGTTTTTTCCGAATTAAATCAAAATGATATAAAACCGAAACATGAAGTGCATTGCTATGTTAAATTACTATATTTGCATCCAAAAATAGCATATATTGATGAAAAATTATTCGTGGCACCTTTATGGCTTTCTTTACATACAGTGGCCGGGCCCCAGCCTGCGCGGGGCTCCCCGCGGGCCTGGCTCGCGGGGCTTGCCGCAAGCCAGGCGGTAGGTAGGATAGGAGCCCGCGCAGGCTAGGTTCCAGCTCTTGCAACCTAAATGTAAACTAGATCAGATACTTCGTTCATACAATTAGAGAGAAATGAAATAGATATTTTCCGATAGTATCCCATCTACCATTATCCAGTCTCGGGCCCCGGGCGAAGCCATCCGGGCCCTTCGGACCCAGTCCGACCCTGCTTACTTCCTAGCATGATCTCATAAAATGTGTTAAATCCCGTAAATGCTGGGAGTACTTTTAATGAAGGTAGTACAAATTATTAGAACTTTTAAAAGCAAATGTACTGCAAAGAAATAACGTTTTGAGATTTTAGTCCTGCAAAGAAGTATGACTAGAGTAATATTTTCTTAGGTTTTCGCGATTACTATACATAGCAATTAAACAACTTTGAACGGTTTAACAGACGGTAGTCCAAATAATTTCTTAATAACTCAAGTGACAAATAAAATCAATTAGTCACCCCGTGACCACGTCCACTGCAAAGTGTTCGAAACGTCGGGATATAAATAATGTCAAATATACGCGATTTAAACCGTTCAAAGTTGTTTAATTGCTATGACTAGAGTAGTTGAATGAGAAGTGCGAAAAATGGCGTGGTGAATAGCCTTGGGAAAGGCCTATATCTACTTATATATTAAGGGAGGTAAGTGGATGCCGTATCGAAAAAGAGTAGGAGTATCTCAACTATATATTCTTTTGTATCAGAAACCGTACTAACGTGTTCCTTATACACAGGTGTACAAGTATGAAATGCGGATTTTTTTTTCCAAATTCTAGTTGAAAATTTGGAAGAATGATAAAAAGTGGTTTATTCAAAGTATGTTCCATTGCTAGTTACACATTTTTCCCATCTTTCGGGTAATTTGTGGTATCCACGCCAGTAAAAAATCTTCCCCTTTTGCCGCAAACCATTCATCGAGCCATTTTTTCACATCTTCGTACGAACCAAAGCGCTGCTCAGCAAGTGCGTGACCCATCGATGCAAACAAGTGGTAGTCGGAAGGAGCCAAGTCTGGTGAGTAAGCCGTATCCCCAGTAACGATACGATGCAGGAACGACTTTCTTTTGTATCGTTCGAGCAAAATTTCACATGTGTTTTTGCGCCTCTCCATTTGCCTCTCGTTCAACTCATGTGGTACCCATCTGCCGACCTTCTGAATCTTTCCCATCTCTCGTAGGTGATTGGAAACAGCTTGTTGACTAACGTTCAATTGCTCTGCGAGTTGTTTTTGTGTTTGTGAATCGTCTTCGTCCAATAACGCTTGCAATTCTACATTGTCTACATTCTACATTCTCTGTTGTCTCAAATCCGCATTTCATACTTGTACATCTGATAGTAATCAATTCGCTAAATAGGTTTAATTATATTATTTTAATACAGAGCTGCACGTATTTAGTGGTAGATTATATCGTCAGTATCCGACGCTGCCATGGTAACTATGCCAGCAGAATGTCGGTTTGAATCTTTGAAACTACTGCACCTTTTCAAGAACTTGTACATTTTATATTCGTGCACGGCAGGAATAAGTTGATAACTTCAATTTTTTTAAATGACAAATTCTAACACGTATTACTTTAAATTGATTATAAAAAAATTAAACCAATTATCGATAGGTTGAGAGCATTGATTGTTTCCGCTCTGTATTCGAAGTGACAACTGCCCTAGAAAACGGTTTTTTTTTTTATTTATCAACTTTCTCCCATGCATGGATATTGTCTCTAACCAAACAAAATGATTTATAATAAAATATTATTAAATCGGTCGGAAGAGTATCACTGGATATTAGAATGAAGGTAAATTTGAAAGAAGTTAATTCTTACCATATATTAATTTAACTTTAATAGGGTATTTTAATACCACGAGTAACTATATACAAAATCCCATTTTATAGTAGTTATTAATAAATAAAATGACAATATCACATTTGTGGCTTCTTTTTATTACCCATTTTACTCAACTGTCTACAAATTTTCTTTTTCAGTTCCTTTTGCCGCTTCAGCCGCCGCCACTCGATTTCCTCTTGCTGTTTCTTATGTAACTTCAGTCTTTCAGCTGTCGCTCCTTTATTAATCTCTTTCTTTTTATCAAAGTTCGTCTTCAACATCTTCATTACGTTTGAAACCTTTTGCTCGTGAGGACTCTTGATTACAGCTACTCTGTTCTTGAACTGGACTTTTAGGCTGTTTCCAGATGCCGACATCTTCTCTTTAGGCTTAAATCTATAAGGCAAGTTTTTCTGCAAGTCTTTTGGTATCACTAGAGGCTTGAACACTTTGGATTCTCTCTTTATCTGTGTGTACATGGAGTCTGTATTAGCATCATTTTGAATGTTCTTTTCTCTTTTGAGTTGCCCTTTGGTTTTCATACCCTGCCACGCGTTTTTGGCTCCTGAAGGTAACAATAGATTAACGACAGGCGCATAGAACTTTGTAACATCAACTTTGAACCAAGTTCTACAGAAAATAATATCACTCATGAGAATTTTGTCTTCAAAAGTAGCTCTATAGGCGCCCTCTGGCTTGTTCAGAGCTTTCTTTATTTGCCCCCTAATTCCTGACACTGTTTTTATTCTAGCTCCTTCAAACTTTGCAACTTCAAGTGTACTTGTAAACATGTCTTTAATAAAAGCGGTTTTCTTGTAAATTTTCAGGGGTGTACCAACTAATTTTAACTTTTTTACTATTTGTGTAGATTTATTTATTTCGTTGACACTACCCGTCGCTGCTATTCTGAATCCCAATTGTTTTATTTCATTTGAATTATTGGTGACCGTCTGTAAAGCTAAAAATCCAGTATTTTGAGGTGTAATAGGTCCATAGAAATGCATGTTACACGTAACATGTTCTGGGGTATATTTAAGATATCTACACTTCAAATCATCCTCTATTTTTGAGTAAATAGGCAAAGTTTGGAATCGTCGCCATCCCAGCGAAATTATTAATGGGTCATTTGTTTTTAAAATCTTTTTGTACCATCTATGCTTCTTCACTTTGCATGATACAAATCCTATATTTTGCTCCGCCATATTCAGAGCACCAATGAGAATTGGGTAGCTTGCATCAAAGTTGGTAACAAATTCAGATGGCATGTTTTTAAACTGCATTCTCACATACAGCCCAGGTCTGAAACCTTCAACTTCAATTCTTAGACCATTGTCTAAGTTTTCAAAGACTGATTTATTTAGTTCAGACTGTTTTAAGGCCTCAGCTTTCAAATTTTCGTAATAAGAATGATCGCCTTTAATCCTGTGTTCATCTGGGTTATCATACTCTGCATCAAATTTGGCTTTTAATTTTAGCTTTTTGTCAAGTATTTCCGCTTTTGTTGTAGGCTCAGCCTTACGTTTAATTCCCGTTCCTTTTTCTTCATTAGTTGTCTCTTCGGCAACATGTATTTTTCCTGTTTCTAAATCTTCAAAATCACCATACAATTTCTCATCATCTGCATCACTTGCATCATCTAATTTTAATAATTCAGACGCATCTTCATCTGGTTTTCGTTGTCCAGTGACAAAACTGCTCATAATTAACTGCTTGTTAACTTCAGTTGTCCAATCTCTTAAATTTGGTTCTTCTGTACAATAAAACAATGAACATTCTTCAAGATCCAATTGCTCTTTATCCTTTTTCTTCTTATTCTGTGTATCTGTTACTTTCTTAAACAGGCCACCAATTTCCTCTCCTTCACTATCTTCAGAGTCCTCTTTATTCTTAGTTTTATTTCCTATTTCAAAATCCCCATACACAAGCTTCATTATGTTCTTTGATGTCCTCTGTCTTTCAAAGTAGGCATCTGTTGCTTTCTCACTCATTTTTTCTTTCCATTTTGTACTGAAATCTCCCTCATATTCTTCATTTGACTCATTCTCTGAAGTACTGTCAATTGCTGTTTTATTAATATTGCTATTATCTTCTTCATCTTCTGATTCTGACTTATTATCCCAAGGTAACTTAGTGTCATTACCATCTGCATCTTTATCATTTTGCTCAATGCCACTGTCATTATCTGATTCACTACCTTCCCCCTCTGATTCAGACTCTGTACTTTCTTGAATTTTCTTTTTTTGTAAATATTCATCATCCTTTACCATGTCTGGATAAATCACAGCTCCACCACTAAAGAGTTTGAAGCCAGACTCTTGCATTTGTTCATCAACAGTCTCTGTTGTCTCAACAACATTTTTCAGCAAAGCTTTCTTTTCATTTGTCTCCTCATCTTCCTTCTTATGTGAATGAGAACCTTTAAGTTCAATATAGACTGCATCCTTATCATACACTATACCACCAACACCAGAGAATGGTGCATATATCTGTCTTTCTCTTTCCATTAGGTGACGCTTCTTTCCACTGCTTGGAAGTGGGCATGGGTCTGGTAAGAATGAAAGTTCATTGATCCTCATATCGCCAACACCTAAAAAGTAAAAAAAAAAAAAATTATTTTTAATATGTGATAAAAACCAGATTGGGCTATTACAGCCATAATAATGTCTAAGATTGTTTGAGCAGTGATAGCCTAGTATTATCTATTTGTAAATCATATTCATACTGCAGTAACTTTGAACCCTGACCCATACTGCTAAGTTTTCTACTTAAGTGTGGATGTTTCAATTACAACTATAGCTAGCTAGCTAAGGTATTTCCAGTTATTTATTTTCTCGATGACAGTTCTAATTTGATAGTTGTAGTGTTGTGACCAAATAAGTAATGATATTGATCGCATATATTTATTATATTTTGAACAAAGACAAATACAACAAAAACATTCAAATATATTTTTTCAAGGTGGGAACACTCAATGGCCCACCGCCATTTTGTGTTTGTTTTAATCTGTCACTCGCAACAAGACGGTCGTGCTAGTCACTACATTTCTGTTCGCTGAGTTTTTTCACATTATCCATACGTTACGTTGTGTATTTTGTGTTCCTCCGTGTTGATTGCTGCCCAGCTGTCAAATATCAAAATGCCGAAAGGATCTGTTCTGAAAAGGCAGGCGAGAGAACTGGTGATCAAGGTTCGTAATTACTTTGAAGCAGAGTATCAAAATGGTGGGTTCTTCGACTTCCGCCGTATCATTGCCAGTACAATGCTATAGAACTAATATGGGCACAAATCAAAGGACACGCCGCTCGAAACAATACCCATCCCCCTTTTACGGCAAACAAGATGTTAGATTTATTAAAAAATGCATATGCGGAAGTAACTGCCGAAAACTGGGAAAAAATTGTGAGAAGAACCCAAAACATTATAGCGTCGGATTGGGAAATTCATGTGGCATTCGATAATATAGAAGTACAGGAACTTATAATAAATGTTGGGGACAACTCATCGAGTGACCGTGATGATTCATCAATTTTGATTAAAATAAATAAATAAAGATTACCTGTCATTATAATTATTTCGTTTCATTGTCGAGTACCTACCTATACCTACTTATTTTACAATAGCTTCGAAAATTTTAAAGAAGTTGGCATTATCAATCAAGAATTAACATGTGTAACATCTTGTAATGAAATATAATATATTAGTTAATAAATTTGTACCAAAGTATCCGGCAGTAGTTTAGTTTCTTACATTTTGTAAAAAAATATCGGATCTGTTATCGTGTTACGTTTATCGATAACTACATCCCTAAAATTGCTTTCTGTCTGACGTGACCTTGTTAATGAAATATGACGTCTTGGTGCCTAATTTTTGTTCGGAGTTTTAGGCGTTGACGCTAGAACAAAGTTATATCGACCACTGTGTGTCAGCTGTCATCGAGAAATTAAAGAAATGGAACTGGTATAGTAGCAGTGAATGAAGACATTGTGATAAAACCTGCATGTTCATGAATTTAAAAAACAATAATCTGGGTTATATGTTATATCCATATAACTCACTACATTATAACCCCAGCCACCCATAAAACCCAATCCACACTAGATTTGCTGGATGGAGTATGATCTGAAACCCCTTTGTGTTTGTAAGAGGAAGCCTGTGTCCTGCAGTGGGATATTAAAATTTGTTATCAAAGACTGTTTGTTTTGTTAATGAAACTATTATTAAATCAGCATACTCAAATTCCATTTAATTTCATTGATTCACTAATGATTAATCAATTCTTTAATTTCATTTAAATTTGAACGGTGACAGCCTATACTTGACTCACATTCCTATAATTGTGACTTTAAATTCTTTTTTTTATATAGAATAGATGGTAGATGAGCGGATAGGCCACATGATGGTAAGTGGTCACCACTGCCCATGAACACCTGCAACACTCGAGTGCTGACCTCAAAGAATCCTGTTCCTTGGAATCCTCAGCCTGTACCACTGAGTTTCGATTAAATGGTTTTCTTTTTTAATGCATTAGCTCGGCACTGAGAGATAAACATTGTGAGGGAACCTGCATGCTAGAGAAATAAAAAAATTTAGAGTATCCACCAATGTATATTAGGCCTGCACTAGACTAAACTGATACTAAAAAAAACTTAAATCTCAATAATTTAAATTCTCACCTGCTATGTGCACCATGGAATCTTTCATCATAGGCACTCCTCTGACATACCCATACAGCACCACATCTCTATTTACTTTAGAGTCTTTCCTTATTGTCTCTTGATTTGTAACATCCTCCATCCTATCTGCGAGTACAAATGCATGAGTTGTCCTCCAACTCAAAGGTCTAAATTTCATTACAGAAATAAATCTAGCCAGATTCTTGATCTCATTTCTCAAATACTCTCCATGGACAATGCCAGACAGATAAAATAGCTTAGCGCCAGGATAGACTTCCGTCCAAAAACGATGCTTTAATGTTTTCTTTGTTACCTTTAAAGTTTTAGCATTTTTTATCATATCTAAATGTGTCAACACACCCATGATTTTGGGCAAGCCATGTACCTGGCAGATGTTTAGGAACTCAAACACCTCCATCTCGAAACCGAAGCTCGCATCGCATAATAATAGAACGAGATCTGCGCACTTTGCTATGTCAATCATGGAATTGATGTCATTGTTGCACTCTATCAATGTAAGTCGACGTTTTTTCGATGTAACTATAGTTAAAGGTCCATTCGTACTCGTCACGTTGGTTTTAATGAAGCTTTTGATCAAGTTGTTGATGAGAGTCGTCTTTCCGACACGCGGCGGCCCCACCACGGCGACAACGATTGGTGGCGGTTCCAAAGGAGTTTTGTCCACTTGTGGTATATGCTGCTTCTTTGCAATAACATTCTCACGACGCCGAAAGTTCCTCTCTGCTCTCACGGCAGATTGTATAGCGAAAGCTTTAGGATTTCGTTGTCGAGCACTTAGGTTAGACTGGTCGATTTGATTCTTCTTTTTCTTTTTTTCTGCCTTCCGCCCGGCGTGTTTCGCTCGATGCGCCTTCTTTTTGTCGAAGGCTGTTTCGTCAGCCATGACTAATTTGGTAATAATTTGCTGTTAAAAATATACTAATTTTCAGCAAGAGAAATTCACATGGACATTCATGTGGATTCGTCAGTGACACTTGACAGCACTAGCTGCGTCCAGCAGTTAAAAGCGCTGGCAAATAAAATACCGGGAGTGATGTTAAAATGAATTAATTTCAAATAATTTAATGTACTTTGTGGACTTTTTGTTTATAGAAAAAAGATGGCACATAAATGGATACTGTCGTACAGTGACATTCACCTATTTATTCCATCACTTATCAATTCTGTGGCAGGGTGTGATCTGCCTAGTGCCTATTAAGTATTTACTCTTACTCTTTTTGCACTATGTATATTTTACAAAGGCAGACTTAATTCAGTCCTTACATAAGATGTTAAACTTTCGTTATCGTGGTTTAACATAATAATTGCTAAACTGGTTACTCGCGGGTTGTTTTATTTATTTATTATAGCCCATATTTCAGTCCAGTTACAAGAATTGTGGTCGCAGCGAAACTGCGGAAGCGAGTGAAGGTGTTATTGCTATTGACAGGCAAATCTGTCTACCTTCTGTCGTGTTCGTTTTTGATTCATCTGCCCACACTGAACTTGTTTTTGTTGTTAATCAACAGTTAATCGGGAGGGTAGGCAGATTTATCTGTCAATAGCAACAACACCACCTGCCTTCGCAGTCTCCCCGCGAGCACAGTTTATGTAACTGGAACGACATATCGGCTGTAATGAATAAATAATAAATCGTGGGTAACCTGTACATATAATAATTAATAATTCAGGCCTTATTTAGCAAATAAGGACTTAATTTTCTATTACAGTGTTAATTCTTTGATTTACGTGTGAGTTCGATTCCCTCAAAGAAACTGACCACAGCTCTCTCAATAGCACATTAAACTATTTTGAATGGCCATAGATCTGATCTATCGTCAAATTCCACAGATCTGTGGGTCCTGGGTCTCTAATAGGACTGATTGAAGTCTTTTGGCTTCCATCACAGACGGTGATATTAGGTCAACCTAACGTCGCTACCGACCTCCTTTGTGAAGTTAAATGTCCAGTAAATGTGGTCATCGCTTTTTCTGTTAAACGCACCAAATATTTCTTTTTCAACTTTGTGACCTAGATACAGCCTTTTCATCCACTTCTCTATTTTTTAGCTGTCAATAAAACATACATACAGCTGTCACTGACGGAAGTCGATACGATTCGTTTACTTGTATTTTTACTGCAAAAAGTGTATTATTTGGATGATGATAGCAAAAAACGCAATTGTTAACGATTGCAGCCGTGCGGTGAACTTAAAGTTGTAATAAACCATTGTTGCTATTATGACTACATCTGAATTGGATACCCGAAATATCGCTGTTTCCATGTAAGTAATATTGACTTTTCTAACATATTTTGCTTGGTAAAGAAGTTATCACAGTTTCATAGGCCTGTAAACATGACAATTGAATTATTTGCTTTACATGTAAGCAGTAATTATTTAGCCTATGTCTTTTATATTTGTGTATAATAGGGTCAATGATCTGTAAAACAGAGACTCGATCTGACTGTGATCTATCGTAATGTTTGAAGACAAAAGGACAATTAATATTCATGTTACTGCATTACGTGCTGTTCATACCTTCTAAAATTAATTTAATGTTGCAAACTACTTTATCTGATGAACATTGTTATCAGAACTTTGTAATTTAATCCTGTTATACATAAGCAAATAAGAATTCTTTCACTGTTAGATTTAGCATTTGTAAAATAACTATAAATGTGTACTTGATTTTTAAAGTGTAGTCGTGTTTCATGTTAATTTTTGCATTTTAAAATATTATTCACTGAATATAAGAAATGTCTTATATTATCATATGGTATAAACTGGGCTCTGTCCTATAATTATATAATAAATAATCCCTAATAATAATCACCTAAGACCTATAGATGTATCTAAATTATAATCATTTGATATAAATATTTTATTGAGACTTGAATAAAAAAATATATATATGTCAAAAATTTAGCCTAAATTTTTATTTAACTACATCTAAACATATCTATTGTATTGTCCCTATACGCTTCCAAACCTTTCTGTCTGTAACTGTCTCTATTTGCAAACCTTTAAACCTTTTCATTATAAAATATTCCCACCATCATTCAGATAGATCATCATCATGCAATATTGCTAGACCAATTTAGACAAAAAGTAATCCAAATCAAAATCTGTTGTTGAGACTAAAACTAATTTAAATAATCAGACAGAAAGAGATAAACATATCCTTTATATGTATAGAGATATTAAATAATACATTTCACACTCAGTTTGTAAGAAAATTGCCACACAGTTTTACAATGAGTGAGAAGTGAAACAAAATGTGAAAAAAAACATGTCTTTTAATAAATTAAGAAATATCCTTTATGTGTTATATTTTGGGTTTTGTATTTAATTATTCCTTTTTCAGTATATTGTACTTGCGGTGTATGTTGATTATTATTTCTGAAGAGTAATTTAACATCCAGAGCTCCAGTCTAATAATTTTCTCTACTTTTTGCTTATAGGAGAAAATCAGTGGAAAACCTGGTAATATCTTCACAGGATGCCATTGGTCAGAGCATCAGCCAAGCTGTTACATTCTCAGGAATAATAACTCAGCACAACAATATACAGGAAACCAGGTGAAATTTAAATCTGTTACCTTTGCATCTATAATGTCTATCTACGGCATTAGTGTACATGGCATGTGTGCAAATAAGTAAAGCATACCAATTATCTACACTAAACCTATGCTAGTTTGAGCGAAGTCAAGGGTGATCACTAATGTTCCTGCTACTCCCACTTTCCAGTTGATTAAAAACAATCTATACCTATTCTGACCATAAATACCATTACAAATAGGAAACTATATTATGGTTGTAGATAAAAATAATAACTTTATCACAATGCAAATTAGGGTAAAATGATTAATTTGCCAATCAAATTCACTTCATTGTAGACTTTAATTATATTGCTTTAAGGTGCCTATGAAATGACTACTGCCTCAAATAATATTTAATATTAAATAGTTGCACTGTTTACTTTATAGGAGGAATACCTATTAATTATAACAACAAAAGGAATTTTAATAGGTCTGATTAATCAACATACAAAGTCTTGTACTCACCTCATTATTATATTTATGTTGCATTCAAATAATATAACAGTCAAATATGTGTTATAGTAAAGTTTGTGACAAAAACAAGAGTGCATAGTGCTAAACAAAATACATATGTAGTGATTAATTAAACATTGCTTATTTCTGAGTTGGGTGTTAAAAATGAACCACTTCCATAACCAGCCCTTATATTGTGTCCACTACTCGACACGGCTCCTTGTGCACATTCTCTTATGCATGAGGAACTCTCTTGGCGTTATTGCTATGCGGTGGTGCTATTCTAATGCCTACCGACACCACACTGCCAATATAGCATAATTAATTAATATTACGCTTCTTTTCTGGACACCAAAATAACTAACTATTCTTAAATTGTCCTCAACTTTCAATTTAAATGATGGCATCCTAAATTTTAAGGATCACGCATTTATCATACGTAGTTATTGTGTATTAAACATGTCTTAAGCAAATTTTAAGTCATTTTAAGATCGGTGATAACCTAGACCCTAGGGGGTATCTTATCTATTCTCAACTCTTATTTGTGAGGCTGTGAGTTCAAAGCCTAGACTCATACCACTAAGTTTCAACTTAGTATGAATTTAAAAAGAAAATTCACTATTTGGTGATGAAGAAAAACACCATGAGGGAACCTGCATTTGCAGAATTAAAAATAAAACTGGAGCATGTATATCCACCAAACGGCATGGTGGACTATGGTTCGAAAGCCCCTAATGATTAGAAGAGGAGGCCTGTGTCCCGTAGTGAGAAAATTGAAACATAGTGCACACAGCACCATCTTTTGAAATCGGATAGACAATGATAAACACATCAATCACTGGACAAGTCCAATAGGACCGTGTATTCCTGATGTCTGCCACCTGCTCGGCCCCAGTGGGAGGAATTTTTGTTCCACTGCCACCTAGGGCCTGTTTCGCCCCAAGGGACAGGGGACTTTCCCCCCCCCCCCCCCCCCCACACACACTTGACTTGCCCTTGGCATGACACTACAAGTCAATCCACGGTTATTAAGAAAAATTAACGCGAGTGCAGTAAAGACTTAACAGAGAAAACGAAACACGATAATTTATTATAATATATTAAAACTTACATAAATATACGATTTTTCACTAAATGATTTTTTGCTTTACAACACTACGTTGGGGTGGTGCGTACAGCGGAGTCCAACTAATGTTTTAGTGTTCATTGATAACTATAATTAACGTGTTCATTTATCACTCCACATACAATCTAATAATCTATCACTTGGCCGATAAAATATTATCAGTGGTAATTTTTAATATCTGTATCAGTTTGGTAGCGTTTACCGCAGAATGTGTTTTGAAGATGCTAGCAAATATGGATGAAAAACAAAAATACAAAGTGTTGTTTACTCAGTGGGGTACTGTGCGCAGAGTTTTTATTTTAAGGTAATAATAATATAATAAAAGTTGCCTGGAACAGATCGCTTTAGTGACAAGCCCTACGTTTTGTATACCATTTATTTAAACGTTTGCTTCACTATCATGTATTCTTTTGCGTGCAGTAAAGTGTAATAATGTGCAATCACATTTATTAAAATACTATAGTAGCTATGCCGATTACGTTCGCGTGGACTTTATATTAATTCCCGCGGGAACTTTCCTTCTCCTTGGCCTAATATTTCCTGTGAAATTACGATCCATTAATTCGTTGAAACCGTATTGTGAGTAGGTACGAAAAATTATACTTCACTTAAATTATATTTAAGTGAGTTTTAATTTTGAGTTTTTTAAGTGAGATAATGAAATCAAGAATCACTCATAAAGTGATTATGTAATAACATAAGGTAAGCCTTTTGTCATTTGTATTATTCTCGGGACGTAGTTCAAGAACTTTAACTGGCAATTTAAATATGCAAATGGAATTCAATATTGGAAAATTCAAAGGCAAAGAAATATGGTTTGAGATTGTTTTAAAATTCTGTTCCCTTGTACTGCATTCGCACATTGTATAACATTTACATACTCACTATTTAATATCATTGTACTGTATGTTTTTCATCCTTTTGCCTATTGTTAACTTATTGTTTGGTAGTAGGGAGTAGACAGTTGTGATGCTCCGTGCAATAGATACTGACCATTTTTTTTTGCTGGATTTAAGCTCACACCCAGTTGGACACTAGACAGTTATGCCAAACAGGGCATTTATTTCACTGTTATGTTGAATTGTAAAGTCAATAACATTCAATCATCGCCAAAATTTTAGATTTCTTTTACAATTCTTTGTAAATTTCAGAGTTATAGCTCTGAAGAAAATTCGTTTTACATGACATGAGACCCTTTATTAGTACCGTAAACCGTAATCAGCTCTGATAGTAGTACTCTAATAATCCACTGCAGGTCATGGTCTCCCACATACACATCGTTTTGTGCACGAGGATTGCATGTTCTTAAAACAGCACGCTGGCCAAGCGGGTTGGCCAGTCCACTCTTTTAGAGGTGGTGTAATTCATTAGCGTTTGCGGTAGCCACTTTATTATCCCTAAGGGTCAGCGCAGATCGAGAGCAGCGCAGGGGTACAGAATAAATAATAGTACTACATAGCAGAGAAGAGGATAAGCAGAATTATCATTAAAGTACAAAATTTCACAAACAGCAGTTCGGACATCAAGCGTCTCCTAGAGCATACCCTCGATGCGTGCGCGCACTTGATCGAGCCTGCCCGAGGAGGCACGCCACTGCTCGACCCTGTCTAAGGAGGCTTGCGCAAGCGCGAGTGGCGAACGTCTCATTTTATTTTTTGCCGTCTCACTTTATTGATATGTTCTTCTTTTTCTTCTTCCTCTGCCAAAAGCGCAATAATGACCATATATATCCCAGTCCACCATTTTCAGCAAGTCTCACGTTGAATTTCACCTGCGAACTGGTACTCTGCTGGCACTGTTGGCCCGGGTCGACATGCTCGCGATAGCTCGAACAGCCGCGCGCAGACCGTGTGTGGTCTCGCACATCCCCGCGGAGCTACGCGTCTCCACGTGCAGTTTTGGTTTCAGTGTGCCTTGCGACCAAAGGGGATGCTCGAGTATTTTTCTATTGGGTTTGCGCTGATACCCACCAGAAGAGACGCGGTGGTGCTCTTTTAATGCCAGTGGACACCATACGGCCAGTTGTACTGTGATTGATATACAAATAACTACGAATTTTATTAAATTGCAAATAACATTCAGTTGTCTCCCAAAGCAACAATATTGTCGAGTATCTTTAAGAAATTTTAGTGTTTTAGAAAATTTAACCGAAACCGAAATGAGAATAGCCTCTTATTAGTATTATATTGAAATGTTTTTTTTTTTATTTTCCGAATGACGCAAACATCAGCAATGATTCGGCCGCCCCTCTATGCCTGTGAAGTGAATGCCAGTGTCACAGTGTTGTAACCAAACTTTTTGTGCAACAACGAACAATTTGGCGATTTGCGCGCCAGTTGTAAAAAAGATAGCCAACAATCTAATCATTGTTTACTTTACTTATAATGAATAAGTGAAATAAAATTGTTTTTTTTTTTTTGTGAAACCTGGAGTCTCTTTGTTATGGTGTAGTGAACATTGATTGATAGTTGTACAACATCAGTTGGACCGCATGCTTTGTGGGAAATACATACAACACAACGGATATGAGAAAATTGTGAGTAAGGAATAAAAAGTGCATCGACATTGGTGTTTTTCTTTCGTAATATTATCTTTATAAGTTTTTAAACTTTCGCGTTTAGTACACATTTTATATTCTAAATCGGGTCTGAACGCGTATAATAAATGTATTTGTTTACCTTTTATTCCTACTGGACGTTTTGGCACGGATTACACCAGCCGTGGTCACGAGTTGACTGAAGAAGCGGGTAGTCCAGGATGGCTGCGAGCAGTTTTATCAACACTCACATTTGATAATATTTTCTTAGGTTTTCGCGATTACTATACATAGCAATTAAACAACTTTGAACGGTTTAAATCGCGTATATTTGACATTATTTATATTCCGACGTTTCTTAACACTGCAGTGGACGTGGTCACGGGGTGACTAATTGATTTTATTTGTCACTTGAGTTATTAAGAAATTATTTGGACTACCGTCTGAAATTTTTTGAACTACCGTCTGAATTTTTTTACTCACTGATTGGATTGGATTGGACTGTCTGGATTGGAACTACTCACATTTGATCTTCACATTCGGAGAGGCTGCGACGCGCTACACTAACAATGTCCGCGGACGTGTTCGACGGTAAATCGCAAGGTTTAAATCTGTTAATCACCGGATCCCATATCGACGACAGTTTATATCCATCTTCCCGATTGGTATTTTTATATTTCTTAATTTTTAATCGCTTCACGTACAATCCTAGGATAATAGTGACGTTCAGTGGAGAGGATTTGGTTATTGCAGAGTGATGCAACTAAATGCGGCTTTATTTTACAAGCCCAAGAGTGGTGTTTCTTGATTTAAACAAAGGTAGTCACACTTATATATACAAATCCGAAAATCTGTTTATTTGTTACTTAGTCGCGTACGTCTTAGCATAAGAGAATATTAGCTCGAAAGGGACGTAGACTACTTTTTATCTCGATCCCTAAAGAGTTCCCGCCAGAATCATTATTAATCATTATATAGTCCGCGCTAACTTAGTCGCGCTCACACATCCATTACAGTTTCTAAGACAAAAAACGAACGCTTGGACAGTTTTTTTCTGGTTTCAATGTTTATTCTTATGCCTTTGTTTGCCTATAAAAAGGGCTTTTTTTATTGATAGAAGTTAGCACACGAACGGGTAAGTAGTACAAGCATACGTAGCATAGTAGGTAAGTAGTACACATAAACAAAATATACATATTATGTAGATAAATATATTATAATTAGTTGTGGCCGGCATGCGTTGCAATGCGTTAGAATTATTTATTGTCAGATACCTTGACGGCCGCGCGTGCGCACAACTCACCAAAGATTCATCGAAATCGTATGAATGATGAACAAACATTATTTTTTATATATTAGAAGATATATACACAACAATACTATATAAATCATATATTATACCTACAAATATACTACATACATACATAGACTATGCCATCTTTATCTCATTATACCAATCATACAATCAATTTCTGTCTGTCTGCTACTGGATACAGGCCTCACCATATACGATCTTCGTCTCTTCTCATCCATACGTCATGAAACTTCTTCAACTCGTCGCTCCACGTTGCATCTCTCTGTGTGTTCTACCGCCTGTACAATGGGGAATGCTCTGAAGAATTGTTCAATATAATTCCCACCTCGGGTTTCTACAACCGCACCTCCCGTCACAGAAGTGCGGTCCATCCGCATTTCCTAGATACGGAGGTGTCGCGTACTGTTCGGTCCAAAAAATATTTTATATCGCGAACCCGTAGGCTGTGGAACGAACTGCCTCAAGAGGTCTTCCCATTGAACTACGACATGGGGTTCTTCAAGAAAGCTGTGAATAGGATTTTGCAAGGTCGGCGGCGCGCCCGCATACCCCCTGGTGTTGCAGGTGTCCATGGGCGGCGGTAACACTTATCATCACGTGGGACTGCTTGCTCGTCCGCCCTCTTCTCTATAAAAAAATAAAAAGCCCTGGTCGCAGGACCGATATCCTCATCGGTATGTGTCAAGTGCTAAATATGACCCGCCTATTGAGATAAACGCTGTCAGCACTTAATTTAAAGTTATTTTCATGTTATTTTCAGAAATGTATCCCGCTCTCCATCACCGTCGCTGCGTGGCTCCGAAGCCGCCGTGGAAGTCATAGAAAATGATAAGGCAAGTTATTTTGCTCTCTTATCAATTGTAACTTGTACTTTGGTTAAGTTCGCAAATTAAATGAGCTTATCGCTCGCGTGATATTTCACAATTTCACATCAACAAATTTTTCCCTTTCTTGGTTATACTCGCGATTGGGTTGAATTTTGAAATATTGAAATTTCATTTGGTCGGTCAAATCATGATTGTGCCGTATCATGTCGGTTGGCTATAGAATAGCACCACTCCATCTCGTGCCGTGGGTGTTGTAAAGACAACTGTTTATAACGGATAACAAAGCCGCTACCACAAGCCTCGAGTGGACTCGCCAACCCGCTCGGCCAACGTGGTGTTTTAACGCCATACATCCCTCATGCACAACATGACACTATACTTGAGGATGCCCATGTCCAGCAATGGATACTAAAAGGTCTGATCGCATTGGTCGGTCATGATGATATATTTAGATATCTTTATATGGTGACATTTTTCAGTTGCAAGTTGTAAGTGTATCATAAAATTTATACATACCTATAATAAAATCGTTACACAGCCGTCTGTACATTTTGGGGTGTAAGAGGCTCACCTACCATCTTTGGAGCCTAAGCCAACCTCACCTGCTTGTGGTGCATCCTGCTGTTAACTGACGAGGCAATGGCGTTCCCTTTTTGCGGTGGGAGGGTTACTCCGTCGGCATTGCTACCACCCTTCCGTCGGAGTCCGCCGCCATAATGATGCCTTATAAGCCGCGAGGCCCGCATCGTGTTCCGGCGGTGAGCGGAAGAAGCCGTCCCGAGAGAGGGATTGTTGCGTGTGGAAATGAGGACCGGCGGTTGCGGGGAATTACAGACGCGCATGGGCGTGACATGGTGGCGCGGGGATCAGGGAGACCCGGTGAAACGGTTGTCCGCTGACCGCCCGCGGGTTGTTGGGGGCCCGAACCCGGGGATCTTACTTTAATCTCCACCCCAGGAGGCTGCCCCGCCGCACGTGAAAAATCCATTGGGGTAGCAGTTGTGCCGGAGGAGACCGGAGTGGAACCCGACTGCTGCCCCCGGGGGGGGACCGGGGGCCCTTCCGTACCCCGCGCCAGCAAGTCACACAACCTTTGTGACCTGATTTTTTCTCCGCCCCGTGCTTTGTCCTTTGATCCACATGCGACCATTTCTCTCTCCGTCCCCCCTCTTCTTATTTTTCCTATTCACACTCACAATGGCCAGGAACAAGAAAATGTATAATGTGCACTCAGCGGCCCATCCTATAAGTTCCACATTTAAAGTGGACTTTTGCAACATTAGAGGGATGCATAGTAACATCGACGCCGTCCACTACCACCTTGAGACGGCAAAGCCGGCCTTACTTTTCTTGACGGAGACACAGATTTCCTGCCCGGCCGATACATCATATCTTCATTACCCCGGTTACAAACTGGAGCACTGTTTTGTGCGACGTGCCGGGGTATGCATGTACGTCCGGGAGGATGTTTGTTGCCGCCGCCTCAGCCATTTTGAAGACGGGGACCTGTCGATTCTCTGGGCGCGTATTGACTACGGACGTTCCACTAAAGTCTACGCTTGCCTTTACAGGTCCCACAGCGGTGATACGGAGACGACTCGTTTTTTTGAGCGTCTACAAGAAACGACTGACAGAGTGCTCGAGCAGTTCCCTTGCGCGGAAGTGGTGATCCTTGGTGATTTCAACGCTCACCACGAAGAGTGGTTGGGATCCCGAACTACCGACCGCGCAGGGAGAGCAGCCTATAACTTTGCACTGGCCTATGGTTTCTCGCAGTTGGTGTCCTCACCTACGAGGATACCTGATATCGAGAGCCATACTCCCTCCTTACTGGACCTCCTGCTGACTACGCGGCCGAATGACTACAATGTTGTTGTTGATGCCCCGTTAGGATCATCCGACCATTGTATCATTCGAACTGCTGTGCCAGCCAAGCAATCCGTGCGGACCCATTCACAGGGAACGCGCAAAGTCTGGCACTACAAGTCAGCAGATTGGGATGGGTTGCGCGAATTTTACGCCTCTTATCCCTGGAGGCAGCTTTGTTTCTCGTCGGGAGATCCGGATACCTGTGCAGACTCCGTTACCGACGTGGTGTTGCAGGGCATGGAATGTTATATTCCTTGCACCGCGATACCGGTAGGCGGACGGAGCCAACCATGGTTCAATCAGTCCTGCAGAGAGGCCCGTCGTAATAAACGGGCCGCATACAGGGCCTGGGCCAGAGCACAGGTGTCCAAAGATCCGAATACCTCCGACTTGAGGAAGAAATTTAACGCTACCTCGAGGTGCAGTAAGAAGATCATTGTCAGAGCAAAGAATGAGCACATCCGCAGAATTGGCGACCGACTAGCTAGCTATCCTTCTGGAAGCCGGGCTTTCTGGTCGCTCGCTAAGGCTGCTGAAGGTAACTTCTGTCAGTCGTCACTCCCTCCACTGCGGAAACTCGATGAGTCACTGGCCCATGGGGCGAAGGAGAAAGCCGATCTCTTGGGCTATCTCTTTGCCTCAAACTCGACACTGGACGATAGAGGTGCCTCACCACAGTCTATCTCAAGGTGCACAAGCTCCATGCCGGAAATCTGTTTCACACAGCGTGAAGTCCGGCGAGCTCTAGCATCTCTTGATGTCCGAAAATCGAGTGGGCCTGATGGTATTCCTGCAGTGGTGCTTAAATTTTGCGCTCCCGAGTTGTCCCCGGTGCTTACGCGACTCTTTAGGCTCTCATACTCTACAAAAAGCTTCCCGTCAACATGGAAGGTAGCTCATGTTCACCCTTTACCTAAAAAGGGTGACCGCACAGACCCGGCCAACTACAGGCCAATAGCGATCACCTCCCTCCTCTCCAAGGTGATGGAGCGTGTCATAAACACACAGCTCCTTGGGTACCTAGAGGATCACCAGCTGATTAGCGACCGTCAATATGGATTTCGCCATAATCGCTCCGCTGGTGATCTTTTAGCGTATTTAACACACCGCTGGGCTGACGCCATTGAGAGTAGAGGCGAGGCTCTGGCTGTAGGCCTAGACATTGCGAAAGCTTTTGACCGGGTATGGCACAAATCGCTGCTTTCCAAGTTACCATCTTTCGGGATACCCGAGGGATTATGCGAATGGGTTGCCAGTTTCCTGACTGGACGGAGCATCAGAGTCGTTATCGATGGTAGCTGCTCCGACACCATGTCTATTAACGCTGGCGTCCCGCAAGGCTCCGTGCTGTCTCCAACTCTGTTCCTTCTGCATATCAACGACCTGTTGCAAATTGGTGACATACGTTGCTATGCAGATGACAGTACTGGAGACGCCTTGTACAAGGGCCGCGCCAACATCCCTCGGGCCGAAGTGGAAGAGAGTCGCGCCAGGCTTGTGTCTGAAATCGAAGACTCTTTACATCTAGTCTCGATTTGGGGTTCTCTAAACCTAGTGGATTTCAACCCCAGTAAGACGCAAGTTTGTGCATTCACCGCAAAAAAAAACCCCTTTTGTTGTAGCACCTCGCTTTCAGAGCATACCTCTTAAGATCTTGGAGAGTATCGGGATCCTTGGTATCGACATCTCCAGCAAAGTCGAATTCAGGGTCATCTGGAAAATAAGGCCAAAATGGCCTCCAAAAAGCTCGGTGTGCTGAACAGAGCGAAGCGGTACTTCAAACCTGGGCAACTCCTTATGCTTTACAAAGCTCAGGTGAGGCCCCATATGGAGTACTGCTCTCATCTCTGGGCCGGCGCACCGAAATACCAATTGGACCCATTTGACTCCATCCAACGACGTGCTGTTCGTATTGTCGACGATCCCACTCTCACGGGCGGTTTAGAATCCCTCAGCATTCGGAGAGACGTTGCGTCTCTCTGTGTGTTCTACCGCCTGTACAATGGGGAATGCTCTGAAGAATTGTTTAATATAATTCCCACCTCGGGTTTCTACAACCGCACCTCCCGTCACAGAAGTGCGGTCCATCCGCATTTCCTCGATACGGAGGTGTCGCGCACCGTTCGGTCCAAAAATTATTTTATACCGCGAACCCGTAGGTTGTGGAACGAACTGCCTCAAGAGGTCTTTCCATTGAGCTACGATATGGGGTTCTTCAAGAAAGCTGTGAATAGGATTTTGCAAGGTCGGCGGCGCACCCGCATACCCCCTGGTGTTGCAGGTGCCCATGGGCGGCGGTAACACTTATCACCACGTGGGACCGCTTGCACGTCCGCCCACTAATCTATAAAAAAACACGCCCAGACCCGAAAAAACATTTGTCTTTGGATGATATTGGATGATTTCTTAGAAACCCAATATGCATCTCGCTAAATCATCACATTTGCACAGAAGATGCATCATGGACTCTCCCTTCTCCTCACATAATCTGCAGATGTCTTATTTAGCCCATATGTAATAAGTCCGTATATTCATAACTTCCGACTTTGAAATAAATTACTTATTTCAATATCGATTGAGTAGGTCCGCCAATATCTAGCAGTTTGTAATTACGAGTGATTGCGAGTTTAATTGTATGGCCGTTGGCGTAATTACTCTTATGACTCGCCGGATGTTAGTCGGTAACATTGAATTAGTGTAGCGTGTATAAATTAATAATAATTATAAACATGCTAGCTTTTATTGTGCATTTCTATTTAAGTGTGGATTTTTAAATTATCGCTAACTCTAGGCAAATGTCCAGGAAAATATAAAATTAAAAAGATTTGGAGCGTTTATATTGACTGGACCCTCCCTCTTGGTGGATTATTGTCCGAAACTAAGTGATTTATTACAAGAGGTCTATGTCCTGCAATGGGACATTACAGGTTCATATCAAACCATAAGATACCATTTAGTTGTTCAACTTATCTCTAACCTTTAGCTTAAGAATTTACCTGGAAGTGTCATTGGGGCGGACAAATCCGTGTACGACGGGATAAAGTTCTAGCCCGTTGTATTTCTTCGGATTTTTGCAGAAAAAATTGCATTCCATTATATTCGGTAGCTTCATAGAAAATGGTTTCGGTCCTAAATAATTTTGTAGGGGGAGAGTGCATGCTGCATTTCTACAGCCGCTGGGCGCACTCGACTGGTCACTTTACCCTCCTCTCACAGAAGACTACCTCGAAATGTACTGCATTTCCCACTTTATCGTATTTCCCCAATGTACGTAAGAGTTTCGATAGTGAGTGAGATATGCCAGAGCCCATTCCCATCCCGTCCCCCTCCCCATTTTCCCAATCTATTCGTTAATCTGCAAAGGTGAGCAGCGCATCCGGGGGCGTGTCAATATTTGTCATTCTGGACCAATATTGGTATGTATTGCAGATGTCTATGGACGACAGTATCCACTTACCATCGGGTGAACTGTATGCTCTAGTGCCGACTTTTTTCTATAAAAAAAAATCTCCGCGTTCAGTGTAAAAATACAACCATTGGAATTTATAAATTGCAAAACTGGAGTACAGTTGGTATCCACTTATCAACCATAACATACTATCAGCCTGTGCCTCCCCTCTGCTGGATATAGGCCTCTCCCAAGGACCGCCACCACACACGGACTTCAGCTCTTCACATCCAGCCACTGTCGGCGACTTTCTTCAAGTCGTAAGTCCATCTGGCTGGAGCGCATCCCACGCTACATTTCCCGGTACATGGTTCCATTCGAGGACCTCCTTTCCTCCGTCGGTTATCGGTCCTGCAACAGATATGGCCTGCCCTTTGCCACTTCAGCTTGCTGATTCTTATCACTTACTCCCGTCAAATACGGAAATACTTTTTTTTAAATATATAACGTGTGAATTCTATAGGATTTCCATGGAAATCTTATAGAAGCGTCGTTGTTCCAGGGCGGCGAGATGGCGATCCACGTGCCCTCGCACCCTGCCGCCGACACCATCTCTGTCTCGAGCGCGAACAGCATTGCGCCCGCGAACGCACTTGCAGGCAAAAATGACATCGGAAAGGTATACCATTCACGTATCTTTGCTTCTACACTAAAGAAAACAAATCTGTAAACATTCAAATTATTTGGCAAAGTATGTTTTTAATAGTTCTAACTTATTTGACATAAAATATTTTATAACCTCATAGGTCTAAATGGCGGACAATGGGGGAGGCCTATGTCCAGCAGTGGACGTCCAAGGGCTGAGAAGAAGAAGAAGATGTTGCAATATTGTACTATTTATAAGTAGGAATATAGTTCTTACAAGTATTTGTGTAAAGTTATATTTATATATTTCATCGCATCGCACGGGAGGGGGAGAGTGCACGCTGCAATCCAACAGCCGCTGGGCACGCTCGAATAGCCACGGTACCCCTCTCTCGCAGAATACTACCTTGAAATGTACTGCATTTCCCACTTTATCATATTCCCCAATGTATGTACGTGTTTCGGTAGTGAGTGAGATGCGCCAGAGCCCATTTCCATCCTATCCCTCCCCATTTTCCCAACCCTTTCTCCAAATCCATTCCTATATCTGCAAAGGTAGGCAGCGCATCCGGGGTCGTACCAACGTTTGTCATTTTGTACTAGTGTTGGCATGTATCGCGGATGTCTATGGGCGACAGTATCCTCTTACCATCAGGTGGACTGTATGCTCGTCTGCCGCCTTCGTCCATGAAAAAATATCTCCCAACGTACCTCTGTTCAGCCCAAAGGCTGACTGGTCGAGAATGCTTCCAGATATTAAGCTCGCCTTTTATGATTAAGTACAATCAAGTTTCTTAAAGAAATAAATATTTTACCTATTTATTTTATTTTCAACTAGCTGACTCATTGATCTGTTGATGTTTTAATTCATTGAGATTTTAAGCTGTTGACCATATGAACTGTTTGTTTTGTAACCCACTGATGTAATAGGCAGTTGATAAATGCAGCTGTTAATCATAAGATCTGTTTATTTTATAACTCACTAGTGTAGTAGGCAGTTGATTAATTAAGCTATTGATCACATAATCTGTTCATTTTGCAAACTGTTGATGCAGTGGAAAAAAAAAACACATTTTGTTTAAATTTTCGAGCATGCGGGTTTCTTTACGATGTTTTCTCCACCGCTGAGTTAGCGATAATTTCAGAATCCGTACTTGTCTTGGTATTTTAACGTCTGTGGTTCACCAGTGTCCGATGCCGCTTCGAATTATTATTGTGTTTGAAGTATCGATAAATTGTGAATTGATATTTTAATACTTATTCTCACATTGTAACACAGACCCTTCCTCTTTGCATTCTGGATTACATGGCTGTCCAATCATATCGTTATCAAGTTGTTGCTTTTATAATTAATAACCTAATAAAGAACTAGAAAGTTGTACTGTAGAAATAAAGTTGTTAGTACTCCTATGTACGTAAAAAATAGTGTTACGAGCCGTCATTTGCTGTTGATTAAATGGTGTTGATATTCCAAATGTTGATCACTAGACTAACTTTCGTATTATTCCCCTATTCTGGGGTTATCATACCTATCATATCGTCCACCAGGTGACGTCTCCGAACGCTAGCGCGCGGAGTTCAGAGAGCGGCGGCGGCGGCGGCGTGCGCACAAAGAAGAAAAGCTGGTACAACTCCCTCTACCCGACCTACAAGAGCAAGTCCGACGACTTCAAGAGGCTGTTCAAAGACCTGCCCGACGATGAGCGGCTTATTGTAGGTCAGTATATGTAGCTACATATATTATAAAAAAATAGTAATTGACTGGCTTCAAAGACACCTCTACGAAGCGACGGATGATTTCATCAAAATTACTAGATAAAAACACTAAGGCACATATAGACAAACCACATTAAAAATAAATTAATAAAATATGTGTAATTATACACACTCGCCCACACTCCCTCACTCACTCACACGCTAACACGTAACTTGTTTTAAAGACTATATATGTATATATATATATATATATATATATATGTATTTATATAATTATTCTTAGTGTACTTATCGATATATTATTATGTTTATAATAAACTCTTAAGTGTCGACTTTGCTTACTTTAAAAATTGGCACTGGCTTTCAAGATATTTTTTCATTTTTAATCTAGTTTGAGAGTCACTGAAAATCTCGTATATAAAAATTTAGAGAAATAATGGCAATTTCAATATTATGCAGCGGATTGTGGATCGATACACTTCGTTTGGTTCATTTAAAACAATAAATTTATTGACACGCACATCAATATTGACCTTTTTTTAATTGTATAACATTGATTTTTTGTGATTGAAAAAAATCCTCGCAATGTTCTCTACGAACGATATAGAGCCGAAAACAACATTTTTTGGAATTTTTGTCAATCTGTCTGAACGCACATTTTAATGAATCTTGACATAGTTTTAGCTTATGTGCCGGCTTAACATTTAGGATACTTTTTATCATCTTTCTTGCTTGATTGCAATAAATAAATGGCAGTGTCGCGCAGTTGTGCCGATTTTTTCTTTTTTTCGACGCCTTTTTGGTGGTCGCTTGTAACACTATTTACATTACTTCGCAGATTACTCATGCGCACTACAAAAAGACATCCTCGCACACGGAAGACTATACGCCTCACAGAACTACCTCTGTTTCTACGCAAACATCTTTGGCTGGGAGACGAATGTCTCTCTACGGTGGAAGGATGTCACTGCCATTACTAAGGAGAAAACTGCTTTGGTAAATAGTTTTATTATCATCATGATCATTTGCAGCTCTTTTTGCATCTACTGTTGGATATAGGTCTCTTCCAAATGTCTCCATTTTAATTGATGGTATCTTATTATGCCAGTGAAGGCGGGCGGTTTGGGACAGTTAGTGTCTTTAGTTAAATGCGACCAAAAGTAAGAGCTCCTCCACATCTGAATCGCTTGACATGTTTACTAACAATATAAAAGCTGGCGCAAAATCAAGTCGCGTCCGGGAGGTCGTCGGCGGGGCAGGGGCGGGACGGCTCGGCGTGCCGGCGCGCTCCCAGTGTGACATACGTCGCATCCGTGCCACGCTCACGCCTCGCCGCCGTCCCGACCGGCCCGCTGTTTGAAGGCGGGTCCAAGGTTGTCTGGAAGGAATTGCTATAAAGCAATAAGGCCGCCTGGTTGTATTCTCTTCTTTCTTATTGTACAATAATCTATCCGTTTTTCTGATCCACTGGACTCCAGCTAGCTCTTACATCGTCGGATTATCTTTAATGTTCTTTTATATATGCTGCATGTATTTTTTATATCTTTGGTGTACTTCTACTTAACATTGTATATCTTTAGTGTACTTATATACATTTTGCAAGTACGTCTACATATCTTTGCACATCTTTGGTGTACTTTCATACATCTTGCAGATTCTTTTATAGCACTAGCAAAACATCTTTGGTATGATTTACATGGTAGGAATGGCGATCTGAGATTGATTAATAGATCTTTTGAGCTCTTATAATCGATATTTAAAGTTAGGCCGGAGCAATGAATTCAAAAATCCCCCCAACGGTTTTGAATTGAGTGAGGAGAGAATAGCTTTAACGATGTTCCTATAAGTCTCGATGGGATTGGAAGTAGCGGGCATTATAGCATAAGAAAATTCCCTATTATACTTCCTATTCAATAGGCTGGGATGGTATGGCTTCGCTAACATCCGCGACACTCAAGTACATTTTGAGTGCACCCAGTCAGCTACGGGATGTAATATTCCTCTCACCTGTACATATAACCTTTAGCTAGGTACTCTGGGACGTAGCTGATGAAAGTCGATTCAGCGCATAACATCAAAATAGGACATTGTCAAGAAAGCAAATATTTTTTTTTTTTTTTTATTAGAAATATATTGTCTTATTTTAAATGCAGTAGCGTTCTTATTTTTACGACTTTTCGAGTTAATCACTGAAGGATTTTTTGGCAATTGACTATTTTCTTATAATGCCATTGCTTGCCATCTTACGATTTTGACTATTGGCATTTTTGACAAAAAGTGTTTCTTGACAAATTGCTATTTTGACGTTATACGGCCAATCGATGAAAGCCACTGATATTCCAGTCATGTATTATTATTTTTTCCTCCAGGTAATTCCAAACGCCATTCTAATTTGCACTGAGGGGGAGAAAAATTTCCTAACATCGTTCTCCGGTAGAGATAAAGCGTATTTGATGCTCTTTCGAATCTGGCAGAACGCACTCATGGACCAGCCAATGAGCAGTCAGGAGATATGGCAGTGGGTAAGATATACCCTTTTTAATACATTTTTTATATTTCTTTTACACTTTTTTTCTATACATATCACAACTTCTATATAATACTGCGCCTTACTAAGGACATTTTATTCGGAAATTGAAAGTAAAAAAAGAGAATAAACAATGGTTATTCATTTTGTTTTATACATAACTGCAAGTTTCTAGCTTGATTTTAAATTAATGAAAATTATACCAACATGTTTTGCATTTTTTTCGAATACCATTAACATGTACTTGTGCTCTTTTTCCTAAGGAGGGCAGAATATATAGAAAACAACAGTGAAATGTACTGTATTTCCCACTTTATCCTATTTTCCCAATGTATGTGTGTGATTCGGTAGACACTGTGTGATATGCCATAGCCCATTCCCATGCAATCCAATCCCTCCCTATTTTCCCAATCCTTCCTCAAAATGAATTCCACTCCAATCCATCCATTGATCATTGGATATTCCACTTTAACATGCTGATCGTACGAACCTACGATGTCGATGAATTTTCCCCTTCGTTTTAGTTGACTAGTCAATCTATTATAAATATTTAGTTGACTAGTCAATCTATTATAAATATTTAGTTGACTAGTCAATCTATAATAAATATTTAGTTGACTAGTCAATCTATTATAAATATTTAGTTGACTAGTTAATCTATTATAAATATTTAGTTGACTAGTCAATCTATTATAAATATTTAGTTGACTAGTTAATCTATTATAAATATTTAGTTGACTAGTCAATCTATTATAAATATTTAGTTGACTAATTAATCTATTATAAATATTCTATTATAAATATTTAGTTGACTAGTCAATCTATTATAAATATTTAGTTGACTAGTTAATCTATTATAAATATTCTATTATAAATATTTAGTTGACTAGTCAATCTATTAAAATATTTAGTTGACTAGTCAATCTATTATAAATATTTAGTTGACTAGTCAATCTATTATAAATATTTAGTTGACTAGTTAATCTATTATAAATATTTAGTTGACTAGTCAATCTATTATAAATATTTAGTTGACTAGTTAATCTATTATAAATATTCTATTATAAATATTTAGTTGACTAGTCAATCTATTATAAATATTTAGTTGACTAGTTAATCTATTATAAATATTTAGTTGACTAGTCAATCTATTATAAATATTTAGTTGACTAGTTAATCTATTATAAATATTTAGTTGACTAGTCAATCTATTATAAATATTTAGTTGACTAGTTAATCTATTAAAATATTTAGTTGACTAGTCAATCTATTATAAATATTTAGTTGACTAGTCAATCTATTATAAATATTTAGTTGACTAGTCAATCTATTATAAATATTTAGTTGACTAGTCAATCTATTAAAATATTTAGTTGACTAGTCAATCTATTATAAATATTTAGTTGACTAGTCAATCTATTTATTTTCCATTTGATTGTTCAACGATTCTTTTAGTCGCGTCACTAGCTTGCCACCGGATGAACAGGCCACAGAATAAATTAATATATGTAATTGGATTTTCACTAGTAAAAATTAGAAGAAATGGAAATAAGCACATTATGCTCTGAGCCATATTATAAGCGTTTTGTAACTGTTCATATTTTATAAACCAGAAATTGTTGTGGGGCGAACTATTGAATTAGTCGCTTAATCCCAACATTTCCCCCCCCCCCCCGTGCTGTGGGTACTCAATGTTAAAATACTCATAATAATCATCTCATCTCATATTTTGGGAGGGGGAGAGTGCACGCTGCAATCCAACAGCCGCTGGGCGCGCTCGACTGGCCACGTTACCCCTCTCTTACAGAAGACTACCTTGAAATGTACTGCATTTTCCACTTTATCTTATTCCCCTAATGTACGTACCTGTTTCGGTAGTGAGTGAGATGTGCCAGAGCCCATTCCCATCCTATCCCTTCCCATTTTCCCAACCCTTTCTCCAAATCCATTCCTATATCTCCAAAGGTAGGCAGCGCATCCGAAGTCGTGCCAACGTTTGTCATTTTGGACTAATGTTGGCATGTATCGCGGATGTCTATGGGCGACAGTATCCACTTACCATCAGATGGACTGTATGCTCGTCTGCCTCCTTCGTTCATAAAAAAGCAAAAAAATCCTAATCATAATAAAATCGTATCAGAGTTGTCTCCACATGAAATATTTTTGGAAAAACTGATTGCAATATAAAGTACAAATTATATAGAGCACAAAACATGTTTTTTAGTATTTTTGCCTGTCTGTCTGTTTGTACGCGCATCACGCAACATCTACTGGACGGATTAAATTAAATTTGGTATAGTTTATGTACCGGGTTCATATTTAGGATACTTTTTATCCATATCGATTATAGAGTTACCACGCGAATCACAAGTTCACGTGAACGAAGTCACGGACACTGCTAGTTGTAACTAGAGATCGGATATTCGGGTGCATATTTACCTACAAGATATAAAGTATTGAAGCGGCTTCTTAAAATAATTTATTTGAAAACCGAAATCCCGCGATTTCACAACTAATAGGATGCTTATTTATGAAACTACTCAGCAGCTTTGAAGGTCTGATGGTGACCACGACAGAGTCGATAGGATCTAAGGCTCTATTGAAGATATAGATTTCGGAATTGGACTCAAATTCCTAGTTGTAATGGCAATTTGTAGGAATGCAATTCTGAGACTCTTAGGGATTAACTTTACAACTTTAGGTATATGCATCGTATTCCATAGTCGGAACATAAAATTCGTGGATGGCGGGATTGCGACATTCGCCCGATACAAAAGTGCACTCCATACTTATCCAACACCTCAACTTTAGGTAAATATGCACCCGAATGTCCGATCTCTAGTTATAACTAAAAGCAAAAGTTCCCCCGCAGCGGCTGCCCGCTGTAACCTCCCAAATATAAATGCGCATAATATGAGAGAATACTACGAATTTTGTAACCGTAAATGTTGAAAAACAAGATAAAACCCGCGAAATGTGGCCGCCGCGCCACGATTAGAATTTCAAAATTATTCTAATACACGCCACACTGAGCCGATGTGTGCCATGAGACGATTAGAAAGTGAAATAGCCAGTCGAAAATCTATGAAACTAAAATTTTAGTCCATCATAAGTCTAAATTCGAGTTTATGTCACAATTGAATACATACAAATACGATAAAATGCGATACATGTGAACATCAGCCGGCGATGACAAACATTGGAAGCAGATCCTCAGAATTGTAATTAAAAATTTTAAGCGTTTACATAGCGTCTAGAAATTAACTGTACAAAGATGTACATACGAGTATACAAACCTATACAAAGATTTTGGACAAATCTTAGATTTCTTGATGTAAAAGAACTAACTTTCTTCTACGAGCTGTTATTATTCAATATTTCTGTTTTGTATGAAAATTTTATATGAGTCAACTCGTGACCACGGTTACACCAGCCGTGGTCATGGGTTGACTTCGAAACGTCGTGTAGAAATAAAAGGTAAACAAATGCCTTTGTTATACGCGTGTTACGCGCGCTCTCATTAGGAAAACCGCTGACGCCTCAATACCTACCGCGTGTTACCAAATGGACTTGGAAACCGGGACATGCTGACGGTGCGCCACGTGTAACTGTGGAAAGACTTCATCGCACCGAAGCATGGAAAATTTTCGGGCACTCATAATCCAACCTCGATTAGAGTCGCACGTTAGCATGTAGTTAGAATGTAGTTAGTAATATTGTCCTTATAATTAAAATTTAGTATTAGTAAATTGGTTTTTTTTTCGGTCCTCCGACGGCGGCCTACATAACTCGCGTTCAGATCAGATTTGAGGACCCCAGAGGTCAAGGGGTCTAAGTGACATTTTCGAAAGAATTGAGTTAGATGCAGTAACAGACTGTTAAAATACTATTCTTTTTAGTGGTGAGGAGATCCAAGTGATTTCCCTGACAGGTGCTGCTACCTAGTGTGTTGCCCCTTCACCACTAGTAGTGCATGCTAACACTGCTTAGAGCGCTAAGGTCTAAGCTGCTTGGTCTAAGTACACATTATCTACCTTTTATTACCTATAAATGTAACACAGGTGATTTTAATAATGTATTGTTAGTACTAATTAGAAGCAAATGGCCAAAGTGTTGGCCTAAAATGGTCAAAACAAAAAAAAAATAACTTTCCCTCTTACAAAATTTTGTTGACTTTTGGTTCAATTATCTCAAAATATAAATTTTGTCACTTAGACCCCTTTACCTCTGGGGTCCTCATTTACAATATAAAATGTGTACAAAACGCGAAAGTTTAAACAGTTTTATATTAAAAAATGAATAATATATCAATATTGCATGTGTTCTGTTCTATTTAAATGTATTGCCCCCCTTAACACTACACACGAGTACTTGTCAGTTTTATGAATTTTATTTGTACAGAGTAATCAATTTATAAAAGTGATCATTCTGAAAACCTTATAATTTTTTGGACTCGTGTTTAATACAAAACAGTGGTTGAACAACAAAATAATCACATTAATGATGTTATTTCAGGTATTTGGGAACAAGAGATTGCTATTATTTAAAAAAAAAAAACCTATTGGTATTGTTTTCGAAGACAGATTTACTGAAAAAGTATTCGGAAATTCATATATATGTATACATAGCATGTATGTTTTAAAAAAATACATTTTCTCAAATACGACATGATCAGTTAAACCAGTTGTATTTTTTGCATGAGACACTTGACAGTTTTTCCGGATTTTTCTCATATCGGCCTTTTCACTGCTGTTCAGTATGACAGCAGTTTATTAGTATGCATATTCTAACTCCTGAAGCAATTAGAATAATTTCAAAGATAATTAGCACGCGAATACGCATGCATTAGCATGCAGGCGATGTTTCTGAATACAGAAACATCGCCGTTATCAAAACTGCTGTTGTTTATTAATTAACCAAAATACTCAAATTTATAAAGAAAATAAAGCAACGTTCCATATGTTTGATATTTTAAAATAACATGAAAGTTTAAATGGGAAAAGCGCGACTAAATAAAAAATAATACCATCAGCCTATGTCCGTCCACTGCTGGGTACAAGCCTCTCCCAAGTAATAAATAATAACAATGAAATTAGTCTACGATTGCAATCAAGTATCAAAATTATTTTTAATGATAACTTATTTTTTTTTTAATTCGCCACGCTTCGCCATTTTCAACTTTCATTGGTCAGATTATACCCTATTTTAAAATATCATAGATATGAAACTAAGTTTTCAAGAATAGAATTTTTTTTTCTGCGTTCCATGTTCCATATACCCTATTTTAAAATATAGATATGAAAGTAAGTTTTCAAGAATAGGTATTTTTTTTCAGCGTTCTATGTTCCTAACTATCTCCAAATCTATTTCTAAATCTCCAAAGATAGGCAGCGCATCCGGGGACGTGCCAACTTTTGTCATTCTGGACTTATGTTGACATGTATCTCGGATGTCCACGGGTGACACTATCCACTTACCACCAGGTGGCCTGTTCTCTCGTCTGCCGCCTTCTTTCTATAAACAAATAAATCTATAACGATAGTAAATAAAAATAACATTTTGCTAAGATAATTCGTAAGTTTCATTGTAACAACTACCTTCGAACTCACTACCTCGCGATAGAAGACATGCGACATCAAAATTATGATACACGGTGCTAGCTTAGTAGCTCCGCGTCAAGAATACGAGACATTTGGTTCAGATCAAGGCCGCCGTTTAGATTAGTTCGCGACGTATCACCGCCGCCGACACATGTACACAAATATAACAGGTGAGTTTTATATCTGCGCCAAATGTTCTTACCACTATCTTCCGTTATCATTAATGTTAAATTAGTTTGTAATCCTGCTACAAACAGACTCGTAAAGAAATTGTTTATCTTTCGAGACCCCTAGTTTCTGGTTTGCCATTTAAATTCATAGATCTTATAAAGATGTGTATATTATTTATAACTAGCTGTTGCCCGCGACTTCGTCCGCGTGGACTTTAGTTTATAATATAAACACCGTCTTTATTCGACGTGATTCTTTAAATTGATATAACTTTTTTATTTATGAACTGATTGAAATAAAACAAACACTAAATTTTAAGTGAAGCTTACCACAATACATTAGTGAAAAGCGTGCCCAAATCGGTTAAGCCGTTTCTAAGATTAGCACGCACAAACGCACAAACAAAAATTCTAACAATCATTGTTTTGGGTTCTATTGCGTTGATAAAGGCCCCCAATGATAGTTTTTCTTATATATCTTCCATGTACAGACAGCGATCAGTTACTATTATATGTATAGATTGTTCCTTAATTTATCTAATTACATATTTAGTTATTTCAATGACCAAGATTGGTGATAGTCTATACGTAGGTATCCACTGTCGACTAGTGATGCGACAAGTCACCATCTTTGAATATCAAATCGACAAGCATAGCTGTGACAAAGTTTTGAGCAACAGAAAATACTAAATGAGCCACAAATAGGTAACAAGTTCAAATGTGAGTTAGGTTCATAGGAGTCCCACGGAACAGGACTTCGTTTGTTATTAATTTAAAATTATTCACTTCAGTTATTTAAAAATATATTCTTTGGTTAATCATGATAATATATGATTTACTGTTCGTTTAAATACAAGCCCAGGTTTCTCACATTTATTTATTCCATGCTATCATGTACACAGGCATGAACTTAGAATGAGTACATGGCGCCGCTAGGGCATTGCAATTTTATAAATTTTTAACTAATAAAATTCATGCAATATCTATCATATCTATCTACAATATCTATATTTATATCATTTCATATTCAATCGTTATTAACATATAACCATATATTAAATATAATATGATGTTTTTTTACTTTTTTCCATGGCTCGAGTCCATTACGATAAGTACTAGAGTAGAACAAGTACCGTTGGGAATCGAAGGCGTGACAATGAAAAAATCTGAGGCATGTTTAACATCCAGCAATGTCGCACTGGGTCCGATTGATGGACTAACTCCCGAAATTCCTTTGTTACAAGGACAGCCCTGTATTCTGCAGTGGGCCGATATAGCAAAACTAAAGCAAATAATAATAGGACCCGTAAAAGTGTGTCACTAAACCTAGAAATAAACGTGCATTTTAAATAAAAACGAAGCTACGACGCTATATACTGCATTGTCCGTGTCTCTCCCTCGTAATTCTCCCTGAGAAACTTCTAATTCTACTGATCAATTTACTGTATTCAGTCTCAGTTATATATTTAATCTATTTTCATTATGTTATATTACATCAGTCGGTGATTCGCACTTATCAACATAGCATTATAATTTCCGGCGTGTTATCTGCATTCTATAATTCTATGAATTAACCTTGCACTTTTATCACGCTTCCCTACCCGTTGAGAGTATTTATTTATAATACATATTATGTTATTTAGGACTTATGAGTAGAGATCGGATATTCGGGTGCATATTTAGGGGCCATCCATAATAAATTACGTCACACAAATTTCATGATTTTTGGAGCCCCCCTCCCGTCCTTGTCACAGGTGGTCACATTTGTGTAGCCCCCCCCCCCCCCCCCCCCTGGTTCGACGTCACATATTTTGCAATTTTAAATTTAGAAATTATTAAATTAAAACAACCTTATAATAATATTGATAGAGTTGGTAATAGTTTAAAGTTTTTCGTTACAGTTGAAGTTTGGTTTTAATACTTTAGATTTATACATGTGACGTCACGAAGCTTATGATTCGTCCCCCCCCCCCCCTTGTCACACGATGTCACACTTTGTTGACCCCCTCCCTCCCCCTTAACATGTGACGTAATTTATGGATGACCCCTTACCTACAAAGTATAAAGCATGGAAGCGGCTTCTTAAAATAATTTATTTGAAAAACGAAATCTCGGGATTTCACAACTAATAGGATGCTTATTTATGAAACTCCTCAGCATTTTTGAAAGTTTGGTGGTGACCAAGACAGAGTCGATAGGATCTAAGGCACTATTGAAGATATAACTTCGGATTTGGACTCAAATTCTTAGTTCTAATGGCAATTTGTAGAAATGCAGTTCTGATGGTCTTAGGGATTAACTTTACAACTTTAGGTATATGCATCGTATTCTATAGTCGGAACGTAAAATTTATCGATCCCGGGATTGCGGCATTTGTCCGATACAAAATTGCACTCCATACTTATCCAACACCTCAACTTTAGGTAATATGCACCCGAATATCCGATCTCTACTTATGAGTAATATTTTTTAATAAATTATTATTAATCAAAAAATATTATTTATGCTATCAATCGGTAGGTATGATTGTATGCTATACAATTGGTATGCTATAATATATTAATCGATAATTCATGTTGTAAATAAGTTTTTACACAGAATATTTTCATTTGTGTAGTTCTGATAACCTAAGTATCTATTCTCGACTCATATTTGGGAGGTCGTAAATTGCCCTAGGGCCGCGAGGTTCGATTGCATAGTTCGATCAATTGAACTTGGAGGATTTTTAGGTCCTTATGGTTCCACTCAATAATCGAACTGTGCAGAGTTAGCTTTTTATGTGCACACGGTTCGATCAATCGAACTATAAGGACCTAAAAATCCTCAAAGTTCAATTGATCGAAGTACGCAATCGAACCTCGCGGCCTTAGGGTTAAATTCGAACCCTGGTCCGTACCACTGGGTGTCCACTTAGGCATGACCTTTCAAATTATCAGTGAAAGAAAACATTGTGAGAGCACCCCGAGAATTTAAAGATACATTAGCATTGGTATTCAGTCTGCACCGAATTTAAGTAATGGATTATTTATAGCCCGTGATCTCCTTGTAATCAATAGTTTAAGGTTACGTTGGTTAGGGTATTATTTAATTTAAGAGTCCATACCCAATACTGACGTTGTTACCAGGTACACAGTTGTTACGGTGAGGAATTGGGGTTCAATTCCGACGACGAGGGCTACGGGCGCGACTTCACCGACTACCCGGTGTCGGCGCTTCCGTCCGACGCCGCCGCTGAGGTAAATGACACATTCTCTTTCACACATTGATTGTTTATTTAAGGTTTAATGCACAAAGAAACAATGTACAGAAGGCGGACTTACTCGTTATGTCTAGTGGCATTCTCTGGCAGTCAACCTTTGGTTAAACAGAAATACGAAGGGCGGTGCATCGTGCAATCAATTAAAAATAACTACACCAAATATAGAAATAATACTTAACCCATAGATAGATATTAAGGGGCCATTCATAAATAATATAAATATACCTTAAACATGAAATTAATGTAAGAAATAACGGACATATATAATTTAGATGTATATAATCTAAAATATGTATATAATCTAATCTACACGGACTTCGAAACAGCCTTCGACCGCGTGGATAACGTCATCTTGCTGCGCAAATTATATCACCTTAGCGCACGAGGAGACTTACTTCGCTGGGTTAAATCGTATCTGTCTAATCATTCTAATCAATCTCGGGTGGTAGTTGTAGATGGCTATCATTCTGACTTTATTGCGATCCCGTCAGGGGTTCCCCAGGGACCACATCTAGGTCCACTTTTCTACAACGTCTACCTCTAAGACATCTACATTTGTTTTAAACATTTTCGTTTCTGTAAGGTAATGATACTAAAATCTTCTTGGACGTAATTAACATAAATGGTTGTTTTAAAATGAATGTCGATTTGCCCCGTTTACGGAATATAACGCTTTAAATAGAATCAAGACCAATATGAATAAAGTCATTTTATATCTTTCTCCAGAAAAAGCAAACCTGTTTGATTATACCTACTCCATTCAGGGTGTCTCCGTGGGTAAAACGGAAGCTGTGTGCGATCTTAGTATTTATTTTGAATGTAAACTCACCATCGGCGTGCGACACAATAGCAAATAAAGCCTACAAAATCTTAGGCTTGGTTATTCGTTCGAGTAAGTTGCTTGGTGATGCTTCTTGTACCAAAGTCATGTATGCCTACATACGCAGTATTCTCGCATACGCTAGCCCCATTTGGACATCCACGGGGAGAGATGGGCCGGTGCCCTTTCTTTGCTCATATTACTCAAATACTCGTATCTTCACAATATTGATGAGTCATTCGATATCTTGTCGCTAATCGACAAGCAGTCAATATCGGCATTCGGCACTCACGAATATCACCGATAAGCCATTACGATAGCGATACACATTACACGCGGTATGTTGATAACATTTGACAGAAGTGCTTGTGAAATGGTCCTATTGAGGAGGAACAGCTCCAAGAGGAGACATGTAAGTGGACAATTGGATGTGAGCTTAATCCCTGCGAAATAGTTAATAATATTGTAAATAGGAAATTTTGTTTGTTTGTTACCTAGTAACTCTGTAAGATCTCAGTGAATCACTTTGGCAATTTTCGCATACATGTAGTTCTTGGTGTGGATTAACGGATAGGATAGTTTCTTACTAGGGATGATTCGAACGGAGCCGTGGATAGCAACTAATTATACAAAGGACGATACCCAAAAATGCCTAGTCCATGTATATAAATTTACATTAAAAAAACTAATATGAAATTTATGATTTGTAGAATAAGATTTACATTTGAAGAACTTCACAAAAAAATATGTTACTAAAAATATTAGTTTTATTTTATTATTTCCTTTACGTTACTGAAAATATTAGTTTTATTTTATTATTTTCTTTACGTTACTGAAAATATTAGTTTTATTTTATTATTTCCTTTACGTTATTGAAAATATTAGTTTTATTTTATTATTTCCTTTACGTTACTGAAAATATTAGTTTTATTATTTCCATTCCGGTGTCGGCCATTATTTTATTCGATGTTTCGACTGGGCTACATGAACCATACTGACTCAGTCAGCTCGTGACCATCTTCCTGACCGTGACCAGCCTCGCTCATGTCCAACGCGTGACTATGGCTGGTGCAAAGCCGAAACGTTCAATAAAATATAAGGTCCTACAAAAATCATGTGAAATATTTTAATATGTCAATCAGTCCACTAAAACTATTATATCTAACTGAAAATTGACATTCATGATTTTATTGCATTGAAAATAAATAAAGGTGATTAATTTACTCGTATTTATAACTCCGAGCATAGCTCGTTCCATAGCCCCTCGAGTGACGTTGAACTTGTGACTTGGAGTGCCCACCGCCAGAGGCCACATTTTTTTATAGAAGAAATGCGGCAAACGAGCATACAGTCCACCTGATGGTAAGTGGATACTGTCGTCCATGGACATCCGCGATACATGTCAACATCGGTCCAGAATGACAAACGTTAGCACGCCCCTGGATGCGCTGCCTACCTTTGCAGATTAAGGAATGAATTATTGGAAGAATGGGGACGGGTAGGATGGGATGGGTTCTTCGTATCTCACTCACTACCGAAATACGTACGTACATTGAGTAAATACGATAAAGTAGGAAATGGGGACATTCATTTCAAGGTAGTTTTCTGTGAGAGAGGGGTAACGTGGCCAGTGGAGTGCGCCCAGCGGCTGTGGAAATGCAGCGTGCACTCTCCCCCTGAAACGCACTGATTGAAAACATTCGTCTTCAACCCAGTCTTCAATTGTGATATAGGCGACGAGAAGAGCCCGCGCATTTTTCCAAATGCTTCCCAGCCGAGCTAAATGCCTCTATCGACCTCTTCGCTGAAATTGGACTTGTCTAGTTGGATGGTCTGCCAAAGATAGACATATTGATCAACAACTTCAAGTGTCACGTGTTCGACGCTCACCGTTCCCGGTAGAAATGTTCATTGGACATGATTGCACGTTATAGTTTTAATATACTGATTGACATATTAAAGTATTTAACTTTGTATTTTTGTAAAATCTTATATGTTCTTTGGTTAAAATATAACGGTCGCTTCGGCCAGGACATTTTGGACACGTCGTCGATCGATGTGAGCGGCGGCGGCGACGGGCGCGAACACATCCGCCCCTCCCGTTCCTCGCAGGGGAGGGATAGTTCGCCACCTTTAGGTGAGCATGCTCAGTTATTCAGCTTTTTTGTAGGAGAGGTAACTAGGCAGATCCACTGCTGGACATGGGCCTCCCCGTGCACATTGTCTTGTGCTAGAGGGCCTGGAGGGCGTATGGCCTCAAAACGGCACACTGTCTAAGCGGATTGGCCAGTCCGCTCCTTTAGAGGTGGTGTACACAACTCCTCAGGGTTTGTGGTAGGGCTTTGTTATCCATTGGTCACCTTTTACGACACCCACGGGAAGAGATGGGATTGTGCTATTCTGAAGCCGGTAGACATCACACGGCAAGTTGCTTATAGCGCGTGGCAATTTGAATAACACGGTGGCATTTTCGGTCACTACACATCGATGAACTGGAAATGAAGTAGCAACGTATACCCTGTAAAACTGTTAAATTTTGCACCTATGATTAGCATTTCTTTGAGTTACAAAGCTGGTACAAGTCCACTAATTGATTCTTTGTTCCCTCAAAGGAAGCGCAGACCATTGTGAAAGCGTAGTGTAGGATGTGACGGCTTGAATAGTCGCCAGTAGTGGCTGCATAAAGAGAACAGAAGACAATTTGTAATGACGACCCTATATCCGCCATCATGGTTATGACTGCAAAATTTGATTCTTATTTTGCAATATTAAATGGGAGTTCTGCTTGGTAGAATGAAATAAATTAAGTTATTTTTGTATATGTCTTTCTATGTTTTCATTCTTGTCTTCTCTCGTTATGAGTCGTGTTACTTGAACAAAAGATTATTACAATTATATCCTGTTGAATTTAAATCAATACATGTGTATCTCTCCACTGTTAGTGGAAAGACACACGCCGATGGCACCCCATTCTTACTTGCCGCAACACACAATATTTGTCAATATCGTCGACGTGTCGTTGTTGTCACGTTGCAGTTGAGAACGGTGATGGTGTGTACCGCGAGGAGCCCGGCGACACGCTGCCTACCGACATGTCCGACAGTACCGACAGTGAGCCCGACAAACACCACAAGTGAGTTTTGTGACTACCCACCAATGTCACTGTGATGAATCGTTAACGTCTAGAAGCAAAATATGCAATTCTTAAAATGGCATATTGATATCACAAAAATGGATACACACAATTTCATATGTAATTTTTAGAAAGCCATTTGCCATTTTTAGAATGTGCATGTGTGTGTTATGTGCATTTGTCGTTGCAGATTTTGCTACTAAACGTTGTTATCTATTTGTAATGGTGTGCAATAGATTTGTTTTTGAAGTCACACCAATATGATTATAACATGGCTATTTGTGTATATTTATTATGTATCTGTATATTTGTACGGTTTGGGTTGCCATATACTTTTTTTTTCTTCTTTTTAAGGAACTTTTATTATGCCTTGGCACATGTCAGTTCCATCGTACCCTAAACTTACATTGTACAACATTAATGTAGGTACCAATATTTTGTAAGACGATGTTGTTGAGAAGTAGTTGAAATAAGCTCGCCGAAGTTAGTTCAAATAGTTTATGCAGAGAAAACATGAAATTTGCACAGTTGATAGGTTTTATGATACATATCCATACATATCCACTAAGGAAGGATTTTTATAAATTTTACTAGGATTTGGGGGTGGCGTTTTTTTATGCAATGCCATCTCTAGAACTAGTCGTGAAAATTAGCGTATAGACTTCTCATTTAAAATAAATGAACACGTCTATCGCCGTTTTTTGACATTTGAATTGTTTCGACGCAAAATCTATATCTCAAAATCTTTTTAATATCAATAATAATAAGAGGTAGCCTGAAATCACAATTTATCCCATAATTTTTCCCAGGGGGAGTCCATTACTTTTAGAACATAAAACCACCCGCGCGATGCCGTGCCCAAAAAGCCATTTTTATATGTATTTATTTGAAATTTACTATTTATACCATGTATAGCCCGGGGGAGAGCGAGAAATGCAGTTCCCCTCACGAGGGCAAAGTACTGCTTCGCGGTTCATTCCCCTTCAACATCGACCAGCTGTTCACCATGATCTTCACCAATTCCAAGTTCAGTTTGGAACTGCTGGCCGCTAGAGGAAGCTCCGACTATGTGCAGGTATGCTGGAATTGAGACCAATACGAGTAGGATAGGAAAGATCAAGACAATTAAATATTTTGCGGTAGCTATCTCTTAGTAATAGGGGATTGAGGGAGCGAGGAGGGAAGGAAAGGAGAGTTGTAGCTATTTTATAGTATAAAACCGAGTTCCTAAGCAAGATTGGGGGAGAGATTGTAGATATTTTTAGGGGGAGGAACAGGAAGGAGCTTTTTTAATAAAGCCCAAGAGACAATATAAATCCTTAGTTAGCTAGGGGCTTTGTAGCACTGGAGGCCGAGATGACGAGGAAGCCCTCTTGACTCGTCGGTAGACTGAAACTTTGTCTGATCCGACCTTACGTTTTTATTAACGACTGGACATAATAAAATCAATTCTTTTTCGATTTTAGATTTTTTTTTTAAATTATAACGTGGTCTTCGGGCAGTATTTATTGTTTAGGGGTCATACATAAATTACGTCACACGTTAAGGGGTAACGTTGAGGGAGGTTGGCAATGTTTAAATTGCGAACTCTTGTCCAGGATCGCTATTATCTTTATTCAGTTATTTATTGAGGGGGAGAGTGCACGCTGCAATCCAACAGCCGCTGGGCGCTGGCCACGTTAACCCTCTCACAGAAGACTACCTTAAAATGTACTGCATTTCCCACTTTATCTTATTTCCCTAATGTACGAGTACGTACGTGTTTCGGTAGTGAGTGAGATGTGCCAGAGCCCATTCCCATCCTATCCCTCCCCATTTTCCCAACCCTTTCTCCAAATCCATTCCTATATCTCCAAAGGTAGGCAGCGCATCCGGGGGCGTGCCAACGTTTGTCATTTTGGACTAATGTTGGCATGTAGCACGGATGTCTATGGGCTACAGTATCCACTTACCACCGGGTGGACTGTATGCCCAAACATTAAGCTTTGTCACTGAGACGTATTTGTGAGTGAAAACAGTGAGTCCTTCGGACCCAAACTACCTTAATATAATAAATAGGTCTAAATGTTTATTTGTTTGTATAGCAACATTAATTAATCTTTCAGGCGCCATGGCAACCGCAGGCAGGACTAAAGTGTCGTCAAATCAGCTATACGTTAGGACTTACCTCGGGACCTATAGGCCCTAAAGAGGTGCAAGTCACGGAGACGCAGGTCAGCATCACACTTGCATTACTGTTTTATTTCTATCTTTTTGATTTTTTTATGATTAATTCTTCTTTATTTACTAGAACTCTATAATTGACCGGTTTTAATCAGAATGGTAAAACCATTTAGACTTTAGACCCACATGCAGTTTTAAGATGTTGGTGTATTTTGCGAAATATAGAACGAATATAAAAACAAAATATTGTGATAAAGTACAATATATGATTTCCAAGGTCTTAAATACTCTTAATTTAAGTTTTAAATAGGTTTTGAATGATAAAGTATGCACTATATTTTAGTTTTTTGTCACGAAATTCTTTATTATTAAAAAGTATGATTGCAATTCTCTATTATGAAAAAGTATGATTGCAATTCTCTATTATGAAAAGTATGATTGCAATTCTCTATTATGAAAAAGTATGTTTGCAATTCTCTATTATGAAAAAGTATGATTGCAATTCTTTAATCTTATTTTGAAATTCCCTAAATGTTAAAAATCTACTCCAGCATATACTCGTAAACTATAACTACTCGTATATTAAAAAATCCGTCCAATGGATTTTGCGTGATACGCTTTCAGACAGAAAGACAAAACTTCGGCGCTCTGCCCTACATAATAAAACAGTGAATATTGACTAATTAATGATTATTTATTTATTATATTCAAAGTTTAATAGTTAAATTACATTTACACGAACTTAAAAATTAAACCAATGAAGTCGCCACTATTTAAGCATTTATTACGAATTTAGTTTGGAAAGTGATAATCTACAAAATAATAAAATACAGATTGAGAAGCACCTTCCTAGCAACTCTAAGTTAATATGCAAACTATCTCGTCAACTACTAAACATATTGTTATGAAAATTTTAATTATGAGACAATAAACGATTTGAGCTTCCCGAGAATCTTTGTTTCGTTTCATTTTAGTAATATCATAATATCGTAGTAACTGATCATCAGACAGGCTACCTCATGACTTCGCTCTGAACATACCTCCAATTGTTTTCTATACAAGTCACTTACGAATGCATTTGTATTTATTTGTTAATTAAAGTATACTAATCGATCTGTAGTAATCTAACATGCCAACTATCTCTCTAGAAGTTCAAAGCAACAGATAAATAAAATATGGCGCTTTAGTATCTTTATTGTCCACTGACGATATTAATGTAGCTAGAAAGCCTTAATGTTCATAACGACTTCGTTCTCGTGAACTTCTGATTCCCGTGGGAACTCTGTAATGGATCTGGATAAAAATTATCCTAAATGTTAAGCCGCCACATAAGCTATCGCTGCACCAAGTTTCATTAAAATATGTCCAGTAGTTTTTGCGTGATACGTGTCCAAATACAAAAAATCCAAAAAATATTGTTTTGATTCTATACCATTCGTAAGTTATATTGCAGTCACTTGTTTCGAAAAATATTTCATGTACAGACACGGCTCTGTTGTGATTTTGTTCTATGTATAGATGAGCACTTCCATATTTTGGTTCCTATATCTACGCTCTCATTGTCTCTTCCAGGTAATGAACAAATGTTCAAAACCGGGTATGTTGTACTCAATAGACTGTTCAAGTGAAAACGCCGGTATTCCCTACGCGGATTACTTCACGGTGGAAGTACATTACTGCTTACAAAGAAGGGCAGAGTCTTCTACTCATCTGCAGATATTCTGTCAGGTCAAGTACAAGAAGAGTATGTGGCCTATGGTCAAAGGTACGTGCTACATTTGTTTTTGGCTTGTTAATACAAGTGAAATAAATAATTTTACACTGCTGAGAAAATCAACACAAAGTAGACCCTCCTGTATATTTTTTGTCACCCTCTAGAGAACCTAAACCTGACCCATCTTTAAATTTGCTGCCACTTTCGATATTTTTGCTGCACGTGTCATTAGTTCCCTTTGTTTTTTACTATTATTATTATTAGTACAATGGGGGGATGAGTCCTCGCATGGAGACCACGTACTAAAGTAGATTTAAACGGGTCAAACAAATTTCAATTTTACCTAACTACCCACCTTCCAACGAATGACTAAACCTACAGATCTAATTCTTTCGAAAAATGTATAAATAATGAACCATTAAAAAATTTACATTATTCTCGTTGCACTTGGTATAGCATTCCTGGAAAAAAGCGCGTTCTCCGGGACTGAGGATTACGTGCGTCTGCTGGAAGCGCGTCTGGCGGCTGAGGCCGACGTGCAGGCGCCCGCCAAACGGAAGGGCCGCCGCCCGCGCAGGGCCACATGTGAGTACATTGTTGTGTGGCCACATTTGCTGTGTATCATAGTAATGTGTGTGACGTAATATTTTAAAATCGGAAATATAATCGAGATTTACCGTCCCGCTGCCGGCCTCCCCTAGTAAATCACTCCACAGTGAGACCGAAACCCCCGGTTTCGGGCTGTAATCCACGCGGACCCAGCGCGCATTTGTGGATCACATGCTCCATATTTTTTTTCAGGAGCATGCAGGTTTACTCATGATGTTTTCCCTCACCGCCGAGCTAGTCACATTTTTTTTAAAACCCGTACGCTCAGTGGTACGGGCCGAGGATTTCAACAGGCATGATGACAGTATTAAAGAATTAAAGAATAAATGATTTTAGACAAAAAAATATGTTGAAATAATTCTAATAAATTAACCAGTTTTAATGTAAACATTGAGATTAATAATATTTTCAATAAAATAAAAGTATAAAATACTGCATTCGGCCATGTTAACTAAAACGCCAATCAGAGCGAATGACGTCACGCCTCAGTGAACATCACCGTGTCGCTTGAACTTCGATTGATTCACCTACCTACGTTTACCTAGGTGTAACGTCACAAGCGACGCCATGACACCTGCGAGTGTTTTCGCGCATAATTCAAAGTAGATAGAAAGAAAATGCATATTTTGCGTTAAAAGTTATTTTATTGCTGAAATAATGTTATTTTCGGAAACAGTAGACGTGAATCTACATTATAGAAGCGGATTTCAAAATCCGTCATCATGCCTACTCCCGATCACACGAATGTCAGTCGAGTCAAAACACCCATAGGCTATATCACCGCTCTTACTTGACGTGTTACTAACTACATACTAACATATTTAAGCTCACTTCAACTAACCCATGCCGAGCAGTGGACAATAAAAGGGTTGGTAACAGATATGTTTAAGCGTCAAACATACCATGTAGGTCGAATGGAAAGATTATGAAGTGACTTAAGTGTTACAAGGCGTCCCTCTATCGTGTCGCGCTATACGGCTGATGATCGCGTGGTTAAACATCCATGGATAATCTTTTTTTATGGAATAGATGGCAGACGAGCGGGCGGGCCACATGATGGTAAGTCGTCACCGACGTCAATGGACACCTGCAACACCACGGGGTGCAGCTGACAGAGCCGACGAAAAATCTTGCCATTGTACACACGGGAGCATTGTTCAAATGTTGACGACGGGGGATTTTTTTTATATAATTTACTTGGACACTGGCATAGCCATTGGTCCACATACATAGAAAATAATAAAACAGAATTGTTTTTATCACGTCATTATCTAGTCGGGAGTAAGTCGGGAGTCGCTCAGTGAAGTGATACTACGTTTACTGAGGACAGAAGAGGACTCCTTGGAAGCACACAAACAATGCACTAACACTAGGAACTTTGAAGTTTAAATTATCACTATTAAATCACAAATCCAACAATACACATTTTTTACAATACTACCTCAATTTCCAAAAAGCCTCTAATATAAATAAATAAAACTATTCCAGCTTCATCACAAGACACAACTCCATCAGTGGTAGTAAAATCCCCCACCACTACCCTCCACGCCCCGCGCACAATTACCCCCCGCGCTGCCCCCGCGCACACGAGCTCGTGGCTACTGGGGATACTGCTGCTGCTGCTACTCATCAACGCGCTACTCTACTGGAGGCTCTACTACGCCGAGAGGCAGCAGTATACCTTTGATTTAGATGATCTACAGAATAGGTGAGTATTTGTTTGCTCATAAAAAAATAGATTTTATTTGTAGAAAGTTTAAAATTTTGGTTTTTAAACTCTAAATTGGGATATATTGTCTTCCCGTCAGCCAATTTCGGTGAAACAAAGCCTATTCGAAGTGCCAAGCTAAGCATAAGTCACCGGTGGAATGCCTATAAAAATCCGCTCGACTGGCCACGTTACCCCCCTCTCACAGAAGACTACCTTGAAATGTACTGCATTTCCCACTTTATCTTATTTCCCTAATGTACGTACGTGTTTCGGTAGTGAGTGAGATGTGCCAGAGCCCATTCCCATCCTATCCCTCCCCATTTTCCCAACCCTTTCTCCAAATCCATTCCTATATCTCCAGAGGTAGGCAGCGAGCGCATCCGGGGGCGTGCCAACCTTTGTCATTTTGGACTAATGTTGGCATGTATCGCAAATGTCTATGGGCGACAGTATCCACTTACCATCAGGTGGAGAGTGGCTCAGGGACACGGGAGTAGAAATTTACTTGTAGGGAGGCAGAGTAGATACGCGCCGCAACATAGCCCTTAGCAGGCGAACGGCGCGTACCTCCCAAAGATTAGGTCCGTATAACCGCAAGGTTGGTAGGACCATGGGAAGGAGGTGGGTCATGATTACCATCAGGTGAACTATATGCTCGTCTGCCGCCTTCGTCCATAAAAAAAAAATATGTGTTCTAATATTATTGTTGTCAAAAAAATCATTTTCTTTCTTGAAAGAAATTAGGATTGAAATCCAACACACAAGCTAAGCACACACAGACACCTAAATTACTATAAAAATAACCGATATCGGTCAGGTTGTCGTCTTTGCGTGGCGCGCAGACAGCAGAATGGGCTCGCCTACTGGAGCAGCACTCGGTGCGGCAGCGCGGGCAGCTGCTCGCGTGGCGCGACGCGCTCGCCAACGCGGTCTCGCACCTCGCGCACGTGAGTACCGAAACACACACGTGTACATACATACACATAATAATAACAACTATAATGGACCTCACATCACCCTACACGACAAAAGAAACAAAACTGTATAGACCGACCCATTGGCTCAGTTGGTAGTGATCCAGCTTGCTGTGCAAAAACATACGAGTTCCATCCCCGGTCGCACATACATTTGTTTAATAAAAAAAAAAAAAAAAAGTCATGTATGTTCAGGTCCCGGCGTGTGTTTGTGTTTGTCTCTGTACGTGTCTCCGGGCCCACGACACAGGGTATCCTAGTGAGTGACACATTGAGTGTGGCGTTATATATTTATTTATTTACCTTACAGACACAGAAAAAATAACTAAATATACGAGTACACACCTATTTATAGAATTCAAAATCCAGTGGAATGTGTAACCACAATAAAAACAACACTTATCATTTTACACCTGTAGATGTGTCATTCCAAAATCATTACATACATGACTTAAGCTATTAGAGACACATCCACTCACATACATCCTCCTGCAAAAAGCAGCTATTCTGAACACGTGCAGAATCGTTCGCAAATTCCTCTCCATACATCTGATTGGAAATCGGAGGAAAAGGTGATTTTAAAATTTGGTAAATAGTCAATACAAACCGGAGGTGTACTGTGTGTAGTACAGTTCAGTACACTCGTATATACATGTGTAGTACACGTGTGTATAGTACACACGTATATACAATACATCTCTGAAAGAAGCTGAAAATGTGTTTTTCAATATCGAGAGTCGAATCAATTCTACCAGTTTCTCTAATCAATTTTTTTTCATAACTTATTGTCTTTTCTAGTCTTTTACATACATACCCATGTAAAGATATCATTTAATAATGGATTAAATAATTCTGCATAGCTTCGCAATCAATGCGGTGCCCTACCGTCGGCCCTGTACTGAGCACTGAGTGCTACGAACATTTTAGACAGTACAACGAAATTTAAATGTTTGAACTTTTAATTTATTCCCTAAAATAAAATTATTTTTCGCTAGAACTGTTTTATATATTTCAAATTAGTTGACTTGTTTCAAGTTTTGCGTAACTTCAATGACACGTTGTATAAGATGAAGAATTCCACGCTCTTAGATTAACGCTATTCTTTCAATCGACAACCCAGTTGCCCAGTGGATAGTGTCCCTGCCTGCTGATCCGACGTACAATTATTTATTCCAATCTGATGTTCGTTTATTTTGTTTCTCAAAAGAAGTGTTTTCTTAACGTATACATTTCTTTTTACTACTCTACAAACCGTGTCACCGAAACCACCGGAAACCTGAATGAAACACGCCATTAATTTAACATACATAAAACAGTTCTAGCGAAAAATACAATTATATTAGGAACTAAATAATTTACAAACATGTTCTTGCCCGAACTTCAACTAAGGCGCCCTCTGTAGTTAATTTGGGTGTAAATCAAACAGCCACGACTACTTCAATTTCTAATTAAAAGTAAAAATTGCCCAACATGCTCATACATTCCGACGCCAACCAACGATAGCACGTTTCCGCAAGGTACAGATACATCTACCGTGGAGTGATGGTACTAAATTAACTTAATGCGCCTTGAACAAACGTGTAGTTTTGTTATTCTCTCTAAAACGTTCGTAGCGCTCATTGACATTTTGGCCAGAACACGTATTTTGTTTTTTTTTTTTTTTTCGGAATGGCTAAATTCTTGTGACCCTAGTGGCCTTTCAGGGGTCACTGGTCGTGGCCAGAAGACTAGTGACCCGTGTTCCGACGCTTTAGGGCAGCGACGCCGACCACCAATAATACCTATTAGTAGTGAAGTTATTATATTATATGTATTCTAGGTTAACGTATATATTGTATAGGCCTTAGTCAGTGATGCCAACTTAGCGCTTTCAGGTTTTTTTTAAATAATGTTCCCCTTCATTGAAATGACTCCTATCTATCTACGTGTAACGAAATGTAATTGGTTTAATTTAAATATATAGACTGGCTCTAAACGACACGAAACCAAACCCGTAAAATCAATCTAAATAAAACCTTACCTTTCTGACACGTCTGTCAAATACTTTATAGGTATAAAGTAGTATACTTTATAGGTAAAGTAGTATACTTAAAGTAGTATTATACTTTATAGGTATAAAGTAGTATACTTTATAGGTATAAAGTATTATACTTTATAGCACTGGTAATTTTTGATTAAAAATTGATAATGTAAAAATTTCCTTTAATTTTTTAATGTTTTCTTTGATCTAGCGCGTTTCCCCCAAAAAATCTATCTAGCGCTTTTTTAACGCCAACTCAGCGCGCTTTAGAGAGCATTGGCAACACTGGACTTAACTGCCTGAAATAAATTAATTAATAACTCAGTACAGCGAAATGAGCGAGCGTCGCGTCCTGTAGTTGCAATCAGTGTAATTTGTTTTGCATAACTCCGCGTAGAATAAAAGCTATACTAGAAATCTATATATATATGTACTATATATATAGATGTACATATGTACAATAAGTTATGAAAAAAAAGTATTGTAAAAATGTGTAAAATCGATTCTAGTCTTTGTGTTAAACAACCTATTTTCAGTTTTGCGTTATTTCATTTGTGTTACTAAAATTTTGCTTATCCTATATGACACTTCCCATTAATAGGATGGGATGGGATTTTCTAAACATATAACTGGTATTTGCAGACGGAGCAAGCTCTAACAAAGCTATTAGAGTCAATAAAGCCTTCGTTGGAACGAGCACAGAAAGAGGCAAGCGAACACAGCGAACTGTGAGCGAAGCCAGTTGTGACTGGCTGGTTGTATTATTAGTAACCACCACACTGAATACGAAGATAGCTCAAAATAAGATATGTGTAGCTTAAAATGTGCTTAATTTTAAATGTGACTTTCTTGCGAAATTGGTATTAGGTTAGGAACACACTGCGGCCAAATAATATGTCTAATCTGTCACACTTCTTGTGATAAATGTGACAACATTTCTTGGAAACAAAGTAATCTAATTAAAATTTGTATCGGAAATGACTACTCCTCTATTTATTTTTTAAAAAATGAAGAGATTGACAGATGCATTAGGGTTGACAGAAATACATGTTTCATCTTATTAATTAAAGTAAATGAAGTAAAATTCAAAACCGTAATCTCACTTTAGTTAAACAACTATTTTAAAACCATTAGAAAATTATTTTCAACTGTAACTGCAACCAGCTCATTCGGTATCCACTGCTGCACACGGGCCTCCTCGTGCACGAGGGATGTATGGCCCTAAAACGGCACGTTGGACAAGCGAGTCGGCGAGTCCACTCTGAAAGAGTCCTCGTGGTTTGTGGTAGCAGCTTTGTTATCCCTTAGTCGCCTTTTAGGACACCAACAGGAGATGGGGTGGAGCTATTCTATAGCCGGCGGACATCGGCACAAAATCATAAGAAAATGATTTTGTTAACCAACAGTTAGGTTATGGTTTCAAGAAAGGGGAAAATGGTTCTAAGTCAATTCCAACTTTCTCTAACTTCCCCTTCAATCACTTAACTTCCAGGGTAATTTACAGGCATAAATTCCTATGTGAATCGACATATTGTGGATTTCATAATAATTCGCAGTGTGTCCTTAGCCTTGGAGCGAGAAAAAATATTATTTGCATACATTTAACAGCAACTGAATGTAATTGTAATCTGGAACTATATCCAATTTCAAGTGATAAATTATTCTGAAGCTAAATGTAAAATGACGTCACACTCTGCCCGAAAACTTAGCTGTCTCGTATTCAGTGTGATCTCAACTTAATTTTGCACGCTTGACTAATTTCACTATTCACTGTCAACGAGAAATATTTATTTTAGCAGAATACCAAGATACCAAATTTGTAGGGGAGTGTAGGCTTTCTCGGCCGGTGTCCATATTAATTGAATCTTCCGGGCTACTTGGCCGAAGGTCTTCTCGAATCTCCTCTCTTTTTTCCAAACGTTTCGTCAACAACTGCGGTTGACATCTTCAGTGGCAACTGCGTTCACCACTGAAGTGTCAAGTGCTGACAACTGAACGACTGAACTCAGTCGCCACTGAAGATGTCAACCGCAGTTGTTGACGAAACGTTTGGAAAAAAGAGAGGAGATTCCAGAAGACCTCGGCCAAGTAGCCCGGAAGATTCAATTAATATACCAAATTTGGTTTTAGATACCAGATTTGGTTTTAGAATACCAAAAACAGCATTTATTTTAGTAACATAAGCTGTATTCGATTAACATTTCATTTTTGAGATAGAAAATTACCACTAAAATTAGCAATTCAGTTATTCAAGCGTGCAAATTGTAAATTTATATCTGCTAGAGGTTTTCAATATTTTGGTAGTGAAAGTAACAATTAAGTACTTATAGCGTTTACCAAAGATAATATCGCAAATCATGACTTGTAGTGGACACTAAAATAAGCGTACATTAAGGTCCGTTTGAACGTATTATCTTAAGATTTAGAGCCCAATTAATTATTCCGTTGCCGTAAATAGGTCTTCTGCACAATTAATTTTCACCTATCACTGACACCATCCTTTAGACCAGGGTTCAGCAAGTGGCGGACCGCAGTCCCGATCCGGATCGCGGAGGATATAAAACTGAACCTTCTACCTTTTCTATTGTACAATTTGCATAATGTGATGCATTTTCAATATTATTTTCGCGCCATTTTTAAAGTGTTAGAGCGAGAGCGATCAGTTGCCATGGAAGCGGCGAGCGAACGAGTGTCACAGCTTCAAGCTAGATAACGACAACGCTCTATTGTGGCTTCATTAATAAACATGAAAATGATTATTATAGATAGTTTTTGTTTACCACGTTCCACTTTTGGCATACAAAGTTGCTTTTAATTATTTTTTTCTGGGCTCTTGATTGAAACATTTTAATCATCTGGACCCCACTTCAAATTAATTGCCGACCCCTGATTTAGACTCTTAATATAATAATTTAAAGCCTATATATTCGATTTTCTGTCTTAAACATAGTCTAAGTTGTTGAGATTAGTTTAGTGTTATAAAAATAAGCACTGAGCATCGAACGTTGTGTCAGCGCTGAGGAACCATCAAGATTCGAGGAGTTAATTTCATGACAGAATTTTAGTTCTGCTGCCAATGCGATTCTTACACTACACTCACAGACTTCACATATACACCGTCCCCGCCGGCGGAGACGAGGACGTCCCCCTGGCTACACCGTGAACGCACACCGGCCTTCAGCCAACACTTACCAGGTATCGGCACGTGCCTGGGACCTTCTCACAGACTCGCGATCCCGCGGTACTAAGCAACGCCCTAAGTCGAGATCCGTTCCTTCTGCCGGTTTACCGGCGGGGGAGCCCTTAGGCTCGTTGTTGCACACAACAAGCTGCTCCTGGCTGAGCGCCTTCTGCGCTCACCCTAAACCATACATGTCCGGTGACTCTTGAAAGGCCATTAGGGCCACAAGAATTTAGCCATTACGAAAAAAAAAGCATTTTAGTGCAAGTTTTTAACAATTACGAGTCTTAAATCCTATAACGTTATAGGCTCGAGTCTGTAACTTTAAGAAGCATTCGATGCTTGACTCATAACAGTTCAAGAGTTCTTAAAATTTCGACGCAGCACTCGACGCTCAGCGATCATTTTTACAACATTAGCTTTCAGACACTCGACTAAATGTAAACAAAAATACGTGTACGTCTATTCATTGATCCCTAAGAAACACACGGTCCCTCGACTATCGTCGTGGTACAGAAAACTCGTCCTTGTTGTTTTACAATGTCACAATAACAATTCCCTGATTACAAGCGTAAACAATTATTGTATTCAGAAGATAACACATAATACGTTCAATGGGCCTTATGTAAATAGTAAAAAGTTTTAGCGGCGACCGGCAAGTTGTACGTCAATAAACGACATAGATCTTACGTTCGAAAAATTTAAGTCGTCGAAATAAACTTGGAGTGGATTCCAAAATATGCCAATATCGCTCTTTGGCAATCTAATTATGATGTTGTAAAGATGAGCACTCGAACGCTAAATCAACATTAATGATCTTAAGAGCCTTAACAGTTTTAGACCTTAGCTTTTAACCTGATGAGTTGAAAAAAAATTTAGCTTTTAACCTGATGGTTGAAAAAAATTTAGCTTTAAACCTGACGAGTTGAAAAAAATTTAACTTCTAACCTGATGGTTGAAAAAAATTTAGCTTTTAACCTGATGGTTGACCATCAAACGTTCAAAATTTGGACTACCGTTTAACGCCGGAGTCTTAAGAGGAGATGGACGGCAGCAGATTTTAAAAATAGGTATTTTTTTACAATTTGTTTAGTCTCGGCAGCGAGCAATGTAACTTCTTTGAGACAAAGGGACAGTTGCACTTCCACCTGACCTATAACAGTTCGGGAAAATCGGGGTTTCGTATTGTAATTCGAAAATTCGTTATCTCCTTCAACAATGGATTGATTTTTTTTTTTTTTTTCGTTTTTATTTTAAAGAATAGTTTTTCTATCTCTATAAGTTTTGCTTATAGAGTTGTTATATTTACACACTAGGATTCTTTTGGCTGACGTTAAATCGGGATATTTTTTTATTTTTGGAGGGTTCTAGCTCCTATATGAAAAAATCAAATCGTAGGGTCATTCTCATGGTAGATATCTGTAACATATCAAAAATAATTGTCCTATTGTTATAATTCGGGTAGAAAACAGGGGAATGCGTTTTCATGGACAATAAGCTGCTGTCGTCCTCTTTATTTCACATGCGCTCACTCCGCGCTCGGGTGTCGGGCGCTCATTTCTACAACACTAATCCTTTTCACATTTTCATAACACAATTCGCACGTTTTGGAACTCATTTCTTATATTTAAAAAACGTGTCAAAAAGTTGCTGGTCGCGGCTTACCTACGCTTTTTCTCAAATCTACTTTAAAAAAAATCTGTTAGTTAAAAACCCCAAATAAATATCGCGGTATATAGTAACTCTTAAAACTTAATAATTCAATGAAAACCTCACAGAGCCCCCACTGTGATATAATTAGATACGTTATAATAATTTAATTACATACGCCCTAGTTAATTCATTTGTACGCGCGGACGCATAGCGTTCCTTTAAGCCGAGTCCCCCGCTCATGTTGGTTTCTAAACGTCACGCAGAAACACATGTGTTTAGGAAACATTTCGACGATCCAAACGAATAAAGCGGTAATATGAAAATTCTTACTTTACAAGAGAGGGAAAAACATAAAAATGGTTTTTACTGATGTATACGTAAAATGAGTGCTTTTTGAAAGAATTTTGTTGTATTACGTGTTTTTATTATTTTGGCGCGTCTACATATTTACCTGCCGCACTCCTAGACACAAAGTAACTTTCGCTCGCATAATATCGGGATAGAAATAAAATTTCCGGAGACTTAATAGAGTATCCGTTGTCTTCTCCTTGATATTTTTTTTACAAATCGCTATAACTCAAAGCACGTTTTCGTTTTTATAAGATCTATTGTGTTTAAAAATGGGAAAGCAGGACAGCATGTGTATGGAAACAAACGTATTTTTGTGTTAATGTTCAGCAAACACATGAGCGGGAATCTTGTCTTAAATTCTCCCATTATTCTTAATTTGGCACACAATGCTTGTGCCCAGCTGAAAATTATAAAAATATCCCTTTATCTTATATATTTATATTATATATGCTGAATTGAATATATTATAAGTTTAAAGTGGAATAAACATTTACCATAACATATAGTAAATATATATGGCGTTTATTTTGCGCATTTAAAATAATTATGGTACAGGTATCCTTTATTTTAAAATAGTTACAGTACCCGGCGGTATTATAGCATGTATTGAATTAGAAATACATGTCATGTATATAACATATCTCGCCAGGTGCTGTACAAGAGCGGCTGTTTATATTCATTAAAATTAAAGCATTTAAATTAAAGAAATCGCATGAATGTTGTATTTTCAACATTGATAAAAGAACATCAGATACATTGTGCGCCGTTCAAAAGTGTTGACATTGAAAGTCCACCATGTAAGCTTTTCTGTTGCACTTAAAGTTGAACCCTATCCTTTTTGAGTTACAGTCGAAAGTTTAATGTATAATATAATCTTTATTTTTGCCCTGTTAAACTTGAAGAGTTATCGATTCCTTTGTCACTCGAGCGTGGATGTAATGGCACTACAGTATTAGTGACGTTAGTAACACAATAACGAAGTTCTTTTGACTTCTTGGCGGGAACTCGAGAAGTGAAATTGAGTTTTTATTTGGTTAATTGTAAAAATTGTTTATTGTACATTTTGTGGTTTAATAGTGATACTTTTAAAATTCAAAGTGTTTTTCGTGTACGATGTTTGTGATAATCAAATAAAAGCATAGGACTGCGTTTTTCTTATGCTTCGAAAGAGTCTTCTTCTGTCCTCAGTAAACCTACTATCGCTTTATTGAGCAACTCCCGTCTTACTTCGACGAGGCTGGAAATTGACAGGACACGCTTTAGACTTTGAAATTGTTTAATTACGACGAAAACTTTGCCATATATGAAAAGAAAAATAAAGTTTTTATTCTGACTTGTAACTTCTAAACCATTTTATTCAGTCATTTATTAAGATATTTCACAAATTATTTTTTTAAATACACAATTATGGCTCTGATGTATCTTTTATCGATGTTTTTGAGCGATTAAAAAAAACTTAGGGAATATTTTGTCTCGGACAGCTGTAATAATAATGAAACACAAATGTGTTGTAATCCGTATTTGTTTTTTATTTGTATTTAAGTTAAATGTTAATAGTTTAATTGTACATTTGTCAATCATTTAGTATTTAGTGCGCAGTATATAATTGTGTAAGTTCCTGTTTCTTTAATTTCCTTTCTCTTAATTTTGTAGATTCGTCACGAATATATATTTCTATACACTTTACCGCGAAAATTCATGATTAGTCTAAAATCGAGTTGCCATTGAGTTAAATAGTTTCGTTCGGGTGAATACATTAACCTTTTAAATATAATTTTACAGGAATATATCTGTATCAAATTCAAATTTCGGTAAAAAGTTACTAAAACTTATACATCTTCACTAAGTGACTTGACCAATGTAAATGCTACCACCCGCAGGCCTGCCAACCTTACAGTTATAAGGACCGACTCGTGTGCGTGCAGTACTCGCCTGAGATTTTTTCGGTGCGCACTTGACGCCCTACAAACAATGATGGGCATTTTTGTAGTGAAACCTGGCCTGACCACCAATACAATTGTAATGTATAGCCTAGTTACCATAAATAAATATTTTGTTTACCAGATTAATACCAGTCTATAAAAATGTTGCTTGATAAATTAAAAACTGAATAGTCAAAATCGGCCCCTAATAAAATCCGAGCCTATAACGGCTGGGTCATGCCCGCTCTCATGTGTACACCTTTGGCGTGTTCAAATGGTCTCTGATCAAATTAGACACCCTGAAAAATTTAAGCTTATGTTAAAAGCGTTCATTTGGTAATCACATGATTTGTATCAATACAAACCACGTTTATCCAAATATACCGGCCAAAATGACGCTTCATTTCTTCTTTTATCTGTCTCCATTTAACAGTTCTCCCCTATCTGGGGCGTGTACTACTCACAGGTTCGTCGCCGGCCTGCTCTCACTGTACTCCATTTAACGGATCGTCAATCGGCCGCTTCGAAAAAGCAAATTCTCGTACTACTAAGTCCCAATAATCGGGACATATTTCTCTACAGTAAATGTGAGACTACAGTCCAGTACTACAGTAGACTAAGATTTAGATGAGATGTGAGTGTCGCGCGAGCCACTGGAATAAGAGTTCTCTCCTCCCACTTTTATGATTCAATTTAGCTCAAATGGCGACTCTTAAGCATACTTTTATAGGCATTTGCAGCTTTACTAGGGACTATCTTCTGTACGGTAGTACCGTTAGCTATTCTCTGCTATTAGAAAGATATAGAGCACAGAGCAACAATACACGATAATTTAGTATGAACTCGACATCCGTCATTTCTCAAGTCTGCTTTGCCCGTGCGAGATCATCATTAAAATTAAGTGTTAATTAGTGTACGTATCTATCCTAAATCTTCCTTTACCTAGTAAAATCGTGTTTACGCCAAAATGTCTATGAATTGTTAGAAAATTAAAATTTTGTATGTGTACTTAATGCGGTTATCGGAAAAAATATCACGCGTTAAACGAATTAGAAGAGTTATCAATTAAAATTTGTTATTTAGTCGCGAGAAATTCATCCTTTTCTATTAACAGGGTCGGTTGTGAATTTTTTTTGCATTTACTCGCCGTTTTTTTCTGCTAATAACTATTATGAGCAGTAAATACAAAGGACTATATGGGAGAAATGTATGGACGTCGTCCACAATCCACTAAAAAAACGAAATTAGTGACAAATGTATTGATCATGTTCAAAGGTGGGCAAAGTTAATTCAAAAGTTAACTTCGTTAATCGTTAGAGCGTTAACTTTTTGAAATTTAACGCAAGTTAAAGTTATCCGTTAAAAGTTAATCGCCCAAAATTTGTACTGATGTTTTAAGTATTATATATTTAAGGAAGATAATAGAATAGAACAGGCTGGGCTGGCTGGGATACACATCACGTCATACACAGGTAAATAAAACAAGTAGGTAATTGATGTTTTTAAAAAAAAACCCTTACATATGCACCTAACTACCTAGTACAATAAAATAACAATACAGTTATTCCTACTCATTCTCATTTTGCATTGGGTGCATGTTTCCCTTCTTAAACATTAGCATATTAAAATTATCATCCGAGAGTGATGATCGTTTAGAGACCGTAAAATATATTTTCCTGTAGAAAAACCTGGCACTTTTTTGCTCGCAGTAAGAAGGTAGGTGATATTAATAAATATTAAAATCATTTTTTTGTTTTAATTCTTCCATTACTATTCATAAATGATAAGATTGATAAGGCAAAGGGAACTGAGACCATACAGCCGTGGTAGCAGACGTGGCGCGGAATTCAAACAAACATAGACAATAACCAACCAATGTAACGGACTAAAGTTAACGAAAGTTAAGAAGAACGTTAATATTTTTTTTAATTTAACTTAAAAGTTAAATCGTTAAGCAATATGGTAACTTCGTTAATTAACGATTAACGGATTAACCGTCTTCTGCCCAGCTTTGGTTATGGTATGATCTACCATCATCGTTATAAGCAATTGTAACGGTTAGCGATAGTTTTTTACTAAAAAAAATAACAATAGATATTAATAGAAAAGCGGTTTATATCACCCGGTTCACCCGCGGCGGCCATTGAAATTTACACATTTAAGCGGCCATTTAAAACAGACATTGTTCTGAAAAATTAATGTTTTATAAATCCGACTTTGTTGTTAGAAGGGGCGAAATTGTCACCGACAATTGTATATCCAAAACCGTTTGATTCTAGCCCGTATTATTAGCGCAATAAGGTACCAAATGGTATAAATTGACCTAGTACTGATTGTATGATGAAATAAAGGTTACTGTATTTCAGTTGTAGTATTTGATCTCCTGTAATGTTTTTGGTGCTATGTTCTTAATTATATTTATTACATGTACATAATTGTCAATTATGTATTCTGTAAAATTTCCTTTTTGTTATTTATATGAAAATCAATTCATATCAGATTATTATCAAGACAGTTGTATTTTTCATTCCAATATCACGATCTGATACATTTATTTAGTTGGATTATTCTATAAATCCCCGCTGGATTGAAAAAAATTACTTGAAAGCAGACTTTGTTCATTATTCCTCCTGCATAAGGGGAAATCTCCAGGAAGGATTTATGGAATAACTTATTTTAGCATGTTATGGAGAAGTGAGAAGCTATTATAGATTCCTATTAGTTTCGTAAAACGTGCATTTCGTTAAACAAAATATCAAATTGTAACACCTTGCCAGAAATACTAAGCTATGTATAGAATACAAAAAACTGTGTTCTACAATTCTCTGAAAAATTACACACCAATACAAGTGGTTAGTCGTCCAGCTCTCAAAATTAGTGCGAAATTGTCGTCTTTTATGTAAATTTCAAATAAATTTATCTATTACATAAATCACACTTTTTAAATTTAGAAAGATTTCCACTAAATTTATAATAATGACCAGCACTCTCCAAAATTACCGTCTGTTTCGGCTTAGTTCTCAACCGTTTACAAATAACTGCTCATTTTAAGAATTGAACGTTTTGTTAATTGTTTTACATATAGGGTTTTCAACAGACGTTTTGCGTGCTGGACATTCTGCGACTGCAGAAATGAAAACAGGCCCGGAGAAATAAATGATTTTCCTTCTAAAACTTAGGTAGTTTTTTGTACCAGTCTATATAGAGGCCAGTATTGTACGACTAAGCCAAGAACAAACTAAGAAAGATATATTTTATTTGGCACATTTTTAGCCACGAATTGTAAAACACAGAATCTATGCACCGCTTATGTCATTTGGCAATACTGAAAACCCTGAACACTTACGTACATATAAATGTATTAAAACATTTTTAGAAAGCCTAATTTATTATGAATACAAAATGGCGTGGTATATGGTTTAATTTTTTTTGTGTTCTGAACATAGCTCGGAAATGCACAAATTCCTTGTTACATGTAATGAGGCGGTGTGATAAATTAGAAGATTCTATCCTCAGTATTAAGTAAATAAATATTTTCATTGAAATTTGTTTTTTATTTCTACAATTTCAATATGGAACTGTAATCAAAAACGTGCAAATCTCGCATCAACAGAGAAATGTCAACTGATATGAATGCGACAGTCTGGACGTTATCTATGTGTAAAATAAGGTCCGGATAAATAACGATTAAAGGTTATTCGCTTTGCTCAGATTTAGTACCGCGTCGTTGGAAACTAACCTGCATAAGGTGCTATTAAGACGTGACTGACTAATGTTAAGACCGAGAATTGTCTATTTATCCGGACCCGAGTCGACGAACGTATGTTATAAAAGATTACCTCCTAGGTATAGAATATCTGTACCTATATGGCGTAGAGCCTGTACCTATATGGCGTAGAGCCTGTACCTATATAACGTAGAGCCTGTACCTATATGGCGTAGAGCCTGTACCTATATGGCGTAGAGCCTGCACACCACGCAAGAAGTAGGCTCAGGAGTATGCAGTGGCGTAACAATAGGCATTATGCCAATAGCGGGCAAAATGCCACGGGCCCCCGACACGAGAGGGCCGCGAAGCACGAGAGAATCCTGACATTTATTTTTATAAAATTTAATATAAAATAGTTTTGTTTTCAATGAATTTAAGTTACCTACTAAAGTATATTCACATGTATCAAAGTTTGAATGCATTTGTAAGGAAACGGAAATCGCCCAGTTTTAGAACGCTAGAGTTACTAGAAAATCATCGAAAAATGCACACAATATTATAACAGCGTTTTGTACGTACTTTACATAGAGATTTATTGAAAAGAAACTACAACTTTGGATGAGCTTCTTTACATTAAAAGGATGGCCCCATCCTATTAATTTGCCACGGGCAGTAGTTGTGCGACTGCACAATGGAAATTATGAACACCCTACCAGACACGAAAATTTTTTCTTCAACTAATGACATATTAATGTTAGGGTAGGTCAACTAAAGATATTTACAATGCTTTTGCTTTTTCCAATTTGAAGCGCTGTGATTAAAACCGAAAAAAAAACATAAAAACGGTATTTTTGTTTTGCAGGTTCCGGTAGTAATTTTTTTCAACTATATTGTACTTATCTTATAGAAATGTAAATTTGCAGTCGAATGACACATGTTTCATAAAAATTGATCAGTATTTGCAAAAGATATCTGCAAAAATATAATTTTTTCGGGTCAAGTTTGAAAGGTCATTGCTCCCAAGGCCCTACGAGTAGGGTCGTCTGTCTTTGCACACAAGTTAAGGCTAACGTTAACAATAAATGGTAAACGTTATACGACCCTACTCGTAGTGCGTTTCGAGAAGTCTTAATTTAAACATACTGGTATTTATATGGGGGGAAATGCATTTTGCGCATTTTAATTAATTTAAAGGTCAAATTTTGCGCACTATGCAGTAAACGTTGGTGCGTATTTGAATTCCACATACCCAGATAGATGAATTGGCCGTCTGGGGCCCATTTTGTGGCCTCCACGTTCCCCGGACTTAAATCCGCTGGATTTTTTTTACTGGGGCTGCCTAAAAGAAGAGGTTTACTCCAAGCCGATTAGAAATTTAGAAGAGTTACGCAGCCGTGTCCGAGAAGCCGCTTCAAAAATTACTCACCGGCGTTATGCGCGACTGCTTAAAAGAGCTTTTATTCGGAGATGTCGGGCGTGTATCAGAGTCGGTGGCAGACAGTTTGAGCATTTACTGTAAATGTACACGTCAAATAAAGTTTTATTAATGTTTAACATTATTTATTTATTAAACCCTTATGGTCAGGTACAGTTTAAGACGTTACTCCTTCTGCACATTAATAGCAATAACCTCGTATTTCCATTAGGTAAAAGGATGTATGATACCATTTTGAAATCTGTATTAAACACGCATTTTTTTAAAATAGTTGGCCACTTAGGTCCTCATACATTTTTTTTACACCCAAGACGCTTGAACTTTTACAAAAAAAAATATTTACCGCATTTCATGCTGAAAATTGAAGTTCAGTTTTTTTTAAAAAAAAAGTGTAATAGCTATTCATACTATTTACTGCATATCTATTGGTATAGTCCATGAAGAATATTATTACACCAAAAAACCGACGGATTTCATTTATTTGTAGCCGTGGTGCAGAGATACGGAAAATAATGTGAAAAAAAATGATTTTTTTTTCTAAATGACATATCTTAGATACTACTTGGGATAGATTTTTTTTTGTATTTTATTTTGAGCGCCCAATAGCTCTACTATAAGGTGTTTCAGGCTTATCCATTCTTTCCGGGACACCCTGTATATATTCCTGTACTATCACCGCTTTGTATGCTATATTATTAATGTAGGCGTGAAATCACGTATCTAAGTATTTATAAGAGAAAAATAATTAAATTGGCAGCAAATTTAAAGCAGGCTTGTTTCGGTTCTCTGGTGACAATAAAGATATGTACAGGAATCCCGCGAACGTCGACTTTGTGATCACATTCATGTGGTGGTGATATTCTTAGTAATTTAAAATTATTCTTTAGCTTAATACGTTTATTTCTTTCATATGGTTATAACCTTAGATCAAAGCAAAAGGAAAAGATACGGTACGTTCTTATATTGCGTCAAACTTGAAATAGGCACGAATGCACAACTACATGTACACAAACTAAAATTATAATATAACTATAATTATAGTGGAGTGTGTATGCTTTCTCGGCCAGTGTCCATATTAATTGAATCTTCGAGGCTACTTGGCCGAGGACTTCTGGAATCTCTTCTCTTTCTTCCAAAGTTTTGTCAACAACTGCGGTTGACGAAACGTTTGGAAGAAAGAGAAGATAATAAATAACAACTATAATTGTCACGTTGTACGACACCGAAAGCCAGAGATAGAGCGATGAGCTTAGACAGTAGCACGAGCGAGACAGCACTACTTCCCGGTAGTATAGTTTTATCTCGCTCACCCACTGGCCGAATGTAAACTAATAATTAAAAAAAACTACAAATTTTGGTGCACTTAAAAGCGGGAAAATTAATTCCATGCCTCTTGTTTTTGCTCCTTAATGGCTTTGAAAGTATTTTTACCATTAAGACTGGGCCCAAGGATACACTTCAGGGTTTGGTGGTCAACAGTTTCCTAATCTCTTTACGGTTAACTCGGTGGGATTGATTTAGTCCTAGATATTTGTATATTGATTATTAATTTATTATTCTCATAACTATCATTATTGGTATATTATCACATTTAGTATTTTTTGCTGCTCGTTTCATTACAAAGGAATATAAAGGAAAGGGGAATGTTGGAGATGTTATAAATAAAACAAAAATATATTTATTTTAGGATGATATTTTATTTACTCGCCGTTATCAGGAACATTTAATCTGAAAACCAAAATTACACATACCTACCGGCCGAAAGTAATACACATAGACTAGTTTTGTAGAGCGTATGGAGAAGTATTTCTGTAACTAACGAATACGCGTCAGCCATATTGGTAATGTTTCAAATCACATTTCTTCTCTTTTTAGAAAAGTTACACCTGACACAGAACACTACCATAAAATGTAGGTACTGAATTTCCTATTTTATCCTATTCCCCCAATGTACGTACGTGTTTCTGTAGTCAGTGAGATACGCCAGAGCCCATTCACATCCCACCCTATTCCTCCCAATTTTCCCAACCCTATCACTAAATATATTCCTAAATCTCCCAGATGGGCAGCGTATCTGAGGACGTGCCAACGTTTGTCACTCTGGGCTGGTGTTGGAATGTATCTGAGATGTCTATGGGCGAAAGAATCCACTCACCACCAGGTGAACTGTCTGGCCCCTGGCTTTAAAAAAATATAAAGCCATTAGCTTTTATGAAAAGAACCTATTAAACGTTAACAAAATCCTTACATTTAGGGGTCGCTGGTGGAAGCACATAAAAAGCTCAGATTACTTCCTAATCTTCTAAAAAGAACTATGTTGCAGGACAAGACTTAAAACAACTATTTGCAATATCGATGCGAATAAAAAAACCGAAATAAAAACCGGTTTAATCTACAAAAGTCCTGCTAGGGTAACTCAAATAGGAGTTACGATTGAACAAACCCTTTTAATATCAGGTCTGGGAACACCTGACATTAAAAGACTGTTCGCAGACAGATTCTCAAGAAGTGATGATGGTGGAATGATATTAAATTCTGTAGCCGAGAGGTAAAGAACAACAAAGCACCAAAAATGAAATTCACATGGAGTAATGTATTTTTTATAGGGATGTAGGTGGACGAACAAACAGTCCTACGTGATGTTAAGTATTACCGCTGCCCATGGACAGCAGCAACAGCAGAAGGTATGCGGGTACGCAGCCGACCTTGCAACATCCCCACAGCTTTCTTGAACCCCATATTGTAGCGTAATGGAAATACCTCTTGAGGCAGTTCTATCCACAACCTATGGGTTCGCGGTATAAAATGGTTTGGTTTTTGGACCGAACAGTACGCGATGCAGCACCGCACTTCTGTGCACGGTTAAACAATTCAACAAGATTGAATTGTGATGATTCAGACTCGATTTAGAATATAAAATGTGTACAAAACGCAAAAGTTTTAAAGTTATAAAATCAACGAGAGTTGCAACATTGAAATGCGAATTAATTTTAGGGATATATAAGTTAGTAAATTTTAACCAAAATCAATATGTCAATACGGACAATATTGATCCTTTGTTTGTAAAAAAACTGCATTTATTACTCTTTGCCCCCACCTACAGAATGCCCCCCAACGAAACCCAAAATAAAACTGCAAAAATACTCGGACACTGTGTCAAGATTTATTAAAAATCCATCATACACAGCAGTCACGAGGACGTTTAGGCGCTTACAACTATATTATCCTATTTATCGTCGTCCTTGAAGACCATGGTGCTGTGGCACTTCCCGCAGTAGTGCCGGTCCTCCATGACGGCCATAAACACACCCGCACCGCACTGCTCGCCGGTGCACTCGCGTCGCAGACGGTGGATCTTGCCGTTCTCGTCCACCTGGGGACAAATATAAAGTTCATTTTTCTCACCTAGAAAAAAGGAATCGCCCTTGTGGACCATACTTTGTCTTTAAAAAAAAATCCCGTGAAACGCACCAGTCGGATGGAAGTGCTGCTATTGTGTAAACGTTTGCAGGAATAAGTTGATAACTCGAGATATACCAGATTCAAATCATTCTGGTCTGACATTACGTCATTGTAATTGTCAATTATTCTGCTAATTCGTGTATATTTTTTGAGTACAACCTTTTTTAGAGTTTTAATTCCTCAACTTTAAAATGTTTAAACTGGAATAACGTTCAGTGATTAAGTTCCTTACAAAGTCCTTACATTTCCCACTTTATCTTATTTCTCTTAGGTACGTACGTGTTTCGGTGGTGGGTGAGATGTGCCAGAGCCCAGAGCCCGCGACCGATATTAAACAAAGGTTGGATAATGTGTAAGGGGATTCTTCTCCAGCATTTTCCACCGTCAAAGATCGGTGTAAGCAATTTCGTTTAGGACGAGAGTCCATCGACGACGAGAGTCCATCGACGACGAACCTCACTCCGGTCGACCCGTAGAGGATCTCCAAACAAAATCAAATTAGTGGAAGAAGTATAGAGCGACCGACGCGACGGCTAAAGACGGAGGAAATAGCAGCAAGGACAGGGCTTTCAAAAACTACCGTACTTAGGATTCTTCATGAACATCTTCATATGAATAAAATTAGTGCAAGGTGGATGTCAACTGTCACTTCTTCACTTCTTGTCACTGTCACTTCTTCACTTCTTGTCACTGTCACTTCTTCACTTCTTGTCACTGTCACTTCTTCACTTCTTGTCACTGTCACTTCTTTCAACTGTGTATCGAAGTGAACGAGTAGCTGACTTTTTACTAATACTAATTAAACGATTCGAAAAGTGTGTTCATATGGACGGAGATTATATTGAAAAACTATTTAGTTTCATGAAATTGAGTGTCCTTTTTCTTTGTCGGACCGGAAACTTTTGGTCCTCCCTTCGTACGATATAACTTCGTCACGAAATAAGACAACACCTGAGGATACGTCAACTAATTTAAAATACAGTGTAAACTCCATTTAACGCCACTTTAACGACAAACTCCCTAAAACGTCGAAATTACTTGACCGTGGTTGGGTTTATACACTCTATGTAGCATCACACCCAGTCTAAATAACAACAACAATACGTCATTATTAAACAATAAACAGTACTTTCTAAGTTGCCGAAATAAGTGATTACCTTGCACGTGTTACCTCCGCTACTAGACTGTCGTTAGGTTGTTATGCATTATCTGTACATTACCATATTCTTAGTTGCTCACAAACTTTCAAACTGTGAACATGGCGAGTAATAGAAAATCTTTGTGTGGTATTAATAAAACCTTAAGGTTTTATTAATACCACACAAAGATTTTACGCGCAATAGAGGCGGGAGAAAAGATAAGTCATGTTGGAAGACGCTTTGGATTCAGTCGCTCTAAAAACGCAAAAAAACTCGCACTCGCACAAAAAACGTCAGACGAACAGACTATACGCAATAAGCATTGTTATTTGTATCACTATTAATGTTTGTTGTTTGTAAATGTTATATATACTTTATTAGTAAATGATATTATAATAGTAAAATAATATTGATTTTTCTTCTCTCCATTTAACGACAACTCTAAATAACGCTATAAAATGCGCACTTCCTTCAGTGTCGCTATATAGAGTTTACACTGTATATAAAACTAGTGAAGCCACGTTCAAGCGAAAAATATAAATAAGTTACAAACATGTAGTTTTGTTGATCCATGTGCATAGTGCTCATTAGCTCTTACTCAGTAGTGAGTAGACGATAGTGACCGGGAGTAGAATGCAACTGCATGATTTACTAGAAATGAACAAAAGTTAAACTCGATGTTAAACACCTTTTAGACTCGTTGCATAGAAGGTGGCAGGCGGCCCACGAGATGATAAGTGGTCACCGCCGCCCCTGGACATCGATAACATCAGGGAGGATGCGGGTGCGCTGCCGACCGCGACCACGCAGAATCCTATTCAGCACTTTTGAGGAGCTCCATGTCGTAATTAAGTGGAAAAACTCAGCTGACAGTTCGTCCCAAAACTGAATACAATTCGGAGAATACCGGAGAATGTTCGATTTAGTTAGAATCTCCCAATAAAATGAGGACCGCATTTGTGAAGAAAGTCTATCAGACTGTGGTACAACGGGTTTATTTCAGTGTGGGAACTTCTTGGTTCGGTCTACCATATCTCTATATCCATTGCGTCATTAAGAGAGAGACGGGAATTTTTAAAGTGTGCACTATCTCCACAACATATATTTTATTATTGGGTTGAATAAATATATATATAAAAAATGTGAATTGAATAAGTATATTTATAACTAGGCTGAACAGTCGGGATAGACTTAAATCGTTATAAACAAGACCTAGCCCGCAAGGTAATTTAACAGCATGAATAAATCACGCTTCAGTAGTAATTTTAACTGCTTTTGAACATGGTTAGATTTTAAAATATAAAAGGTCTGGGATAAGAAAACATAAATTGGAAAAATACAAAAAAAAAACATGTTGTCGTCTATTATATACTATAATCGGTTTCTATGCAGCCAAAGAAAATAACTAACGTTAATTATAAAAATAAATATTTCATTGTAACCTTTGAGATCACTATTGTACGTCTCGCATGAATAAACGTGTCAGTGGCACGCGCAGTCTTGATGTGATGCTGATGACGCATCTGGTACGCCCACTATTTACAATGGACGGGTATGCCCATTACGTGGAGCCCTGCTGTTACAATACAAGCCGCGTGCAAGTCGCGAGCATGTTGCGACTTGCACGCGGCTTACTAGTCACGGAATATTTGAAAAGATGCATGTGTCAGTAATGTGTTTGTTTATATTGGCTTGACAAGGTTTATGTGATAAGAAACATTAATAACAATGGAATTCTCAGGAGATAAAAAATACATCTTTTCTGTCATTCGAGTGAATTGTACTCGTATGAATGGATTGATTTGATTGTTTGTCGCTCAATGAAGCGATGGGTTGAAAGATATTTTTGCATAATATAATAATACTCGTATATTTACAGCGTGTCCTTGCTAAATTTGTTCTAACGAAAATGGGGTATCTGGTGGTAATCCAAAATGATGGATGAAACAGAAGTCATTATTTTAAATTGATTACTTTAGAAGTTTCGAATTTTTTTTTCAACACAAAGGATCAATTTTTAGATTACCTATATCATGACATGACAAGATTATTCTCGACTGAATCACGAATCACGATTGAGTTTGCCCCAACTTTAAAAATCAGTTTTTGGATAAATGTGAAAATAAGATAGAGAATAAGCAAAAAAAAATTGGAATACTACTAAAAAGTAATGTGAATCAACGTACCTACAGTCTTTTAAATCTAGCTTGATTAGAATAATAGCTGTCAAAGTGCCTCGACAAGAATGATCAAATCGAGGTAAAATATGTTTATTTATCAACCGAGTGTTATGCACAACAAATAATAAATACGTGCGTGTACCTATGGCAAATACCTGTGATTTTAGGTTTTGATAGATTAATTATTTTTATTGAGCATTTTTCGAGGCACTTTGACAACTGTCATTCTATAATGAAGCTAGATTTAAAAGACTAATAAAATTATTTATTCATTTGTACACAGTTGTGATTTACACATTATGCATAAAATAAACTTTCCAGCTTTTTTTCTTAAGGCGTCTTAGGACAAAAATTTGTACAAGAAAAAAATTAACACATGTGCCGCCAGCATCCTCGATGGAACGCGGAATCCAAAGACCCAAAATCGAGGCATTCCGATTAAATCAGGATAGTTGGGAACTCTAATCATCACTGTTTGGCGGGAACTCCAGAAGTGAAGTTGAGTTTTTGTTTGATTATTTGTTGTAAAAATCTTGTGTGTTTGTGATAATCAAATGAAAGCGTGGGACTGCGTTTTTCGTGTGCTTCCACGGAGTCCTTTTCTGTACTCAGTAAACCTACTACCGTTTTAATGAGCGAATCCGGACTTACTTCGACGGGACTAGACATTGACAGGATAAGTTTTAGACTTTGAAATTGTTTATTACGAAGAAAATTTGACACTGGCAGAATGTGCTAATGCACCACTTACATAAATGAAGAAGAAAAAAACAATTGCGATTTCAAACACCAAGGGAATAACTATTAGAAATGAAAAATAACGGCCGAGCGAACCAACGACGCGTTACTAGTTCACTCAACAGCATCTGTTTACGAAATGGTGACACACAATGAGCAGCAATTTTAAACGTGTAACAACTTGTTCACTTCAGTGCATTTTAAGTAAATTCTTTTGAGTCATGACTCATGCTCCTAAATTAGTTGAATGATTCATGTCCTGGTTCACAGGTCATTTATTGTAAACAAATAAATAATAATCACCACAGATTTATCTATTAAAAAGATCTTATTGCATGTTCACCTTTTACTCGGCGTTTTGGCTAGATTACAACCAAACATTATATTAAACAGGTCCCTATCCCTTCCTATTTTCGAAACCTTTCCCCAAAACCATTCGTACATCTGAAAAGGTAGGCAGCGCATCAGAGAACGTGTCAACGTTTGTCATTCTGGACTGATGTTGGCATGAAGCGCACACGAACACTCGTCCATGTGCGGTGCGACAGTATCCACTTACCACCGGGTGGACTGTGTATGCTCATCGGCAGCTTCCTTTCTATAAAAAAATAATAATAAAGGGCGTATTTTCCCCTTTTTTAATTTTTGTTTTAAAAACCACGTTTCGGCTAGTTTACATGATCATTAGCTGGCTATAGTCAGCTCATAGTTATAAGCTATAATCAAAAGCTATAAGCAGTTTTTTCAACTACCCGAATTTGGTAGAACAAAATTCTGGTAGTAAAATGTAGGCGACAGTAGGCTTGACTTACGAGTCAAGTCGAGTCATCATTCAGTCAGTGATGGGGGAGCGGGGGTGTGGGAGGGGGAGAATGGGGAGCGAGCGAGATATGCGACAGCAAAGCAACAGCAAAGAGACATCTTTGCTGATAAAAATCCAAAAACCAAGAAATATGATGAAGAACTACAGTTGTCGACATAGAGTCAGCTTGCTAAATTGGCAAGGCCTTCCCACGCGACCTGATCGCGCCCGCGGACGAGTCAAACGTCGGGGCCTCTTAAGACACGGCCACCCAAAAAGGGGCAGAAGCTAGCAACGAAGCCGCAAATAATAATCATCAAGGCTAAACGACCAATGACCCAATAGGGTCACCCCAAGGACCTGTCCGTATTAACGGACAGAGGCGAAACCACATTAAGGGAGAAATCCCGGAACTGTTTCCTCCGCCTCCTTATAAGGGGATGCGAGAGACGGCCTCGGGGAATTGGCAGTAGGCTGACCATATCTGCCGCAGGAAATAACCAATGGGGTAGACGAGTCCTCGAATGATGACCACGTACCGGGGAAAGTAGCGTGGGAAACCCTCCAGGAAGACAAATTAGCGACTTAACGGCTAGTTGAAAAGAGCGGAAGACCGTGAGGCTGATGACGAACCTTGGAAAAGCCTATATCCAGCAATAGAAAGACACGCTGATTGTGCTAATTACAGGTGACGCTAATGTTCATACAAGAACTAAAGAATGATTGGAATGTTGCTGCTTTGAAACATTGCATGGAAAAATCAAATAATCAGCTAACGGCTCATTTTTATACATGCCGAACAGTTCAGGGCAGAATATTTAATAAGGGGAATCTAATTTAATATGCAACCAAAGTTATACGATTCTCGCCTGCAACTGGTCACATGATGATATAAACTAATAATTGTGGGGACCACATGATGATAAAGCAAATATATTCTTGACCGATTTTCTCTCTTGCACTAACGGTCGAGAAACTTTCCTTGTGTAAATGAGACTTACACCTAGTAAAGTTTAATAATCTACTGACCTTATAGAACCTAAGCACAGCTAGTTTGACCTTCTTCTTCTTGTGCTTGATCTTCTTGGGAGTAGAGTAATTCTTCTTCTTGCGTTTCTTGGCGCCACCGCGCAGGCGTAGTACCAAGTGAAGTGTGGACTCCTTCTGGATGTTGTAGTCTGAGAGGGTGCGGCCATCTTCCAGTTGCTTACCGGCAAAAATTAATCTGTAAAGACAGGCTTCATGTATCAAATCGTCTAGAGCGGAGCTGAAGGTAACCTTTCATTGTTATCTAATTAGAGTAATAAGGTAGTGAGAAATATGGGTGCTTATTTTTACTTCTCTCTTTCCCTTCATTCAATTGAGGGGTGCTGAGAGAGGTAATAGTGGAGCACTGGTTAGTTTAATAAACAAAGGGATTTTTAAGGAAAACAAGCAAACATGGCGAAGTGGTAAAATGTTACATATAAGTATCTACAGTATATTACATTACAGGTATTACAATACATGACAAGTACTCGTATTACATTACAAGTGGTTACAATATAACATTCCACTGTATGCAGTAAGACTGTGATGGTTTTCCCCTTACAAACGGGGGGCCTTCTATGGGCGTTAATTTCTCACGTGATGTCCTCAATGTGAAGACAGCAAAATTTTAAATTTAAGAAACTTTTTAAGCTATGAAAAATCTCAAGGAAGGTGAATGAGCTCACTTCGACAAGTTTTTGGAAAAATAATATACATATAGAAATGACTAACCTTTGCTGGTCCGGGGGGATTCCCTCCTTGTCCTGAATCTTAGCCTTGACATTCTCGATAGTGTCAGAGGGTTCCACCTCAAGGGTGATGGTCTTACCCGTGAGAGTCTTCACGAAGATCTGCATCTTGGTTTAGCTATGAAAAATAATAATAAGCATGTGTGTAATTTTCAGCTGGCAAAGGACAGCTACTCCTAATGAATGCGTACCATAAACAATGCAGATAGTCGGCGCCGAATAATCACAAAAAGCAGAAACCAAATTTTCACCGAAATGGTTTCAATAGTATCAGCGCTGACATCCTAACTTTTCAACGCGCAACATTTACTTGCTAATTTATCAAAAACATGAAGCATATGACTTAATGTTTCTATAATTTTACATTTTTTTTAAATGCAAATTATGTATCATTGCTTTTTCAGCGTTGGCGGAAGTCTGGTCTTCCTATATAGAATTTTTTGGAGACTAATAATACATTGTGTGCAAATAAACGACTTATATAATAGTGGGTGATATAGTTCAATCACAATTATTGTTTGTTTGAACGCATAATTTAGTTCATGATTAGTGAAATTTTGAATTTCGAATGTCTCCGATTACAACCAACCGCAAATAGGTTGGCACGTCACCTGACGTCGCAAATGAGCGGTTATTTTGGATTGATTGAGATTTCATCAAATGGTGATTTACAAAGACTGTTTATTTTTTCAATTTATATGAAACGTGGAGAGTTACGTTCTCAGCGAATGTCAAAAGGGACTTCGAAATTGGAATAACGTGTAATTGGCTACTTAAAAACCAAATTTAGAAACCTAAACATCTAACAACTCATGATTTCGACTGACAACTGAAATTAACTGAATGCGTTGATGCTCAACACGAAAATTGAACTTGAACGCTTATCTAACATTGTGAAACAAACTTCAAGTAATGACGTGTAGAAACTATGACAAAACAATATATAATGCGATTCAAGTATAATCGCCTCTATTCAAATATAAACCATAACGCAATAGTCAATTTTAAATACCCCCCTCACCCTTTATTTTTTCAACTTGTTACCCCATACCGCAGTGATACAGAGACGCGTTTGTGTAATTAATTTCTCATTCGTGTATTGGACCACAGTGAGTGTTGAAGTGTTTAAGCAGCGCAAGCAATAATAATAATGGGTAAGTTCCTTAATCTGAAGAAGAGTCTATTATTATTAGTATTAATCTCTTAAATTGGACAACTTTTTATTTTATTTTTTTAAATAACACGACCCCTGTGGGGTTCCCTGTATCAGGCATGTATTAAGGAGTAGGATGCAAGGATTTCATTCAAGAAGAATTTTATTATTCCAATATGTTGTCGCGTCGAAAATGATTAACATTCGAGTACATTGAATCTTTTACATGACAAACATAAGACTATTGAAACGGTCTAGTCTAGCTGGTAGCACATTAAAAGTGGCTGAGCACTAATTTACATTTTGCTCTTTATATAAAATATTTTTACACGCACTACCAAATCCCTGCACTCTCTGAAATCGGGTATAAACGTAACAAAATTTAGACTAAATTTAAAAGATAATATCTTATTCTATCTATTTAAATTTAAAACATATATTCTATTCCACAGGCATTTAAATATATGTATATGGACTCGTGTATTGGTACTACCCTACGCTCATAGTTATTTATCAGTAGAATACAGTACCACCACGGCGTTAATAGCGCGAAAAAGAAGACACTAGATTGAATTCTTTTACTTTTAAGTTACTTTCCGTACCGCGTTTCACTGATATTTCCGATAGGCAGATGACATCAATTTTCTACCTGTTTCTTGTCCTAAATCCTCAATAACTATTTCAAGTAAGTCACGCTTGCTGAGAACAGTTACTATGTTTTGGTGTAGTAATCTAAAATTATGTTATGCAGTTGCAAAAAAAATTATCATCAGTTTCCTTGATATTGTTTGTTTGGTGTATGTAACCTGATAGAACTTTTCAAAAAATTATGGAACGATGCCTTTTTTCAACTCTTTTTTATAGGGTTCTAGTGTGATGTTATAATTAGTAGCCTGAGGACAATTGCGTTTATTATGATTGTAGAGTGATATAATGAATTGTTCCTTGTATTGTATATAGTCTATGTCTGTTTAATTTAAATGAAAGAAAACTAATGGCATTTCTTGATGGACGCTCAAAATCAAAACTATAATAATGATCAATATTATAGGCTTTAAAAATAATTACATGTATTTTAATGATTGCATTTCTAGTATTGAAATTGTAGTAGGTACAACAGATTTTGTTTAAAGCTTTCTTCAATACCTCTCTACATTATGAAATTAATTAAGTAAATAAGTTCAATGACTGGTTGTCCAGGAAGCAAATACACTGGGTTGCAAACATGATGACTAATTAATTAATTCTTCTAATGCAATGTTAGGTGGTAAGATGTAAGTTAGTTATGATGTACCATCAGATAATAGCTACATACCATCAGGTAGTGATCCACTTAGCACATACCATTAATCAGTATGTAAATCACATACCTACTACATATCAACAGGCATTATTCCACAAATCTACCCAAGAGATTCCTTCTTGGGGGTGGAAAACTGGACTCCGAAGGGAAATGTTGTTAAAAAAATCCCTCCTGACCTATGCAGGAGTACCTACTGTATAAATAACTTTTTGGATTTCAAAAATTGCTCCAAAATTACAAACAGAAAGACAGAGAAATATTACAATAAAAGATCATTCATAGGTAAATCTAAGATTAATAAAGTTGTATATAATAATTCAGTTTAAAAAATAAATGAATACATTAATTTTAAAATTATCAAAAAGGACAAGGCAGTAACCGTAGAATAAGTTTCTATATGCTACCAAATCTGTTGATTCATTTTTATTAAAATCAAATTATTGTTATGAAATAATATAGTTCATAACAATCATTCCTTTATTGTTTAGAAATAAAAATTAACATCACTTCTAACAATATCTTGATAATTCAAAGAGTTAAAATTATTTTTAGTAAACAAATAAATAAATAAGCAGAACTTTTATTATATGATAGACAAACCAGTTTGTGCTGTTTTTGTGCATCTAAGATATTGGTAGTCTAATATTTTTGTCTTAAGATGTTTGTGATTTCTTTCCCTCTCGAGGTGGGGTTTACGGAATAATCAATAAAATACAATATGCATCTGTCAAAAATCATTTCGGGTAATAGAGGACTACTTGAATATTCCTCATATGAGTTTCACTACAAATAATATAAATAAAAAATCAAAAGCTTTATAGTAGGTTTATTCAATTAAAATAATTTAAATTTTATAAATTGAAGCATAATTAAACCAAAAGGACAGCATTTATACATCCATCATTCTCTGGGTTGTTCGTAACTTGAGCATATTTGCCCCAGACAACTTTGCCAGCCTGTGTCACCAGACCCAGCTCAGAAATATTGACTTCAATCACCGTACCCTTTGTAATAACACCCAAACTCGTATACATCTGTGAACTAGGGTTTTTTTTCACACCAATTATCGGCAGGCAAAAAGTGGCCTTCAACTCGGGATGGGTTACATGTGCCTTCTTGAAACGCAATGCCATGGGTCGAATGAATCGCTCAAACTTTGGAGGCTTTCTTGTGAAGTTCTCTCCAACAAATGTGACTTTTGTTACCATGCGCTTCCAAGCCTTTCGCTTAGATTTACCAGTCTTCAATACCTTAAATACCTCTGCATCGGCCTGAGCTCGTACTTTAGGTATTGGTACATCCCATTTCCCTGCTTTCTCTTTTCGTTTCTGTTTGATCATGTTAGACAGTACTTTAGCTCGGGACTGCACATCCCTGTCCAGGAGGTAAACGGGCACTGCACCTTCGGAAACCTTTTCAGTGTTCTGTTTGACATTTCGTTCCTCATGTGCTTTAATTTTCTTTTTCATCTGAATCTTTTCATTGCGGCGCTCCTTGTTGTAAATCTTGGCTTTTATGCCTCGTAATTTACGAGCCTTTTCAGCGCGTTTGTGAGGCTCACGCGCTTCACGCTTCCGTTTCCTCTCCTCATAGTCAAGTCTCCTACCGTAAAGCTTTTGATGACGCTCAATATATTCGTTCTGCGGCATTGTGGTTGCTTATTCGGCAACTACAACAAAATTATTACCTTATAATTGCTTGTATCACTACAGGAGCCGATGTTTTGTATATAACCTCTTCAATGGTAATGTGTGAACGCACATTTATTCACAAAAGTTTTCATAAGATTATAATTTGTGGAGTTGTTACTCCACAAATCATCCACAGAGTTGTTATCATCGATTTGAACAAAAACTTCACCACGATCACAAAACGAGAAACGTCCACGTGCCAATATTACTTTTATCACCTTTTTTGACGAATTTAACGCAGAATAGCGTTAGAGATTATAAATTACATCTATGGAAGTTATTTTAAGAAAAAGGTGATATTATTACACAAAACGTAACAATAAAGCTTTAAATATTAATTATAAGAAATGAACTCACCTTAAGCCGACACCATGTCACAAGGAAAAGGAAATAGTTTCTTGTCAAACATCTTTTTTAAATATCTTGTGGCTTGGATCCGAAATTATTCAGCTAGTTAAAAAATAATTCGATGTTATTTCAAAACGGGTATGATTTAACAGTTAAAACTCTATTGAAACACTAATCAGTTAAAATTTAACTGATTAGGTCTCACTTTCAATTAGCTTAAATATTTCATATGCTTTTTGATTATGCAAAAGTGAAAGAAAATCTAATTAAGTCACAATATTAGAGAAAATAAAATTCTTAATAAATTAGATCAGTAGAATTCTAATTGGCTTTTCAGGGCAGCTCCAACCATGAACACTTTATTAAATCAAGCTATCGAAAAAAAATTCAGGTAGTCGAGTTATCAATTCGTTCCATATAGACCTACCGAATAATTATTATTGTTAGATAAATTTTATTAACAGTTGTTTTTAAGTGACAAATTGATAACATTAGTTATTGACATTATAATAATAATTGAATATTATCATTTTAGTCACTATACTTGTACTTACTGACATTTTGATTATACATTTTATGAAAGATGTATAAATAAAGAGCATGCTATTAATTTCGTACACCGACTTGAGCGGTAGAATACGTTGCAATAATAGTTCGTTTATTAAGTTCTTTAATGTAGGTACCATATTCTGGAGAAATAAAGGATATTATTATCAAATAACCACATTATTATCAGTGAAATAAAATTACGTTTGTCACTGTTTAAATGCGTCTGATCAATCAGTTATTTGTTCGGTAAAATAATTATAAAAACTTATCAACAAAATATTCCAAACATTTAAAAAAAGTTACTCACATAAATATGAATAAATACTATCTAAGTCAATAAAATGTACAGGTAAAGATATTTTTAATACGCGCGACACTATAGGATACTTTTTGTTTCTTTTACAAATTACTAAATAACGTTTTATATTCAATTGTGTTCCTAAATGCTGACTATGTGACTTGTTTTTTCTCACTTTTTTCATTTGAGTTATCCACGATTTTCTTACCGTTCGATGTCATAAACTTACTTCATTTTCTTTGTTATTTATTGCATTCGAAAATATAAAATATTGTTCTATGTCACACTTTTTTCTTTGATTAGAAGAACGTTTTCAAATTTTTAACCCTAGGAAAAATGGCTTCTATGTTGTAATATATTTTTATGTCGGAATACAAATTATTTTTTACTTTTTATTGACATAATATGAGCTCAAAAAGCATATATCCATAGCCATAAAACCATGGCCGTGTTCCAAACCGTGTAACCATCTGTGTGGAGCAATGACTATTCCAGTGTCCAAATAAATAAAAAAAAACAGTAAAAGGTGGATGACGCAGTGATGTGACGTGCTGAGTCAAGTATGACAGCGACACAAGACTGCGGTGAGTCGCATGCGTCATAGAATTCGTTGTATACAATTTTGTAGACAAATCTATATAGAAAAAAAAGTAATGTCTGTATATTTGTTCAAAGTCTACAAATCTTGTGACGTCTTGGGATTAATCTCCACAAGTATTGAGATTCAATTCAGAACACATTTTTTTATTGACAACTAAAATTTATTTTCAAATAATAATAAATTTGGTGTTCTTTGGTGTTCAATACGTTCACGCTCCGGTAGACGAACAACCAATGCTGAAAAACACTGCCAGTCAAGTCATTACTCGTGAGTAATGGCTAAAAGCCGTGGCTTTTAGAATGTCATTTTCAGTCGTGCGCAGTCTACTCCAGGAATATGCTACTCGCGTCGTAATAATGACAAAATAGTCGTAGTACCTGTGCCTCAGTGAACATGGCCTACGCGCTGCAAGACCGCGGCAGATTCATGAGAGCACGGAATACATTATTATACTGTATCCTCATACTACTGTGCGACATTTTTTAAATAATTAACTAATAATTTTAAATAATTAACTAATTACTGAATTAACTATTAACTTAAATATAAATATTTAAATTGACGTACAGCCTAAATTGCCGAACCGTTTAAGAATATTCCCGGGACATTTTTTCGCCGTCTTCTAACTCTAAAATTCGAAAAACATTTTCAAAAACCAAAATCAATCAACAATAGCTGAATCTAGGACAAAAAAACCTCGACAAACTCTCTAATTCGAGAAAAACTTCCTTCTAGAAGAGAGATTTCCAGAGAGAAATCGAAAAAAAATAACGAGATTACTAATAAGTACGAAAAAGCTTCAAATATTAGAAATTTATTTGCTTCGTCCGTTTGTCTAGATATATTCCAAGTGATTGAAATTGTTGAACATATTTTTTTTCCAGACACACTGATTCTACAGTCCTTGTTTAATGTGTACAAGGTCACAAAGAAAGTTAAAAAACGACTCAGAATCATTTAAAACCAGGGAATCGATTATATTTGGACGTGTTTTTAATACAACTACATTAGTTCCTTACCAATTATTGAATTACCGAGAAAATCTGAAAAAGTGGAGAAACAAAAAAATAGTAAAAGAACAGAGTCACCGTCATGAGTTCATGACTCAAACAAACCGTAAAGTGATGTAGCAGTGGGCTGGCCACGTTTGATGGGGTAGAAATCCTGGAAGGGAGATATACGTAACAGCCTGTGAGCACCTCGGGCTAGGTTGCGAGTTTTGTAGTAATGAGAAAAGCAGTAGACTGAGTGTAGTAGACGGCAATGAGAGAGGCCTATGTCCAGCAGTGGATAGACACAGGCAAATAGTAAGGATATTGTAATATACGAGTATGTTACTAAAGTTCATTTTTTAATCCCGGAAACGAAATTGACAATCGAGTTAAGACCCGTTTAAATACATAAATACATATACGTATACAAATGTCAAACTCTGAAATAATGTTGCTAATTGATTTGCGTAGTGTGGTTCTTATGGTTCCGGTTATTTGAATTGTAAAATTTCAAATGTTTTCTTTTATATATTGTGAGTAGGGCATTAACTAATTAATTTGTTACATTCAATATATTCGAAGATATACTATTGTCATTACTTAACATATTTGCTATATTTTCACCATATTAATATTTAATTTAAAATTCACTCTTTTGCCAGATATTATTTTTAATTTTAATGAATTATTCTATCGATTTCCACAAGTCTGATCGATTTTGCAGAAAAACCTTTATCAAACAATATCTAACACGGTTTTGTGATTAATTCCCATTGCTGGGCATCAATATTTTAATACATATATGGTAAAAACTACCAACATATGAAATGTCACTTTATTCTCGGGGATTAAAAAACTAAATTTATAAAGATTTAAACCTACAGATGTAAATTTACGATTTTTTCGCTTATAAACTTCAACTTTAACGTTTCTCATTATGTATATAGCAATGATGCAATTAACACATGTGCTATAGTGTTAACTTTTCTGCGTAACAATTCAAAGTCTAAAATTTAATGACTAAATCAATAATTAGTTTTATTGTTTACCTAACAGTAATTTCACTTATCGATATCGAAGCTTGTCGTATATTTCATTTACATACCCCATCCCTAAAAGAACATCATCACAAATCTCACACACTACAATTTTATTCATAACTTTCACCTAACTGGCTTCTATTGTGACAGCCACAATAATTCCGCCACGACCACGTGGTTGACAGAACACGGTGGGTAAGCTAATTCAGCGTATAGTTATTTTCGTATCAGAGTTGTAGGAATGGTCTAAAACAAAGGGGAATAGAACATTAAGACTTAGTAATGTTATTAGTAGTTTATGCAGTCTTTTAAATCTAGGTTGATTATAATAGAATGACAGCTGTCAAATTGCCCCGAAAAATAATTTATCTAATAAAACCTAAAATTCACAGAAACTTTTTAACATAAGTACATATACATATTTTTTAGTTGTAGTGCATAACACTCAGTCTATAAATAAACACATTACCTCGATTTGATCATTATTGTCCCAGTACTTTGTACCCCAGTACTTGCAGTTGAGGTACTTTGACAGCTGTCATTCCAAGCAGGCTAGATTTAAAAGTGGTAACCGCTACTTCTGTCGTGTGCCCTCTACAGTATATGTGGTTAATTTTTTTTACACCTACCATGTTCCGTGCCATGACATTCAAGCTCATCTCAGCTTATAGAATGCCATTGATGGTCACGTCTCCTATCACACCACGTCGTATTAATTATCCTAAATGTTAACCCGGTTCATAGTATAATTATGTCAAATTTCATTAATATCCATCCAATAGATATTTCGTGACGCGCGTTCAGATATACAAACAGGCAGACAGACGAATATAAGAAAAAATGTTTATGAATATCCTGTAAACTATCGATTTTATACAAAAATATATTTCATATACAGATACGGCATTGTTACGATAGATTATCTGGTTAAATCTGGCGATTGCAATCATCGGTGAAAAATAAAACTACTCCCAAAATTGCCTCGACGCAGCGCTAATTTTTATAATAGAACCTCGACGTTAGAATCGACTCAAACACGATATGTCAATGTGAAAATTTGAATGAATAGCACAACACTACTCATAAGTTTATAGTACCTACCAGTAGTACCAGTACAAGTTAAGAAGCTTTCGTAAAAAATCACATTACTCAATGTGAACACAATAATACACAGTATAAAATAGTAATCGTGGAGTTATAAAATATAGTATAATATGTCTCAGATTAATGTATCGCAACAAATTTATTCAGGTATGTTAACAGCATTTATCTCTTGTGTCGCCATTTTACTTGGACAATAGTGAATCCGAATTTAATTAAATTTCAAAGTGACGGGAAATACCAAGGACGCGGATCTTCATTGCTTACCTACCTACTTTCAGTTATCATTGATACAATTCGAAGTTAAGAAACGCCTAAAATATGCCCTACGGTCAACACAAGTTGCGGCTAATATAGATAATTAGGACAACTCTCATTCTGCCTAGATAGCAGTCTATTAGTGATGTAACATTACCTTCGTTGCTACTAGTAATTTTAATTAATTCTTGAATATGATTAAACATAAAAAATGCATGCATTGTAAGTATTTAATAAAAATAATCTAATATCAAATTTCTATTTCTTTATATTCAGCTTATCTTGCCAGCCAGTCTTACTTTTTACTTAGTTTTTTGTAATAATAAATATGAATAATTGGAATGTGTTCTATATCATTTCCTATAAATTTAGTTTTATTATGATAAGCAGTTGGCAAAAAAATAGTAAATCTGCATCTTATCAAGCACGCACACTAAGGAAACATTTGAGATCATTTTTAGATGACTTTTGACATATTTGACTTCTGATGTTTGATTGCATGCTTTAAATAATAAATCCTTGTCTGGGTAAGTAAACAAAATAATGCCAACACATGTTTGATTGCATGCATGTTCTGATTTAAATTATTAAAGTAATTAAAGTGCGCGGAAAGATATATACTTTTGTTACAAGATTTAACCACAAAATAATTTTCCTTAATACCAGAATTTTTTACCTTAAATTTATTAGATCTGTACTTATATAAAATTAAATACTTGATTCTGTTAAAATATGGCTGTAAGTTATAAATGTTATCATTAAATAAATATTTTTTAATTTTGAATCTAATTTTCATTTTATTGTAGCTTGCTATCACAGTAATATTTTAATAGTATTTTGTTATCAAATATATTGTATTAATAATTTTAATGTATAAATGGAAGCATTTTTCATTACATATGTCAATTTTAGCAACAATAATGAAAGATGCAACAATTATGTTTTTCCTTTTATCTCATGTATTATTTAATTATTTTACAATTAAACATTATATATTTATATTCTGTAGTTGCTGTTTTTATTCTTTAATTAATCCATTATTCCTCTTTTCTATTATTTTTTTAATTCTTTAACATATTCATAACAACCTGTAATATAGTGTAGGCTTTCTTGGCCGGTGTCCATATTAATTGAATCTTCCGGGCTACTTGGCCTAGGTCTTCTGGAATCTCTTCTCTTTCTTCCAAACTTTTCGTCAACAATATCGGAGAGATAACATCTCTCCGAAAGTGAACGCAGCCACCACTGAAGATGTCAACTGCAGTTGTTGACGAAATGTTTGGAAGAAAGAGAAGAGATTCCAGAAGACCTCGGCCAAGTAGCCCGGAAGATTCAATTAATTTAAAACCTGTAATATCCCACTGCAGCGGTTTTAATTGTATTATTTTCAAGAGGTTTTAATTATTTTGGGTGTGCATTGGTTGTGGAGAGTTTATATATGTTTTTAATGAACTACAAATTTTTAGTAACGAAAACATAAACTATACCAGGGCAATCCCTGGTATAGTTTTAATATAAATAAAGTAGTAGTTAGATGAAAAGCTTTACTTATTTGAGATGCGCGTCATTGGTTAACTAAATCAATAAAAAAATAAATGCCCCAATATTCCATAGCCCACACCAGAATTCCCTGTGTTATTATGAGGCAAAGTTAAATATAAAAGGGGAAGTTACCAAAACATTTATCTGTAATTATGTTAAGCTATGCACCTAGAATGCTCTAATACTTGCAATTACCACTCTGACAATTCAAATAATAATTGATGCATCCTTTTTTGTTGTTATGGCATAAAAACAGATGCAGCATCATTTAGATTGTCATAGAGCATAATCACACGGTTTGGAAAGCCCCCTAAATGACAAACCTTTGTCTTACTAGTAATAAATTTTGGACCTTTAGCAGATTATCAGACAGGCACACTGTAAATTGGGGCTAACTGGTCATAATTTTATTGAAATAGGTACTTATCAAGTTCTCTGCAAAAATCCTTTAATGAATAAGTACATATTTCAATAAAGAATAAATAGGGAATATTTAAACTGTACTTGAATAATTCTAAATTAATAAACAATTTTTTTTCATAAAAGTATGTGACAGGCCACCTAGTGGTAAATGGATACTGTCCCCCTGCGACATATGCAATAAATGCCAATATCAGTCAAGAATGACTAACGTTCGTACGCCCCCGGCTGTGTCACCTACTTTTGGCGACACGGAAAAAGGATCATAAACAGACAATTAAAACTTACCCCCTTAATTACTGATCTATGTTACATCTAGTGTAAAGTGGCCTCTACACAATATTATTGAATCAAACATAAACTTGTACTCAAACGAATCACTATAATTGCACAATATAATCTCACTATAATTGCACAATATAATCGATCATCTAGCTAGGGGGTCTCTAACGTGGGCAAAATTGCAACTGTTACATACTCTCTAGTGATATTCTTGCTCCTGTATATTTTGCATTCAGTTAAAAACAATTTTTAATTTTATGTTGGCAATTATTTTTACCTGGCGTCAAAATCAAAGCATTCCACTGCTTGGCTCATGAGTTTTCTCGAAATCTATTTGACTGTACATGCTCTGATTGGTTTATGTTGATTTTATTACCGGAATATTCCTACACTTAAAGTGCCTATATGCCTGTAATATTAAAGTCATTTTGACTTTTAAATTTCAAGCATTTATTTACAGTTAATAGTAAATAATTTAATTAATTTATTTATGTTTTTAATTGCTTTATATGCAACCCATAATAAATAAGATTAATTAGTTATCCCGTGTTAGATTAAAATACAAATTACTCAATACCTATGCAATAATTTATTTGGTGATTGGATAAATAATAATAATGCCCCTGAAGATTTTATCAATAAGGCTTTAATTAATCCCTCTTATAATAATCTTCTTCTCCCCTTTTAATCCCCCTATTATTAATTCTATAATCTTCTGTTTTATTATTTAAAATAAAACATACCTATAATACGTAGTGTATAAATGGTACGTGGATATCTATATTGATTAATGATAATTTTTACATAATAATTTTATATGTTCGAAGTATTTAATCTTGAAAGATAAGTTTCGATAATACTGGTTTTTTCTAGATAGGTACTTATTAAATACTACTAATAGGTACATAAATATATATATAAACACCTATTAATTATCATAAATACAAAAGTTGTTTTATTTGTTTGTTACCTAATAACTGCAACAAATCATTGAATCACTACAAATTTTGATATTCATGTGTTATTGGGACAGATTAACATAAAATATGTGATAGTCTTCTAAAATATGTGATAGTCTTCAATGAGGTAAACCGTGGCTGACAGTATATTAATGTAAAATAAACAAAACTGGATGCTCCACATGCTATGAATGTTAACAATCACTGGTGAATGTGAATGACCGTTATTATTTTTATGTAGAACTCGATCATATACTGATGGCAATTGAGACTTTATACAACTAGTGTGGGCTGGGATTTTGATGAATAAATCAGTCAGATCTTTACTTTAACTTTTTAGTGGATTTGTTTTTTTTTTTTTTATTTATAACATACAACACATACATGTCGTTCAATATAACTTTATGAATACGTAGTTACTGTTACCCTTAACTGTCCTGCATCCAAATTATTTTTAATTTTAACGATATCAAGGAGCTTATGTCAGTATACACTTATTGACTTTGGTTAACATTTTTTATTTTTTTTCATTTTATAGAGAAGTCGGCGGACGAGCAAGCGATCCCACGTGATCGTAAGTGTTACCGCCGCCCATGGACACCTGCAACACAAGGGGGCATGCGGGTGCGCCGCCGACTTCGTTCTTTCAAGATTCTGTTTAAAATGAAAACGTGTTCTAATATCTGATTTTTAACATAAATCTAGAATAAGGAATACTCTTTTAAATTAAAGGTCTTTCGATATAAGTGGTTACTATTAACTGTCAACTAGCACAAGTCCTGACGACCCTGAGGAAATATACCACCTCTAAAAGAATGAACTCGCCAACCCGCGTGGCCATGGCGTTTTAAGACCACACATCCCTCGTGCACAAGACACTGCCAGCTGATGTTGTTCCACTTAGTTACGATATGGGCTTTGAATAGGATTCTACAAGGTCAGCGGCGCAATCGCATCTCCCTGGGTTTGTAGGTGGCCATGGGCGATAGTGACCACTTACCATGTGGTGCGCCCGCCCGTCTCCCATCTCTTCTATAAAAAGAAATATCCATCAGGAGGTCCATATCCAGCAGTGGATACTAAAAGGACTGGTTACGGTGATTGTCAATAATCACCAAATTCAGATATTCATTGTAACATTTATAATATAACTAAGCATATTGTAAACATTTCAGCGGTTGCTGGACCTAGCCGAAGGAGTTCTGTAGAGAGTTACCTCAGTATACAAGATAGAGAAACAGGTATGCATAACTTTTTACTATATATTTTTTTATTATGTATGTGTATAATAATCATGACAACAATACAATGACAATACAATACAATTGACAACAATACTTTCATGAAATACATCAAATTATTTATTTATCTAATCATAATTTGTATAAATTATTTTTTAAATTAAGAACATAGTAGTATGTATAGCTGTCTATCTGTCGTTTTTATAATTTGTATAAGTTTAGTTTATGTGCTTCAATTATTTTTAATGCTTAAAGTTTACCGTAATTGTAATGAAATGAAGTATGTATGTAAATTATTTATGTGAATGCATGATTTTATGCATGAATGCATTTAAATTAATATTATGGTGGCGGTTTATTAATAACATTAAAAGGACACAAAATATTCAGTGACAAAAGCCCATAACAGAAACCGGAACTAACACAAGTTATGACGAAAATGAACGTGTTTAAAATTGGATTAGAACCCCCAAGCAGTGGTGTATTCGACATGTTCTGACATGCACTGAACAGTAAGTCAAAATACTTTTGTCTCGCTGACAGACGAGGTTATAGACCTTACAATTAACAATTATGGCGGGCATCCAAAACGTGCGAAAATTGCTCTTTGAAGTCACTTTTTGTATTATAAAGATAGAGATCGTTATTAGATTATCAAAGTGCAATTATCAAACTTCTCTAGTACATATGAAGTCTTATTTGTTTTGTAGATTTTTAATTTTGTGCGTAGATTAAAAAAAATGTACTTAATGCAAAACTTTAGGTTCAATATACTGCCCTCCTGTGAAGAAACACAGGAAATTCGGAAATTAAAAATGAAAGAAAAAATTAAAAATTTTGTTATTCTTTTTGTTTCATTCAAAACTGTTTAATTTCTAGCTTAGTTTTAAATTAATGAAAATTTTACCAAAATGTTTTGAATTTTTCTCGAATGTGTGCAAAATGTAGTTATGCTTTTTTTTTATGATGGCAGTATACTCATATTATAGTATGAACTCATAGTATAAATTGTTACTTTAGTCAATAAAAAAAATGCTATTTTGAAATTACTACTACAACATTTGGCGCCAAAAATACTCACACATTAAATTATCTCTGCGCTTGAAACAGTTATTTTTAACAAAGCTATGACTTGTGTTTTATGGTAATATTAATATTATATTACAAACGAAAATATTTTTTTTAAACATACGTCGATATATTGTTTGATGGGGCTCATCAATATTTGTCAATCAATTTGTCTTGACTTTTTCTAAAAAAATGAGAAAATCTTATCTTTCCACCTGATGCACATCGAGGTATTGTTGCCAAATTCTGTTCGTCTAGATTTCCCTTCACTAATTGACCAAAACTGTCTGTCACCTACATTACGCGCGCGCATAATACGTCGACAGTCGACTGTTTAATATGTACGTAGATTTAGTTGTACCATTTACCCCAATGGTACAGTGAAGTGTGTTTACCAACTGTTATCGATGTGTTAAATCAAAAACACTTAAGAAAAACAGAAATTAAACAGTTATTTGAACTACCGTCTGAATTTTTTTTTAATCATAACATTCCCTATGCACGCAGTATTCGCTCACGGTGTCCAGAGGTCTTGCAGTATTGCGTTGGCCTTGGGATTTAATTAATTTAATGACTGGATCCCAAGCCGGTGGTACTTGCCAACCATCTTCTCTATTGAAATTTGGATGTTTAGAATTTGCCGGTAACCCTCAATAAATTTTCGGGATTTTTGTACATCTGGTCTGGTAAACTGCGTTCTTGGATGTCACAAACGGAAAATTTCATGCTCAAAAACGAGGGAGGCATGCTTAAAAGAGAAAGAATAAATGTATGGGTCCTGAAGTAAACCAACGAATTTACTTCGATTTGTACTATAAAGAGAAAGATGCCTAACAAAGAAGTGCTCAACACGGAGATACTACTGTATATGTATAATATATATAATTAAAAAAAAAATATGTACACAGATAAGCATTGATTTATAAATTAAACTATCTCTCATTTTTATTTGTTTTTAATGTTTTTGTTTTTAAAAAAAAGTTTTTCTTAGTATCTATTGTTACCTAATTACCGACATTAATTATGCCTCTGAGTTTATTCTTACACCATTATTATTATTATTTAAAGTTTTAATTAATACCTACAAGGAAAATATATTTATTTTAAGGAAAATATTTTCCAAACGACATTTATCAACTTGTATGAATCAGTGTTTACAGGGAAGTACCAAATGACATACATATTTTTGTTACATTATTTGAAGTTGTAGGTAGGTGCAATATTTATATATACATATATATTTATTTATTAGTGTTGATGTTGTCATATACTGCGAATATCTATGGGTGACAGTATCCACTTACCACCAGGTGGACTGTATGGTCGTCTGTCGCCTTCTATCTATAACAAAAAATGAATAATATATGTGTAATGTCTCTTCGTTAGCGTTAATCTCAGCACTTACTGATGCAATTTTGTTGCAATTTTTATTATGTAGATTTTTTTTTATATAGGTACCTACCTACCTACCTAGAGATAAGTACCTACAGTATCTAGTTAAAAATACAATTTTCTAGGTTGCTCAATATATATATATATATATTGAAAAGGGTTCTAAACGCGTCTGTTTACAATATTTTACGCGCCAAATGTATAAAGCTATATACATACCTACAAGACGCTCAAATCTAACGGGAATTCACCTGAATTCACCTTGCAAACAAGGTCATATATCGTCCGAAATAGAGTCCTAAATAGGTAAAATCGCAGGCTAAACCCAGTTTGAAATAGAACATCAGAATGCAAAACGCCTAACGCATTTCTTTACTCGCTTGAAAGCTGTTCAACAACCGGTGTGTAAATTGGAATGTTTTTATCATTCAGTACAGCCATTCACCTACGTCACGTGACGTAGGAACACGAACATGTTGAGACTTGCTCCGTTGCAATCGTCATGTGGAATGTGTCTAATAATATTTATCAACGCAGTCAATGATACTTGAATAATATATTGATAACACTGTGATAACGGTTATTTCCCCATAAATTGTAGATATTTAGTTAAATACCTATCGACATGTTTACCTACATAGAAAACAAAGCCCTTTTCAATGTTTCAAACAAGTATTCCCTGAGTCCAGAAATATAAACATAAAATCTATTTTTAAAACAAATGTTGGTCTGGCCGGCAGGTCCAATACAGTACGGAAGCCAAATAATAATAGAAGAAAAATAGAACAAAAAAAAAACAAATAAATTTAATCTTCTACAACTGACCATCTCTAAAATCAAATCCTTCGAATAAAACCCCGATAAAAAGGGAATACCAGTATTCCCAAATAGACTAAATAGCCGTTAATCGCGTTCTATAGTTGCAAAGAAAAAAAAATTAAAATTAAAATCGTGGACCTAAAATACCATCAAATGAGTCATATTTAAAAATGAAGTTTTGATTCATACGTAAACATTTGTCCGTGTGCAAAAGTCGAGACTAATCAAAAATGTGTCAGAATTTACGAAAATGGATCATTTGATCAACTTGTGTTGCTGTTATATAGCGATAACGTATCAGAACACCCGTTTTAATGAAGGACACGTGATCAGACGTCAGCTCTCGACATTATCCTAAAAAAAAGACTGGTACGTGTTTTTATTCAACTAGGACATAGAATCTATGTCATAATTGAATAAAATCTTTGTCATAGACATACCTACCACTAAGTACTATATCACAAAATAGTAGATAACTATCAAGCTATATGACCTTGACTTTCAACTATTGTCTTGTATTCATAACCCTGTTGGGCCAAGCCGCCTCGGTTTGTTATATTTTTCTGGTCCAAATAAGACGTGTGTTTCGCTAAACAAATAGGTACATAATTTATAATATAAATAAATTAGGAGTGGGTAATACAAAACGTATATAGATATTGAAACTATATATCGTAGCAATATTGCGATATCGATATCGGTCTGCACTGAAACTATATATCGGGCAAAACACTATACCGTGAAATACGCCAACTTTGCATCCAAGGGTATCTTTGCCCGAAGAACAATTTACAAGCCAATCCGTTATTGTGCAAAAATATCCCAATATTATGGGATATTTATGGTGGGATAGCCATAATATTGGGATATTTTTGCACAATAACGGATTTGCTTGTAAATTGTTCTTCGGGCAAGGATACCCTTGGATGCAAAGTTGGCGTATTTCACGGTACTGCTCCATGTACTGTCCGGTACTGTGATGCGTATCGTGTATCGAATCAACGATACGATTCAGCGAATCAGCGATGGCGATGTAGTCAAATCGGATATTTTCGTTTCGGATCGAGCGGGGCATAAGAGAGAACTAGCGATCGGCCCGCTACCGAAATTTACCGAATACCGACGTACTGACACGATCGCCAGAATCGCGACCATACCGTGTCCGAGCGAGAGAGCGCGAGATTAAGAAAGAGCAATATTATAGCTATACTATCCATACTATTCTAAACTTTACGCATATAGTAAAAAGTCTGATTGAAGGTTTTTCTTAATATTTTGGCAAGGTTATGATAAGTTGTCAGTTTCAACCTTCGACTTTATTTTGTAAAACATAATGATGGCAATGATGCACTTCCGATTTATTTCACGCACTTGTTAACCTTTGGCCTTGCACTAAAATTTGAAGAAATTAGTGACACATTTATTTTTCCTAATCTATATTTAGTTTCGTTCATGCTTCGCAATAATTGAGTTATCGCATTAACCTGTTGTTTTTGGATTATTTGAATAAAACAAAAGAACATTGAACATAAATGTGTAAATAAGTAGCGATTTAACTATATTTTGCAGTACAATTATTGTGTGTGTCGATTTATCTATTCTTCGTAATACATAACTAGAAAAAATCTTATGATAACGAGAACGCACGAATATACCTACCTAAAATAATGCTATAAAAAAAATTTATCACATCATCGAAACATCAACAAATATCGTACCTAATATCGTAAGATATTATGCGTATCGATCAATATATAGTGTCTGAAAATATATTGTTTCGGAATCCGATATCAAATATCGATATATAGTTTCGATTTGATATTCTTAAAAAGCTATATTACCCGTCTCTAAAATAAATGTATTACGTAACCTGCGTATAATTCCATGATACTGCGCAGTTAATAGCTTTGTTCGCGGTAAGGATTCAGAACTAATTCCGAACTAGTACTGAACTAATTTGGAATCGTAGTAGAGCGCATGCGCGGTTATAAACCGATTCGTGATTTTTATTTCCGCGAACGATTTCGGAACCAAACTGCGTACGATCTACTGTCATCGGCAGTGTTACCAACTCTCAAAAATATTTATCCCTAAAGCTTAAGTCAAAAACCCCCAAAATCGCCCCAATTACTTAGAAATCCCAAAAAAAAAATATATAATAAAAGAAAAAATATAAATTACAAAAATGCAATGAAATTTCTTTACCTTTTAAATCTGGATCTGTTTCCCAAATCTACGTGTACTTCTGACTGTACATTTTTTTATTTTTAGTTTCTTTAGGCATCATTAACAAATTGCTTGTCGGCACAGCAGTACAACAACAAAATCGAATTAAACAAGTAAACAATAATCAACGTACATATATATAGGCACATAGGCCTATACATATGCACAATAACCACCAGTCACCACAGAGTAGTTGTAATATATTTGTACTAGATGTCGTTAAGTCGCTAGGTCAACAAATAAATATGATTAGCTATTATAGTTTGGATTGTCCCAGGGCCTATACTTTCACATAATATATGAAAAATATATATTCAAAAAAATATATGAAGAGTCAAAAAATCCCTAAAAATACCCCTAAAAATATAAAACCCCTAAAAAAAAACCCATCCCACTTATTTACCCCCTAAATTTGGGGGGAAAACCCCTAAGTTGGCAAGTATTTAAGTGGACCCACCAAAACACATTACTCTTATTAGAGTATTATATAAACTTATTTATATAAACAACAAACAAAACTAACCATATTTTATTTAACCCTTAATAAATTAATAAAATTTATATTTTATTTAACTATTTAACCAGTTTATTAGTTTCTAACCAACTGAATATAGCCGCAGCATGTATGTCAAATGTCGTTAGGTAAAAACTGCGCATGTCTGGAACTACGATTCTTGCCAAAGTTATAGAACTGATAGTACTGATTCTGAACCGATCCTGAACCGAGTTCGACGGTTCCGCGAACACAGAACTGTAACTAGAAATTCTGAATTGTGTGTTCCGCGAACGGCATTATTTGAACTGCGCATGCGTATAGTTCCGAATCAGTTCTGAATCCTTACCGCGAACGAAGCTAATACTTTTCACAGCAATCGCATTGAACGCCTATAGCAAGGCTCACAATTCACAGAATAAACGCGGTTTGGAAATAAACAAAACTATCGCGAAATATTATTCAAAATTATAATTACTTAATTATGGTTAATTTAAAGTTTATAAACAATTGATTAAAACACTCATAAAGGTTGCGGGCACCCGCTGGATGCAGGTCGCTGCCGATAGGTCTAAATGGCGGACAATGGGGGAGGCCTATGTCCAGCAGTGGACGTCCAAGGGCTGAGAAGAAGAAGAAGAGAAGAAACAATTGATTAAAACATTTGAATATTATGTCTTGATTTGCATATGACCACGACTTACAATGCATGTCATATTATAGACTACTCACGATGCCTACTGCGTTTTGAGGATTCCCCTGAAGATATTTATACTTGGCGATAACATGTGGAGGGGATTCCCCTATCAAGTAGTGATGGGACGAGTTACTATTTTCTTGAATCGATTGATTATTTGAGATCTTGTCACATCGAGTTGATTCGATTCAGTGGACTAAACTTAGCTCACTCAGCGCAAGATTGTTAATCTAAATGATTGAACTCTATTGAAGCTAACTCGGCTATCTGATAATAATGAAGAAATGAAACTAGTGAATTGAATGATATCAGTGAATGATGATACACCGATGAAATGTTATTTGCAATTACATCATAATATTTATTTTAATATTTTATGCAATATGCATATTTTAATAGAATGCAATATATGCAATTATATGCAATATTTTAATAGAAATTATACTCGTTATTTGTTGAATGTCAACGGCGAAACGGCGAAAATGAAACGGCGGATGTCAACACAAATTTTAAAGAATGAAAACCTTCATGAACAAACATTTTTTTCTTCATCATCATGGGCTTCAATTTTTATTCGACACTAAGAGTACCTAGGTATTTAGGTATTATATATCTATCTGTATTATATATCTATTTAGGTATATAGTATTATATGTATATCTGAATAATTTTAACAATATATCAATCGTTGCGATTCTTGATATTTTTGAGCCACGATATTTACAGCATCACTACTTTGAAGGAACAGACAATTCTTATTCTCGAGCCTATGGCACTCCTAATCGGTGAGCATGTTTATGTAGATTATCTTTATCAGGTTGCGTAATTAAATACAATCAACCTGTATCATCTTGATGGATCACATGAAGGAAAGTGGACATCTCAGTTGGATGCCCGGGCGGGGGACGACTGGCGAATACGGTGCCAATTGAGATCAAGGAGTAACGGATACAACAGTGCGCGGGCACGCTTGCCGTAAATTTAACAACGAAAAACACCGTGCACAATTTTGCGTACACTATGTCCCTACACAATACATTCATAATCATTTAGAGACCAACACATGTAACAGCTGCCGCGGATCTTTTCCCGCCAATCAAGATTGTTCACGGTGTAGTTTCCGTACATTTAGAAATTTATACTCCAAGATAAGAACAATAATTGCTAATTATATTTTGTATCTTTTTTTCCTAATAATTACTTGTTAGTTTGTATACATATTGTATTTTTGCACATTGCAAGGGGGTATTATTCAATTCAGCTTATACTTTTTTTTGCTGTACAACGTCCCGATTTATATGCTTTTGGTAATCCTTAATGATCTTAAGTGTATATAATCTGTATATAAGTGAAATGTATTTTAGCATACATTATCAGTGTAACAAAAGTCAAGATTCAAAGTATGTACACAATCAGGTTTGGTTCATTCTGCACTTAAGGCAATATGCTTACAAAAATCGGCCCGCTTTTTGTAAGCGCTTTTTTTTTTGTAACCTTTTTTCTATTACCAGTTGGTTGTCGCGAGCACGGAACAACTGTTTTTTTTTTCTGTTCCGTGTTAGCTCAAAACCGGCCGTACTGCGAGTACGTACTCTACGTATCTACACAGAGGTATTTACTTCGCGGGATCATCGACCCGAAATGGATCTTGGTCTACGGAACCAAAAGTTTTCTGTCCTACACGAAGTTATTCCACACAAGTGATTGTAGTTCTTGCTACTTTTCGACCTCATTTCAGCGGTCGACCAGTCTACCACTGTCTGGTCGTCGCTCGTGCGCCCGGCTCACCGCTCAATTCTTTCTCATTTTTTCCAAGTGTAAAAACCACCGGAGTCTACTAGATTTTATTTTTTCGCCTATAATATTCACCTCTGTCACTAATTATTCTACCTCTTCTCCAATTCCCATAATTCTCTTTGTACTGATCCTAATATTACACGAAGGATTTTCCGTTCCGCTACAAGTTTCTCATTTATTGCCAACGTTTTGGTATTGCATTCGTACATTAGGATATATCAAATTACTGTTTTATAGATTCGTATCTTAATTTCCTTCCTATTAGTCTGGATGCTAACACGGTGGACGAAGGACGGTGGAGCATCTTAGCCGCGTTTTGGACTCTTGTTTAACTTCCCTTCTACGTGCGCTAGTACATAAAGCTACGCTCTGCTTACTTTTTGATAAAATTCAGCTCACGTGAATTCACAAGGTTTTGGTGGGCATTTTGAAGGTAGTTGTAGCTATTACTATTATGTATTCTGTTGTACAATCCTAATGTACCTACCATATCCCACACGCACCTACGCCATCTATTAATAAAGACCGAATGTTATCAGATGTAAATGCATCACATAGCCTGGAGGTGAATGGAGCAGTCACTTGAAAATTTCAAAAGCCGAATCATCATCAAAACCGCCTTGGGAAGTTAATAACAAACTGCTGAATATAACAAATTCATGTCGCAGTCTTTTCGCGAAAAAAAAATACTTATAACAGCGCTCGATTGCGAGAACCATATATAGGAACGCCACTCTCAAATTTAACTCTACCCAAAAAATCTGTTGAAGGGTAAAATGTAATAATGTACGTGACAAACGCCTATTTAAAACACCATAAGTTCGTAATACACATGTTTAACGGGACTCTGAGCCCCTTAGACTAGTTAAAAACGTGTGCCTTTAGAGAGTTGGTTCTTTTCTTTTCGCTTATGTTGAATGTGTTCAAATTTCACTCCCACGTTTAGTTAACCCTTATTACGGTTATCTAATCTAAAAGTTATAAATTTATAGCGTAAACATAGTGATTTCGTGTAAAGACTGCAACATTCCATATGATTTCAATTTATTTGGGTTTAAAATTGTCTAATGTTTGAATTTTACTGAAAATAGAATTTAAATTATTTTTAATGCCATTTCCTATGGCATAAAATAACACTTTAATCAATTCATTCGTGAGCTACAAGGCTTGGTTGCTTGCAACACATGGTTTTATTAAACAAGTTGTACTATAGTATAGATTTTGTGAACTCAACTCATATGTGACGTTAACTGACCAAATGGACCTTATTTAATGTAGTTAAAAATATATTTAGTTAATGACTTCGATTAAGATTTTCGTTATTAAAATTTAAAGCTTAAAATAATTAATTAATTTATTTATTATTCTGTTTAAATATAAGAATGCTCTAACATCTGATTTTTAAGAGAATATAAATGTATTTTTTTTTTTGTGAATTGACTTAAAACTATGTGGCAGGCAGGAGTGATTTAAATGAATTTGATTAAATTATTGATTTAAATCATGATAAATATTTAAATATTTAATTTAATATTTAAATCAAAATCAAGCGATTTTTTTATTTTAACCATAAATTTAAATCAAAGTCAAGGCGGGGGCAATATGTCAACAGAATTACAATAGAAATTGGATTGCAATAGCAAAAGATACAAATATGAGTTAAAAATAATTCATTGTTTTACGTTAATCAACATAACTACATATATCCAAATGTGATCAAAATCTCGTCTTTCTTTCTTCTTGCAGATATTGCCACATCCAAATCTAGTTTTTACTTCTAACTATTGTATTTGTAAACGAGGAAAAAAACAAAATACACAGATTTTACTGGATGGTGACAGTTGACGCGACACGACTCAGTATTGCCAGCCGTCCAGCTTAATTTACCCCTTCTATAGCAGAATTGTTGCCCATATAAAAAATGATTAAAATAAAAATAATCAAAATCTGATAAAAATAAAAACGTCATGATTTTTATCAACCCTGCTATTTGGGAAACAAAGCAAAAATAAAGTCTCATTTCTTGGATAATGTCACATATGTACATACAGGGTTAAATTAAAAATACACACACTGTTAACATTAAATTTATGTTATTAAAACTAACAACTTTTTTCTACGATTTAATGAAGCTTATGTTTTGTTACTCTGTACTACTCACTATACGCTGCTGCTACTTGTGGTAACGCCGCGCACTCCCTCATAAACAGCTGCTAATCGAACCACTACTGTTACATACAACTCACTCAACCAGACGAGGTTTGCGTTTGTGTGACTGCACACCGATAGTATACAGTGGGAACCACTTTCACAATCGGATTGGACAATTCGGCACCCACTCACACAAATGCAATGCTGGTGTCTCGTTGCGCGGACTATTTCGACAATCGGATTAGACAATTCGGCACCCACTCACACAGATACAAAGCTCATGTCTCGTTGCGAGAACTGTACCTACATGTAAATCGGTGCTAGTGTACGTACGCAGTGTGAGTGAGTAGTTTGTGTAAAAAAAGTGCTGAATTTTAAAGTCGTATAAGAATTGAGATATTTCTGAGAGAAATATCTCATGTAAAATATAATGTAGAGAGAATGTAAAATTTACATTATTTAATCTACATATAATAATTTCTATTACATACCGAAAATGATTATATAATTTTGTGCCACATCTAGTAATTGCTGACATTTTGTTGTGTTTTCACATCTATTGTTAATTTTGAAACTAATTTTATTAATAATATGTCCTTTGGTTCTGAGAGGTTATTGTGATCAAAATAGTCGCCGCTTATATTATTGTAATTTTGTCCACCAATGTCATCTTATGAACGTTGCACGCCCAGTATGGGTGCAACTGCTGACATTAATTTTAAGTTATCTCATGTTGTACACAATTGAGTGGAATAAATAAATAAAAGAAAGTTGTTAGTTTCTACGAAAGAAATTTAAAGTTAAGTTGCACGTGTGTTTTATTTAACACTGTATAAGCATAAACTGAAGCCGCATAAATGGATGTTTCTTAGACCGTTCTTAGCTTAGACTTAAACCGAATGGTTGTATAATAGCGTATGCAGACTGCACAGAGTGCTATATCGACTAATTGTAACTTAAAATGGCAAGACGGCTTGAGTAAAATTTGACGTGACACGTATTATCTTCCTTTGGGTGTGTGTGATTTGTCATAAAGTGCTCGACATCGCCGAATGCACATGTCTACTGGGACTCCGGGCATCTCAGATTACTTGAAATGTGTGGCATTTAACATTTGCTTCCGTTTCGCTTATGCTGAACGTGCTATATACGATTTTAATCCTTGCTCTCACGCTTAGCTGATCTTTGCATTGAGCGAAGAATTCTGAACGTCTACTAAGGTCGACAATCGTCCATTTACGCGGGACAGAATCTGATTGAAAATTGTCTTTCCACACATCGTATATTTGTCTAATTTTACTTATGAAGTTATGTATCGTTAAAAATCCGGTTTGTATGTTGGTTTTATGAAGTAGGTACCAAGTAGCTATATAACTAGCGCTTCGCTTCGATTTATGTTTTTTTTTTTCAAAAATTTAAAATAAAATATAGCCTATATTATACACGGATAATGTAGCTTCCTATTTGTGAAAGAATTTTTGAAATCAGTTCAGTAGTTCCAGAGATTAGCCCCAACATATCTACAAACACACAATTTTAACTCTTTATTATATTAGTATAGATAACTTCATATAATATGAATGATAAGTATATAATGAAGCATAATTTTTAGATTTGGTCAACACTGAACATTATATTTTTTTATTCTGCGCTAGACATTCGATTTTTATTAAATGAATATTTATATTGTCGCGTGCTAATTTTAATAAAAAGATGATTTTCAGTTTTATTCCAAGAAGCTTGCCCTTTTCATTCATAATAATCACTTAACTATAATAAAAGCAGGCAATTATCTAACTGCTTCACATTATAGTGACAACATACATTGTGGTCAAACATAATTATGTTGAGTGAAAGATATAAACTTGTTTGATTGTGTTATGCTGTTAGTATTTAGTTTTATGAACGTAAATGTAGAAGGAAGTGCGAATGTATGTATGGAATTGATTATAGTATGTTTTATTTTTTAATTTATATTATAATTATAATTTAGTTAACTTGATTATTATTAAGTAACACCATACTTGATGACACTCACTAGAATTGTTTGATTTGTGGCTTTAGGGATGACATAAACTACTCAGATCCCCAAACAAAGGACATTAAAAAAAGGACAATGTCAAAATCTAAACCAAGACATTTGTTAACGCAGCAGTAGAACTACTGACAGAGTGAATTTTGGTGCCTTTACATTTCATTAACGGAGACGTTATTTATTGTAATTATTAGTGTAAAAAAATAATATTTTTGTATATTATATCTATAGAGTATATGAATTTAACTTAGTTTAATTTAATGTAGAAGAACGATATATATCATTAGCATTATGTGTAGGTAGTTATATTATTGCACTAATTGTTATAGTGTTATGTTATGGCATGTTAGAAGTATAGTGTGTGTCATATATATTACTTGTATTACTCTTTTTTATTTTTATCCTAATTATGTTTTGTAACTTTGTTTTGAAAATATAAATGCCATTTGAAAAAAAAATGAGAAAATGCATAAACATGAAAAAAATGATTAAAAAATATCCATTGAAACTAAAAAGGGAAAACAAAAATGGCGCAATATGATAAAAAATAGCTCCCATAAAGAACAAAAAATGAGCCCAGTTAGAGAAAAAAATTAAAGATATAAAAAGAAAACGCAAAAACAAAAAAAAAGTATTAAAGATAATCGAGATCCTGATTAGCTGATGGTTTGCGTGGCGCCGCAAGACACCGTGCAGTTCAAGAGGCTTTGGACCTGTAGAACTTTTTGTTGAATATGAGTGTCTTTGTAGATGTTGTACGAGATACGAGTGATACAGATTGGGACACTGACGATGATATCGAGTACGAACCAACGGGATCAGAGCCAGAAGAATCCAAGATAATTGTTGCGGACTCCTCCGATCAGAGCGATGTGAGTCATAATTTTTATTACGTTAAATTTTACCTTTGAGGAAACTATAAGTTTAAATCGTCAGTGGAATGGTAAAGATACTATTTTATGCCGATTTAATACCTTTACCTGTCCACATATTACTAAATGGCGCTCAAGTATCTTTACCTGCCCACATATTACTAAATGACGCTCGAGTATCTTTACCTGCCCACATATTACTAAATGGCGCTCGAGTATCTTTACCTGCCCACATATTACTAAATGGCGCTCGAGTATCTTTACCTGCCCACATATTACTAAATGGCGCTCGAGTATCTTTACCTGCCCACATATTACTAAATGGCGCTCAAGTATCTTTACCTGCCCACATATTACTATATTATTCTCGAGTATCTTTACCTGCCCACATATTACTAAATGGCGCTCGAGTATCTTTACCTGCCCACATATTACTAAATGGCGCTCGATTATCTTTACCTGCCCACATATTACTATATTATTCTCGAGTATCTTTACCTTTCGACATATTACTAAATGGCGCTCGAGTATCTTTACCTGCCCACATATTACTAAATGGCGCTCGAGTATCTTTACCTGCCCACATATTACTAAATGGCGCTCGAGTATCTTTACCTGCCCACATATTACTATATTATTCTCGAGTATCTTTACCTGCCCACATATTACTAAATGGCGCTCGAGTATCTTTACCTGCCCACATATTACTAAATGGCGCTCGATTATCTTTACCTGCCCACATATTACTATATTATTCTCGAGTATCTTTACCTGTCCACACATTACTATATGGCACTCTAGTATCTTTACCTGCCCACATATTACTAAATGGCGCTCGATTATCTTTACCTGCCCACATATTACTATATTATTCTCGAGTATCTTTACCTTTCGACATATTACTAAATGGCGCTCGAGTATCTTTACCTGCCCACATATTACTAAATGGCGCTCGAGTATCTTTACCTGCCCACATATTACTAAATGGCGCTCGAGTATCTTTACCTGCCCACATATTACTAAATGGCGCTCGAGTATCTTTACCTGCCCACATATTACTAAATGGCGCTCGAGTATCTTTACCTGCCCACATATTACTATATTATTCTCGAGTATCTTTACCTGCCCACATATTACTAAATGGCGCTCGAGTATCTTTACCTGCCCACATATTACTAAATGGCGCTCGATTATCTTTACCTGCCCACATATTACTATATTATTCTCGAGTATCTTTACCTGTCCACACATTACTATATGGCACTCTAGTATCTTTACCTGCCCACATATTACTATATTGCCTTCGAGTACCTTTACCTTTCGACATATTACTATATGGCACTCTAGTGTCTTTACCTGTCCACATATTACTACATGCGCTCTAGTATCTTTACCTATCCACATATTACTATATTTCCCTCCAGTATCTTTACCTGTCCATATGTTTATTACTATATGGCGCTCGAGTATCTTTATCTAAGGAAATCATGCCAAAATTCATACAATATTTGTTTTGATTATTTAACGGTAGGATGCATCACTATTACTTATCCAAATAAACAGAATCAAAATTTTATAATGCTTCATACATATAATTATTAAATAAAATGCATTTTCATAGAATGTATTATCAATTTATCACACTATCACCAACAAATATGTTTATGACTCCTGTTCTCTATGTATCTATCGACAATATTTTGTCCTTATACATTAAAAAGGGTGAACCTACAGTGGGACGTAACAAGCTGATATTGAATATCAATTAATAACTTTGAAGAGAAAGAAAAATAGTATGTGCATAAAGCTATCTACTTTTAAAATTGATTTAAATTTTATTATCCTTACATCTGCTTGTGTTTCTACTTGTATGTGCCGATATAAGAGTGAAAGCCATTTTGCATATTATTTCGGCGTATTTTGGATCGAGAGGTTGTACTGAAATCCATTGCTCGCGTTTACTGAATCCAATGTGCGACCAACAATATACATATAGATTTACAACCAGTGAATTCTGTGTTGTCAGTATGGGCTTATCGATTTAGTTGTTATGTTTAAATAGAAACATGATCTCTAACATATTTATAATATAAACCATAACCCTTTTAGTATCGAGCAATGGATACTTAAACTACTAGAGGGATGTCCGGCCTCAAAACATCACGCTACCCAAGCGAGTTGTCTAATCCACTCTTTTAGAGGTGGTGTAGTTCCTTAGGGCTTGTGGTAGCGGTTTTGTTCGCCCTTAGTCGCCCTTTAAGATACCCAGTGCAAGAAATGAAGTGCTATTATTATATAGCCTTTCGACACAACGCGGTATGGAGTATTTTTAAAATTAAGCTTTAAAAATTAGGTCGCCTATTGTATTCTGTCATTTAAAGATATGTGTACATGTAATAATTGTTTGTGTGCAATAAAGAGTATGTAATTATTAAAAGTGTTTACCGCGAACTTTCCAGTGTGATGTAATAGTAACGAAGGTGATCGAAGTGCCAATCGACGATGCAGACGGCGTGCTCGGTTTCGCGGACTCTGAACAGACGGACTCGGAAGCTACGGACGCGGAGCTCGGTCCGCATGACTACTGGCAATGTGCTCAGTGCCACGCGAAAAACAACAACCCCCTGTATAGATACTGCGAGAAGTGCTTCAAGGTAATATATACTTCTTACTATATATTGGGCTGTGACCCGTGTGTACTAGGGTCTAACCGATCAGATATTTCTGTTTATGGCGTAATTTTTCTAACTTTGGTTTCCAATTTCTATCTATTACTCATAAACTAAACCATTCTTCAAAATATTACGATGTTATTGATCGATTTCTAGTATCTTAAACTTTGTACTGGATCTATTGTAGTAGATTATATAAATATGTAATTATGTATTGATTCTCGAAGATTGAAACCATAGATTCCGCTCATGATTGCTAATTACATTTTTTTTTCTTAAATTCTCCATGATTTGCGGTTTATATTTTTGTTTTTGTGTTATTTATTGTATTTCTATACATTTTTTATATTATTGCCGTATTTCAAATATGTATCAAAAAATTATCAAAAATTAAAAGAATTGTTTTTCTCAAAAGATTTCTAAAAATGTCATGTAAATTAACTCTAAATCATGAACGGAATCAATCAATCAATCGATTGTTTGAATCAATCAATTGATTGGATTGATTACACCTTGTACACTTTTATATCAAAGTACATTACGTACTGTAGAAGCCTCAGTGCTTTGCAAGTGTGCGCGCAGTGCAATACTATATAAAATAAGACTAAATAATTTTTCAGCTATCTCTTTCTTACATGTTGTTAAAGCAGTGTCTTCAATATTGCCAGCCATTGCCTTCGCACCCTTTTTATGCTATACATACATTCACACATTAATTGAAGCGTTTAAACTTCGCACATTTATAGTATCCACTGCTCGCTTTCTAGTTCTCAAGTAAATGTCGCTTTATTGATTAATTAATGTCTTGCATGTTGTATTTTGAGTTCATGTTCTGCATATAAATATGTGGGCTTCTGAGTAAAAAGAATTCAAATTCCAATTACAATGGCTTTAACAGAGTTCTAAAAGGAGGTACTTTATTGTATATTACTCTTACAATAGAAAACATTGCTACTTGGCGGAGCAGATAACTTAAAAATAGGTTAGTGTTTAGTGTTGATACCAATCAATCCAGTTAGTGTAGATACCAACCAATAAAAGGTAGAAATAAAATAAACCGTTTTAAAAACCAATAAAGACGACTTTAAAATCGCCCCAAGGAGTTAAAACTAACCTCGCTCCTTTGATATTTTGTGTATCTACGTATTAGCCATGTTAAAAGAACAAAAATCATAGCTCATATATTGGCGATTATGAAGAGAATTTATGCTTGTTTATTACTACCATTTTTTTTATTTTTAAAAAATTGTTCTTTATTTCAATCAGTCGGACACTTTTTCTAGTTTCTAATGTACCTTTAACGCAAATTAACCTTTAACTTATAACCCGTTGATTTCTGTTTGCTCTAACGTTCACATAATTATTTCTTATGTTGTTTTCAATAATTTCATTTTAAACCCTTTTTACTTTTTTCCAATCAACTTTTTCCAAGTGAGATGTTTCATACAAAAATTAAATTAACTTACGATCGTTATAAATAATTTGTGTTTGTATATTTTTTTATGTTATGTATGAAATAAACCCGAATGAGTTGTTGCAGTGTTGTGATGCATGTTGTGTAAATGTTTTTTTTATCATATTTGTAAAAATAAACATAATAATAACATTTTCTTATTGGCGGTAGGTTCTATAATTCATATTTTGAAACTTAACAGCATGCAATAAGTTTTAAAAATGTAACTAAACATTACAATAAGACATAATTACATATAATAAAAATATTTCAAGATAACAGCTATCTTATGCTTTACAACATATTATAATTACATAAATGCTTCGTCGGGCATTACAATCTTTGTTTCCTAAAAAAACATACATATTATGTTTATTATTACGTCTGCATAATTTTGTTGAATGCTTTGCTTCGTGTATACAGGTAGTATCCATCTTAGGGATTGCATTAATAATGTAATACAAATGAAAATAATTTCGTCACATTTTTATATGTTGTTGTGACGTCTGGCATTATCTGTTCGTGGTGACCTGATTGTTCGTCTTTTGAAACGCCAAATGCTTGTAATAAAAAAAAAACGAAACATTCACGTCGGCTGGTTATATCATAACAAGTTAAGATATATACCAGATAGTATATATCTTGAAGAATTGAGTATATTGACGTTGTTCTATACCACGATACATTATCTCTACTTCAGGTGCCAAAGCGAAGACCGTAACATTGCCGACGGGAATGGGCTGCTCATCAGACCGAGATTAAAAGTAATAATACTGAATAAATGTAAGAATAAAGAAATAAAAGAAATATAAAGAGGAATTGGCGCTATTACTTAAAAAATAAAATATAAATTCTGAAAAAACAATTACAAACCGAATCAAACTATACACATAAACACAAGGAGAAAAAACAGTTACATTGTAGCGAAATAAAAAAGCAACTATGAAATAAATAATGAAATCATAAAAACGATAATCCATATAAATCCCAAAATTGTACATTAAATCCAACAAATAAAAAATACATTTTTAACAAGATTTTTAAGATTAAAAAAGCGATTAAACATTTAACATAAAAAAGACAACATATAAAGTAACTTGTTTAATTTTTGTGCTCAGAGCTGCTTCACCAAAAGCTTTTAACCGTGTACTTACTCTAATAACAGTTTAAAATATGTAGTTGTTTTTAGATTGTTAGATCGTTGGTAGCTGTAGACATAACGCAGTAGGGTAGATTGGCATCTATTTTATAGTCCCAACATTTTTGCATTTTAAAGTGTCCCAACATTTTTGCATTTTAAAGTGTCCTTAACATTTTTGCTTGCATGCATCATGTGTGCAACGCAACCAACATTTCTAGATCATCAAAGACGCTATACTTCAGGCGTTGTTGCACTAAAGAAATTTATTTGGTGCACATACCCATTTGTGATTGCCTGAGTATTATTTGCTCTGTACATTTGCAATTTTGGGTATGTACAGGGGATGGGATGTATTCGAACTGTTCCCGATGCCTGAAACACTGGCTTATGTTCCCGTCTCTGATATGAAGATTTAACGAGTCTTTTTTGCATATAAAACTCTATATTTTGAGTTTTTATTCGATTTTCTATACCTATTTTGCTATATTCACACCACATAAATTGAGATATTTTCACAAAAGTTACATGTAATGTCATTTAATTCAGTATCACAAAGCAGAAATACTAATGATACATTCACATTCTGCTCATATTTCACTAGTAACTTTTAATACATGGGACGTGGCCAATAATAATTGACGTTGAAACTGAACGTAAAAGGCATTACAAATAATATTACAATATATGTATGTAATTTTTATTTTATTCTTATAATTAGTTACATAACATCCTACAAAAATAATGTATAATATTTTAATATATCAATCAGTACACTAAAACTATTATATGTAAATAAAATTAACTCGTATTTCATGATTATTTATTGCATTAAAAATAAATAACTGGTGATTAATTTACTCCTATGTGTATAACGCGTTCCGTAATTCATACCTACTTACACGTACTTACTAACAGAAGCGGGCGCGTTCACAGGTCAACGACCCTAAGCAAGCGAGTGTAGACAGTATTATTCGCATACGAGTAAATTAATCACCAATTATTTACTTTTGATGTAATAAAGAAAATCATAAATATCTGTTATTTTTTAACTTAAATATAATAGCTTCAGTGTACTGATTGACATATTGAAATATTATACATTATTTTTGTGGCACCGTATGTAGTCCATCCGTGAGATCTAATTCATTCGCGCCAGATAGAACTTCGTCTGACGTTTATTATTAGTATCTGTCTAGATAACTTTTTAATTCAAAATCTTTATAAAGCTATAGATTGTTTTTGCGATGATCGTCGACCACTAGTCTTATTTTTCATTATTAAAAATGCATATTTACTTTGAATTATTTTTTTCGTGAGCTTGTTTTTACAAACTCTCATCTTAATTCAGTATTGGATACTTAAATTAAGATTGAATACGGTAAATAAATCATCATTGCAAAAAAGACGATATCAGACAGTCAATCTGTAGCTTAAAATGTAGACACGATTACAAATGAACATGGACTATGTATCTATTATACTAAACATCCTTCTACATTTTAGGAACGTAAAAGTTTGTTCCCGCCCAGACCGAAGGGGAAAAGAAAATATAAAAAAACTGAAATGAAACGTGCGAGACTTACTGTTTCAAGGAATTCCGACGTAGAATCGGTTATAGAGCAGAGTACTTCAACAAATAACGCTTCTGTCAGTGAAAACCATGTGAAATATCCTTTTGAAACTATTGGGACTATTGTTTGTTCCCAAAGCAGTAGTGTTAATGTAGGAATTAGCGTAACCTCAGACTCCGGAGTTAGCTTAGTTCCTAACAGTCAGGAGACCGACAGCGGAATTCATTCTCTTCCCAACGGTACAGAATCGATTGATAGCGATTTTGGAAGTGACGTTGAATCAAATAGGCCGAGATTGAAACGTCGTCGCGCCAGCTCTGTAGATAGAAACGATAAAAGAATGAAAAAAGATTACATAGAACCAACATCTCCCGTGATTGTGCAAGACAATAGGGAAGTTCAACCCTTAACAAAGTCCGCCAGTCATCCCCTCATCACTAAAGATACGAAAGATTCTATGGCAAAAATGGCTTTAATGAATTCTGCCAAGGAGAAATTAGAATTAAGGGATAATCTATGTATAATATGTTTTTCGGAACCAAAATCTGGCGTGTTCACGCACGGGAAAATAGCTCATATTTGCTGTTGTTATAAGTGCGCAATTAAAGTGTGGGCCACGGCGAAAAGATGTCCGGTGTGTAATTGTAAAGTTAACAACGTGCTCAAAGCTGTTGTTATGTAGATTTCTTAAAAATAAATACAGATTGTTACCTATATATTCCCAATGACTGAACCATGGATTCCGTTGTCATAAATTTTTAAAATAAAAGTCATAAAAAAAAAGAAAATGCCTAAAATCTAGTTAAATTAGAATCAAGAGCAGAATTTATCGTTTCCGTATTGTAGAATATGTTGGTTACACCCTGTATTTACATTTATAATCATACAAATAATGCACACGTAGTCTGGGATGTGAACCACAAGACAAATATAATGTTGATCCTACAAAATACATTTCGCCAGATTCAATGACCTGCTTTTGGTTTCTGTCTGCTATTTAACCGCGCACTTCAACGAGCGCTTCCTAAAGTTGAGCCCAAGTCATGAGGCTATAAAGCTTCCTCTGTAACTTTAGCGGTCTAAGCTTTAACTTTAGCGGTCAGGGCGGAAGTTCCCAAATTTTTCCCTTTTCACGGCAATAAAGTTGCTCACGAAAAGACATCATTCAATTGATTTTCGATTTTGCGCAGCTTCATGGCTATCTTTTGATATCATCCCTCCAGAGGTATCAAGGACTTTCGACCACACGGTTGCCCCACATACATATGTTATCCCATTTACAACAATTCCTTCCACGTGAGTCCCGGCTTCTATTCGCGGTCGTTCAATGAGGGTCCATTTGTAAGACTGTGTCGGTAGATTGTGTGTCTTTTGAGCCATGACGCAGAGAATTCTAATATGGGCCCATTGACTGAGATATTGATTATTTACCGATGTTGTCATTTTATTAACACTTTAAACTTAGATTTTAATTTAAACTTTACTGATTTTGAATAAAAAATAATTAAATAAGCAGCAGTAATTCTGAAAGTGGCAGCTAATTGTAACGTGAATTAGGTTTAGGTTCTCGAGTGACAATAAAAATATGGCAAGTCTCCGTCGACTTTGTGGATTACATTCTTAGTAATTTAAAATTATTTATATCAGTTACTAGCTGAGCCGACAGACGTTGTCCTGTCCAGTTTCAATAATACAATAATTTCAATAAGTTCATACAAAAATCCCATAGAAAAAAGTACTTTCAGTTTTTCCCGAATTTTCCAATTTTCCGGCCAACTTTTCCAATTTTTCTTTCCCTAAAAATCTTATTCGGGCTATTGCGAACATTTTTTAAAAAATAAGCCACCGGTCTAGCCGTTTTCAAGTGATACGCTTACCAACGAACAGCATTTAATTTTTATTTAGAAGATTCGAAAACTGTTTCGTTGATCATGATTTGCTGCCCATTCAGTAATTATCGCTGCTTATTTAAATACGAACCATTTTAATCATGGGTGATATTTGATTAGGACTAGAATTGTTCACTTCCCGACTAGAAGCATATTGAATATCTATAAACACTTATTAAAGTGGTAAATTGTACAGTACGTAAAGGTTTTAACTTTACCTCCAACTTACCGATAAAGTACGCAAAATTGTATATAACTGATTATTATAAGATTATTGACGGTAGTTTAAAAAGCCCCGGGCTTATCATTGGTTTTCGTTATCGGTGATAGTAATTAGTCGTTTTAAGTTTCCTGATTAGCGTCTTAAAGCTACTTTTGAGCTTTCCCTACAAGAAGGAATATTGTGCACCTTAAATGGGTGTAAAGGATCTCTACCAAGAGCACAAGAGCCGGCTGCACGATTTCTGTGTTATGATTTAGAGATATGATGTAAGGGAAAGAATAGAAATGTAGCCATAATTTAACACTTTGTAGCCAATTAAAATTTAGCTACAATTTAAACTAATTAATTTAAATTAAGTTCTGTTTAATGATTTCTTTCACTCTGTGGGCTATTAAATAAGAATAATATTTAATATCTGAGAAGCAGAGTTTATGTTGATCTGCAATGCAATCACCCCTTTCAGTATCTACTGCTGGACATGGACCTCCTCATACTCATTGTGCATGAGCGATGTAAGGCCTTAAAACGTCAGCTCGCCCAAACGGGTTGGCGAGTCCACTCTTAATGGTTCCTCAACGCTTGTGGTGGCGCCAGCTAATATACAAATACTTATTATACTGAAAATATATTTGTAATAATGCTGTGATGCTTAGGGTGTACACTTGTGTAGTTGACACTGCTATGTTTGCAATTGGATAATTGTTTCTCCTGTACTAGTTTTTAGTTTTTTCCCCGCTCGCACATTTGAAGATTTTTCTAATGCTGGCAACCATTAATTGCGGCCACTTAAAACTGGCAATCAAATTTTCATTGTATCGAGGATAAAAAAGCTTTAATTTGATACTTTTTTTTTAAACTAACTCGTTAAGCGTAAATAACACAAAAGGGGGGACCTCTTTATACCTGGCTTGGCTACCAAAGGACTGCGACTGATTAGAAGGTGGCAAAATAACATTTTTCTAAAACATGATTTTCACATTATTGATTCTAAATATTATGATATTTTGAATGGTAATTTATTTACTACCCCACGGAGTAAACCATATTATTGAATATAACTTAATTTAAATTAATTAGTTTAAATTGTAACTAAATTTTAATTGGCTACTAAGTGTTAAATTATAGCTATATCTGTATTCTTTCCCTTACATCATATCTACGTCTTAAACGTAGAAATCATGTAGCCGGCTCTTAGATTATAAGGAGTTATTTGCAATCGATAATTATTATTAATTGTACATATAAACGACAAAAGGGTCCACTTAGGTTAGTACTTAAAAAACAAAAAAACTTATAACTATGTTAGTACAACATTCAATTAAAATATATAAATAATTACAATTAAAATGAAGTATATCTAATTACATGTCAAATTTGATTTGACACTTAATTATTCCCCGGACAATAGGGCTGTCATACTTTGCGACACCATCTCAAGTACGCTGTTCAAGTACGGGTGCCTCGAGTTCTGCTTAACTCCACTAGTCTAATGAGTTTTTTTTCTACACACAGCATCGAAACCAGCCGTGTGTTTTGTAACATTTGTTGCAATAGCTCACTTTTTAAACTGTATTTTTTATATTTATAATTCAATATTTAATGTTTTATATTAGCTATGTATTAACCACTGAAACACATTGCCCATCTTCATGAATAAACACACTGGCCCCACGTTGGGCGCCAAACTGTCTTGTTACCTTAAGAGATAGCTAAAAAGGGGGTAAACAACTTCTATTAGAAAGGAAAGAGGTAAGATTTATTTCAATAGCTCATTATATTTTACGAAAAACCTAATACAAAATTTGAGATAAAAAAACTAGTACTTAAACTAAAGTCTGTAAAAGTGTCTGTTTCTTAGTTTTCGAAGCACCAAAATCTCACCGTTAATCGGCAGGAGAGGCGGCGCCTAGTAAGGCGCACGCCCAGATTGATGTAGAGCGGGCACTACCGCTAGCTGGTAACAGCGGTCGATGGAGGCCAGGCGTAACAGGCAGCGCCCAGCAAGACCACCAGCGCCCAAAGAGCGACGGACCAGAGCTGCGGTGGCCGGCGAGAGTAGTGGCCCAGATGATGTGTCCAGGACAGCTGAGTCCCGGGACAGACGTGTGATTTCTTACAAACGTCCTTCCGTGATGGCTCCCAAAACAAAAACTGTCTGTGCGGCCCCTTAGATTTTGTTTCTTTTTCTTCATTGTCAGATTTGCAAATTTTGGAATTTTCTTTTTCATTGAGCAGTTTCCAGCTAGTACTATTTATTTCGGCCAGTGTGTTTGTTCGTGAATATGGGGTAATGTGTTTCAGTGGTTAATACATAGCTAATATAAAAACATTAAATATTTAATTACAGAATACAGATATAAAAAATACAGAGTTTAAAAAAGTGAGCTATTGCAACAAATGTTACAGTTTCTCTGCGATCATTGACGATGCACTACAGAACCGAGGCAACCCCAACAGCGCCCTGAATGCATTATTGTACTGGATTCGCAGAGCATTGCATGCCTTTTGGATATACCTCACCAATAGGCTGTCCGAGTACAGAGGCGTGCAGTATGCATTAAAGGGTGTTATTTTGGCCTCTGGAACATCGGGCAAACTTATGTGCGACCATGTTAGCATGGACAGACAACGGTCTGCGTTCCCTTTCCACGTCTTCAACGTCCGTAAGGTCTTCAATAACAATATGTCCGAGGTATTTAAATTTATACATCCTAGCGAGCATGGACCCATTAGTTTTATGGGGAGAGGGATTTGGTAACTTAGACGATGAACTCGCTCTTTTTAGCATTGTGCGGATAACCACGTGTCTGGGCGTAAGTCTCACAAACGGTGAGCAGCCTCCTGAGCCCCTTGACTTGGCGTCAGCCGTAATTCAACCAATTCATATGATCTTTTTTATTCCTTTGATCTCAGATGGAATTTTGAACATATTGAAAAATGAAAAAAAAACCATATAAATACAACTACCTACAATGCTTTAGACTTTTTCATCTTTCCAAATTTTATTTTCTCATAAATATATTCAGTTGTTAATTTTAAACCATCTTCTAAAATGATTTTTGAGGTACTCGATATTCGAACGCTAACCATATTTTGTTCGACTTGTCCTTCCACGCCGATAGAAATACATGTGCGAGGTTAAATAAAAAATATCTGTACCCTCGTAACGGTGCCTTTCTATCATTAAAACTAACAACTTTTATTATTCCCCAACTTGATATTTTCCCCAATAAAAGAAGTCTGGTTTTTATGAAAAAAACAAGCTATTCATAAACAACTGCTTTTCGCTGCTATTGGATACCTATATGCATAACCTTTCATTTTCATAAATGCATTGACAGGCAAATTTATTTACCTAATTTCAAAGGGTTATCCCTTCTTTTCTCACTTCGTCCTAATCGGGTAAAAGAGGCATAGGTGTCTCACGGAAGATCTCCCTATTTATATGCAATTGTATTCGCGAAGTGATTGAATTGTTGCAAGCTTTTAATTTGCAATTTCGACATCTTTAAAAAATCTTAAGTATGTCTTTCAAAATTTTTCTGTAGTTTTTTTTATTTGTAAATTTTATTTTTTTCATATTTCCGCGATTTACACACATATTTATAAACTAAACTTATCTTAAACCAAAGTATGGAGTCCAAATACGGGTAGTTGACAAAATATTGCTCTCTATGTCAACTACCCATCTATTCAATCAGCTAATAACAATGATCGGAGCTACCCGACCGTAAAGAGTTGAATTCACGCGTTTAAAATCAGTATAGTATATAAATATGAGCATTATATTTTTGGGGACGTTGCATAAATCGCCTTATATATCCTCGTGTTAATTATAAAATCACTATATATTTCTAATTAAATGTAACATTAGTTAGTATACGGGACCGTACACCGCGTGATTATACCCCCACATATTTTAAATTTTAATTTAAGAATATAATAATTATATATCATAAAATATGTTCCTGAAAAAAAAATCTATACTAACGCTCAATAATATACGGCTTCCCACCGAAAAGAGTATATTATCATTATTATTTGCATTTTAAAAAATGATTTGAGTTACATCTTTATAGGTCTCGTTATTATTGCTTAGTCCTTGCGGTATATAACCTTTATCTGTTTTGTTAAACCAGGAATATTTTAGCGGTTTAGTTATTAATTTTAACATGATATATCTGTAACCGAATCTTACTGGAATTTTGAAATCATTGACATGAAAATTTTACTAAATAACTCAAAAAAATGATTTTTACAAAAAAAAGAAAAAAACACGTAACATTACATGTCAATTAACTCTGAATCAATTGTGAGTTCAGGCTTCAGGCAAAATTTGGTTACACCCTTTATAAAGATATTGCAATATCTGAAAGCGTTCATTAACTTTTACGAGTTTTGGTAGAGAACTTTAAATATCCCAAAAGATATTCGACTTCATTCAGATAAATACCTATAAAATGAGGTCGCCTTAAGAATTTTCGAGACGATCGAACTGAGGCAAACACGTTCGACACAAATCAATGATTTCATTTGACAAACTACGGTTTGGTAATTAGTTATCTGAATTAGTTATAATTAGTTGGTAACATAGATATAAGTAGTTTCACTAACATTTTATGGACCATCCGGTCTGAAATAAAAGTAAATAAATAATTATTCAAAGCAATGTCGTAAACAGTCAAACGTGTTTAATTCACAAAATCTACGTGTTTGATACAATCAATTCAGCCGTCTCGAGTCTTTCTTTCTGTTGAGGTAAAACTTTTTTCTAGACAAATACTTTTTCTACCAGAAATACTGTGTTGAGACAATAATTATTTGCTTAAAAATATTGTTTCTCTTTACCTTATATATTAGGTAGGTATATAATGTAAATATATTTACTCTTAAAATATAAATTCAAATCGCTGTAGACTGATTATGCCGGGAATAGTTTTAAGTAAACATCTCAGACAGTTTTATTATTAAATATATATAATTTTCGTAGATTTAGTTCTAAGTGAAGAATATAATTCATTTATTTATTGCCAAATATACATATATATATATGTAGTCGGCAATAAGATCGGTTTCAACTTTGCATTAGTCTGTACAATAGTTATTTTTTTATTCAAAACCTAGTAAATTAACACCATGTTTACATATGTTGGATATTATGTTTATGTATAGTTTTTATTATTAAATTATTACAAACCAAGTCCACATGAGCCCAAAATACCTGCAATTTAGGGTTAGGGTTTAGTATTCATTAGTTATAATTATTTACAAAGGATAAAACTCCACCTTTATCTAAATATTGTAAAAAGTGAGTTAATTTGTAAAAAGTAATATAATATTTTGAAATATAAAATTTAATGCGATGCTTTCAGGTTTATTTCGTAAATAATCCACGAGGTCCTGCCAAATATTACTGGATATAAATAAATATTCCTGGTTTTTTAAGTACGTGTAGATAAAGTTGAGACGAGTCTGAGGTTCCACTTAGCGATTATTTTTTCCTTTCAATCGAAACCACCTTTCATAATTCGTTAAAAAAAACGTTTATTGATTTATAATTGTTTATTTAATAAAATAAGAGATTTTATTTTAAATGTATATCGTTGCCACTGTTTAAAATTATGTATCTTAGGGTAAAATAAATGTCTGCTTTGCGTTCGTCACCTTTCTCCAAAACTTTATTAATAGAGTCACTTAATTACATGTAAACTTTAATAATTTATGCAAAAATATGAAAACTGAACAATACAACTTTAAACAAACAAAAATTTAATAAATCACTTTTCCACGAAGTTTTGATTCTTTTATTTTTACAATTACCTTAACCAATAGCTATAACTACCTATTTACAAAAATAAGTATAAACAAAGAGCCAGTTGTTAAACAGCAGAATACTTGAAGGCAGCACATCGGTAACGTCATGTTACTGATTGTATTGGGAGTATTGGGATACATTGTTAATTTTAAAACAGTATTTATTAATGTCTGTCTCTAAACATCTGTACAGACACTTACTCAGGATCTTGCTCAATGTTTAATAAACGCCGGATTCGTCAAGAGTTCGAACAAGGGATAAACGTGCTTTCATATCTAGCGATCGCAGATTTGATATCAAGGACAGACTTAGTACGTACATCGCATCGCATGAACATTGATTTAATAGTAAAAACTTTGTCGAAATCTTAATATGCCAGCAGATGTGATTGCACATTCCCTTATCTACTCACGCACAGGTGTAAATGTTTTCCAGCGCTACGAAAGAACAAAAGAAATGTGTAGCAAATACACAAAAACAGCAGGAGACCGGGATACATGCTATTTTTTTATTATTATAAAATAGGTTCACGGTAGAAGAGAGTGAAGATAATATTTTTTACGATAGCTGTTCTAGTACTTATAATAAAGCATGTAACACCAGAGACGGAAGATTAGTAATATATAATAATTTGTTTTATAGACTTGATTGAAGACCCTCCTCCGGATGGTAAGTGGTCGTCGCTGCCGCACATGGACACCTGCAACCCCAAAATGGACCATACAACGTGCAGGTATCTGCCGAGTTTAATTTTCGCCATTGGAAAAATCATTCCCCAGAACACTATCAAGCCGCACTACTAATACGAGGGCGGAGTGATAAGTCTGGTAAAAATCTATTTTGGAATAAAATTATCGCAAATTGCATGAAACCTCCTTGTTCACAACTCTTTTGAAGGACTAAATTAAAATTTTCAGTCAATACCGCCGGTTAGTTTTTTTTTGACAGCCATTAAATAAAAACAATTAAACGCATTTTCGCAAAGATGGAGATAAGTGAATTTCGTGTGTTGACTAAACATTATTTTTTGCGCAAAAAAACTATTACGGAAACGAAACAAAGACTTGATAAATATTATGGAGACTCTGCTCCGTCGATTAAAATGATTCATAAATGGTTTACGGATTTTCGGTGTGGTCGTACAAGTACAAGTGATGCTGAACGCCCAGGACGCCCAGTTGAGGCCACTACTTCAGAGATGATCGAAGATAAAATCCATGACATAGTGTTGAACGACCGAAGAATAAAAGTGAGCGAGATAGTCGAGATAGTAGGCATCTCAGACGAACGTGTGCGCAATATCTTACACCAACATTTAGATATGAAGAAGCTCTCCGCGCGATGGGTGCCGCGTTTACTGACTGTTGATGAAAAACGCATGCGAGTTACTACTTCAGAGGCAGGTTTGGCGTTGTTTCAACGGGATAAACCTGAATTTTTGCGTCGTTTTATAACGATAGACGAAACATGGATCCACCACCATACACCAGAAACCAAGCAACAATCGAAACAGTGGATTGCTACGGGCGAACCAGCTCCGAAGAAGGCCAAAGCAGTTTTATCGGCCAATAAAGTGATGGCTACAGTATTTTGGGATGCACGTGGGGTAATCCATATTAACTACCTAGAGAAGGGTAAAACGATTAATGGCGAATTATTATGCCACTTTATTGGACCAATTTAACAAAATTTTACCTGACAAACGACCGTATTTGGCTAAGAAGATAATCCTCTTCCACCAAGACAACGCACGAGTGCACACCTGCGCGATTGCCATGGCCAAAATCCATGACTTGCTATCTCACCCACCATATTCGCCAGATTTAGCCCCTTGCGACTATTTTCTGTTTCCGAATTTAAAAAAATGGCTAGGTGGGAAAAGATTTAGCTCCAACGAGGAGATCATGCACGAATCCAGTGCCTATTTCGAAGGGTTGCCTAAGTCGTATTTTATGGAAGGGATCAAAAAGCTAGAGAAACGCTGGATGAACTACATTGAGTTAGAAGGAAACTACGTTGATAAATAAATCATAATTTTTAAATAAAGTTGATTCCTTGTTTCATTTTTACCAGACTTATCACTCCGCCCTCGTATATCGACTACCTATGTAATTTTTGATATAAATCTATGCTCTTGCTATTTTACGGTTCCTTACTTATTTTAGTCTGTTTGCGCGGATTACTCTGGAACTACTGGCCTAATTTTCTTTGCTTCTTTCTTTATTGGCCTGGTGTGTGTCACAGATGTAGGATTTTTGCCACCGCAAATATACGTCCACGCCAGTAATAACTTATCAAACTCTAGATAGGTATATAAAATTTTAAATAGGAAGTTCTAATACACTGTGGCACTTCGGATTAATAATAAAAAAATAAATCTTTCAAAACTATAACTGCAGAGAAATTGATTTCAACGATACTTCTATATTCAAAGTGAAAACAAACATTAAACCTTCCTGTAAAACACTTGATTTTGACTCGCCAACTTACTAGTTTCCCCCGCTATCCACGGATATACGAGTATTCTACATTTTGTTTACTTTAAACTAACTGATCGATCTTGCGTAAAAAAGTCAAGTATTTCGATAGAATAGCGAGTTCTGTAAAATAACTTAATCAAATTTTACAATTTCCTTACTCCAAGCGTGACAAAGCAGCGAACAAATGCTCGATTTGTATCAAAAACGGTTAATCATACTCTTAAACTTTTCAGTAAGACATCGCCTGATACAGATGGTAATGAAATGTAATTATTAATTTAACTGTTTTATTATATATTTTTTCTTTCATGTTTCATTAAGTTATTATAATAAACAATCATTTTTGATAGGTAGGTACATTTATAAAATATCAGCTTCTGGGTAGAAAGATAATTGTGAGTGAGTACTAGTGAGTGGAAATGGAAAATTAGAAAGATTCTTACTTTAATTTTTCACTTTGTAATTCTAACATTTTATGTTTCAATTCCTTTTTATAATACTGTATTAAATTCAATTAAAGTTCAGTTGAAATTGGGTTTGACCACTAGGTCTAACCCAATGTCTAAAAGTGTATACTAATACATACCTACTTGTTTTAATAGGCTTCTTAGGGATTATTACGGATATAATACTTTTATAAAGAGCCAACGAAAAATCTATTACATCAAATGCAAGTAGGAACTACTTGTCAAAACTTGCCTAATTTAAATTCCACCCCAAATTAAAACAAATTCGAATATTGTTTTCATTCGTATGTCCGATAGTTTAGGTTTCGGAGCTCATAACATCCGTAGTTTAACACCTGATAATCCATAAACCAACAACTCACATCGGCATACACACATAAACCCTTGGACATCAACTTAGCGGTGGGTGGTGGTTTATGAGACCACGAAAAACGGCCGATTTTTGAACAGTAGTGTACAGGATCGTATATACTAGCCAACTAAGCAAACGTTGCTATTAAAATTATTACAGGCGTATTTTTTGTACCAATCTTGGTTGAAATTTTTAAATCTACCCAAGTCATGTAATCATATTCTACGGAATTGGAAGCTGATTTTTATACATGTGATAAATATAGTAATCTCGACGCATGTGAAAATGAAATTTACTGAAGTATGGAAAAAAATAAAAACCAATATAATAAAACGAAGCTTTTCTCACTATCCCCATTTTCATCTTGGAAAGTCAATAAAGGGACTGACCTCGACTGATGGAATAAGAAGAGAATGTTCCCGTCTAGTAGACATTGGGTAAACATTCGGTAGAATTAAATTAATTAGAATTTAAATTAAATCAAAATGTTTATATGCGGATTTTAGGTACATTGGCCATACGAATACAAGTCACACAATAATAATAATAATTAATAAAATCACATAATACCTCTTAGCTCTTAAAAATTAATTCGTATATTAATGAGCTGATCGTTGAACTCGGCAGCATACATGTAGGTTGCTATATTGATACTAAGTGTATAAAAACAATATTAGTTGTGCTGGTGGCATGGTGCTGCTGAGCCCGGCGATCAGTGCTCTTAGAAAGCTTGTAGCCACTTGTGAGAAGCATACTAAAGCCTTATGGCGTACATTTAACCCCCAAAAAAGTGAGGTGGTGGTATTTAGGGCAAGAAATCATGTTACGACAGCTATTGGGAGAGAAGGGGAGGTGCTATTCTAAGTCAGCCGACACCACACTGCCAATATTCTTTGTAGTTCTACAAATAATTACTATACATATAATTGTTATTTATTTATATATTTTTAATGATAAATAATAAACTTACGATAAACGTTGGCGCGCGCCGCCCCGGATCCAACGCGCGTCAACGTTTATCGGTCAGGACTGATGTTGGCAAGTACCACGGGTGTCCATGGTCGACAGTATCGACTTGCCATCAGGTGGACCGTCTACTCGTCTGCCGACTTTTTTCCATAAATAAAAGAATAACGTTATTACTACAAAAATTTCGTTTGAAAATTACTTTGTACGGCACATGTTTGTTTTAAATAACGCCACACTCAATGGTCCACAATAGGACTCCATAGACACACTCGTACCCGAACAAATATTTATTTTTAAACAAATGAATATCCCACCGGGAATCGACCCCGCGACCTTTTGCACAGCAGGCAGGAGCACGACCAACTCCGCCAATCGCTCGTCTATTTATTTATTCAAAGTGTTTTCTTATTTCATGGATTCATGTTAGCCTTATTTCTCATTGCCTTTCGAAGTATTCTCCGCGACAATCGATACACTTTTTCATGCGATGAAACCATTGTATGAAGCATTCTGCCCACACTTCTTTAGGCAACTCTTCAACAGCCGTTTGGAAGACCGTTACTGCCTCTTCTGCATTCATAAAACTGATTCCTCTGACTTTATCCTTAATATTAGGGAATAAATAAAAATCACAGGGCGCAAAGTCGGGACTGTATGGCGGATGACCCATTAATTATACATTTACATTAGGTACTTACCTACTCAAAAATTACTTCATTTGTCCGGTGGAGTGAGCTGGGAGATTATCGTGATGGAGGATCATTCTGCTTCGTGGGCGTCGTTCTTTGACTTTTTCCAAAACAGAAGACAAGCAGCTGTTCACATACAAGTCCGCGGTTATTACTCTTCTTTTATTTTCTAAATTTATAGTAGCAAAGTGGCCCGATCTGCCAAAGAAGGAGGCAATCATCTTTTAAGCAATCCGTCCTTTCTTCACTTTCGTCGGTAATTCTTCGAAAGGAAAGACCCACTGTTTGAAATTGGCGCGAGCGTCTTTGCATACCCGCATACATTGAATATTTTGAAGCAACATTTTTTTGTCCCCGCCATATTGAAGGCGGTTTGATATTTTTTAGTAGTAACACGCGCTCGGCGGCGAGCAGAGTTAAATAGAGTAAAATTCACACCGCGGCCTCGGACAGTTGTTTTTTGCTATTCGCGCCTAGTAATAGGTCTTGTTCGCGATATCCTTGTGCCACGCGAGTGTTTTTGTTGGATTTGCTGTGATTGTGCTTGTATTGGAAGTGATATCTCGAGGTGATTTTGCTGCCGTGTGTGAGTTGCCGAACTGTAGCGGCCACCGGCTCACCACGGAACGAGACTTGGATTACTACACAAGTATATATTGGGAATGTATGTATTTATTCAATCACACTAAGATAGGTCACGTCTAGTAGGGACTAGCGTAGGTACACTTTCCAGATTTGTGCGTGGGCAAAACCACCTGGGGTAAGTGAGACCTTTAAATTGTATAAATTGTTGATTATTGTGCTTACCCACCATTTCGGTGGATATATTGAGTAAGTTTACATTTGGGCCCGAGTGCACATTCCTCGGGCTGCTTTCGCGTAACGCGAGGCAGGTGCGCCTAGTGTGCGCATCGTAAACACCCACTGCGCAGATTGCCTCTTAGTTTCAGGCTCATAGCAGTAGATCCAGCTTTCATCACCTGTTACTATATCAAAAACAACACTTGGGCTGACCATTGTCAAATTTTTCCAGCATTTAGAGACATCGTTCCACGCGACAGTGTTCAACTCAACTCAAAGCTCAACTTTGCTTGAAATGTGAGGTCCACACAGTGAGGAATCCATCTAGCACAAAGCTTCCTTACCCGTAGGTGATCGTGTAAAATAGTTTGAACTTGACTCATACCAATACCTAATTTTGCCCTTATCTGCTATGTGGTTCGTTGCTTGCTTTGTTGTTGTTCGTTGTTTGCTTCAATCATGAGCTGCACAGTTTTGATATTTTCCTCCGTCACCGCTCTCGCGGGAAGCCTTTCTCTAACATCGTCAATGTCGCTGGGTACGACCACGTTTAAATTCACTGAACCAGTTATAAACAGTGGCACTGGATGGGGCGTCATAACCAAATTCTAACATAAGTCTTTCATAACTTTTGTTTCTGGTTTAGACTGCGATGAAAGACATAAATACCTAATCACTGAACGAAAATGTTTTCTTGTTAAGTTATTTTTTTCGCAAACGCAAACGCTAAAAAAAAACCCTTTTGTTGTAGCACCTCGCTTTCAGAGCATACCTCTTAAGATCTCGGAGAGTATCGGGATCCTTGGTGTCGACATCTCCAGCAAAGTCGAATTTAGGGGTCATCTGGAAAATAAGGCCAAAATGGCCTACAGAAAGCTCGGTGTGCTGAACAGAGCGAAGCGGTTGTTCACCCCTGGGCAACTCCTAATAATGCTTTACAAAGCTCAGGTGAGGCCCCATATGGAGTATTGCTCTCATCTCTAGGCCGGCGCACCGAAATACCAATTGGACCCACTTGACTCCATCCAACGACGTGCTGTTCGTATTGTCGACGATCCCACTCTCACGGGCGGTTTAGAATCCCTCAGCATTCGGAGAGACGTTGCGTCTCTCTGTGTGTTCTACCGCCTGTACAATGGGGAATGCTCTAAAGAACTGTTTAATATAATTCCTACCTCGGGTTTCTACAACCGCACCTCCCGTCACAGAAGTGTGGTCCATCCGCATTTCCTCGATACGGAGGTGTTGCGCACTGTTCGGTCCAAAAAATATTATATACCGCGAACCCGTAGGCTGTGGAACGAACTGCCTGAAGAGGTCTTTCCATTAAGCTACGATATGGGGTTCTTCAAGAGAGCTGTGAATAGGATTTTGCAAGGTCGGCGGCGCGCCCGCATACCCCCTGGTGTTGCAGGTGTCCATGGGCGGCGGTAACACTTACCATCACGTGGGACCGCTTGCTCGTCCGCCCACTAATCTATATAAAAAAAAACAATTTCAAATTGCCGTCAGAAATAAAAAACAAATGACAGCTATGAAAAGTTTATAACGTTTAACAAACAAAGAGTTCCATTTTCAAAACTCGAATTTGTTTTTTCTATCGTATAGTTTGACCTATTATAAAATAAATATTTGTGAAGATTTTATGGAGTTTTTTTTTTATTTATAGAAAGAAGATGGCAAACGAGCATACAGTCCACCTGGTGGTAAGTGGACATCCGCGATACATGCCAACATTAGTCCAAATTGACAACGCCCCCGGATGCGCTGCCTACCTTTGCAGATTAAGGAACAGATTGGGAAAATGGGGAGGGAGAGGATGGGATGGGAATGGGCTCTGGCATATCTCACTCACTACCGAAGCATGTACGTACATTGGGGAAATACAATAAAGTGGGAAATGCAGTACATTTCAAGATAGTCTTCTGTGAGAGAGGGCCAGTCGAGTGCGTCCAGCGGCTGTGGGAATGCAGCATGTACTCTCCCCCTACCAAGCAAGTGTTTCTTCAACAAGTGTTTTTTCTATGGACTAGGTTACCTGGCAACTGACGCTCATACTGGAGATTCACTGGTTATACCAACAGCAAGACTAGAGGGCTCTGAACCGCTCGGAAGTCTTGTCCTTTTTTGAAATTGGCAACAATAAGAGACAACACAGTCAACGGTAAGTGGCTTTTTACCAACTGTGCCAAACTTTTGAGGTGATATGGATATGCCATACCGGCCTTCACTTATAACTAGGGCTGCCACCTTTGGAATACTCTAAATCCGGACAAGAAAAAAAGGACAAAAAACGAAACATATAAAGTAATAGGTACTTTAAGTTATTATAAATTATAACATATTATTCTCCATCAGATAATATTAAATTACGAATAAAAATTAATACAGCATAAACTTATACTGTTTTTGAAACACAGAGCGACGCTTTAAATTATACCTTTCCATTTTTTAAAGGAATAATCTTTATTTTAAAGAATCTATATTAGTGTTAATGTTTACTACAGCCACTTTGAATGCTTGACGTCATAGCTGTATCGCCCGAAGATTTACGATGTTAACCCCTAGCCCGGACAAGCATACTTCACACCCAGACTCCGGTCAAACCCTGCTAAAGTAGGAGTGGCAGCCCTACTTATGACTCATCAGTCGCCTTGCTACAAAAATTACTAAGAACGTCATCACAGTCATCACCAAGTCGACGGAGTCCAGCTTCACTCTTATTTCTTTATTCTCACCAGAGAACCTAAATCAAACCAACCTTTAAATTTGCTTCCCGAGGATTTGCTGCTCAATTATTTCTAATTATTGAACTACCTTATTCGATCCAAATTGGAAGCCTATCTTTCTTTTCTCGAACTTTCGTGAAGTTACTAGTTCTAACGTTAGCGAGATTCGTTTTGAGTAGCATCAGCCTGTCTCTCCACTACTGCAGCGCCGGATAAAGGGCTGTATAGCGACCGCCCAAGGCACCAGGTAAAAGATTGGTGTTGCGTCGCAAGCCGAAAATCTGATTTTATATGAGTCATCTCATTTCATCTGATTTTTCATTTGACATATAAAGTGAGTGAGTATCCTATATTTCTATCTTGAATTTTTATATATGTGTATTTTGGAAGTGTATCCTTCCAAAATACACATTAAAATGTCAACCATTAAAAATGTACGATCTACTTTTTATGCTCACGAAAAACGCTGTCGTTAAAGGGGCGCTGCAGATTTTCCGCCCAGGACGTAAGACATGCTTGATCCAGTCCAGTACTTCTGGATATAAGCAGGCCTCTCTCAAGGCTCGTCACCACACACGATCTTCAGGTTTTCTCATCCAGTACTATACCGACGAAGTTCTTCAAGTCATGGGCCTATATCCAGCAATGATATATATAATTTTTTAATTACCTATCTCTAGCTCGATGGTGAAGAAAAATATTACAAGAAAATCCGCGTGCACGAAGATTAAAGTAAGTGGATCATGTTTATAATCCACTAGCCCACACTAGGTCTGCATGGTAAATTATGATTCGAAACGGCAGTACAGAGAGACCTTATCGCAGTCACAACCACACGGACTGAAAACTGCAGTCGGGCGGGATAACGCAAAATATATTTTGTAATCGAGCGAACGCTCTTAGACAATGCTTTTATCGGTTTGTTACTTAAAATATCATTAGTGACTAATGACACATAGATAAACATAGGTGTGGTATAACAGGTAAAATACATTCTCCTCGATGTACCAACAAATGTCAATAACCATCCTTGGGCACTTACTATCAGCTAATACCCTTTGATAACTGATTGTTCCAAATGCAAACATAGTAAATTTGAGTAAGTGGCTACACCTACAATACTGCTCGTCTGCCCCCCTAAAACGAAAAGGCATAAGTAACATTATATGTATAAAGAACATATATTACATTACATATATTACGAACAGGAGAAGGAATTAACTATAGAAACTAGTACTGGAAGAGAAATATGTCACAAATAACCTAGTATATTACCTTGACTAAAAAAATGCATATTGTGCGGAAAACTAATATCTATGCCACGATACACCCTACCTAGACGACAATCCTGCATCACACATACTTGCAGCCTCAGAGTCGATCGATCGTAGTCTAACAATATTGAGGTAGATCGCCAGCAGTTCAAGTTTGAGCACCCCTGACCTAGATCATTGCTATTTAGATCACTTAGTTTGCAATGATGTTAAGACGGGATAGTTTTTATTAGATTCAATTGTAAAAGATGTAATTGTAATTGAATCGGTCATTTCAAAAATCTATATGATCAAAAGTCAAGTTTTTTCCAAACATTTTTTTTTTGTTGCAAACGCTTCCTTAAAAGTAGACCCGTAATAATTATTATAGTCAAAAATTTCATGTTTTGGGTCATTTTAGTCATTTACTGTACCTACCTACTTAATTTATTGTTACCGTGGAAACTTTTTTGCTGAAATTTTCATCGTTTTATGTATCAAATTATTTGTTGCAGAGAAAGTAATGAAATAAAAACAAAAAAGTAAAGATTGTCCAAACATAACACAAATTTATAGAATTCATTATTCATTTATAGATTAGATCAGGTAACTTCATTATAAGTACCAGTTGTATAGAGTAATAATAACTTTAACTTAATTATGTCGTTCATTTGTGTGCGACCATAACAACGGTAGGATTTCTTTCAACAAACCAGTGTGGAGCATGTACAATGAAATGAATCATCAGGGGACATTATTTGTGCCGCATCGCGACTCGAGCCGCCAGCCCGCCACCCCCGGCTGTCAGCCCGCCCGCATGCATACAACTTCACTCAGTCGCTTATTGACGTTCCTACGTTCTACACGTTACTCCTTCCGCGTCTGTCGCATTAGAAAAAACTTGTAAGTACCTCTTTACTCACTTTATTGAAACTTTCTAGGATAACTGTAGTATTTTAATGCAGACTGCTAAATAAGATCAGTAAATTGATGAGAGTGTCCACGTTGTTGAACTTTTTTTTGTGATCGCTCCCGAGGAACCGGCGATCGAAGTTTGACTAAATTGTGTAGGACTCTTCATTGATCAGGAATGCGCAATGATTCTAAAACAAAGTAGGTATTTGTTGATAATATCGGTTTGTTTTTGAAAGTTTTGCTCTGTTAACGGATTATTTGTTCGTTGTGTGTACTTTTAATTCGATGAGTGGGAGCGGTTGCATGACTTCATACTCCGATTAAGTTTAACATCTGCTTACGTTGTGTACAATGCCGCTTAATGGATTTCTCACAGAGATACACAAGCAATTTCTTTGTTTGACTTAAAATTTCCCATTTTACCTAATTTTTTAGTTGTGCTAAAAATATACATTACTTAAACGTAATGTTGTTCGTTTTCTAATGATATGAATGTATTTTATAAACTCAAATACTGGGAGATGTGTGGCCGAATACATATTACACATTATAATGTGGTTATTCCGGTTCAAGTGTAAGGTGTATCCAGTGTAGGTACCCGCATCCATATTGAAAAATTAAAATATCGATATAGAAAGTAACTTTATTGTATTGAATTTGAGAAAAATAAATGATCTGTGAATTGATAAACATGTATGTCATAAAATCGTAAATTTAATCGGTTGAGAGTAAATTTAATTTAGTGGCCAAATATTAAAACAATGAAGGTACTAATATACCTACTTCTCAGAGTTAAAAGTTGCTGCAAAAAAACAAAGGTTCACTGTAATTCAGCTGCTTCTGTTTTTTGATTGCTTTCATATGTTAGCTCATAAATCACTTTTTCATACACGAAACATTTCCGAAATTACCACGAAGAAGTAAAGAAAAAACTAAATACCGTTTCGTTTTGGTTCGTTTGACGTGATGTGCTTGTATTATGTTAATAAATACAATTATTTCGTTGCGCTAAAGAACCAGTGTCGTTCAACTTGAGATTAAGTTTTTAAAAACGACTCTCCCTAACTTAAATTTTAATTTTCATGGCAACAAGGTCATGTATTGGTATTAACGGATAATATATTTAAAATAGATATGCGATGCTGTAAATGGAACTACTTTTTTATTTTATTATGGACACACCCTTCGAGGACAGTACATTTATTGTCCTCGAATGTAGTGCTAATGAACCTTAAGTTTGTATCAGTTGGGTCACTATAAATAGAAATCTGACTGACTCACAACATACGTTGACACCGCCTATAACCGTTTTGTGTTTTTGAATAATAAAGTTTTATAATATTTCGATTGTTAACGCTTAACTTGCACGTAATAAAACTAGTGACTTGGTTGTTTAAATAGTTGAGAAGTCGTTTTAGATAATTGAGAAGTCGTTTTAATAAATTAAAAGCAAAAACTACCTATTTAAAACCTTTTCAGATTTTTCACACATATTATCTATTTAAACGGGTCTCAACGCGTATGTTTACCATATTTTACCCGCCTCTTCAGTCAGCTCGTGATCATGGTTGGTGCATCCCAACCGAAATGTCGAGTAAAGAGATCCGTTTAAATAGGCAAACTTTTTCAGACACTTCAAACACTGTATTAAAACTCTTGAAAACCTTTGTAGATTGTATTTTTACAAAACTTCGAGTCTAATAATTACTTTTGGGTTTGTAATTTACAGTCATGGTTTGTCATGAAGTCAGCAAATTGCGCAACGATGAACAAAGATTTTTAAACTTATTACTTAGTGTTACATAAACTTCCATGATAAAAATACCATTGCGCATAAAGCACGAGTTACAAAAGAGTTACAAAGGCGAAACTGGTTCTGATAGCATATCGCTGACTTTCGCCGCTTTCACACATCGTAACGTTTTAAAGAAATCATCCACTAAATTTATTATTAATAACAAGATTGATCATAATGATTCCTGAGGCGCCATTAGACTGACTAGCCTAGAAGTTAAAAGTTTACAGATCCTTTGCGGGGTTGATCTTTTCTATTTTGAAGTTACATATACTCATAATGTACTTTATTACGTATTATCTCATACTCCTATGAACTTAGGATTTAATATATCGTTTTCTTTCTTGACATTTTTAGGAATAATGGATTTTTATGATTTCTGTATATTTTGAGATCTTTAAACTCTAATTATTAATTAGATAGTTATTTCTTTAGAAACTGTAGCAAGTTTCAGACACTGCTTTTGCACATATTTAGAAAGTGATTTACATACATGAATATAGAAACAGCATATTTAAGTACCTATTAAAATTTTAGACAATTATTAAATTATCATAAACTTAAATATTTATTAGATTACCACGAAGATAAAAAGGTTAAAATCAATAATATAAGTATATAATAAGTAAATAAATTAGTCACAATGTATTAATAATACGCGTAAATACCTATGCATATCGCTTTTCGTGCCTATAACGTGGATAGATACGTACATATATTTGATACAAATGCGTCGGAGGTAATGAAATCTGCCCAGACAGGACATTGGTCCTGGTGTTAGAGAGAAACAGAAGTACTTTTATATTCGATTGCGAGAAAGAGACGAGCCCACTTCCCGAATACGCGAATCGATTGCCTGGAGACTAAGCGACGCACCCCTAATGCCTAACTGCTAGGGTTATCACTGGAAATTACTCCCTAAATATAAATTATAATGTATTATTTATTAAAATTGTTTTTTTTTTTAAACATCATTAGCTCGCCGGTGAGGGAAAACATATCACGAGGAAACCCGCATGCTCGTAAAATAAAAAATCTGGAGTATGTGTATCCATCAATGTGCACTGAGCCTGCGTGGTGGATTATAAACCCGAAAAACCTCTAGGGTAGGCCTGTGCCCTGCAGTGGGACGTTAGAGGCTGATATAAGTACAAATATAAAAATAAAATAAAAACTGTTTACAAAAAAGGCAAACTTACTGAACTTATTAAGCCGGACTTATAAAATAATTATACAATGGAAATTTAAAGAGACTGGTGGATGCGCTGGGCGCAATTGACAACCTTAAAGGTTTTTGTTAGCTTTGCGTTAGGTATCCTGTGTTGGTGTACAGAATACAGATCAATAAATTACAAGGGGAATCGCGTCAGAACCCTCGTGTATTTGGGGACTGTAATAATAATTAAACATCACTAGTACCTCACATTATTCTCGCAGTTAACTAAGAAGTATTGGTAGCATATTATTATGGTTGATTTGGTATTTTTTTATGTGATTATGTTATAGTCTTCGTAGTGATTTTATAAGACTAATTAAGAATATCTTTCAAATCGTGAACCTGAAATATGAACATTAATTTAATGGACGTGTCTTTATTATATAATGAATGCACAATATTTAAGTCATATATTCCAAACAATAGTGCCATGCGTTCAAAACATAGTGAATGTTTGAAATAAATTATGAATAAATTCTCGATAACAAGTAGATTTATTATCTTGTTAAATGTTAATGAAAGTTTATTGCACTCCGAATTTACCGGACTAAAAAATAAATAATTAGTTGCATACTGAAAATTCAAATCTGACAAAAAATGTGGCATATACCGTGTTAGCACCCATCCGTGCAATGCCTACTTGAAATTTCTTAATTGCCAATGCCAGCGCCGACTTGACGCTCCATAAAATTTTTGACGTATCTTTTTGATGTTACATTCTATCGTTGGCCGGGGTCGATGACATCTTGACGCTAATTCCGGTACCAAATTTGAATTTTATCACTCTCAATTCAAATTTCGAGCACAACAATAATTTTAGTAACTCGTAGTTCCAATGATTTTCAAAGAGTAATAATTATATAGCAGCAGAAAATAGTTAATGGACAGCAAATCAATGACAATACATTTAAAAATGAGAGGTTTAGGTTCTCTATTGACTTTGTCATAGTCATGTCATGACTCAACATGAGCATGACTGATGAGTAGTGATGAGTGATGACATTCTTAATTTAAAATTATTTATTTACATTCAAAAATAATTTTGTTTTGTTGATCATGAAATGGTTTACTGCTCATTTGCTGCTCGTTTAAATAAAAACCCTTTTAAATCAGTTGAACTTTTAAAAATCCTACATTATATAAATTTCATAAAATTTATATAATATACATTATATTTCATAAAATTAAATACATGAAATTATATTTAATTTTATTTATTTGGTAATTTATTGTACACCCAACATGAAATAAACAAGAAAGGAAGAAAACGAAAAGATTTGGGTATTATAGGCAAGCTCATCTCCTGTGGAGATTTCTTCCAGCATACCTGGGAAAGTGATAATGATAATAATACGTGAAGACAGAAAGGCGCCGTGTGTACGGAAAATTTATTCTTCGTTATTTCAATAGTTGTTATTCTTCGTAATAAATCTCCTTTACAACTAATTTAAAATAAAAAATATCCTTAACGCAATTGTAAACCATTTGTGTACTGCATTCAATAAAGAGCACGTAATCACGTATCTACATACCATACACGGAAAATATCATTTCTATTGTTGTCATTATTATAAAATAAAGGCGAAAGATTTTTTTATTTTTATTACTTGGACATAAAATAGGACTAGTATTCATACAAAAAAAAAAGGAATTAAAAACTTAACCGTAGTCACTTCCCTAAAATGCCACCAATATTTTGCACCTAGGGCTAGGCACAGCTTTATATAAAATGCCCTATGGTTTTCTTATTTTTTAGGTTTAGTCTGTAATCTATGGCATTTGATATTCATTCATCCACACTCGTCTCATCAACAGATATGTATTTTAAATTTTACCTAACTGTTACAGAAATTGGATACCATTCTGCATAACTGACCCAAACGACATAAATGAAATTTTACAGGAAAGAAGATTTTATAATTGGGTTTCTACTTGATTATTAATACAAGGCTACTACTGAAATAACGTGTAAAATATAAATAACGATTCAAAAATCTTTTTAAGACATGTAGATTGCGCTAAATTGAGTCGAATGATGCAAAAATAAAAAAATATTAAATTTGGCGCTTAAATAAATATACTACAATTGTATCCATGTACGGCTTTACATAAAATAAATCTTATTTTCCATTTACGCGTTTCCAAGTTGAGTGTTGAGTCAAGCTGGCCGTAACTACTCGCAATGACGTCCGTCATGGCGAGACAATGCATGGCTGGTCTACATACGAAGTGCTAGGAAATATATGTACATATATACTTACTAGATTGTTTTGTTCATCGTATCGCATTCTTTGTAGCTCAAGGCACAACAGTGAAGTAAACATTACGTACTCCTGCTTGAATGGATAATGTTTATTATTCTCGTAATGTTTGAAACCCTTTTTGAAATGCGACAGAATTTAGGGAGAAAAATCTACAAAGTATTACAAATAAGCCGAAGACATGCACCATCTTGGAAGGTAGATTTAGGGACCTTTTTAATTTCAAAAGGAGACTTAATTAATAAAGGACCCTATTTTGCCAGAAGTTCATAGTGACATTAAGGTCCCTTTGCTCAAATAATATCAAATATTAGTTTTTTTGAATAGTTTGTACCGTCGTAATTTTGGAACTACTGAACCGATTTAATAATTGAAATATAGACCAACTCAACCATCTTTACAATACCCAAATTATTTTTATGCTAAATTTTATTTCACACCATCAAAGAAATGTATCCTCCAATTTGTCCACAAATTTAGTTATATTCCCTATATATACTCGCATATGTATATCACGATCTTCGCAATCGATAGGTGGATTTTTATAGGTGGATTTTTTCGAAACATCCCTAAGGAAAATGCAAAACATCTAATCTGAGACTCTTCGGTGAATTTGGTCGTTATAAGTAGGTACATATAAAGAAAATTTTGGTTAATCCAATCCTCGTAATTAACAAAGAATTATTGGCTGTTGTTTTTGAAACACTTGTTCCGTTTTTGTATTTGTTTTCTTGATAACTTTGTTTTTACAGCTTATCAATTCTAGTGCATTAATCATAGACGATAAGAAAATAAAGCAAATATTGTTATTTTCAGAATCAATATTTGAACTGGACGATGTTCTTGATGATGACGAATTGTTAACAAGGAAATTCAATGATTTTGTTTTTGATAATAATATCTACGTGTCAACGATTTTATTTTTGATATCTATATGTCAAATCTAAATCCTAAATTGATGCGCACTATCTAAAAGATAAAACACGCAGGCAGAAGCAGATAAACTGAAGATTTTAATAAAATATACAAACCAAAAGTCGTATTTAAAGTCGACGAGTATACAAGTATACGCTGAAAATACAGTACAAAAACAAAACATCTGTATTTACAAAAGGCACAGAACGTAACCAAAAATAAACATATTTTTGTTGCGCCATTAAATTTAGTACATTTAAATAAAAATCGACAACCTTTACCGAAGGTCGTGTCGTAAATCGAACGACAGTTCATCGGGTGAATTTATTCTGACCCGATTCTCATCTTGTTCCTTGCCTTATACGGAGAAAACTCTTGCGCGTTATCTCCATGTTTGGATGCATATCGCGAAGGTTAGCCACTGTCACACTCCAGGCTTAGAAAACAGATGTCACGATCACATATTGCAGCATGGAATGCTCGTTGAACGTACTAGACGCAAGGTCAAGTCTTGTGGCTTTTATTCTTCATTGGTTCTTGAAACTAAATACATTTTATAAGTTGCAGTAAATAAATAGGAAATGAATGCAAATTAAAGTATAATCAATCAAAAGATGAATTGCTGCCCGTAGTCAGCAGTCATCGAGTTGAAACGAAATCTTAAATCAGCAAAAGCAATACGTGTCGAGGCCAACGATATGCTTACGGTGAAAATTTAATAACTTTAACTTTCTACGGTGCTGGCTTGTGTCGAGGTATGGTGACTCACCAGTTCACTGTACGCTTCCCCTCCAATACCTCAGTCAGACGCGAACTCGCGGCATCGATCCCCCGAACAATTTTTTTCGCACGCACAATTTATATCATTGTTGTCACTCAGAGTAATCACGACTCGAAGATTTGCATAACAATAAGCAGATGAAAACTGTTCCTGCGGATGATTAAGTGATTAGTGCATTTACAATTACACCAATAACAATATATTTTGCTATTACCCACCTATTTATAAATTTGGCAATATTTTTCATTGCTTATCTTGACGATTTAATAACGCTCCCTCAAGTGGATTTTGTCGATCGAATTATATGAGATTCCTTAAAATTATCTTATGCTTCGTATGAGTATATCGACACAATTCCAATATAATGGGAACCCGATGTAAGTGGAGTAGCAACTTCCAATGCAAACCGTTGCGCTATCTGCCGGACTTTGAATAACAAACCACATTTTTGATTTCTGTTTAATTTATACAATTACCTACGAAATATCTGTAAGAATTGGGCCTGATTCTTATTGGGTAATAAAAAAACTAACAAAGTGAATAAAATTACATATTTATTTATCTAGGAAATATCAAATAGCAATCGATTTTGGATCTGAAATTTATAAACAGCTTTTATACCTAGTTTGGCAATAGATATCTCTCAACGAAATATTTCTAAATGGTTACATTTTTTAATTGTCTGTGGAATTTGTACCTAGTGTTTTATAAAACATTTTGATACTTTCGCTTCACATTTCTTTTGATATATTTACTATACCTAGTGGATATATTAACTGTATACATCTGTAAATGCACAGACCACATAATAAATGTTAAAATTGTTGAAAATAATTATGTGTAAATAACAGAATAATATAACAGATTCTGAATAAGAGAAGTTAATTAGAGAAGAGACGAATTGATTTTAGAAAAGAAAACAATATCAAAATCACTTATTCTATTTATTTTTTCTTTGCACTTTTCAATGGCCAGACTATCGTGTTATATATGAACATAAAGCCGAATAAAGAAAGTGTTTCATAGCTCTAAGATAGCAATCGAGGTCCCATTTTGGCACACATTTTGAGCGACCATATGGCGCACATGAGCAAATTACGTTCGCAAGGTTTCTTTATAGCACGATTTAAAACTCTTAATACTTGTTCTGTCCAGTTGTTCACCTTATATGGGTAGTAAAGGCGCCGTGACATGGACCGTTGGACGCACTTGAGTTATACAAAATTATACTGTTACAACGACATTATTGCCAGGCGTAAAGATCTGTTTTAGAATTTTAGATCAAACTGTTTAAGATAGTCTTTATAATTAATAAATAAATTGTTGTCATGTAAATATGTCGTTAATCGATACGGTGGATTTCGCGAAGAAATTTTAGAGAGAAAAAACGTTTTAGAAAACAATATTTTGACAAGTTCTAAACCTAACCTAAATCTTTGTGTCATCGCTTAAGAAATGCGTCCTCCAATTTCTCCACATATATATTTCGTTATATCCCATTGCAAATCAATTCATTTTATTGTTAGGAAATTAGGAAGCATTTAGAATTGAGATGCCCTTTGCGAGGTAACTTAAACGGACTGTTTAAATAAATACTTTTAATCTGTTTTACTTCAATAGCTCTAACCAGAGCCAGAAAACTATTTACTTCTTCTTTTATTTGGCGTAGGTATGTTTTCATCTGTGTATTCATTGGGTCCATTTAAATATAGGTAGGTATTTTGTTACTTTTTCATAGAAGAGGTGGCATACGGCAAGTAGTCAGGGTCACACTGTTATGTTAGGTCACCCGCATCAGAGTTGATACGCCCTTACAGAATTTTATACACAGTTCTTTTGAAGATCCTCATTTTGTTACTTAATGGTAACTTAACTTTGTTACGTTGTTACCTCAGTTGGCAGTGTATAGGATTTTTTATAGATTGAATTAATTGTATGATGATGAAGGATGGGATGATTCATATTTATAGGAACGTCGCCTAAATCGTTTTCTTGGTAGTAAACATCGCAAGGTAACTAAAAAAATGACGTCATCGCGACATCCACATTTCAGTGAATACAGTTTATCAATGAGTAAACTATAGGTACCACAATTTTTTTATGGACGAAGCCGGCAGAATTCTTGTCTCAATACTGAATAATAAGTGCACTAAACTAGTTTATATAGCGCACTTTCTATGTCAACACTTTTGAACGACCCACCCAGGTAAACTTTTTTATCAATGTGATCAATCCCAAAAGGAATTACCACACATCATCTATACATATAATAAAACTGTAGAACCAGCGGGTCTGTACATTGAATATATTTACCAAAAACTGATTGGGGACGATGAAGGAAGAGTATCAGAATATAAAAAGACTATTTTGAAAATTTTTATCTGTGTCTGTTCGAACACGCTAATCTTCAAAACTACGGAACGAATTTTCATGGGGTTTCCACAGGTTAATTAAGCTTAGCTGGGCGCTTCGAATTCGGCTTTGTTTCATCGTAATCGGCTGACGGGAAGAATATATATCCCAATTTAAAGTTGAAAAAACTATCGACTGACGGGAAGAATATATATCCCAATTTAGAGTTGAAAAAACTAAAATTCAACGCGTACGAAGTCGCGGGCACAGCTAGTCAATAATATTTTGTAAAGCACAAGTTAAACTTTTTATAAGACATAGCGTGTTAGTTGAGGTAATCGCTTCCGCACACAATATAAGAATCGTTAAAAAATTGGAAAGTGTGAAATCCATTTATCGGTATTTTGTATTACGCCAACACATTAGACCGCGAAAAGTATACTGAAACTAATTTTAGACGTATTTACCCTAGTTATATAAAAAATACATAATGTATGTAGACTAGACATGTTTCAATCTCGAAATGGTGACCAAATTCTAGTTTAGTTCTGATTCCGATGCAAGGCCTCTTCTAAATTGAATCATTTATTAAAGTTGCTATTGACCATTTTTTTCCAAAATGTACCTACAAGTAAAGGCTAAATTTGTTAGAAATTGTTGTGATAAACGTCGTGACATGAACATCGCTATTCCAGTAGCATATTCAAGAGGAAACCCATAGACGACAGAAAGATTCAGGACTTGAAGAAAGTTCAATTCACAGATTTCAATTCACAATTCAAAGAAAATTCATAGTACTCACAAACACAGACTTCTATAAATAGTATCGTAGTGTTAATGTGATGTATACTATACTCGTCGTACATCGTATAGTATATAGAAAGTGAAGTATGTATACAGTTTCGCTAATACCTAGTTAGTACCTATGTACCTAGTTTCGGTGATAATATAAGTAATAATAACTTATAATAGTGACTACATTTATTAAATATACAATGTAACTTATGATTTTGTATAATTTTTGTTTCAATTTTTACATACATTACACTAGATTAGAGAGACCAATTTCGGGAATCGTAAAAGCCAATATTTTTATACTCCCTAGAGTTAAAAGTAACTTTAAATACTGCAACATGTTAACATCGTTCCAATAATGATGTTTAATTCAATATTTTTTCAGTAGGTACCTATACAGTTTTAACCTTCTCCTAAAAAGTTTTAATTAGTAAATGGAATTAGACTCTAAAAAATAAACGACTCAATTGGTGGCTAAAGCTAAAACGCAAAAATTCGCGTATTAAGTTATATAGACCGCTTGCGCTTGAAGATGGGGATAACACCCAAATGGCACAATGGATAAGTTGTACAAGTGGTAAAATGGTAAAAGCCGGTAAAAGTGCTATGAGTCACATAACGATAATGAATGACAAATCCCTCCATTTTCATGACGAATCCCTTGAAATCGACACAGCAATAAATAATAATAAAGTTAATATGAAAATCGATTACGGGCTGAATCAAGCTGAGTAAATTATATCAAAATTTGAAAACACGTGTTTTCAAATTTCGGTATAATTACACTTAAATTCTACTAAGTGACCAACCACATAGGATCAAGTTGTATTACGTGTCATATATAAGTTGTGAACACACTGCAGGGTGCATTACATAACAGATTAAAAAGAAATCCTGCACTAAATTATGTACAATCATTTCTCTAAGTTTGTAAATTACAAAATTAAAAAAAAAAACACCATGTGACCATCAAATATCGGATAAATATCTATATCTTTCGTATGACATCGGGTTTTCCATATAAACATCAGACGACATTAAAATCTCTCTACCTGTACCCCGAAAAGATGCCTTTGTGCAAATGGAAAACTGACGGTACTTACCTAGTAATTAACATGATGGTTGTATGTTCCTTTGAAAGTTCAAAGTGCATTGGGATTTAAATCTGAGTTGTATACACCATAGTTTAATAGCTTCATTGCACGACAGCAAGCGGCCGGCGCTATTGATCTTCCGCAGGGCTTCACAGTACGAGTGGTGGGGGTAGATTCAATATAAGATTAAAGGGCTGAGTAATTTTACAACTATATTTTAATTAGTTTTAAAATAAAAATGGGATTAGGAAGAAAGAATTGACGATTAGTTAGGAACAATCATTACGTTTCGAATAATTAGGTACTAGTAGTTTAAAACAGTAATGCAACGAAGAATTTTCAATCATTCGTTCTCTGGTTTTGAATTGTTGGTTGTGTATCCATTTCTACGTTTTGTTACCTATGCAGTTAAGATGATAATCTAGCATAGCCTGTGTACACGCCAATGCGTTGCGATAAACTGTCTGCCTGCACCCGAAGTAATTGAAAGATTTATTATGTAGCAAAATTCATAGTATGACCAATGCAATGAAAGGAAATAAGATTCTTGGCTCATAAAGTGATAAACAAAAGTGAGGGTAGAATTAAAACTAAATTACCTAATAGAGAGCGATAGATATGAGCAGATGATGAAAATTGAAGACGGATGCAGAAAGGTGCTATGGTTAAGAAGAATGAAAACGGAAGGAGCTCCTGTTAAACATTCTAGGAAGATAATGTAATATAGTATGTTGTCAATATAAATTGAAGTATCGACACGTCAAGTTCAAACAAGATCCATCGAAAATAAGTGAACATCTGCGTCTACATTAATTAATTAATGCACAAGATTAATCTCACAGTTAATAATTTAACGGGTTGGCGTAAAATCAAGGGATCTAATGTAAATTATTTACTAAATCCCGCTCGAGCCTTCATCGCAAACTTTAACATCCTCTTCAAAACAAAAGATTGTTTCCCCGCGCACCGGATGTATTCTAGTTTAGTATACACTACGAGTTCTCGACAACAATGGCCGATGAATTTCGTATTCCAGACGCGTAATAGCTGGATGATGGTGATTTGGCCGGATTGTCTGTGATTTTATAATAAATCGAGGTATAGCGTGTACTACATGATCGCTATTTATTGTGGCCTCGTTTCTATTCTGAGTCATAATCATAACATAATTGGAAAAAATAAGAGCATATCATACCGACACCTAATGAATGAGGTTTCAACTGCGTGCGTTTGGATATTATTTTCGTTATTCACGTTTTTAAAAACATGCTGCGTATTGTATGCTGTATGAAGTTATTTATACTATAATAATAGTGTTTTCTTAAATGATCGCTTGGGAAAACAAACTGCACAACAGACTTAAAATATCTCTTCTCTTCATACGTGGGCGTTGCACGAAGCGATATACAGTTACCTCTGTAACCCACAATCTTGTTGTGCTGTGTTTAACAGAAGCTGCCAGTTATAGAGCTAAAGTTACAGTTAGATAAGCGGAGGTAAATTTACCGGTATAACGCGAAAACATTAATTTGTTTGGGTCTTTTATAGGATTATGATAATGCGTTTTTCGAACAGCTTAAAGATAATTAATATTAAAATACTGAATAGAGATTCAAAATCAGACAATATTACCGTTATAGAAATCGCCAGACGCAAAATGTTTCAATGAAATTATTGGACTCATCCTTATTGATGTCGAGATGAAAGTTTGATGGAATACCGATATGTGTGCATGCATTTACAGTGTAACTCCAGAAATTATTGTAAAAATATGGACGAAAATAACATAATTAATTTTGTGCGATCACACACAAGTATTTTTGACAAAATATATGATGATGACTGTATGTTTGGAATGAACTAAGATGTAATTTAATAAAATGTTTCTTACACAAACACCAGACGCCTTTTAATTTCTGAAAAGGTTCTTTAGACGATTTCCCTCCTCCGTGTCCGTCGCGGTTTTCAACGGTGACGACATCCGCTCCCAACGCACCCAGATTCATGATTTCCTCAGAAATCATCAAATATAAATATAATCCCAAAATTGACATAGTACGAAATGACAGGTGACCAGCCGAGGAAGTTTAGAGGGCAGTTAGTTATAGTTTCACGGGCAGTTTAGAACCCCTCAGCGTTCGGAGAGACGTTGCATCTCTCTGTGTTCTACCGCCTGTACAATGGGGAATGCTCTGAAGAATTGTTTAATATAATTCCCACCTCGGGTTTCTACAACCGCACCTCCCGTCACAGAAGTGCGGTCCATCCGCATTTCCTAGATACGGAGGTGTCGCGTACTGTTCGGTCCAAAAATTATTTTATATCGCGAACCCGTAGGCTGTGGAACGAACTGCCTCAGGAGGTCTTCCCATTAAGCTACGCCTCATTTACTACAGAAGGCCTTTGCACTGCATTCCCATCTCACGCCTCCACTGACTAATATGGAGGCCTCGGTGTCTCACCCTGTCATCTGATTACTTGTCCCCCGAAAAAGAACTGCTCAGGATTGACCTTGAGATGCTCCTCGATTTATCTCAACACCCTAGTTTTAATAGTCACACGTTCATCCAGAATGGTAAACGCCTTGACAGGTTTATTAACCATCTTGACTTTGACGCTATAGCTCCAATGACGCCAATCCATTACTCTCATAATGTTACACACCGACTCGACGTACTAGACATTGCCCTTTTCAAAGATATAGCCTTACATCTAAACCCTATCCGAGTTAAGCCTCCGATCACCGTCCTGTAGTTTAGTCTAGTTATAGATCCATTAGGCTATTGAATACAATGGCTATTGGGTCGCCTACTGAGTCACATCAATTCAAAAGAACCACTCCTCGATGAACAGTTCGGCTTAGAACCAAATACTCTTGTGGTCAACAGTGGCGCACGGAATACCGTCACAGAAGTGCGGTGCATCCGCATTTCCTTGATACGAAGGTGTCGCACATTTCAGTTCCTCCCAAGCAGAGCTGTAGTCCCCCAGGACTCCGTTCTAGCACCCACGCGCTATTCCTTCTACACCAATGTCATCCCCCACTCTTTTCGAATGACACCGCACTCTACGCCTCAAATAGGAACCTAGGACATGTCGCTCTACGCCTTCAACGCGCAATCGCCGTCCTAGGCGAATGGTTTGTGAGGTGGAGGATAGAGGTCAACCCGGAGCAGAGGTCAAGTGCAGCCATGTGCTTCCCATTTCCTATGAATGGTACTCGTAGTTTTAGGCCCCGTCTCTCCCCACTCCCGATATCCCTTTTCATTCGAACTATTCCTTAGGTTAGGAAGACCAAATATCTCGGAGACACTCTAACTAGACCATCGATAGACCTAACGAGAACACATAAAAATTGTCTGAAACCGAGCCTCCTTTGTACTCGGACGTCTCAACCCTCTCATAAGCGGGAGAAGTAAAATGTCGCTTAGAAAAAAGCTGACATTGTAGATACAAAACCTTGATACGTCCCATAATGACCTTTGCTAGCGTTGTATTTGTATAAGCAGCTCCATCTTTATGGCATAGACCTATTTCAATTATTGCTGTCTTTTTTTCTTTTGAATATGGCAAAGTTCAATATCACGTTGTCCGTATACTTAAGTGGTCTCCTTTTAACGTGTTTTTATCATGTCAGTTAACTGTTATTGTAATTTGTACGAAGTCTTTTGTCTTTGTATACCTGTATTAGCTATAGTCTTCTACACCCAATGTGAATATACCAAGTCTATCATATTTGGATTTTTATTTATTTATTAAGAGAAGCTTATGTACTAAACACATTCGAAGCATTTACTAACTAGATTACAATGAATATTTTTCTATATGTGCTTAAATTAGGTCAGCGTTCATAAATAAGTATACCTACCAATTCATAAATAAATATAATAAAAACGAATACAATAGAAATTAAGAAAAATAAAAAAATACAGAATGAAATTAGACAACAAACTGCAATTTATTTTTAAATTGACCTATTTTATCTATGTCATATTTATGGTATATGTGACCAATATATAGCATAACAAAGCAGACGAAATTGGGAAATTTTTACCATATTTATTTCTAAATTAATGCTCAAGGGGATAGAATGTTGTTTGTTGTCTTGTTATCCGATTATATGTATTTATCCGATAATACATATGTTCGATCAATAAGTTTATTAATTAAATTATGAAGGCTAGTGTATGTTTACGAGATTGAAAACTTTTTATTCTAAAGTGGCGAAGCATTGGATATTAGTATTGGCAGTTTGGAACCAAATAAGTTTGTTAGTTTATGTATGTATACTGATACCTGTATACATAGATGATATCATCAACAAGATGTATCTTTAACCGTGATTACTCCTGAATCTTATTCTCAAAACTACAGTAGCGATTACGACAAAAAGTACCATTTAACTTGTAGAAGGGTAAAACGCGCTACATAACTTGTATAAATATACGCGTATAATATAATAAACGCGCTACATAACTTGTATAAATATACGCGTATAATATAATAAACGCGCTACATAACTTGTATAAATATACGCGTATAATATAATAAACGCGCTACATAACTTGTATAAATATACGCGTATAATATAATAAACGCGCTACATAAATATAAAAATTCAAGAACAATTGTTCTTGAATTTTTATATTCCTTTTTTTTAAACGTACACGACAGACACGCTCTTTTAAAAATTCCTAAAGTACCTAGGACCTAGATAAACGTTTCCTAGACAAGAAAAATTAAATGTTTTTTCTCCTCTATACGCCTAATTTGTATTGAAAGCCTACTTTCGTAATGTAAACAGTTCTGGGCAAGGCAAACGCTTTTACGGTCGATTTCTTTCGGTTAATGTCCGATGTCTTGTAGAGAATCGGTTACACATGACTCAACTAACTCTTTGTTAATGTCAGTAACAATGTATACAATACAAGCTATAACTGCGCATAGGTCACGTATAGTTTAACTAGTTTTTCCTCGCGGCTTCACTTGCTTGGAAATCCCATACTCAAATCAGAATATCGTTGCGTATTTAGGATTCAAGGGCCTGCAACTAATACCTTAATAACTAAAACATAATATATATATATATATAATGGATGTTGGTATATCTGAGGTTAATAGACTTCGACACCGTTTGACCGATTACCATGAAAGTTGGCACATATATGTATTTATTCACGGAGAGGATTTTTATGCTATCAATGCGATTGTTATTGTAACTCGCCACTAGATGGCGCTGCAGCACTTCAACTTCTATACCATTCAACCGATCGCAAAAATCATATCGACGGCAAAACAGCATAATTTGCGATTTTATATACAGAGGTAAATAAATATACACAGGCAGGACAACGTCTGCCGGGTTTTGCTAGTAACTTATAATAAAGGAAAGTATTCCACAATCGTTTAGTTACTTGAACAATGTACCTAAGACGATCAATAAATGTTATTATTACCATTCTTATCGCGGAGACCATGATTGTAAAATTAGGAAATACTAATATCATTTCTTCATAATAACTCTTTGTTTCATTTCCGTGTAATTTGCTGTATGTAGATAGAGTAAAAATGTTTTAAGTCGGAAAGAAGTATGTTTTAAATAGGTAGGTAGGATTGGAAGACCTTATAATACTTTTCTCAACTCTTCCATGTCAAGAAAATTTAACGATTGGAAAGAAAAACTGTTTCGAAACTAATTGGGACTAATCTTAGTACCAAATCTAGGACTTTAAGTCCTAGATTTGGTACAGGAATGTTAAAATGGCACCGGAGAATATGATTCCCGGAAAAGGAGATTTTCTTATCGCAAATCTCAAAATCACACTACCTAACCTTCTCATACTATGTAAAGGGCGATTAGAAAAGCTCTGTTTTTTTTAAATCTTATTTTCTTCTTCCTTTTTATTGACTATGTGTCCAATAAATTTTAAATAAACATTAAATAAATAAAAAATGGAAGACTGAGACAAGCCATTGAACCGGACAGACTGACGTTGTTGTTTATAGAGATTTGATGTAAGAATGCAATAGGAAAATAGCAGTTAGGTATCATCAGTGGAATATAAATCCACGTCTGGTCTAATTGTCTGAATAGCTTTGTAATGACTGGGGGCTATTTTCATTGGATTGCTTTGTTTTTTTGTCTATTTCGTTTACCTATTGTTAGTTCAAGGCTATTTCAATTTAAACTAATTATTCTTTCAGTTTTCATCCTTTAAAATAGGTATAATTAATCAAATAATCAATCATTCAACCATCAATTTCTAACATCCCACTGCACATTTCCTTCTTCACTACCCTTTCAAATAAGGAGGTTGTAGAAATTGTTATTTGTAATAAGTTTGGTACGTTTATATATTTCAGTTACTTATTTCTCTGTTATGCTGTAGATTTAAGTTCACAAATAAATAAATAAATGAGCGCAGAGCGCTTGACGTTCTAGCGCTGAGCGAGCGTGAGGTTAAAAATTCGAGCCAAGGTTCTTCGAGTTATGTTTCATTAGGTAATTTAATACAAATTTAACATTTGCGCTCTGAGCGCCCATTTTTACAACACTTTTCCTTTCTATTTGCGGTTGGGCGTGTGGTGTCGGCTAGCTTTAGAATAGCACCACGCTATCTCTTCCCTTTTTTTTTTTTTGTTAGGAAAGACAACCAAGGAAAATCCTCCATGGACACATGGGAAGGGGACCCAGGTAGTGCCGGACTCCTACCGGCTAAAAAACCTTTAGTTGTCGTAACATCGTGTAAGTCTAAATTCTTGTGGCCCTGGTGGCCTTTCAAGAGTCACCGGTCGTGTATGGTGTGGGGCGAGCGCAGAAGGCGCTCGGCCAGGAAAAAGTGTGTGTTGCAACGAGCCTAAGGGCTCCCCCGCCGGTAAACCGGCGCAAGGAACGGACCTCGGCTTAGGGCGTTGTGTTAGGGGGGATACCGCGGGATCGCGAGTCGGCGAGAAGCGCCCAGGCACGTGCTGATACCTAGTAAAAGTGTTGGCTGAGGGCCGGTGTGTGTTAACGGTGTAACGAGGGGGACGTCCACGTCTCGGCCGGCGGGGACGGTGTCTGTGTGCTGTGCGCTGTGCTTGGGTGCAGAGTGAGAATCGCATTGGCAGCGGTGATCGGGTCGTCGGGATCGCCCAGGATGTGCCGCGGGCGACGATAGCGGGGAGGGGCACTCCTGTCCGACTATCTCTTCCCTATTCCCCACGCATCTATTAAACTATCTCTATCTCTCTTACGCATCTATCTCTTCCCCACGCACTCTATTAAACTGTGCCGCGGGTGTCGCTGAAGGAGACCAAGGAATAACGAAACCGCTACCACAATCGCTGAGGAACTACACCCACCTCTAAAAGAGTGAACTCGCTTGGCCCGTTTGGCGTTTTAAGGCCATACATCCCTCATGCACAAGACAATGTCCACGAGGGGGCCATGTCCAATAGTGGATACTGAAAGGGCTAGTAGCATTCCATTTATTTTTTTAACATTTATTATTCTTTTGTTTACAGGAAAACTAAACAATGGCTTGCTCCGTTGGTGATGCTCCCTCCCTAAAAGACCTTCCAAAGGTTGCCGTCGACCTCAAAAGCCAGCTTGAAGGCTTCAACACCAGCTGCCTTCGTGATGTTGACACTAACGAGAAGATTGTTCTTCCATCAGCTGAAGGTTTGTATTACAAGAATTAGAACTACTTGAAGAATTTTTTCTATAGAATGAAGGTGGCAGGTACTGTGGATACATTTTTTATAGGAATGTAGACTGATGAGCAAAGCAAAGCGGCCTACGTGATGGTAAATGGCTACCGCCACCCATGGACACCTGTAACACGCGCTACCAACCTTGCAAAATCCTATTCACAGATTTCTTGAAGAACCCCATATCGTAGCATAACGGTAATATCTCTTGAGGCAGTTCGTTCCACAGCCTACTGGTTTGCCAATATTGTATAAATAATTTATGTCCCCGATATCTGCGATATGTCCAATGTGCAGCCCATTTGAAGACTCCAGGAGTGATTTGGATAAAAGAATAGGGAAGACTGAGGGACAAGTAGTATACCAAGGGGATGAGGCGTTTTTCTTATTTGATTACAATCCCACTGATCCTTGGAGGGGAGGTATCAGATGATAATTAAGGAACTTGATCCAATTCTACTTTCTACTTAAGAAATGAGATTGATAAAAATTGTCCCTCATTCCATTACCTTCTCCATCTTGGATAAGATTAAATTATGGGTCCCCATTGAGTTATATGGAATGGGATTGGGAGCAGGAAGTATAATTGCATGAGAGATTTCCCTCATTCCATTATATTCCATATTAGATGAAGTGGAATGAGATAGAAATTAACTCTGGCGACTTTCATCAACGCCGTTTAGGGTATATTTTCCATTTAGGCTGCAGCTGTGGTATTTCAGCATACCCTCTTCCCATTTACATGGACGTATGGAAGATAACATCAAATTTAAATTTTACAACAGACGTAGCCAAAGAAAAGCAACATACAGCGTTACTGCAAGGCGTAGAGAAATTTCAAACATCTACTCTAAGGAGAACAGACACCGTTGAAAAAATTGTGCTACCGAATGCTCTAGGTACTGCTTGCGAGGGGTGATTGATTGATACTAACATAAATCGAGGCAAATCGCCTTTAGTACCTATCGTGAATGCTATTGCGTTTCAAATGATTTTTTATTAATGTGCATTAGGTTGAATGTTTTTGGGTTTCGCTATGGTAGTATACTACTTATGAACAACATTAAAATAATAAGAAATACTAACAACAATACTAATAACATTTTCAATAGTACTAATATTTTTTTTTAGCGTAGATAGTTCAGTACTCACCCAACACACACAACGCATGTTGATTTCCTAAATTGTTTAATTTCCGCAAACAATGCACAAAACAATTTGGCAGGGATTAAACCAGGGAAAGCTTTCCATCCAAAAATATTAGATATGTGATTTATCAAGTCTATCCTTAACTTTTTCCAAAAACTGGCGCCATAACCTGATATTTGACAGATCTAGAAAAATTATGAACATTTGAATTTATTCTATCTTGTCTATGGTTCACAGATGTTGCGGCAGAAAAGACGAAGCAGTCCCTATTTGATGGCATTGAAAAGTTCGACGCCAGCAGATTGAAGCACACGGAGACACAGGAAAAGAACCCCCTTCCTGACAAAGATGGTAAATTTATTTCTTTTAATAAAAATTATAAGCACTTTATGCACGTGCACATAATTTTAACGAATATTTGTCATTTCTAGTCAAACAAAACTTTTCTTCTGGTCATCAATTCATAACCATTATCCTCAGTAAATTTGTCGTAGTTAACACAATTAGAGTACAGTAACTCTTTAGTGGAGATAGCAATATCCAATGATGTAAATATTCTTATTTACTTGTGCTTTGGTTCTTTGGTCATAATTGATGCAATATAATTATTGAATTAGTAAAATGGTTCCGAATTGAACACCCGCAGTCCCTTTATTCTTATGCATTCTGTCAATGTAGATACCTATGTATCTAAAAGGTAAAACTATTTTAATGACTATCGCCCGGAAGAGCAATGACAGCCGACAAAAATCATTAACATGTCCAAAGTAAACTTTTTTGTATTACTTTCCCGGCCGAAAGTAATACACATCGGCCTTTAGAAAGAGACTATCGGCTAGTTCAGTTTTCTAGAGTCGTCTCTGTCGTGTGCCGTACAACAGAGACGACGCTCTACAAAACAGAAGCTAGCCGATCATAGTCAATCTTTATACAAACACAACACAATCTTTATACAACTCGATTAAAAAATAAATTTTAAAAATTAAAAAAAAATTTTTGTGTTATTGACTTATGAGTGACTTAAAAAAGAAACGGTATTTATATAAAATGAATTATATACAGAACTGTCACTGCTCTTACTATGTAAACCGGGGACTATATGAGCTCTATAACTTACATATATATAGTTTGCTATTATTATTCTGTTATTTGTTGTTTCAAGATTTATTTTACACATAATATTAAAAAACCCGAAAGTTTTGATGTACGTGCACATTTATTTATCACATATATAAAAAAAATACAATATAAATATTTATTTGTCTCACAATTTTTTGCGAAATGTTTTAAACGATATGGCTTTTTTTATTTTACAAGCTTTTTATTTATATTTTGCCTTGCACGTTTTTGCTTTATACGCCAGTTGTCGCCGCGGAAAAGGCACATCAAAATCTTCTGGAAGGTGTGGAGCATTTTGACAAGAGTCAAATGAAGCACGCGACCACTGAAGAAAAGAATCCATTGCCGCCAATAGAAGGTTAATATTTGAGGCTTTTTTGCTTCCTATCTATTTTTTAAATTATACCCATTTTTATGCTTTTACATCGTTTTATCGCTAGTTGGGATAAGGGTGCATCTAGACTGCGGTTGATCGATGTCGACCAGTCGACTATAATCGCCTTAGACACGCAATCGATACCACTGGACGGTCAACGGCTTTAAATTTTGAAACTAATAAGGTGAATGAATCTATGAACTTCTAATGAAAATATTATTCGACGTCGACAATTATGCTATTACAATTATGACAAAATGACAACAACATTCAGTGTATTTTGGGTCTGAAATAAACAAATATGCCACCACACTGATTCGATCCGAACGGTCGATGTCATAGTTAGATCCACGTTTTTCGACCGCAGTCTGGGTTCACCTTAACCGACGACCACACATTCTTATTTATAGGGGAATTATTTTAAACAGAGAAGCGGTAATTAATTTTGTATACGGTAATAGTAAATACAGAGCGGGGTGATAGCAAAAGTGATTATCGTAAAAGGGGTGATACGGGTGATAGCAAGGTATCTATTCTCTACTTTCATTCGTGAAGTTGTTAATTCAAATTCTTGATCTGTACTACCGATTTTCTACTTAAGTACTGTCCTATACTTAAGTATAGGTAGTCGAATAAATTTGCGGCATTTTTGAACGTACGACTTTAGCGCGCTATATTTCTGGCAACACTGATCACTGGCGGGAAATTGATATACCGTTTGACAGCTGACTTTTTTTTTGTAATGGTTGCAAATTGAAATTACAAGTTTTCATATTTTTTAATAATTTTAAAATGGAAGTTACTAAGGAGAAAATACAGAATGCTTCCTAGTGCTCTAAAAGAGATTTGTGGTGTTTACGGAGAAGATGCTTTATCTAAAACTACTGCAAAAAAATGGTTCAGTCGATTGAGGTCTGGTAATTTTGATGTGAATGATTTTCCTGGCTGTGGTCGTCCTATTAAGGTAAATGTTGATGTTAACATTGCAAAAAATCAAGCAGATCGAGACATAGCAGTCATCAAATTGCGGAAAAGCTTAAGCTTTCACCACTCAACAGTTTTGGATCACCCGCATAAACTGAATTTTGTAAAAAAGCTAGATGTTTGGGTGCCGCATGATTTAAATGACAGAAACATGGTGAATAGAATTTCCATATGTAAGATGTTGCTAAAACGAAATCGATCCATTTCTGAAGAGATTGGTAACAAGCGACGAGAAGTGGATTACCTACGATAACAATGTTCGAAAACGATCTTGGTCCAAGCGAAGCGAGCCATTACAAATAGTCCCAAAGCCAGGCCTCACTCCACGATCAAAAACATGTTATGTGTATGGCGGGACTGGAAAGGCATTATGTATTACGAGCTTTTGCCACATCACCAAACGATTAATTCTAATGTCTACTGTCATGAATTAGTAAAATTGAAAGAAGCCCTTGAAGAAAAACGTCCAGAATTAATTAATTGAAAAGGTATAGTTTTCCATCACGACAATGGTCGACCGCATACATCTTTGATGACTAAACAAAAATTTATGGACCTTGGCTAGGAAGTTTTAATGCATCCTCCATACAGTTCCGACATAGCACCTTCGGATTATAATTTATTCCGCTCTTTACAAAATTCTCTAAATGGAGTAAAATTGCATTCCAAGACAAGCCTGTATAAACCATTTAAAACAGATTTTCCCTCAGAAACCCCAAAAAAAATATCGCGATGGGATAATGGCTCTGCCAGAAAAATGGCGAAACATAGTCGAATTAAATGGACAATATTTCGCCTAATAAATATGTATGTAATAAAAAACAGGACTTTATTATATTCACTATAAAAAGGCCGCGAACTTATCCGACTACCTAATATTATCTCTAGTTCGGTGGTGAAGGGACACATCATGAGGAAACCTGAAAAATAAACTGGAGCATATGCATGTGCACCATCCAGTCCGCTCTAGGCCTGAATGCTTGTGCCCTGCAGTAGGACGTTATAGGCTAATATCGAATTTCAAAATTAATAAATACATTTTGATATTTCCTTAATAGAAAGAATTCTTCCCCTGTAACTTCGTGTCAAGCAACACGTTCTTGTTTTTTGTCAATTATATTTTGTCTTTCAACACGAATCGCGATAAATATTGACACTTTCCTGTTCGACGACACTCCTTATTTTAAAATTAAAATCTTAAATGTAGTTTTATAGTTTGAAGGTGACAAACTAGCGGACAGTCCTCCTGGTGGTCAGTGAATATTGTTGCCCTGGCACATGCGTGAACATGCAACATTAGTTCAGAATGACAAACTTTGTTTACCTTTGGACGTTTAGGAATGGATTATGAAAAAGGATTGGGAACAATGAGGAACAGGAAAATGGGTCGAGGAGTTTTCTCAAACCATTACAACTCTCATCGTTCGGGGAGGATGGAATAGAATTGACAGTAAAGAATATAATGGGATTAGGGCATATCTTTGACACTTGACACACAATTTGACACAACAATACACAACAACGATATAGGATACGCAACAAACAATAGGGAGATGGCATATATATGAGAATCCGCCTGGGTATCTATTTCTATCATGCATCTTCCTTTCTACCAAAACAGCAAACTTTTTGGATAGTTCGACGTTTATAAATAAATAAAATAATTAACGATAATTAAAATGAAACTTACCATACTTACCATATTTCATAATTTTCAAAATATAGAAAATTTAGCGAAATGAAATTGATTTCCATATTTTTCCCTTACGTAAATATTTTCTTAATGTTTTTTTCGTCAACAGCTATTGAAGCGGAAAAGGAGAAGAACAAATTCTTGAACGGTATCGAGAATTTCGATCCTACCAAGCTGAAACACACAGAGACTTGTGAGAAGAATCCGCTTCCCACCAAGGACGTTATTGAGCAGGAGAAGACTGCTTAAAATGTTCCATTTCTTAATCATACCGCAACTATATCTCGCTAGTATCTACGTATTTTAAACTCGATGTAAGTTATATAAGTCATAGGTCCGTTTACGCTGTCCGTTTGCAACGGTCTTCCTTTTATATATATACCACAGATTATTACAGTCGTAAGCCAAAAATCTGCATTATGACGCCTGTCGCAAATATATAAATATCTGCTTTTAATGGTATCATAATGTAGACTTACCAATACCAGGTTTTATGTTAATTAGGTTGATTTAAAATGGACTTTGTAAACTGGTCCTTATCATTAGTGTTAGGAAACAAATTTTCTATGTCATTTCTAATAAACAATAATGTGCATCGAGTGTATTTTATGAGCATTATTAGTTTAATTTATATTGAGATGAGTTATTAAGTATTAATGTCCAGTACTGATTTTATTTAAGTCGGGAACACATTGCACTTTAATATTATGCATAGTTTCTAAATATATCTGATTTTGTGCTTGTGTTCTCTTTTTAGTTGAGATATCATTATGTACTCGTTTTTTTGCGTCGTCATTTTGTCTATTCTGGTCAATAAAACTTAAGGGGGTAGTTACCACATTTTATTTGGTTTTAAATTAAACTTTATTTCATCGTTGGTATAATGTTACTTTCCTAATGGTACATTGACTTAGACAGGGCCGTCTTAAGTCTATTCTGCGCCGGGGTGCGGGAGTGTATCCTAAGACAGTCAAACATCCTATTGTGTATCCTATGACAGTCAAATATCCTATTGTGTATCCTATGACAGTCAAATATCCTATTGTGTATCCTATGACAGTCAAATATCCTATTGTGTAATTGTTTACTATAGCGTTATATTTTTTCATTACCTTTAAAAGGTGAGCGCCCGGGGTGCACCGCACCCCTTGCACCCCCTGGTAAAGACGGCCCTGGACTTAGAAATAAGTGAAGTATGTGGAAACATCATCGAGAGTTGTAATACTGTAATAATATTAATTGCTCAACATTGTAAGAGTCATAATATAAGACTTATCTGATTAAAAAAAAAACCAATAGTTTGTCCATTTATGTGATTACGAATAATAAACACGTTTTTGTAGGTCATATTTATACAAATCAAAAACCATTTTTCAACTTCTTTAATAAGCTGCGATGCCAATAAACCGTTTTTACCGAAATTTTGTAAGTTTTTACAAACGGTGCTTTTTATAAATAGAAATTGAAATGAATCTAATTTTGTTTTACTTCTTGCATCCTTGTTTTTACCTACGAACACTTTATGATGGTATGCCCTGGGCTATTGCCTGTCCACTTTTATAAAAAAAAACAACTACAGTTTGGTAAATAAAAGTTGAGGCAAATAGATGAAAGGCAAATAAAAGTATTTTTTTAAATAAAGAGTTATTTATTTACATATACAGAAATCTACAGCTTTATCTGTGTTGCATAAATTATAGTCTGTGCTTTAGGATTGTCTATGGTTGTGATATTAGTCTATGGGTTCTCCCAATAAATGTCTCACGTGCAATGTAACACCGAGTTTTTATTTAAACAATTAACCCAGCAGCCCTGCACATATCTAGCAAATATGTGACAGTGGCGACGAGGATAAAAAGAAATCAGTGAAAGTTTTACGTGTTACGTCCGTAAACTACAAGAAAGATAGTAGAATAATTTCGTCTTGTTACGTCGGACGAAATTTCACAAAATGGCGGCTGCTGGGCTCTCACTGCCTGAGTTTTCAGCTGCAAAATGCACATTTAAGGTGTACAAACAGGTGTTTGAAAACAAAATGAAGATCCACGTGGTGGATGAAACGAAGTGGTCACAATATTTAATCTCGTTTATAGGTTTTGACATGGTCACGTTGCTATCAGAACTCTGTTTCCCGGAAACACCACAGGATAAAACGTATACTGAATTAGTGGAACTTGTTGAAAAACACTTGGAGCCACAGCAATCAGAAATCGCGGAAACATATAAGTTTATGAAACGTGAACAGTTGGCAAACGAGTCAATCTCTGAGTTTGTGGCGGCATTAAAGAAAATGGCACAGACGTGCAACTTTACCACACATTTAGAAAGATGTCTAAGAGATAAATTCGTTCATGGATTAAAGAGTGAAAGCATAGTTAAAAGATTATTTGGTGAAGAAAATTTAACGTTTGCAAAAGCCGTGAAGATAGCAATGAGCATGGAGCTGGCGGAGAAGGGAGCAAAATTAATAACTGCTGGCAGTTCTGGGCAAGAAAGCTCAGACATACACAAAATAAGTAAAAAACAGGTGAACATTAAATGTCATTGCTGCGGGAAGATGGGGCATGTAAAACCCCAATGCAAATTTAAAGAGGAAGAATGTTTTAAATGCCACAAGAAGGGGCATATGGCAAGTGTTTGCAAAGCAAACAGTAACAAAACTTTCAAACCCAAGAGGGTCCATGAAATTACAAATGATGAAGAATTTTCTGTTATGCAAGTTAGTGAAGTACAATTGAATAGTGAATCTGTGGGTGATAGTTATGATTTGTCTAGTTTATTTCAGAAAACAGAGAGTCAATTAAATATTAACAAAGTGGTATCAATAGATGAGAAGCGTCCAAGTCCTTGGTATATAACTTTAAAAATTAATAATGTAAATATATCATTTGAAATTGATTGTGGATCAGATGTCACGTTAATGCCTGAATCTATGTTCATAGCATCCTTTCCTAATTTAAAATTATTTCCATGTAACCTAAAGCTATCAGGATATGGTGGTAACAATATCACTGTATTGGGTAAGACAAATGTAAATATTAAAATTATAAATGAAAAATACTTAGCAACATTGATTATTGTCAAAGATGGTAAAAAGCCATTGTTAGGTAGGGATTGGCTGAGTGCTATGAAAATTGATTGGCAAACTTGTATGAAAAGGTGCAATTTAATTATTCACCAAGATTCACAAATTAAACTTAACAATTTAGTAGAAAAATATAGGGATATATTTTCAGGGGTTCCAGGCGAAATTAAAGGTACTGTAGGCACTTTAAAATTAAAAGAAGCTAATATTAAACCCATTGCATTTAAACCAAGAAGAATAGCTTATGCTGTAGAAAATTTAGTTAAAAAGGAGCTTGACAAGTTATGTACCGAAGGTAAAATGTATAGAGTGACAAATAAAGAAACAGGCACATGGGCTACACCCATAGTGACCATCATTAAAGGACCTCATAATATAAGAATTTGTGGGGATTACAAGGTAACAATAAATCCATTTTTGGAGGTGCCAAATCATCCAATCCCTGTCATTGAAGACATTTTTGAAAAATTAAATAAAGATGATCAAAATGTTAAAACAGTATTTAGTAAAATTGACTTAAGAAAGGCATATATGAACAGGCGAATGGATGAGGAGGCACAAAAGCTTATGACAATTACCACACCATGGGGGTTGTATAGACCAACGTTCATGATGTTCGGTATGTCACCTGCTCCACAGGAATGGCAAGATTTTATGGATGAACACTTTAATATGCCAAATGTATATTGTTTCATTGACGATATTTTGGTTGCAAGTAGTGATGTGGATTGCCATTTAAAAACTTTAGAGTGTATATTTCAAAACCTTAAAAATTTAAATATTAAAGTAAATAAAGAGAAAACTGTGTTGATGTCCCCACAATTAGAGTATTGCGGGCATGTGATTGATAAGGAAGGCATTCACAAGACACCAGGGCACATCAAGGCCATATTGGAAGCACCACAACCTGAAAATATTAAAGAATTACGTAGTTTCCTTGGCACTATTAATTTTTATCATAAATTTCTAAAGAATGCTGCTGAAAATTTAAAACCTTTATATACATTACTAAAGAATTCAGAAAAATGGGTATGGTCTAAGCAACAAGAACTAGCATATGAATGGGCCAAGAAAGCTATTGTATCAGAGCAAGTATTAATACATTATAATCCAAAGCTACCAGTTGTATTGAGCTGTGACGCTTCCAAGTATGGGTTAGGAGCTTGTTTAGCTCATGAAATTAGGTTAGGTAATAATATTGTTGAACGCCCTATTGCTTTTGCAAGCAGAACACTCAATGAAGCAGAAGTAAAATATTCACAAATAGATAAAGAAGCCTTAGCCATTATATGGGCAGTTAAGAAATTTGATTTGTATTTAAAAGGTAGAACATTTACATTAGTTACTGACCATAAACCACTGATATCTATATTTAATCCAAATAAAACAGCTGGTAGTATATATGCAGATAGAATGACTAGGTGGGCATTAATTTTATGTAATTATAATTATGATATAAAGTACAGGACTTCACAACATAATGCTGCAGCAGATTTTCCATCTAGGTTACCAATTAAAAATAGTAATGAGGAGGATAAAATTAATCTGGAAGGCAACATTAACAGCATTGTGTTGGATAATCCACCTGTAACTTTATCTGAAATTGCCAAACATACTCAGAAAGACCCTAATTTAAGCAAGGTTTGTACTTACCTAAGAGAGGGCTGGCCAAAGTTGATTAATAGAGAGTTATGTAAATTTAAAGGCAAAGAAACTGAGTTATATATAATTAAAGATTGCATTTTATGGAGGGATAGAGTAGTTATACCTGACAGTTTAAAGGATAAAGTTTTAACTGAACTACATTCTGGTCATTTGGGTATTAATAAAATGTTATCTTTAGCTAATAGTTGTTTTTGGTGGCCAAACATCACAAATGATATAAAAACATTAACTAATAATTGTGTAGGTTGTATCCAAAATAGGAACTTACCACCTATCAAACCTATACATAGATGGGAGTGGCCAGAGGAGCCATGGAAACGTATTCATGCTGATTTTGCTGGTCCATTTTTAGGGCATATGTGGTTAATCATTGTAGATGCACACTCAAAATGGCCAGAAGTAGTTAAAATGAACAATATTACCTCCAGCAGTACAATTAAATGTCTACGTAGTATTTTTGCTAGATTTGGTCTACCGGAACAAATGGTGACTGATAATGGTCCACAATGGACATCTGAAGAGTTTAATACTTTTTGTAAGAATAATAATATTAGACACATATGTACTGCACCTTATCACCCAGCCAGCAATGGCTTAGCAGAAAGGGGGGTTCAAACCTTCAAAAGGGCCATGTTAGCATATAAGTTTGATAAAAATTGTTTAGATCATAGTATACAGCATTGGCTATTAGCTTATCGTACAGCACCACATGCCACAACAGGCAAGGCACCATGTGAGTTAATGTTAGGTAGAAAACTCCGTACACGTTTATCTTTAATAAAAAAAGATGTAATTATTCCTCGGCAGTTGATTTGTAAGAAACCTGTAAAGCAATATTTGCCAGGTGATAAAGTACTGATCGCATCATATGATAACTCTCAAAAATGGTTAGATGGTGTTATTGAAAAACCAGTAGGAAATGTTATGTATGATGTGCACACTGACAAAGGCATACTCACCAGGAATGTTGCTCAGTGTTTGCCTAACTATAGTGTACCTAATGAAAGTGTATTGGAGCAAGAAAAAGAATCGGAGAAATTAGAAGTAAATAAGCCGTTAATTAACAAAGGAATACCAAGTAACATTGCTAATTCTCCTATTCTAGTGCAGCCAGAAGTGCGTAGAAGTGCACGTACTCATAAGCCTGTTCAGAGACTTGATTTGTAGTAATTTAAAAATTTAATAAAAATTAGAAGAGAGGAGTGTTGCATAAATTATAGTCTGTGCTTTAGGATTGTCTATGGTTGTGATATTAGTCTATGGGTTCTCCCAATAAATGTCTCACGTGCAATGTAACACCGAGTTTTTATTTAAACAATTAACCCAGCAGCCCTGCACATATCTAGCAAATATGTGACAATCTGTAGTATAAAATTTGATTTAGGTAACAACAACTGGTATAGCCAATTACAGATTTCACACTAATACATATAGAAAATATCGAAACATTAAAATAAATGAGTACATATGTTTGCTTTTGTGTTTGTTGTGTGGGGGAGTATATGTGTGTGCGTTTGTGTGTCCTGTAAGCTCTGCAAATAGTGCAGCCTCAGGAAGAGGAAGGCCTTACCAACGAATGAGTTTACACTCGTCCACTGTACAGAACTATACAGGATTGTGAGTATGTGACCTTTTTATTTACGTGACCAATGATTGCTTGCTACCTAAAAACATCGATATCTTTAAATTGACTGTTGTATACGTGAGCTAATCGAGTGATTACACTGTTTTGTGTATATTAAGTGCGATGTGGGTGCACATGAAATACACAAGTGGGTCGGCTGCGGCGACTAGGCACATTTTGATCCAACTCTCCCACCATAGCAGGACAATCGAGACGCCCACGCGTAATATCGTACAGCAGCATCATATCCTGAACTACACGATGCCCGCTGAGAGTAGTCATACAATGGTATTTATAGCCATTCTCGTAAGTACCTATCAAATTGTTTAGGTGTTTTGTAATTAAGATGATTAACAACCATTTTTGAATGCGTTCAGTCCGATGTATGTATGTCATATCGTGGATTCCAAATGGAGCTAACGTACTCGAGAATACTTCGTACGTAGGCATTATATAGGTACGACTTTAGGAGCGGTAATCCAAGCAAGTCATCCATTAGAAGGTTCCAAAGAGTTGGTCACAGCACTGAACCTTGAGGACACCCCATAATGGACAGCTTTCACTCTACCCTGTCCCCGACGACGTTAAGCTTTTCAGTAAAGGGAGAACGAATAATGAAGTTAAATTTTTAAATTAACGTTAGTTATTTTAGATAGGAGGGAGTGCATGTTGCATTCCTACAGCCGCTGAGCGCACTCCACTGGCCACGTTATCCCTCTCTCACAGAAGCCTACCTTGAAATTTACTGTATTTCCTACTTTATCGTATATCCCCAATGTACGTACGTGTTTCGTTAGTGAGTGAGATATGCCAGAGCTCATTCCCATCCTGTCCTATCCCTCCTCATTTTCCCAACCCTTTCCAATTCATTCCGTAATCGGAAAGGTAGGAAAGGGTGTGCTAATGTTTGTCATTCTGGACTGATGTCGCCATGTATCGCGGATATGTAAGGACGATAGCACCCACATTTATCATCAGGTGGACTTTATGCTCGTCTGCCGCCGTTTTCTATAAAAAAAAAGTTGTTCACCTATAGATTACATAATTTGCATCTAGACTCGTGCAACATAATTAAAAAAAAACTGACAGAACCAAAGATATGTACAACAGAAAAAATCCTAAATTACGATGAATTTTATTTTATTTCTTAACTAATTGTTATAATTATTTCATTTTCGTTCACGCTCAGGTCAAGTTTAAGATAGTCTACAATTATATAACTTCAATAAATTCATTATAAGAAAAAAAAAACATTTTATTAATTTATGGTTTACTTTTTACCTTTTCTTTGTTATCAGATATATGGTAACATCTTCGCGAAATTGGTATTCGGTTTTGCTTCCCGCCTACTCCTAACTGTTTTGCTTTGGCACGTGCAATTTTTCTTTAGTTTTCGCAAAATACAAAAACGTATTACTGAATACAGTCCAACACTGATGCTGGCTATTGAAATTCTTTATTTCGGTAAGTGTTTCAATAATATTTCCGCGTTGTACATTCTATTTATGATTTGCACGTGTTGTACATCGTAGACAGCAAAACAACCATTTTCGTTCGTCAGTCAATATAGCTACGATATGGTCTCGATCTTGTAATTATGTTTTTTGTGTATTTCTTTTATTTTTTTCACTGTGTTTTGTGCGGAAAGGGTACCTATAAATTCGTGTAATGTGAACATCGGAAGCGCGGCGCCATTTATTTTGTTTAGCAGATTGTAAGCCGTAGAATTGTAACAATGTCGCCTTCGCCGATCCGATACCGTGGACCATGGAAAATACATAAACCACCTTCAGAACCTGATAGATGGTTGGAGGAGATGGGTTTTTTCCGGAAACATACCGCTAAAGACTCCAGCTGCTTGTTCAGAGCTGTGTCCGAAGATATATACAAAACTCAACGCTATTATCACAAGGTTCGCCTGGATTGTGTTCAGTTCATGGCCTCTAACAAGCATATCTTCGAAGGGGTAGGAACTACATATGTACTTATATTGAATTTTATTTATTTATACCTTACAAGATGATAACATGGTATTTTATGTTGTAGTCGTTGACTTGCCCCTTCGAAAACTATCTTACAGAAATGTCAAATCCCTCAGAAGGGGGTGGACTTATTGAAATAACAGCCATGAGTCATCTATATAGGTAAGAATGTTCTATACATTACTGACTACCTACATATTTTTTATATACTACATATTTTTAATCTTTATTAGTTTAAATGTATTTGTTAAACATAATTACAGGCGCGATTTTGTAATTTTTGATGCTAACAAAGGCCCTCAGACCAAAATATGCAATGGATATGGCAAAATAATATTTTTATTTTATTCACCCGATACCAAGCACTTTGATGTGGTATACACTAAGGAATTATTAAACACATCATCCTTTTGCCAGTGTAAGTACTCTGTACTCTTTAAGATAATTATTTAACTAAAGAAAACTGACTTTTGTCATAAACATTAACTTATTATATTGGTTCACAACAATGAATGTATTTAGTAATTTAATTATGTATAATTTTAAGTAATTTTTTTACTACCCTTAAGTCTGAATAAAAACTTGTAGTTATTTTTCAATACTCATCAAATTAAATTGCAAGTTAATCATCTCATCATCAATTTGTATTGTGTTAAATTAACCATAACAAGAGTTTTAGTTTAATTGGTATTAATTTATTGAGTATTGGTAATTGGTAATTAATTGGTATTAATTAGCTATTACCTCTTTACTACAAAAAGCAAATCTATAAAACACCTATTTAATAGGCTCTTGACTAATCCCTTCCGATGTTACGCCGCACTGCTACTCAGGTTAGTTGGGAGATTCACTCCCAACTGGGCTAATTAGTTGTTATTAAAAGAAATTGTTCTATTTATCCCAACAGGACACACAAATTTTACTTCCATTATTGTTTCAAATTAAATATTTTTTTAATAGAGTTGCATTGTAGTTATTGGAATCCCATTGCATGTCTAAAATATTTTAATGGAATTGTATTTGTAGCTATAGTGTATGAAATCCTCTATGATGGAGTTTATCAAATCAAAGATCTGGCTTATGCTGTAGACAAAATGCTACATGACAAGGTGCCCACCAATCACATTGAATATTTTATGGCAGAAAATGTTGAACGTCGTAAAAAACAGAAGGAAAGATCTAAAATCTTTATTGAAGCACCTGATGATGATAAGGATAAGAATAATAATGCTGTAGCGTTAAAATGCAAGCATCATATGGATGATACGGATCGAGCAAATGTTCTGAAGGAATCTCTCAGCATATTTGTATTAAATCGCAACCTGATTCAGCTAGAGAATGTTTGCATGAGCTGCTTGAATGTGAACAGCGCTAAAGATTTGCTTGAAAATGACATCATTCCATTCCCATATAAAGTGGCCAAGGCTCTAGACCCTAATATTTACCGCAATATTGAATTTGATGTTTGGAGTGAATTGCGACGAGGTATATAATACATACATTTATTATTTTTTTGTTGCCTGAAAACTGTAAAACTGAAACTGTGAACAGTAAACACTATTCAGTGTTCTTTTATTCCTTGATTGTCACCTCAACCCTGAAATCATTCAAAATTTTTCTAGTATATCTGATTTAAGATGTATTTAACTTGAGATATTAAGTTTATCTCAATGTTGTCTCATACAAATCTGTACAAGAACAAGCCTTATTTGCAAAATAATTGTTTATTCTAAGCACATTTTAATTTTACTATATATTTCATGGCAATTGCATATTAAATTTTTTAGTTTAGTTTTGCTTCTAAATTTAATTTACTCAGTAAATTATATCAGAAAAAATATCAATTGGAAGTTACTCCATTTTATTTATTTAACAATATTGAAATTTATAATACTTTAATAAAATCAGTTTAAAAAGAATAAAACTACCAAATTATTAATGTTGAGAGAGTGTCCATAAAATTGCTAAACAAATATGTCAGTTATGCGACACAGTTCACAGTTGTAAGGTTAAAATATAAACCAAATTCGAAACTATTATTAGTTAACTAAGATCCGCCCTTGTCTTCGCTTAGGTGACAATGATTTCTTAGGGAATAGAAACATACCCTATGCCCAAAACATTGCCAAGTTTAGCTTTTTAAAAGTGAAAAACTTCAAAATCGCTTCAATGGTTTTTGAATTTACTTCTTACATAAAAAACAAAAAAAAGAGAACAGTCTTATGTTATTAGTATTATTACTGTTTAACCTAGCAATAAATGAGTTTTGACCTTTCTATTGTTTGTTAGTGCTATCTATTGTTTGTATACATCCTTAAAAGTGTGCAAAGGTTAAAAGTGAAGAAGGTTTTCTAAATCGGTGCAATAGTTTTACCTCTTACATAAAAACAAAATAAAAATGTTAGATTATACTTTTGATTATTATTTCTATCTTTCTGAGCGCGATGTGATAAAATTTTCTTTTTTCACAAGAATTCCTTTTTTGGGATATTTTCAAAGCAGTCGTATTTCTATGGACGCGAGTTAACAAATGGTGTAAAATTTTACAGAATTGCGTTACGGTGCTAGATATTCAGATGGCACAACTTTGCAAGTCGGGGTGAAATGTCTATGCAAACTGCGGTCCGATCAGACAGTTCCGTACCACTGTCATATCCAGGAGATGCGCCCTGACGGTAGCCCTTGTCTTGTATTCATTGAGGAATTGGGGGAAAAACAAGTAGTCAACTATGAGCAGCTGGAGCCCTTGCCCTTGGACGAAGTACGTCCCTGGGCGCCGCCATACAGACACTCGCGAGCTCACTCCCAGTTCTTGACTTTGAGCCAAATGTTAAAGCATATAGGTGTGTTGACTGTATTTTGTTTGGCTTTTTCAAGTGCATGAGTTCGGCGCATTTTTGACATTTTACTTGCTTTGATGCAGTTCTGTGGCCTTAAGCTGCATTAGGAGTGGGCGCGGGCCGTAAAGCGGCGATACCGCGATCCGCTAATGTGTCCACAGTTAAAGTGATACTCGCTGCGGAAGAGTCTGTTTTGTATAGGCACGTCTTATTCAAAATTTGATTTAGAAGAAGTTTTACTTGTAAGAAATATGAACACAAAATAAGAAATACTCGAGAAACGCTAAAATTATACAGAAACTAACATACACCCCCGCTCAAAACTAAGTGTCGCCGCGGAATCTGCTCCCTCCTCTGCAGTCATACCGATATTATGTTTGAAAAATACACAGCGGATTCCGTTGTCCCACCCGGCGCCCACTCCGCCCCGCAGCTTTATTGTTTTTCCTATTTTTTGTTAACCTTAATAATCCTAAAATGTGGGTAGTAGTATATTGTGCACCTAGCTCCTGCACATATTTACATTGCAATAAAATTTTATACACATTTTGCACAAATAATCACATTTGTTCCCATACTGCCCAGGCAATATCTCCCGAAAATCGGGAATCAGTAAACGCAGTAAGTCTAACAGCGACGAATCGAAACATTCCGAAATGAACCAGAAATCGCCACCAAAACTGACTTGGAATAAGGAGACCGAAAGCACAGACATGCCGGAATACGTGGATCAGAATCCCAATGTTTCTACATATCAACACTTGGATTTTTTTAATTTTCAACCAACGCCTGTTAGTTTAATTTAGTAATGTAGTGTTCGTAGGTGCGTTTGTTCGTTTATAAGCTCGTCACTGTTTATAATGTTTATTAAACGTTATGAGAGATTAATTTTGAAGTATTTTTTCTGTATTTTTACTGTCCCCTTTGTGTCAACCGCGCGATAAATGGAAAAGTTAGAATATGCCTTAGGCACAGCCAGAGTACACAAATAGGAAGCACTCTGTCGTACAGTTTACAAAAATACTGAGTTACAAGAGTTTAATCTCAAGTATGCATTTATTCTCATTTTCATTTAAGAGATTCTTATTATTGAGATTGATTTCCGTTTGATTTTTTTTTTTACAATAATATTTGAGGAGCTTATGCTTCAATCACAAGATTTTTTTAAGTTAAATACGCCTCAATGTTTTCTATACTTCCTTTTTGCCTTTGAATCTTGCTTATACACAGTAACATACTGACCACCTACACCTGCCCTACGTCTAGTTATATTTAAAACCTATCATCTTGCATTACCGATGGGTTGCACCCTTGGGACTATCACCGTGATGCGCGGATATACCATGTTTTTGAATCCCTCGCGCAATCTGACTCTTCATTTATCCAGTGATGTGCTTATGAACGAAATGTATTTAATTAAACAGCCATATCGTAGCTAATTGCTGTAGTTGTGCAATCAATAGATAATGTAGTTTAGTTTATTTTATTTTCCAGCAATTTGATGATCGTACATATTGGAAGTATATTTTTAATTATATTAGGTGCGCTTACCTATGAAATGACCGATTTTATAAACAAATGTTTTTCCTTGCAAAAAGTTGCAAATTTTGAAGGAAATGGATATCTGTCGGAGCAAGGTCCGGTGAGTATGGCGGGTGAGCGAGTCTCCAGACCCAGCTCTTGAAGATTTAAAACTGTTGTATGAGAAGTGTGAGTTCGGGTTTTGTCATGAAGAAGAAGTGAAGATGAGCGATTGACCGAACTTGATTGCTTTGTTGCTAGCTTTTCCATTATCGTCTGCAGCTTGTTACAGTACACATCTGCAGCAATCTTTTGACCGGCTCGCAAGAAACTATAGTGGACAATACCGGCACAGGATCACCAAACTGATACCAGTAGTTTTTTCTTAGTTATCTTGCGTTTTGGACATCGTTGGACTGCAACTCCTGGATCCAGCCACTGATAGGAACGTTTGCGGTTATCGTACAGGATCCATTTCTCGATTTCACAGTCACGATGCGATTCCAATTTCCTTCGTTTTGTGACGGTTCAATAACACAATACACACTTCGACGCGTTATCTCTGACGTTCGTTCAATTCATACGCTACCCACTTTTCGAGCTTCTTTATTTTGCCGATTTGACGCAGGTGTTAGGCCCATACACACTATTGATATTGTGAGCTGACTTGCGTTGGTACCTCGACGAAACTCATGCTCAAAAATAGGAGGAATTTATCCATTTTATTTTCAAGACAATCACATGAAGAAAATTTAGGTACAGAAAAACATGAAATACTGATTTTGAAATAAGAACATCGTGGCTATTGGATCCATTTCGTTTTATTTTGAAATTCGAATTACAACAAAAGATATCGAAACTCAAAGTGCTCAGTAACAAAATAGGTCATTTCATAGGTAAGCATCTAATAATAATACCTTTTCTATGTATGTAATGGTATTATATTGATTCTGTTATTGCTTTAAGATTTTTTGATTATAGTGTACTAAGTAGATATTATTTTTTGAAATTACTGACAGTCGATTGTTGCGCGGAAGAAATGTAGAAATTATGAATTTAATACATTATTATTAATTTATTACAATAGAGGAATTGATTATTATTGCTAAAATTGCCGTTCTATTACTTATTCCGACGACTAGGAATGAAAAATGCATATTATTATGAAAAAAATATTTCCAAATGCATTATAGAATTATGTAGAATGATTTTGACATTATTGGGGTGGGTACTTTGTAATTTACAACTATTGCTGTCTTTGTCATTGGTGGTTTTAATAGCAATAAAATGATGTCATTGTTCGTCAGTGACTTTTAAGCGCTTTAGTTTTCAAAGTCCATGTAAGCCTATTTAATTAGGTCTTCATGTAAGATTTACGTCAGTGAAACAACTCCGAAAACACGAAAAACGAAGTTGGAGCCGATATTTCGATAGATTCCTACCATAAACACGTTCACTACGATATATCGGCCCGAACGAGTTCATTTGACATTTTAAACTACTCCGATCACATGAGACAAGGATATTAATATGGAATTTGACAAGAGATCCCCATGTATCTCTTGTTAAATTGTCATCAAATGTTAAATTTCACTAACAAATCTCATCTTTTAAATAATCAGATATACCCGATATATAGACCACCGAACGAAAGAAAGTCAGAGTAGAGTTTTAGCACTTGGTTCATTCTAACTTCTGTCGGGCCCGAAACCTCGTAATCGTAAAATCAGGTTAGACGCCTGGTTTGCAGCATTTTGGACGTTTTTGCTAAATTAAAAATGACATTCTAATTTAATTAAGCCCTAATCTGTTCAAAATTATTTCTTATGGTGATTTAAGTTAAATACAACAATGAAATTAATACTAGTCTAGTAAAATTAACTCCATCTAAAAGCAACATTCAAGGTGGTTGGGAAATTACGACAATTGTCGCTACTCAAAACCAATAGTGTAGATTTAGTACTACAAGATAGTCCTGTAAGAAACATTCCACTACTTTTGTAAATCCTGTCAGTTATTTCACAAAGGTAGCTTTCGTTGTCCCTGTTTTTCAAACAAAGCCTTTTAAAAGCGTTTTTCCCCTGCAGGTTGAAGTTGAAGCACTGCCCCTGATGGTGGACTGCCGGCCAGCCGCGGGCGCTCCGCCCCACGAGGCGCCGCTCGCGCCGACCAACGGCTCTAGCCCGCCGGACCAGCAGAACCAGGTCGCTAGACTCGTATGTTCCCTTTTTACTAATTGCTTTTGTTTGCAGCTCGCCGCTTTGCAGTCTAGGAAAGATTGATGTTTTTATTTATTTTTTACCCGACTGCGGAATGCTAGGAGAGATATGTTTTTCACCGTTCTGTATGTAAATTTTTATTCCCTCGTATAGCTTCAACGGAGTGACCGATTTTAATGGTTGAGGCGTCGTTAGATTCGTCTTGGCGTCGCGAGTGCTACTGGCGTATTTTTTTTGTATTAGTATTTTAGCGTACTGAAATTCATTTATGTGTACAGTTTGTATTGTATTTGATTTATAGGTTATTATTTATTGTTAATGTATCTTCAATCATTACTTTGCCACCTAGAACAGAAAACAAAAAAATAACAAAAGTTGTAAAAGATCTAACTTTGGGAGACAACTGAAAGTTGATATCCTTTAGGTAACTTTTTCGCGCATATAAAAAGTATATCGAACATTTTTTCATGATTGACATATTTTAGAAGCACACTGAGTTTATTTATATATTGAATTTCTTTATATGAAAAATTAGATTTTCCCCTTGCGACGGTACGTGCCTCGATTACACGCTGTCCAGTTCTTTATCCGGCCCTGACTATACCTGATATGATTGTTGTGTCGACAGCCGGTCCCGAGTGGCGACATGGGCGGACATAGCGTGACGTCCCCATCCGCTCGCGCCTCCACTCCTGCTACCACCACTAACGCCATGATACCGTACACAGGTACCATGCCACTATCTAATTAAGATTAAAATAAGCTTCATTTAGTTTTAATAATAATTGTTTTATTAAAATAACTTTTAATGGGAGGAGGGGAAGGTGCACACTGCGGTCCAACAGCCGCTGGACGCGCTAAGATGTGCCAGAGCGCATTCCCATCCCATCCCTCCCCGTTTTCCTAACCCTTCCTCCTATGGAGCGCATCCGTGGGGGTGCCAACGTTTGTAATTCTGGACTGATGTAGGCATGTATCACGGGGATGGGTGTCCATGGGTCACCGCATCCACTTACCACCAGGTGAACTGTATGCTTGTCTGACGCCTTCTTTCTATAAAAAAATCCCTGTAATCTTCTATGATAGTGGGGTAAATCAGTCCGTTAAATACTTTCAGTAGGCTATGGGATTGCAGCATCACTCTTCTTGCCACTACATAACTTAAACTTGCACAAGATCGGCATTTTGTTGATTAATTCATCTAAAACCCTGAGGTAAAATTGTATGATAAATAACTGTATGGTCCTTTGCCGCCTTCCTATAAAATAAAATCAAGTTGATACTGTGAACATTTACAAATAAGTTATTATTGAAGATTGCGATGTATCTATCATCTTTGTTGATTGACATAACAATCATGTATCGAGTAGCGAAAAAATCGAAAAATTATGAAAAGAAATACTAATTTGACGACCAATTCGTTCTGGTTAATTCCCCCTCCTGGTTAATTCCTTCGATTCCTGATTGGACCTTCATTTGTTTAAAAACAAATGTATATTCGGGTCTGGGTGATATTTGTCTTTGTATGTTGAACCTACGACAAAGAATCCCAGTATGAACCATTGAGTGTGGTTTTAAAAAAAAATTTAGTGGTTACCGCCACAACTACATCCATTTTTGCCAGTCGACGCACAACAGAATACTCCGCAAATGTGTAAACGGTAATTCGTATCATCATGTCTAGGGGCCACAATAGACCTTTCTGGTCGCAGTGGGCCAAATGGACCAAATAACCATCTCTTTATAAATAAATCATCATGTCTAAGCGAGCGTTTCGTCTATTGTTTTGGCGAACGACTAGGCGAGATACAAGTGCGATTGCGTATGGTATATCTTTATTACGACTAAGGAGTAAATGGTTCGTTTCAGGCAACATGAACCCAGTGCCTGTACCGACTCCCGGCAATGTGTATGGTACCGGTGCGAGCGGGGGCTGCGCTCCGTACATGTGCGGTGTAAAGCAGTTGGTGTGGTGCCCGCCTCCACCCCCGCCGCAGCTGCCCCCGCACGGAGTCAATGCCCACGTGTACAAGAGCGTACAGGCGAATGGCGCCGATCTGCCCATGAATGGTGAGTTTTAAATCTATTGAAATGTATAAAGGCCTGACACGAATATAATGTTAAGTCGAAGAAAAGGTTTTTATGCAGTTTTGAAGCTTGTATATTCATCAAGGTTTCAGTGTGCCATTGTTCCAAATTTGAATTCACGAACTTGAACCACAGATGACAAGCCAAGTCAGTTCATTGTTTTGAAAAAATAAGGAAGAAGAAATTTTGAATTGCAGCAGTTTTTATGATTTAATGATGTTGTTTTTCAATAAAAGTTTTGTTAAATTGTTTTTCCTGAGATTAACATTATCTATCAAATATTTTTTAAGCTTCAGGCCTTCCATGACTGAAAATGCAGGGTGGCTCGATTCAGGTGTTCGGGAGTGTATATATTTTTATTTGTATTAAAGTGAAATCAACGAGACATGACCTTTGTGTTTGTGAAGGGCTGGTAAAGGTGACTCATCCTGAATTATTTACAAAAATGTCCAAAAACTTTGTAGTCTTACTTTTATATGCTTTATGCAAAATTGAAATAAATTGAAAAAAATTGAAAAGTAAATGTCTGTTCGCGACCTAAGGTCCATCCAAGTTAACCGAAATTAATTAGTATTGACAATAAATGGACCTATCAGGAATTTTTTGGTACAATCGAATTGTTTTAATGACCAGTCAAGTAAAATTACGTCTGATCACTGTCTAAATGAGCCTGATCAATCAATAATTTGTTCAGTGCAATAATTAACTTGTTTGTTTAACTATTCGAAATTTAATTAAATCGTAATATAATGCCTATAAAATTTAACACTTAAATTAATAGAATAATTTTAATACGGGTAGAATATTAATAATATTATTAAGTCGGTTAAATATGTATTTATTAAACTGATGTATAACACTTGCTAAAAAAAATATTTACGGGTCAATTTGTTCCCATAAATACAAAATATTGTAAACATATTGTATAAATTTGTAAAATATTGTAATTCTAGACCGTTAAATGTTTGTAATTTTAATAATTCATTTATAGGTACTAGATAGAAGATGAAATGTGAAAGATTTAATGTTCTTTTATGAAATTATTAATTCTAAAATCGATTCTTCATATCTACTTAGTCAAAGCTCTCTGAGATGTCCTACCTTCAAACGCAATTACGCTAAAAATACATTTGTCAGATGCTCTTGCATGGATTACAATAAGTTAAAATCGGATATAGACATGTTATTTTATATGAGCCTTATGCCCTTACAGAATCATCATCTTCATAAGACCTCCGAATCGACTGTTGTTTTTGCACAAGCGTTCAATAAATAACATACAATTTATTTTTCACAGTCTACTAGAATTATGAGTATAATGTCACTTACATATTAAGTGATATATTATGTGTCACTTAATTTCACTAATTGCTTAATGCAGAAAACTTTGGATATTTTAAATAAATATTATGTTGTAAATACTTTTATAACTTTTTTGCGTTTTCTATACATTTTATATTGTAGATCGGGTCCACACCCGTAAAATTAAAGGCTCCTTTACGCGTTATTTCTACTCGACGTTTTGACACGGGTTACTCCAGCCGTGGTCGCTGACTGAAGAGTTGCTCCCATCCTGGACTACCTGCCTCTTCAGTCGACTCGTGACGGCGTACCAAAATGTCGAGTAACAATAAAAGGTACACAAAAGTCTTTAATTTTACGCGTTTAGAGCCGATTTACAATATGTAATGTTGTAAACACTGTGTTTCCCAAATAAATTTTATAATTCTTGTCATCAGACATCCCGACCCTTCGCTACTACTTCAACCTGGGCGTGGAGTGCATGTGGGGTGCGTACGGGCCGCCGCCGCCGCAGCCGCCGAGGCACTACTCGCCCAGGGACATGACGCAGGTTAGTTAAACCATACACACATCACTGTCATATTTCATTTTATTAAATAGGAAGCCAACATATTTTCTTTTCCTTCTTTCTCTATTTATTTATTTATGGCCAAAAAATTCACAGCAGAACAGTATATTTGGGTTGCAAGGGGTCCCAACCACCAACTTCCGAGACCCAAGCCAACCTCACCTGCCAGTGATGCACCCTGCTGATAAACTGACGAGATACTGGCAAACATTCTTACCGTGGGAGGACTTATCATCCGTGGCTGACTACCATGGTATCCCATGGTAGTCAGCCGCAATAATGCCGCAAGGCCTGTGCCGTATTCCGGCGGTGAATGGTAGTCACTAACCCCTTAGAAAGGTGTATGCATGCGGAGACTTGGACCAGCAATTTCCCAGAAGACTTAGCGCGCATGGGCGTGACATGGTGATGCGGGGATCAGAAAGACTTGGTGATAAGGCTGACCGCCCGCGGGTAGTGGGGGCCCGAGCCCTGGGATTACTTAATCTCCACCCCGGGAGGCTGTCCCGCCGCTCGTGTTATAATCTCTGGGAGTAGCAATCGTATTTTCCTTAAATTTTTCTAAAATTAAATAATTAATAAAAAAATTAAATAAATTTTCCTAATACTACGTGCAGCTTGCTACAAACCGGATCTACATGAAGATTCCACGTAAAGTTGTTATCAATAATTATTCCTAGTTACACTTATGTGATGTATCTTCTTCTAGAGAAATACATGTAATGTCGTTTTGTAATGATATTTTCTAATTATTTGGATCGACACTGCTAATCAAAACACAATTGAGTTTCTCTGTGAATAAAAGAAACGACATTTAATGTTATTAATCGCAATGTCGATTCTTATTTCTAATATTACAATATTAATATTAGTTTTAATAATTTGTTCACGTTAAACGTCAAAGTATAAACGTCAATCTATGTTCGCGGTCCACCATGAAGGCGCTTTGTAGCGCGGCAAATTAAAAATAAAGAAAATTAGATTTTTCTTTACATACATTTGCATATTGATTTGTCACTATGAAGGCACTCTATATGTGTCTTATTATTGTCAGATGTTGGCATGTACCGCGCATGTCCACCAACCACTATGTGGACTATCTACCACTTGACGTATATATGCTGTTTTATCAGGAAATGCAACAGATGTCGCTACACGATCGCGGCGGAATGAACCACGGCGAGCATAAACACAAGCCCTCGCAACCCATGGACAAGAACAACGTTAACCAGAAGGGCAACGGACAGCGCCCTTTGATAGGGCCCAGGTAACTATTTGATTCTGTCTATCCACAGTTGGCTTCATAACACCGCGATCACAAACACAAATTTACAGGGATATGGACAACGCCAACCAGAAGGGCAATGGACAACGCCTTTCGCTAGGGCCCAGGTGACTACTTGATGCTGTCTATCCACAGTTGGCTTCATAACACTACCATCACGGCAGAATGAACCGCGAACACGAAACAAATTTGTGTCTGCAAGGATAAGACAATGTCAACCAGAAGGGTAGTGGATGGGCCCAGGTAACTATGTGTTGCCAATTTCTATCTATCCATAGCCGGCTTCATAACACTATGATCACAAACATAAGTCTACAAGGATAAGAACAATCTCAACCAGAAGGACAATGGACAACGCCTTTCGCTAGGGCCCAGGTAACCAAGAAACTAATTACTTACAGGAAAGCGAAAATAGGCCTTTTGGAACTTTATTAAATTAAGACTAGGTTTTTAGTCAAAGTAATTAATTTTAGTTTATTTGTTTCTATTTTAGCTAAATGCAATTTTAGTTTTAGGCATGAAAGAATTTGTTTTGGGAGAATTCAACATTTTGCGAAATTAAAATTCAACATTTTGGCAATTTAACATTTAAAGAAGTCAAAGATGATCCAAAGATGATTAAATGATTTAAAGATGTTCCAAAAAGGAAAATAAACCGCCGATTGGATGGTTCGATGACCATTAGGCCATCTGTTCTGTGGCCATCTTGGCCACCACAGGCCTTTTGTTCGGGCCCAGGTATTGTTTACCAACATTGTGTTCATATGCATTTATCTATTCGCAGTTGGACAAAGGGGAATATCCGAAGAACGAGTACCTCATAATTGCTGAGCATGACTGACTGTCTTCTAGTATTACTGATTAATCCTATTATATTTTTTACTCTGAGATTTCCTATTCCTTCCTGTTCATTCGATAGAGTGAAAAGTGTAATTTTATAAGAGAAACTAGCTTTTTGCCCACGGCTTCGCCCGCTTGCATTTTGTTTTATAAGTAACGGGACCCCCTTGGACGAAAATTATGTGATTTCAAGCTAACTCTGCCAAAATTATGTGATTTCAAGCTACCTCTGCCAAAATTTCAAAGCTCTAATTCAAAAGTTTTTGACATTATAGATTTTGCGTCGAGGAATCGCCCCTCCCATTTATGCCCCCTCCTTCCAACTCAAATATCAAAAAACGCCGACTATAAGTCTATAAGTAATTGTTTAAATGAAAAGTTTATAAGTAAAATTTCATGTCTCTAACGTAAATGGTTCTTAAGATACAGGCATTACATACAACATTACATATTGCCTTTTTCTCCTCTTCCCAGTTATTACAAGATATTACAAGGATATATATATATATACCTCATAATTGCTGAGCATGACTGACTGACCTATATATATAGGTATATTCAAACCCAAATCGCATTCAACTCAAGAAACACTATTTACTCTTCAAATTAAAATGAAGTATTAATAATAATAAATAAAATTATAATATCAAGTTAATTCGGTAAAAAAAAACAATAACATTCAATAAGGTAAATCAAAGATTTAAATAAATGTGTACAGTTTTGTCATTTAAGAATTCATTCTCGGAGTAATAACATTTATCTAACAATAATTTAAACATTATCCTCTTTAATAATTGTATTCTTTTGCCTTTAAAATTGTTTGGTAAATTTATTATAAATACATATTGCCATGTAAGAAATATTTCTTTTTGTCGCGGCCCAACCTCGCCGCTTCAATATTTTAGTACAAGAATGCCCTCCAAATGGCAAGAGCAAGATACCGATTTTTTTTGTCACTTCTTCTTCTTCTTCTTCTTCTTCTTCTTCTTCTTCTCAGCCCTTGGACGTCCACTGCTGGACATAGGCCTCCCCCATTGTCCGCCATTTAGACCTATCGGCAGCGACCTGCATTCAGCGGGTGCCCGCAACCTTTATGAGGTCGTCTGTTCATCTAGCAGATGGACGTCCTCGGCTTCGTCCGCCGGTACGTGGTCTCCATTCGAGAACCCTTCTGCCCCATCGGCCATCGGTTCTTCGAGCTATGTGCCCTGCCCACTGCCACTTCAGCTTGCTAACCCGAGAGGCTATGTCGGTGACTTTAGTTCGTCTACGGATCTCCTCATTCCTGATTCGATCACGTAGGGAAACCCCGAGCATAGCCCTCTCCATAGCTCGCTGTGCGACAGTGAGTTTATTTATGAGGCCCATAGTCAGAGACCACGTCTCGGTGCCGTAGGTCATCACCGGCAACACACACTGGTCGAAGACCTTCGTCTTCAAGCACTGAGGTATTTTGGACGAGAAGACGCTGCGTAGCTTCCCGAACGCTGCCCAGCCGAGTTGGATTCGTCGATTGACCTCTTTCTCGAAGTTGGACCTACCTAGTTGGACCGTTTGGCCTAGGTAGACGTACTCGTCAACAACTTCGAGAATCGAGCTCCCAACTGAAACTGGGGTGGGCACGACATGGACATTCGACATGATTTTCGTCTTGTCCATGTTCATTTTAAGGCCCACCTGTTGGGAAACTCGATTGAGGTCTCCGAGCATTGTGCTAAGATCCTCCAGCGATTCTGCCATGACCACGATATCGTCGGCAAATCGAAGGTGAGTGATGTATTCGCCATCAACGTTGATGCCGAGTCCTTTCCATTCCAGGAGCTTGAAAGCGTCTTCCATCGCATTGGTGAAGAGCTTCGGAGAGATGACATCTCCTTGTCTCACACCCCTCTGCAATGGAATCGGCTCCGTGCTCCCTTCCTGTACTCGGACTGACATGGTGGCGTTGTTATACAAACACTTCAACACTTCGATATACCGATAGTCAATATGGCACCGCTGGAGGGACTGTAGCACTGCCCAAGTCTCGATCGAATCAAAGGCTTTCTCATAGTCCACAAACGCTAAGCATAATGGCAAGTTATACTCCTCGGTCTTCTGTATAACTTGCCGCAGCGTATGGATGTGGTCTATGGTACTATAGCCTTTTCGGAAACCGGCTTGTTCGGGAGGCTGGAAGTCATCAAACCTGCGCTCGAGACGATTCGTGATAACCCTCGAAAACAGCTTATAAACATGGCTCAGAAGCGAGATGGGCCTATAGTTCTTCAACAAGGTCTTGTCGCCTTTCTTGAAGAAGAGCACCACCACGCTTCTGTTCCATGCCTCCGGCGTAATACCTTCGAGCAAGACGGAATTAAAGAGCTTCTGAAGGACTTTCAGTACCGGTGTTCCACCCGCTTTCAGAAGCTCTGAAGTGATTCCGTCTTCGCCCGGCGCCTTGTTGTTTCTAAACTGTTTGAGGGCCATCCTAATCTCGTACAGGCTGATGTCCGGGATATCTTCGGTATAGTGTCGGGTCAACTTGGCTCTTGGGTCTTTGGCCAAGTTGCCAACAGGTTTAGCGACCGAGGTATACAGCTGTCCATAGAACTCCTCGATCTCCCTCAGTACCTCTTGTTTGTCGGAAGTGACACTACCGTCCTCCCTCTTCAGCTTCGTCAACTGGCTCTGCCCAATAGATAAATCTCTTGCGAACACTTTGGAGCCTTTATTCCGCTCTATCGTCTCCTTAATACGATTAGTATTAAAGAGACGGATGTCGTGTCGCAAGGACTGGTGAATCCGTCTATTGAGCTGCTGATATGCTTCCGCGTCATCAGGAGTCTGCAGTGCCATCGAACGTCGTTCCGCCAAGAGGTCGAGGGTGTGGTCGGTGAGCTTTTGGGGTCCATCTCTTCGACGGTGTCTGAAGAATTTAGACCCCACCGTACCGTTGTCACTACCGTCACTAAAAAAGTGATAACCTATCGTGTTTTTTTTCATATACAGTGTGGTTTTTTTAACTGGGACAGTATGGGGAAATCTGAAACCATAAGAGATACAGGGAAACTGTCTTAGGAACCATTAAGTCTTTTTTTGTGAAAACAATTTTGGCATAGTAATTTTTTTGGTCAAGCGTGAGTTGTCCATAAAAACGAATAAAATTGACTAATTTTTTTTTTAATGCTGATCGACTCAGTTTCTTATAAGGATCATTTCATTGTATTGGAAGAAAAAAATCGGGACAGCAGAAGTTGGTCAAATTTAATAAAATGTTTTTTCATACAATTTGTTACCTTAACAGAACTAATGCTTCAATAAATGTTCAATATGACCTCCATCTTGCTGTATGCAGGTACGAGCGCGTTTCAGAACACCTCTAGTGGCTTTAGACAAAGATGTGTGATGAATGGTGTTTAAATGATAATAAACGGCGTCTTTTAACTCCTGTATGGTGTTGTATTGGGATTCATAAACTCGACCCTTAAGGTAACCCCATATGAAAAAATCCATCGGCGTCATATCGGGTGAACGTGGTGGCCATTTTATAGGACCATATGTGCCCATCCAACGGCCCGGAAAATGTTCATCTAAAAATCGTTTACTCACTCTGCTATTGTGAGGAGGTGCACCATCTTGTTGATAGATAACATTATTTACATTGCTTAAGGCAATAGTATCATCCACTAAATCCACGACCATATTCAATATTTCTTGATATTTTTCACTATTCAACGTTCCGTGGTAAATTTTAATAGCGAAGATTTTATTATGTAAAATCGCACACCAACAATTAAAGGAAAAACGGACTTGATTATGCGTCTCTGTAGTTCTAAATGGATTAGTACGTGACCAGTAATGGTTATTTCTCCTGTTGTACATACCGTTGTTAGAGAAATTGCATTCATCCGTCCAAATGATCTGATTTGGAAAATAACAACTTCTAACAGTCCGTGCTACAAACCAATGACAAAATGATAACCTGCGATCTTTATCGCCAGGAAGTAATGCTTGCACAAGTCGACCTTCTTTGTAACATTTGTGCTTATATTTGTACTTTGTAACATTTGTACATTTTAGTATTTTTCGTAGAGTGGATTTATGCACACCGATATTTTCAGCCGCTTCCCGCAATGAAGGTTTTGGATAAGCTTCAAAGAATCCTAATACGGCGATGGTAATAAATTCATTTACGACTGTTGTTGGCCTCTCACGTATGGGTTTAAAACGACCTTCTTGTCTTAAATTTTTAATTAATCTATTAAATATCTTGCGATTAGGTAGCTCGCGGTCAGGATAGTGTTCCCTATACCACTTTAATGCATTATCTGGGCTTCGATAATTAAGAAAATACGTTTCAATTAAATCAACTTTATGCGTATTAGATAACGCCATGATGAATCACAAGCATCAACCGATAATAACAAATGAGGGTGACAGTTAGAACAATGTTGATTCTAAATTTGAATTTGTTTTGAATTTAGTTCAAAAAGTTCGTAATAGCATGGAGTTCGTAAATCTGTGAAAAAATATTTGAGTGCCATAAAAGCGTTCCATATTTCAGTTTCGTGTAGCACGTATCGACATGAAATTCAATTATGGAACACTTTTTAAATGATTTGTGCACAAGTAAATACTTCGACTATGATTTAGTACATTGTATTCTCCTATTGCATGAAAAAACATTTGATTAAATTTGACGAACTTCTGCTGTCCCGATTTTTTTTTTCCAATACAATGAAATGATCCTTATAAGAAACTGAGTCGATCAGCATTAAAAAAAAATTAGTCAATTTTATTCGTTTTTATGGACAACTCACACTTGACCAAAAAAATTACTAGGCCAAAATTGTTTTCACAAAAAAAGACTTAATGGTTCCTAAGACAGTTTCCCTGTATCTCTTATGGTTTCAGATTTCCCCATACTGTCCCAGTTAAAAAAAACACCCTGTATAAAAAACTCAATCCACCCTACGCAATGGCTCTGTAACTAATAATCAAAGAAATCGAAGTAAGCCAATACAAGCAACTTCTCGGGTTTTATTTCCGTATGTCCGCGGGCGCAGACACTTTTCATATTTTGTAATTGAATAATTGAACAATAATTTCATAGTTGAATGTAACTCATTCCGTTATACTCCCTTTTTCCCGCTCTACCCTATCCATTTCGCAAATCCACTCCCAAATCTCCAAAGGTAGGCCGATATATTCAGATATGTATCAACGTTTGCAATTTTAGACTGATGTGGTAATACATATATCGCACATGTCCACGGTATTGGACGCACACGAAAAAGGCACTCCCACGCTTTTATTTGATTATCACAAACACCACGCACAAAAAACACTTTGAAGTTTAATAAACTGTCACTATTAAATCACAAAACGCCTAATATACAATTTTTATAATGATCAAACAAAAACAATATTTTGGGGGGGAAATCGAGGAGTGATCCTCAATTTTCCACCAAAAAGTTCTAACACCTTTCTATAAAACAAAAAATATATCAGTTTTAAAATGTTACAAAAGTCTGGTAATAATCCAGCCACCATTTACCATTAACAGTGACAATCCTACACACGGATAATACGCATAAGGACAGATTCTCATTATGGTATTCTCATAAGAACGGAAACTGTACAGTTCTATGGAATGTTTGAGAAGGCATTGGGATAATCTCGGGATGGTTTTCTCTGGTATATCGCTATGATATAATAGGATATTTTGAAATTGAAAAGAGATATAATGTAATTAGAGCTAATTTAGTGCAAATCCTAATGTTATTCTTTTGTTTACGACTGTATTCTATACTGTTGCTAATCAATCCTTATGCGAATGATCCCTACAGACCACTTAAGAGTATCTCTTCTTGCTACCGAAATTGTGTATTTCTACAACAAGTGTGAATGGTTCATCTCCATTGCAACTTGGGCTTCCTTATCTCTTATAAAATGTCGATTATTTTCGCTTTTTGTGTAATCTCCTTTATTCGTAATACAATATCTGTCAAATGTTTGACGTCTATATACAAAATTTCTTACAGAAAGATGTTTGTTTCCATGACATTCGCCCAAGCGAAGTCTTGCCCAAAACCTGATTAATGGCTCATTTACACAAGGAGAGTTTCTCTAACGCGAGTTTCACGAACATCGGTCAAAAGCTAATACAAACAACTGTTATGATCATCTGATCCCTGTTACCATCGAGAGTATTTATCATCGAACAGTGTAGGCGAGAATCGTATGTAGTTTGGTGTCATACGAGAATCGTATACAATATTCTTACCCGGACCGTTCGTGAAACTCCTTGTGTAAACAAACCTTAATGCGACAAAATTATTGGAGTATTGAAATGCTTCTGAATTGAAAGCCACTCAATTTAATTTATTCGGACAAATGTTATTACAAGATAATGTTTCCCATAGCATAAAAGCAGTTCTTGACTTCCGACGTTTATATTTAGAGGGAAGCTAAAAAAAATATTTTCCTAAACGTATTTTTTTGTTTTGTACAGATTCAAGCGCAGCGGCGGCAACCAAGATGGTAACCCGAACCACAATCAGAACAAGGGCTATAATACAGGACAAAAGGGACCTAATAACCGGTGAGAAAATTGATACCCTTTCTTGTTGATTTCTAGTGTTTTTTTTTATGGAAAATACTGCGACAGACGAGCGTTCAGAATGACAGGTTTCACGCGCCTCGATGCGCTGCCTACCCTTGAAGATGGTAAGAATGGATTCGGAGACAAGGTTGGGAAAATGGGAAGTGATAGTATTAGGATGGGATGGTAATGGACTCTTTTACAGATATGCCAGTGCCCACTACTGAAACATGTACGTACGTTGGGGAAATAGGTTAAAGTGGGTAACGCACTACACTTCATGGTAGTTCAAGGTGCTTGGTAACGCGGTCAATCGAGAGCGACCAGCGGCTGCCGGATTGCAGCGTGCACTCATCTCCAAAAGTTTTTTAATGTTATTGTATATTATCATTAATATCATACCCTCTGCAATAAAGCCGTAAGCCGGGAATTATGACTTTTCAAAAAAGCAATAAAAACTGTTAAATGTTGGATAACTTTTTATTGTCTTTCTTACAATTTTTATATATATCAATCTGTAGTGATATTTTTATGCTTATTACTAATACGGAAATACTTTTTTTTTCTAAAATATTTTTTTTGCAATATGAATTTTTTGTCATAATTTTCTCAAATTTAGGTGTAAAATTACCAAAAAACATATGGTGTATGTAGTTTAAGTGCTTTTTTAAATCTAAATTTCGACATATTTGAAAAAATATTTGTTTGCTAATATTTTCTAATTACAAATATTTTCTTTTAAATTATCAAAAACAACTTCCACCTAGAACCACGTGTGTTACCTTCTTATTCTAAGTACTTGTCAACACCTTCATATGTATTTTTTAATCTATTTCTTTACTTTTTGAGTACACATTTTACATTTATCCTTAATTTAATATATAATTAGTTAGTTACTAATTTATTAAATAATATACTTTTGTCCGTGCGTTATCGATGCCTCCACTGAAAATCACTCGATCACAGCATATGCGCACAACCACTCCGGCATCACAACACACACATCCATGAAACAGCAACATGACACTAAATTTTTTGTTATTATATTCTTGTATTTTTTTAATGTTTCTGATTTTCTTGTGTTATTCTTATTGCCTACATTGTCTTATTGCCTTATATCTATATTGTATGTGTGTTAGTTAGTCTATGTCGGAATAAAGTGTTGTCTATTGAAAAAAGTGGATTCTGCTATCCCAACTCCCACTCCGCGCCTACTCCGAGCACAGTCCAAAAATGACAATATGACGAATATTTTTTAAAGTATTTTTTTGCGTATTGTTTTGTGTATATATTAGGCGGGCGGCCGGATAATATTTTAGTTTCGATCAGTATGAAAAAACAAGTTATCTGTTTAATAATCGAAAAATGTTATTAAAATCTAAAGAATTTGTATTATAAAAAAAAGATAACATGTTAATAATAATAAAATGTTAACATGTTAATTACTAATGAAATGTTAACATGTTAATAATAATTACTGATCAAATGTTAACATGTTAATTACTAATAAAATTATTAATTTATAGTTCGAATAAAATAATATTTAAAATTAAGTATCTATCAACCTACATATTTTATTATCGGCCGGTCTCCATCCCATTGCAACACCTTTGTCTCTGTGCCTGTCTGTCTGTACATCACGTAAAAACCACTGGACAGAATTTAATTAAACCTGGCATAGTTATAAACTCCCTGACACCTGAATGGAGCCACCCTGCATTTTTATGTATAACATAATAATATAACGTGACCTGTATGTGTATAACGTGATAGGTTAACATTTAGGCTACTTTTTATCTAGATCGAATATAGAGTTCCCGCGGAAATCCCAAGTTCACGCGAACCAAGGCGCAGGCACCGGTAGTAGTAAATAAATAGGATTTATGAATTATCTCTAACAAATTGTTTTGTTTTTGGGAATTGTGTAATTTTATTGTTGCCGTATCCATCCCTCTTTAATTGATATGTACTATGCACTATATAAATAACAACTTTATCTGCTAAATCAATTATTTTACCGTCAAAATAATCATTATTTATCAACTGTTCAGTGTAACCGCCCGAATATTTATAAAACCACTTAAATAATTATTTCCCTATTCATTTTCACCAGTCGCAATTCCCACGAGGGCCGCGCGGGGAACTTCGCTCCCGAAGGTCCTGGAATACCGGGCAATGCTGGGGAATGCGTCCTAGAGCCGTCCCCCCTGCTTACGCTGCCCTACATCCCATACCCGCCGCCCATGTACCCGCTGCCGTACTATCCAGTTGAGACCGACCCAGGTATGTATACATGTAGTGTTGTACGACAGTCCGTAGCTGCGTTATCGACGATGAAGAAGTTCACCATTTTTTTAACCAAAAGATAGTAAGTATTGAAAAATTACAAAAATAATGTGAAATAATTTTTACGATATCTTTAAAAAATTACGACGTTTTAAAAAGTTCAAAGTTGACATAGTCCATGAATAGTGTTTATGAAATTCTACGTTTGTTTAAACATTTCTAAAATATATCGAAAAGGATTGTATATATTGTGAAGTCACCATCGCGAGATGTAGACTTACATTAAAATTTATTAGATGATTTATTAGACACAAATGGGAAGCTATATTATCCGTGTCTAATATAGGCTATATTTTATTTTGAAATTTTGAAAAAAAAAAGGGAAACATATCCCGAAGCGAAGCGAGGGCGGGTCGCTAGTTATTGATAAACTTGGGCCCTCGACGATTTGACATAATATATCAGATGAATGTAACTAGTGATGTAACTATAGCCAATCGTAGCAGTAGCATTAGATACTTTTATTAACAGATAATGATACTTTCGTTGATGTGATTATAGGGAATACGGAAATAAAAAAAATGCCAGTGTGGTTAAAATATGTTTGATTGAGTATTTTACATTATTCTGAATCAGAATCTCGTCAAGTCTTTTGTGACCTTCTCATAAGCTTCTTTTAGCAGGTTAAATATTTTATTAGTACTGAATGACGGGGCCGTATTGTGGCGAGCTGCAGAACCCGTAACCTGTCCAGTGGCAGATTTCAAACTTTGAATGCATTTAGTTCTCTTTTTCATTGGTATCCGTAATACATTTTCTTCACTTTCAGATGGGCCGAATTTTTCTTTATTGATGTTGTAAAGTGTTTTTATACTTATTCCAAGCGCCCAAAGGTCCCACCATTTTCCGACTTACGCTCGAAATAGTAATTTAATTATAAGCTCGCGGTATTGACTATTTAAAAATTTGTCCACGTTTCGCCATTGTTATGCACTAAAACAACACGTCCAAAGTACAAAGCAGAATCAGAATCCAAATTCGTGCCAAAGTCAACGTAATAAGCAGGAACAAGAAATAGAAGAAATCACAAAAAAAAACACCACACAACAGCAAATACTGGGGGGAAAACGTAGTCTGTAGAGACGAGTACGGACGACTGATTGACTGACTGTTGTGCAGACAAAATGGCGGCGCTAGTGCCGGTGAACGTAAAAAGCATGGAAACATTCCTACAGCTAGATTATGGCGCAACGAAAAATGTACCGCGGTGGGCGGGTCTTAAAAACTGTCCCGAGGTGGGCGGGGCTTAAAACGCCACGGGAAGTGAGTAAGTACGATTTACCGATACTGTTTTTCGATTAAAATGCGAGTGGTAAAGTGGTGTAGGAGTCATCCAGATAATCATGCCAAGGATAGTGGGATCACTTTCCATATGTAAGTACATCCAAGCACGCAGCGACCAATACCAGGAGCTGTTTGCTACTTATTAACAAAAGGACAACTATTGTAGCGTACGAGCTAGTAACAACCTTGAATTGTTACACGTAAGGTTGATTTTTATGCGGATGATAGTTCAGTGGTTCTGCGTGCGTTATTTGTATTTGTGTGAGTTGTAGGGCCGATAAATTAACCGTGGCTAGGTATGAGAGGACTGCTTCCATGTCTTACGTTCACCGGCTAGTGCAGGTTGGGGTGATGATAGTTGGGCCAGTGATACCATTTTTTACCTATAATATTTAAAAAAATACAATGACTTAATGATCGTTTTCAATTTAAAACAATTTTTTTCGTATTGTTAGGTGTGTAACAACAACAAAAAACATTCGTTCTAAAAGAAACGTTCCCCTTCTAGCGATGATGGGTGGGGTGGAATACGTGGGTCACGAGGAGGGAGTGGAATATGACGCCCCCTTCCAGCCTTACTATCCGCCTACCCCCCATCCGCATCCGCAACACCACATCGAACACAAGTGGACTAACGGTCTCTATTATTCATTAACTCACGAGACAAAAGGTTAACAAAAGTTTAATGGAAATCATTTTGTTGTATTTTAACGGTTTGTGCAACAATGTAAAAATAATATTTGATCAGTTTCGATAATTTACATAACTGTCATAATGTGTCAATCTCAATTGGCGTAAGGGACAATTTGAATAGCTTTTAAAATAGGTCCGAACTCCGAAGAAAGCAGCGGTTTATAAAACAGATTATAGCTTAACAGACCATAGTTTTAATTATTTTAAAATTATAGCTTAAGCAGCGGTTTATACATCAAATTACCGCTTACGATGTCGTATTGTTTGTGTTTATACAACAAATTATAGTTTAAGAGACCGTTGTTTTAATTATATTAGTGTTTAAAATCCTGCTTTGTTCCTTACGTCAATTGAGATTTACACCGTCAATGTGTATGTGATAATAAAAATTCCTTTTAAAAAACTGTTCCTCTTCCAGCGATGATGGGTATGATGGGTGGCATGGGATACGTGGGTTACGAGGAGGGGGTGGAATACGGCGCCCCGCTCCAGCCTTACTATCCGCCCCCCCATTATCCGCCTCCCCCCCATTCGCATCCGCAACACCACATGGAACACAAGTAGATTTACGATCTCTAGTGTAGGCAAACATTGTCCATTGTCTAGTGTAGTGTACGAGCGATTTTGTGCTGTATTTTTATTTTATGTATTACAATTACTATGTAGCCACCTGTGTTTAAATAATCGAATACAAAGGTCAAAGGTCAATTGTCTTAGTGGAATGTCAATTGAATAACATTTGATATTTGCATATCAATAATAACTGCACAGTACACGTTACAAGAGGAACACAGAAAACAAAAGAATTAGATACAGTAAGTTTCACGCATAGCAGTATTCATATAATGGCCGTCACACACGATCAGTTGAAACTGATGTTCTCAGTATGAAAAACTGACAGTTTTCATACTACACACGGTCAGTTTTAACTTATCGTGTGTGGCTGCTATAAAATTTATTATACTAGTAATGGAAGCCTTACAATTTTTAATTGTACCATTCTTAATTGAAAATCTTATTTAATTAGTTTTAATCTTAATTGAAAATGTCTGAATGTTATAAGGTTATATATTAAAAACTTCTTCATTTCGCAAAATAAATACCTATAATTATCAATTTACTGTTATATATATACGGAGGTCAACGGAATATTTTTTTCGAATTACATATATCTAAATAAAGAAATATAAAAGGCAAGTTAATTGTACGTGAAAAATTGCCATTAAACTAGTGTTGTAAAAGACTCGAGTCCTAAGTCCCTAATAAATAAGACTTGAGTCTTTTTTGAAGGCTGGACTCGCAAGTCGTAGCTTATTCAATTAATATTTATTTATTTACAAAACGATCTCTAACATAATTTATAATGTTCCTTCCTATACTTACGGTCAATACTATACTATAATGTTATGCTAATTCTTATAAATTTTATTTTATGTCCACAAAACTGATTATATAGGACAGTTGATTAACTAACACAAAACGTTTCAAAATTATTTTTATTTCTTATTCATACTACATATTTTCATTTTTGTCATATAGGTATTATTAGTCTCAAAACTACATTATATTACATATTCGCTCTTACATTGCACTAAACCGAAAATTGAGGTTTTATACCCGCAATATATCTGTATACGATCTTATGACTTATTTGCTCGTGGTCAGGAGTTTGGATGACTTGGAAGAAATTCAAATTTTTAATTGAACAAAAATGGTTCATATTTGACGCAATTTCTCAATAATTCGATTGTCAATCCCCTTGAGTGTCTCATACAGCGGTTTTGTACAAATATAACAAAAATTTCGGACTACCATTTGTATCTTAAAATATATCTCCGTCACCCCTTGATTTTATAATTAAAATTAATTATTTATCAGACAAAAGTGATTTAAATTCAATGTCAGTTTATCAAAGGTTCGATTATTATAAGACCTTTGAAACTTATAAAGCGGTTTTACAAAAAATTCAGACCACCATTTATTTTTTCTTAAATAAATATATTTTTGACATAACGAGATTTTTATTATGCCATAGGTTAAATTCAAAGGCAATTTATTAAAAATGCGATTCTTATAGGCCCTTTTGTTTTTTTAAAAATAACAAAATTTCGATTTACAATTTTTCGTCCTATAATAAATATTTCCATAATCCAAACTCCGATCGGACCTGAGTAAATTGTCTTAAAGTACTACGGATCAAAATACAAAATGTATTGTGGAATATCTATAACATATCGATCCTTACGCGATGATTACAATACAATGTATCGAATTACTAGACTTTGTGTATAATGTCCGTATATAATGTACATATACCTGTATATGTACACTGGCACATATTATTTTAATACATTTGTGTTTTCAATCCGTAGTGCTTTAGCTGTATTTTCCGCTAAACAGTGGAATTATGTAGCAAAGTAGATGTGTTTATAAGTTGATTGCAGCATATTTGCTTTGCTTTTATAAATTATATTGAATTGTCCACCGCTAGACATCTTTTCTGTGTATGGTTGTATGTATTATTCGTTTGATCTTAAACACCATTAGACTTGATTTTTGGCCCCGTTGCAGTTGGTATTAAGTCCTGTTGTAGTTTGTCTAGAATCCTGTTGCAGTTGCTCGTAGACCCCTTTGCATTTGGTCTAGGATCCCGTTGCACTTGCTCTTGGGTCCCATTGCAGTTGGTCTCAAACCTGGTGGCACTTGGTCTCAAGTCCTGTTGCATTGGGTCTCACTGTATTTAATACTCTTACACTTGATATTAACAGAACATTAACAGATTAAGCATTTAACTCAATTTTATTCTTGTTTAAATGTATTATTATTGAAATAAATACAGTTATAAATAACATCTGTGGTTCAACTTGTGTAATCACAACCATACACACACATTTGTGTCAATTTATTGAGTTATCTCGCAATCATATAGTCATTGCTGTAACGAAAATATCATTCATTAATATTTGAACAATGTCCAAGACAGTGTTTAAAAAGCTCAGCGACACCACATTAAAAATAACAAATGTGTCTCTAAATAACACATTTAAAGGAAAATTGCCTTTTTTTGTGTCCACGTTTGTAAATGTCGCTCAAAATTGGCTCAATAGCTAATGGTATCGCAAATAAATGACGCAGAAGAGTTTGTACAGAGGAATTTATTCTGAAACATTCCACTTGCATAAAAATCGGCATTTATAAAAAAAAATAAAAATCTAACAATTCTTTATTTGTAACAAATTTAGTTTTGAAGGTCTAAAAATTTTCTAAAAGATATAAAGGATAGTCCAAAACAGTATACGAAAACAGGGTCTATAAATAAGTAAAAAAAGGCAGCTTTAGAATAAATTTTTGGTTTGTGTTTTAATTAATGGTTATATCACTTATAGGCGACTGTTATAGCCCACTTAAGTGTCCTGTGTGATTTGCCATGTTAATTTACACTATGGTAGGGTTAACAAAAGCAGCTGCAGTTAAACTTTGCGCTGCACTTTGCATTGCCAAAAAACTAGCTTTTCTTAAAATTTACTGTTATAAAACTTGCTGTTTGAAAAACTCTTTCTTTTTGAAACGTGCCTTTTGAAAAACTCGTTCTTTCCAAAACTTGTTTGTAAAACTGGTTCTTTTAAAAACTCCTGTTTGATAAACTCGTTATTTTAATATCGTGATCTTTTAAGTATTGTCGCGTAATCATAAAACGTTTAAAAATACACAAATGCGTAATTTATTTCCGAATATGCTTAAAAGTTTGACTGACGCTGCCTTTTCATATTGTGTAACTTTGGTAATTTTGACCGCAAAAGTTAGTACAATAAAAACATAATCGAAAATGGATTAGAATTAGAAGCAAAGTGATCCAAGTAAGATTTTTTTTTTATCAGAAATATAGCAGACTTTTTAAAACCATTAGAAATTCTTTAACGATGTAAAATACTATTTCAAGATTTATTTATCAAAAATGTGATTTTATTTATCAAAAAGTTACATTACAGTTTCAAAAAAGCGAAATAAGTAAATTTTAATTAAAAATGTACTTGGTCACTTGACTTCCAAAGTTTTCAATCCAAATTTGCGCTTGACATTTTTTTTTTAATATCGTGCGAGTTTTTTTTATGAGTAGTAGATGGTTAAATAACGTAAATTGATGAATTATATCGATAAATAATCGATGTCACAAAAACGGCAATATATATAAAAATTCATCGTTGAAAGAATGCTCGATCGTATCTAATCTTATCGACCTTATCGACGCCACAAACGGCTTCAGCTTACTATCTTAGATATGTATTATCTGGCAATTTACGTCATTTTTATCACAATTTCTTTTACAAATACATATACAATCATTTATTAAAGAAAAGTTTAAAAAGTATAGTAAGACATGAAATTGCCCACCATATCCGATGGTCCCAACATTACGCAAGCAATGTTGGGGGCATTGCATCTTCGGAACTTTTGCGATTTGATTGCTTGCTTCGTGGCTAGTGATAACAGTGAGCTGTCGTTTCGCGCAATGAAATTTAAATTATAACCCCCGAAACTGAAACATATTTACACAAATGAGCGACGGTATTTTAATTATATTAAGGTTTTCTATAAACTAATCTACATAATAATATCTCAATATTACTACAACGTAACTTCCTCCCATTTTTACATGTTTGAATTCTATAACGTCTACTACTGATAAAGAAAACGTATGATAATCCGATAGTCTACTTCACTACGATGTCATATACTTTGTCATTGTTATTTTATTACAATTTACAAGCACCATTCCCTGGTTACATTTCTCACTGATTTAACTCGTTTAAATATTTAAATTTTAAACTTGAAGACAATAAGGATGAAGTTAGTGTACGTGAATTTGACAAATGTGACCTAAAACTGCCTTTAGTCGTATGGCATGAGATGACGCCCTTACGCCACCCTTACGCCATTGAAATAAGAGCGAGATTTACGTGAAGGGATATATAAGGTCCTACAAAAATAGTATAAAATATTTTAACATCTCATTCAATACATACACTAAAACTATTATCTATATACATATATATAAAACAAAGTCGGGTTAGTTACACCATTTATAACTCAAGAACGACTGAACCGATTTTAATGATCTCTGATTTGTTGGATTCGTCTCCGCACCGAATAGCAGAATAACTATTAAAATATCTGAAAAATTCACGGGAAAAAAAAGAAAATTAATCTAGAAATATATTGAAAATAGAAAATACTCGAATCGAAATTTAAACAAAAATGCTTTTTACCCAAAAACAGGTAAAAACTGGGTAAGCGCCATCTGTTGGGCAGCCACAGCAACGCGTGGCCGGGCACACCTAGTATCTTACTAAAAAAATAACATGCATTTCGTGCTTTTTTTTATCATCTTAAAAATAATTGGTGGTTAATTTACTCGCATGTGCATAACCCTATCCACACTCGCTCGCGTATGTCCTTTGACCTTTGAACGCACCCACGATTACGTAGTTTTTACGTAGGATAATGTTATACATATACCAGTAAATTAATCACCAATTCTTTATTTTCAAAATTAATAAGAATTATGAAATGTATATTGTTATTTTTTTTGTTAGTTATAATAGTTTTAGTTTATTTATTGGCACATTAAAATATTTTACATAATTTTTGTGGGACACTATGCTATATACTTATTGTATACTCGTATACTATGCTGTGTGTAGTTTATGAATATTTAATGGCATCTAATTTAATAAATGTCAATTATTTAAGCAATATGTAGGGAAATAATAATGTAGGAGTCTAAAATTCAAAACGTTTTTGAAAAAACGAGAAAGGAATTATTTCGGGACCATTAATTTATTTATTTAGTATGTTATAGGTAACATTAGCGATGTATTTGCCTTGTATAAAATACTATTAACATACACACAGCATAGAGTTGTAGTAATTTATAATGGAGAAAAGGATTCGGTCGCCTCACAAACCCAGTATTCACAAATTTTATAGTAGATCGCAAACACGGTCGGCTTGAAAGTCTTAAAAATAGGGTTTTTTGATTCGACATAATAAAGTCATGGATTAAATAAATATTAAAACTATCTCATATATTGTTTCGTGGTTTTTTTGGTGATTTCGGCTGCCCAAATTAAAAACCCGGTAATATTTTTGTGAAAAATCAGATTTATCATTTTTAACATTTTAAGCCATCCGTATCATGGATTTGGGCACGTTTAGAATAATACAAGGTCTTTCAATAAGGAGGGGGTATATGTGACTAGAAATAAAAAAAATACGCTAAATAAATGTACGCTAGGTCCAATTTTCCATCACTTTCTGATATAATGGCACCTCTTTCTCATGGGTGACGTGTGTCTCTTCAGATTTCCAACATTTCGTGGCTGGTTTGCATACACCAGTGATTTCACATAACCCCACAAAAAATAATCGAGGGGCGTTAAATCATACGATCCTTGTCTTGTTACCGAATTATGAGATCAAGAACCCTTAGAATTTCTCTTTTAATAAATCGATTGTTTTTCTGGCGTTATGACATGTGGGGCCATCTTGTTGAAACCAGACATTAGTGAGATCCTAGTGACATCTTCCAATTTCGCCCAGAGAAAGATCCGAATCATCTGTTGGTAACGATCACCATTCACAGTTATAGCAGCATCTGCCTCATTCTCAAAGAAATCAAGACCAATTATACCCCCAGCCCAAAATGCACTCTCCAGACTCCAGAAAGGCACTCTTTCAGTGTGCAATCAATAGCCTCTAATGAATCTCGTGAGCATTTTCATTCGCCCAAATCCGACAATTTTCAAACAAAATTGAAAATCTAACAAACTGCTTTGTAAACAAAATTTACAAAGCCGTTCAGCCAAAAATGTGCTTCTTTGCTAAAGATTATTTTCTACGAAAAATCGGAGTCTAATTGAAGTTGTTCTAAAGCCCAATCAAACTGTCGCCGCTGGGAATGGTCACTAACCTTTAGTTCTTGCGTCAGTTGAATTTTGTAAGGGTATAGACTCGAGTCTATTCGCAAGATTCGCCAACTCGAAGTCTGAGAAAGGCCGGCTTGTTGAGAACGTCGTGGACACACTTTCTCTCACACTCACACACCGAGCCAGTGGTTTCAAACTTTTTCATAAAGTGACGAATAGTGTCTTCTTTAGGACGATTAGTATTGACCATAAGTTTTTCACAACGCCATGAACGGAACGTTAGACAAATTGAACTACCGTTCTGATAATAAAATTTAACCATTTCAACGCGCTGCTTAATTAATTGTATAACGGCTCATCAAATGCCAAACAATGACCGACTCATTTGTCAAACATTCGCGCCAAAAGGGAAACTAACATGGCGGCCATAAGCTGTCAAAGATACCTTAAGATAGATTGAAAAACCCTTTATATCATGTTCTTGTAGTCACTTGGGTTATATTTAATTGTCTTTAGAAGAGCAAATATACATACGTTTCTCAGTCCTCTTATAAAAGTTTCAGTGTACGTACTGTGTTTTTAATTTGAACAACCGATTTATGAACATCACGTGGCGCAAATCTCCTTAAATATGCATAATGTGGGTCCTAAAAGGCCACCTAAAGGTCCTTATAAACCAAACTGTGTCAAAAAGCGCCTTTTAAGATTTATTTCGTACTGGGTTTTGATACGAAGGAGTCTGGAATAACAGTATGTGACAGTTTTGTCATATTGTACATTTATGTTTACTCTGTACTTAAGTATTGAGAGAGATGTTTATTGTGACGGTTTTGTACACGTTTGGACGCGAGAGTTTGTACGTTTGGTCATTACGAACACGTAGAAAATTATTTAAGTTTCCGTCAAAAAAATAGCAAACTAGATTATAATAGCGCGTTTTGTTTTCAAAATATTTAATTTATCGATGTGTCTGTCTGACTGGACATAATCCGAATATTAATTTTCAGAATTAGTCCGTGTTTGAATTGTGCACTAATTGATGCGACTTTCACTGTTGTAACGAATTTTAATTTACAAAATTCTTCGTAGCGTTTCAAATGCATTCATTTTGTAGTAAGCATGTTTTGTTTTTAAAAATTATACTCCTAGTGTTCATTGGTGCTGCAAAATTGTCGAGATGACAGGGTTTTTGAGATATTTTTGTATGGGGCGACATTATACATACACTGTAGACGTTAGGCATTGTATATCATTCCTTAATTTTAAGGTATTATTGTAAAATTTAAGTCAATGTAACGTAGTTTGTATGTCTCAAATTTAAGTTTCCGTGCTAAGTGTTCACCTTTGTCGCCTTTTACAACACTAGAATCCAATTATAATCCAAAACAATAGCTCGAGCTATAACAGATTTATTAAATATTTATAAAAAAAAAAACGGCGATTGGACAGTGTTGTAAGAGGCGCCATCTTTTGTAGATTTTCTTCAGTTTAGTTTAGTTAGTGTAAGTCTGTTTCACAGGCCTAAAAACGGCTAAAACTAAGAGTAGGTTTACTATAGATCTCAGGAGTTTTATGTTAACATAAATATCAAAAATGGATAAAGGCAACGAGTATTAACGGAGAAGAGGGTAACTGTAAAGTATTCCTACTTTGATCTCATTTAATAAACTTCAGTTTGTAAGAGAACCTTGGTGCTGGGTAGTTGTATTTTTGTAGGCATTTTAAGGACCGTTTTAACGCTCTCAGCTGTTGAAATATGACTAGATATTTCAATAAGGCATTTACATTTTTTTTTTAACAATAAAGACTATTTTGCATTTACTATCCTAAGAATAACACAGGGGGTCGGTCCGATTTCATAACATACTAATATTAATCGTTTTATTGAGCGATTACAGTGTATGTACGAAAAACAACCTTCCTTTACAATTATAAAAAGATATATATATTTTTTTGCAGTTCGAAATACGCGCAATAAAGCGAGCACTCATTTGTGTACAGTAAAAATACACTTTGATAATTCGTAGGCGAAATTAAGCACTACACTTATGTCGTGTCGTTTTAACTTGAAGTACGACATAATTGGCTTTGAAAATTGAAAATTGGCATAAGGGATAAACCAATAATATTCTAGACTAGTAAAAACATTTTTTATATTAAAGAATCCTTTTTAAATTTATTAATGTTACAGCTACTGTTTTAGTCATGTCCTTAAGGTCAAAACAATATATAGCTTCAACACTAATAAAGATGCGAAATATTTTATATAAACGTTTTTACTCGTCCTTGAAAGATATTGGTTTCAGGGTGACTAGATTAGATTCAGTAAATTTTTGATTAAGATTTTTTTTATTAAAATTTGTATTCCAATTTTCTCAGATCTGACTGTCTGATGCGAAATTTTAAAATCTACCGTCATTACAATTTCCATGAGCAATACATTTGCATTAATCTTTTGACGTTGTTCGATTCTAAGTATCGAAATCGATTTTACCCAAGGACACCTGCGATATATGCTAGTGGTCACTCAAAAATGACGGTACATTTGTAGCTACGTTGATAAGATTCGTGTCAAAGTGTATACAAATGAGAGTTCGCCTTAGTACCTACCCCTCACAAAAAATCGAAAATGAAACCTGTATTGCAATTCAAGTTTGGGTTTCATTGAAAAAATAATAGTACAAGTAATCCGCTACTCCTGTAAGTGCACCACTAAATTTCGGAAACATATTTTTGGAGTATTTATAAAATTATTTGGCTGTGATTTGGTAGTAATCTCAGAAAGGCTTGGTCGAGTACGCGGGGGGAGGGGGAGGGGGCTAAAATTGTTAGAATAATTTTTAAAAATAACACTTATATTAGAAAGTTATCGATCTCGTAAATCGATTTAATTGCAGTACATACATTATCGTCTATATATCAGACGTGTTTATGTACGTTTTGATAAATATTATATGAGAAATAATCCTTTGATTTAAACTACGTTGACTTGTGAATTATCGATCCGCCCACACTTTTTGATCCCGATTTTACATATCCTTCATATATTTAAAATAATTACTACGTAAGAGTAGACGCGCCAACTCGCCTGACCAGCGCGCAGCGTGGCGTTTTAGGGCCACACATCCCGCATGCACGAGACAATGTGCATGAGGAGGCCCGTGTGCAGCAGAGGATACTTACTAAAACGGCTGATTGCACTTCGTAGGGAAATGATTTGTTTAAAAAATCCTAAAAAGGATAAAAAAAACATAAGTGTACTCGTAAATAAGTATATAATATATATATTAATGTCGTCGCCTTTTATGTTTATTTTTCTAGAATTTAGAATTTTATGTTAGTCGTTAATTAATGTTTACATAGAAATAGTAAGTAATGTTCCTTTTTTTTTTAAGATAAACCGTCAGTTACTTTGTTTCTCGTCAAGTCGCGCGAAGGGCGACATGTATTTTGTTTAACCAGTAGTATGTAATATTGTTTGTGCCAACATTGATGTATTTTGTGAATTGTAATTACCAAAATGGCAGAAATACAAAAACTAATACTCAAGTTTAACTGCCAAAGAACTAAATTCTTGTTGTCATATCAGTTTTTAAATAGTAATAATTACAATAATTGTGTTGTGAATAATATTATAATTATATATTTAGATGTACATCGTACTATGTGGTTGTACAGAGCTCAAAGTTGCGTGATACCTGCCTTTGGGGTGTAATTTTTTCCAAATTTCATCGATTAAAAATAACTGATTTTTCATTTGTTGTTTTCATTTCTTTTCCTACTAACATTTTAGAATTAAGTCTATTAACATTATTGAAGTAAAAATATTAGATTGCTGGTCACTATAAAAGTAAATATTAGATTGCTCGTCACTATAAAAGTAAATATTACATTGCTCGTCACTATAAAAGTAAATATTACATTGCTCGTCACTATAAAAGTAAATATTACATTGCTCGTCACTATAAAAGTAAATATTACATTGCTCGTCACTATAAAAGTAAATATTACATTGCTCGTCACTATAAAAGTAAATATTAGATTGCTCGTCACTATAAAAGTAAATATTAGATTGCTCCTCACTCGTGGCATTTAACTATTGCAATGTCAATATGACTGGGCAGTTACGGTGGCGTCATAACGCTCACAGGCTACCTTTGTCGCAGTCTTATAATGAATTTGTTTGTCTCATCCACTGGCTTATATATATGTATATGTAAAATCTATATATATGTAAGTATCTTTTCGGGTTCAAACCCGGGAACGAATGTTCTACTTACTAATTTTTAGGGTTCTGTTAACCATAAGGTAAATGCTATGATTTTCGTATTTATTTCATTTTCTTACAGAATTCTCAATTACAGATTTTAAACCGAAGGGTCTATTTAATTTCTTTTTAAATTCTGTCTTAATTTTTTTCCATAATTTCCTTTTTGTATTGAAAGGCTTTATTTAATGGAAAATTAGAGTCGTGTGATTAAAATATTTAACTTCTTGCACCGTCACTGATTTTGGTTTGATTTTACATTATCTTATATATACGGAGATAAAGCAACATTATCATTACATAATAAAGATAATATACAATAACAATTCAGTTAGGGAGTATTTGCTGTTGGACGCTCATTGACGAAGGTAATGTACAAACTAAAAGTCTTTTGTAATTAAATTATCATTTCTTAAAAAAATATTGTGAATTCTAGTTTATTTATTACTTTTATATACACAAATAAGTTTCAAGAGGAGCAGATGGTCCGCCGGATGTACGCGGATAACATTCGAATGTAAACGTAATAGATAATTAATATTAATCTATTGTATTGGTACTAGGGTTGTTAAGACTATGTATTTCAGATCCGGATATATTGTATACTTTATTACGGGTATTCTGTCCGGATATTCTATTTAAACGGGTCTTAACGAGAATGTTTACCTTATCTATTTTACTCGACGTTTGGGTTGGGTTGCACCAACCATGATCACGAGCTGACTGAAGAGGCGGGTAGTCCACGTCGAAAGTTTCATCAACTACCCGCATTTGATCTTCATATTCCGGAAAATTGCGGCACACATCCCTCATAATATCAGAAGTAGCGTCAGTGCTTGACGCTCCTCTGTGGTTACATTGATCGAATTATCCAATTGATAATTTATCGAATAGACCCTCGATGAACCCTCGCTCAATGTACTGACAAAAGGCATGAATTAACACCTAAGCATATTCCATATTATTATGAGAAAATTATCAGCAGTGTGGAAGTAAGTATACCTACTACGTAACAAAGTACCACCTAGTGACGCAGAAAATATACGACAGTAGGTAGCAGTCATATTACGTAAGTCGAGACCACCTAAGAGCAATGTAACAGGAGCGTCCAGCACTGAAGTACTTACGAGAAAATAAAGAGATTTTGGTGTTTAGGGTCGATAAGAGAAACGCTACCGTAGTGATTAACACTGCTGATTACGATCAGTGCCTGCCCGAGGCAAGTTTTAGGATAGAGCGAGATCCATTTATGGCGCCCCCTTGCTTGCCCCTAATACATACCAGTTATGCGTGCAACCTGGAAGATCTCGACAATATCTTAAATAGTTCCTCGTCTCTCCCTGATAAGCTAAAGTGAAGGAGAGACGGTATAAACCCCGACGAAATCACAGTCGGCCGGGGTCCAGGACACCAGGGAGAGAAACCGACACATGTGCCACATGTTTTTGACCTCGTGCGCCATATTTTTCATCGTAATTTACGATTAAAATATTCGAGTCTTGCTGATAAACATACTTACCATCACGTGGGACCGCTTGCTTGTCCGCCCACTTCTCTATAAAAAAATAAGCTGGTGTCATATAACCCGACTGCCAGTGAAGCGCCCAATACTGGGTTTAATAAAAGATTACCGCGTCCTTTTCACTGAGGACGATTTCAACTATCTTTATAAACCAAAAGCTGTTCAACCACCTAAACTGTATGGTTTGCCAAAGAATCACTAGCCCAATGTTCCCTTGGGCCCAATTGTAAGTTAGATTGTTTCACCCACATATGACCTGGCCAAACACATTGCAACAGTATTGTAACCACTGGTAGGTTTGACATCGTCTTTTGTGAAGGATTCTCGCCATTTCATAAAAATTATAGACGAATTAAAGTTGGAACCGGATGAATTCATGGTGAGTTTTGACGTCGAGTCAATTTTTGACCAATGTTCCTCTTAAAGAATGTCTAGACGTCATAAAGGATAAGCTACTGTCTAGTAACCTATCAACAGATTACATTACTCTGCTTGAACACTGTCTTGAAGGCAATAAATGGTGTCCTTGAAGGCTCCAGGTAAATGGTGTCGCTATAGGTAGTCCCGTTACGCCAGTTATTGCCAATATCTGGATGGAACATTTTGAAGAAAAGGCTCTCAGCCTTAGACCAAACACTACGACTTTAGAAAAGATATGTTGACGACATCTTCAGTAGATGTCAAAAGAAGTAGAAAAATATATACAACACCAGAAATCGATTCATCAAAAAATTTGATTCACATATGAAATGGAGAAAGACAGAGTTTTAGCGTTCCTGGACGTTAAAATAATGGTTTGAGAAGATGGTTCCTTGTCCCATACCGTACTAGAAAACCAACGCACACCGATAGATACCTGCATTCCTCCTCACATCACCACCCTTAACAACAACTACAATCAGTAGCAGTTTCTTTGAACACTAGAGCACAAGACCTCTGTGACCCTGAACATTTAAATGATGAGTTGTTGATTGAACATGTAGTTCAGGAGGTACTTAAACGAAATGGATATAAAGTGAGTGGAAGGCAACCACGGCGCTATCGTAGGGAAAGACATTCTGAGTTAACGGCCGTTTATGCCGTACGTTAAAAGAGTGACGGACAAAGTATTAAGAAAATATTCCGATAGGACTGTATACCTATACACTGTCCTCCAAAGTAGCACACCAAAGGATGTATTTCTATATCAGATGCCAGGTGTCTATAAGATAGACTGCAGCTGTGGTAGTTCCTATATAGGCCAAACAAAGCGCACCGTAGCAGAAAGGGTAAAGAACATACCGCAGCTGTGCGACCAAATGCGACCAAATCTACAGACGAATAAATCAATCACTGGACTCCATAGTCCAAAAACCCTCTCTATTCATCGTCACTATTTCTCCAGGATTGTGCGTGAAGCAATTGAAATAAAAAAAATAGATTTCCATCCAGAAAATGGATACAAATTGTCCTCGACATGGAATCCATCTTGCGATTTTTCGTCTGACACTACTTCTGATATTGCGAGTGTTGTGTGCTGCAATTTTTGCGGAATATGAAGACCAAATGCGGGTAGTTGATGAAACTGCTCGCAACTCTAGACGTGGACTACGCCTCTTCAGTCAGCTCGTGACCATGGTTTGTGCAACCCAACCGAAACGTCATGTAAAATAAATAAGTTAAACATTCGCTTTAAGACCCGTTTAAATAGATAAATATGTGTGAAAAACGCGAAAATCTCAAATGTTATAATTCATTTATACCCACAATTATAAGGTTTGTTTCATGCAGTGACCGCTTGATTACTTCGGTAGTGATGATGATGCTTTCGTAGTGAAGAAGAGGTAACGATTTTAGTGACATTGTCAGGAAATCATAGTTAGTTAATTGGAAGCCGTGATCTAATTGTTCTAATCTAATAACTGCTGCTTCTTTTTCTCAATATTATAAAGTCTACATCGTCATTTATTTTACGTAGATCGGGCTACGCTCCGCTATCGCTTGTGGACTTACCGTTTATCGATTTCTTTTGTGAATTCATGTTTATACAATGGGTCGTCGAATGAATATGTAGATCGTAAACTGATAAGCCGGCCGGTAGGTAATCAGTAATCACTTGTGGCACACCACACGCCTAACTGATCTTATTGTTATTGTCAAATTATTCTTATCTTATTCTTATTGCGGCGCGCCCGCATACCCCCTGGTGTTGCAGGTGTCCATGGGCGGCGGTAACGCTTACCATCACGTGGGACCGCTTGCTCGTCCGCCCACTAATCTGTAAAAAAAAAGAACACTTTGGAATGACTGACAATTGTTAAATTTAAATTTAACCAATCACGTCTAGATTGTCTCCTTACCGGAGCGTATTTGGGATATGATTTCGGTTTCGGATTTGTTTTTAGATAACTTTTTAAGAAATGCATTGATAAATGAAAGCAAAGAAAAATAAAACGAAATGCGCAATAATTGCAACTTTACTATCATAAAGAACAAATGAAAATTTGTCAAAACTCGCTTCGTTTAAATTCCGCCCCTAACGGCAATGTATAAAATTATTTGTAATTATTAACATCGGAATGTTTTATTTCCAATTCGGTTTCGAATATCTTGTAATTTCGGATATCCGATCGTTTCGGTTACAGTTACAGAGCTCCATAATCGTACATATTGTTCGTTAATGCTAATTATTTTTGATAAAATCAACTAGGTAATGAAGTATTGCGATATATGTACCTACTGGTACCTCCATATCAAGTGATAAAATGTAGTTAATCATTAATTAGATTAATTATATTGATATAAAAACATGAATAAGCAGTATATAGCAAAAAAAAAGCTCAGGGAAATATTTAATTACACGCTAGTGATTGCGCTCGGTTTTGCCCGTTTGGGAGACTATTTCCCAAATCTGATTGTTATTCAAGGGTGTATAGGTTGTAACTGAATCTACATGCAGGTGTATAGGGTATGCCGATTCTTGTCATTCTTAAACGGAATTGACATGTATTATGGATATACAGTGCAAGGATATTGAATTGTATCCACTTATAGTAGCTTGACCAAATGGTGTCGACAGACTTTAGAATAGCACCATCCAATCTCTTCGCGTGGGTGTCGTAAAAGATGGGAGAAGGGATAACAAAGCGGCTACCACCAGCCTTGAGGAACTACACCACATCTAAAAGATTGTACACACCAACTAGCTTGGCCAGGGTGTCGTTTTAAGGTCATCTATCCGTCATGCTCAAGACAATGTGAATGCGGAAGCTCGTGACCAGCAGTGGATGAAAAAATTAACTGGTGACCGTTAACAGTATCTACAGTTTTGTTAGGGGGAGAGTGTATGCTGCATTCCCACAGCCGCTGGGCGCACTCGACTGGCCACGTTACTCCTCTCTCAGAAGACTACCTGGAAATGTACTGCATTTCCTACCTTATCGTATTTCCCCAATGTACGTACGTGTTTCGGTAGTGAGTGAGATACGCCAGAGCCCATTTCCATCTTATCCTATTCCTCCCCATTTCCCAATCCATTCTTTAATCTGCAAACGTAGGCAGCGCATCCGGGGGAGTGTCAACGTTTGTCATTCTGGACTGATAGTTGGAATGCATCGCGGATGTCTATGGATGACAGTATCCACTTATCATCAGGTGGACTGTATGCTCGTCTACCGCCTTTTTCTTTCTATAAAAAAACACCTTGTTCGTACAAGACATGCTATTTAATGGAACACGTATTTAACGATAATCATATATTGTTGATCGCGCTTTCATATTAATGTATTTTTAGAACATAGATACAGCTGGTAAACTAGGGATGTAACGGATTTCCGCATCCGCTACTGCGGATTACCCTCGTGGGAAGGACCCTCGTGGATCCTCATTCGCATTCTCTTTTAATTTTCAACCTATCCGCAATCACATCCTCATGTTATTGTCATACTACGATATTCAAGTAAGATGATTGAAATAAGATAGTTCCATCGATTTGAGAATATATAATATATATGTACGGATAATTCAAGTAAAATATATTGTTATTTCACCATATCAATATCTGTATCTATTAACAACTTAACACGTAATTTATATACAATCACATCCTTCATCCTCCATTGGTATCCCTATGGTAAATCAGTAAAAAGTTAACAAAGACCTTCCGGAAATTCGGCACAATTTAAATTTTAAAATTTTTGACAGATGTCGGTGAAATTGGAACAGATTACGGAACCCGTGCTGATAGGTGAGGGCCCACACTGGGACGAGAAGCAACAAGCCCTCTTCTTTGTGAGTGTCCATGATAAAACTATTCACAAATACGTGTTAGCCACCGGTGAACACACCAGGACTGATGTTGGTGAGTTATGAATGTAAGGTAAGGATGGCCATTGCCCACATTTTCGTCGGCGTAGAATTAGAATTATACTCATAAACAACTCTATTTATGGTAAAGATGGCCGTTAAACACTTCTTCGGCCTTTTAGACTTAGAATGAGTCTTATTTGTTAGTTCATCCCATGAGTTACAAGTAAGCCCAAGGAAGCGTTTCGTTGTTTTTTTTTAAAGATCAAATCCGTTTATTTGTAAACGTATTAGTTCTGCCGTAAAGCGTACAAATATATATAATATTATGTTACAATGATTACACAATCACATATATCAATATGTCATACAAATTAATACATTACATTTATTCATCAAATTAATAGATACATTATAAAGTCAAGTCAAATATACATTGATATAAATTAATATATTAGAAAAGGATGTCATTAAACACAATAATAATTAATATACTCATATGTAGGTATTGGTATTCAATTTCAACTACATAGGTACTTAATACATCTCAAATTACAAAATTAGGTACCTATATTTTGTATATAGTGATGTATAAAAAGTTGTTGTCAAGAACTAAGCAGTTAGATACTATTTACATTTAACTAGAATCTACATTGTCTTTGAGATAATCTTTTATTGAATAATCTGTCTTATTTGTTAGTTCATCCAAATAATTAATATGTTTGGTCAGATAATAGTTTCTTTAATTTACTTTTAATCACCGGACATGTATGGTTTAGAGTTTAGGACGAGCACAGAAGGCGCTCAGTCAGCAGCAAAATATGTGTATCTACAGCAACAAGCCTCAATTGTTGATCCAAGTGAACGCATGCCTTTTCGCTACTGCCTGTTTTAGCATGGGTGAGAAACTAGAGGCGTAATAAAGCACAAAGAATCAACAATTAACATTTTCCAGGTGGCAACGTGGCCTGCGTAATCCCGGTAGAGGGCACCACTGACCAATTCCTCATCGCTACGGGACGTACCTTCAAGGTTGTGAGGTGGGACGGCAAGGAGGGTAGTAGGGCGACGCTGGTCAAGCTGATAGGGGAGATCGATAAAGACGCGCCCAAGAACAACATAAATGATGCCAAAGCTGATCCGAGGGGAAGAGTGTTCGGTGGTAAGTATAGATTTCATTGTATCGCACGTTATAGGAAAGACGTTTACTGTTCTATAAGAACTACTAGTGCTATAATATCACTATAGACAAACCAGATAAGTGAGTGTTCGCCTGCGCGGTCCCCTGCTCCTGCACAGGAGTCCCGGCGCGGCCCGCGAAATCCAGACGTTGCTTGACCATGTAACTCAATTAGTTCCATACAAAATTTCTGTTTTTATAATACCTACTCTAATTTTTCTCTAAATATCTCACACGTGAAAATTGGCATCCGCGGCCATATTAATGATGTCACAGTCTAGGAGCGATAGTATTTCATCACCTGTATATAGGACTGCCACCTTCGGAATTCCGTAAAGCCAGAGATTAAAAAATATGGACAAACAAATCAAACAATAAAATAGGAAGTTTAGTAGTAAATTTTTAATTTAAAAGTTAAACTTATAGACACTTTAAATTATAATTTAATTATTATGTTAAGTTATTATATCTATAACACATTAATGTTCTCGATGGGATAATATGAAGCTATTAACTATAATAATTAAAGTCGCCCGGAGATTTGCGATATGTTAACCCGTAGCCGGGACAAACATCCTTCAAAACCAAAAGACTCCGGGTCAAACCCGGACGTGAGGCAGTGTTACCTGTATACGTTAATTGTCTATTGTTGCAAGTATACTTTAATGTCTATAAAATTAAAAACATTTTGCAGGAACTAGGGGCTCCCAGAAGGGTCCAGGCGAGTTCTCACTAGAGGAAGGCTCACTGTTTCGTTTGGATGGCGATAAAATCACAAAGGTTGCAGATAAAATCAGCATGTCTAACGGACTGGCGTGGGATTTGAAAGAGAAGGCATTCTACTACGTCGACACCCTCGAGTACAAAATCAGGAAATACGATTATGATGTTGAAACAGGGGAGATTTGTAAGTATTATATGCAGAAATATTTATCTGTTTAAACGGGTCATATCTACCTTATTAATTTAATTTTACTCGACCTTTCGGTTGGGTTGCACCAACCATGGTCACGAGCTGACTGAAGAGGCGGGTAGTCTATGTCGAGAGTTGCGAGTAGTTTCATCAACTACCCGCATTTGGTCTTCATAGTCCGGAAAGTTGCGGCACACAACACTCACAATATCAGAAGTAGCGTCAGACGAAAAATCGCGAAGTGTAATTTTATTAAATTTATTAATCACTGGATTTCATGTCGAGGACAATTTGTATCTTCCATCATCTCGATCGATTTTTTATTTCAATTGCTTCACTCACAATCATGGCGAAATAGTGACGATCATTGGAGAAGATTTTTATACTATAGAGTTCTATTCAGTGATTGGTCCCGACGTTGAGTACATGGTCCGCTATCGCCGATTTATTCGTCTGACGATTCTTCACAGCTGCGATATGTTCTTTGACCCTTTCTGCTACGGTCCGCTTGCTTGGAAACGTTGAATAAAATAAATTAGTTAAACTTGCGCGTTAAGACCCGCGTAAATAAATAAAAATGTATGAAAAACGAGAAAATCTCAAATGATATATTACGAGTATATGCAGAAAGTTGAAGAAAGAAGTTACCGTTTTGTACGTCTGCTATGCAACCAGCCTTATGTATGAGGGATGTATGGCCTTAAAACGTCACGCTGGGTTGGAGAATCCACTCTTTTAGACGTGATGTAGTTAGTCAGGGCTTGCGGTAGCGGCTTTGTTGTCCCTTAATCGCCACGATACTACGCCCACGTGGAGAGATGTGGTGGTGTTATTTCATAGCCGGCCGAAACCACCCGGCACTATATTTCTAAATTGCAATAAATGTGTAATTGTGAAAAATTGTCTAACTGTATTTATTATGTTTTGTTCAAAAGTTGGCAGACGAGCAGACAGTCTACCTGGTGGTGATGGTGGGATGGGAAGTCAGAAGTATATTGGAATAAGGAGTTTCTTTTATTCCATTATACTCTCCGTTCAATGAGATAAGAGGGAGATAGGACAGCATTGGATGGGAAATAGGCTATGGCAGATCTCACTCACTACCGAAACATATACCCACATCGGAGGGATTAGGATAGGGATGGAGAATATAGTTCCTATTTACATTTTATGGTAGTCTTCTGTAAGAGAGGCGTAACTTGGCCAGCCACACCGAATGTGGGATTGTAGCGTGCACCCCTCTCAATACTATATATTCTCATGAAAGGTGACAATGAGGAGACAGATTTGAAGTTATGTGATTTTGATGGAGAGGGAATGATAGTTTTAAAACTGATTTGCCAGCGCAGAATGCTATATATGTTACTTCAAATTTCTTCTAAAATATATCTGAAAAAATGTATGTTTTCAGCTAACATGAAATACATATTTGACTTCAAGAAGAACAACATCGAAGGTGCTCCTGACGGCGCGACCATAGACACTGATGGAAATCTATGGGTCGCCGCGATGTTAGGCTCCAGTGTTTTGAAAATTGATCCTAGGACCGGGGAATTGCTACAGACAGTGACTTTACCAGTGAACCAAGTCACATCTGTGGCCTTCGGAGGTCCGAATTATGATATACTGTTTGTGACAACGGGTAAGTTGACAATAGGGGATTCCGAGCCAGAGCCCCCTGCTGGCGCCACCTACATGGTTACAGGATTGGGAGTGAAAGGAAACCCGAATATTAGCTTTAAACTTTAACTTTCCACCTTTATAATTGGTAATAATGACTAATAATAACGTGTTATTTAAATATGTGGGGAATTGTCTATAGAAATACATAGAATGGATAATATTAATTGTCTAACACATATTGATTCAAAGATAAACTAAGTGTAATATAATGTTAATTTTTTTGTTAATACAGTAAGTACTGAATTTTTTATTATATTTTTCAACAAAGAAAATCAATAGAAAAAGTTAAATTTTCCTCTAGTTTCCTTTTGCTAAACATTGCTTAAGAAAATAAACTTTCTATGTACTGATTTGCTATGATTTTATATACTTTTATGCCAATCGTGTAACTAATATGTATATAATATGTACAAAATATATGCTTTGTATACCTACTTATCAAAATAAAGTTGTAAATTTGCCAACTGTTATGATTTTCTATCTTTCATTGTACTGTATTCCATATCCATCCATACTCCCAAATAAATTCGCGGGAATTTTCCCACTATCGGGAGATTTCCGGGAATGACACATCAGTACTCGCACACCAATGTTACAAAACGTAAGTGACTTTGTCCCCCTGTCTGTTTGTTACATCTTCACGATTACCTACAGAACGGATTTCAATGAAATTTTGCAGAGAGGTTGCCTAAAATCCGATCTAAAAGACATAGGTTTGAGGGGGAGAGTGCACACTGCAATCCAATAGCCACTGGGCGTACTCGACTGGCCACGTTACCCCCCTCTCACAGAAGACTACCTTGAAATGTACTGCATTTCCCACTTTATCTTATTTCCCTAATGTACGTACGTGTTTCGGTAGTGAGTGAGATGTGCCAGAGCCCATTCCCATCCTATCCCTCCCCATTTCCCCGACCCTTTCTCCAAATTCATATATCCAAAGGTAGGCAGCGCATCCGGGGGCGTGTCAACGTTTGTCATTTTGGACTAATGTTGGCATGTATCACGGATGTCTATGGGCTACAGTATCCACTTACCATCAGGTGGACTGTATGCACGTCTTCCAACTTCGTCCATAAAAAAAAAATAGGTGATAGGATACTTTATATCCTGCAAAATTGATTAGTTTTGCCAACGGGGTACCAATTACTTTTAAAACACAATTCACGGTGAAGTAATAATAATGTAATGCAATGATATCAGCCCTTTCAGTATCCACTGTAGGACGTGGCCCTCTTCATGGACATTGTCTTGTGCATAAGAGATATATGGCTTTAAAATACCACGCTGGCCAAACCGGTTGGCGAGTCCACTCCTTCAGAGGTGCTGTAGTCCCCCAGCGCTAGGGGTAGCGACTTTGTTATCAGAATAATCTAATAATGGTATAAAATGAATGTCAAAAACATAGTTCTTGTATCACATGAAGGTGCGAAAAGTAAGTTTGATATCAACGTATTTAAAGGCATATTCCATCGATTTGAGATTCCCATATTGATGGTAGGTATCTTATCTGTATTCTGAAGGATATAAGATCTCTCTTTACATGTACGGATAATCACCATTACAAGCAAGACAAACGCGCACTCGTGATTTGCAAGAGCTATAGATTTATATTTAAAAGGGCAGCCAAAAAATGGGTCGTAACGAAGAAATTCGACGAAACTAGTATTACCACGGGATAATTGCTGCCGACTGCTGCTCTGACGAGTGCTAACCGTATTTGTGACTGGAGCGGAAAGAACAGTTTGCATAGTACAAAAGTGGAGAGGGGTACTTTAAATACTTTTTTTAATTCCTTTATTTTCTTTTACGTAATGCAGGATATGGAAATACTATATAATAACATTTTACCTTATAATAAAACGCTTATTACCTAGTTGAATTCAACCCTAGTAAGACACAAGTCTGTGCATTCACCGCTCAAAGGTTGTGTCGTAGTATCTCGCTTTTAGAGCATACCCTTTAAAATATCGGAAAGTGTTGGGATCATTGGTGTCGATATTTCTAGCTAAGTGGAATTTAGGACTCATTTGGAAAACAAGACCAAATTGGACTCCAAAAAGCTCGGTGTGCTGATCAGAACAAAGCGATACTTCTCCCCCGGGGCAACGTATAATGCTTTAAGCGCAAGTTAAGCCCCATATGGTACTTACTCCAATTGCCCAGAGATATGAGCAGTATTCTGCTCACATTTCTGAGCCGGTACCGAAATATCGATTGGACCCATTTGACTCTATCCAGTGATAAGATGTTCGAACTGTCGACGATCCCACTTTCACAGGCGGTCTACCCCTTAGTTCAGAGAGACATTTCATCCCTCTGCGTGTTCTACCGCACTGTATAACGGGGAATGTTCTGAAGAATTATTTAATTTGATGCCAACTTCAGGTTTTTACCATTGCACCTCCCGTCATCATCATGTGGTTAATCTGACTATATATCAATCTAAAAACAAAATCAAGAACTATCTATTAAACCATGATTATAATGACACCGAATCCTTACTTATACCAATGAGCTAATTATTCTTAACAATATGTGCCAACTTTCATGGTGATCAGACTGATCAGTCAAACGATGTCAAAGTCTATTAACATCAGATATACCAACATCCATTTTTATATATATGTATATAGAGATGTACAAAAAAATTGACGGGCATGCAACGCATGCCGGGCACAGCTAGTGGAATATAATTTTAGAAAACGCTTTCTAAGAAATCATGTCTTAGAAAGGCTTTTGTACTTATAATCTTTTTTTATTTCGTCCACGTACGCAAGTAGCTACATAATTCGTTTTGCTTGTTTTTCTTATTGATATCATCTTAGATATACTGATAATTACTTATCATTAGGTAACATTATCGTTACATAATAACGTCTATATACAATAACAATTCGATTGCTGGCTATTTACTGTTGGACACTCATTGAAGAAGGTAAAGTAAAGAATTTTTTTTTCTTTTTAATGTAGGCAAACGGTCAGGCGGCCCACGAGCTCGTAGATCGTTTGCACGTAAGTGTAAATATAATCATATTTTGTTGACCGGCTAAATCATAACGAAATTCTAGTTGTTTCATTTAACACCTACTAATATAAATGTGGTGTCGGCTGGCTATAGAATACACCATCCCATCTCTTCTCGTGGGTGTATTAAATGTCCTGACGACAACAAAGCGACCGCCGCAGACCTTGGGAAACTGCACCGCCTATAAAAGAGTGGACTCGCCAATCCGTTTGAACAGCGTGACGTTTTAAGGTCATATATTCCTCATGTGCATTTTTTTTTAAATTATGAGCGAAGGCGGCAACCGAGCATACAGTCCACCTGATGGTAAATGAATACTGTAGCCCATAGACATCCGCGATACATGCCAACATCTGTCCAGAATGACAAAAGTTGCATGACTCTGGCACACACTACCGAAACACGTATGTACATTAGGGAAATAAGATGAAGTGGGAAATGCAGTACATTTCAAGGTAGTCTTATGTGAGAGAGGGGTAACATGGCCAGTCGAGCGCCCCCAGCGGCTGTTGGATTATGGATTATAGTTGTTGGAATATGCGGCTGTGCGGCTGCGTGCACTCTCCCCCTCAAAATCAGGAATGTGGAGGCCCATGTCCATTGTCCAACAGTGGATACTGAAAGGGCTGGTTGCAAATATAAATATGTACATAAAGAATTTATTGAACTAATAATACTAGGAAAATAGTTTAACATTCGCATCTAAACAATCACATGAAATTTTATCATTTTTCAAATTATAATCGCAAGTTTATCGCAAACATGCTGTGTAACGATACACGTTGATAATGAGATATGATTATGGTATATCGATGTACGTCATTATGATTGCGACTTCAACATCAAATTGATGTATTTGTAAATCATAAGTAGTTGATAAACATAAAAAAGTTGGTATTATTAAGTACATAACTTTATTTTTTTGCCGGACATTTGGCAGAATATACTTATATACACCTCGCAGCCGAGCCACCCTGCATTTTCAGATTTGATAGTATGAAGCTTAAAAAATTTATTTGATCGATCAAAAAGTTTTTATGCAACTTTGAAGCTAGCTTACTGACCATAATTTCAGTATACCATTGTTCTAAATTTGAATTCAGAGCACTGAAAAAAATGAGTTTCCATGTAACAAGTCGTGTCCGCCTTTCTCATGGCGAAGACTTGTATTGAATTTTTGGAGAAAACAATGGTGTATCTAAAAAAAATCGTTAATTCAGTACCTTGTATTGCCTCCAAACGCGTTTTCGACGGCCTTCATGCGGTTTGGCATAGAATCACTATGACGCATTGTGGAATGTTCTCCCATTCTTCCTCGAGGGCAGTTTTCAACTCCTGCAAGATCTGCGGAGCTGGGTGGTCAACTCAAATACGCCCCTTTAGCTTTAGCCCCTTTAGCTTTAAATGCTCTATGGGATTCATATCTGGGCTTCTTGCTGGCCATTCTATGACTGTGATACCGACGTTATGAGGGTGTTCCCTGACGATTCCTGCGGTGTGCCCTTTTGCATTATCTTTGGCCAACAAACCCAGCATATAGGTTTATATGAGTCTCTAAGCATTGACGAATGTAACGGGCGCTATTTAGTGGTGGCAGCCGTGGTTCCATCGCAATCTCAAGTCCAGTTTTGCTTTCCGCAGTAATTCCTCCCCAGACTGTTCATGACCCTTCGAAATAACTCACTTTCTCTTTAATACAGCACTGCACAAAAAGCTCTCCCTGTCTCCGGTATACCTTCCTCCTTCCATCATTACTATACAGCATAATCTTGGATTCATCAGTGAAGAGTACTCTTGACGTTGAGTCCAATGCAAATGTTCGCGCGCAAACTGAAGACGCACCATTCGATGAGCTCGTGTCAGTTTGGGCTCATTGGCTGGCTTATGTTGTTGTTATCACGTTCTTCGAGTCTAACAGTCCGAGCACTAACAGCCACTCCATGAAAGTCTCGAAGCTGTTCTTAGATCTTAGTGAGGTCAGGTGACGATTTCGTAAGCTGGTCTGAAGATAAACCGTCTTGTCTTTCCATCGTCACTCGGAATCGTGGTCCTCCTGGACGGCGAACGAAGTCGCCAGTCTCTAGATATCGATGGTGCACTCTTTGAACAGCAGAACCGCTTAAATGAAGTTGTGCACTCACATTTCGCTGATTAAGCCCTAAGAATAATAGCTGATTAAGACAAAAGAAGTGCCACAGTTTGCGCAGCTACTTCAGGCGCAGTAACCATAAATTTAAGGTAAAAATCGGTTCAAATCTCAGGAAAAACAATTTAACGATTCTTTTATAAAAAAAACAACACCATTAAATAAAAAAACTGCTCCAATTCAAAACTTCTTCTTTGTTATTTTTTCAAAACAATGAACTGACTTGGCTTTTCTTCCGTAGTTCAAATTCGTGAATTCAAATTTGGAATAATAATAACACATCAAAATGATGGCGAATGTGCCAGCTTTAAAACTATAAAAACTTAAAAACATTATTTTTAAGTTTCACGGCTTGATACATCAAAATACAGTCAAAATAAATCAAAATATATTTATATTTTTCATTAATATATTTTATAGATGTCGGTGAAAGTGCAGAAGATTACGGAACCGGTGTTGATAGGTGAGGGCCCGCACTGGGACGAAAAACAACAGGCCCTTTTCTTCGTGAGCATCGAGGAAAAGGAAATTCATAAATACGTGTTGGCTACTGGTGAACATACCAAGACCAAACTTGGTAAGTTGTGAACATTGACTAAAGTTCAAAATTAGAAGGTGCATATTCGATAATATTTACGTATTGACTACTGGTGCTTTGTGAACATAGAGAAAAAGGCAAATTTACAAATACTTACCATATTGGCTACTCGTGAACACACCAAATCCAAACTTGGTAAGTTGTGAACATTGCTGGTAAAAGGTGCGTTTTTGATGATTAAAACATATATTTAAAAAAAAAACCGACACGAACATACTGAGTCAATGGGCGACAGCACTTACTTGTCGCTTTATAAAGCTTAAGTTAGACCCCATATGGAGTACTACTCACACCTCTGGGCTGGTGCACCGAAGTACCAGCAGTATCAAAGTACCCTCTTGATTCCGTCCAACGACGCGCTATCCGAATTGTCGACTATCCCACTCTCACAGGTGGTTTAGAATCGCTCAGCACACGTTGAGATGTCGCATCTCTGCCTTTTCTACCGCCTTTATAATGGGGAATGTTCTGAAGAGCTGTTCAATTTGATGACAACTTCGGCTTTTTACCATTGCACCGCTCGTCACCGTCGTGCGGTTCATCCGCACTTCCTTGACACAGACAGAGTCGCTGCATAATGTGCGGTCGAAAAGCCACTTTATACTGCGAACCCGAAAATTGTGCAATGAACTGCCAGCTGAGGTGTTTCCGTTACGCTACGATATGGGACTCTTCAAAAGAGCTGTGAGTAGGTTTTTGCAAGGTCGACAGCGTGCCCGCAAACCCCCTGGTGTTGCAGGTGTCCATGGGTGGCGGTGACCACTTGCCATCATGTGGCCCTACCGCTAATCCGCCATTCATTCTATTAAAAAAAATTATCACTGGTTGCTCAGACTGTCTGTTCACAGTCTGTCTGCAGACAGGTGAACTGTATGCTCATCTGCCACCCCTTCCTATAAAAAAAAGTTGAAAAGGCATGAAACTAACCAATGTTTAAAATTATTCGAGGCCATAGAGACAGGCGGTTAAAAACAAACATTGATGTTGTTTTTTTACATCTTTTTTCTTCACAGCAAATAAAACCAAATAAATCAAATAAATGATTGATAATTCGTTAGGCACGCAGGTTGTTTTAAACTATTTCAGATTGTCAACAAGACTGGTTTATATTTTCATTTTAATCATTTCAAAAGTTGCTGAACCCGGTCGGTGTGAAAACATGTTTTTTGTCTTTTTTCTTTCAATCTATACTTCTATAATAAAGAGAGAGTGCGAATTTTGTGAGTTTGTATGTATGTGGGGGGTAATTTCCGGAACCACTACACCTATTTGAAAAATTAATTCACCATTTGAAAGGTGCATTATTCCAGATGGACATAGGCTATATATTATGTGCAAAAAAAATTCCTAGCATGCAATTTATTAATAATAAGGCGTTACAAGAATCAATCAATGGTACAATTTTTCAGATGGCAGAGTAGGATTCATAATCCCAGTAGAAGACACCACCGACCAATTCCTTGTGGGGGAGGAACGTAAATTTAAAATCGTGAGATGGGACGGCAAGGATGGTAGCAAGGCGACGGTGGTCAAGGTGGTGGGGGAGGTTGACCAGGATGTGCCCGACAACAGGTTAAATGACGCCAAGGCTGACCCTAGGGGAAGGGTGTTTGGTGGTAAGTGTGAATTTTGTTATCCGTAGGTGACACTGAAAATTTTTAGAATCTTAATATGAAATCAGATATAAAGATGGATAATATTTTCTTAGGTTTTCGCGATTACTATACATAGCAATTAAACAACGTGGTCACGTGACGTGGTCACGGGGTGACAGTGAGTCACCCCGTGACCACGTCCACTGCAAAGTGTTCGAAACGTCGGGATATAAATAATATCAAATATACGCGATTTAAACCGTTCAAAGTTGTTTAATTGCTATATAAAGATGGATGTTGTTTTATTGCTTTTCGAAGTGAAGTATTCCGTCCACCGTTCTTTAGGTAGCACCTCTTCAACGGCCGCTTGGAAGGCCGTTACTGCATCTTCTACATGTATAAAACGTAATATTTTGAGTTTATCCTTAATTTTAGAGAATAAATAAAAATCACAGGGCGCAAGATCGACATTAGTTCTATAAAATTGAATAATATGACTTATTTTATTATCATACTCCTCAAGACATTTGCAATATTATTAATTCTTATTATTTTATTAACACTACTCGTATCCAAAGTAATAATATAAAATTAGCAAATAATTTAATTAATAATCCATTTACAATTTTTTAAGACGAATTGTTGACAACGAAACTTTAGAATTAACCATGACATTGAATAATAGTAAAATATTGTGCCTTTTGTACGATATTGTGCAATGAACTGAAAATTAATTATATAACAATTTTACAGGAACTATGGGCCCCGAGAAGCCTCCAGGCAACATACTGAGAGATCAAGGCTCCATGTATCGTCTGGCAGGTGATAAAATCTCAAAACTTGCAAGCAATATCAGCGTTTCCAACGGATTGGCGTGGGACTTGAAGGAGAAGGCATACTACTATACTGACTCGCTCGAGCACAACATCAGGAGATACGACTATGATGTCGAAACAGGGGAGATTTGTAAGTATTTAGGTATTAATCAAGATATTTTTTAAGGCTGCGATCTGAGTGGACGCGGGGCTTAAAGCGAGAGCGGTAAACGCGGAGTAGCGATCCGCTGTTTTCATAACGTATCCGCAGTTAAAGCGATTCTCACTGAGGAAGATTTTCTGTTTTGTATAGACAGTATCTCACTCAAAATTTGATTTAGAACTTTTACTTGAAATAAATGCATTTGTGACATTATGAGGTATTCGAAAAACGCCAAAACTATATAGAAAAACTACAGATATGCATGAACTCGCAGCGGAAATCGCGAAGTGAGTTGAACTGTCCGCTCTCGCTCAAAACACTCATCCGCTTTCCACTCGGCGGTCACGCCGACCACAGCTCGCCGCTACAGATGTTTGAAAAATATAAAGCGGATAATATTTTGCTGAATAATATAAATATTTTGCTGTCCCGCCCCGCAGCCACGACAGCCTGCGAGTTGACAAATGAGATAGATGATTCACTCGATGTTAAGTGGCTTTGAAAATAAGTATATCTTTTTACACTAAGGATCCTCTAAAAGAGTCATTCAAGAGACTTTTTCTATTTTCAGCAAACTTGAAATACGTATTTGACTTCAAGAAAAACAACATCGAAGGTGGTCCGGACGGTACAACCATAGACAGTGATGGTAATCTATGGGTCGCCATATTTGGATATTCCTGCGTTTTGAAAATTGATCCCAGAACCGGGACATTGTTGCAGAAAGTACCCATTCCAGCGAATCAAGTCACATCTCTGACATTCGGAGGTCCGAATTATGATATACTGTTTGTAACCTCCGGTAAACTACCGATAGGGGGCGAGCAAAAGCCCCCTTGTGGTGCCACCTTTATGGTGACAGGTTTGGGTGTGAAAGGACTTCCGAATGTTAGCTACAAACCTTAAAGATATTTTTAATACTTAGTTTAAATGCAAAGTCATAGCATTCTTTTATAATCAATATGTTATCTAATACTAATCAATATATTATATTAAATCAAAGTAATCAATAAATAACTGTTTATCTTGAAATATTTTATACTAACGCATTATAGAACGATAAATCAAACTTAAATTATCACAATTTTAATGAACATTAATTAGGTACCTACAAATTAAATATACTACAGTTATATTAACTGACTATATAAACACGTGTATAGAATAAACTCTGTATTTGTGTCGATATATGCAATTATATTATAGTTTTTAACAGTTTTATTTCTCATGTTCATGTCTACGAGTATATCGCACCTTCGCATTGTTTTGTGCCAACATACATATTTTATGAATTTTATTTACCAATTGACTTTTTTCTTCACCGATGTAAAAAACAGTATCCAAGTTCAACTGCCAAAGAAATTTTAATATTTGTTGTCATATTATTTTTTAATTTGTAACAATCATAAGTAGATAATTGTTTTGTGAATAATGTATATATTTACAGCGTAGGTAACATTTATAACTGTAGAACTAACACATAAAAGATAACTGTTTTTTCGCTTGTTGTTTTTATTCCCCTTGTTATTAATATTGTATTAATAAGATTCAAAATTTAATTACATATTTAGTGGAAATATATCGCGACTTACAATTGCACAATAAGAAGCGATGTAGGTACTTTAATTCTGACTGGAGCGATAAATTATACAAAAGACTAAAGAATATAATCGGCCACTTTGTCTCGCATTTGTGAACTAAGAAAAAGCCTTCGACTCAATCGAGACCTGGGCTGTTCTGGAATCCTTACAGCGTTGCCAAGTCGACTGACGACTGGCGATATATCGAGGTATTGAAATGTTTATACAGAGCCGCGACAATGACAGTCAGAATCCAGGACCAGCAGACCAACCTAATCCATTTAAGTCTGGGAGTGATACTCGTACTATCCCCGAAACTGCTCACGAACGCAATGGAGAACGCATTTAAGATGCTGGATTGGAAACAATTCGGAGTCAGAGTCAACGGCGAATACATCTCCTACCTTCGATTCGAGGACGACATCGTCATCATGGCAGAGTCGTTGGAGGATTTGAGTTGGATGCTAAACGGCCTCAATGCGACCTCGCGGCGTGTCGGTCTTGGGATGAATCTGAACAAGAAAAGGGTCATTTTCAACGAACGCGTTGTCCCTGAACAGGTGAGCATTGAGGGAGCTTCATTAGAAGTTGTGAACAAATATATCTATCTTGGACAGTCAATCCAGTTAGATAAGTCGAACTTCAGTCGAAAGGCCGACAGACGCATTTAACTTGGTTGGGCAGCATTTGAGAAATAGCGTCACATCTTCTCGTCGCCTACACCAATGTTTGAAGACAAAAGACACATGGTGATATGACGTATGGTACCGAAACGTGGTCTTTGTCGACAGGCTTAATTCACAAACTCAAAGTCGCTCAGTGAGCGATGGAGAGAGCTATGCTCGGTGTTTCTTTGCTGGACAAAATCCATAACGAGGAGATTCGCCGAAGAACTAGGGTTGCCGACCATAGTTCAAAGGATCAGCAAGCGGAAGTGGCAGTGGGCGGGCTATAAATATCGCAGGACCGATAACCGATGGGGGAGACGAGTCCTCGAATGGAAACCACACACCGGGACACGTAGCTTGGGAAGCCCTCCGGCCAGGTGGACTGACCACTTGAAGAAAGTCGCCAGTAGTGGCTGGATGAGATGAGCTGAAGACCGTGTGTGGTGGCGGTCCTTGGGAGAGGCCTATATCCAGCACTGGAGAGACAGAGGCTGATAGTATGGTATAGTAATAATATTATGATTCCGAATAACGTAGTCTATGACGTTATGAGCGTCGTAAGCATACGTTAAGGATCGACTGTTTAAACTCGGGAATCGGAATATATGGCTGTGATCCAAAACATACGGATTTCTATCTTTGTTCTATATTCATTATCTTATTCTGGTATAAAAATATCGCTATTAAATATAATAACACATCTATAGAACCAGTAAAGATTTCTTGGTATCATACTAGACAGCCATGTTAGTTGGAAACTACATACAAATTATTTGGGCAAAAAAATATCGAAACATATTCACCATGAAAACTGTCACAAAGAACATAAAACGAAACACAGTTTTGTCGCTTCTAACCTAACTAGTGGTACGTTTCAAAACGCAGCCCAACTATAAACAGAAGGAAAAGTTTTGAATTTTGACAGTTATTGTCAAAGAAAAAAGTTTTTTACTTACTTTTGTTTCTTGTTTTATTTGTACTAGATAATTACGATTTCGTATTCTATTATATTTAGGTATGTATTGTAAAATTATTCTGTTTTGCTTTTTTATATCATGTTTGTATAGACAGTATGTAATAGATGCAATTAACTCGTGATAAGGGTTTTTTTTAATGGAATTATTGAGCTTTTCCATGAAATGCGATAAAGTTTTAAAAGCACCACTTAATAAACACAATCACCGTACTGTTGATACTATACTCTAATTGATCGCTGTTACAAACAACTCGTCATATTATCGTCCATATATCGATAGTTATAATAGTTGTTTATGTTTGGCTTGTTTTGTAACTTATTTATATTATTTTATATGTATCGAGATAAAGCACCATTATAATTATTACATAATGATATTATACAATAAACATTCAGTTGCCTGCTATTGTGTTATTTGCTGTAGGACGCTCTTTGTGAAAGGTAATGTTTTATTTAATTATTTTTCAAAGTTTAATATTAGTTAGGTAATAATTTAAATAAAAATACATTAAAATAATATTCAACACTGTTAGTCTATACAGGGTTTGACTTATATTTCCGATGATATAATCTATATATTCAGTTGATAAATTTCTCATTTTTTGAGATTTTTTTAATGCTTTGTATTTAGTAAATATGTAGGTGTGAAATTTTTGATTTTTTTTAAAAGTACTTATTTTCATTACACTACCTCTATTTAAATTATAAGAAATTTGTTTGCTTTACACCACACTGGATAAAATTGTTTGCTTTTGTCCCATCCTGGACGTGACTACTCGCTTGATGACAGCTTTTATCATATTTGATCCAAAAAAACATAGTGACAGATTCTGCATTTTAGCTCCAGTCTTTCAAAATAATGTTTAATTTATTTGCTAGGATATTACCCATGTGCCGACCTTCAAGCTCACACTTGAGTATAACAGTCACTCTCTCAGAACTTTTGTGATAGCATGAGCAGTTAGACTCAGTAAAGGGACATTGGCACTGGGTTCCAACCAAATATCAATAGTAAAGTATATTTTTTTCGAATTGTTTTAAAGTCTTTTATATTTTAGTTTTCATATTATTATACAAGTCATTACAAAGTAAATCAGTAAAAAAAAGCCTACCTCTTTAAGTTATAGCAGGGTAATGCTGAGTTCATTAATCTCTAGAATCCAAGACCTTACATAAAATTAAATGGTAAATTTTGCAAAACAAGCATTTCAGCTATCAAGTGTTTCAATTTCTTTTTGTTTAGTAAGAATCGCCCCGGTGACTTTTATTATTAAATTAATCTTTTCTTAAGACTTGTTTCTTCGCCTCTTGCAAAGGTGTCCGTGGTTGAGACTTTTATGGTTTTTGTTGATTGTCCTTTTCAAGCTGTAGCAATTCCTCATATTTATAATTGAGTTGGATAAAGTTTGAGGGAAGTGGTTCTGCTGCCTTTACATAAACAGTTTTTGTCACACTGCGTCACACACTTTACATTTTGCGATTTCATTATTCAGCGCATTGAAGTATGTCCAAATAAAATTTGATTTAGGTCACATTTTACACAAACCCAACAATATGGTCACACTTTAAAACAGTCTCACTATATTTTTACACGAAAATGCACCTTAGCTTTATAACAAATTATAACTTAAGAGGTGGGCTTTTTTTACTGATTTACTTTGTAATGAGTGTAATGACTAGTACAATAATATGAAAATTCGAAAAATAAGTATCACAAACAACAACTGAGACTGCTACATAGAGAATGAACGAATTCCGCAAAATTTATTAAAACAAATGCAAGGCAAGAACTTATCAAAACTTGACTGAGTTTAAACTCCGCCCCTAAGGGCAACGTATAGAATTATTTGTAATTAGCTGTGCTCGGCATGCGTTGCATGCTCGTCAATTTTTTTGCACATAATATATACCCTCTATGTCCATCTGGAATAATGTACCTTTCAAATAGGTGCAGTGGTTCCGGAGATTACCCTCCACATACACACAAACTCACAAAATTCGCACTCTCTTTATTATATTAGTATAGATAATATCCGAAACTTATTTCAGATTTGGTTTCGGTTTCAAATATTTTTTCATTTCAGATATCTGAGTTTCGGTTTCGTTTTCGGACACATAGTTTCGGTTATGGAGCTGCATAACATATATACTTTGTATTTAGCAAATATCTAGAGAAAACCTTCACAAAAGTTTAAAAAAAAAGTACTCCTATGTTAAATGTTCACATCAATCATTAATAGAATCCACAGGTCCAATCATTTGAAATTCAACTAATACAACCATTATATAATTACTAGTATTTGCTGTGCCTGCTTGATAAACGCTTTCCAAATCAGTTTGTTCAGTATGCTTATGCGCAAGTAACTCTGGACATAAGGAATAAATACTACACCCAGAGTTGGTAATGTTTATGTTACCATCAAAATCTATTCTAACGGATATTCTAAAAATATACTATTTTTTGTATTTTAGATAACTCTCTCCCAGTTTATAATTTTAACGATTTTTTTTTGTAATGCCAAACGTTAAAACCGACTATGTAAACATATCTTATCTATGCTTATAAACACATTTATCTGGCATAAACAATTGTTTAGTAAATTGGCAAGTCATCTGTCTTCACAATCTTACTTCGCGTAGTTAAGATGTCTACAGCGAGAGCACGATCGCGATCCGCTGTCTTTGTAACGTGTTCGCAGTTAAAGCGATTCTCGCTGTGGATGAGTATTTTGTATAGACAATCTGTCATTAAACATTTAATTTGATCGAGTACTACTTGAAAGAAGTGCTTTTTTTACTTGAGATATTATTATATACTCGAAAAACGTCAATACTATAGAGAAAACATTCATTAATTCGCAACGGAAACTGCAAAATCAACTATCCCCTCCAGCACAAAATCCTCGCAAGTATCGCCGCGGAATCCATTCCTCGTCCCGCAGTCATATCAACCAGACCTCAGCCGATATAATGTATGAGGTCCTGCAAAAATAGTGCGAAATATTTTAATATGGCAATCGGTACACTAAAACTATTACATTATGTAACTTAAAATTAACATGTATTTCATGATTTTTTTTATTAGATTAAAAATAAATAATTTGTGATTCATTTACTCGTGCTTAATACTATCCCCATTCGCTCGCTTAGGTCTTTGACCTTTGACCCGCTTCTGTTAGTAGTACGCGTAAGTAGGTATGAACTGTGTAACTTCAAGTGAATAACCAATTATTTATTTTCAATGTAATAAAAAATAATAATGAAACATATTATTTGTAATTAGATATAACAGTTTTAATTATACCTACTGATTGACATCAAAATTTCACACTATTTTTGTAGTCCTCCATTTGTGTTTGATAAATACACAGCAGATTTAGCGAACACTCCGGCCACAGCCTTAGTGTTCTCTTCTATACATAGGTATAACAAAATCGTAACAGAGCCGTGTCTGTGCAGAAGATATCTGTACATGAAATATACTTTGGAAAAAGTGATTGCAATATAAACTTGGCATAGGTAGTTGTAGCTCCAAATCCATTATAGAGTTCCCACGGGAATCACAAGACGCGAACGAAGTCGCTGGCACCGGCTAGTCTCTATTATAAATATAAAACACAATACTTGTCTGTTTGTTTATGCGGAATTAAATCGAAAACTATAGAATTTGGTTACGATATCTACCATAGTTTAAAGCAGAGATTGTACTACAAGACAAATTGATGGGTCACAATGCGAGTGCGTGATTATCAAGCCCTTATATCGTCCACTGACATGGGCGTCATCATACACATTGTTTTGTGCACGGGGGATGTATGGCGTTAAAACGGTACACTGGTCAAGTGGGATAGCGAGTCCGCTCCTTTGGAGATGGTGTAGCTCTTCAGGGCTTGTGATGGTGACTTTGTAATGAGGTGGTGCTATTCTAACGCCGGCCATCACCAGTTTAATGATGCCATGCCATGGCCAGGTTCACGTGTTACCTAACAAATCGTTATGCCACCTGAGCGAAGTCAGGGCGGGGATTACTTATATAAAAATCTTGTTTCTATGAGCTAAATCGTTTCGGGGTAGGAAATATTTGTTTCTTCTTTTTAAGGAACTTTTATGCCTTGGCACATATCAGTTCCATCGTACGCTAAACTTACATTCTACAACATTAATGTGAGTATCAATATATCAGCCCTAGTGAGGGCTCACGAATCAGTACAAACTAAATGCTGCTCGTGAATTAGGTTCTCCTAGTATCTTATGGAACCATACAAACATCATTCCTGTTCAGATCGAGAGCCCTCACTAAGGCCTCCCGTTCCTGTTGATTCCGGATACACTCCACCAACAACTGTTGCACATTTTCAACAATTCCACATATATAGCAATTAGATTTTTGTTGTAATCGAGGCTGTAGCAATTGTGTGTTGTAGCTAGTTTGAACGAGGTTATACTTAGTTATAACCAACTGCAAACAGCTACACCTAGTTGTAGCCGTTAAGCAAAAGTCTGCACGTGCTTCGAGCCAACTGCAACTGACTGCAACTAGTTCTATCTGGCTAGATTCTCGGTTCTAGGCTTTAGACCGACCGTTAGTCAAGATCGATATCTTAAAATCACAAGACACGTTTTTCTCCATTGGCTCTTTGTAAATCAGTTTATTTTGTCATTTTAAATGTCTAAATTTCTACACGTGGTTTTTTTTCTCGTTAAAAATTAGATGGACGACAGTTCCAGCCACAACGGAAGTATGTATTATAGTTCCGTGCGGTGCATTCATCAACAATCGAAGAGGCTCAACGAAACAAGGAACTTAGTCACTTTCGACAATTTCACAGAAAGTGAATTTAAAACTTTGAAGACCTAGATCTATGTAACTTTTAACATTTTTTCAAATTCATTAGAAAATGAGGTAGATATGAAGCTTATGGATGCCTTGTTATTGACATTAATAAAAGAGCAGTACTGTCTTTATTTAAGAATCTTAGTTAAAGAACATAATTATTTAATTAAAAATTAGTCTATTGCCGAGCCTACATTCTCACTAGTTCAATTGATCAGTTCAATCATTGAACTAATGGGAATAATTGTTTAAAAGAATATGCCAATAGTAATTTGATTATCTAGATAAGTATCAGAAAGAGTCGTTTTACTTGTATCCACTATTTTAAATTATGATTAATTAAATACCCATTCTGGCTATTCCCAGTAGTAACAAAAACTAGCTTCAATGGAACTAGTTCAATGATTGAACTGATCAATTGAACTACTGAGAGAATGCACCGAAACTATTTTATGCCCGGTTGAAATTACAACTTAAATTTTAATTACAATTTAAAATTAACATACAGTTAAAACTACACAATGACATTAAGATTGTGCACACACTAAAGTGACTTAGTTCCTTCTTTCGCCGGACCCTTCAATCTTTAACGCATACAAATAACAGCCATTAACAATACACACAGACCTAACTAGATATTTACAAAGAACTTAAGATATTAGAATAAACTGGACTACATTCAGTTTATCGTTGAGATCGCGTATTTCTTTCGCTGCCTGTTTTTTTTTTCAGACTTATTATCGCGACTACAACTCTTAGTATTCTCCGTTCACTATTTTTCAATTTGTTTAATAGATGTCGGTGAAAGTACAGAAGATTGCGGAGCCGGTGCTGATAGGCGAGGGCCCGCACTGGGACGAGAAGCAACAGGCCCTTTTCTTTGTGAGCATTCTTGAGAACACCATTCACAAATACGTGTTGGCTACCGGTGAACACACAAAGACTTCTCTTGGTGAGTTATGTTAGAAATAGGCTAATAACAAAGTTTTTGAAGCCTGTGAAACGAAGTACCTATTTACAAATCATGAGTACAAAAGATTTCTGGAACCTTATAAGTGCAATATGCGTTTCGGCCAGGTGGGCTACTGACGACGAATAAGTTCGTCAGTGGTAGCTGGATGAGAAGAACAGATGATCGTGTGATGGTGATGAATCTTAGGAGACGTCTATATCCGAGAAACATAGTCTGATGGTGTGATATTAAACATAATCTTCAATTTTGGGAGATCACGAACTTCCATGTAGTGTTGTCATATTTCAGTTATTTCAGGTGCATTTAAAGTTATCACAGGGGAGAAATCTATATAAAAATCATTATAAAAACTTATTTGATGATTTATAATAGATTTCATTTGGTAATTTTTTCTCTTAACATACTTGTATTAAAAGAAGAAACAATGTTTTTCAGATGGTAGAGTGGGATTCATAATCCCAGTAGAGGGCACCACCGACCAATTCCTCGTGGGAGTCGAACGTACCTTCAAAGTGGTGAGGTGGGACGGCAAGGATGGTAGCAAGGCGACTGTGGTCAAGGTGATAGGAGAAGTCGACCAGGAAGTGCCCAAGAACAGGATAAATGATGGCAAGGCTGACCCTAGGGGAAGGGTGTTTGGGGGTAAGTGTAAATTTTATTGTATCTTTACATATATTGTGCTCATAAGGAACGAGAAGCGGCTCAGCTGAGGGCAGTACTGCATTCCACAACCGAATTACTCTGGTTTTACAGAAGACGTTGTAAAACGTACCAGTGTGTTTCGACAGTCAATGACACTTCTGGCAAGTGTCCAAAGTGGTACTGTCACAAGTGGTAGGGATGGGATTCAATAAATCCTTTGCCATCTATATTCTATTCACATTAAGAAAAAAGTGACCTCATCCGTTTAATGCAGCGTTAATTGATCAATCGAGGGACGCATTGGCTAATGGTATCGTAGAATTGGTCATAATCGGTCAATAGGTAAAATCACGTGACTGATAGGGATGAGCTGATGACTTTTTTTTTTTTTCTTAACTTCAAGAGTGATTAGTCGTATGTTTGTCGAGCACCCGGATGAGGGCGTGTTTGAATCAGGTAGTACAGAATAGGCTAATGAAATTACCCATTTACCATGTTTCAAAATCCTTTTGCTAACACCGAATTCCTAATGCGTTACGGAACTTTTCTCAAAACTTTTTTTTCACAAAAGTTCTATCTCCCGTCACTAACGTCACACGTATAGTAGGCCGGCTGTTCAATGGTAAGTGTTAAACGAGTGTTCGTCCGCACACTCGTCACCCCGGCCCCCCGCTACCCCGCGTGCCGTGCACATGTTTATTAGTATGTCACACTCACCACTGCAATAATTTGCACCAATGATTTGCTGTGTGTAGTAAGACAAACAAAATTGAAAGAAACTATGGAATTTTGCAGGAACTATGGGCCCAGAGAATACTCCAGGTGACTGCGTACTAGAGCAAGGCTCACTGTTTCGTTTAGATGGTGATAAAATCACAAAACTTGCAAGCAAAATCAGCATCTCTAACGGTCTTGCGTGGGACTTGAAGGAGAAAGTGTTTTACTACACTGACTCACTTGAGCACAATATCAGGAGATACGACTATGATGTCGAAACAGGGGAGATATGTGAGTATCTGTTATTTGTCATTTCATTCGGCAGAAAGATTCATTTGCAAGATGTCCCATGAGTATCTATCTAATCTTGTCCCACAATCTGACAATCTTGTTGGGCTCATATGACATAATAATTGCTTTGTTCTGAATATTTTGAATTGTCCAGTAATAATAAAACGTAAGATTTTTTTATCCATTGAATATTACATTTTACAATATACACTTTATTTAACTATACAACTGTTGAATTACTCTCACGTTTCCTACTTCCTATTTACAATATTTAACTATTAATCAATACTATTTATAACTATGAATGTATGTTTATAAATGCGTTTGTATGTACGAGTATATAAGCGTATGTGTGTGTATTGTTGAGCATTTATAAAAATGTGTCTTAAAGATCCCTTTGCCTTTTCTGTCGTAATGTAAGTATTTATCTTGTATATATTAGGTAGGTTTACAATCCGACAATCTTCCGATGGGACATTCTGCGAACGGGACTTTCTGCACCAACTCAATTTGAAATTATTTACTTGCAGTTATTAAAAAAATAGGTTATTAATTGCTGTTTAATTAGTATATTTTTCAGCTCGTTTAAATATAAACCATCTTTTATGTTTTCAGCGAACTTGAAATACATATTTGACTTAAAAAAGAACAACATTGAGGGCGTCCCAGACGGAACAACCATAGACACTGATGGTAATCTATGGGTCGCAGTGTTCGGAGGGTCTTGCATTTTGAAAATTGATCCCAGAACTGGGAAATTATTACAGAAAGTGTCTATTCCAGCGATACAAATTACATCTGTGACCTTTGGAGGTCCGAATTATGATATACTGTTTGTGACCACAGCTAAGTTGCCCGGACGGGGCGAACAAAAGGCCCCGTGTGGTGCCACCTTTATGGTCACAGGTTTGGGTGTGAAAGGACATCCAAATGTTAACTTTAAACTCTAAATATTTATAGGGCTTGAGTAAAGGCCAGTGTTACGCTGTTCCCCGATATTATAACTAACATGATTTGGAAATAACATTTCATATTTAAAGATATATATTTTATGTTTACACATAACGCATTTAAAGATTGGTTATCATAATTACACAACTTTTAGGTAGATATGGAAGAAATATCACCTAAATTATCACTATAATTAGACCCAATTGAAAGGTTAAAATTTGGAATATAACGAAAATGGACAAACTGGGGGACAACTTTAAACAAACAAACTTTAGACAAACTAACAAAATTTTAAAAATCAAAATTAAATTTAGTACAAACTTATACAACATAATATACTTGAATAGTAGTAGGTAGGTATAACTCCAGGTAGGTAGGTTTTCTTAAACACTATTACGCGTTGTCTATATTTTGACGGGTGCGTGGCAATGTGCTTTTTAAGTACATATAATAATAACGAATTAAGAAAATCAATTTTACCATTTACATTTAATAAATACAAATTGTATTACTATATATAATACATATACAATTACGTTTTTATTTGCTAACAATATTTTCTATGTACTGATATGGAATGTTTTACTATTTTTTTAAGCAACAAATTGAATAAATATATAAAAAAAATAAACTTAGCAAAATGAAGTTCTATATTGGTTAATCTTTGTTTTTTATTTTTCCTCTTAATAAGAAAAAAGCAGACAATAGAAATATGTGTCAATTACCTTTTTTTTATGGACAAAGATGGCAGACGAGCCCACCTGATGGTAAGTTGATAATGTAGCCCATAGACATCCGTGATACATGCCAACATTAGTCCAAAATAACAAACGTTGGCACGCCCCAGGATGCGCTGCCTACCTTTGGATATAGGAATGGATTTGGAGAAAGGGTTGGGAAAATGGGGAGGGATAGGATGGGAATGAGCTCTGGCACATCTCACTCACTACCGAAACACGTACGTACCTACCTTGAAACACGTACGTAGTTTCAACGTTCGTACGTAGTTCTTGTAGTCTTCTGTGGAGAGGGGTAACGTGGCCAGTCGAGGGCACCCAGCGGCAGTTGGATTGCAGCGTGCACTCTCCCCTCAAAAACGCTACCCATTAATTTAAAAATGTGTAAAGTAATATCGTTTACGATCTGTTGTTATTTACTGACGATAAAAACAATGCTACTGCGACTTTTTGTGTTATCATAAACACAACACGATATAGTCAAGTTCCGGGAGCAAGAAAAATGCTTTTTAAAAACTAAAACTAATTTAACTATATTGAAAACAAGTGGCAGAGCTTGATGCCAGTATTCAACTGGTCTTTAATTAAATCTAAATACAAAGTAATCTCTTATCGCTACATCCTAAATGCTAACTTAGCACTATGTTCCCTACAATTATGGGTTCGGCCGGCCACCCGGTTCTGCTGATCCAGCTATCAACAGTAAGGGCTTGGGTGACGTAACTATATACTAACTACAAAAAAAAACTAAAAATACCTTTTATAAAATATATTAAACATAATATTTACATATAAATACATCTTGTATGTAAAAAAATAATTGAACATCAATTCCATTGAATTCTTACCATTAGACATCAGGAACACATGCTCTAAAACCAGAAATAGCTGTTGAATATTTTAATTTCATACTTTTTTTTAGAATTTCCGCATATATTACCTAGTTTTAGCTATTTTTATAACTTCCATACCCTTCCCATATACGCAAACTGTGATGGAATCACTGAAAACAAATAAATACAATAAACATTTATCAGTAATTTGTTATCTCAATATATATGGGATTTTGCAAGGTCGGCAGCGTAACCGCAAGCCCCCTGGTGTTGCAGGTGTCCACGGGCGGCGGTGACCGCTTACAATCATGTGGCCCGGGTGGGCCATAATGGTTCGTCTGCCATATTTTTATTCTATAAAAAAAAATATGAAGTATTCTGTAAACTATTATAAAAATGGTATTGACAAACATAAAGTTTAAACGTTTACAAACACTCATCTCATTATTTTCATCTCATTTATTAGGGGACCACAGTACGCCACAGCGCAAGAGTGCGGTTAAACTTTAACCGTTAAAGTATGACTAATCGCTTTTTAGTTTAGTAGTTTGATTTTTTTAATTCAATTATTTTATATGCAAATATGTATCTTTACAATAATAAACATAAATTAAAATTATCGATAAGTACTCGTCAACCTAACGTTTTCACATCCCTATAAAATTCCTTGAAACCGCGCTATCGCGTACTAAGGTGGCGCTGAACGCAACAATAATCTATACATAAAAGAGAAAGAGCCGAGAAATCTGGAACAAGAAACGATAGTAGCTTGTTTTAATAACTGACCATTCGTATTCTCAAAATTCAATACGGGGTGTTAAATTTTGTATGGAATCACTTAAATCGCCAATATATTTATTCGTTGATCAAACAAGCGAATCCACGAGTTTCTTATTCTGTCTACCTCAGAAAGGATGTTGTATAATGCAAATAATTTGATTTTTTTCCGTGCCAAATAAGTCTAAAATAAACTTGGTATCGCACAGGCAAGCACAGTTCAGTTGATCCATATTTTACCAAATATACCACTCACCTAGAAGATGTTACTACATCCATGCCCTGTATGTCAGGTACGTCGCTAAACATTTGCGAAAAAAAATCACATGCGATTCCGTTTTGGTCTATTTTCCATTTGAATACAGTTATTCGTTGATCTATTGACGCTGATAGTAGGATATCATCTAGCAAGACTAAACCGGTTATCTGTGAACTATGAAATTTTTCTGAAGTCCATGTGGATGACACTTTTATAGAGTTCAAATCGTTTTGATCGGCAACTTTTAGTAAATTCAAATGTATAGAATTGTCGTCGCCTCCCGTTGCAATCATTAGACTAGAATTTGATAGTATCATTGAAGAAAATCCATTAATGCCTGATTTATTAGTCGTTATACTGAAAAACGGTTCAAATATTTCTAATTTAAAAATGTCAGAGATATTCCAAAATGTTACTGAACCTTTTGTCGTACAAGTGATTAGAACATCTTTGTTTAATATTTGTGTACAATGTGTTTTTAATATGCAGGTTTTATGATGTTTTATCTCTGCTAGAGGATTAAATGTTGTTAGTTTATTATTCCATGTTAATTTGAAAACTCTTAAGCAAGCGTCAGAACATCCTGCGAATATGATAAAATCTTCATCAATTTTGACAAAATTCAAATCCATAATCCTTGTTTCAGGATCAAAGTCCACAGAGCAAGTTATCCACGTTTTATTTCCTTTTCTTTCCTTATCGGTTCCTTTGATAAAATACTCTATTAATTCTTGCGAATATACTTTTAATTCATCATGAATCATTTTAAATTCTATGATCTTTACACAAATTTGTGCTCTGCCACCAGCTGATAATAATAATAGTTTGTTATTTTCTAAAACATGTGTTTTTAATGTTCTTATACTCGATAAATGTTTAAAAACAGCTTCATCTTGAAACTGAAATTCCGAATTTATACTTGATATTCTCAAAGTAGTGTCTTCTCCTCCAGAAATATAACAAGTCAAAGAAATATCTAATTTTGGTGTATATGTTTTCAAACAATTGATTTCTTTTGAATGTGACCCATTAACAATATTTCTAGATATCATTTTGCTTAGCTGGAATTTTACTAAATGAATGTCAGAATTTTTAAGATACATCAGGCTTATAAATTCTTCATAACTGTTATTTATTTTATCAATATACCGAATGACATCCCAAGACCTGTGTCCACCACCAAATGGCACTTCCAGTATCTTTGATTTGTTTTTGACATCATATACTATAAATGTTCTTTCTTGAAACCCAGAAATAATATTTTCATTTCTATCCAAAAATCTTTCAATCCACTGAAACTCCAAATCTTTACTACTCATATATTTTACTTCTGCATCATCTGTTATTGAAAAATACTTAATCGTACCATCTCTTCCTGTAGTAATTATTTCATTATCCCTTAATGTTATAGATTTAGGGCCATATCTGCCATGAACTTTGTTGAAAGTCTGGATTGGGTCTTTACAACCCTTGAGGAATACATGTATGTTCCCACATCTATCTCCCAAAACTAGTATTAGTTTTGTAGCGTTCATAGTAGCAGCTGTTAACCACCTTTCCTTACAAGGGGGAAGTATAAAAGTAGCATATACTTCAGTATTGAAGGTTTTTGATGCCAATACAGTAATAACTCCATTCTCGGAACAAAACACTAAATGTCTATTGCCTGCCCACTGCATAGACAATATTTTCCCTATACTTAACTTCGTACTTATAATATTCTGTAAAACTGGTTCATCTTTACAATTTTCTATAAATACATCAAAGTTCCCACACATATCCACAACAGCTACTATCTGCTTACAAGATGAAATACTAAACAATTTGTATGTAGATTCATGATTCAACCTACAAATCGTTTGAGATACATTCGCAGTGACATGATAATAAATAAAATTATCATTTTCACTTAAAACTATAATATTTCTTCTGGCTGTAAACACAACTTTTTTTGGAATTTCTGCAATATCTATTTTCTTGGTGTGACCATAATCTGTAACCACTGTCAATGGATGTAAAATAACACCACAATCTCCACCACCAGTCACTAAATGATCATCATCGACATCTACAGACCATATGCACGCATTCTGATGATGCATATTTTTCCTCAGTAATTGGCCTTCGTAATTCCAAAAGTTTATAGTTGCATCTTCACCCACAGAAATGATTATATCATCTGTGATACAGTTTTTCATCACTCTAGCTGCGTGGCCATATATTTCATGTTTACATAGTATGTTTGCGTTGTCCCAATATTCAATAGTATTGATTTTATGATCTGTATGTGTGTTTGCTCCCCAGATGCGAACTGATCTATCATCAGATGTAGTTACTATAAGTTCTTTTTGTGGGTAGCAAGATATGGAGAAGATTACACCCTGCAATAATTTTATTAATTTTAATTTTGAACATTTTGAACAGAAAAGGGACCTTATTGTAGTTTCTCAATATAAAGAAATTTTAGTCTTAAACACATTACATATTTCTTTTATTGCTTTAATTAAAAAATCAAATATTAGAGGATGTTTCTCTTGAAATAGAATGTTGAAATACTGAAATTTCCAATTAGAAAATCTTAACCGAAGTCATAGCAACAATAAGGTCCCTTTGCTCTTATTCCTTTTCATATGAAGTCAAAAAGTTGTAAGGTTCTTTTCTAATTATTTCATTTCTCATAACAATTATCGCTTAGGCAAAGACAATAAATACATAATAAACTACAGACATAAGAAACTGTAAAAATATTGTATAAGAACTGTTTCATATTTCACCGTTTATATGTTAAATAAAAATGAATATCTTCAAGACTAAATATTGCTAACATAATTCTTACAGTATTATCACATACCCTGTGCCCTTTTAAGTTTTGCAATGGGTTTTTTTTACCACATCTGTGAATAATAACTTCAGAAAAGACCGTCCCAGCAAAAACCAGCACATCTTGTTCAAGAGGTAACAAGAGTCCACTATACAGAATTGAGTTGTGTTTGCTACAATGTTGAGACATTAGCATTTGGTTTGATGTGTCATATATCTGGAAAATCACATGTTTTGTTATAATGTAGTATCATACAATTTTAAGCAAGATGTTATGGTATGACTTTGTAATATAACTGTAACTTGTTACAGCTACGAAATGGCAGGGGGGTGCACAGCCTACTGGATATGTATCCACACATGCACATCCATCCGTGTCTAACTAACTTACCCCACTCTCACAAAAGGCTAAGCTAGAGTCTGTTATCTATCTCATCAAAAATATAAGATAAGCAGGACATTTGTAAATGTGTTCATATTCATCATTTTTGTCTGATGTTGCCATGTAGACTGACTAAACATGGGAATATTTTTATGAAATATTTTTTAAAACTAAGTGGATTTTGTACAGCACATTTTTATTTTTAAATAAACAAAGTTATCATAATAAGTCATAAACAACATCTTGACACTTATGATTTACTTATTGTTTCATTTGTATCTATTGATTGTGCAGATTTGTAAATGTATAGATCCTAATTGTTGAACATAACAATTAAATGATTTAGTATACATTACAGGTGACTACGAAATCATATAACAACTAAATTAGAAAGTTAATAGTTTTAGTAATAATAAAATCATTGACAAGATTTTGGCTGTGTGGTGTCAGTCTGTGTTAAAATGGCACCACCCTATCACTTCCTGTGTGTGTTGTAAAAGGTGACCGAGGGATAACAAAGCCACTACCACAAGCCCTGAGGAAGTACACCACCTCTAACAGAGTGGACTTGACAACCCATGAAATATTAAACAATATTCATGAAGAGGCCCATCTGCAGCAGTGGACAATAAAAAGGGTAGAAATACACATTACTATTACATATTATTTTAAATGATTTATTAACTACCTGTACAACATTATGTGCTGTCAACAAGGCAACTCTTGATTCATCAGTCCATACAATGCAATGGAGCCAGTCGTCACACACAATTGCTTCAAATACCTGTTCTAATTGTACTTCTAACCCTTCTGATCGCACCATAAATACAGTAAACTGTTTCCCACCAAAACAAAGTAATTTCTTTTCACATTTTGAAGGCACAAATCCATAGATTTTTTGACCCTTTAAAGCATAGATTCTTTTCAAAAAAATAGTAGATATTTTGTCAAATACATTTATCCAACTTCCAATACCTGTAAAGCACAAGAAATAAAAACATTACTGAACTTTAGATTTCTTCAAATAATTAAATGAGCAGCAGAAATACTGAAACTGGCAACAAAACGTTAGCAGCAACTACTAAAGTTAAATTTAAAACTTTAACTTTTAAATGGGTTCTCTAGTGACAATAAAGATATGAGAATTCTTGCGAGTCGACTTTGTGTTGACATTCTTAGTAATTAAAAATTGTTTATTTCAGTAGTTAAAAATAGTTTGTTTTGCTGCTCATTTAGTATTTTTTTACTGCTCGTGTAAATACAAGCTTTTTTTTAATTAATTAAATAATGCATATCATAACCTTTACTTACCGGCTAAAACAAAATTCTTGTAGAATTTGACAGCTGTAACGTCTGTACGTGTAATTAAAGACATTTTGTTCGAGCATTTTATTATCATGCCATTTTCTACAATATTATAGTAAAAAATCGCTTTAGAAAGGCATTGTTTTTGTTACATTTCCTTTGTAAAAAGTTTGGTGTGTCTGTCAAATATTTTGTCAATATGACATTTTCATTTCGTTCAGAAATTTTGTTATTTACTTTATTACATGTATACTCGTGGAATATCGATTATTTTGGATTAAAAATGTTTTTTCTATAGGTTATAGATTCATTATAAAATTTAATTTATCTGCTGCTGGATGTACACTTTTATTATCGAACACCAGTTTTAACGGTTGCTCCCATTTTACTTACCAAATCTATTGTACTCTATTCTAGCGACCCATTTCATGCATTTTGGTTGTAACAATGCTGGATAATACATTATTATTATATTATATGTCTATCGAAATTCAATGTATTTACAGATACATTACGAAAACATTGACCATCGGCTAATCCGGGAACACCCGAACGCGTTATCCACTTCTATAGATCACCGTATCTCTAATTGTATACTTTATTACCGTGTTTTCGGATTAGGCGATGGCCATTGTTTTCATAATGTATACCTACTTGTAGGTACCTCAATATTGTTCAAATTTAATGATACATCAATAATAATAATGGCTTAATCATAAGGTTGATTTTGGATAGACTCGATGTTAAGGACAACCAAGACCAAAAGAGTTTTCTTGGTCTGTGTAAGGTTAGTGCCTTAAGTCTAAAAACCATCAGAATATATTGCCATTATATAAAGAACAGTATAGCAACTGTTATCAAAATATACATACCAGCAGTAGGTATATCTCTCCACTGCTGAATACAGGTCTCTTCAAAGGCTCGCCACCACACAATACTTACTACTAATTAATTCTTTTCGAATTATTTACCTGCTTATTATCTTCGTATTCCGAACGTACATGAAGAGATGATTAGGAAAAAGTAAACATACATCCATAATCATTTTCAGAGTTCGTTACATTGTATTGTAACCATTAATGCTAAATAAAGTCTTTCGGCGTTCGGTCTTGTTCCGAAATACGAAGATGGCCGCCATGTTTATTAAGAAACTGAATTTGTGTTTAAAGATCTGATTCATTAATTTTCGGAGCCATTACCATCCCGATATAATGTTTCTTAATTTATCACACAGATGGTATATTAACAGATCAGAATGGATAATAATTGTTTGTATAATTTGTAGTAGGTATTGTTAAAAGCTTATACAATTTAATTAAATAATATGAGTAGATGTATAGAAGAAGGTATAGAAGAAACAATTTTTTTTCAATTATTTTAGGTTTCTTTATTTTTAAACAACACTGGATAATCTTCATTTTACTATTGTAAGAACAGTAAAATGTTTGGGATAAAATAATAAATAGGTATCAGTTAATTTTATTATTTTCTTTTTCACTCGCTTTTGTACTGATCTATGGGGTAATGTTCGTCGTATTTGTCCAAATGTTCCTCCATTTGCTGCATTTGTTTCCTGCAATGTATTTATTTATTTTTAATTCAAAAATCAACAGCCTTAACGTTAAATTAAAAACAGAATATTAAAGAAGATAACAAAAATAGAGTCAATACAAGATTTCCTTAATTAATGAAATAGTAGTGTCGTTTGATTAAAAACTTTCATCAACAAAGGATCAGCTGTAATGCAATTATTTATGGTAAGTAGGTATTTATTTTTTGTATTCATTGTTACTAAAATTATGGTCTATTTAGGACATATTAAAGCAATTTCAACTTTATCTTTCTCCATGTTTCTATTTTTTATTTCCATCAGTTTATATCCGAGTTACAATTGTTTTGATAGATATGTGCTGTGAACTGAACGCTTCCCTTCCACTTCCCTCTCCTAATTCAGAATTATTTTACCATTGACAACTTGCACAATGTCACTTCGCACAATAGTGTATGAAGAAGTAATGTACTTAAATCCTGATTGATAAAATTATTGAGGCCGCGAAAAATTCATGTAGTAGGTATACAACTTACTGAATTCTCGGAGGCATTTCATAATAAACATCTTCAAACATTTCCTTCCAATGTGGTTTCTTTTTCTTCTCAGCTTCTTGCATTGACCTTACAACTGTGTCTCGAGCTTCCTTCTGGAACGCTTTATCTGAATCCGTGTCCCAAAAACCTACAAAAAGTATCATAGATTGAAGAATCTCATACAGACTACTTGAAATGTACTCTCTCGCAGAAGACTACCTTGAAATGTATTGCCTTTCCCACTTTATCAAATTCCCCAATCTATGTACGTGTTTCGGTAGTGAATGAGATAGGCCAGAGCCCATTCCCATCCCATCCCACCCTATCTTATCCCTTCCCATTTCCCCAACCCTTTCTCCAAATCCATTCTTACATCAATGAAGGTAGGCAGCGCATCCCGGGGCGTGCCGAAGTTTGTCGTTCTGGACTAAAGTTGGCATGTATCGCGAGTGTCAGTATCCACTTTTCACCAGGTGGATTGTATGCTCGTATGCCATCTTCTAAGTATAAAAAAAAATGTTTTTCTGGATTAGTAGATATATGTCCAATGAGAAACAGAAATATTTTATTCTAGGGGGTCATCCATAAATTACGTCACACGTTAAGGGGGAGGGAGGGGGTCAACAAAAGGTGACATCGTGTGACAAGGGGGAACGGACGAGTCATAAGCTTCGTGACGTCACATGTATAAATCTAAAGTATTAAAACTCTAAACTTCAACTCTAACGAAAAACTTTAAAATATTATAATTTTGGAAGTGCTGTTTTAATTTAATAATTTTTGAATTTAAAATTGCTAAATATGTGACGTCACACCAGGGGGGGGGGGGGGGGGGGGTTACACAAATGTGACCACCTGTGATAAGGACTGGGCTCCAAAAATCATGAAATTCGTGTGACGTAATTTATGGATGGCCCCTAGTTTGGTATTTATTCTTTCTATATTTTATTGTAGTCATTCGATGTTCAAGGTCTTGCATTGACCCACTTACCTTTACTTTCCAGATACAATTTAAACTTCTGGATTGGACTCTCATCTTTGGTCCACTTTTGAATTTCATCTAGCGATCTGTAGGCGCTGCTGTCGTCTGATGTCGAATGATGACTCACTCTAGAAAAATGTTAATAACAAGCAAGTTTATTATTCATTTCATTATACACTCTATACTAACAGCTTAGGAAAGATTGTCTTTTTTTGTTGTAAGAATATGTGAGAAGTAAACGTTATAACAAATGGATTGTTTGATAATTAATTATTTCACTTTTAGAAAGCTGAACTAATAATCCAGATACAAATACGATGTCATTGCAATGAGAATTGTAATATAATTTGTTATACCTGTAAGCCATAGCCTCAATAAGTACAGGCTTGTTGTTCCCCACGGCTAATTCCCTCGCCTTTCTTACAGCATTGTACATAGCCAGGGTGTCGGTGCCATCCACACGCAAAGTGTGGATCCCTAGCGCTGGGCCTCGGGCCGCTATGCCGTCTCCGCGATATTGCTCACTGCTGGGCGTCGAGATCGCATAACCATTGTTTCTGCTGTATTAATATTGATCTTTAGTGAATTCATCAACATAATTATAATTAAAGGCTCATTATATAGTCTCTATTATAGACGATCATCTGTCTTGTATTTTATCCGAAGCGTGTTTGAATCTTATCCACTCTGCATTTGAGGTTTGACCTATGAAATGACCGAATTGTATGAGAAACTGAAAAATTTTTTTTGGTAGTAAAAATATTTATTATGTTAGTCGACATATTGACCCGTGTTATCTACACACTTTCACCACCTCACAGGCAGTTGCTTGATGTCACTCCTGTAAAAGTCTCGTCGATGGGTATCAATGAATTCTTCAAAAGCCCTAATCACAGCTATTTCAGAATCAGAATCGTAGCTATTAGATGCATTTTGTTTTATTTTGAAATTCGAATTAGAACAGAAGATATCAAAACTCAAAATGACCAGTAACAAAATCGCTCATTTCATAGGTAAGCACATAATATGTATATGACACATTCACTTTGAGAAACATTAGTTTTTTTCATTTCAGAAAGCAAAGAAAAATAAAAACAAATAGGGAACAGAAGTGCGGTCCATCCGCATTTCCTAGATACGGAGGTGTCGCGTACTGTTTCCGCCCAAAAAATATTTTATATCGCGAACCCGTAGGCTGTGGAACGAACTGCCTCAAGAGGTTTCCCATTAAACTACGACGTAGGGTTCTTCAAGAGAGCTGTGAATAGGATTTTGCAAGGTCGGCGGCGCGCCCGCATGCCCCCTGGTGTTGCAGGTGTCCATGGGCGGCGGTAACACTTACCATCACGTGAGACCGCTTGCTCATCCGCCCACTTCTCTATAAAAAAAAAAGGGAATAATTGCAACTTTACTTTCATAAAGAACGAACGAAAAATCTATCAAATCAAATACGAACAGCAAGAACTTATCAAATCTCACCGCGTTTAAATTCCGCCCCTGACGGCAATGAATAAAATTATTTATAATAATAACATCCCAATATTTTATTCCGTAGGTATTCGGTTTAGAATATATTTTTAATTCAGATGTCCGATAGTTTCGGTTGCGGTTACAGAGCTTTATAACATCCGTAATCATAATAATATTAAATAGAATCTTTATTGGTAGCGAAACAAAATGTGACACAGTGTTGTTATGAGTCCCCTCCCGAAATGGGAAAACCTATATCACAGGAGTTACTTCGCTAATAATACGATCGTAATATGCTAAGACTAGAAATCCTTCGCCACACAAAATTAAGATCCATTTAACGATAGCAATTAAACAACTTTGAACGGTTTAAATCGCGTATGAGCGAATACTGCGTGTATAGGGAATGTTATGATTAAAAAAAAAAATCAGACGGTAGTTCAAATAATTTCTTAATAACTCAAGTGACAAATAAAATCAATTAGTCACCCCGTGACCACGTCCACTGCAAAGTGTTCGAAACGTCGGGATATAAAAGAAAAAAAAATACGCGATTTAAACCGTTCAAAGTTGTTTAATTGCTATGTATAGTAATCGCGAAAACCTAAGAAAATATCCATTTAACGCATTTCTCCTGTACATTATGAAAATCCGCTATTGATACTTCACATTCATGAGGTCGTGAGTTCTTCTAACCCAACCACAGAGCTTTTATTGTAGATATTTTTCAATTTGTCACTAATACGAAGTAGATTGAAAAAAGATAAAAGTGTAGCAGGTACAAAATATACTCCGATTTACCTACTAGGACTAATCATATATCCTTGCTATTGCCAGGAGAAGCCTGTGACCTGTAGTGAGACGTTATAATACCGTAAGGATAAGCAGAAAAACACAGAGCATGAGACATACCACAACATAATAACGGGGCAGTCAAGTGTGGCGGCGAAGTTAAAAGCTGCATGAGCGTCTCCCTCCGAAGCTGCACCCTCACCGAAGTAACAGATAACACATCGCTCGTTATTCGGCTGGCGCTTTAATGCATAGGCAGCGCCGACAGCTTGAGGCATTTGCGTAGCTATAACCATCAAAAGCATTTGAGATCTTGACCAATTTTATTTAAAACCATTCCTAGGTCTAAGGTAAGGTATTGTAGGTAAGGTTCTTACATACCCTAACCTATCCTAACATATTAATCCTAACCTAAGTTCCGATTCTAAGTTATCCCAAAATAAGAAACTAATGTCTTTCTCATCCCTTATATTTTAACGGTCCACATCATAATAACAATGATTTTATTTCAGACCAGAGTCCAGAAGTGATTAGTACGGTAGTTAGTAACAATTATTTAGCTTATAAGTAATGTTAGTATTATTAGTATTTTATATTAGGCATTGTTATATATCTACTTATATTAAAAGACTACACATTATTAAAATATAGCCTATTCTGCACCTATCACTAGCCTCACCCAATGTTGCAGGATAGGACAGTCAAACCTAGGAGTAATTGGCTTCAGAATGCTGTTTCCGCTGTTCTGTATGCACTGCAGTATGCACTGGCTGTGTTTTCTTACTTAAAATTGCTTAGAAGCCGTCCGTAAGCGCCGCCGCAAACATACCCGAAGCCCCAACAACATCCTGAAAGCATTGTTGTACTGGATGCGCAGGGCGCCGTAGGCTCGCCGCGTATATTCCACCCACAGGCCACTCGAGTAAAAAGATTGGCAGTAAGCTTTAAAGAGCGTTATCTTTACTTCTTTTGTACATTGAGCGAGCCTGGACGCGACCATATTGCTTCTCACCGCCAACGCCCTGCGCTCTCTTTCTATATCCTATGGTCGCTTGTTTCAATATGACCCAAATACTTAAATCTGTCAACCAGTAAAGCTACCCCGTTAAGGACTACGGGAGGGACATGAATGGGCTGATACTTGCCTGCTTTAAATATAAGTATTTCACTCTGTGGAGGCACAGAGTGAAATACTTATATGTCTTACATTTAGACAATAGTCTTCAACGAGTCTTCAACGATCGAGGGGCTCAGAAGAACCAAGACGTCTGCATAACTTATATTATTTACACAAGTTTCATCAATATGACAGCCGACACAAGTGTCCCGGAGCCGCTCAATAAGTGGATTGACGTTAAAATTAAACAATAGAGGAGAACTTATCCCCCGTGCCTCGCGCCACATTGCAACCTGTATCCAACAGAGTACCGGCCCATTTCATCTGGTTCTGGTTTTAATACCGGTACTTTAGGAGGGAGATACATTCCACGGGCACCCCAACTTGTCCCACAATAGGTCATAAACGACGAGGTCAAAAGCTTTTGACAAATCGAGAAAGCACGTGGCACCGGAGTCCTCCTATTTGTACTTGACAATATGTTTTAGACTCAGAATAGCACTCTCTGTAAGTAATCCAGCTTTGATCCCAAACTGGGCATTCGTGCAAATCCACACATTGTTCAAGATTGCTATTTAGCAGGCTGTCAAGTGCCTTAGCTGTAGTTGGAGCAAGTGAAATAGGCCGATGATTCGTCCTGTCGGATGTGTTACTATCTTAAATTTTACAATAGTACGAATCAGTGCTTCGGGTAAATAAGAATGACATAGGCACTAGAGACGGCCGAGACGGGTAACACTGCGCATTAACGCCACCAACTCACTTTACTGCGCTGACTGTGTCGACACACTACAGTATGGCGCACAACCCACTTTGTAGCCGTAGTACTCCACTCACCGCGCAGCGCTGCCGTACCAGACGCTACCAGCACTCAGTGCGCTGACACCGTTTGTTGCGCTTGAGTTACTGAGTGAACTCAAGGAATTTTGCTGAGTTAGAGGCACAGATTAGACCAACCATCTCTAAATAATCAGATTAACATCGTGAGCAACAGCGGCACGTGCAACCTACTCCCTAGCATAAGGTTTGATACGGAGACCATTGTGAATTCGTGAGCATATTAAAAATTTGTTTCTACAGATTGTAAGGACGACAGCGCGTACGCAGTTTTCACCACCAAAAATTACGCGTATGAGTTACCCACATAAGAGAGTAATCGCAGGGGTTAACGCAAGCGTGGAAGGATCTCAACCTGGGGAATCGCTTTCGTGATCACGGTGTCTCCTTCCCAAGGTAAGTATGGTTTGTTTTCCACGCGCCTTCCAGGTTTATAAAACGCGGGAAATCTTAATAGCGCGATGTAGCCCAATGGCACAGTGAGATCTATAGACGATTTTTGAAACTATTGTATATAGGACTGTGTTCCAAAACGTGCGATTATCGCTCTTTAAAAATGTAAAATATGCGGCGCGGCATTGGGCGTTTCTTTTTGTGTCATGTTATATATGTATGATGAAGATAAAATGCAATGCACCATATTTAAACTATCAAAGAGCGATTTTCGCACATTGTGAATTTAACCCAAGTGAACTGTTTTGTGGTACAATGTTCTGCTGTGTTTTATTCTGTTCCTTAAACTGTTTGTAGTACCAGTGGCGTAACTATACCGCTGAGGCCCGTGGCAAATTCATAGGATAGGGCCCTCCCTCAAAGTAAAGAAGCTCATCCAAAGTTGTAGTTTCTTTTCAATCTCCGCATTCGAACCTTGATACATGTGTATGTACTTTAGTAGGTAACTAAAATTAATTGAAAACAAAACTATTACATATTAAATTTTATAAAAATAAATTTCAGCATCCTCCCTTGCTCGCGGCCCTCTCGGGTCGGGGGCCCCCTCTGGTTGGAGGCCCGTGGCATTTTGCCCGCTATGCCACCCTATTGTTACGCCACTGTGTAGTACAATATATAGCTTCTATGGTTCATTATTTATATAGCTCATTATTATAAAGTATTATATATCTTTTAGATTTTTTCGTTTTGTTCACATTTCATTTTGTAAAACGAGTCATAATAAATTAGTTTTTGTGTATCTTGTTTTTCTCAACGTTTCAGTGCGGTTTAAAGCTTCTAATAATAATAATTTTATATACAATTTATATATAGTATATATATTATATATATTTATTTATATATTTATATATTTTTATATATAGATTTTTTATTACTAAATATAAAATTGTATTATTATTATTATTATTAAATTGTTACTCAATATTTCTTTTTAAATACTATTCCATCATGAGATCATAGATCATAATAATTTAAAGTTAGCTTTGCCAATTTTTAATTTACGTTTTGCTAATCTTCTAATTAGCATGTACTTTGTAAGTTATAAAAGATTATTACCTAATGGGCTCGACAGAGTAACAATATTATACGGTTTGCTGCCATAATGCACTGGCATTTGTCTTCCTCTCCCAGGGTCTTCGTGGTTTCCATAGCATTGATTTACCAGTTCTGTAACCGTCGTCCCTCTATAGAGAAAGACACCGACCTCTCTGTACTGTGCGAAAATCAGGTCTTGAGGGGATAAGGCTGCCGCACTTCCTATGTGGATCCCTTCTTCGCCGTAGTTAGTCATATAAAAGGATATCCGACCTTGCCTAGAAAAGTAGATAGATCTATAGATAAATGTCTTTATTGCATACCGAAACAAAACAAAATAAGACATTGTACAATGCATAAAAGTTATTCTTATTGCTATTAGCGATCTCTGCTAGACAACCTTTGGGTAGTGGTAACCTTTGGGTTAAAATATTTTAATCACAAGTAGATAGTGTACTTAAAGTATACATAATTATAATTAAGCATTGGCTGTCATTGACATGTTTTCGAATTCAGCTTAAAGGATCATTAAATGTAATATGTACTTCGATAACCAAACGGGCTGATTAATGTTGGGTAAACTGGTTACTCGCAATTTTCATTTGTTTTGCATTACAGATTGTATAGGCCAAATCATGCGAAAATCACTTTTTGATAATCTACTTCTAAATATTGGGCACCATTTTCTATCTTCATAATTCAGAAAAGGCCGGCCTAAATTAAATTGTCAGAAAGCGCAATTTTCGCATGTTTTGGAACGCTACCTTACTGAGATATAAATGTTCCATTATAAGTATTTGTATATTCGAGAGCCAACCTTATTGGTCGAGCTCGAGTCGAATTTGTTTTATTTAATTCTTTTTTAAATGTGTTCTTTTTATAAGTTTTGCTTTTGTTATTTTTGATATACATAGCTTGTCAACAATTATCTTTACATACTTGAACTTGAATAAAACTTGAAATATTGTTGTTTTCAATGACCTAATTAATAATAGTTTTATATTTTTTTACCTTTGAGACTCATATAAAATCTTGTCCATCTGGCTTAACTGAATCATTGTTTTATACATTTTCACTAACGTATCTTTATGTATGTTCGGCTCTTCTCTATTATCGATAATTTCCCCATTATTGTCCAACACTCTGTAAATAGGGATGGGATCATAGCTGTTTTCGTTCAAAAACTTTACTTCTGTTATGTATGGAGCCTTGGCTCCTGGAAACTGTGCAATTTTGCTCCCATTTTGAGCGACTTCTGGTTTTGTGCTTGTGGATAAAAGCTGAAAAATTAAAAAAAAAGGTATAACAGTTACCCATTAAAATACAATTTCTATAGAATAATGAGCGCTGAGCGCTCGACGCTAGAGGGCTAAGTGGGAGCTAATAAACCTTTAGAACTCCAGTGTTAAACGCTCGTGAGCGTTATGATCCAAGTTTCTAACGTGTGATGGTCTTAAACGCTTTAGTTTCATCTAAAACGGTTAAGGTTAACGTTCTTAAGGTTCATTAGCGATGATTAAGCGCGTAAAAAATAACATGGAATTCTAATTACTTTGTGTGATTTAAAGTTCAGTAATTTTAAGTAGATACTTTGTTAAACATACAAAATACACAATTGGTCTCATGAATTATTCATCTATTTTTAAAACGAAACAGCACGACATACCTACCTACTTAGCTTGCATTAGGTATTACTATTTCGGAAAGCAGGATATTATACTTGTATAGTTTGTTTATTGTCATTCATTTTTGCCCGGATAATGTATTGAAAACCGAACTGCTGGATGAAAAACTAAACATTTATCAATTCTCTGTAGATTAGAAATTTAAAAAAATACGTACACTATATAAATAAAATAAATATAAATAAATAAATAAAATCACTACGTACGTACGTTACTTTATTCACAAAATTGATCACTTTATGGGTACGTTAGAGAAATATCAATGTACTGCGCTACGTATTTCAACGAATCACTGTCCAACTATCATCTTATCTTGCGTCAAAACCGAACGATACGTAGACACGAATTTTATAAACAACATGTTATTGTTAACGTGAATGCATGCTGCACCTTTGTTTTGCATTAAAAATAATATGCGATAGGATATCGTGCGTTTATTTCGGTAATTTAATTAATGTTACAGTGAATAAATAACACGTTGTTAATATTTATTAGCGACTTACCCTAACAACTTGCCGTAAAGTATTTAGCCTCGGAAAACACGCACCACTTTTGAGCGCCATGTTAAAACTGAGTTAATACTGATACTGACAGACGTAACACGTAACGTAATCGGCTATTACAATTACATTTTATTAGCAAGTAAGATAAGGCGGGAGGCCGCGGCCTTTCGGTGCCACTTGCACTGTAAGGGAAGATTTTTATCGCAAAAAAGAATCGTCATTCAGTTCTAACTTATAGCTGTTTATTGAATAAATTTTAATATGTAATTAACGAACCCTTCACCCTTATCATGTATTGGTTCTGTTTTCGATTGTTTTAGGACGTAACAAAATTATTTCTACCTACAACTGTCCTTTCCTAGACATTCTATTAAAAATAATATTTATTTATGTTTATTTATATTGAAAAAATGCTTCTGAATGAAGGCCTACACGCAAATATCAGTATTTGTCGCTGTTTGTAAGGTCTGTTTCTTTCAAAAGTTTGTAACAGCGCAGCGTAATATGCTCTCGGCCTGGTGGACTGATGACTTGAAGAAGTTAAAGATAAGGAGAGCCGAGACTCGTGTGTGATGGCGAGCCTTGGAAGAGGCCTTTATCCAACAGTTGAGATAATAAGCTATGGTATTGAGGAAAATTAGTTAACATATTTATGAAATTACGAAGAACAGTCTGTTGAAGAGTTTTTTCTTTATTTCCGTATAGCTAAAACATAAAAATCAATGGCAAATCTTATCTCGAAAAATACTGAAACAAAGCCCTTAGAAGTCAAAAGTTAAGAAAAGGGAGGCCTTTTCACTGTGTTACGACATAGGGTTCTTGAAAACAGTTAACACCAGGTGGGCTATCTGCATGTATGCTACCTTATTGTTAGGTGCTTACCTACGAAATTGCCATTTTATATGGAAAAATTATAATATTTTTTTTCTATAAAAATTATATATTTTATTAATCAAAGTTTTATCAAATATTATCATGCACTTTTGCCATTTCAATGGAAGTTGATTGATGTCTCTGTTAAAGAACTTCTGAGTACGGGAATCGATGAATTCTCTGAAGGCGATTTTCACTGTCTCATCGGAGTTGAATTTTTTCCCTTGTAAAAAGTTATCCAAATTTCGAAGAGAATGGAAATCAGTAGGGGCAAAGTCTGGCGAGTACGGTGAATGACGGACAGTTTCCAGTCCAAGCTCCTGTAACTTTGAGACGCACAAGAAATCGCGCGTACGTGTGTGTGTGTGTAGTCGCGGCCTAGATTTTAATATTATAGAGCTACTTACTGTAGGTAGAGCATTAGCTCCGATCATTTGTCGGTTAGGAAATATATATAATAAGACGGAATTCAGACTTTTATTGTGAAGTAACTCCCGATACGTGTGCAGTGAATGGGATAGGACTCGTAGAGATTAATAGTCAAACACTAATCTTTACAGAGATTATCTGTCGTGCAGTGTGTGGGCGAGCGTTATTACGAAGAATCAGTGGACTAGAGCAATTGACCAGACTCGGTTGTTTGATAGCAAGCTTGTCCATCATCGTTTGCAGTTCTACACAGTACACATCTGCATTACTTGTTGTGTCAGATCTCAAGAAGCTGTAGTGGATAATACTGGCACAGGACCACTATACAGTCACCATGAGCTTCTTTTGACTCAGTTTACGTTTGGGACATTGCTCGGCTGTGTCTCCTGGGTTCAATCTTTGTGACGAACGTTTACGTTACGATTATCTATCATACAGGATCCATTTCTCATCACAAGTGACAATACGATTCAGAATCCCTTCATTTTTATGCCGGTTCGGCAAAGTAAGGCGAGCTTCGACAAGGGTGTCTGCAGCTGAACGAGCTGCAAACAGCTGAAGCTGTTGAGGTCGAAGTTTCCTGGACGGAAACGATCAAATCGTAAACATCGTCGGAACTTAGGTATATTCGAAAATAACACGAATTTATAACTTTTCCATTGTCCCAAACACAACGGTATTTAAGCAAAAAGTCGTTTCACGGAAGAACAAATGAATGACTGGTTTTGAAAAAAATGTCATAGCTCTAAATTTAAATTTATTTGAATTCGGAATTCCAGCCGAATTCGAATTCTATGTAAGTAATTCGGAATTCGGAATTTACATAGATAACTACGAGTATGTAAGTACAAAGTGGACACTATGAACAAAGCGTAATTTCGTTGGTAGGGACCTATACGAGTAGGTATATAAAAAATAGACCAATGTCGACATTTTTCGGCAGTGCTGGTAGTACCATAGAAGAGTAAAAGGGATAGGCAACAGCAACAGAGAATTTTACTAATTTCTACTAATTTTAAAGTGAATTTGGAAAATTGTTTGTAGGGGTTTGTTTTTTATCTTTAATTTTCGAATTCACATTTTTTTTTTATAGTATGAAGGCGGCAAACGAGCATACAGACCACCTGGCGGTAAATGGATACTGTCGCCCATAGACATCTGTGATACATGCCATGTTGGCTAAGAATGACAAACACTGGCATGCCCCCGGATACGCTGCTACCTTTTAAGGTGTAGGAAATGATTTGGAGAAAGGGTTAGGAGAATGGGGAGGGATAGGAAAGGATGGGATGGGAATAGGCTCTGGCATTACTCGCTCACTACCGAAACACGTACGTACTTTGAGGAAATAAGAATATTCAAGGTAGTCTTCTGTGACAGAGGGGCAACGTGGCCAGTCTAGTATGCCCAGCGGCTGTTGGATTGCAGCGTGTACCCTCCCCCTCCAAACTAATACTATAATTTTGGAAGTGTTTGTTTGTCTGTTTGTTACGTACGTAACAAACTTTACGGTTAAATTCCTGAACTGATTGGAATGAAATTTGGCAAACCTGAGAGCCTGAAAACCTGAGAAGGGAATAATATACTTTTTATCCCGAATAATGTTTAGGTTTTACAAGGCAGCCAATACTTTTAAATATGTATGTCACAATCACTTGTATTCAGTGTCACTATCGAGTCGTATATTATAAATATTTATAGCGAACCCCCTACGAGCATGAAATCTCGTTTTAGTTCAAAACAATTTGTTGATAAGATAGCAGTTAGTATGCAGATATGTTTACTTACATCAATTTCAGATAAGGATAACTAAATTTTGATGTTATAAGGCATTGCCAAATGCCACATGAGTAAATAATCCGCATTTTACTCATATGGTATGGCATTGGCCAACAGAGCATTTGGAACGGGGAATACTAAAACGTTCGAAGTCAAAAGGTGACAAGTTTTGGAAAATCGAAAAAACTATTTAGCGTTTTATAAATTATTGAAAATATGTGGTAGATTTTTATTGTCGTATAAAACAAAAAGTATTGAGGTTTATGTTAATATATTTAATAATATATAACAGAAAGAATGACTGCATTAGAACTGCCTTAGAATGATAGTATGCAGTTCTCTTGAGGTCGGCTAGTCGGAGGGTTTTCTTGAGGTGCCGGGTGGTCGAAGTGAAACTCGTAGGACTGCTGTTTGACGACTTTAATTTTCGGCCAGATTGGCCCCATTTATATTCTCAATACAAGCTGCTCAACAAGGGATGTTTGCAACCGAGGGTTTCCGCCCTTTTGTCCAATAGCACGCTACCTCGCGCTGCCCTCATTGTTACGGCGAGCCCTTCTCGGAATCGCCGTAACGGTACCTGCGTCTGTCTTGCTCCCCCATGTGGGAAGCGCCCGTGCAGACCTCTCGCTCTAGCGCGTTGGTTTCTATACGACCTAATTCCGAGAAAACGCCTTGCGTCAGATGTTCTAATCGGCGTCGCTCCTCCCGCGTGAGAAGCGCCCGCATGGGATTTGTTTCCTCACCATGGTACTTGCGTAACGTTGACCTCCACAAGGACTTGGAACTTCCCTCCATCGTCAAATACATAAAAGACACCGCCCGACGCTACTATGACGCTATCCCACACCATCCCAACCCCCCGATTGTCTCTTCCCTCACCTACATACCGGACAGGAGTGCCCCTCCGCGCTATCGTCGCCTGCGGCACATTCTGGACGATCCCGACGACCCGATCACCGCTGCCAATGCGGCTCCCACTCTGCACCCAAACACAGCACACAGACACCGTCCCCGCCGGCCGAGACGTGGACGTCCCCCTCGTTACACCGTTAACACACACCGGCCCTCAGCCAACACTTTCACTAGGCATCGACACGTGCCTGGGCGCTTCTCGCCGACACGCGATCCCGCGGTATCCCCCCAATGCAACGCCCTAAGCCGAGGTCCGTTCCTTCGGTTTACCGGCGGGGGAGCCCTTAGACTCGTTGCAACACACACTTCTCTCCTGGCTGAGCGCCTTCTGCGCTCGCCCTACATCAATCACGACCGGTGACTCTTAAAAGGCTACAAGGCCATAAGAATTTAGACCTACACGATGTTGAGGCAACAGGGACGTAACTAGGGGGGGGCGGACGGGGCTTGTGCCCCGGGCGCCGGGTTTTCAGGGGCGCCATAATAGCAATTGTTGTTTTCCAAAAAATACAAGTGGAAGATAAAAATAAATAAATAATATTAATAAAATTTTAAACTGGCGCTCCAAAGATTTGAGTTATTGCGTCATAAGGATATCTCCAGAGTCCAGAAAAGTCTGGAAATGTGAAGAAAGATTTAGAGCGCTGTGCGCGCCGACGCGCGGGAAGGTACTCGATTTTGATTGGTCTATAGTCTATAGAGATCGTGCAAGTTGGCGATAATTTAAATGTGATTTATTTCTTATATTAGCAAGTAAGTAATCTATGGATGCTTAGTTTAAACATTATCTATTATATATTGCACTGGCTTCATCACACGATTTCATTATTTAAACACTACTAGCTAGTGTTTTAACTTATTTAAACGCACAGGAACCATCTAGTGTTACACCAGATAGTTCCTGTGCGATCCCTGTTAAGCGAGGCACAGACCCACCAGCGGCAATTAGAGCAAAATTGTCGATGTAGTGCTATCCATGTGTGTAGGTGATATTGTTGTTGTGTGTCTTAAGAGCCATTTCACGTTTTAAGCGAATAATACAAGTTTTTGAGCTCTTCTATAGGTGAAATGAAAGTTGCTTTACATTTCTGAGTAAATATTTTAAATCGCTCATTTTTTTGTATTGACATCGAATATTTCGAAATATTTCTTTATTTATCCTGTAGTACTCAATGTCCCATATCATGTTTTAGCAAAAATGCGCCTTCAGAGCCGTTCTTTCCACTGAAATTCATTAATTCAACAACGAAAAAGTACAATTATACGTAATATATAAGTGTGCTGAACAGAGCGAAGCGGTACTTCACCCCTGGGCAACTCCTAATGCTTTACAAAGCTCAGGTGAGGCCCCATATGGAGTATTGCTCACATCTCTGGGCCGGCGCACCGAAATACCAATTGGACCCATTTGACTCCATCCAACGACGTGCTGTTCGTATTGTCAACGATCCCACTCTCACGGGCAGTTTAGAACCCCTCAGCGTTCGGAGAGACGTTGCATCTCTCTGTGTGTTCTACCGCCTGTACAATGGGGAATGCTCTGAAGAATTGTTTAATATAATTCCCACCTCGGGTTTCTACAACCGCACTTCCCGTCACCGAAGTGCGGTCCATCCGCATTTCCTAGATACGGAGGTGTCGCGTACTGTTCGGTCCAAAAATTATTTTATATAGCGAACCCGTAGGCTGTGGAAGGAACTGCCTCAAGAGGTCTTCCCATTAAACTACGACATGGGGTTCTTCAAGAAAGCTGTGAATAGGATTTTGCAAGGTCGGCGGCGCGCCCGCATACCCCCTGGTGTTGCAGGTGTCCATGGGCGGCGGTAACACTTACCATCACTTGAGACCGCTTGCTCGTCCGCCCTCTTCTCTATAAAAAAAAAAAAAAATTTCTGTAAATTAACACAAATCACGAGAAAAAATAAAATAATTGGCGTCAATTTCTACGTAAATCACCGGCATTTAACTGCATTTTTTATCATTTATTAAAGAATTTTTTTAAGTACACAGAATAAAATCAATTTTGTACCTTTATTAAAACGAAAACAAGTATTTTTATAAATTATGATTTATTATATGTATTTATACGTACGTATTTATTATATTATATGTAGGTAAGTATATTAATCGGGGATTCTTGCGTCGGCCGATAACGCGAGCGCTCATCGAGTTAATACTTATGCCAGTTTCACCGCGCTCCGATCGCACGCGTTTACGAAACATTATACAAGGGTTGCAACGTCTTGATCAATTGAGTTTTTTATTTTTTTGTTTAGTTGATATACTAAAATATTATAGTGGTCGGTTTTTGAAGTCTATTGCACATGTTTGATTTTTTTTAACTAGGTATTGCGTAACAATATTTAAAAAAAATATTTGGTTTTAGCAATGGGGAGAAAAGATTCCGTTTACCATTGTGTGAAAAGAGAAAAACGTCATAACTATGCAGCGTTAAAAAAAGCAACAGAAGCCAGATATAATAATAATAGAAAAATGTGGCGTTTTCATCAACGAAGAGTACTGTTTTTTATGGGCATCACCTGATGGGTTGTGTGATGAAAGTCTGGTTGAAGTAAAGTGCCCTAGCTCTGCTTTTAGAATGGATTCTATATAATTGCCATTAAAATGTTTCAAGTTGGACTGTCGATCTCAAATCGTTCTGAACCCAAACCAAAAATTATTGGTATTTTCAAATTCAGGGCCAGTTACACATTGCTAAAGAACTAAATGTTTGTTTGCAATGTGGACTGGTTCAGAATTTCAGAACAAGTAGTTTTATTTTAGACCTATAAATATTCCAATACATATACTTCATTATTTTATAAAATGGTTTTTATTCAAAGTATAACACTTTTTTCCATAGTTACGCTATAGAGACGGGGGAATGAACTATCCCCAGTCGCGTTGCGTTGTAATTACCTTGCTTAGTAATTTTTGTGAAATGGCTCTTAAATCAATTTATACGTAATAAACGTATACGTCAAGTATATTGTGTATGTCATACGGCATACCCTGCTCTGTGCTGTAAACTGTGCATTAATATAGATAAGTGTTCGGGACAACCGATGCGACAATAGTTTTAAGTCTTTGTTTGTATAGATTCCATAATTTTATTATTTAAGTTTTCTTGTAGTATCGATTTAATAGTTAACATTGTTATTGTTTGATTGGTTATTACGCAAATTACATTTTTTAGTTAATATTATAATTATAAGCCGTAAAGTACAAATTGTTTAGTAAATAATAGATCAAAATTTTGTCATTTTGCTCAACCAATCAGAGAGTCGGAATTAACAGAGAAATGTAGCCGCTGTCATTGGACGACAGAATTAAAACAAGCTCTTTGATTGGTCGACATACTAAGCAAAAATTATATAAATATAGGAACAAATATCCGTAGATTCATTCCGAGCTGTACGGTTGAACAATAAACAAGAAAATAGAAGAAATGTTTGTATTGGCATCCTGAAGAAAAAACCAGTATATACAGCAAGCAACAACCGTACCGGCAACCACATCATTACATACAGTCCACTAATAGGAAGCCGGTGCGGTACAGATAGTTTTGTGTTTACTTAATTTAATTACAACATAAAATCATGTCGAAAAAACAGTCTGGCGCGGAGTATCGAAAAAGAGCTAAAGGAAGAGAAAAAGAAGCTCATCGCTCTTCGTCCCTTTTATCGTCATGGCTAAATGTGAAAGACGTGAAGAAAAAAGGTAAGACATATTGTAATATACACATATTTTACTTCTTATTACACAGTATACAATCATTGAAGTAGTAATACATTCCATTTTTCCACATTATCATAGACAACATTTATGATTAAATATTTAAACAATTTATTGATTTTAATATGTTGTTATTGTTGTTACAGTTACTGTACTAAATACTGTAATACAGTATTTAGTTTCAATTTTGAAGAGAGGGCATTAAACGTAAGTTTAAAACAGCACTATCATTGTACTGCTTATTTTAATTTCACTACCTATTTTCAGATGGAAGCAGTTGCAGTACGAATACAATGTGTGAAGAAGAAGAACATTTTGTCGCAGAACAAGAGGAATTTGTTACCGGAACGGAGTTTGAAATGGAAATTAGCCAGCAGGAAGAACTTCAAGTTACATTGACGCAGGACACTAATGAAGACAACGATGGGTGTAAACCAGGCGCGGGGCCTAATCAGAATTCATCAATTCCGACTCAGACAAAGGGTTTAGCACAGGGTGAGACTACTACTAATTTTGATGTAACAGATCCGGGGAAGTGGCCTGTACTCCTTTCGGATGCAGAAAAATGCTTAATAGTGTCAAGATTATTGGACGAAGGGAAGGTAGAGCTTGATCTAAGTAGTACCTTAAGGGATGGGAGAAATTTAACCAAAGAATGGTTTACAAAAACTTTGCCTAATGGCTTAAGAGTACACCGAACATGGCTAGTATATAGCCAATCAAAAAATGCCTTGTTTTGTGTGCCATGCAAACTGTTTTCTCACTCAGAACAAAAATTTTCTGCTTTGGCCAAGGATGAAGGTTTCACTCAGTGGAAAAAATTGAGTGGACGGATTCCTGAGCACGAAAATTCACTGAACCACAAAAAGTGTTTTTGCTCTTGGAAAACTTTAGAGTTATCCTTAAATAAAGGCACTGGTGTTGATATAGAACTTCAAGACATGATAGTACTTGAGGAAGCGCACTGGAGAGGTGTTATGTATGTTATCATTGATGTCATTTTACACTTAGCTAAACAAGGTAGCCCAATACGAGGCTCTAATGAAAACCTAGACTTTGGAGACCCTCGATGTGGTAAGTTTTTGAATACAATAGAGCTAGTGTCTCATTACCATCCCCAATTAAGAGAGCACATTCTTCGACATAGGAAAGGTCAAGTGAGCTATTTTTCTCCTTACATACAGAACGAATTTTTAGATATCATTGCTGGTAAAATAAGAGAACACATATTTTTTGACATCAAAGCTACAAAATACTTTTCCATCATGTTTGACTGCACGCCTGATATAAGTCATTCAGAACAAATGTCTCAAGTTCTTCGTTATGTGAAGATCACCGAAAATGTTCCAGAAATAATGGAAAGTTTCATTGATTTTGTGACAGTTACTGAGAAAACTGGATTAGCACTTTCTCGGTATATTTTAGAAAAAATCAATAACGATGGCTTGGACATAAGAAACTGTAGAGGACAGTGCTACGATAATGGCTCAAATATGGCTGGCATGTACAAGGGCGTTCAATCTCGAATTCTTGCAGGAAACAGTCTGGCGTATTTTGTGCCATGTGCAGCACATTCCCTAAACTTAGTTGGTGCAAATGCTTCTAGCTTGTCAGGGGAGGCAGAGTCCTACTTTGGCACACTTAATTGCTTGTATAATTTTTTTGCTTCCTCCACCAATAGATGGGAGGTTCTAGTAAAACATGTCCCCCTATCTCTGAAACTGCAAAGTAATACCAGATGGTCCACTAAGAGAGAGGCTGTAAGTGTAATGTATAAGCACCTAGGAAAAGTTATAGATGCTTTAAATGATCTCAGAACCAGCCCAATACCAACTGCTGAAACAAAATCAGAAGCAAATTCTCTTCTGAAAAATGTAAAAACATTTGAATTTATTATCCTCTCCTGTTTTTGGTACAAGCAGTTAAGCCGTATCGACATTGTGAATAAGCTTTCACAAAGAGAGGACATCACTATTGAAAGATCAGCAAAACACATTAGTCGACTGATCTCTGAATTTGAATCAGAAAGGTCAAATTGTTCAAGTAACGCAGTAAAAGAAGCCAAAGAAATAGCAACACAGCTTAACATAGATCCACATTTTAAAGAAGTACGAAAGAGGAAGAAAAAGCGCATGTTTGATGAGAAGGGTGATGATGTAAGCCATGAATTCTCAGAGGAGAAGATGTTCAAATTGTTAATGACGCAAATAGTTGATCGGATTCTAACTGAACTGAGGCAAAGGTTTCAATCTATTCAAAACATGAATGACTTGTTTGGTTTCCTCAATGGAGCGGGATTTGAAACATTGAATGGAGAGGAATTGAAGAATCGGGCTATTGAGTTAGCAGCCACGTATAATGATGATTTAGATAAAGACGAACTGGCTATAGAAGTGGAGAGTTTCAAGTACCACGCATTGGATTTAGGCCCTAACATGAAAACGGTCACTTCGTCTGATCTTCTTACATTAATATACCAAAACGGACTTGAAGATGCCTACCCCAACATTACTACTGCACTAAGAATTTTCCTGACAATACCAGTTTCAGTTGCCTCAAACGAAAGAAGTTTCAGTAAATTAAAAATAATAAAAAATTATATCAGAAACTTGACAGGACAGCAACGACTTACCAACCTTGGCATCATTTCCATAGAGCACCAAATAGCTTCTAAACTATCTTTTGACAAAATTGTAAGGACTTTTGCAGCTACAAAAAGTCGTAAAGTAAAATTTTAGTTCATATTCAGGTTTTAAGTTTCACCAAAGTTTTTCACTATTTTTCAGAATCTTTTAGACACATAAATATACGTGTAAACTGTATAGGCCTAATACACTATGTAACTATTGATTGCGTAATTTCAATTACTATTAAATTAACTTTTTACCTTTGAAATCGAGCATTTACTTACCACCTACCCATGTTAATTATGAAAAGTATAGTAAATGTTTGGTAACAATCTCAGGAGTGTTGTTTAGGAGAGTTTTCGTTTCATTGGTCATGGTTGGACATTTTTCGTTTAAGTGGGTGAAAGATGGGGGGGGGGGGGGCGCCAAAGTGAGGTATTGCCCCGGGTGATATTTAGCCTAGTTACGTCCCTGTGAGGCAATCAAGGTTTTTTAGCCGGTAGGAGTCCGGCACTATTTTCGGCAGTTACTTCCGCACATGCATTTTTTAATAAATCTAACATCTTGTTTGCCGTAAAAGGGGGATGGGTATTGTTTCGAGCGGCGTGTCCTTTGATTTGTGCCCATATTAGTTCTATAGCATTGTACTGGCAATGATACGGCGGAAGTCGAAGAACCCAATGACCACATTCGGCAGCTATTTCGTCGATAACATATCTTTTAGAGAGGCTTTTTTTCGATTTTAAAATATTCACTAATTGTACTTTTAATAAAGTATTATCCACATTTTCGCCATGACGTTGGAGCCAGTCAATTATCTCTTGTTTTTTATTGGCCTGCGTCGGCATTTTATCAATTTGTCTGGAGTGATATGTAGCGTTGTCCATAATAATTATCGACGGTTCTTCCAGAGATTGCACCATTTCTTTAAACCATCCTTCGTAAATCTCCGCGTTCATTTCTTCGTGGTAGTCCACTGTTTTCTTGGATTTAAAGGCCAGTAAAGCATCTGACATGAACCCTTTCGTAGACCCTGCATGGCATATGATGAGGCGTTCACCTTTTCCCATTGGCACTGAACTAGTGGAAGCGACGGTGACGTCAGTCCAGTTCTTAGATACTGTGTGGTTTGCATTTAACCAAGTCTCGTCAGTGAAAATAACATTTGACCAATCTGATATCTTTTTGGCTTCGCTCAAAAATTCGCAGCGAGCCATAGCAACGTCGTGACGCTCCATCAATATTTTACGTTTGTCCGATTTTTTATAACAAAATCCAATTTCTTTCAAAACCAAGCTTAATGACGATTTTTGGCCATGGAACAAACCACATTCACGTAAAGAAACAACAAGTTTTTTAAGTGTTGGAATTTCTTTGCGCAAGTAATAGTCATATATATGACGGCGAATAGCGTCAGCGTCGAAGTTGTCAACCGATGTCACACGACGTGGTTGGCGTTTTTTCTTCGGCGTACGAAGCTTATTTTCCTGTATGGCGCTTGTACCGTAAACTTCGGTAGTAATTTTTGAAACAGTAGGTCCACTAATTCCTAATGCGGCCGCAACACGCTCTCGCACTTGCGACAGTGGTAGCGGGCCACCATTTTGATACTCTGCTTCAAAGTAATTACGAACCTTGATCACCAGTTCTCTCGCCTGCCTTTTCAGAACAGATCCTTTCGGCATTTTGATATTTGACAGCTGGGCAGCAATCAACACGGAGGAACACAAAATACACAACGTAACGTATGGATAATGTGAAAAAACTCAGCGAACAGAAATGTAGTGACTAGCACGACCGTCCTGTTGCGAGTGACAGATTAAAACAAACACAAAATGGCGGTGGGCCATTGAGTGTTCCCACCTTGAAAAAATATATTTGAATGTTTTTGTTGTATTTGTCTTTGTTCAAAATATAATAAATATATGCGATCGATATCATTACTTATTTGGTCACAACACTACAACTATCAAATTAGAACTGTCATAGAGAAAATAAAGAAATGGAAATAGTATAATCTATTATTAGCTTCGTTCGCGGTAAGGATTCCGAACTGATTCGGAACTATACGCATGCGCAGTTCAAATAATGCCGTTCGCGGAACACACAATTCAGAATTTCTAGTTACAGTTCTGTGTTCGCGGAACCGTCGAACTCGATTCAGGATCGGTTCATAATCAGTTCTATCAGTTCTATAACTTTGGCAAGAATCCGTAGTTCCAGACATGCGCAGTTTTTACCTAACGACATTTGACATATATGCTGCGGCTATATTCAGTTGGTTAGAAACTAATAAACTGGTTAAATAGTTAAATAAAATATAAATTTTATTAATTTATTAAGGGTTAAATAAAATATGGTTAGTTTTGTTTGTTGTTTATATAAATAAGTTTATATAATACTCTAATAAGAGTAATGTGTTTAGATGGGTCCACTTAAATACTTGCCAACTTAGGGGTTTTCCCCCCAAATTTAGGGGGTAAATAAGTGGGATGGGTTTTTTTTAGGGGTTTTATATTTTTAGGGATTTTTTGACTCTTCATATATTTAATATTTTCTTAGGTTTTCGCGATTACTATACATTGCAATTAAACAACTTTTAACGGTTTAAATCGCGTATATTTGACATGATTTATATCCCGACGTTTCGAACACTTTGCAGTGGACGTGGTCACGGGGTGACTAATTGATTTTATTTGTCACTTGAGTTATTAAGAAATTATTACTACCGTCTGAAATTTTTTGAACTACCGTCTGAATTTTTTAATCATAACATTCCCTATGCACGCAGTATTCGCTCACGGTGTCCAGAGGTCTTGCAGTATGGCGTTGGCCTTGTGATTTAATTAATTTAATGACTGTAAACGTCGGGATATAAATCATGTCAAATATACGCGATTTAAACCGTTAAAAGTTCTTCATATATTTTTTTGAATATATATTTTTCATATATTATGTGAAAGTATAGGCCCTGGGACAATCCAAACTATAATAGCTAATCATATTTATTTGTTGACCTAGCGACTTAACGACATCTAGTACAAATATATTACAACTACTCTGTGGTGACTGGTGGTTATTGTGCCTATGCTTATTGGAAATACATATATACGTTGATTATTGTTTACTTGTTTAATTCGATTTTGTTGTTGTACTGCTGTGCCGACAAGCAATTTGTTAATGATGCCTAAAGAAACTAAAAATAATAAAATGTACTGTCAGAAGTACACGTAGATTTGGGAAACAGATCCAGATTTAAAAGGTAAAGAAATTTCATTGCATTTTTGTAATTTATATTTTTTCTTTTATTATATATTTTTTTAGAGGGATTTCTAAGTAATTGGGGCGATTTTGGGGGTTTTTGACTTAAGCTTTAGGGATAAATATTTTTGACAGTTGGTAACACTGCCGATGACAGTAGATCGTACGCAGTTTGGTTCCGAAATCGTTCGCGGAAATAAAAATCACGAATCGGTCTATAACCGAGCATGCGCTCTACTACGATTCCAAATTAGTTCAGTACTAGTTCCGAATTAGTTCTGAATCCTTACCGCGAACAAAGCTATTCATAGTACTACAGTAGAGTCAATATAATAGGCCACTTTTGACATTTCATTAACTTTGTGACGATATAACTTTGCATCGGTCCCATAAATCCATGTAAGTTATTAAATTCATTACTGAACTCTAAAAATACGTAACTTTTTTAATAAAAAAATATAAACTTGTCTTTTTATATCAAATTTAATAAGTTCGAAAGTTAATTTGGTTGCTAAACATCATTATCTTTTCGAGAAAGAAAAGAAATTCGAACCCCATTACAAGGTTACGCCTGTCCACATTTTTTCATTTTTAATAATAGGGATGTGATCTTTATAATCGAAGTAACTTGTATTTAGAGAGAAAGGAATATCGAAGAAAGTTACCGTTACGATAAATAAACAAATTAAGAGAACAATAAAATTATTAAATAATTGACATATCATAATTTAAATAAATGCAATTAATAATTAGTAAATACATTAAAAAATATGTAATTAAATTAATATATCTATCTATACCTCATTTAATATATTAAAATTATATCTGAAATTAAAAAAGAAAAAGTACAACCTATATGGCCCATTTTACATAAGGCGAATAAAAGGAAAAGAAGTAAGCCAGTTGCCGATGTCGATAGTTTTAATGCTGATGCAATTCGCAACCACATTTATGGTTATTTATTATATATGAGAAAAGAGTATCGCTCTAGAAAAAAAACATTTATGTTCATTAAAAGAAGCAGACTTATTTTCTAGTGGAATAAAAAAAATAAAAACTGCGTGTACAAATGTTTCCAAAGATGATTGGAAGAAAGTGGTAGAAAAAATATAATGGAAGATTTTTAACTTGATTTAAGAATTGATAATAATAGCAACGATAGCAGTTTCAACGAATCTGATAGTTCCAACTAATAAATAATAATTTATTACATATATAAACTGGTTTCATACATAGAAGGTTTATAATCCTGTGTATGCTCAAAAATATTATTGCAGAATTATTTTTTTATGAACACTAAAATCGATTCATTAATATATGACTTTTATATCGATTTTTGTTTTTAATCGATAATTGCTGTTAAATTACCACACTATGACATCCACTTTGACATTTGTCAAAAGTGACCTATTACATTGACTCTACTTTAATTAATAGATTCAAAGATATTTCTTTGAATCTATTAATTAAAGAATCTATTAATTGATTCTATTAATTATTAATCAAAAAAAAAAACGTCAGATTCAATAGAATGTGACGTTTATTGTTTTTTTTGATTCAAGTTACATGATACCTATGTATTTTAAAAATAATATATTTTTATCGAAAAAATTAGAATCTTGAAGTTTTAAGTTAGAAACTTTTAAAATCAACGATAATAAGTCCATAACATGATTAAAATAGGTTCCCTCTGCTCCGATAAGGTCGTTGATTAAGGGTGTAGATCGTGAAAATCACCGAAAAGAGTGTTACGATTTTTCATATTTAACCTATTTACATATGATTGATATCAATGATAATTTGTATATATTACAATCAAAGACCAATAAGTATGTTCATGCTTATATTAAACTCTTAAACCTAATAGTTGTTATATAATAAACGTCAACAAACGCACAAAATTGAGTAAAAATGCAAAAACATGACTTCGTATTTTTCAGATTTAACCCCATAAATCAACACAAATTGATAAAAATAAACACTTTTTGAACACTGAAGAAACCAATAAGTATAGCTGTATACTTCTTCTTATACCTTTACAAACAAAGACTTCCTCTTTTAAAGCCCTAAAATCTAGATATATTTTAAGGTAAATTTTTCATACACAAATGTATGGGATAAAACGTTCGTTTCATTCGTGCAATCTCGGTGGTCTGCAGCGGCAGTTCCTTTCTGTAAGTGAACGCGACACCACGCTTGTCGGCTGCAGACAGCAGAATTACGTATTGTGAATTTGTGTTTTTTGTAAAAAACTGTAAGTATAACATTTTTATAATTAATTTATTTTCAGTTAGTAGAAAGTATCGATATAATGAATGTCTGAAAGAAAACCATGATGGAACTAGATATAAATCGTAAAAAATACAATATCTACACTAATAGGTATTATAAAGAGGAAAGATTTGGATTTTTGTATGTAACGAATAAACTCAAAAAGTACTGGACTGATTTTAATAATTCTTTTATCATTCGAAAGCTACATTATCACTGAGTAACATAGGCTATTTTTTTCGCAGGACTGATTGAATTTGAGTGGCATGCCAGGGAAAAGAAAGTTTTGTACGCATTATAAAAATATGAAAGCCAAAAGATCTCGGAATAAAATGTAAGTTCCTCCCTACTTATTTATTATCGCATTTGAACAGGGTACATTACAAAGCTAATACAATATGGCATATGATTTAGATCGCCCGATTCAGACATATACCTACAATAACATGTAAATATTGGTTTGTATTATCTATATCTATACTGATAAATAAAATTGAAGTATCTGTATGTAATATCAAAATAATAGGATTTTTAAAAAAAAAAAAAGGCGATACGGAGTTCGCCGGGTCGGCTAGTATTGTCTAAATATCAAATTGTGGAAGTAGGTAGGCGACAGCGCAACTTTGTCGACATACCTATACCGCCAAACAGACGCGAGGCGCCTAGCGTCTGGCTTAGGGTTGTACAAAATAAATAAAAAGTGGATAATATTGATGAATAATATTTCCAGTATTGAAAATAAAGAAAACCTTGGGGCCGAGACTCTGAGCAACAATGCTACGCGCTGTATAGAGGTAAGTTGTTATACGTAATTCTTGTAGACTTGTTACATAAATAAACAAACTACTTAGTTAGTGATGGGCGAAGACAAAATCTCAATACCTACCTATAGATTTTTCTTGCAATATTTATTATTTTCATCGAGAGACAAACACCTTAGTACCGAAATACTTCTCAATTACTTTCTCAAAAGAAAATTTACGTTCAAATAGGTGACGTCATAAAAAAACAATACCTAATGCGTAAAGAAATTATAATTTCTATTCATCAGGAACCTAATATTGTATTAATTCTTTTGCATTTTTTTAAATTTTTAATTATTTTTTATAAAAAAAATCAAGCCATTATCTTTCTTTACAGGAACTAGTTATTGAAAACGACCAAGAGGGAAAGGTGGATGAAATGGAAGTTGGGCGTAGAGTTGTAGACGTTTCTTTTTTTTTTAAAGCTCTTCAGGCCATAGGGGACCACGGTCCAATGGATTGTAAGTTAAGTTACCTCAGTATAATAGGTGAAGTAAAAGTTGGTCTGGACTCAAAACTCATCATGAAATGTAGTATGTGTAGTATGAAATTTACTGTGTGTTTGATTGAAAAGAAAGAAGATAGAATGGAAGTGAATCATCAAATTGTATCTGGTATCATATCATCTGGTGGGAGCTACTATCAGTTAAAAACATTAACTGCCGCAGTAGCCCTACCAATCATGTCACCTTCATTATACAATGAAATTAATAATACGGTTTGCGATTGGTGGGAAAAGACAGCAGCACATTCCATGGCAGAAGCTGTCAAGGAAGAAGCGGAGTACGCAGTGTCTATAGGTAGTGTTGATAAAAATGGTACACCATTAATATCTGTTGCTGTTGACGGTTGTTGGAGCAAGAGATCTTATGGTAAGAATTTTTCCGCCTTGTCCGGCGCAGCTGCGATAATTGGCATTAAAACTAATAAAGTATTGTTTTTTGGAGTTAAAAATAAATACTGCGTAGTTTGTGCACGAGCCGCAAAGAACGACAGTCAGCCCTCGGAACACCGTTGTTTCAAGAATTATTCGGGATCATCTACCGGTATGGAATCGACCATAATAGTTGAGGGGTTTAAACGTTCCATTGTTGATCACGGTGTAATTTATAATAAATTTGTAGCAGACGGCGATTCCAGTGCTTATAAAAAAATATTAGATTCGCGACCGTACGGTAATTTAACAGTAGAGAAAATTGAATGCAAAAATCATCTTTTACGAAACTACTGCAATAGCTTGGAGAAACTGTCGAAAGACACTAAGTATCCTTGCGAATTGCGGAAATTCCTAAAAGAAAGGTATTTGCGTTTAAGAACGGGTGTAAAATGCGCTATTAAATATTGGGGCGATCAAAATCAGTCACTCGAAGAAAAAATAAAAAATCTTAGTGAAGATATCCTAAATGGTCCACAACACGTATTTGGTAATCACCAATATTGCAAGGAGTATTTCTGTAGACCTGATACTCGTCGAATAGAACCTGTTGGGTTGCTTCCAGCAATTGTTGGATGCGGATTAATGGACGCGGTACACATTTTAAGTAAAAGACTGTCATATCATTCTAGAAGTTTAATTCATAATTGTACAAGTAATATAGTTGAAAGTTTTAACGCAGTGATTGCCAAATTAGTAGGGGGTAAGCGTGTAAATTATTCTTCCCTTGGTTCTTATGCGGGCCGATGCGCAGCTGCTGTTGTGTCTTTTAATACAGGATCGATTCATAGTAAAACTCATGAAGTAATATTTAAATCTAGTCCTAATCCTTTGATCGCGAAAGTGGAAAATTGTAATCGTAGAATCCGTTTAATTGCTAAACCTAAATTAAGATTGAAAAAGAGCCACAGCGCTGTATCGAAAGACGCTCACTATGGACCAAACTGCGAAAAACCTGATCTGAGTCCAGAATTATATGAGAAAGCCAAGTCATCTTTTTTAGCCGATTTAAAGTTGTCTTGTGCTGAAAGAGAGGAGCTTGAAAGGTCGACCCATTTGCAAAGAAGTAGTTCTGAGTGGATGAGTACAAGGAGAAAATTACTAACCTCATCATCGTTCGGGGAAGTTTGTAAAAAACGAGAGAGCACAAGTTGTGCTGTTCTTGTTCGTAAAATCGTTTATGGTAGTAATATCTCCAGTTTGCCTGCTGTACGGTACGGTATCGAAAACGAAGAAACCGCAATTAAACAGTTAGAAATTCAAGAGAATATTAGTATACAAGGTTGCGGTTTGTTCGTCGACGATCAATATGAATTTCTTGGTACTACACCAGATGGCATTTATGCAAACGGTTTAATTGAAATTAAGTGCCCACATTCTTTAGCTGGCATGACTCTTGATGAAGCAATGGCCAAACATACCTTTTGGGTTAAGGACAAGGCTTCCAAGGGTTATGTCATAAATAAAAATCATAACTGGTATTTCCAAATTCAGGGACAGGTACATATTACTAAAAGAAACGTTTGCATGCTTGGCATCTGGTTTGGTGCTACTGTACCTATGAAAGTTTATATTATAGAAAAGGACGACAAATTTTGGGAGGAGAAAATGGAGATGAAATTAGTTAGGTTTTATTACGATTGCCTACTTCCAGAATTAGTTGATCCTCGGCAGTCACGAAGCATGCCCATTCGTGACGCGCCCAGTATCATAGAGGCTATGAAAGAGAGGAAAGAAAGAGCTTTACGTGTTATGAAAGAGAAGAACGCCTAATGATTTTGAAAGATACAGGTAACTTAACTACCCAGCCAGTCGATTCACGTAAACACGCCAGTCCAAAAGTCGTTTTAACTTAGGAACTTAGAAATCGCCTTTTGGTTTTCTGTTTTAAACGCACTTACTTATCTAGTCTTGGATTGTCATAAATCTTCCAATAGCTCAATTACTATACAATTTCTGAGTTACCTGGTGTAAAGAATCATAAAAATTGGTTCAAAAATACAGCGAATTGAGAATTCTCCTTTTTTTAAGTCGGTTAAAAGGGCTAAATTTGCAAAAAACGAAGTGACGTCACTGCGCTACGGTTTTTATTACTTACGTGAATCGGGCAGCTGGTAACGTTTTCATTCTGATAGGTTTTGTGATAGCCATTGATTTTATCATCAAATTAGCAGAAATCAGAACTTGATCCGTAATCGAATGAAAAACCATTAGAATTTTGAACTCATATTTCGTTATTGTTTAATTACATACTTTTAATTAGTATATTAATAATTTACAAACTTCTGTTAAAATTAGTAAATAAATGAATTATTTACTAATTTTTGTACAACCCTAGCACGCTTTTGAGATAGCGAGTAATGGCGACTCATATTTGTTATTGTGTAGTAAATAAATCATTTTTATACTTGTGTTTCATTTATTGACATTTTTTTTAAAACCCTAGGATTTTTTTTAGGTATCGACGAGGTGATCGTAAACAAAAAGTAAGTATTTGAGTTTACGCAATAGGCACATTTCCTTGCGTAGAGATAAACACACTTCCTACTGAATTTGCAATTATTTTATTGAATGAATATTTTACGAATTAGAATAAATTTTGGTAGTGAAATTACAAATAAATAAATAGTTGGAATTTTAGGTAAGTAGAATACAAAAATGTCAGATGTCAAATGATAGAAAAACATAAAAATTGTGTCTCAACTACTCTTATTAATCTATTAAAAAGAATCAACAGCTAGTTTCCAAAAATTCAACGTTATTGTTATGCTGTAAATATTCAAGTTCAATAACAATTTCTCAACGTGGAACGTTTGTTGCAAAACATTTTGAAAATCGCGCTCTCTAGGTCATTCATCCGCCCCGTCGGATGTTACATTAAACTTTGGCGCTGCGGTCGCTCGAAATCGAGATCTCAGGCCAACAATCTACACCCTTAAATAACATATAAAGGACGCTCTGAAGCATCCGAAGCTGCGCGCTACACGCATTACGTATGCATAATCCAAACGCAAAAGTCACAAACTCACAAATGGCAGTTCTCAAGTGACAGGGAACTCCACCGTTTGTCTTCTTGTTCATTTAAATAAACTTTTAGTTCTTAATAATGCCTTATTGGTATTACGATAAAAAGGATTTGCAGAATACACCGTCCTTTCGCGATGGTATCGCAACTGAAGCGGAGAATCGTTATCGGAAAGAAGGCGCCAGATTTATTATCGACACTGGTTCGAAGATGGACTTAGGTTATAATACAGTTGCCACTGGTGTTGTTTATTTCCATCGTTTCTACATGTTCCACACGTTCAGGACATTCCCGAGGTATATTACCGCGTGTTGCTGTTTGTTTTTGGCAGGCAAAGTGGAGGAGACACCGAAAAAGTGTAAAGATATAATAAAAGTGGCGAAGTCTTTGCTAACTGAACAGAAGTTTGCTACATTTGGCGAGGACCCCAAGGAAGAGGTGATGACTTTAGAGAGGATTCTGCTGCAGACGATTAAATTCGACCTACAGGTGGAGCACCCGTATGGTTACCTGCTCAAGTACGCCAAATGCCTTAAAGGTGACAAGGCCAAATTACAAAAAATGGTCCAAATGGCCTGGACTTTTGTTAATGATAGGTGAGTTATGGTATTATTATATTGAATGATGCTCAAATAGTGTTGAAAAATGATAAGTGCTTGATGCTGGAGCACTAAGTGAATGAATGCTATTAAATGATCCGTCTATCATTTTGTAGTCATCTTTTTTATAGGACTAAGCTTGCAGATGAGCATGCAGTCCATCTGATGGTAAATGGATACTGTCATCCATAGACATCTGCAATACATACCAATATTGGTTTAGAATGACAAATGTTGACACACCCCCTGCATACTTTAAACAAAAGAAAACAATACAAGATCAAAGGTCAATTGTTTGAGAGGTGACTCAAGCATTAAATAATAATAATATGCATTTAACGACTTTTCATATCTTTAATCCACAATATCTTTAATCTACAGGATTCATTTCAGCATCTCTCTTTTCAGTTTCAGTAATATATTCTTTGCATCACTAATAACAAGCTTTGTTTGTAGTTTATGTACAACCCTGTGCTTGCAATGGGAACCCGAGGTGATAGCAGTAGCACTCATGTTCCTAGCGGGTAAACTCAGCAAATTTGAGGTGGTGGATTGGAACGGAAGAATACCCAAACACAATGCATGGTGGGACATGTTTGTAGAAGACATTACGATGGAACTGCTTGAGGATATTTGCCATCAGGTATGTAGAAAATTTCAAATCTGATTGATAATCTATTGCTGTGTTTTGCTTATTATTTGTCCCATACTATCAAGAATTTTCAGGCATGAAACATGAAATGAAAGCAAGTACATACAAATTTAACATGATGCATTTTCTTTTGTGTACAATGCATTAAGTCTGGTGATAGTCAACGGGCAGCTATTGTTGACTCCCATTCGTGAGATCTGACTTCGAACAGATGCATATCATAGAGATTCTATTAAAGTACAGATTTTTAAATTATCACTAGCTTAGAAGTAAAGGAAACATCGAGAGAAAATTCCATTATCAAGATCACATAATAAATGTTTATAATAATTATGTATTAAGGAGTTATTACAAGTACTTACTTAAGAGGCCTCTGGAGGATGAGTTGCCCATACAAACGCAATACCAAAATAATTTATAATTAGTACATATTTCCACCATATTATGATATTATTCGGATTCGGATAGCATTTATCTAGGTTCCTGCTTCTTTTTTGATTCAAAATACTTACCTAAAACGAAATGTAAGCGAATTGCATTTTTCATGTTTTTACGGCGTAAATGACATGTTTTCTTCTTATTTGTTTCGTATTAAAAACATTAATATTTATAAAATGGTTCAAGCTATAACATAGCATATATTGTCAAATTACGGATTACCAAATAAAAATTTAAATAACATTAAATTTTCATTCATTATTCTTGGTATTACGGAACACGTCCAAATTTATAACAAATTCTGAACGACTAATGCTATCGCGTCAAGCACGGGGCCTGAACGGTCAGTCAAACAGAGATAGCAATTCTATGCCGATTATTGCACCCGCTTCGAATTGTAGTTATGGGCTTCGTATTAAGGAGTTGTAAGTTGCAAAACATGCGAGAATCCCTTACACCTGCTTGGTCCAATCACAAAGGATTTTTAGGTTCTTGTAGTATGATCAATTGAACCACAATGACTTCTGAATCCTGTTAGTGTGATTTCATTCTGATAAACATTTCTCCTTAACCACTCTCCACAATTCAACTATGAAATTATGAACCCTTGCTAATTTCAAAAATTTTAGTCCTTGTGATTTGACTATGGAATTGCACCAAAACTACACAATCAGACCAAGTGGCCGGAAGGCGAAAATCGCTCTTTGATAACTTAAATGATCTTATTTATCTATTTAAACGGGTCTCAATGCATATGTTCAACTTATTTATTTTACTCCATGTGCGATCATTTTAGAATGCAATGTTATAAATTTGAAATGTCAAGTTGTATTTGTCCAGACTATAATGAGTATTTAGCAATTAAACAACTTTGAACGGTTTAAATCGCGTATATTTAACATTATTTGTATCCCGACGTTTCGAACACTGCTAAGTATAACTCAAGTGACAAATAAAATCAATTAGTCACCCGTGACCACGTCCACTGCAAAGTGTTCGAAACGACGGGATATAAATAATGTTAACTATACGCGATTTAAACACTCATTAAGTCATTAAATTATTAATGACTTAATGAGTGTTTACCTCATGATTTTTTAAAACTTGTCATTAAGCATTAAACTTGTCATTTCCAGGTGTTAGATCTATACTCACCACAGAAGCCCCCCGCAGGAAGCGATTCGCCACCTGTAACACCCGCACCTAAGACACCAAAAAACGACAAAAAGCCCCCCTCCGTTACACCGCCAGCTTCCGTATCGCCTGTCGCCCCTATCACCATTAAACCGGCTATCACGCCGATCAAAAACGGGGCTGATGTTAAAATGGAGCCCAAAATAGATCCTATAAGATTCAATTATCCTCCGTATACGGGAATGGCGTATCCTCCCGTGTATACGGCACCTCCGCCGAATATTCCGCCCCCGCCTAGGTTACCTTCAATTCCTCCACCACCCCCGTTAGTATTCGGGGAGCCTCTTCCGACGCCCCCTCGTTTCACCCCCGTAAATGTTCCTCCCCCCCGATATTTCCCGCCCATGTCCCGTGTCCCGCCACCGCCCCGCCCTCCCCCGGGACCATATTACCCGCCGCCCTAACGGAATATTTTATTAGTGTTAAGTTATATTATTATAATTTTTTAATGAAATATAATTCAATGGATGGATGTGTCATTGTATTATTTGAATGTCCAAAGATACGTTGGCCAACCCGCCGTTCGCAACATTTGTAAACAATAACCCGTTATTTATTACTGTGTATTTTTAAAGTATATATTCCTTGCTCTAACTAATTGAATGAATATGTTTGTTCTAAAACGTTATATTTGCGGTCGGCGCTACCTAACCGCTTATTGAATATTGACAAGGAGCTGCAAAGGGGTTTGTATTTGTGCGAACGCTCGATTAGCGGATCCTTTAAAGAAAGAGAGTGTGAGACTTCGTGACATTATATGAGAAAATGAACTTTATTGTCGGTTCTATAAATATACTTAGTGCAGTATTAAAAAAATATTACTCTATTTTAAAGCATGTTACGTTATATCTGTTCCAGTTCTTTACTTTCTCGATGACAGCTGACACACAGCGGTCGATATAACTTTGTTCTAGCGTCAACGCCTAAAACTCCGAACAAAAATTAGGCACCAAGACGTCATATTTCATTAACAAGGTCACGTCAGACAGAAAGCAATTTTAGGGATGTAGTTATCGATAAACGTAACACGATAACAGATCCGATATTTTTTTACAAAATGTAAGAAACTAAACTACTGCCGGATACTTTTGTACAAATTTATTAACTAATATTATATTTCATTACAAGATGTTACACGTGTTAATTCTTGATTGATAATGCCAACTTCTTTAAAATTTTCGAAGCTGTTGTAAAATAAGTAGGTATAGGTAGGTACTCGACAATGAAACGAAATAATTATAATGACAGGTAATCTTTATTTATTTATTTTAATCAAAATCTGATGAATCGTCACTGTCACTCGATGAGCTCTCCCCAACATTTACTATAAGTTCCTGTACTTCTATATTATCGAATGCCACATGAATTTCCCAATCCGACGCTATAATGTTTTGGGTTCTCACAATTTTTTCCCAGTTTTCGGCAGTTACTTCCGCACATGCATTTTTTAATAAATCTAACATCTTGTTTGCCGTAAAAGGGGGATGGGTATTGTTTCGAGCGGCGTGTCCTTTGATTTGTGCCCATATTAGTTCTATAGCATTGTACTGGCAATGATACGGCGGAAGTCGAAGAACCCAATGACCACATTCGGCAGCTATTTCGTCGATAACATATCTTTTAGGGAGGCTTTTTTTCGATTTTAAAATATTCACTAATTGTACTTTTAATAAAGTATTATCCACATTTTCGCCATGACGTTGGAGCCAGTCAATTATCTTTTGTTTTTTATTGGCCTGCGTCGGCATTTTATCAATTTGTCTGGAGTGATATGTAGCGTTGTCCATAATAATTATCGACGGTTCTTCCAGAGATTGCACCATTTCTTTAAACCATCCTTCGTAAATCTCCGCGTTCATTTCTTCGTGGTAGTCCACTGTTTTCTTGGATTTAAAGGCCAGTAAAGCATCTGACATGAATCCTTTCGTAGACCCTGCATGGCATATGATGAGGCGTTCACCTTTTCCCATTGGCACTGAACTAGTGGAAGCGACGGTGTCGTCAGTCCAGTTCTTAGATACTGTGTGGTTTGCATTTAACCAAGTCTCGTCAGTGAAAATAACATTTGACCAATCTGATATCTTTTTGGCTTCGCTCAAAAATTCCCAGCGAGCCATAGCAACGTCGTGACGCACCATCAATATTTTACGTTTGTCCGATTTTTTATAACAAAATCCAATTTCTTTCAAAACCAAGCTTAATGACGATTTTTGGCCATGGAACAAACCACATTCACGTAAAGAAACAACAAGTTTTTTAAGTGTTGGAATTTCTTTGCGCAAGTAATAGTCATATATATGACGGCGAATAGCGTCAGCGTCGAAGTTGTCAACCGATGTCACACGACGTGGTTGTCGTTTTTTCTTCGGCGTACGAAGCTTATTTTCCTGCATGCCGCTTGTACCGTAAGCTTCGGTAGTAATTTTTGAAACAGTAGGTCCACTAATTCCTAATGCGGCCGCAACACGCTCTCGCACTTGCGACAGTGGTAATAGCGGGCCACCATTTTGATACTCTGCTTCAAAGTAATTACGAACCTTGATCACCAGTTCTCTCGCCTGCCTTTTCAGAACAGATCCTTTCGGCATTTTGATATTTGACAGCTGGGCAGCAATCAACACGGAGGAACACAAAATACACAACGTAACGTATGGATAATGTGAAAAAACTCAGCGAACAGAAATGTAGTGACTAGCACGACCGTCCTGTTGCGAGTGACAGATTAAAACAAACACAAAATGGCGGTGGGCCATTGAGTGTTCCCACCTTGAAAAAATATATTTGAATGTTTTTGTTGTATTTGTCTTTGTTCAAAATATAATAAATATATGCGATCGATATCATTACTTATTTGGTCACAACACTACAACTATCAAATTAGAACTGTCATCGAGAAAATAAAGTTCTGGAACAGATATAACATGTTTCTATTAAAACGGAATCCTCAAAGTAATTTTAAGTCCGAAAATCTTAAAGTCCATCCATACCTACAATAATGAATAATTCTAATAACAGTAGGTCCTTTTGTTCAAATAACATCATACATATACAGGAGTGTCCAAACTTATTCCGACGAAGTCATTGACATGATTTTTTTTTTTTGAGATTTCATAAACTTTTCGCAGAAACTCGGTGAATATACACAGACCAAAAATTTGTATTTTTACATAGATTCAGAATTAAGAAGAGAATTCATGGTTTCAGACTTCGAAGGAGATTCTGTGTAACATCTACACATATAATAAAATTGCAGCAAAGCATTGCCTGTACATTTAATATTTTTTGATAAAAATATTTTGATTATTATTTAGGTGGTCGTTAAATTCGGCAGTCGACAAACGCTATTAGTACAGTCAATTGAAAAACCTATTATAAATAAAATTATTTACTAACCCTTAACAACGTATATGGTATGTCGGCGAATCGTCATCTTGATCGCAACCATTCATATTTAACCAAGGAATAAAACTGAACTTGAGTAATTAATATTTTTATGTTAGATTGACTGCAACGAACCTCTGTAATTAATAAAATTTGTATAATTAATAATTAATAAAAGGATATTGGTGATTGTATTTAGACGAGTTCCGAATTTGACAACAACCTAAACAATCTTATAAAGTATGAGTTACACAGAGCCTAGAACAACAATTTATCTCTGTATGTTTGAATGCGTACCACCCAAAAACTATGGGTGGATTTTAATGAAACTTGTCATAGTTGTAACATTTAGGGTATACCTTTTATTCACATCAATTATAGAATTCCCACGGGAATCAAGCTAACCTAACATCTACACCTACGAAGACACGAGAACTTGTGTTAAAAATGGTTCACAATTAGAAATGTTATATGAAGGCCCATCGCGTTAATTTTGAGATCCACTGCGGTCGGCCATCTTCGTATTCTGTAATAATTTTGGCATGATCTAGTTAATGCCGAAACAAACATACAATCATACATTCAGTGTTCATTTAGTTACGTTGTAACCACTCTGTTTTACATACATCTTTCAACATTGAGTCAGTCGGAAAAAACAAATATAACGCCATTCTTATTATGAGGACTGATTACCTTAATAAGTTGATAATACATCCTGCTGTGTAAAAGAACTCTCGGGTTCTATACCCGGTCGTGCATTCTTTTGTTTAAAGACAAATGCTTGTTCGAGGCTGGGTGGTGTATTCGTCTTAGTGTCTTTTGGCCCACGACAGGAAATCCTAGTGGTTCATTGAGTATGGCGTTAATAAAAAAGAATTGCAGTAAAAAATAAAAGAAAAATGTTTGTATTAAAAAGTTTATTGTCAGTCCATCACAAGTTTTTACAAGAATTATTGTTTTTTATAGCTGCAATGTACAACGGTAGACAGAAATGCATCAATAGTGAACTTTAATTTCACATTAATTTAATTCAGTCTTTTTAATACATTATATACGATAGTTGGTTAAAAATTGATTCGAAAAATCTATTGACCAGTCGAGGAACAAATACAAACAAATTTGCAGCTCGTTATCAACTGATTCAATAAGCGGTCAGGTGGCACCGATCGCAAATATAACGTTGTAGAACAAACCTATTCATTCGGTTGCGGCTACAAATACGAACTTTAAATATTGCGTTTGGGAACGCAAAAAAGGTTGTAATAGTGTGATGACTTAGTTCGATAATGATTTACATTGATGTATTGTGCATTCAAACAAAACTAGTGAACAAACGAATACCTAAAACATATGGAGCTGCCATTCGACTAGAAAAAAATCAATACACGCTTTGTTATGAATACATAACTCCATTATTAAAAATACTAGAATGAGTTATACAATTTTTAGATTAGACATCTATTTCTACAATGTTCATATAAAAAAATAATACAATATATCAATGCATCATTTGCAGTGACGGTACTTCCATATAAGCCCAAAAGCCCGCGGGGCTTTCCTAATCTCAAACCAAGACCATTGGTACTGGCAGAAACCAAATTAGTATTGGTGTAAACCAAAATCAATAGTATAACTACTGATGTAAGACCAATAAAGAACTGTCCGATACCATCCAACTGTTCAAGACTATTGGTTTAAGATTTATTACGATCAATAAAATCAACGGCTTGTATTTCAACGGACAGGAAAAAAAATACTAAACGGGCAGTAAATAATGATCAATAAAACAAACTATTTTCGAATAAAGCGCGCGCCACGAGCAAGAAGAATTACGATCATTGACATGAGGTCAGCCAAGACTGGACGGTAAAAAGATTCGTATGAAATCGTCGATCACCGACCACTTTACTAGAACTCTCATATTAAGGTTCGAGAATTCCTAAACCCAACCTAACCTAACCCACCTTTAAATTTGCTGCCACTTTCAGTATTTTGATGATCATTTAAATATCATTATCAACTGTCCATCCAATGCTATTATTGGATACTAAGATTTGTTAGATAGGGCGGGCTTTTTGGGCTTCAATGAAAGTACCGTCACTGCTTTTTCAACTTTACAAGTTAATTTCAATGAGCAAAAGTTTTTGAAACTTCACACATAAATAATATAACAATAATACTAAAACCCTATGAAGGCACGCAGTGATATCATCAGATCGAAAATAATCTCTGATTAAGGCACATGATTTTCACTTAAAATCTAAAATACTATATACATAAACATTTTTAGTTTACAGGCACAAAGTTGTAACAACCTGTATCTATGAATACTTCGCATGAATTATATTAATTAAAAAATAATAATTGAAAAATGAGTTATTCCACTTCGGAACTAATATAATTATGTGATATCAAATATTCATACAAAAAATAATTACAATTATACAGTTCATTGCAAAATTATATTCTGTTACAAACCAATTTGCCCAAAATGTAAACAAATATGGTGGTTTGAGGTAACCGACGCGGCCTTCAATTAAATAGTGAGCTGATAATTGTTTACATATTCATAAAATTTGATTGATCAAAATTGCATGTTGTGGCCCTAGATCTAAAGCGAAATGTTGATATATTTCATTGTTTTGATTTTGTTTTCCGCAATTTGAATTGGAACGGACTATACAAAGATACTTTACGAGTAAATATATATATATATATATATACAAAGGATACATAAAATTGGCAGTGTAAGTTAAGGAAACGTTTCATATAATTAGATGGCAATAAGTTTGACCGTGTGGTGACGGCCGGTTATAGCATAGCACCACCCACCCCATCTCTTACCCTGGGTGTCGTGTCTCGGCGACTAAGGGATAAGAAAACGGTTACCACAAGTGCTGAGGAACTGCACCACCTCTAAACAGTGGACTCATCAACCCGCTGGACCAGCCTGCCGTTTTAAGTCCCATACATTCCTCGAGCACAAGGCACATGGTCTACTACCAGTGGACGATAATTTTCGAAATGTGTGAAAATTTAACTTTTTAAACTTTCACGTTTTGTACACATTTTATATTCTAAATCGGGTCTGAACGCGTATAATAAATTTATTTGTTTACCTTTTATTCCTTCTCGACGTTTCGGGACGTTCATACGTTGTCACGTGGTCACAGTCAATTCGGTGACCACGGCTGGTGTACCCCGTTTGTTACCTGGCTGGTGTAACCTTTGTTATACGCGTTCAGACCCGATTTAGAATATAAAATGTATGAAATTTGTCAAAAATTACACATATTTACACGTAAAGTAGGTTTTGTATTTGATATAAGTAAATACAGCAATATACCAAATATTTAGAACTAGTGTGTGCGGAAGATTATTTATAATTACTTCAGTCGCGTAATACAATCTCAGTTGGTTTTACTGTTGCCATATTCACAAATTCTTGTTTTCTCAACATGTGCAGAGACGAATTTTCACTTCGAATCTCTTAACCTTTCAAAGTGAATACGATCACGAATTTATTGAAAAACCAGGGCTGGACTCGTAATGCAAAAAAAACATCTGTCCCAGAAAAATTAAAAGAGTATTTTTATCCTTTTCACACATGATACGTGATGAGCGGCGACAGCCTACGGGTGCGTTCAAATCCTCGTCTCGTACCACTGAGTTTCTACTTAAATACAGATTTTTAAAAATTGTCACTAGTTCGGCTGTGAGAGGAAACATCGTGAGGAAACCAGCATGCTCTAAAAATGAAAAAACAAAAATCTGGAGTGTATGCACCAATCCGCACTGGGCCCCATTGGTGGAATATGGCCCAAAACCCCCTAGTGATTTACTAGGGGAGGCCTGTGCCCTGCAAAAAGCTTATACAAAGTACATGATATGTGACAAGGACATTAAAGTGGGATACTTTATCATCATCATCATTCTCAGCTGTTTTTTATTTAGACCACTGCAGGGTAGAAAAACCTCTCTTTCACGCTATTTGCTATCCAGCCACTAGAAGTGAGAAAGAGACAGATATTACAGTCAAATCTCTTATTCGGATCATTTCTCCTGGATCAATGAAATTTAAACTTTAGAAAGAACTTATGTGTAATTGATATCTCCCAAGCATACGATATACCGTTCTGACTGAACTCTTGAAGCAACGTTGTTTGCTTCAAGCTATACAAAGATCACGATTAGTGACGTTAGGTGTCCCGATTTTTAGGGACGCTCCGTCAAAAGTTTCGACTTCCAGGACCTGAATATTTTAAAATACCAGCGCAATTAGATTCAAACGAACAATTTAGCGAATGAAATGGACCCGTTTCTTTACTCATTCTTTGTTCATTCCATTAAGTGAATTGGTCAACTTTAGCGCGTAATTAAAAGCGAAATTGGTTAATAATAAGTTTCATATTGATACTATTATTTTGTTTAATATATACAATATACACATATGTATATCATCAAAATCATTGATAGGAGATTTAACTACTTTTGACTACGGCAAAGCCAAAACGGAACAAAAGAAAACAGAATTAAAACAAAATATTAATTTGTGAATTACGAAAGCGCCCGCTTTTGAAAGTTTTGCGTAGTTTTGAAACTTAAACCTTGTTTGATAAAAAAATAATCTTTTGTAAATTTTGATTTTTTAGAGTCCCCCTTTATTGGGGCTAATGTCCTGACTTTTTTTATTTATATATCCGGCCCGTTTTTTCACATTATACACATGGCAACACTAATCAAGACATCTATATGAGCCTGGACTGTTTCAAATACTGCAGTAGAACTTGGTGCAAGAACTTGTATTGGTGTACGTTTTGTATGAGATTCGCACGTTGCTGGTGGAGCATACTGATTGTACGAGGGATGTCCAATTCCTGGAAATGCGAATGTTCTAATGTATAACTAAATATATTTTCGAAACTTGATTTGACATCCGATTCGGAAATCGAATAATAGCAATTATTAAATCATACATTTTTTATACAAAATAGGCGGCAGACGAGCAGACATGAGGGGGAGAGTGCACGCTGCTATCCAACAGCCTCTGGGCGCGCTCGACTGGCCACGTTACCCCTCTCTCACAGAAGACTACCTTGAAATGTATTGCATTTCCCACTTTGTCTTATTTCCCCAATGTACGTACGTGTTTCGGTAGTGAGTGAGATGTGCTAGAGCTCATTCCCATCCTATCCCTCCCTATTTTCCCATCCCTTTCTCCAAATCTATTCCTCTATCTCGTAAGGTAGACAGCGCATCCGGGGCGTGCCAACGTTTGTCATTTTGGACTAATGTTGACATGTTTCGCGGATGTCTATGGGCGACAGTATCTACTTACCATCAGGTGGACTGTATCCTTGTCTGCCGCCTTCGTCCACAAAGAAAAAACAAAGACAGTCCACCTGGTGGAGCCTCCAACCACACACACACACACAATACGATTATGTTAAAACACTAGAGACCTTCGAAGAGGGCACCAGGTATGTGTCTACATGTGTGGGTTGTTGTAGAGTGCGTGCAAAAACAAGTCAATCGCTAACGTCCTGTAACCAACAGTCATTCCAACTGTAACACACTTGCTACAACCAATCACATACTTGGTTGTTGCCGAGTATGTGCAGCAGCAAGTCTGCTTCACGAGCTGTGGTCAATAAGGTAATGTTGTTGGCAACACAACATTAAATTTGTATGTTGGTAACATGGAAAAAACTCTCTTCTGGCATGGCCGCCATACAGTACGTACTAGCTCTGTCTTTTATTTATTCTTCCAGCGCCTAACCTACAGTTTTGCTATCCATTTACAAACCTTTTCATGGTCCTTCGACCTCCACTATCCATATATATATATTTTTCCAATACAGAGCTCGTACATTTTTGCAACGGCCCATTTTATTTTTCTACACTACAAGTTTCACGAGTCCACAAGCAGGACTCCATTTTTGCTTCGAGCTTCACATCCTGTTCTTAGCGCCGTGTGGCAAGCTCCGATTGACGGTCACTTGCGAACCCCGTGGCCGTGCAAAGGAAGCACGCGCATCCCTTCACATCACAAACCCAAGAAAAACTTCGTTCGTCGTACGCTTCGTCGCCATATTGCGTCTGTTAGTTAGTGCAAGTGCGGTGTTTTTAAGTGCATAGTATTAATTAGCGTGAAGATTTGGTTTTCGTGATACATTTTTTCCGTAAAGCAGCATGATGGACACTGAGCAGATGATGCGGACAAGAGCCGCGCTTAAAGGATCTATAACAAAGATGGCCAACGCCCTATCTGGTGGTAATGAAAGTTATACCAAAGCCATGCTTTTAATAAAAGAAGAACGACTTCGGGAAGTATTTAGCAAATATGAAGAGATTGCATTGCAGCTTGTAGCAATGAATATTGACGACGATGATCTTACAAATACTGAAGAGAAATATTTGACCACGCTATCGATCATTAAAGACTTAAGCTTAGATTATAAGAATAATTGTACTTACGAAAAAACATACCCAACTAAATTACCACAGATAAGTGTTCCGACTTTTACAGGTAAATATTCCGAATTCACATCTTTTATCAATTTGTTTGATTCACTAATTCACAATAATAACAATCTCGAGGAGGTACAAAAGCTATTCTATTTACAAAGCTTTTTAAAAGGTGAACCCCTAGACTTAATTAAAAATTTAAGTATGTGCTCTGCTAGTTACCTAGAAGCTAGAAATATTTTAATCTCTAGGTATAGCAATAAATATAAAATTACTAACGAGCATATTTGTACATTATTAGACTTAGTACCCATGACTCGATCCACCGCTGGTAATATTCGCAACTTTGTGTCAGTTGTAAAGCAACAATTAGCTGCATTAAGGAATTTGGGTCATTCGGTTGACCAATGGGACACACTTATTCTTTGCATTCTAACTAGAAAGCTCGACATACTGTGCAGTAGGGAATTTCAACTGTCTAGACATAAGGAACCTACTGTTACACATCTAATTGATTTTTTGGAAAACCGAGCCCTTGCGCTTGAAAATGCTGAGCGCCATACAGAAAAGTCGCCGTTACATAATATGCCTAAGTGCACACATGTTGCTACAGTCAAGACGGTCAGCAGTCCAATGAACCCGCAAAAGATACCGAAGACCTGTGAGCTGTGTAAGTCTATTCATAAACTTTTCTCATGTTCACAATTTAAGTTAATGCCTGTGGTGGATAGAATTAAATTTGTTAAAGACCACAATCTATGCAAAATTTGCCTTAACAACCACAATTAAAAATGCAGGTATTCTTTCAAGTGTCAGGTTTGCAAACAAAATCATAACACTCTGCTCCATGAAGATAAACTCACATCACCAGTAACCTTAATATCACAGGCTGCTGAACAACAAATCCTTTTACCAACAGTACAAATTAAGATAATATCAAGTAATGGCACTATATACCATGTCAAGGCTCTACTTGATACTGGCTCACAAGCTTCCTTTGTGACCAAGGAACTGGCTGATTTATTAAACTTGCAAGTACAAAATGCTGACATGCCTGTCTCTGGTATAGGTAATAGTTATAGTCAGTTAAAGGACAAGGTTGATTTACAGTTACACTCCCTTACTCAAACTTATTCTGTGGCTGTTACATGCTATATATTAAACAAAATTACATCAAAGCTTCCCCAGAAAAGATTTAATTCACAAAATTTAATTTTTCCCCCCAACGTTGAATTGGCCGACAACAGGTACAATGAACCTAGTACCATACATATACTTTTAGGTGCTGATGTTGTGTTTCAAGTGCTGCTACCAACCAAGCCGCTTGCTGTAGTGCAGTCCAGGGATGAACGAGATGGCTGTATGGGCAGCAGCGTTACAAGTCCTGCAGTGACACTACTTAATACAAAATTTGGTTATGTAGTTGCCGGCAACATCAACACACATAACACTAATCCACTTGTTACACTTTTTTGCAATACATGTGATTCAGATTTAAATCAAACATTAACACACTTTTGGAAGGCAGAAAGCATACCTGAAGCCTATCCAGAAGCACATTCAGAAAATGAATTGTGTGAAGAATTATTTCTGGATAATGTAAAAATTTACACACACAACAAACAAATACAGGTAGCCTTGCCCACCAAGCTTCCATTAGAGTCAATTAATCAGAGTTTAGGCAATTCATTTGACTTAGCTTTAAAAAGATTTTATAATCTGGAGGCTAGATTTGTAAAGAACAATACATTACATATTCTTTACAAAGAATTTATTCACGAATATTTGAAACAAGGTCATGGCACAGTCATTGATATCAGTCAATACAATTTACAAACTGATCCAGTGTACTTTCTGCCACACCATCCAGTACTCAGATTAGACAAAAAGACAACTAAGTGCCGGGTGGTATTTGATGGGTCAATGAAAACCAATACAAAAACTTCTTTAAATAATATACTTTACAATGGACCTGTAGTGCAAAATGATTTATTTGATGTTCTGTTACTATTCAGAGTAGATCAATACATCTTCATAACAGACATTAAAAATATGTTCCGCAATATATTAGTGCAGCCAGAGTACAGGGCCTTACAAAACATTCTTTGGCGTGATAACGCCAATGAAACTGTTAAATGCATTCAATTAAACACTGTTACATATGGGCTAAAATGCTCCTCTTATTTAGCTACAAGATGTTTAAAATTGTTAGCAGATCTATACAGAGATAAGTTTCCCATTGCAAGTTTTATAATTAATAATTGTACCTATGTTGATGATATTCTCTATTCTGATACATCCGCTGATAATTTAGTAGAAGCTAGCAAACAACTGAATAGTTTACTCAGTCTAGGTAGTTTTCAACTACACAAATGGGTATCAAATTCTACAGAGCTGTTAAAACTAATTCCACAAGAACAACAACACTTTGATGAGATTGATCTTGAGAAAAATAACTTATCTATGAAGACGTTAGGTGTAAACTTCAATACAGAATTAGATTCATTCATTATATCTAGCCCAAAGGCTGTTCTCACCATGCCTCAATCCAAGCGGGAAATACTAAACTTTATCAGCAAATTTTATGACCCTTTAGGTTTTGCTGGTCCTATTGTGGTCAGTGCAAAGGTTATTATGCAAAAACTATGGCTTGCTAAATTACACTGGGATGCAACACCAGATAAAGACTTATTTTGCTTGTGGAATGAGTTTTATATTGGCTTGCTTGCGATGGAGCCTATGTCTGTACCGAGGTATCTGTCATTAAAAAAGTTAAGTCTTACACAAATAATAGGATTTGCAGATGCATCAAGCACCACTGCTTATGGTTGTTGTATCTATCTAAGAACAGTTAATGCAAATGCTGAGATTAAAGTTGCTTTTCTTTGTTCTAAGTCTCGCATAAATCCAATTGCACAAAGCTTATCTGTTCCTAGACTTGAACTTAATGCTGCCTTGTTGCTTGCTAAACTTGCAAATAGAGTTCACAAAACACTTAGTGCTAAACAAAATATACACGATGTCATTCTTCATTCAGATTCACAAATTGTTCTTGCTTGGCTCAAAACTAATGTGAACACTCATAAAGCATATGTTGCTAATCGTGTTAAGGTCATCACACAACTTACAAATACATATACCTGGTCATACGTCAACTGTACTCAGAACCCTGCTGATTGTCTCAGCAGAGGTATGATGCCCCAGGAGTTAGCGGACTATCAACTGTGGTGGCATGGGCCACCATTTCTAAATTCTTGTGAGTATAAACCTAATTTAAAATTCACTCTTCCAGAAGGTTTACCAGAGGTAAAAGATAGCTCAGCATGTTTAAACGCATTGGTTTGCACGGCAGTTGAGACACAAAACTTATGTCTTGACTTTCTTGAGAAGTTTTCCAATATTAACAAGATACTAAGAGTTTTAGCTTATGTATTACGCTTTTGTCAGAATGCAAGGAATAAGACTAATAAAAATAAGCTTGCCTATGTAACAAGTCATGAGCTTGACAATGCTATGTCATTAATTATAAGATATGAACAACATAAATATTTGTTAGAAGAAATTCATGTTTTAAAATGTGGTAAAACTGTATCTAAAGGTAATTTAAAGCCCTTATGCCCTTTCATTGATAAAGTTGGTTTGGTTCGTGTCGGTGGTCGTTTACAGAATGCTTCTATTCCATATTCACAAATGCACCCTGTCATCCTCCCACGAGAATCAAAAATAACTAATTTAATAATATTAAGTGAGCATCTGAAAAACTTCCATGCAGGACCCAAACTTGTTATGTCAACCATTAGACAAAGGTTCTGGATTGTTAATGCTTTAAGACAAATAAAAAAGGTATTGCATAAATGTACAGTTTGTTTTAAGTTAAAAGCTGTAGCATCAAAACAGCTGATGGGTTCTTTGCCACACAATAGGGTAAATGCTTGTCATCCTTTTCAGAAGGTTGGTTTGGACTATGCTGGCCCAATCCCACTTAAAGTTGCTCGTATTAGAAGGCCATTAGTTACAAAGGGATATATCTGTTTATTTGTATGTTTTGTAACAAAGGCTATACATTTAGAGTTAGCGTCTGATCTTAAAACAGAAACCTTTATTGCATGTTTAAATAGATTTATATCACGAAGAGGTTTGCCTTCAGATATTTATAGTGATAATGCGTCAACTTTTAAATGTGCTAGAAGTCAAATAGATGAAATATATAAACTACATAATTCAATTGCACATCAAAATCTGGTTTGTCAGTTTGCTTCTCATAAGAAAATTAATTTTCATTTTTTGCCATGTTATTCGCCTGTCTTTGCTGGCTTAGCTGAAGCCGGAGTTAAAAGTGTAAAATATCACCTTAAAAGAGTACTGTTAAATCAATTCTTACTTATGAGGAATTATGTACTGTTCTATGTCAAATAGAAGGTATCTTGAATAGTAGACCGCTTATGCCACAGACAAATGATATAAATGACTACTCTTGTATCACACCAGGTCATTTCTTAATAGGAACTGCTCTTAATACATATCCAGATTGTAATGTAAATATGACAAAAGGTTCACAACTATGGAAAACCTTTAATGACATGAAAGTAGCATTCTGGAAAATTTGGAGTAAACATTATTTAAGTTTATTGCAGTCAAGACCTAAATGGCAAGAGGCTCAACCAAATGTTAAAATAGGCTCACTAGTAATCCTGAGAGATGATAATTTGTCACCCTTGTATTGGCCTTTAGCTAGAATAACTAACATTTATCCTGGCAGAGATGGTAAGGTCCGTGTTGTTGAAGTTAAAACTGCAAATGGCCATACACATAGGAGAGCTGTAATGAAAATATGTGTATTACCATTGGAAGGTCACAATGATGCCTAATAGAAATTATATGTATAACTTGCTACAATTTACTTTTTTTGTTATTGTTCACTTGATTTATAAGATTGTCAGTTGTTTATATTTGTAATTACATGCTAAAGTTAGCAATTTTAGGTTTTGTTTGTTTGGTTTCAAGTGTTTGTTTATATAGATAATATTAACCGTTTTGAGTTGGTTCCAAGCTTGTATCCCGGATTATATGGGAAATATGGGAAATTGATAAATAAAATTGTAGTAATTTAATTAATAAAAAATGTGTGTAATAAAAACCTTAGTTAAACTGTAGTCAGACTTATATATTGTATGTTTCTTGATTTGAGCTCTGTTGTACTTATAATAAGACTAAATTCAAATAATATTGTTGTGAAGGGGCCTTAATATTAAAGTTGTCTTCCCCGGCAATATGTTGGCAACACAACATTAAATTTGTATGTTGGTAACATGGAAAAAACTCTCTTCTGGCATGGCCGCCATACAGTACGTACTAGCTCTGTCTTTTATTTATTCTTCCAGCGCCTAACCTACAGTTTTGCTATCCATTTACAAACCTTTTCAAATGTATACCCAGCGGTACCTTAATGTGCTTGTAATAAGAACTAGAATCGAACGATTTTGAGTTAATTAGTGTTGCTGACTATACCTAGTTTGTGCAGCTGCAGGTCGACAGTTAACGCCCTTCCTTGAAGCAGTTCTCATTCCACCTATAAGTACGCCTGCTACAATCAATCACTTACTGAGAGCACGTTACCCCCCTCTTACAGAAGACTACCTTGAAATGTACTGCATTTCCTACTTTATCGTATTTCTCCATTGTATGTAGGTACGTGTTTCGGTAGTGTGTGAGATATACCAGAGCCCATTAAATCTATGACAGTATCTATTTACCGTCAGGTGGACTGTATGCTCGTATGCCCTTTTTTTCTATATAAAAAACCCACGGGTTACAACACGTTGGCGGCTGATCTGCAGCCGCCAACGTGTTGTAACCAACAATCCTTTCACCTATAGCACTACACCTGTTACAATTAATCACGTACCTGGTTGTTGTCGAGTATGTTCAACAGCAGATCAACCGCTAATGTCCAGTAAGCAACATCTCTTTCACCTATAACACACTTGCTACAGATCACTAATACACAGCCTCATTCATCTATAGTACACCTGGCACAGATCACTCACCTGGTTGTTGTCCAGTATGTGCAGTAGTAGATCTGTAGCGAGCGCGGTCCCGCTGCGGCCGGCGCCCTGCGAGCAGCAGAACGCGAGCGGCGCGTTGCGCGACGCTAGCGGTTGCTTCTCAGCGCTCGCATCCGCTTCGCAAGCGAGCCGTAGGCCGTTTAGTTCGGATAGGAAACCTGCATAAATGAAAAAATAATTAACTAAGTAATTAATCATTAAGTTAACAGTAATTAATAATTAATAGTCATTAATTATTAAGTAATTAACATTAAACATAATATGCACAGAAACAATAGGCGGCCTTACGCTAAAATTTTATTAGTCCATGAATGCAGCAATAAGTATGGCGGGACACTCCTTGGAGCTACGTGTGGTCAACACGACTCCTCCCTGTCGTGATCTTCAAAATCATATCTTTAGAAAGCTAAAAGTCTAAGTAACAAAATAGACCTAGATCCTTTATCACCAGGCGGCCTGTCTGTCCGTCCGCAACCTTCTACCATAAAAACGTAACTTGATCGTCAAATGAAAGTAATTGTACTTTCTTCTTGTTATCCGGTTTGCATTGTTGATTATGCATTTCTTTGTTATGCTACTTATTAGTTTAAGAGCTTAACACCGATCACACATAATCGGGGGAAAGGAAGTGTCGCTCTTTCTCCTTAAAAGAGTCTAGAAAACAGCCCAGTCGTAATGAGCTTTTATTCTACGCCCGATTGTTGAATGTTCTCACCGAGGAAGTCGTCGACGCTGTCCGGCACGGGCGCGTGGTCGGGCCAGCGCTCGTAAGCGACGTGCCACAGCGTGCGCGGCGCGCGCTCACCGCAGCGCACGCGCACGCGCATCGACGCGCCCCACCGCGCGTTAGAACGACCCATCGCGCACACCTCGAACTGCGAAAGGGACACGATCATATCACCTACTTTAATCAAAATGGAATTAAGCCAAAATCATTTTTTTTTTATATTAAAGAATTTTGTGACAAAAAACCTAAAATATAGTGCATATTTTTTCATTTGAAACTTAAATTAAGACCTTGGAAATCATATGTTGTAGTTTATCACAATATTTTGTTTTTTATATTTTACAAAATGCTCCAGCTGATTAAAGATCAGTTGATCTTATCTGATTAAAGCCGATCATTATACAGTACAGTTGTTGTACGGTACCGATGTACTTACGGCCTCAATCTTAAGTGAGACAGTTGCGAGGCGGTCAAATTTACCCACTGTCAAATTCACCCTATCATTTAGCTACAAAAAAACTACCAAGAACATATTATGAACGACGAACGAACTGACCGACCGATTGGCGCAGTTAGTAGTGACCCTACTCGCTGTGCAAAAGGTCCCGGGTTCGATTCCCGGTCGGACATACATTTCTTTAATAAATAAAAAAGACAAATGTATTTTCGGGTCTGGGTGTCTATTTGTGTTTGCCTTTGTATGTGTCTCTGGATCTACCACACAGGGAATCCTAGTGTGGACCATTGAGTGAGGCGTTATTTATTTATTATTATTTTTATATAGTTTACCTATTTTACAATAACTACAATATTTTTGACGTAACGTTGTCCCTATATAAACCGAAATAATATCAATGATGTAATATGTAATGTTTGATTACAAAGTAAATAAAGCAAAGATTCTTAAAAAGTAATTATTAGTACTAGTTCATTGCAACGAGTAGTAATTATACTGTTAAATTATACAACTGGCATCTCTCGTGTCACAGCTTTGTCACAAGGAATTATCATTGTATGTATTTTGGTTATCCCTTAACAAATTAATTAACTACGTTAGTTTGAAATGCGAACAAATATTAAGGCGCGTATTGACATCACGAGGCATGCGCCGCGAATGGTTCGCCACACACGCCTCAGCATGCGACGGACAATAATGCATCCGTCCGAACGGCACATGCTCGGGGTGAGCACGCAAACAACCACGCTGCTCGCATCGCACGAATCAGTAGAGTGTGCTCGCAACTTGCGTACGCGGCGAACGATCACAGTGAGCACCCGCGTCCACGCAGCCTGAAGTATGTGCGGCGAACCATTCGCGGCGCATGCCTCGTCATGTCTATACGCGTCTTACCAAATGCGAACTTTTCGTGAAATATTACTGTATAAAGTATATAAAATTGAGAAAAGGGTTTTTTTTTCCCAATTTTCCAATAAAAATTCCAAATCACATTTTTCTGGTCAAAAAAGCAAAGATTAAGCGTCGCCTAACATATGATTATTTTCCTCTCACATAATTACTTTTAGAGCTGATCAATAAAAGTATCATGCGCAGTTCAAAATATATGTATCAAGAGTATTTTAAGTCTTAAGAATATATATTTTTTTGTTAATCGCTTTGACCGCTGATCAAAATTAGAATAAAATACTAATCAGTGAAATTATACCTAATTTAAATAAAGTGTGTTACAGATGAAGTTCACTGTAAAAATAAACGACCTAAATTTCGATTTAGACCTGTAGATAAAACCCCGGAGGACTTGAAGCCAGCATCTCTCAGTTTGCAAAAACACACGGCGCCAATCACGCCCACCATCCTTCACACTATTCTGCAAAGCTAAACAACTTACTTTGCCGAACTCCGCCGTAGTATTATCCTGAGGTAAGTAGTGTGGTCTACTCTCCCCACCAACTAGCGCCAGTAATCTTGCTCCAACTTGCCACACGCATTCCCACACCAATGCACTTTGTTCCGTAGTCCCCGGGCAGGTGGATAATTTGGGAATTTTCCCACTTCCAACCATGGCAACTACGTAAAAACGTTGAGTGCTGCCCACTGTCATCTAGCAAAGGAAAAAAAAATGCAAATTTTACATGGAAGTTTCTGCTAACTTGGGGCCTTTCTTATCACCTCCCGATACCTTATCAGAAGGTATCAGAAAGTCATTATCAGTTAGATAGATTTAATTGGCAGATATAATTTATCTATCAGATTATTAACCGTTACGTTATCAGGTGATGGGAAAGACCCTTAGTCTCCTCCTGATACCTCATCAGAAAAGGTATGGGATAGTGAAAGGCGAAAGTAGACAGCGGGATGTCGGAAAACACTTATCGCAAAGTATCATATAGCTTGAATGGGTCGAGATGTATAAACCTATCTCCTCCTGTCTCATTGAGAAGAGAGTATAATAGGATAAAGGAATCTTATTCCATTATACCGCCATCTTACTTTACCTCGCATTCCTAAGGAGGAATAGGTGTAGTGAGAAGATCAAAAAGAAAGTTTATACCGCGGACTCGAAAGTTGTGCAATGAACTGCCAGCTGAGGTATTTCCGTTACGCTACGATATGGGGCTCTTCAAGAGCTGTGAACAGGATTATGCATGGTCGGCAGCGCACCCATAAGCCCTCCCTGATGTTGCAATGTCCATGGGCGGCGGTGACCGCTTACCATCATGTGGCCTACTCGCTCGTCTGCCATCTAGATATTCTATAAAAAAAAGCTCTCTTTTAGAACTCCAGAAGCAACTACAGCTTTAAGAGCCAGAGGCTTCATTACAGAAAAAGTATCATATTTTTTGTAATATTTTATTTCTTAGAACAAAATAATGATTTTTGCGTAATTATTGTCAGTGTTTTATCTATAATAGACGCCTTGTATCGGATATCCGATAAATGGGTCTTTAGCTTCTGATATCCCATATAAGGAAACCTTTTTGTAAGTGGTCATTTTTGACAATTTCTCTATAAACTATCATATAAATCTTGATATTGGATTTAATCAACATTAATTTATTTTTAAATTCCAAAAACAGTATCTGATATTCGGTTTCTCCGTCGATATCGCGGGTGTCTATGAGCGATGGTATCCCCTTACACCAGGGAAACCTGTCAACGCGTCTGCCAACACTTTTCTATAAAAAAAAAATGAACCACCACGTTAGAAGACAGTATTGTAAGATCAGGTCGATCAGGTTTCCCCTGAGACTACATTATTTAAGTGTATGAAGAGAAAGATGTAGATAAGAATATGTATCCAAAGTTTCCATTGCCCCGTTGAATTGTTTTAACGTCTCCAGGGAAGTGGTACCACAACCGTTTTTGGGACAATCAGTGTAGTGTACTGTTCGTGTAGTAAACCTTTTATCGTCCTCTGCTGGACAAGGGGCTTTTCCATGCACTGTCTGATGTATGGTATGGCCTTAAAACGCCACACTGTTCAAATGGGTCGGTGTGTCCACTGTTTCAGAGGTGGTGTATTTCCTCGGTGGTTATGGCAGCGGCTTTGTTATGCCTTACCTCACCTTTACAACAAGAAAGAGTAAGAGATGGGTTGGTGCCATCCGCGGGAAGAAATAGGGTGGTGCCAGTGTAAAGAAAACCGTCATCACACGGTTCATGTAGTGCTAGATTGTAATGTACTCACAGTAACATGTGAGGCGTTGATGTATCCATGTGGATTGCTCGGTGTGGGATGTAACCGCACTCTGTTATCCTCATACGGTAAATGGTCATTGGTAAATGCGTTCAGAGCAGCGTGTTGTGGTAATAACGCAGTTTGTACGGATCCACCGCTTTCACGCCCCTTGGGGATCTGTTCGAAGGCGAACGCTAATTGCTCATCGGACATTTTGCGTTCAAGGAGTTTTACCTAAAATTGAGAGTGAGGGGTTTAAGCGGTTATTTCTAAAGCATTAGCAGAATTACTTTTAAGATAGTCGCGTTTTTTCACACACTTTATTTATCTATTAAACGCATTTTTACCTTTTATTTTCTGGATATTGTGGCTGGTTTATATCAACCATGTATGGTATATATTGTATACCATGTATATATATGGTACCATGTATGTATACACATATGTATTTATATGTTTATTTATATTATGGCATTTAATTAATATCATTGCACCTACCGCGTCATCTCTGCATAGGTCAAATGTTGACTGGGAGATAATGCTTTAAGCATTAAGTCCGCCTTTTGTAACTTTGTGCAATAAAGGATAAATAAATAAACCATGGTCATAAGCTTGCCAACTAGTATCGGTGCAATCCAGCCAAAGTTAAATACACTTTTAAGACTCGCTTAAGAGATAAATAAGCTTTAGTGATAGTTTATTAAAGTTCAAAGTATCATGTTTGTGATAATCACATGAAAACATAAGACTTCGTTTTTCGTGTACTTCGGAGTCCAACTGTCCTCAGTGAACCTACTATCGCTTTACTGAGCGACGTCATATTTACTTGAAATTCATTTACACGTGACATTGGGGTGTAAGGGGTCCCAACCTACATCTCTGGGACCCAAGCCAACCTCACCGGCTCGTGGTGCACCCTGCCGACCAACGAACGAGGCTCTGGGGACCCGGCACCACGCACTGGACCAGCGCGGCGGGTTTCGGTCCACCCCCCCCCCCCCCCCCCATGGCAGAAAAAGTAAAACGGCCCCAAGTTCCCGGCGGCTCCAGTCGCAACACCGGCGTGGACGACGGGCGCTGGAGCCAGGTTTTCCATCTGCTAGATGGACAGACGACCTCATAACGGGTGCCCCCGCTGGATGCAGGTCGCTGCCAATAGGTCTAAATGGCGGACAATGGGGGAGGCCTATGTCCAGCAGTGGACGTCCAAGGGCTGAAATGATGATGATGATGATGATTGGCAAAATAGTCGTCGCGCTCGAGTCGGATGACTGATAATGCCAAAAAACCGATGAAGAAGACGCTTTCTGTCTATATTCAAAAAATCTACAGTGTCCACTTATCATCATGGACTGCTTGCTTGTTCGGTATATTCTTTCCATAAAAATCAGAATCGAGATGAAGTTGATTATTTGGCTCACCTTATTATGGTATACGGGCAATGTCATCGACAAATATTCCGTAAGAGCTATTGTTTGCAAATGCCATTAAAACATGTTTATAAACACGACATTGTTTATTTTGGACAATAATCTTTACAACAGAGAATTAATGCTGTTGTTACATTGCATGATATCATGTATTTATCAAAATATATTTTTGGTAGATAATGAAACGTTAACAGACCTCAAACCGGGATTTTGATTTCATATAATAATACGTAGATATTTACAGTATTCCCCAAATTTGTTTTTACTCAAAGGCAAAGCCTCAGTGTCGGTGTGGATTTAATAACATTGGTTAAGGATTCTTTTTTTTTTATTTCGACTCTGTTACAACTGATTTTTAAAATATAGCAATAAATAATGTGTTATAATTTTAAAGATTTTACTGATATCTCAATATCTGGGATCTAGAACATAAAATTAGGTCGATTTTCGCACAAAATGTCACATATAATTCGAGGGATTTAGGGGAATAAAATGGACAATGGGGATTCTATTGATATGCGATACTACAGAGACTAATAACAAAAATACATCTGGATTCTGATATGGTATCTCGATAAATGAATTGTCATTTTGGATCGGTTCTTAATCTCTAGAGTAAGATAGGTCTTTAAAGATATAAATTTGATTTGAAAATTAAAACGTTTTATTTTCTATAAGAATAAAGATATTTTATGACATTTAACCTATTTTCTTAGCTTAAGGGGTATCTATTTTCGACTTACATTAGTGAAGTTAGTGAAGTGAAGTTCGAACCCTGGCACATACCACTGAATTTCGAACAATACTTAAATTTGGTCTTTTCAATGATTATAATAATTATGGTTCAAACTAAAAATGACAATTTATTAAAACACACTCTCGTTTAATTAATTAATTTAGCACACAAGAGTAAAAGCATCCTGTGCCGTAAAAAAAAAATACCAAATATTGAAAATGATTGATTGGATTAAAATTTTTTTTTTTTTTGAAAACTTACCATGGTTTCTTTGGTAATGCTCGGAGGTAGCGGTTGAAATTTCGGCAGGCCAGTAGACCACCTATGTTTATTTGCTGGCTGTGCAGCATTCGCCTTCGCCCTATCCCGGCCTAACGTTGCACTTTTAACATCCACCGTCTTTGTCCCGCGCCCCATAAAAACACCCCACCTTCTTCTCTTCTTCTCCTTGCCACTAACATTGCTCTTCGTTGTGTTACCACTAGTTTCCAAGTCGATACTAGTGCTGTAAGTAGAGTTCACCACGGAACTCGACAAAGCACCGTCCGTCGCGTGTGACATGTTCGCGTTGTGGTCGCATATGTTCTGATTCACTCTCACATCGGACACGTTGATCGACGTCACGTTATCTATCGATTTGTTTATCGTATTGTTATTCGACACTTTGTGGGTGGATAGACTCTGGTACGGAGTTTCGTCGTAAGTCTCCTCAGTTTTTAGCGATAATTGATCGACTGTTAGCGTAACGTTTTCGAAATCATCCGGTTTGTTTAGCGATTTATTCGATACGTTTAAGTCTTTTGGCACGCTCGATTCTCTGACGCGATTAATTACTTGTGCGTTTACGTAGTAGCTATCCGGACTGTCGATTTTGATTTGAGGGTAGTTTGGCACGTTTAGGTTGGTAGCAACGTTGCCGTATTTGTTTATAGTCGGATGGCTGCTGTTTCGTTCGTTCAAGCGCGTTATTTCGTCGGTAGTTGTAAGACTTTGCGCTCTGTCTCTCATAGTTGTTTTCTCGTTTTGCCACGGCAAAGGAACGTTTTCGTATATAGGTTCCTGTGTATCGCTCAACTTTGCTATCTGTTGCGCTTGTGGCAACACTAGATGGCGTTGATATGAAAACTTATGCATCGGCATAGAGTACATAATATTCCCTCTCTCGTCATAAACCTTCTGTATGTTATCGGATATGTGATGTGGGTCCATAATTATGTGAGGATTGGGTTCTAATACTGAAGTTAGATTATTATATGTGCCATGTGTAGCTGGCATTATGTTTGGCCTGGCATAATTAACCACATTGTGACTACCACTGTTAATATAACCTAAATACTGTCGATTTAAAGCTGTCCTTGTAGAAACCAGGTCTGGACTAGAGCCTGATACATGGGAATTTATGTACCCTCTATGGTAATTCAGCGCTTGACTTGCAACGGCCAGATCTGGGGTTGAATTTGAAGCTAACCCATTAGAAGGGTACGGAGGTGGTGGCTTATAAACATTTATGTAATGCATTTGAGTATTTAAATCAGTTTGAACGTTGGGGTTGACAGCGAAGGGGTAGTTAGTACCCATGAATTTAAGACCATAGGAATACTCTTCTGTGGGAGTTTGGTTAACTGAAACGGTATGTCTTGTGACATCAGGGTAGTGTATTCTGTGGATGTCAGGGTGGGATCCATAGACTAGGGGTTTGGTGTTATTAACCATTTGGTGGGCGTGGTTTTGGTATCGGAGTTGAGCTTCAGTTCTTTGCTGTTGGTATTTTTGTTGGATGGCAGTTTCGTAATCTGGCGCCGGTCGGTATGATGGGAGAAGAGCTCTGTAATAAAAGTAAGTTCCTGAATATAAATTTTCGGTAACGGTCATTGTCAGATAAAGAGGTAAAGCAGGATATGCTAATTTCATACAAAATATATACAGAATTTACATTTACATACAGTACATTTACAGCATTTACATTTCATACAGTAACGTAAACTAAATTTAAGTTCAGTAAATTTAATTATTATTTCATTAGCGCCTGCTCAATTGTAATAGCAATGTTAAATGTAATAAGACTCTGGAACTCGCTCCCCACTGACATAGGAAGGCCACTTATAAAAACAGCCTCAAGAGGAACACTACCTCCGTAATTCACAGAGCTAATGATATTTTTCTCATTTTTTCTCTATACTTCTATTATTTTTATGTATGTATTATAATTATTATATTGTATTTATATGTTTAATTATTCGTATTTATGGTCTATATCAGGGGTGGCCAACTTATTCAGAAAAGTGTTCTACTTTAAAAAAATCTGACGTCTTGCGATCGACTTAATTGTGCTTTAGTGAGATGAATAAAACAATAATTAGATAGCTCTTTATGAATATCAATAATATGATAGTAGAATTAATATCAATAGATAACCAAAAAAATAATGAGAAGTTTGTGCTTTTATTGCTTTGATAATGTCAACCTTAACGAAAATTTTGATACCGGCCAATAATTTTAATTTCGTTTGACGACCGACCGGTCGATCGCGATCGACTTATTGGCCACCCCTAGTCTATATATTTAATATCTATTTTTTAGTGCGTATATTTTGAGTATATTTATATATTTTATCGTATAAGTATTAATTTTATTACTATTACGAGTATTTATAGAGATGAATTACGCTTTACTATTCGAGTTCTTCTGCAGCCGGTTCAATTTTTCACATTTAACCAACGGTCGACTGGTAGAAAATGCCTTAAGGCATTAAGTCCGCCTCTGTACAATATATTACATAAAGAGTAAATAAATAAATTAAAAACAAGACATATCGACATTCGTCTATGACATATCAACGGATACACTCTTTCCGTTGAACGTCAAAGCGTTTCAAACAAACAGATGGTTTCATTTTTAGACAAGTGAATTTCTTCAAAAAGTTTTGTGTAACTTACCTATTCCTGATCGCCAGCTGCGGCTGTTGGTGTTGTTCCGCCAGTTCTAGGCAAGACGTTGAGTGCGCGCGGTGCGAAGGGGTCAGGGGTTCAAGTCGGGAGGTACTGCCAATGTCCCGGGCGTCTAGTTCCTCGCGACTGTCTGAAAGGCCGTGCTCCTAAAAACCAGAGGTAGAGGCTGTAGTTATTTTTGATGTTATTTTAAGATTTTTCTATTCTAGTATAATCGGGGGTTGGGGTCTGATGGCGACAGTGGTGGGGATAAGAACACGCATGTACACTTCCGAACAAAATTGTTTAATTAAAATATTTATTATTACAATTATTCATATTATTTGCAATATTTATTTTATTATATTACTAGCTTTTGGCTGCAACTCAGTTTATAAGGAATTTTGGTATTTGGCGGAATATTTCAAAGAAATTGTATTAGTTTTTAATTATTTTTTTTATTATTGATATTAATTTCATAATTTTAAAAGTAAATTGAATACATGTTATGGATATGATAGAGAATATACTTTATACTTATTTACTAATAAATTACTTCAATTTAATCGCTATGAAACGATGAGAAGCATACAAAATAAACAATTGGGTAATGAAGTACACAGAATAATAATACCTATATAGTATTTATGATAAAGAATAAATATGAAGTAATCATGTGTCAATCACTATCTATGTCTAATGGAATAACACCTTCTATTAACTCATCTGGCTGGATTTGACGACTTGTGCCAGGTCCCGCTTCACTTCATACCGTCAAACAGTCCCAAAAATTTACTACTGTGCAGGTGAGCTTGAGACCCCAAGATCGATGTCTAATATTGTACTATGAATGACGATATCAGCCTATAACATCCCACTGCAAGACACAGGTCTCCCCAAGTGAATCAATGGTAATCGGGCCATAATTGACTACACGGGCCCAGTGTGGATTAGTGGATGTACATACTCCAGATATTTTTTTTTTATGAGGATACCGTCATGCTCGAATGCGGGTTTCCTCGCGAAGCTTACCCTCACCGACGAGTTAGTGATATATTTTTTTAATCACTCGTACTTAAGTATAAACTCAGTGATACGGGCCGAGGATTCAAATCCTCACGATCACACGAATGCGAGTCGAGTATAGATAGCCCTAGGTTATCATCGCACACTATGAATGATATAGAGTCCGAAACAATTTATGGAGACCACGTACCAGGAAAGTAGTATCTATAGTGTTTCTCTTTTCTAAATATTTCGGTAATCAAATCACTCGCACACTGATAAATTATTCGACACTCACAAATTCAACACACCTGCAAATACTTAAGTATAATTATATTTTTTATCCAAACTTCCGACACGGATACGACACGTTCCGATGTGTGGCGATTTCTTCGCGGCGTACGATACAATTATTTTCCGACATACGAAGCTATGCAACCGTGCACGCAACGTCACGCGATAGCGATCCTATCTTTTCATCGAATGACCACCATTCACGATACAGATGATTATTGCGATTGTGATTTTTTTATAAACACTTTTCCTCTTGTAATTTATAAATACTGTTTAGACATAATATTTAAATATTTTTTTTGTAGAAGTGGTTGACGGGCGAGCGGTTCACCAGATGGTAAGTGGTCACAGTCGCTCGTAGACACCCGCAAACCCAGGAGGGAATGGTGGCGCTGCCGACCTGATACAACCTTATTCAAAACTCTCTTCAACCCTCAGTTCCGGCACAACTTTCGGGTTCGAGGTTTTGAAGACAGCACAGTACGCAGTACATCTGTGTCAAGTGCACGTTAATCGCCCTGCGTTCTTATTATTACTACGAGTCAAACTAGTAAATTGATAGCTAGATCTTTTTTTACTCAAAACAGTTTTCTTTTTTATAGACAAGTGGGCGGACGAGCAAACGGTCCCACGTGACGGTAAGTGTTACCGCCAGCCACCCATGGACATCTGCAACACCAGGAGCTATGCGGGTGCGCCGCCGACCTTGCAAAATCCTATTTACAGCTTTCTTGAAGAACCCCATATCGTAGCTCAATGGAAAGACCTCTTGAGGCAGTTCGTTCCACAGTCTACGGGTTCGCGGTATAAAATGATTTTTGGACCGAACAATACGCGACACCTCCGTATCGAGGAAATGCGGATGGACCGCACTTATGTGACAGGAGGTGCGGTTGTAGAAACCCGAGGTGGGAGTTATATTGAACAATTCTTCAGAGCATTCCCCATTGTACAGGCGGTAGAACGCACAGGGAGACGCAACGTCTCTCCGAATGCTGAGGGGTTCTAAACCGCCCGTGAGAGTGGAATCGTCGACAATACGAATAGCACGTCGTTGGATGGAGTCAAATGGGTCCAATTGGTATTTCGGTGCGCCGACCCAGAGATGAGAGAAATACTCCATATGGGGCCTCACCTGAGCTTCGTAAAGCATTAGGAATTGCCCAGGGGTGAAGTATCGCTTCGCTCTGTTCAGCACACCGAGCTTTTTGGAGGCCATTTTGGCCTTATTTTCCAGATGACCCCTAAATTCGATTTTGTAGGAAATGTCGACACCAAGGATCCCGATACTCTCCGAGATCTTAAGTGGTATGCTCTGAAAGCGAGGTGCTACGACAAAGGATTTTTTAGCGGTGAATGCACAGAATTGCGTCTTACTGAGGTTGAAATCCACTAGGTTCAGAGAACCCCAAATCGAGACTAGATCTAAAGCATCTTCGATTTCAGACACAAGCCTGATGCCACTCCCTTCCACTTCGACCCGGGGGATGAGCGGGCCGTTCCTCTTAAAGTCAAAAGATATTAATAGTTAGTACAATCAAGAAGCTCACTTATAAGTATAATGTTATCAAAGTAACATGGGACACTATAGATCAGTAATTTCAATGACGGGATGTAATAACTCACCATAATTAAATATACGAGTATACTATACTTCGCAGTATACTTCTATCACTGCTAATGATGGTATGATGTTAGTATGATGACGACCCGTTCGTAAAGAGACTGTCTGATTCCTACCTTCGGCTTTCATAGAGCTGCTAACGGGCGGGAATAAAATGGGGTTCACAGAAGTTTTCGCGCTACTTGGGTATCACTCTAGCGCCCTCTAACGTAAAGCGTGTTCACTAATTTTAAACTTTAATTACAACCATCTCAAGTTAACTAAATAATTGAGAGGTTATTTACTACTGACTTTTCAATATATACATAAAATATATACAATATTTGGGAATATGTAGTGATTGTTGTCATTGCCTCTAATTTGTAGTTGTCTATTGAAGATAAAAAAAAGAATTAATCTCGTTCAGCTTATTGCGTTTCATTTATGTGCTATTTTTCATTGCAATATTAAAAGAAGTAACTCTTTTACATATATAAAATAAATATATAACAATACATAATACACATACAGAATACATGCCTATGATGAGAAGAATTTGTACAATAATAAAGAAATAAAAAATTGTGACAGTACGTAGCAATAAGTTGCGTAACAATAAGTTTAATGTTGGCAATTATAAAAAAAAATGTTATTTTATATTCCTACACTAAATGAAACTTGTTTATGGATAGTCATTATTGACTATTGAAAAATGTTGAAGAACTAAAATATGTATCTTCGAAAATTTTATTCAACAAGTGTCGTATCGTGAATAGCGTTCGGTATGTGTGCGGAGATGACGACCGCACTTTCATCGTCGAATGTTACTTATTAATTATCCACACTCAACAACTTCATATTTTCATTAACACCGTTTTAAATGTACATATGATTTATAAAGTTGATCGAAATATGTTCATACTGTGAACATATATATATGAGCTACAGCTAGTATGAGGGGAGAGAATAAAGAAATTAAAAAAAAATAGTACCCACACACAATATAATTGATTTTTTGCCACATTAAGTTAATTTTTTTTTTATATAGACTAGTGGGCGGACGAGCATGCGGTCCCACATGATGGTAAGTGTTACCGCCGCCCATGGGCACCTGCAACACCAGGGGGCATGCGGGCGCGCCGCCGACCTTGCAAAATCCTATTCACAGCTCTCTTGAAGAACCCCATATCGTAGCTCAATGGAAAGACCTCTTGAGGCAGTTCGTTCCACAGCCTACGGGTTCGCGGTATAAAATAATTTTTGGACCGAACAGTGCGCGACACCTCCGTATCAAGGAAATGCGGATGGACCGCACTTCTGTGACGGGAGGTGCCGTTGTAGAAACCCGAGGTGGGAATTATATTAAACAATTCGTCAGAGCATTCCCCATTGTACAGGCGGTAGAACACACAGGGAGACGCAACGTCTCTCCGAATGCTGAGGGATTCTAAACCGCCCGTGAGAGTGGGATCGTCGACAATACGAACAGCACGTCGTTGGATGGAGTCAAATGGGTCCAATTGGTATTTCGGTGCGCCGACCCAGAGATGAGAGCAATACTCCATATGGGGCCTCACCTGAGCTTCGTAAAGCATAAGGAGTTGCCCAGGTTTGAAGTACCGCTTCGCTCTGTTCAGCACACCGAGCTTTTTGGAGGCCATTTTGGCCTTATTTTTCAGATGACCCCTAAATTCGACTTTGCTGGAGATGTCGATACCAAGGATCCCGATACTCTCCAGGATCTTAAGAGGTATGCTCTGAAAGCGAGGTGCTACAACAAAAGGGTTTTTTTTTAGCGGTGAATGCACAGACTTGCGTCTTACTGGGGTTGAAATCCACTAGGTTCAGGGAACCCCAAATCGAGACTAGATCTAAAGTCTTCGATTTCAGACACAAGCCTGGCGCGACTCTCTTTCATTTCGACCCGAGCGATGTTGGCGCGGCCCCTGTACAAGGCGTCTCCATCTGCATAGCAACGTATGTCACCAATTTGCAACAGGTCGTTGATATGCAGAAGGAACAGAGTTGGGGACAGCACGGAGCCTTGCGGGACGCCAGCGTTAATAGACATGGTGTCGGAGCAGCTACCATCGATAACGACTCTAATGCTCCGTCCAGTCAGGAAATCCTTAATCGTACCACACGAGCGTCCTCATGCAGTCTCGTGCTCGAGGGATGTATGGCTTTAAAACGCCAGGTTGGCTAAGCGGGTTGGCGAGTCCAGTCTTTTAGAGGTGGTGCAGTTCCTCAGCGGTTGTCGCAGCCGCTTTGTTATCCCTTAGTGGCCTTTCACGTCACCCTCGGGAAGAGACGGAGGGTTGCTATACTAAATCCGGCCGACACCGCAAGGCTTAATGAACTATTTTTATTCCTGAACATAAACTATAATTTACTATAAACTATCCTTCCATTGATATTTTATATTTCTAATATAAAGCTTTTCTAATACTCTTAGATTATAATGCGATTTTTCCCATTAAACGTATAACAAAATTTGCTTTTGACAAATTACCAATTTCTATAAGTCAATTGTATGTATGAATTATGGTCAAGAAAAATAAAAAAAAACATACCTGAAATTTTGGCCTGGGCTCATCGCACGGGGCTTCACTCAAAGCATTTTGATGCTTCATATAAAACGTGTGTTGTTGAACACACATCCGCCACACATACTTCCCGCCCTCGGGACTCTCTAGCGTAAACGAAGCCGACTCAGCCTGCTTCTGACACTCAATACTGAACGTCCGCTTGTGGTTGATCACGTTTGTTATGTCCATCCACCTGGATAATACTTTTATTATGATATATAATACGACCTTGGGGTTAAACCCATAAGGCTTGACTGTAAAAATACAGTGGATTTCGGTTATAACGACGGCGGAGGGACCACTTTAATGTCGTCGCTATATCCGGAGGTCTCTATATCCGAAATAATAAAAAATCACGTACATACATATGTATACATATTTATTTATTTATCATTTATTTATATTATACACGGCTGTTACTAAAAAAACGAGTTATAGTGCACTGCTTAAGTTTAGACTTTTGTGCACGCTGTAAGGTATATTCCATTTTCATAATTCCCTCTACATCTAAATTATTATTGCCTTCTCCAAATAAACAGTACTTTTTGAGCGTTGTAATAGCACATAATGCATCTCTAATTGTTGGAATCTCGTTTACATTGCAATCCTCTTCCTCTTCTTCATGCTCCTTTTCTTGTGTTTGAAGTACAGACTCAATAATTTCATTATCCGTCAAGTCATCAGAAGTGATAACTTGATCATCAATATTCACATAAGTTTCCCAATCCGTAACTGTTGCTTCCGCTGACGATAATCTCGCCAATGGCAAGTTATCCATTTCATCATCAGAATCTTCATCAGTTGTATTAATGGTAGAAAATTTACCAAACCCAGCATGTGAAAAACATTTTTTTATTGTATCTGGAGTAACTCGTGCCCATGCTGTTGTTAACATTTCAATGCCATCCAGAAGATTGACGGCGAAAGGAGTCGAGCTGTTTTCATTGTCGTTTACCATTTTCTCGACAAGAAGCTTTCGATAATGGCTTTTCAGAGTCTTAATAATACCTTGATCGATAGGCTGAATAACTGACGTGGTGTTTGGTGGTAAAAATGCCAGTTTTATGTTAGTCAATTTTTGAATGTGTGGGTGAGCTGGACAATTGTCAATAAATAAGATGATTTTTTTATTGTTTCTTCTTAGCTCAGAGTCCCATTTCCGTAAAACTTTTTCAAAAATTTCTGATGTCATCCACGCCTTTTTGTTGGCTTCGTAATCAACTGGCAAAGTTTTAACATTCTTGAAACACCTTGGTTTTTTCGCCTTACCTATAACCAGCAATTTACGTTTTTCACCTTCCATACTTGAAGCAACAAGCACCGTTATTCTATCTTTTGATAGTTTCCCTCCTGTACATTTTTCTCCTTTGAATTTTAGCGTTCTATCCGGAGTCAATTTAAAAAATAATCCGGTCTCATCAGCGTTCCATATTTGACTGTCGGTATATCCCTCAGTTAATTTTGGTAAAACTGTTCGCAACCAATTATCACAGTCGTTTTGCGATACACTAGCGGCTTCTCCACAAACTTTACCGACCACTATATCATGACGTTGTCTAAATCTGTAAATCCAGCTTTCTGAACATTTAAAGTCTGTTTTCCCAAGCTGTCTGGCAAAATGATTAGCTTTCTCTTGCAAAAGAGGACCGCTTATAGGTACCTTTTGGCTTCTCTGTGCTTTAAACCACACTAGAATTACATTTTCAATATCTTGATGAGTTGGATTACGATTTTTCTTTATTTTCAGGGATTTTGATTCAAAACACTGCATAATTTTAGCGCGGTTTTTCCACATCGTTGATATTGTAGAATGTGAAACTCCAAATTGTTTACACAGATCAACATTGTTTTCACCATTTTCCAGTCTCGAAATGATGTCCACTTTTTCTTTAACAGTAAATGTACGTCTAGGAGCCATGTTCACAAGTTTAAGAAACGATGTTTACTCACTGGAAATTGCTACGTAACTGATTCATAATTTTAACTTTTAACTTCGTGCACATGCTAAGTAACCCTACACACAAACAAAGCATTTGACCATCTACGAATGTAAACAAAAGATTCTTATCCTTTGTTTACGTTACATTAAAGCTTATGAATGAGTCTTTGTGCCTTTGCCGACTCAGTCTCAATATCCGCAAGGAATTTCTAGGAATCTGTCCCAAATAGTTCATAAAAACAAGTCGTTATACCCGAATTAGGCGTTATATCCGGAGTCGCTATTGCCGAATGAATTTCCTACGAAAGTATGCTTTAAATTCTAGGGACGTAAGTTCGACGTCGCTATAACCGAAAAGTCGTTACAACCGAGGTCGTTATTAATGAAATCCACTACATACAAAAACCGACCTAAATGTACTCAGTAACAGAGTTGTGGATATATTAAGTAAGTTAATATAAGAAATCATTGAATCGCCAACTATGAACAGTTTCAAAAACAGACTTGACAAATGAATTCCAGGAAAAAAGATATGGCAAAATTTGTAACACCAGCTAACACATATTACACAAGCCAACGTTAGCGCGTGGGGGGCGTGAGGGGTGGATGGTGTAAACTATTTAGCGACTTTTCAAAGGGTCAATTTATTATATACTAGCTGTTGCCCGCGACTTCATTCGCGTGGTCTTCAAGTACTAATTCAGAAACGTTCGCGGGCGCACGCGCACAACTCACCAAAGTTTCATCGCAATCGGATTAATGGTATAGGAACGCATACGGGACAAACAAACAAACATTCATTTTTATATATATAGACTATGATTATTTTTTATAGAAGAGATGGCAGACGAGCGGCCGGGCCACATGATGGTAAGTGGTCACCGCCGTCCAAAGACAGCTACAACACCAAAGGGCTTGCGAACGCAGCGCCGACCTTAGAGAATCCTTTTGTTTATGCAAATGTCTTGTTCTTAGTGTTGTTGAAGCAGTATGTGTATAATATGGCCCAGCCATTGTATTCGTGCGCTGAAGATCTTTGGAAACAAAACACAGTAAATGGCTAATATGGAGATACTTTTAATTTATACCGTCCCACTGTAGGGGGATATAATATAGGCTTCTTTAGGCAGGACTTAGAACCAGTGGCATGGCTAGGCTGAGAGCTTTGCGACTCCAGTGCATTACTGCCTTATGATAAGCCAGTATTGCACATGTGCCCTACCGGTTTAATTTATAGAAAAACTAATAATACCTATAGAAATGCAAAGTGTCCCCAGTGTCCGTTGAGACCCTGATGCCGGTAAGCGACACGGCGATGGTGACTTCACGCTGGTTCAGCTGATCTAATGCGGTGAACTCTTCCTGCCCATACCCTCGAAGCTGCTGGCATGTTGTAATGAATCCTTCTTCGGCTTGTGCCTGTGAGAAAAGTTTAAGTATTAATGTAAAAGCTGAAGATTAGTAAATATTTGAAATGAGGCAATTTTGACCGTATTAAAAATTAAATATTTTTTGTTAACGACGGAATAAATGACAATGTAAAAAGCTAGGGTACTTGTATATGTATAGATAATAGTTTCGCTTGTATAGTTGTTTCTCTTTAGTGTCTTATAAATGTATGAATATCTCTTAATATCGTTAGGTTTACACTATCTGTTTAATGTCCGTTTTATGATTATGTATTGTGTAATTGATATTAAAATGATCCCTAGTGTGTCTTTTATTACCCTATTAGGATAATTGTTGGTAAATAGGGTAAGTAGGGCATGCTAGGGATAAGTTGTGGGCGCTATGGCGTTCGGGAAACAACTGAGCGCTCCGCCACCTGGCGGACGAATATAATATTTATAGTCCTGAAGCGGGGGACGGGGTTACGTAAATATGTCGCGCAAACCGCGCACCCCGTCCACTCGAAACCGAACGTTATAGCGTCATGATCTTATTAGATCCCTCTTAGACTAGTTTACATCTAAGTTTTATCTAATAAGAATCCTATAAGAATCTTGTAAATGTATGAATATGTATAAAATGTGTGTTGTACGAATAAATGATCCCCCGCGGGTAGCCGGAGGGGTACACATGCAGACAAGTAGTGGGGGAAGCCCATTTGGAATAAAAGACGGACCATTTTGGGCTTCCCGGCATTCCGATCAGCCATTCCGATCAGCGGCACCACTCCGAACACTACAAACGGTCAACCAAGTGACTAGGACAAGTAGTAGAAAAACAAGTACCTCTGCCCCCTGCCCCCGGCTCTGCTGATATTATCGACCTCTGCCCCCTGCCCCCGGCTCTGCTGATATTATCGAAGACAAGAAATAAGGCGTTATTATTGTTTAACATCCTATATATACAGTCCACATCCCCCGGCGACCTATAAGGTTGTAGGACAATACTGTCCTCTATCTATTAAGAGATTGTAGTAGACAAAAGTGTCCTCAACATTTTTGGATAAATTTCTTATTAGAGTTATTGAGAAAATCATTGAGATGTTTAAACTTCAACGTCAACAATACTGCACATTAGTTTTAGAGATATGAAGTCATTAAATTTTCAGTAAACTTGGTAGTGATTTCTACACACATGGTAATTATGATGAGAAACATGGTGGTTAGTTATGTAGAAATGATAATGATACACCATATTATGATGAATTTACGAGTTGATGGCGTCTGTCGATCATCAGATTCAGATTAAAAAGAGATACCTATGTTTAAGAGGTAGCTCAGTGGAAAAACCTGTTAGCAGTTCCACAGATTTTGGGTTTGCGGTATACTGTCTTGAAGACTACACTGTATGCAACAGCTCCTTATCAGAGGAAATGTGGATGCACCGCTTTTCGATGACGGGTCGTGCGATGTTAAAAGAAACTTTTCCATCTTCTTGAATAAAAACATATTTACATATTACTAAAATACTTCATTAATTACACACACATACTTGGCAGAGGTTAGGTATATCTGTACACATACACAACTTTCACACTAACGCATATACACACCCTCACTCACTCTCACATTATTATAAAATATAATAGGAGCGTATGTATAAAAAAAAATCGCGTATTATAGGACATTTATTTTTGAGAAGAAGAAGCTTCCAAGATCAACGTCGGACTGGCCATATAGTCGAGATGGTGTTTGCCAGCCGGGCCCCAGCCTGCGCGGGGCCCCCCACGGGCCTGGCTTGTTGCGGGGCTTGCCGCAAGCCAGGCGGTAGGTAGGATAGGAGGCCCGCGCAGGCTAGGTCCCAGCTCTTGCAACCTAAATGTAAACTAGATCAGATAGTTCGTTCATACAATTAGAGAGAAATGAAATAGATATTTTCCGATAGTATCCCATCTACCACTATCCAGTCTCGGGCCCCGGGCGGAGCCATCCGGGCCCTTCCGGCCCAGTCCGACCCTGCCCAAGATACAGACTTTTTCCGAGTTTCGGAGTCAGGGCTCACTTCAATTTGTATCATGTAGGTTTAATAAAAATAAACAATTTTGAATTCATCCTGGGTTTTTTTTTCTCTAAGTTATTTCAGTTTCTATTTTATTTTATTCTCTTTCTGTGCTTAAAAATCCACGGGAAATCATGGCAATTACAAACATAATTGTGACGACAATAAATTAGGAACTGTTAGGAAGAAATTAGGAATGAAGGTACTGTTAATCGACCAACATCAGTTTAAAATCTAAAAATCCACTTCAATATTATATTTTCTTTAGACCTTTATAATTTATCTAAAGGACTTTTAAAATTCTAAATTCTTTATTTTTATGTTAAGTATTGTTATTTTCAAATTTAGATTATTTTTTGTGTCACAATTTAGCCTAAGTTTCTACCCATGTTGTGCATGTCTATAAATGGGATACATAACTTCGGTCTTATTTTAATTGTATACCCAAATCATATACCCATTATACATGTGTATAATGTTGCCGTACCTAAATAAATAAATAAATACTTTAATAAGAAAATAAGTTTTAATTTCTTATTAATTTATTGTAATCTATAGTATTTACTTCCCATTGTTGCCTCAAGTTGTTAAAATTGTCATAAACAACCTGCAAAATAGTTAGACACAAAATTGCCTCAAATCAAATATTTACCCAGATACATGATGATCTTCAATTCCTTCTATAGAGTTTGTACACATAAAAAAATAATGTTAGGTTATGTCTTTCCATTGCTGGATATAGGCCACTCCCTAAACTCGCTCATACAGGCTCTTAGTATGCCGTATAGTCAAGTCAAGGAGGACTCTCAGTCAAGGACTCGTCTACAATATCAGTTGTCGGTCCTGCAGCAGATATGACCTACACTTTGCCCCTTCAGAATTCTGATTCTATGAGCTATGACATAGTTCTTAGTGTCTGTAGGTGAAGCTCTTCATTTCAGATCAGATCCCGCAAAAAAACTCAGATCATAGTTTGTTGAACGACTTATAGATCAGGCCCACCATCAGATGCCCACAATTCAGCACACTTTCGTTATACGTTGCCGAACATAACGTATAAATAAGTAGCAAACCTAAATGGTTATATGTTATGTTTTATTATATTATGTTTACATCACCACTGCAAAAAAAAAATATTGACTATTTCAGTGTACTTATTAAAATTTCATATTGGAAAATCTAAATTCGGTGAGGGGTAGAGAATCGAAAAGTTTGGAATCACTGTCTTATATAATAATATTGTCAATTAAACTACATATATTCTGCTAAGTTAATAGAGATATCAATTATTCATATGAATTTGTAAAAATGTTCTCTAATATTGAAAGGGCAGTGTACTGCTTTTAGCCAGTAGTGCAACTTATCTTTAATTGTTATCTTGATGAGACATCATTATAAGTTATACAGTAACACACTCCCACACCTCTTATCTCTAGCTATGTGAAAAGAAAACAGAACTTCCTTAATTACTCTTTTTAATAGGCAAGATATTTTTATGACTCTATCATGAGAAAATATTTAACATACCTAATAGACTCCCATTGTATTTACTTGCATTACAATTGCTTTTTATGGAATGGCAAATGAACAGGAGGGTCATCATGGCATCACAGCCCATGGACACCTGTAATACCACAGGCATGCAGGTGCACAATGTGTAATGTATAAAAAAAATTAAGATTCAAATTTTTTACTATCCAAGTTATTCTTCCCGAATGGGGTTACTAATAGAAAACTATAAGAGATCAAAGGTCTTATTTCTTGAGGGGCTGAATTTTAAAGAATATGAACAACTTATAATCAAGTTGTTCAAGATGAAACTTTATAATCACTATAACAAGGAAGCTATCATTGGTGAAGAAAAACATCACGAGTTATAATAGTATTATATTATAGTTGTGTCAATGTGACAAGTTGTTGGAATCCTTGGATGGTCCTTGGAAATCCATCGACACCATTAAAAGCATACAACAAACCCAGAACAATATTCAACTTCTTCAGCTGTATCCTACAGTTCATGCTTGAGGAGGACCTTCCACACAAAATGGTCACTTCAATTGATTAATTGTAGAAAAGAGTACATTTAAAGAAGAGCATAGCATATTTTACAGTAAAGTTGTGTGATGTGGGGGTAACTTGGCCAGTCAAGTGCACCCATCATACTAGCTATCAACTAGCTCAATCATTCTATCTTATCAGAGAACAAACTTAAATTGGTGTAAATGCCTACACCTGTGAATTTTTTTTTACCCATGAGAGCAAAAATTGTCTTTTATATTACACCTGTTACAGCAAAAAGGTAGAATTCTTAACTGTAATTATATTAACATGTCCAATGTTGCATGTCATTTATGCATGCCAAGCTTCACTTTTTCTTGCATGCTAATAAGCAATCAATCATTTAGAAAATCATTTGCATTGCAAGAATGTTCTTCCCACAACAATAAAATGATAAATAAATGTACTTATTTAATTTTTATTAAATGTAAATATTGATAATTATGATACCTTCTGCACAGTGAGGTGTATCTCATATAAGCAAAGCTTACCATTACCTAGTATTTATTTATGCTAAATATATACTAAACCACGATTAGACTCACTCTACTTATGAAATGACAATCATTGAGTCTACGGGCACAAGTTAAGGCTACAAAGAATTTGTGTGACATCAAAGCCTTACTACCACCTCATTATAAATACAGGTTGTTTTATCACCACTTTTTGTTTTTAGTCATATAAACATGAAATGTAATGATTATAACAAACAATATTTTATGTGAAAACATTTGAAATATAATGATAAGAACTTGCATTCTTAAAATATATTGAACTGTAAGTATATATAAACAATATTTGGTTTGAAAATTTATGGATAATAATGATTAGAACATTCTCACCTGAGACATATTATGCAGAGACATATGATGTTGTATCACAGCTGCTGTTAGCCACTCCAACCGACCGGTCTCAGCAAGTGTAGCCCCATCAATCACTTGTCCATTGTGATCTATCATTTGTTTCGGAAATGTCAACAGGTACTTTAAATATTCCACTGTATGTCGTTCTCTATCGTGGTTACCATACTCTGCTTGCCGACTATACGACGCTAATACAACCGCTTGTTGACAGTCACAACTAAGACGACCTTCCACTAAATCATTCTTTAATTGTAAGAAATAGTGGTATCTGGTCACCTCATCCGTAATTAGACTCATACCAGATATAACATAGTACATTACACGTAAATACAATTGGTGGGACGACGCGTATTTGTCCAACTGACGCTTCAACGGACGATCTAACTGCACCCATCGTGGTTGCTGGCTACGGTTTATATATCGCAACCCAAAAAAATCTGGCTGGTTAATAGCTTGCCTCTGACACACGTTATCTAAACATTCCTGGCCAGTGCTGTCCACAGAAAGCGTGCAATCCGCGACACCTCCATCAAGAAGTTCCACGCTTATTACGAATAAACTCTTCGACGCAACGTTGTACTGCCGTGTCTTCTTCAACTTCAGCTTGAAAGGCATCTTGCCGCGTTACCCTTCGCGTATTTGTAATATCATCACATACCTTACCTTACATTTATGGTTTAGATATGAAGGAAAGCATCCGTTACGCGCGCCACATATTTATAACATTTCCAATAAGATTTGTGCCGTCTGAATCGGTTTGTTGACCAAATACGTAATGGGTGCGATGTGACGTAAATAAATCAGTGCAAAGTAATAAAATTTGCCAAGTAAACAAATCACATTACAAAATAAAAGTCGACAACATTGGGGGCCATCGCACTATATACGAGTGACAAGTGACAGTTGGGGTGTTGCCATAAATTTGTAATAATTACTCATTTTTAATAAAAGACAAATGTAAATGAGTATTTTTTTACGGATTCCAATTAAAAGTCGGGGTGGAGTTATGAGAAATATATTTTTCGGACTTACCTTCCCGCGAGATTTAGCATAACCACCAATGCGTGTACGAGTGAGGCATTTTTAAGAGCACCGCCTTTAACCGGTTCGTGTTGCGTCGTTGGTTTTGTCACTATAGTAGAGTCAATATAATAGGCCACTTTTGACAAGTGTCAAAGTGGATGTCATAGTGTGGTAATCTAACAGCAATTATCGATTAAAAACAAAATTCGATATATAAGTCATATATTAGTGAATCGATTGTAGTGTTCATAAAAAAATAAATCTGCAATAATATTTTTAGAGCATACACAGCATTGGAAACCTTCTACGTATGCCACATGACCTCAAAGTTAAGCGTAATTAAGGGAATTATAATGAAACCAGTTTATATACGTATTAAATTATTATTTATTAGTTGGAACTATCAAATTCGTTGAAACTGCTATCGTTGCTATTATTATCAATTCTTAAATCACGTTAAAAATCTTCCATTATATTTTTTTGTTTTTTCTACCTCTTTCTTCTAATCATCTATGGAAACATTTGTACATGCAGTTTTTATTAAAGATGATATTCCACCAGAAAATAAGCCTGCTTCTTTTAATGAACATAAATGATTTTTTCTGGATTTCTGTTTTTGGTTTTTTCTCTTTTCTCATGTAATAAATAACTATAAATGTGGTTGCGAATTGCATCGGCATTAAAACTATCGACATCGACAACTGGCTTACTTCTTTTCCCTTTCTTCGCCGTATGTAAAATCTGGCCTATTTTATGTATCATCTTGGCCTATAGATCATACTTTTTCTTTTTTTAATTTCAGATATAGTTTTAATATATTAATTGAGGTTTAATTAAATTAAATATTAAATTAAGTTTAATTAAAATAATATATTAAATATTTATTTAATTACATATTTTTTAATGTATTTACTAATTAATAATTGTATTTATTTAAATTATGATATGTCAATTATTTAATAATTTTATTGGTCTCTTAATTTGTTTATTTATCGTAACGGTAACTTTTTTCGATATTCGTTTCTCTCTACAAGTTACTTCGATTATAAAGATCACATCCCTATTATTAAAAATGAATAAATGTGGACAGGCGTAACCTTGTAGTGGGGTTCAAATTTCTTGAAATATAAATTGATAATGATGTTTAGCAACTAAATTAACCGTCGAACTTATTAAATTTGATACAAAAAGACAAGTTTTTATATTTTTATTAAAAAAATTACATATTTTTAGTCTTCAGTAATGAATTTATAAACTTAAATGGATTTATGGGACCGATGCAGTTATATCGTCACAAAATCAATGAAATGTCAAAAGTGGCCTATTATAATGACTCTACTTTAATTTTAATGGACATTGAAAAATGATGTTTTCGAAAAAAGTAAAACCTTTATGGGAAGGGTAATCGTTTCTGCAATATTTTGTGTTATATGTTATGTAAAAAATTTTTGAATTAAGATATCGAGATGAAATATTGTTTTCTCATCTTAATTCAATAATCTGAAACATTAGCACTACAATAATAGTCAGAAATAACTAGTTTTAAAAAACATACTATTATAATGCAGTTCCTTCTACTTTCCATAGTACTAGTTACTAGTACTAGTTTCCACAGTACGCCTTGTGTCTGCATCTTAGCGGTTATCTCTATATTTATAACAAAACCTTGTAGTTGTACCTGTCCTTTTATAAGTCTTTTCCATTATAAGATCTGCTGCTACAGTAGTAATCAGTATTAATCCGTGTCGATTTTGATACGATTTTCATTATTTTGCGGTATTATTAAGTTTTTCCAGGTTACCATTATAAAGTCTATGTACCCCGTGTGAAGCTGCGGCCAAAAGACTAGTGTTGAGAAGCCTAAAGAACCTGAAAAATCTATATGAAACAATATTGCTCTAGTCCCAGTTGGCTTAAACTTGAAAGGATAAAAATAAAAACGTCCATATAAATAAATAATTTATTTCAGTATAAAAATATCAATTTACTATACATAATACTAACGACCTCTTTCTTAAATGCAATTACTAAGTACAATAAGTTATTTCTATATCCACAATCTAGGAAACATTTCATTAGTTTAAGCTGTTGTTGATGATTGAGCTTTCCCTTTGTCAGAATTCAGCCAATCCCTAGGTTCCCTGAGTACTTTCAGAAGCTTTTCTTCAGGTGAATTCGGCTTCGTTTCATGCATGTATTCCCATTTCTACAAAAAAAAAAAATATTAAAAAATCAATATGACAATACCCAAATTTGATGTGATCAGATGGGTATCATACCCATCTGATGGGTTTTTATACGTTAAAAAATTCCTAAATCAATTATTTAATTGTAACATCTGTATATGTGCATTACAGTGCTGATTGTGACAAGAATCTAAATCATAGATTTCCAACCTTTTTTGCCCATGGAACAAAGTTTTAAGAACAAACATATGTGTTCGTAGAAACTACATCATTTATAGATAAGAATTGCAATTTAGTTTGAATAAACTAATGTAATGGTTTAATGAACCATCTCGAATGGCCTAAAAACCATGGCCAAAAAAATTAATTAACGACTATCAAGAAATTTTAAAAATATTCTTGACAATCTGTAACTTATTATAAGAGTTAATAAATTGTCTTCAGACCTTAATTTATTTATTGTATTGTTACATAATTGTAGAGATTTACATGCAGCATGTTTAGTCTTTTCTAGTTATTTTCAATATAAGGTCCAACAAAAATAGTGTAAATTATTTTAATGCGTCTATAAGTGCCCACATTAAAACTTACATTTAACTAAAATTAACATGTATATAATGTTTTTTTATTACTATAAATTTAAACTAAATAATTAATGATGAATTTACTCGTATGTGCATAATACTATCCACACTCGCCAGATTCTCTTAGTGAGTACGCGTAAGTAGGTACCAACTACGTAACACGTTATGCACATGCAATGTAATGCAATCAGACCTTACAAGACAGACAATAAATGCACAAGATAATGTGCATGAGGGAGGAGGCCCATATCCTGTTATGCACATACAAGTAAATTAATCACCAATTATTTATTTTTAATAAAATAAAACAATCATGAAATTCATGCTAATTTTTAGATAGACATATTAAAATGTTTCACACTATTTTTGTAGGATCTTGTATAATGTATACGTATCGAAATTTCTTTAAAATAAATAATGTGCGCAATTAGTAAGCCTAAATAAATAGATCAGATCACATATAAGATATTAGCAACTTACAGCATTTAAAGGCAACGACATCAGAATGGACTCGTATCTAGCAGCAGGAGTGTGAAGGCCGAATTTAGTACCTCTGTCATAAATAAGGTTGAATTCCACGTAACGACCTCTACGTAATAACTGCCATTGACGCTCATGGTAACCGTATGCGTCATCTTTGTGTTTCCTCACTGTTCATAAAAGTTTCAGAATAAGAAAGGTTAGCTTTAGATAAAACACACCAAAACAAAATAAGACAGTAACAGACATTGTAACACCTGAAATGCACAAAAGACGGCCTTATAGCGGCCTAATTGTTGGGATGCTTGTAGATTTCAATAGCTTCCCTATTGAGACGGGAATAATAATGATTCCCGGTTGACAAGATGTTTGTGGCCCTGAAGATCTTGTCAAATCTACAAAATTGAAATCAACTAGCATCCCAACAATTTTAACAAAAAAGAAGAGAATCTAAGACTCCGTAATATCTGGTATCCAGCACTTCGAAGACATCATGCTCACGGGGAAGAGAAACGAGAGGGGGGGGGGGGACAAAAACAGACTTGGTACACACACAATCACAACTACCCTCGCCCACTATAAATACCGGTGCGTCACAGTCGTCGAGTCAGTTGCGCTCGAGAAGCCGAAGAGATAACATCTCTCCGAAAGTGAACGCAGTCGCCACTGAAGATGTCAACCGCAGTTGTTGACGAAACGTTTGGAAGAAAGAGAAGAGATTCCAGAAGACCTCGGCCAAGTAGCCCGGAAGATTCAATTAATATGTATGTGTCTTCCTAATGTATAATATATCCTAATGTAGTTAAATTAATAATATATTCAAATAAACCATTTATCCATAATGATCGATAACACTATAGTTGTAGGAATTATTTTTGAGTTCCAACTCACAATTTTGTAATACTTTTGACGCTAATCGCTTCTTGCAATAGCTAATTGCTTGACGTATAAACGGTCGTTTTTTACGACAGATATCTGTATTTGAACCACTCGAATAAGTCATTATTATTATTATATTGTAGTTTATAACTTAAAAACGTTTCCTTATTGACGCAACGAAAGTGCAGAAAAGTTATCAATAGGTGGTTGCGTGAGCGCGATGCGTACAACACTTGAACATTGAAGGCAGGGCAGCGCACATGTGTGAGCCCCGTGCGACCTAAGCATATCCCCATTTCTGTCGTCCTGTTGCCAACAATAATACTCGCTTGTGGTAGCGGCTTTATTAATATTTAGTCTGAATTAGAGAAGGTTTAGACAATCAATATAATTAACTCTTGTTCTGTCTATAATAAGTGGCAATAAAAGGTCAAAAGTCATGCTGCCCGATAGGTTAAAATTTCCAATTTTTCTAAATTATTTCGAGAAGTCGTTTAAGTTCATCTTACGATTCATTATTGGTATATAGTTTATATGCAGACAACATGCAACAATAACTTTTTTATTATCATATAGCCCCGTTGTTGCTAGTGAAAATATTTTCTACCATTTCAGTATTATTGAGACAACTACAAATAAAACTTGTTAAAAATTAAAGATAAAATCACTTACCTAGAGGTATATAACTGGGTATTACTGCTTCAGCACACGAAGTGACAAAGTCAAAAGCAGTTTCCTGATTGGGATAATCCACGTCATCAAAGAAAATACCGCCAAGACCGCGTCTTTCCCCTCTATGGGGTATATTGAAATAATCGTCACACCATTTTTTAAACCTGTAAACCATATAGATTTAGTCAAATACTATAAAAAAAAAATCGTTTTAAACATTATTACATAGTTTCTAGTACGCAATTGTCTCTTATGATGTAGTTTGGAAAACACTGGAATTAACAGGTATGCAATAAAAACTGGATGGAAAATGTCAAAAATTACTTATGACTTTTTGACAAATTTGATAATTGTTTTATAGTGTTTATAGAATGTTACAAATTATAGTTTTAGTCATACAAAACGTAATTAAAAAAAATATGATTTATTTAAAGATTTGTTAATCTCAATATCTGGAAAATTAGAAGCAACAATAAGCGCTTTTCACATATAATGTCATATATATTCAATTTGGTGTTTATTTAATAATTACAGATTTTTATAATATTATATTACGAAATGTCAATGAGACGAAATTTTATTATATCAGTCGGTAAGCGACAGGATTGCATAAAGTATCGGTCAATCAAGCGATTGCACAAATACAAACTCCGTTGCAGGTCATTATCAACTTATTCAATAAGCGGTTATGTAGCGCCGACGGAAACTATAACCTTGTAGAACAAACCTATATATTCAGTTAGAGCAAGGAATATGAACTTTAAAATCACCGTAATAATTCGTTTACGGCGCAAAAAAGTTTGTAATCGTGCGGACGCTCAGTTGGTCAATGGCTTATATTTGTAACAGGGACGGATTAAAGGCTCGTGGGGTCTGGGCTATGGTTTGTGTCGCATCGGGCCCTTTTAAGGAGGAAAGCACGCCTTTTGTACGTATTTTCTGTTGTAACTATTTTTATCATTTGTGTACAATAAAGTATGCCAAGTATTTGTAACTATCTGTCAATTCAGTCTGCCATTTGGTGGCAAAAAGTCACCAAGAACGTATGAAGCAATGCATTGCAATCAGCCCTTTCAGAATCCACTGCAGGGCAAGGGCATCCTTATGCACATTGTTTTGTGCAATTTATGGCCCAAATGTATATAAATGCTACGCTGGCCAAACGGGCTGGCGAGTTCATTCTTTCTTCAGAAGTGGTGTAGTTCCCCAGCACTTATGGTAGCGGCTTTGCTTTATCTCTCAGCCACCTCTTACGGCACCCGCGGAAAGAGATGGGGTGGTGCTATTCTATAGGTATAGTCGGCCTACACATCACGGCACAACAAAGTATAAAATAAAAAAACTTTTTCGGCGCCCATTAACTTCCAAAACAACAAGCGGGAGAACGCGACTGCCACGTGTCCAGAACCTTAACTTCTTAAACTGTTTGTTTCGCTCGTCTTCTCTAGGTCAATCGTGTTCAAAATTTTGTTGCCCTACTATATGAAGTTTCTTGCGATGGGGCCCTCTACACCGCGGGGGCCTGGGCGTCAAGCGTGTAATCCGACCTCGGTGTTGTATAAAAATATTCGCTAAAGCTTTCGCATTACGAAACCGAATGCGAAATTTACATTTTAAGATTATTTTCATTTTGCAAAAGCGAATATTCGTTACGCCCGTAATCAAGTTTAAAGGTTACAATAATAAAGTTATACTGAGTTAAATTTACTCTAATAAAGGTTAATAGATAACTCACTTGGGGTAATATGAAGGGTCATGAGCGTCACAGGCGTGTTTCAAAGTGAGGTGAAAGTGGACAGCGTCCTCTTCATTAAGGTAGTAAGGAGTCAAGTCAGTACCGCCACCAAACCACCATTGTACACCTATGTTTGGATAAAATTTACATCAATAAATTAAGTTTAAATTTATATAAACATATATCGGCGTCCAAAAAAATCAAAAAGGATGATACAAAAGAACACAAGTTGCAAATATATAATTTAAGTAGGTAATACTAAAAGTACAATGGACGGCCTTATCGCCAAAACGATGTCTCCCAGGCGACCTTTGGGTGGTAAGGAGAAAAGCCGATTTCGTTGTAACTTGGCAAATTGATAGATTGTAATCCGGATTAACACATAGGCTATTGTTTACGTAAACTACGCGGATTAAGTCGCGGGTAAAAAGCTAGTATCAAGTTGAGTATTTCTTTTTTATGTACGAAGGCGGCAGACGAGCATACCGTCCACCTGATGGTAAGTGCATACTATCGCCCATAGACATCCGCGACACATGCCATTAGTCCAAAATGACAAACGTTGGCATGCCCCCGGATGCGCTGCCTACCTTTGGAGATATAGGAATGGATTTGGAGAAAGGGTTGGGAAAATGGGGAGGGATAGGATGGGAATGCGCTCTGGCACATCTCACTCACTACCGAAACACGTACGTACATTAGGGAAATAAGATGAAGTGGGAAATGCAGTACATTTCAAGGTAGTCTTCTGTGAGAGACGTGAGTCTTCTGTGTAACGTGGCCAGTCGAGCGCGCCCAGTGGCTGTTGGATTGCAGAGTGCATTCTCCCCCTCAAAGGCCAGTATCAGTTGGATCCAGTTTATTCCATCCAACGACGCGGTGTTCGAGTTGTTGACGATCTCACTCTCACAGGCAGTCTGCAACCACTCAGCGTCCGCAGTGACGTTGAGTCCCTCTGCGTGTTCTATCATAACGAGGAATGCTTCGAAGAACTGTTCGATATGACTCCCAACACGGGTTTCTACAATCGCGCCGCCCTTCGGAGAAGTGAGGTACATTCCATTTCGGCTAAAAATCGAGAGGTTTTCTCCTTATGCTACGACATGGAGTTCTTCAAGAAACCTGTGAATAGGATTCTGCAAGGTGGGCAGCGCACCCGCATACCCCGTGGTGTTACAGGTGTCCATGGGCGGCAGTAGCCACTTAACCATCACGTGGGGTGCTTGCCCGTCTGCCTTCATTAATATTAAAATCTCAAGTCATAAATGACATGGCCGCTCTTGGAATATCATTTTAGGTCTAATATATGTGGGCCGTTCAAGCAAATAGGGTCCAGATGGGCGGTATTGCATAGATTTGGAAACTAGAGTAAATATTTAACGACAAATTACAAGATTGTGAGTTAAATAACTTCACAAGTAAGCGTACAAACTTGGACTTACCATTTTTATCCTTAACTTCAAAGTATCTGTAGTTGAAGTGTATGGTTGGCACCATCGGATTGCGCGGGTGGATGACAGCGCTTACTCCCGCCGCGAAGAACGGCAACTCGTTCTCTTGAAAGTTCTTCCCTCTTATATAAATAAATAAACAAATAATAAATAGCATGGACGTAGCCACGGTGGTGCAGGGTGGGGCGGTTTCCCCCTGGCATAGGAAAGAGTTTCTGTATTACACAAAACAAAAACCAGCTCTTTCAGTATCCATTGCTGAAGATGGGCCACCCTATGTACATTGTTTTGTGCAGACTTCTTAATACTAGTGTAATAGACAAACGTAGGGTGCGAGCGAGATTCCTAATGTTTATGTAATAACAAGGAGTGCGATAGAGATGGCGACATGTTGACAGCTAAAACCTGTTTGTCAAACAACAAGATCCCACAATCTCTCGGTCTCTCGAGTGCTCGTTGTTTTTCATTTAAATTTCGGATTTAATTGTAGATATTTTCATTTAATTTACGTATTTATTGACAATGGTATTTTTGGTGTACCCTTCAGAAGACTTTATCTCTATTTGAATTGTGAAAAACATTTTCAGAAGATTTTTAAAGAATAAATTTAGTCTATTGAGATCAATGGATCGCGATTTCACACAGATTTATATACAAAATTAATTAATATACAAAATTTACTTTCAAAATTAAACGTTAATTATTGTGTATTGTTAACACAATAATTAACGCTTAATTTTGAAAGTAAAATGTGTCCCTTATTCCATATCTCCTTTCCACCGTCGATATATTAGTTAGGTATAGTACATATCCAAAGATTTCTTAAAAGAAGTCTTTGTATAGCACTATGAGCTTTAGGTTGTCATTTTGCAACTATCATCGACATTACTCATTCTAAGAACAACACAACACTATTTTTCACTTACACATACAGAATATTACGCACGCGTTTGCGTAACAAGGACAATCACACGTCAAAGCTATGTTTGTTTGTCTATTACGCTAGTATTAAGTCTTTGGTTTTGTGCATAAGGGTGTATGGCCTTGTAACGCCATACTGGCCAAGCAATTTTTTTCTTTTTTATGTTAGGAGAGACAATCAAGGAAAACCCTGCATGGTCACCTGGTACCATCTAGTCTAGCTAGGCTAGTCTAGGTGGTACCAGGTAGTGCCGGACTCCTACCGGCTAAAAAACCTTGATTGCCTCAACATCGTGTAGGTCTAAATTCTTATGGCCTTGTGGCCTTTTAAGAGTCACCGGTCGCGATTGATGTAGGGCGAGCGCAGAAGGCGCTCAGCCAGGAACTGGCCAAGCAAGTTGGCGAGTCCACTCTTTTATAGGTGGTGTAATTCCTCAGTGTTTGCGGAAGTGGATTTATTATCCCTTAATCGTCTTTCACAACATCCACGGGAAGAGATGAATTGGTGCTATTTTAAACCGGCTGACACCACCGGCTCATAATTTCATAACTATTATATACTATTGTACTGTACTATAGTGCGCTGCTGTCAACCGTGTCATTTTCGACTGGGGACTCCAGGTTTATCGGTTTATTCATAGTGTTCATTCTTTGAATCAGAATGTACCATATTGAGTTAAAATCGGTCAACCAAAATACATAGATGGATACTTGTGATAAATCGGTGTACATGAGTGATACCAGTGGTATAAATAAAATGTTACTCTCATAAAAAACAACTATAGCACGGTCGCGAAGCAGTAAGAATTTCGTACAAATACCAGTGCTGCCAGTGGTAAAAACATTTTTAGATAAAGTACAAATCTATAAAATATTGCCAAGTATATAGTAGTTTGAATAAATGTACAGAGGACCTTGAATAAGCTCTCGCTGTTTCCCAACAGATGGCGTTACTAGAACTGTGTGCATGTAGTTTAAGATGGTAATGCATTTATAAAGAAGTACTTTAAGCAAGCTTTAAATTCAGTGTATATCATTCCGCCGACTTTAGAGTGTAAACAACTTTTTTTCATAGCGATAAACCTGTCGAATATTGTGCCAAAAAAGAGTATTTGCCGAGAAATATTATCAATTATCTATTTATTTCTATATTACTTACATTTTTTTTACATTGACAACACAGTTACATCCAAAATATTGCAGTTATTTAAAAAAAAAGGTAAACTATCATACGTTCTGAGTTACTACTACACCACCTCTAAAAGAGTGGACTCACCAACCCACTTGGCCAGTGTGGTGTTTCAGGGCCATACATCCCTCACGCACAAGACAATGTGCATAAGAAAGCCCGTGTCCAGTAGTGGATACCGAAAGGGCTGATTATGCAATCAGCCCTGCTCAATGCTCAAGAAATGCAATGCTGCATTGCTTCATAAGTTCGTAGTGTTTTTTTGCCACCAAATGCATTGACAGTAGGTAAATTTAAATGCCGTGCAATTTAATGCCTCGATTTTAGGGCCGTACATCTCTGTAATTGCTATGCTACATCTCTGTAATTTGGTTAATTTCATATTATTAGATGGGCCATATTCTCACTACCAGTCAACTCAAAGATTTAAACCTTCCAGTAATTCACATACCTACTTCTCATCTGCTGCACAGCGGCTGGGGGTAAAGTGCCTGATACCACAGATATATTAACTCCCGCCTTTTCGAAAACACGTCCATCTTGCAACACGCATGTGATTCCTCCCCCACCCTCTTTGCGAGTCCATCTGTCCACTTTAAATTTCGCTTCCTGAAATAATTGGTAGTGTGAACATATACCAATTAGCAAAATGACATTTATGGAATGCACTATACCACAAAATATTACCTATTTTATATCATAAAAAGTAACATTATAGATATACTATATGAGTATCCATTGCAAAGACATGGTTACAATACTCAATTGACATGAATGGAGTTACAATAAACCAACTATATCGCAATATAACTTCACCAAATCCCATCTGTATAAATGTGTATGCATCTTTTACTATGTTTTGCTCTATGGGATGTGTGTGTGTTTTGTTCTTGGGATGTGTGTGTGTTTTGCTCTCGGGATGTGTGAGTTTTGCTCTTGGGATGTGTGTGTGTTTTGCTCTTGGGATGTGTGTGTTTTGCTCTTGGGATGTGTGTGTTTTGCTCTTGGGATGTGTGTGTGTTTTGCTCTTGGGATGTGTGTGTGTTTTGCTCTTGGGATGTGTGTGTGTTTTGCTCTTGGGATGAGTGTGTGTGTTTTGCTCTTGGGATGTGTATAGTGTATTTAAGTCTATGTCGACGGATTGTCCATAAAAGCATAGAATGTCTATGATCATGATGGGTGGTATCAAATATAGATGTGTGGTAATGTCTTCATGTTTGTAAAAATCATAATAAAATGTAAGAATAGAAATAAGTGGAATTAGTGTGCAACATAATAATAATCAACATCTTAAAAGATCCCACAGTTTTTATTTATTTATTCGCATACATATACATTTATCAATATGTTGTCACACCACATATTGATAAATAGTAATTACCCAGGTATAATGTACCCTGTCAGGGCGTAGCAATTATAAAATATTACTTTTACTCTTTGTGGTACCATCAAACACCACAATGTATACATATATTAAATGGGTCTGAACCATCTACTCTCGACTAGTCCAGCACTTCTTGACCCAACAGGGATTCAAGTAAAAAGAAAACAATTGAAAGTTATATAATTTGAGTCTGGCAAGATAATCGTGATACAATGATGTATGGACTTGAACATTATGGAATGAATGGAGAGTAATAAATATGCTACAAATTACATGTTGTTTGTTAAGGTATGTCATGTACAATCATACAACTTCGATTCGTGTTTTATAGATTACTAGCTGTGCTCGGCATGCGTTGCATGCCCGGCAATTTTTTGGCACATAATATATAGCTGGAATAATATAATATGTTCATCTGGAATAATGCAAATGGTGAAAGAATTTTTCGAATAGGTGCAGTGGTTCCAGAGATTACCTTCCACATACACACAAACTCACAAAATTCGCACTCTCTCTTTATTATATTATAGTAATAGTATAGATTAGTATAGATTAAGTACTAGCTGTGCCTGCGACTTTGTACCCGTGGAATTTTTTTTTTTTTACTCTAAATTGGGATATCTTTTCTTCCCGTCCGCCGATTTCGATGAAACAAAGCCTATTTGAAGCGCCATGCTAAGAATAATTAACCTGTAAAACCCCATGAAAATGCGTTTAGTAGTTTTGGAGATTAGCGTGTTCCAACAGACAGACAGACAAAAATTTTCAACATCGTCTTTTTGTAGTCTGATACTCTTCCTTCAACGCCCCCAATCAATTTTTGGTAAATATATTCAATGTACAGACACGCTGGTTCTACAGTTTTATTATATGCATTAGTTTAGCTTCCTATGTGGAACTTCAACATCAGTCCAGTAGTCTTTGAGTTTAGCTCCTACATCAAGAATACTCTCTTATAAATCAAGAAACTCACATTCACCTTATAATATTAGTATAGATCTTGCTCATAATGGAAAATGCCAACATTAAATAATTAAAGGTAATGATTCAAACATTAAACAAACAGCTGTATCATACCGGAGCCTTCAAGAACACATCATTGTCAAAGTCATAATCATCAACCGTTTTCTCATCTTCCCAAGCCTACAAGAAAAAATATCCATAAATTTTTATTCTGCACTAGCAACCCATTCTGACTCCGCTCTCAAACATAGGCTACGTCCATTAGGAAAGTAAAATAATTTCCACAATAGGTTCATTAGTTTCGAGTTTACCATAAAACAAATAAATCTCAATATTCAGTATAGATTAATTATTAAATAAGTAACATACTCTGTCTTAGTCTATGGGAGATATTGTTAATTCTTTTTGATGTCAAGACAATACAAAAACATATAAATCCTGCACTGATGAACTAGCATGGATAGGTAAAATAAAATATATAGATAAAGCAAGTAGTAGAATTAACTTTGCATCAATATAAATAAAGAAAGACAAGTGGCGAGATGATTATTATCTATTAAAAAAATATTATGTTCAACTCTAAATGGTGTACATTCGTTAAAGAGAAGCACATGGTATAAAACCTTAAATCAGACTCGTACTTGCCCAGTTTGTTAACAAATCATACTTTTCTGATCTAGATATTTTTATATACCATACCTCATCCTCTTCCAATTCCAAAACCCTACAGAACTCCGCTTGTATTCTCATGATGAGCAGTTCTATCTGCACCTTCATGTCGCTTTGGTTTTTTTCCAACTGTTCAATTGGTGTGATCGGTTCTGCCATATAGTTCTTCAGCTGCATGATCTCCTTCATCTCCGCTTTGTTTCGTTTTAACTCGTTGTATGCTATGAAACCAGTGCCAAATAATGCTGCGCAGTACAGTCTGGAATTCCAGAGACAATTGATTTTATAAATTAATTTTATCCTGTGGTTGACAGACTTGACTGACTGACTGACAATAATGTTACCTGGTGGTAAGGTGCATAAAATAAGTTGCATCATGCTCAAAATGGCTCACTTCCTTGTATCCTTGTATGGACCAATGACTTCAAAAAACTTGCCGGTAGTGGCTGGATGAGAATAGTAGAAGACCATGTCTAGTGATAGGTTTGGAGAGGCCTTATGAAAATCCAGCAGTGGAGAGACAGCATCAGCCTCCACAGCAACTTCAGCAACAGTCTCTCCACTGCATGGTACAGTATTCGGTGTATTTTTGTTTTTTGGAACTAGAAACACACAAGTTACTTTAGACATGTACAAAGAATTGTGTTTAAACATATAATAAATAGAAAATTATCTCAGAAAAGGAACCTTATTACCTTATTGAGAGTTCTAGTGTCCCAAATATTGACTAATTAGTGAAATCTTAAAAAATAAAAAAAAATGGAATTGCTTTATTTAAAAAATGAAATGTTAGTTTATGTTCTAATTAAATTGAATCTTAAAATAATGAAATTTTAAATTAAAAGATCTTAACCAAAGTCAATAAGATAAGATAATGTCAGACTTTGCTAAGATAACATTAAAAATAATATAATTCTCAATATGGTTCAACAGACAATTGAAGTTTGTTGCAATGTCTCTACTTACTCTGCAAAAGGTCCCGTTTGATTCCTAAACATTCATTTGTATAAAGGCAATTATTTGTACAGGTCTGGGTGGTTTGTTTACCTTTGTATGTGCCTCTGGACCGGTGCTGCCATATTTTTTTTCGACCACAGTGGGATTTTTAATATTTCAAAGTAAAAAAAGCAGGATTCGTTTTATAAAAGTGGGACATAATAAAAAAACAAAGTAATCAGTACAATATTTATTAGATCAATGGTTAGATCAATCAAACTATTTTTTGTATGAGTAATAGTCGCGCCGGGCAGTACACTAAGGTTGATGAAATAGATCAAATTCAAAAGAGTGTGATTTTCAGCGTTCCACATTGCATTGTATTTTAAGTTTCAAAAAGCGGGACGTCTGGCAACACTGCTCTGGACCCACAACACAGTATCTTATTGTGGGCCATTGTATGGAATTATTTATTTATAAATATTGTACGGAATACATTCTAAAGTGTGCGAAAATTGCTAATTGAAAATGTAAATCATCTCATCATCATCTCTTTTGTATTATGAAGACAAACGGTTGCACCATATTTAGATTATCAACAATCACTTGGCATGATCATAAATGCATGTTTCGGCTCACTGTTCTGGCATTTGACTTTCTTTAGAAAATAATAACCAGAAAATATTATTTGTCCACTGTAAAACTCTAGACCTTTCTTTCCTTCTTTAGAATCCCTTTAGGACCCCAAGTTAGATGATTAAGTTAGAAAAAACTAAGGAACGACACTGGAAGAATCATCGCATTCAACGCAACTGTTATTGTAAATGGATAAGATGTTAGGTAACAAGCATTTATCGATGTAACTATTATGCTTTGGTATGTCATGTAAACAGAGAGTAGTACAGAGAATTCACGTTCGATAATAAAAGTATATTACACGTCTTAGCAGTTATTAAAATACCACAATTAATTGGTTATTGGATAAAACAACGATTTAAGGAAATTCCTGTAGTGCTTTCAAGGACAAATACTTATAATTTTGCGTAAAAATTCTAGTGAGAATCATATGAGAAACAAATGTTAATGATACGAAAATATCTAATTCACTCACTTATATGGACGGGCTCTAAATATCCTGTAGGCGCCTACGTAACTAAGCGCCTTTACACTGCTGGTCATTACTTTATAGGACATTTTTCAGTATTTTCTGCAAAATTGTGTGGAAAAGTTGGATTGTTTTGATGGGATAACGTGTTAAATTGACAGTTGACAGCGGTGAAACGTCATCATGTTTTGTAGGGTGCGCGGCGCCTCGCGGCTAATCATGGAACTACCTATCAGCTGTTTATTTTTCCTCTGCAAGACGCGCCGCCTATTTGCGCAATATGCGCTCGTCTCTTTTCCGAGCACGGGCAAGGGCATCGATCGGGCGCGTCGCGCTCTTTCCGGCCAGTACGCGTCGGCGTGTGTAACTGTATGACAGTGGCATTGCGCGTGTGCCAGCTATCGATCCGTCATTGGAACCGCATTGCTGTACATTCCGGAGGCGTTGCCTCGCCTAGTTTTCGTCGATCGTCGTTGTCGCGGACGTGGCGGGCGCGTGTCGGCGTCGGCGTCGGCCCGGGACAGCCCTGCGCAGTAGCGGCAACGAGTAGCGCGGGAGCGACCGACCTTCCGCCAAAACCGGCTCGCGGTCCGCGGCGGAGGCACGGCTGTGATGTAGCCGGGGCCGGTGCGCGATCGGCCTCGTCGGACAAAGGATCAGTCGAGTCGGTGTATCGCGATGAAGAAGTTCACGTTCAAGGGGGTGCTCGACGGGTTCCGCAGCTCGGTGCAGGCGGCGCCGCGAGGCACCGAACAGGAAATTCAGGAAACCCTGCGCCCGGATCACTTCCAGATTAAAAAGGTAAGTTGTGTGTTGTTTTATCGCGCGGCGCGACCCAAGGTCCCGCCGATAATGGCGATGAGCAGGCGGTGGCATCTGCGGGGACTCGGGGAGAGAGGTTTACTACGCTCGAGTGGAGAGAGGCGTATTTATAAAACCGGCTCACCTGCGGTGTTCCGTACCGTCTCGGCGCCTCGCGTGCAGTCTGTGTTTTGTAAACTGTCAACCAATGACACACTATGCACGCTTCAACTTCAGACCAAAACAAACCTCCGCAATCGTGCTGTTAACGCAATTTTTATGTCGTAAAAAGCCGAATAACTTTTAGGTATAACCAACTTTGTTTATTACTGTCAAATCATATCTACAGCTGTTCCGCAAAGGGTTTTCAACGCGAGTAACGAGCAAACAGTTCGTGATTGCCGTTATTTGCTTACGTCAGCCTCGTAACCTTGATCATATGTGTTAAATAAACATGTGTTGTTTAAAGCCACCCACTGTGTAATCTTCTATTTGGTGTTTGAAGGTAATTCTCGTCGTTTTGTATTTTTTTTTTAATATATGGAAGTAGATATTTGATTGTAGATATACATCTGACAATAACCCTGCGGCAGCAGTATAGCGGTCATATTGAACTGATAAGAGATTAGATATAGGCTCCACTTAATAACACCCTTGTCCTTTCACTGCAATATTTTTTCACGAGCTGTGCCCGCGACTTCTTTTACGTGGATCTTATAATGAATTCCGCGGGAATTTTGTCACCGATTTGGATAAAAAATAGTTTGTGTCTTCCTTTGCTGAAATAATCCTTCATGCTAAATTTCATTACCATCCAAAAACCTTGTTGAGGTGTGATAGAGCAGCAAACAAATTGTTTTGCCTATTAATTTATCAGTGTGACAGAATATTACACAAGTTTGCATAATTAGTTTTACCTGTTGAAAAGTACTTTCAATTATTATTTACAATTGTATCTACCTTGTGTTGCACTGAGCACCTATTTCATTGTACAGAACACTTTTTTTTCGACACCATAACAATCTTTTGATATTTCTCTATCGATCCTCGACCATGAAATATTTTCCAAAATGTCCTCTCCAAGTCTGGAACACGAAAAACGAGCATAGCATTTTCAGAGGCATCTAAATGAAGTCGTGTCTATTATTCCAAATAAATATTTAACTGTCAGTTGTCATTTCAGTTTATTCCTTTATATAAATTATGTGGGTTGGTAACGATCTTTCGCTTACCCAAGTATAATTAATCGTTATCGAAGAAATAAATGTTTCAGAACAATATATCGAAGACATGCGTATTCCCATGGTTAAACGGAACGAGCCGTAATTATGTATTTTTGTAAACTGGGTGTGCTGTAATATGACACGAATCATTTTTCTTTGTTAGCATTTTCCGGCGTAACGTGTAATGGTGGCACCTTTTAAAAAAATCAATGACAGCGATATAGAAATCCATTTGTTATCCCATTTGATCACAAGAGAATGAAACAAGGAAGACGATCACAAAAAATAATAAAAAGTAAGTAAACATTCGTCTCGTTGTCACCCAAAAACACAAGACCTCATTTCCCACACCAGGTGGCTCAATTCAACACTGTCACATCGTGACAGTGATGTAATTTGTGGTTGGGCACCCCCTATAATCCTCGTAAAACCACTACACAGCCTGGGGAGTGACCGAGGCCTTTGCGGTTAATTCAATCGAGCCGAACAAACTGACCCAGTTTGTTGAAGATGGCAAACTTTGTTTTGATGAATTGACGAATTTCTGCTTCAATACACTCTGATTCGATTGTGGATAATTGAACAAGATCTTTCGTGACGAACGTGCATTAGTAAAGTTGAACTCTCTAGCTGTAATACCCCTTTCTTAAACGATTTAGACTTTCTACAAACTGAAAGAGGCTAATTAATTTATGGCAATTTGTAAAGTACAAGATAGTTCTGTAAAAGGAATTCATGAAGTTGGAAATGAATAAAGCCAAATACCTCATTTATTACACGCGATTGTTGGGTTTTGAAATTTAAACTCAAGTTTCTCAGATATTGAACTTGATCAATTTCCCTTTGTATACAAATACAAAATCCCTTTGTGCACCTTAAACATCGAAGAAGCTACGCAGAAACCATGTTATTAGGTTACACTTTCCGTTATAAATGTAACAAAAAAGAACCAGCCACAGACAATAGTCGCTAACTAACATACACAGAGCAGACACGTCGCGCTTAATTGAATGAATCACTGGTACAAAACAGGCGTGATAACTAGAGACAGATCTAATTCCCCCGGTAATTACTTATATCAGACAGGCCACGCGGAGATAATGACTTCATTTATCATAATGTTTTATTACGACGGCAAACGCATTGTCATTGATCCTTTGTGTTGTTCCTGGTAAAATAAGGAAAGGAAAGTAATTAGGACGTCTGAGAGGACAAATGTTTAGATCATACTGCTTTATATTAAATTACAATACGTTTCGTCTTTTGCTCCTTCATCTCTGTTAGGTACATTGAAACACCACAATAATATCGTACCCCCTTTCTTCTTGACCATTGTTTCATTCAGTTAGCCTTACAAATGGATATTTTTGGGCTTCATATCGCTCCTGTTTGAAACTATGTATTTTTTGATTGAATTAATTGTCAATTATTGATACGATACAAATTGCACTACAACCCGGGTTCGTATGTAACAATGTTGACTTTTAAATACGAAGAAAACATATATGCCGGAGAATAAAAAAAAACATGTATACTTAATGTCCAATAACTTGCACTGTGCCGCCTGGTGGATTATAGAACGAAATTGTGACTGCAAGGCCTTTAACCTGCTGTGGATGGGTTCATATTGATAGATGATAATGTGGTGTCTGGATGTTTGGTGTCCACATGGACATCCATTGACAAGACGAGTTAAATAAAAAAAGTTGCGGGCCGGGTAAAAAGTCGCATCTAATACAGACACGTGCGACCCACTCTCACGGGCAGTTTAGAACCCCTCAGCGTTCGGAGAGACGTTGCATCTCTCTGTGTGTTCTACCGCCTGTACAATGGGGAATGCTCTGAAGAATTGTTCAATATAATTCCCACCTCGGGTTTCTACAACCGCACCTCCCGTCACAGAAGTGCGGTCCATCCGCATTTCCTAGATACGGAGGTGTCGCGTACTGTTCGGTCCAAAAATTATTTTATATCGCGAACCCGTAGACTGTGGAACGAACTGCCTCAAGAGGTCTTCCCATTAAACTACGACATGGGGTTCTTCAAGAAAGCTGTGAATAGGATTTTGCAAGGTCGGCGGCGCGCCCGCATACCCCTTGGTGTTGCAGGTGTCCATGGGCAGCGGTAACACTTACCATCACGTGAGACCGCTTGCTCGTCCGCCGTCTTCTCTATAAAAAAAATAATAATAATAATAATACTATCCTTATCTAAGATGAATTACTTAGCGACCAATAAATTGATAATTATTTTAAGTACATAGCATATATTTTTATACTGTAATCAGGATCGAAATCGCCGAAGTAGTCGGATTAATGTTTTGTTCTTAATAACTTGAAACTTCAACTGGAAGTTACAAAATTTAATAGCAAGTTTGATTTGCATGAAAATTACACTAATAAAATTTTTTAATAAATAAATAATCAATTAACGCAAGGTTTCTTATTTCTTAAAACAAAATGAAGTTTCTTAATTATTATTCTTAACTTTCAAAATGATTAATTCCTATAATTAAAAGTATCTTAAATATTTAATATGTCATTTGTTCCACCGACACAGGTGAATATACATCCAGAAATAGAGACACAGGCTTATATGGTAAGGATGATAGTTCGTAATGGTTACAGACACGTAATAACTAAAACATTAATGTCCATCTAATGATGGTATTAAACGAAACGTAAATTGAAAGGATCGCTTTAATTCATCATTTAATTATAATCATGTAGCCCTTTTGGCAAATGTAGATATGAATCAGGATCTGAGATATATGAGTCATAACGAGAATGATGATGTCATTTAATTTCTCTAAGTCGTTAACCTCCACGGATTATTAATTTCCTATACCATGTCCAAGTCCTATATATAGGTTAAGTCCTATATATAGGTCAAGTCCTATACCATGATCAGTATTACTTTTAATATTTTATTAAGTAAATACTAACTATTGCCACCGTCTTCGCTCGCTTGGAGCTACTAGTATATCTGTATATCTTGTCTTCGAGTACCTGACTACTGCACGGTGTTAATACTTGTTTTATTTCTCTTGTTGTTGTTGTTCTGTGACAGTTTCCATTGTCATACATAATAGACGGATTCGATCTGTTTACTATGACACATTCAATTGTCATTGGATTGTCATGGGCTGTGTGGTGGCGGCCGGTTTTAGAATAACACCACATTTATTCACGTGGGTGTCCTAACAATGCCACTATGACATGCCCTGAGGAACTACACCACCTCCAAAGGAGTGGACTCGCCAACCCGTTTGGCCAGCGTGGCGTTTTAAGGCCACGCATCCCCCATGCACAAGGCAATGTTCAGGAGGAAGCCCATGTGCAGCAGTGGACCCTGAAAGGGCCAGTCGTTAGTGCTTTATATACTTATCGTCGGTGTCATCCGTTGTTTCACGTTTAAAAGACAACTCTTTAAATTACTGTTTATAAGGTAATTACTTGCGATTATAGTTGTTACAGTCGGTTCCAGGCGGGGATGGCGCTCAATCGTTTTGTATAATATTAATTATGGACCGGAATATGCTTTCCCCCGTGACTCCTATTTTTCTTGTTTTTCTGGTTCCTATTTTTTAAATAGGTCTCAACGCATACGTTTACCTTCTTTACGTAACTTGACGTTTCAGCTGTTACACTATGACTGTCGAGAGGTATCTCGTGATTCATCTCAACTGCGAAAGCGCATGCCAAAGGCTTGATTTTCATTACCAATGAAGTATTTAACGTTTCTTTAAATCATTGTCCATTTTCGCGACTATTTGGCCAATAAAACTTGTACGATGTAAAAAGCCGTCAAATCTGATACAGATTGTTTATTTTTTCATTCGACTTGGCCATTTTATGTAAATTTAAATTCGCACATTCTGCCAGTCAAATTTTCTTCGTAATTAACAATTTCAAAATCAAAACTATGCAAAACACACCTAGTCAATGTCCAGTCCTGTTAAGTAGATAATAGATGGTATTTTTACTGAGGACAGACGAGTTTCACTCCTTGCAAGCACACAAAAAATGCAGTCTTATACTTTCATTTGATTATCACAAACATGCGCCAACACTAGGCATTTTGAAGTTTAATAAACTATCACTATCAAACCACAAAATATACTATAAATATGCCATTTTTATATTAATTAAACAAAAACGCGACCTTTACTTCTCGAGTTCCCGGCAAAAAGTTCAAAAAAAGTTTGTGCCCTTTTTTCTTCATATATGGCAATGGTGCAATTAGCACATTCTTCCAGTGTCAAGTTTTCTTCATAATAAACAATTTCAAAGTCTAAAATGTATCCCGTCAAAGTAAGTCAGGAGTCGCTCAGTAAAGCTGTAATAGTTTACTGAGTGTTGTATGTAGGGTTCGTAAAAATCCGATATCTATACTAATATAATAAAGAGGTATAATTGTGTGTTTGTAGGTATGTTGGAGGTAATCTCTGGAACTACTGAACCGATTTCAAAAATTCTTTCACAAATAGGAAGCTACATTATCCGTGTCTAATATAGGCTATATTTTATAATAATATATAATAATATTTTATAATAATGTCGCTAGTTTATAATAAATATCAAAATATCCCTTATAATCTTTAGTGTTGGATCATTGGCAGTGGCAGTGATCATAATTTTTATTTATGTCAGTATAATAGTTTAAAAGCATGCCAAAATTCTAGTTTTGACTATAATATCAATTGATATATATCAGCGAACCCTGGTTGTATGTGGGTAAGGTTCAGTCATTATTATACGATGTACGGATTACCCACATGTACATATAATTGTAAAAGCACTTAGAATAAATCAGTCTTGTAATACATGGCACCCAGTTATTATTATGTCTGGACTTTGATGCCCATGAACTACCACACTAAGAGCACTCCTTGGAAGCACACGAAGCAGTCCCACGCTTTTATTTGATTATCACAAACACCACGCACGAAAAACACTTTGAAGCTTAATAAACTATCATTATTAAACCACAAAAAACGCCTTATGCACATTTTTACAACAATCAAATAACAACTCAACTTCACTTCTCGAGTTTCTGGCAAAAAGTATTCAGAATAAGTCGCTATGTTCGTAGACTTTAAAAATAAGTATTCTCCTTTTTTTTCTTTTCTTATATGTATAATAAGAAAAGAACAAAATAAAGGCAATAGCGTAATTAGCATATTGTGCCAGTGTCCATTTTTTTTTCACAGACCTTATATTTTTGCTGCAGCTAAGTATGGTATATGAGGACTTTTTGTCGGGAACTTAAGAAACGAAGTCGAGTCCCCGTTTAATTATTATAAAAACTGCACCGCGCGCCCCGTGGCTCAATAATGATAGTTCATCAAAAACCGTCTTGAGCTCCCTCCAAAATGTTATAAATACGAGTATAGTCGTATAACGCAACCTTCCAATTTCTTCTTTATTGCCTTCGGTCATGTTATCAATGTTTTTAATGCACGATGGAAGTAGTCAAACAGCATGAAAACACAAAAGATGCATATTTTGTTGTAAACAAGTTTGTTTCGTTATTTACATTAGTTCTAAGTTTTATTATTTCCTTTTTGTAACGACATCGAAGTTTCCAGAAACAACTCGGACTTTGTGAAACAGTTGATCGTATTACTGGACTCCACAGAATTCTTCCAATGTTTCCCATCTCCTGAATCTTTGCAAATCTTTTTCAAATTAGTTTTGCTAGCTAATTTATAAAATGGAGATTGAATGAACAAACTTTTGAAAGGTTTCCGTTGTTGGTTTTGTAAAATAAGATTGGATAAATATTGAAATGTTCGAAACATTGTTTTTAACATTCCTACCCATTTTCAACCTTTACAAAAAGATACCCTAATTTTTATGTTATAGGTCTACAGGAATCTCATGGCATAAAAAATAAATAAAAAAATGTGATTTTCATATGGCAATGTCAATTGTCACCTGTCAAATCAAAGTACGAGATTTGTCAACCGCTGCTGAGATTTTGTGATATCTTCTTGACAATTTGTTGTTTTTGTGAAAATGTCGAAAAAGCCACTTCGATCTCAAGCGAGAAATATTGTTTTCAATGTGTATCGTAAAATAAGGGACGAAGAAGGCGTAAATCAAACTCAATCTTTGATTTTAAAGCGCGTCGTAGAGTTGACCGGTAAGTTGGACTGAGTTGTTTTGATACTTTTAGTTTATTTTATATTTTTCTTACTTAATTGTAGCTTCTTTATAGGGGTTTCCAGTACTACTATACGGCGAACGTAGGTGAGGGCACATCGAATGATGGTGTATTTTCTACGCCCGGTAAAAAGAGGAGAGGGAGGAAGAAGAAAATCATCTTGGACAGTTTCGATTTAGAGTTGATTAGGAATAAAGTAAATGAATTCTATACAGTTCGGAGGAAATTCCAACAGTAATGAAACTGTTACAAATTCTTCGACAAGATATTGATTTCAACGGAGGGAGAGAATTTTTGAGGTAAGAAAAATATTAAGTAATAATCCCTCTCACTCTCACTCGTAAGAGGAGTCCTGTGCCCTGCAGTGGGACGTATATAGACTGATGATGATGAATGACTAAGCTATCGTTTGAGTAACATGATAAATTTTATTATTTTTTACAGACTTATACTTAAGGAGATTGGTTTTGAATATGTTAAATGCCAATCAAAAAGGACCATTTTGATGGAGAGAGATGACATAAAACTACAAAGATACAAGTTATTGAAGCGTATAAAGGAAAACCGCGAAGCTGAAGAGCATAATAAATTGGATGTGATTTATTTAGATGAGACTTACATTCACGGTTCATGTTCTGTGAACAAGTGCTGGTAAAGTAAAGATATTGCAGGTCCATCTAAAAGTATTTCACTTGGAGCGAGGTGGATCATTGTAAACGCTGGTGGAGAAAATGGCTTTGTACCAAATTGTTGTCTGGTGTACAGGTCAACAAGTGTGTCTGCTGACTATCACCACGATATGAATAAGGACAATTTTACAAAATGGGTGACAGAGAAGCTAATTCCAAATCTGACAAGACCTTCACTAATTGTTATGGATAATGCTAGTTATCATTCCGTACGGATGAACAAACCGCCCACACAAGCCAATCGTATCGCTGATATAAAAGAATGGCTTCGTGCAAATGATGTACATTATGATGATCTTTGGCGTAAATGTCAACTACTTGAAGTAGTGAAACAAAACATGTCTGCGCCCTTATATGAGATAGATGAAGTATTAAAATCGCACGGTCACGAAGTTTTAAGGCTCCCACCTTATCATTGCACATTGAATCCCATAGAAATGATTTGGGGTATAATGAGGCAAAAAGTTGCTGATAAAAATGTAAATAGGCCTGCAAGTGACATTAAATTATTAACAGAAGAAGCTTTCTCACAAATTGGTGCAGAGGAATGGCGAAAATGTTGTGAACATGTAAAGAAAATTGAAAACGATTTCATCGAGCAAGATAGAATAATTGAAATGCTGGAAGAGCGATTTATAATAAATACCTCTTTATCTTCATCATCTGATGAAGAACAAGAAATGCAAGTGGAGTTCTTGGAATCGTTTTCTAGTTCTGAATGAGGTGTTAAGTTATTAGTATGATTTAAATGATATATAATAAATTAGTACATAAAGTAATATATGATTGATTTATTTTTCATGACATATTTTCCTATGTTAAGAACCCGATGTATAACAACATTCTTCATACACATACCTAATATTCTTCATGTTCACTAATACTAAAGACATAAATAAAAATTAAACAGTATCAAGATCGTTTAATCCAATTTCCCCAGTATTGCACACAACAAATTTTTATTTCCCCATTTGCCATGAGATTCCGGTAGACCTATAATAACAAAGTTAAGTTTACTTTCTTATTTGTAAAGGCCTGGATACAAAGTCTGTAAGCCTACTTATAAAAAATAATAAAATAGTATTATTATTATTAATAAAAATAATATTATTTGTATTTAAAATAAAATGCATTTTAATCCTACATCCTCCTACATTAAAAGTAAATGGGAATCTATATTATGAAATTTTGCATGCACTTTACTCTGGTTCTATTAATTATATTCAGATAAATAAGTGATCAGCTGATCAGTCTACTTTTGGACACTACTAGATCTTTGTACTTTATTTTTGTTGGACAGTGACCAACCTATAACATGTTATTCATAAAAATCAATCAAAATTGGTTTGAAGTGCGCTCAATACTAATACTTTGATAAAGGCTACTTGATACGTGCGGTATTAATACGTGAAAGTGTACGCAGTGTTACGGTGGAAGTTTTCGTGCGGTAATAAAAAGTTCCCTATTCACTGCCCCATCCATCATTATCGTGACGTATAACCAACCTTGGGCTGTATTTTGATTCTTGGGATTACATAAAGAGAATTATTTTTTTATAAAAATTTCGGCCTGGATGCTAGGCCATTAGGCCATGTTCTATTTATAAAGAGAACCAAAAATATTAGATAATTTAAAAAAAATAATAATCTTATCTTATTCTTATTTCAAGGAAAGAAGGAAAATTAAGTGTATTCGAATATCGCTTCAGCAGTCATATCACATGACTGCTTGGAATTCTGATTCAGAAAAATAATTCACAAGAAGAGTGCTCTTATATATTATGTGCCGTCGACCCTCGGAAGGTCGCTGCTTTATGTAACAATCCTTTGTTGAGTCTTTGCTTTCTTTTCTTCTCTTTCATAAAAAAATATACTAAAAGGCGGTAAAAAGAGAGCACAGGTACCGCATTAGTTTCAGTACAATTTTCCGGGAATATTAATAGAAAAGCGACAATACAATAAAAGATGAATAACAATAAATCAATTTCTAGCAAACTAGAATCTATTGATGTAAATGATCTTGATTTTTATAACAATTTACAAGAAGAAATTAATGCTGATATATCTCGCCTGAAAAAGAGTCTTGTAATTGTAAATAATCTAAGAAGTAAGTGAAAATACAAGAATTATTTTAAACGGAAGCTCCGCCCACATTACCGTGTGTCATCACAGGTTTATTTTTATTTATTTATTTCGGACACTTCACACCATGAAATATAAGGTCTATATTATAAGTTTTGTATATGTACATTATACTTATGTGTATGTTATGTGTTCCTTAAGTATATTTAAGTGTTACTGTCGTCGTTTATTTATAATACCTATAGTACATCTCAATCTATCGCTCTGAACAACCTAATGGTTAGCTGGTATGGAATGTCTCAAGGCACATTTTGTACAATAATTTACAATAAATTTTGTTGAATAAATAAATAATATATGCAAATTATAAATAAAATAAATCATAAACCATTTCAATTTAAATAAATTTTATAATTTTAGTGAAAGCTGCGGAGATCGAAGTAGAAACAGCTTCATTATACCACGCGGAGCTGTGGCACAGTATTGAAGAAGTAAAAACTGTTGCCAAGAAAACATCGGAAAATGATAATGAATAAGTCTCCATGAATTAAGTTAGCCTTTTTATTATTGACTAGATAATGGCAGTTAAATTTGAAAAACTTGTACCAATTAAAGGTTATAATTTTGGAATATGTGTGAATGTTTAAATATAGATAATAATATTTCAGTTGTATGAGTTTAGTTTATTGTTTGGACGATTCCTCTATACTGTTTAAAATATTTAAATCATAAAACATAGCAATAAAATACCTAAAGCGGTAATTGTAACGATTGTAGTCACAGCACATTAATTACTGCTAATATATATACTTCAATTAAAACAAATTTACGCGATAACTCGAAATAAATGCTAACACTTTGATTTTTCACATATTTATGTAGTTTTATTTTTCCGCATTCACGTTTTTCACGCCAACCAATGGGCCAGGGGGCAAGAAATATGAATTGTAGGTACAAATACAATTTTTTTCGAATCTCCAGAGAGGGCAACTGCCCCCCCCCCCTGCCCTCTTGGCGACGCCCTTGGCTTAAGCTGAGGTTTTCTGTAATCTCAATTAGGGAAATGTATTTACTGGCTTAAAGACAGAGGCTTTAAGGTCATTTCTAAATAGGTGTTAAATTTCGTGTTAATTTTATTGAAAACCCGGCTCTTGTCCGCTGCTTCGCCCGCGTGGTTTTATGTTTTGCAAGTAATTGGCTCCCCCCTGAAAACAACTAATCAATTTTCTGGTATAAAAAGTATGTCCTGATCCGCATTTCAGGCCATCTCGCTGGCAAATTTTATTGAAATCAGTTCAGTAATTTATTCGTGAAGATGTAACAAACAGAGAGAGACAAACACTTTCGGATTCATAATATTAGTGTAAATTTAATGTCTTTACCGTAACTGGTTTTCTTTATTGCACTTAAATGATAGTTACAAGGACTAGCCAGCATCTTCGAACCATAAAATGTTTATAAATAAGCAATTACATCATAGATTTGTATGCGGACCGCGTAGCTTAGAGGTCGGCGCGTTCCCTCGATGCGTGCAATTGATTGAAATAACATATCGCTTTGTTATTATTTAACTAATGAGGGTGTAAGCGAATGAGGAAAATGGACCCTGCAAAATATAACCGGGAATAATACGGGATAGGTGTTTCTGATATACCTAAGATTGATATGAAGTCATACCAGCCTGTCTCTCCATCGCTGGATATAAGCCTCTCCTAAGGCTTGCTATCACACAAGACCTTCGGCTCATGTCATTCAATCACCACTAGCGAACGTCTTCAGGTCCGTACACGTCGACGGAGCGCGTCAGTCGTACACATTCCCTCACTTAAGATTGATAGCGTTCGTACAATTATAGTACTTGGTTTCAGTTCCCTAACTACTTATCTATTGTGTTTACCTTAGTGTTGTAAAAATAAGTGCTAATCGTTCAGCGCCGAGCGCTAAGTTAGAACTTGTGAACCATTAATTAAGACTTGAATTTTAAACGCTCGTTATCGGTTGTAGACTCGAGCCTTAAACGCTTGAACATCTAAGATTTGCAAGCGCTCGAGTTAACATGCAATATAGAAACTTTCAATGTGATGTGGAGTCGAGCTTAAGCTGAGTTTCTTAATTAGAATTAATTAAAATGCTCAACCCACTGCTCGATCACTTTAGATCCGACTTGAGTCACGACTGCGTTATTTATTTCGTAAAGTACTTGAGCAGCAACTCGAGCGTCTTAGTGTCGATACCAGCGTTTGTACAACACTAGTTTAGTTATATATAAAGAAAAAAAATACAAACTCAGTCTTTATAATATTATCTAGTATAGATTGAAGCTAAAATCTATTTAATGACCTTAAAGTACCTTAAATTTATTTTCTGTAGGTAGCACATCCGGGGGCGTGAAAACGTTTGTCATTTTGGACTAATGTTGGCGTGTATCGCGGATGTCTATGGGCGACAGTATCCATTTACCATCAAGTGGACTGTATGCTCATCTGCCGCCTTCGTCCATCAAAAAAAGCTTTAATTAACTAAAAATCTGTTTCATTATTTAGCTTTTGTTCCCATTTCAATTTATTTTTGTTACCAATTTATTTCAAAAGTAGGGCGTCGAAAGTAGCAAATATAAGTTCATACGACCCGTTTGCATTTAATCTTCATATCGACAAAACATAATTTATTAGCTAATCTTTAGACTTATTTGGACTATTGTTTAAAATTTTGATACGTCGAATACTGTTTTTCACACACCGTGACCATAACCGGCTCTTCTATCGTTCACTGCTGGACACGTGTCTCTTCATTGTGCACGAGAGATGTTATGGCCTTAAAATGGCGCGCTACTGGCTCACTCTACTCTTTTAGAGACAGTGTAACTTAAGTTCTCTTCAAAACTTAACGTTGAATTCCGAACTCGACCGCATACTGCAGCAGCAAACCGAAGGTGACACTACTGGTTTCTATAGTTTTGCAGTCGATTCCCCGGAGTCGTACCTATAATCGGCCTTTTACAACACCAACAGAGGAAGACATGAGATGAGTTTTTCTAAATTTTCGTTAGTTTGTAAAATCAAGTAACAATGCTTCTAACCTTTTTGGATTCCCTGTTGTTGAAACATTTAACTTTAGTTTATTAATAAATAAATATTTTTGCATACTTAGGTATTCCGCTATCAAAATTATGCAATTAGATTATTTCGTTTCCGTTCCACCATCGGCCTCGTTATAAATCGCGATAAAACAATGTTGTTACAGAATCATAATAACTCATTTACAATGCTATTTTTGTTGTTAAATGTAACTAAGCTTTAGTTAATAGCTAATTATCGATAATTATCGTTATTTTTTTTTTGTCTGATTAATGCTATCTGTCACATTATCAAGTATTACATTTATTATCAGGTGGGTCACGTCCGTCGGTTTGTTTAATAAAAATATTATTGTCATCGACTTTGCACACATAAACTCTTCACTATATTCTTCATAGAATATTGTTTTCGCCCATGATTGATGGTGCTGGAGAAACGCTCGAGTATCGCGTGCTGTTTGTTACTGGTACATAATTCTGTATTTACATACTGTCTACCGTTGCTTGATTTGCCATTTTCTTTATTAAAAGACTGGATATATCTGTTTCAATTGAAAGCCATGTTATAATTGGGTTCACTTTATAGATTATCACATGAGATATTGATTGAGAAAAGGAAATTTATAATTACGCTATCCACTTATTAATTTGGGTTAATATTTCTTAACATGACATTCAATAAAATAAATATTACTAAATTCTAGGTGACTTTAGGGAACTAGAACAAAGTAGAATGGTTCTAGGAAACTATTTAGGATGGTTCTATGGAACTAAGATGGTTTTAGGAAAATTAGAACAGGCCAATTCTCTCATAATATTAAGTCACTTTTAAATTCAACAGACAGAAGTACATTTCAACAATAGTCTTCTGTGAGAGAGGGGTAACGTGGCAACTGGCCAGTCGAGCGCGCGTTGGATTGCAGCGTGCACTCTCCCCCGCAAAGCCATTCCTCGACCGTTTACATTAATTTGTAAAAACATCTATCTAACTTACTCACGTCATAGACGAATATAATTGTTTACAAGTAATAAAGAGTAATTATATGTGTATTAATTAAGGTGTCCAGTCAGTCACAAATTTAGATGGTTATGCTCCATCGCGAAGCGTTTAGTGGCATTGCCGGTGAGCCTACCTCCATGTCATCAAAGTTTTGTTTCAAAATTTGTCACCAAAACTATCCGATTTAAAAGGGCCTACGAATCTTTGAATACCTTTCGCTTCTTTTGTGTTATGATAAAAAACAAAGTTCTTATTTCCGCGTTCTCTCCTAAAACCTTCCGGCCCCAAATATACAGCTGTTAACCAGACAGCATATCCGTTCATCTTCGTTCCAGAAATACGATCCGAAAAGAGCTCGCAAACACAATTGAGTTGTGCGAATTTTGCCGCGACCCACATTACACGCCTGTTAACGAGTGGAAGGGAGACGGGAAATGGAACTACCCCTGTCTTTCTCTAAGGGTATAGTAATGGTGGAAGCGGAGTACATTATTGTAATTAATCGCTATTTATTTAGTTTTTAATTTACTGTAATTGAGTTTATACAATTTTTGTAAATGACACGATTTGTCCAGGTCTAAATGACTTCACTGAAAACCGCTGGGCGTGCCCGACTGACCGAGTTACCCCCCTCTCACAGAGACTGCGTAAAATGTACGTAACGTAGTACATTTTACGACAATCGTGTGATTCGGGAGTCTATTTTCCATCCTATCTCACCACGTCTCATTCTATTCGGTCCCATCAAATAGGGATAATGAGATAAAATCAACCCCTTATTCCATTACTGTAAACTTCCCATCCTATCTCATCATTCCAAGAAAACTTTTCGTCCTATTCTTCCCTATTCTTCATCTTTCTCAATCTTTTTTCCTCCTAAATCTCGAAAATAGACTGCATATCTGGCGGCGATTGTCGAAATTTTGCGTGACATATTTTATAAATTACCCAATAGAATTCTTACCGGGCTTCTAACCTTGTCCGCTCCGTTCTCATTGAAGCCACACCCTAATGGGGAAGGTTTCTGATGCTTTCAAAATGGATTGAAACGGCGCTGTACACATTGTTGGCATTATGACTTGATATCTTGGAACGTGAGTTCGGGCGTTTACGATCTTATTACTTCTCGAGCATTCGTCATCATTGTGACATGTTTTATCTTGACAACTGTGTTAGATTAGGTGACATTAATATATTTTTTTAACCCACGAACAACTGTTTCATATTCCTAAAATTAAGAATTAAATCTTTATGACATTCTTTGAGACATTTTACAATATTTTAAACTTTTGTTATCGTGATTGAACATAAGTAACTGTTGTTTGTGACATTTATTTTGTCTTTTGTAATTACCTAATTACCGAGATGGCAGTAGTGGGTGAAGGTGTTACCATAACGACCCGCTGTAATAATATTACCTTAGTGTACCGTGAAAGATTACAAAAAAGTTCAATGTAGGTAGTAGAATAAAAAAAGAGAAGTCGGAGCGTAGATGGATTCATTTATTGACCCTGCCATCTGTCTTTCAAGACAATACAATAACTATAAACTATTGATTATATATTACATCTAAGAATCGTTGTTAATTAACTTAATAATAATTAAACCTTTTCATTTCGGTTTCGAAATAGCTGTACACGTAATTTATGAACGTAGGAACGTACGTAGCTTATATCTCAAAGATCATTTGACAAATTTCGATGCAGTTTTTATTTTTACGTAGAGGGTTTTTGGCGGAAGATTTTTATATATTACTAGCTGAGCCGACAGACGTTGTCCTGTCCAAATTTCAATAATACAATAATTTCAATAAGTTCATACAAAAATCCCATAGAAAAAAGCACTTTGTTTTTCCCGAATTTTCCAATTTTCAATTTTTCTTTCCCTAAAAATCTTATTCGGACTATTAAGAACATTTTAAAAAAAAGTTGGCCAAATCAGACGAGCCCGTTCTCAAGTGATGCGCTTACCAACGAACAGCAATTAATTTTTATTTATATAGATTAGCCTATAGTTATTATAAAAAGGATCCAAGTCGTATTTTAAGCGAAACATTTCGAAAGAAAAATTAGCAGTCGTGTGTACCCGACGGAATTGTGAAGCAATGTCATTACGCGAGAGTCGATAAATGCCATTTATCAAAATCCAAATGACATGTAATCAGAAATTATCCAGCTGCGTTAGGATATTAAATGAATGAGATAACATGATTTTAAATTTGCATTGTACCAATTCGATATAATTGTGCGTAAAGTCGAAGCGCCAAATTTGATATTTTTGACTTTTTTTGCCCCATTAGACTCAATTTAGCGTAATCTACAAGCCTTAAAAATATCATTTACATTTTCATTTATATTATTAAAAGAAAAAATATATATATATATATTAACGCCTTATACACTAACCTATTACAAACAAATACAAAATCTTCTTTCCCGTAAAATTTATTTTTTGTCGCCTTGATCAGCTATGCAGAATGGGATACCTTTTCTACAAAAAAGGCAGTCTATTCACCTGCTGGTAAATGGATTCTATTGTATATGAACATAGTTGGCACGCCCTCGAGTAAGCCCACTTTGAAGATTGAACCAACGCCTGGGAAGAACGGGAAATGGAATGGGAAATTTACAATTTATTTATTTGCAATATGCTTTACAATTAGCGATGGTAAGTTCGACACATCGACTTAATTCTTCTTTCTTCTTTTATCTATACATATATAATAAAACTTGTAGAAGCAGCGTGTCTGTACATTGAATATATTTACCAAAAACTGATTGGGGCCGATGAAGGAAGGGTATCAGAATATAAAAAGACGATTTTGAAAAATTTTGTCTGTCTGTCTGTTTGTCTCTTCGAATACGCTAATCTCCAAAACTACTGAACGGATTTTCATGGGGTTCCCACAGGTTAATTAAGCTTCGAACGGGCTTTGTTTCATTGAAATCGGCAGACGGGAAGAAGAGATATCCCAATTTAGGGTTTAAAAACTAAAATTCCACGCGTACGAAGGCTAATATAAAAAATACATAAATAGTTACAAAATCAACACGAAGAACACAACACTTAACAACTTACTTAATACAGAATATCAATTAGCCTTATATAACCGACATGGCAATAGTTTCAAATGGCAAGTAATAATAATAATACAGCAGTAAATCATAATAGTAAACTTGACAGAATAAAAAATGTCGTATTTTATACCAATTTATATTTATTTTATTATATGAAGCATGTCAAAAAGTTATATTAACAAATGCAAGTTAATTTGTGATTTGAATTTCAATTTTAATTCCTTTTGGCTGTGTTTACTTTTTGCGTTTAACCATGTTGTCGTCGCCTTTAAGCGGAGTGACATTTATATAATTAACATTTTTGCGTGTATAGACTTACACACGTAACTTTGCCGGTGATCAATTTAGGAATTAAACTTCACATTAAAATTTAGAAAATAATTTAATTAAATTTAGGAATCCATAAAGCATTGAACGTAACATCTTGCTTAAAATATCAATGATCTTTACCCATAAATTGAGTAAAATGTTTATAATAGTAATACTGTCGTCGATAGCAACGGCATCCTTCATCGGCAAAGTTATGTGTGTAGGTCTGTAACATTACATTTCATTTACTCATTTACTCTGTTGGTGCTCTGTTGTTTGATAAATAAATAAGTGTATAATTTCATAACGACTTCACTATTAGTCTACAAAAGAATAACGAATGCCAGATAAATACAATGGATAGTCTTAAATTCTATCTACGAGATATTAAGTTATTGTCTAATAATAAGTTTTCTCACTTGCAATTGTTTTAATTTTCTCTTAAATGTCCCATCTTCGTCAATCATTCATTGAATTCATCATTGAAATTTAGCTTTGCTAGATGAAAGCTTGCTATTTACTGTACCGAGAAATTATAATCATGCGCAGGTAGGTACTGTTAAACGGGTTCAGAGAGAAATCAAACAACACGCAGGAGTATAAATTACAAGACTATTTTGTGAGAGAAATAAAGACACGTCCGCCCGGTACGGTGTCACAGCTATGAGAGGTAAATTTAAACAATATCGGCCGCACTACTCGCGCGGAGGGCCCCCTCCATGGCCTCCCATTCCTTCGTAGCACTGTCGTAGCCGTCGTTGCTTACGTCACTAAGCGTAGCAGTGTTACGCCCATCCAAGCGTTTTATTAGTATATTGCATGCCCGGCAATTTTTTTGCACATAATATATAGTCTGTGTCCATCTGGAATAATGTACCTTTCAAATGGTGAAAGATTTTTCAAATAGGTGCATTGGTTCCGGAGATTACCCTCCACATACCCATCAAGTGGACTGTATGCTCGTCTGCCGACATCGTCCATAAAAAAATGCATGATTTAGTAATTGCTACAGTTCAATTTCTGAATTAATATCTAACCAAGTTTTCATGAAAGTATGACTTGAAAGTGACATTGTTTAAAGAAGATGAACCGACCCTACCATTTCCCCATAAAAAAACACCAAATGGTTCACAAAGAAAGCCTTCCCGTGCTACCCATTATTTTGTATTTATATATTATTTTCATTTTCATTAAAACTGTCGCCATAGAGCTGAAGCTACTCCCTTTAATTAATTCTGTAATTATCGCGCGATGAATGTCTCGGATACTTCACTCTTGTTTTTGCTCCTTCACCGAGGAGCGTCTTTATTCTGCACATTTAATATAGGCGAGATATTATGACTCAATTTGAAGACTAGTTGTAAATGTCTTTTAGGTACTATATTTTACTCAAATTTCGAAGGGTCCGTAACACAGAACATGCATAGATGTTTTATTACAAATACTTACGTTATATAAATGATCTACACCATCGATCAATCAAAATATATAGATGGATAATTCCTTGTGGCAAAACTGTGCACATGAGCGATTCCAGTGCTATAAATATGTATAATGTTACTGTCGCGATTAATGAATAGTAACAATACTTACGTTTTTAAGTCTTTGTTTTATTTATCTAAGTACATAGTTAAAATCAATCACACAAACATAGTTACACCGAAATATTACTTAATTAATATTACTTCGATTTTTTATATAAAAAGTTCCAAGTGTGTTACCAACTTTTTCCGAAACTCAACTGACAGCTGGTGGTATGGCCACGGTTAGTTTAATTAAGGGTAAACGAGGACAGGGTCTTGTTGGACTCTGTAATTTTGCAGCTAACTTTAGAACAGTACAGAAGTATCTATACATATAGGAAACAGCCTGCGAGCGAGCACTCGAAACATAGCACGTTCACTATAAGCGTGGTAGAAACAGAAACCGACTGTCAAATGACACACGTTTACGATTAGTCGCAGGGCCCTGGAGTCCCGACATATATTTCTATTACGAAGCATTATGACGAATCACCTTGAAATAAGGAACCGCAGGAATCAGTGTACGAATAATGTAAATTGAATAAACAATGAAATTATAAATAGAGAATATCATCAGTACTATACAATGTCAGTAATAGTGGTTACAACAAAATATTCATTCAAGTTCAAGTTAGTATATTTTTGTAATTACTTGTAATTTTTTGTTCATTGAAATTATAGTAATCAGATGACAACTGATCTATTTCGCATAGGACAATTTCATTTAACATTGCGAATAGCCGCCATTTTGTCGCCGCTCGCGTTGCTTTGTACCTCGTTGTGACAGATGAAAATAAGGCTCAAACTCTGTAGGTTTATAAAATTGAACGTCGACTGTACAAACCACAAAATGTCTATAATCTATCTAATATTAAATCCAAAGTAAATGAACCTAGTTAATTATCATCATACTAATTAGTCATATACGTGTTTCAACGAATTTGGCTGAGCCCAGGGCTTGGCAACACAATTCACTAATTATATAGTTAATAAACTGGGAGTGACCTGGGCCAAGGGCAGGTCATTTGAATCCAGCCTGGATGCACTCGGTCTTGACACGACATCTTTGGCATGACTCCATGGGATATAGAGTTGCTACATTCCGAAAATTCAATTAAATATTTGTTTAGTGACAGAAGATCGAAAAAGGACGGTGACAGCTACAAACTATAGACTGAGAATAAAATTTCATAAAACATTCATTATTTATACCAAAACAGTAGGAAAATACAACCTGATTCAAATGAATTTTTCAAGTTTTTTTCTCACTATGTCATAGTAATAATAATAGATTCAAATTCATGGCAACGTTAGGGTATATTCAGATAGACAACTTTCGAACCACACGAGAACCACAAAACACTGGTGGGGCAGTGGTACGTGTGAATCAGCATAATGACAAAATGGTAATCCCGCTGTAGCTGCTTATGGTTGCATTGTGGTTATGCGGTGCGCAAGAAAAGACACAGAAAAGGCGCGCGGTGTCGTCGCCGGTGGTTGCATGTGATCGGTACCGTCCACATGTTGCGACAGCCGTCGACATGGACCATACATTTTGGTCCGTGTGTATAATACCTAGCGTTTTCATACGAATTCGCTCCCGCCCATTTTCATGTGGTTGTCATGTGATTCTAAAGTGATGTGTCTGAACATAGCCTACAATACACATTTTCCACTTTCTAAAGCATCATGGCTTTACAACTAAGGCAGTAAAATGCAGAACATAAAATAAATGCAAGCTGATACATCTGACCTTCAGTAGCAGAAAGTGGCAAGAATATTATATACACATTATTATAGTTATTAATATATAAATTTCTACAGAATTCCTGTTAAAATAATATACGTAACACATAACCTGAAGTTTCATATCTCTATCTTATTTTATTATGACGCTTGTGACAGAGAAAAAAGGAATGCAATGGGTTTCGTTTGAACCACTTGGATTCAAAAATCTAAAAACGGACGAAATACTAGTGAAACCGAGGTGAAGCGTAAAATTTACACTCATTTCAGGACACGTCGCGTGCGCGACTACATTGGCCTAATTTAAGCCGGCGGTATGTTAATTCAGAGATAACAGCCACCACTAACCACTATGCATTGTATAAAGCGTGCAAGATGCTAGTGTGTTTTTGATATAATAATGTCTGTAACTTACATATACTTGTATACAAAGCTTTTTGTTTTACTGCCTCAAGAGGTCTTCCCATTAAACTACGACATGGGGTTCTTCAAGAGAGCTGTGAATAGGATTTTGCAAGGTCGGCGGCGCGCCCGCATACCTCCTGGTGTTGCAGGTGTCCATGGGCGGCGGTAACACTTACCATCACGTGAGACCGCTTGCTCGTCCGCCCTCTTCTCTATAAAAAAAAAAAGTACAACTTATGTAAAGCACTGTACTTCGCTCTGGTGGCTTAGGTGGCAACTGGCCCGATCAAAAACTTGTCCGCGGGCTAGTTTACCAGTTTTTGAAATTGCTAGTGGTCAACTTTTTTTTATAGAAAAAAGGCTGCAGACGAGCATACAGTCCACCTGATGATAATTGAATACTGTCGTCCATAGACATCCGCGATACATGCCGCCTCATCAGTCCAGAGTGACAAATATTGGCACACTCCTGGATGCGTTGCCTACCTTTGCAGATTAAGGAATGAATTGGGAGAAAGAGTTGGGAAAATAAGGGATAGGATGGGATGGAAATGGACTCTGACATATCTCACTCATTACCGAAACACATACGGGCATTGGGGAAATACGATAAAGTAGGAAATGTAGTTCATTTCAAGGTAGTCTTCTGTGAGAGAGGGGTAACGTGGCCAGTCGAGTGCGCCCAGCGGCTGTAGGAATGGAGTGTGCACTCTCCCTACCTCGCGGACCAGTTTTTGAGCGGGCCTGTACCACCTAAGCCGCCGCTGGTGACATAATTGTTTCGTAGAAAATCCAAACATAGCCTATGTGCAATCTACATTAGTTCAGCTTATTAACGTGAAAATAAAGATGAATGTAAATTTAAACAAACGCATATATCCACCAATCCTCACTGGACCCTCGCGGTGGATTATGGCCCGAAACCCTTAGAGATTTACTAGGGGAGGCCTGTGACCTGCAGCGGGACGTCAGAAAAGGCAACAATAAAAATAAAACTCAATCTCCCTTTATAATTTTATAATTTTCAACTATCATTTTTTTTCCCTATTATTATTTTAGTATTTATTTAATAAATAAAAAAATATTTGTGATCAATCATTCATACACACATCACCTAAGTATGTAAAGTCTGGATAATAATTTTACGCTTTGAGGCTTACATCAAACTGAATTATGTGTTGGAGCATGGCTGAAGCACTTGGGTCGATTGGAACGATATCATACTACACGTAGGTACATGTTAAACTACGTCATCGATAGTTTGATATTTTCTAGCATGTTGCTTTTTAAGAAGTGGCAAAGGAGCACCTTCATAGTGAGAAGGTGGCAAAGGAGCAGACAGCCCACTGGTAGTGGATACTGTCGTCCAGAAACTTCCACGAACATCAGTCAGGAAAGACGAACGTTGACACGCTCCCGGATGCGTCACATACCTTTGGAGAACTAAGAATAGATTTGGAAGAAGGGTTTGGAAAGAATGAAGAGTTTAAAAGCTGAGTAGTTTCCTCGACCTTCTCAATTCTCAATTTTCTCTAGGAAGGACATATGTTTATAGATGAGATAGGATATGAAATTTCTTTTATTCCAATATAGGGTTCAGACGATATTAGTATGTGGGTTGAGATATCAAGTAAGGAGTACAATGGAACGAGATATCTTTATTTCAATATAGTCTTACTCCCTGCACCGTGGAACTGATAGAGATGGGATAGCGAGTGTGGGATGTAAAGAGATGAGTTATATCATCTCCGTTAGTGCTTACTCGAAGTAAATCATTATACTTCCTACTCGAAAGGATGGGATTCTAGCAAATCTCACTCATCATGAAACGTACTCACGAAATAAGTCTCCTTATTTTAACAAAAGTTCCCTTCGGATGATATTCATCTTATCTTTTGATCCTTATTTATCTACTTTTTTTAAATTTTTTTTATACACAAGTGGACGGATGAGCAAGCGGTCGCACGCGATGGTAAGTGTTACCGCCGCCCATGGACACCTGCAACACCAGGGGGTATGCGGGCGCGCCGCCGACCTTGCAAAATCCTATTAACAGCTTTTTGAAAAACCCCATATCGTAACTTAATGGAAAGACCTCTTGAGGCAGTTCGCACAGGATACCATCGAACGCATGGTACAGTAACACATAGTAAATGTCGACAAATACGATGATACATACAAGTGCAACCAACAGACAAAGATGCAATGCACAGGAAGACGCCCTGTTTCAGCAGTGGACTGCAGCGGGCTGATGATGATGAGTACAAATACCTTTGTAGAGCTACCGAAATGAGTCTCTTTACCTCGCAATTTGAATTGATCGTGTTCCTATCCGCTCGAGAGACTGATTTCAGAGCTGGTCCCGCCGTAGGGACCGACCCCGCAGACATATTTTCGTACCTGAAGTACAGAGTGTTCCAGATATGTCTATCGTGTATAAAGGATTCATTGATTTTTAAGAGGTTCCATCAAATAAATAGTGATTTTGAAATCGTCGACATCTGAACATATAAATACTAGAAATCATTAAAAACGTACCTCGTATTCGACATTACTTTTCGCAAATATTTACAAACATGTATAAATTAGTTTTGTTGTAATCCCTTGTCCGTTTTCAATTGCCTCTGACTAGGGTTTCCAACTCTGAGCATCAGTTTTATTTTAATCATGTATAAATAAAATAAAAGAAAAACGTTTTTTCAAAACAAGCTATGTGAGCATTTGTTATTCATAAAATTCATAAATATTAATAAAAGTAGGTAGCATTGACAATTCGCGCGACAAGCTTTTTGAGAACAAATAATTCAATATAAACTTATTTTATTCGTTTTAGTACATGGCTTGCATAAAAGCTTGTTTTTAAAAAACGTTTTCTTATATTATTTTATTTACACCTTTTTAGTTAGAATTATTTCTCAATCTATCCATTTCAAGTAACGCATCATTACGGTAGAAAGTCATGTTTTGTTTTGCAAAGTTTCATGTGCATGCTACTAACCATTGAGGAGTGCCCTCATGAGGAGACAATCCTGGCTGCAGCATCAGTTCATGATGTAAATCATGTTTAGCTATCAAAATTAAACCTACATGCAAAGTTACATATCTCTGCTACTAATCGTTGAGGAGTGCCTCATGAGGAGACAATCCTGGCTGCAGCATCAGTTAATGGAGCTAAACATGATCTATGTTTAGCTATCAAAGTTAAACGTATATGCAAAGTTTCATGTCCGTGCTACTAACCGTTGAGGAGTGGCCTCGTGACGAAACAATCCTGGCTGTAGCATCAGGTTATTTCTATCATTTTAGTGTATTGTCATCAGAACTGAACAAGCATGCAAAATTTAAAAGTCGTAAGTTTAGAGGAAGTGGTTCAAATTTGGCTTGCAAGATTTGTTCCAAACATTCTAACTAACAGGTGAAGTTAAATAAAATCTTGTAAAATAGAGGCATCCAAAGAAATATCTCGATACGACTAAAAGGGTTTTTTCTGTGTGTATGAAACAGTGTAATAATTAATGTTTTTTTTTATTATTACCAAAGGCAAATGAAGATGACTGCTTTAACCAGGGCACTTTTTCATTTTCCAAGTTATTCTCTTAGCACTTTGAAACAGAAAAAAAAACGGGGGATAATTTATGTCCCGCTAACACCTTCGGCGGGACACGGAACCCAATTTTTTTTTTTTTTTATGGACGAAGGCGGCAGACGAGCATACAGTCTACCTGATGGTAAGTGGATACTGTAGCCCATAGACATCCGTGATACATGCCAACATTAGTCCAAAATGACAAAGCCTAAAAACGGGACATTCCGAATAAATCCGAATCCAGTTGGCAACCTTACCACCCCTGACCTACCCCACCCGATGTCTCTAATACAAGCGTGAGCCGACACAATCCCATTGTCGCAAAAGGATTATGGTAGCTTTCCGAATTGCAGACCGAAATATACGAACTACATATTTAGCAAAGGAATAACAACAGTTAGGGTCATTTTCTATCTTAAGAGCGGCGGCGAAGCGAACAGATCGATGACAAACTCGAAAACTTTTTTTATATACGTTCGAAATGACCGCTCGACACGCGCGACGTATGGCTCGGTGTATCTCAATTTTTTAATTTATTTATTTGAAACATCAAACAATTGAACAATATATGTAAATTGCATAGTTTTACAACTGAGTTATCCTTATTGTATAATCAATACCGATGTTTACGTATAGGTAAGCTAGTGATAATGAATAAACATGTAGTGTAAAAAGTAAGTAATTTACACTGCACATCCGTGTAAGTTTAATAGACGATGACATGATATTTTGTACGTTGATTTTTAGATTTTAGTTATTAAGTAACATATTGAGTATTTCTCGTTTGAATCTGTCAGCCGAGATTAATTATATCAATAGTAACAAAATAAGAATTATATATGAACTTACGAGGTCGCAGAGATTATGGGTACGTCACTTTTAACCATACTCGTTTAAAGTTTAAATTGTCGCCGTAAGAGTTGCTGCGTCGCGAATCCGCAGGTGGAAACTGACCCTTAAATAACAATGACAATAATTAGGTACTAAATACATTTTTGTAAAGATCTGTTTTGTGAAAATTCATTATGCAATGGAATAACGAAATATACGTTATTTTGTTCTATCGTTTGTCGCAAATTATTATACTGGGTACTCACTATGCCCATTCAATCCCATGAAGTAAAGAGTGTAATGGTAAAGAGTATAATAATATATCCGCCATTCCACTTTAGGGGAAGAATTGATATACTATATACTATACTCTATACTTTTTCTCTCCCATAAAGAAAAATCGCCATTCTTCCATCGTCATTTTCCCTGTGTCGCCCACACAGGAATAAGCCCATTCCGTTATATCTCTGAAGGTGGGCGGCGGATCCAGGGGCGTGCCGACGTTTGTTATTCCTGCCCCATGTTGGCATGTATCGCGGATAATCATTGGCAACAGTATTCATTTACTACCAGGTAGACTGTAGCGCAAGACTTCTACACCGTGTGGTGCGTTACGAGTACCTTCGAAATTCGACTAAAAATGTTGTAAAGCATTTTATAAACGATTTAATAAAAGACATCTAGACATATTTTGTGTTACGAGTACCTACTTTGAAAATCGAGTAAATTATATGTAGTGTCGAATAGTGTATCAATGTTGCTTTCAGTACCACATTCGCCGTTATGTGTCCCAATACTGATTGGCACGCACTAATTGGCTGGTATAGTTAATGACAAAACCAATAAATATATGAAGGTACCAGCTTCATTAACAAACAGCTGTTTGCACTGAAGCTATTTCGTGAACTGGAGTGTCCATGTACTCTCCAGTACTTCGCCATATTGATCATTTTATAACGCCTGAACGCATAGAGAATTATTTGCAAGTAACGGAAAAGCCTGTGATTAAATCATCTTGTAAAATGCAAAACATATGAGGACCCCAGAGGTCAAGGGGTCTAAGTGACATTTTCGAAAGAATTGAGTTAGATGCAGTAACAGACTGTTAAAATACTATTCTTTTTAGTGGTGAGGAGATCCAAGTGATTTCCCTGACAGGTGCTGCTACCTAGTGTGTTGCCCCTTCACCACTAGTAGTGCATGCTAACACTGCTATTGTTAGTATCTACTATAATAAACAATAGATAGCTACTAACAATAGATAGCTAGTAATAAACAATAGATAGCTACTAACAATAGCTATCTATTGTTAGTACTAATTAGAAGCAAATGGCCAAAGTGTTGGCCTAAAATGGTCAAAACAAAAAAAAAATAACTTTCCCTCTTACAAAATTTTGTTGACTTTTGGTTCAATTATCTCAAAACATAAATTTTGTCACTTAGACCCCTTTACCTCTGGGGTCCTCATATAATATATTATACGATAATATAAGTTAAATGAGTTCATCTCTTATCCTTTCTTGTTGCAAAAGGAGACTATGGGATAACAAAGCCGGCTACCACGGGCCCTGAGGAACTACATCACCTCTAAAATAATGGACTCGCCAACCCGCTTGGCTTAGCATTTTAAGACCAACAACCTATGTTTCTCCACTGTTGGATATACTTTTCCCGAGGATCGCCACCACTATCTTGCTCAACTAGTAGCTTCCACCGGTGACTTATTCAAAACGTTCTTTTATTTGTTTTTACTGGTATTTTTTTTCCGTAGTTCAGCCAGTACTTGACATAGTTAATGGTCGTTTACCATAGATAAAAAAAAACAATAAAAATGTTAATAAAAAAACGAACGTTTTTGGCAACAGAAAACCGTGCTGCATGCAGCGCTTGACGAACTATCCGTGACGACATTGCGTGATCTTGAACGGTGACACATTTGGACCATCTCCAACATCTGCTCAGTGACTGCCAAATATTGCTTTTACTTTTGTTGGATACTTTGCGAACTATTTCAAGGGTATGTTGACGAAGATAGCAGGCGATAGTAAGTGAAAGGAGACGTCATAATGTCAGTTAGTGTCATTCATAATGAGAAAGAAACAGCTGATACATACTTTGATAACGTGTTATTTAATTAATTGCTAGATAAATGTAAACTGTGATAGCGTAATTTATAGCCTATAAATAAAATGTATATAATTGATAGCCTTGAACGTTAAGTAGAATTTACAATTTATTAAATAATTTGATGGAATATGCTATATTTACATTTATTTTCCACACAATCCAATTTGAGTTCTTCACGGTTGGTAGAGGATACTGTGAATGAATGAAGAAAATAAAATAGCATTGTGAAGAAATTGAAAATATACATATTAGTTTTTTTTAAAGTATTTATCAGGTTTACATACTTTTAATACTATATGTAGGAGTACATTATAAATACATTTTACTTTTCTAGGATAAAATATTTTTATACTTAAATATACATATGTGATATTATTTGATTGTCCATATATTAGGGGTTAAAGTATGAAATTGCCTATTTGTACTGAAAAATTAAACCTAGTTTTTTTCTAAAATGTAACACATTTATTTAATCAAAATATTTACCCTCATTATCTATACATTGTTGTCATCTAATCGGAAGTTCATTTATGCCTTTGCGATAGAACTCTGGGGATGCAGATTCGACAAACTGTGTGAAAGCATTTTGTACTGCCTCTTGAGAAGAAAATTTTTTACCACGTAGAAAATTGTCCAAATCACGAAAAAAATGGTAGTCCGTTGGAGCAAGGTCTGGCGAGTACGGAGGATGACGTACGGTTTCTAACTGCAGCTCCTGTAGAGTTACAACGGTTTCTCATGCAGTGTGAGGTCTTGTGTTATCATGGAGCAATAATGTTGGTCGGGGCTGTTTCACTGCTAGTTTCGCCATTATTGTTCGAAGTTCGGCACAGTAAACATCTGCTGTTATTGCTTGACCAGACCTGAGAAAGCTATAGTGAATAACACCATGAATAGACCACCAAACAGTTACCATTACCTTTTTATTGGTAAGCTTTGCCTTAGGGCACTGTTGCGGCGTTTGACCTGGGGTCAGCCATTGCATTTTTCGCTTTCGGTTATCGTAAAGAATCCACTTTTCGTCACATGTCACAATTCGATCCAATATTCCTTCATTTCTGTACCGATTCAACAAGGCAACGCAAGTTTCAACACGCGTTTCTTTCTGCAGATCAGTCAAATCATGAGGCGCCTATTTTTCATATTTTTTTATCTTATTGATTTGATGCAAATGAGTCAATATTGTAGGTAAGGTAACGTTAAACCATGCCGCTAATTCCTGGATAGTTTGACTCGGATCGGCTTCCACCATCTCCTTCAATTCAGCGTTATTCACCTGTGTGGGCGGTCTTCCACGTGGTTCGTTCTTCAAGTCGAAGTTTCCATTACGAAAGCGTTTAAACCAAAAACGCACGGTTCGTTCATTAGCAGTCTCCGCTCCAAACGCAGCATTGATATTGCGAGCCGTTTCTGCCGCGTTAGTTCCGCGTCGGAACTCGTATTCAAAGATCACTCAGGTTTTTCGAAGTATCCATCTTTCCCGTCTAAGCTGAATAAAAAAAACAATTGAAAGTCGACAATCGAATGTTGCACATTTTTTAAAACAAGAACCTCATAGGTATCATGTGAAAAAAGTTTCACTCGAAAATCTCACACCATGAAGGTTTTATGTCAATTCAAATTCTCTATTACTATACAACGGCAATTTCATACTTTAACCCCTATTATTATTCAGATATTGAGAGTTTAGTGAAATCTTAAAAATGAACATAATGTTTATTGTATCATCTTCAAAATTAGTTGTTATAATATAATAGAACGTGTGTCTGTTCAAACGGAATCTTAAAACAATGAAATTTTTACTTGGAAAATTTTAACCAAAGCAAATCCACATGTATCTACAAAAATGTTAACCGGACACATACATGTTAGTATGTATGTATCGATCTAGATACCTATGTCTCCAGTTAACATTTTGTAAACATTTTTCCAATATCTAATTCATAATTCATTCAATACGGGAACAGAAGCACGATGAAAAATATTCATCCAATCAAAACTATTCGGATGTTTAGTGAATTGAATAACCGAAGTTCTGCATGTGAAATTTTTAAGCGATAATTTAATCAACCCGATATACTTTTTATATTTCGATATTTGTTTGATAACGTAACAGGATATTTTTTTAGATGGTTATAAATATAAAACATTTAGTTCGTTATTTTTAATGTGTTTAAATAATAGTACGCTTTTAATGATTTTGATAAAAAAAAAGTATTTTTATCAAATACTGTTATCGTATCCTAATTAATCATTAGCTAGTAAATATATGCACGCATGATTGCTATATAAGTATCTATATGTTTTAGATTAAGGGATAACAATGTCGCTACCACAAACAGAAGAACTACACCACCACAAAAAAGTGGACTCACCCATCCGCTGCGGCCAGCGTGGCGTTTTAAGGCAATTCATCCATCGTGTAAAATATGGGTATATTTACTTCTCTAATGAGTGCATAAAAAGAAGTTACTTAATTAAAAAGAAACTGGACTTTTACTGGATGCAAATAGCGCCTATAGTGCCTGTCGCTATACGCCTATGCATTATACTCAGTAAACTGTATACAAGTGAAAGTGCATTTTCATGGGCCTCAGCACGCGAATTGCAACTTGTCCAAGAGTGTTCCACGGATCTAGATCTAGGTCACAGATTAGCATACGCTAATGTTAGAGTAACCAAGAGGTTTATCAAAAGCTTTTTGTTTTTCAAAAGAAGAACTGTCTGAGGGGTTGGCTACCCACAAGATGTTAAGTGGTAACTGTCGCTCATGGATAACTTTAGGTGGAATGCAATTGCGCTGCCGAGATTATAGGATCCTATTAACAAGAGGCAGTTCCACAACTTTTGCGTTCTGGGTATAGTGTCTTAAAAGGCCGCGCAGTACGCCAGTAACTCTCTGTCGAGGTGCGGACGAACTGCCCTTCGGTGCCGAGAGGGGTGATGATAAAACTAGAAGTTAACAGCAGAATAAACAACACTTCAGATTTTATAAGTCACTGTTGGTTATGTGCGAATAAACAAAACTGGTTCCACTTTTTGATCGAAGGACCGCTTTTGAAGTTTGACTAAAAACTTGAGTCTGCCTGCCTAGTATGCCCTGGCCGTGTAAAGCGCTACCAGGTACCACACGCCAGAACAGTGTTATGAAGGCAATATCTTCACTAAGATCCACACAAACGAGTCGCTTACGTTGCGGTAAGAAGAAGTATCTCTTCGGTAACCAGAGGTGCGATGATGAAAACCAGAAGTTGGAAACAGATAGAACAGCTCTTCAGAACAATGTTTGCCTAAAACATTGTTCTGAAGAGCTGTTCTATCTGTTAATCTATCTATCTGAGGTTTTAAACCCTCCATCACTCATGGCCGTGCCAACCTTACGGTTATAAGGACCGAATCGCGGGATGTGCGCGCCGTACTTGCGTGGGCCTTTTCCCGCTTGCATTTGACTCGCTACAATTTTCATCATTTCCATTTAACACTTCTCCCCTTCCTGGCGTAGTGTTGTGAAGAAAATTTCCTCCCGCGATATAAACAAAGTTTCAGATAAAGAAATCGCTTGCATTGCGCTAGGCGTATCGATCGCACCGATGCGCCACGCTGCCGAGTGCAGGCCCTCAACGAGGTTAATTTGTGCGTGCGACCACGTGGTCGAAGGGCTTAAATCAAACATCATTGTTTTTAAACAAATAATACATTGCTCTAAGGTAAAAGGCAACTTGTTAAGGATATTTCGAGGCTATCTATTGGAAGGGTGATCAGCAGGCCTCACAACTAGCGCAATTTCTTAACTTTGTATAGAACGAAAACTCAATTCCAAGTTCTATCTCGTCCAAAATCTATTGTGCAGAGATGTGAATAGGTATCTATACATAATAATTATAATAAAATTGTAACAGAGCCGTGTCTGTACATAAAATATTTAAAAAATATTGCTGTGTATGTGATACAGAGCTCGAAATATAATTTTTTTGGAATTTTTGTCTGTCCGTCCGTCTCTCTGTTTGAACGCGCGTCACGCAAAAACCGCTGGACGGGTTTTAATGAAACTTTGCACAGTTATAACTTATATGTTGAGTTAAGATTGAGGGTACTTTTTATCCAGATGAATTATGAAGTTCCCACGGGAATCACAAATACACGAGATCGAAGTCGCTGACATCGCTAGGGTAGAAAATGTAATATTCTTCATTTATTGTAGTGTCATTAAGAGTCAATGGCCGCGGTCTTCTATTATCTATCTATAACTAGAATCTATATCTATAACTAGTTCTATCTATAACTAAAACCTTGGGTGGTTTAACAGGAGTAATTAATACGAATTTAATTGTGAATAATTTTGCTTTCAGGTTGGGCATTATAAAATACTCAGTCGTAAATCATAAATGTTAAAAAATGCATTAATCTGCATTAATAAAGATTGAAGTAAATTCTGGTATATAATAGAATTCAGCTGTCATTATAACAGAAATTGTGTGCATTTTATTACAGTTGTAAACATATCGCAATAATACAAACTTGAATTTACGATAACAAGTATATCATGTGTCATCTTTACTTTAAAAAGTTAAATTTACAAGAGCACTAGGTAATATTTTTGTGTTACAATAAATTACGACTCTGCTTTTCCGGGCTGGCACAAAAGTGTATTACGCATAGTAGGCGCGGGTAATTTGGGCCCTATTTTCTCATGAAACTTGTAAAGTTAACCCTCCAATGCCTACCCGGGCGGTCTTTATGACCCCAAATTCTCGCATCCAACTTCGTTACGGTTTTTAGGTTGTTATTATGCGAAATTTGATGCGGCTATTTGTTGATGTTAACCTTTATTTGTATATTTTAGCGAAATAAACAATGTTTAATTTAATATTACGCAGTATTTAATTGAATGTTTTTAACTTCAAAATTTTAGGCTAAAATATTACCAGGGAAAAAAGGGGTATACAAAATGTAAGAGTAGCTACCAGCTGTCTGATGTTCCAGACTGAGAGAGCTAATCTTAAGACCTCATTCGAATAGCTCCGGCATGCACCGGCTGATGGAGCCTACCACATATCGTTGTGGGGTCTGGTAGCCTCATTCGAATAGCTCCGGCATGCACCGGCTGATGGAGCCTACCACATATCGTTGTGGGGTCTGGTAGCACATTTTCTCGGTCAGGGCATTGGCAGGCACACTCGAGATTCCACTTTCACATTTCTTAGTGATCTTTTTATAATAAGTATCTGTTTATGGTGATACGATCGCAATGTGGGTCCAGGGATACAGGTGGTATAACTTATATGTTGAGTTAAGATTGAGGGTAATTTTTATCCAGATGAATTATGAAGTTCCCACGGGAATCACAAATACACGAGATCGAAGTCGCTGGCATCGCTAGGGTGGAAAATGTAATATTCACTTTCACATTTTTTAGTGATCTTTTTATAATAAGTATCTGTTTATGGTAATACGATTGCAATGTGGGTCCAGGGATACAGGTGGTATGCAGGTGGGATACAGGTGTCCATGAGCCCCGATGACCTTTTACCATTTGACGTAACTCCTCTCGGTTACTTTAAGGTTGACTAGAAGAGACACCTTCTAGGAATAATTCTCCCTTTTGTATTATTATAACAATTCATTATAAGTACAATAAACAACAGCAACATTTGCCGGTCCGTTTGGCCGTCTGCAACTACGTAACAAATACACGATATAAACTCCTATTTATCATTGCGGACAGATTATTAATAGTATCCACCGCGTCTTTAATCTTCGAAATCAGCGATCCCAGCTGTTATCCCTGGTTAATTGATGGCTAAACTATTTAATGAATTCGGGCCCAATTATTTCATTAGCCGAGCCGTCTGTATTAATTGTCGGTAATTTGTTACAGGTAAGGGCCAGGTGTGCCCCGGGGACACGGGAGAAGAGCGGGCGGGATCATATTGTAAGTTAATTTTGGGTGGAAATCTTTGTAAATGATCTGTGGCCTTTGTTTACACCTATGGGACATTGGTGTGAATAATGTCGGCCTAAGCGTTAATGACGCCCCGACCAACATTGTCGTGGTTAAGCCTTTAAGGGCCCAAAAAAAAAATTACAACATAAAATCCAGTAGTTTAGTTTTGATATTTCTAGAACCTTTTTAACAATTTGAAATTTTCTTTTAGCACTATCCTGTTTTTGTATCTCCTTTAGGCAATCGCCCTACCTCACGTTGCCTTAATCCCGACACTAGGTGTGAACTGAGGATCTAAATAAAGTACAACAAAGTAAATGGCCGAAAGTAATACACATCGACTATGATCGGCTAACTTAATACGACAGAGACTAGCCGATCATAGTCGATGTGTATTACTTTCGGCCGTTTACTGTACTTAGATTGAAAGCTATTTAAAAAAACATTACAAAGTTAAAGGCAAGAATATCTTTCAAATGTTATAATGTTGATGTGTAATTAGTTGTTGAAATTAAGTTCGCTTCCGACTTTTGTTATGTCCTCTCCCTTTGGATAAAGTAGCAAGGCTCGCAGGCCCTTCGACTGCGAAGTTCGACAACTATTTCTTGTTAGAGAGCCTTCGGAGACGATCTGGGATCATTATATACTATAGGCCTATAGTAGCCCATATTAGCCGTAGTCTAAATGCGCCGTATTCTGTGTTTGTGGCTTTCATTTTGTGTATAGTTAAGCACGAGTTCAAGAGGTCTTTCCATTAAGCTACGTTATGGGGTTCTTCAAGAGAGCTGTGAATAGGATTTTGCAAGGTCGACGGCGCGCCCGCATACCCCCTGGTGTTGCAGGTGTCCATGGGCTGCTGTAACACTTACCATCACGTGAGACCGCTTGTTCGTCCGCCCACTAGTCTATAAAAAAAAATATGTATATAGCTTTTTGTGAGTATTTTATATTGTAAATCGATTTTTCTGGAATGCAATTCAATTTCACCAGCCCTTTCAGTATCCACTGCCGTACGTGGACTTCCTCGTGCACATTGTCCTGTGCGTGAGGGATGTAACGCCTTAAAACGCTAAAGCGGGTTGGCGAGTCCAGTTTTTTTAGAGATTGTGCTGTTCCTCAGGACATGTTGTAGCCGATTTGGTATCGGTTAGTCTACTTTTGCGATACCCAACGGTAAGAAATAGTGTACGATGACCAAATACGGATGTTGATAAAAAGTTCTAGGTATACAAACTAACTAGGGTACTAACTAGAAGTAGACAATGCCAAAATACATTTTACTAGTTTACCAGTAAGATTAATTAAGTAATTTAATATTCAGATATTATTCGAGTTTTCAATTCTATCGCTCCGTTCGACTGAAAATATAATTACTTATAATAGAAAGGGGACATTGGAACAAAAGCCGATAAATAATAGTGGAACATTCATTTGACTAATTAGAAAGTAATTTGTCTGTGTCCGGTCCATATTATTTATTGGACTTTTTCAACATAGGTTGCGTTTAGTAAGTTTTTATAAAGCATATTTGTAAGCGTTTCATAAAGTTTTGTGTTCGGGCATAATAGAGTTAACGGAAAACAAATCATTTGGAAATGAATAAGTATTTAAATTTAAAGTCGATTTAGTGAATTCGGTTTTTGTTCTAAATTCGAATATCAAATTAATAGTTATTTGTTATACAAGAGTGCAAAGTTGCTTTTTAACCGCGTGCTCAATTTTTATGACCGAGCAAGCGAAGGATTCTAAAATTGAATCACGAGCGCAGCGAGTGATTCAAAAATTAGAATCCTGAGCGTTTTTTGTGTTGCTCTGAAAAAACAAACGTTTTTTCAGAGCAACACAAAAAACAATCTCTTTTCAGAGCAACACAATTTAGTTTTGATTCCGAGATTTGTCTCGTGCTTGATAAAGCACATTATATACATACATATACGGTTAGTAATTTCTGCGTTTTGAATACATCTATACAGGATAATGACTAGTGCATGCTATATATGGCCCTCGGGCATGTCTTTTGTGCTGTGAATACTCTCACTGAATTCGACGAGTTACGCCAAAAGACAATGCCATATCTGATTATAGAAGAGACATAATATGAATGATATTCTGTCAAGGCTGCTTCTACAGAAAGAATACCTCTTACCCTTCTTAGGGCGTACACAAATTTGTTAAGTTTTTCACTATGTTCGCAATATTGTTTTTCCAATTAAAATTCTCGTGAACCGTGATCTTCAAAAATGTTGTTGCAGTAATAGATTTTACAGACTAATTGTTATACCTTATATTCAGTACCGGGGCTTTTGGTTTATTTGTTCTAAATTAAATAGTTTATTTTTAAGCGCTTTATATGTGTCATTTTCCACTGTCGCTTCGTTTTTATATCTTATAATAATTGTGGTGTCATCTGCATACAGTTTGCTTTGCTGGTTGATGGATCTAGGCAGACGATAACATACAGTAAGAAAAGTAACGGACCCAGGATACTTCCCCGAGGAACTCCGAACAAACGTTGATTCTAGTACTGGGGAGATAATTTTCTACTGTAAATGTGTAGATTTAATTTCGTCACCTTAGTGACTTGCTGCCTGTTAATTAAATAGGATTTCAGCCATCTATATGCCAGTCCAATTTAGTCCAATTATTATTTTATTTATACCAAAACAACGAAGCAAACAAAACAGAAAGAAAATGCTAGACCAGTTCCCGCCAAAAAGTCCAAAGTGTAATGTTTGTGATATAATCAAATAAAAGCATAACACTGTGTTTTCCGTGTGCTTCCAAGGAGTCCAATTACTGTTCTGTCCTCAGTAAACATACTACCACTTTAGTGAACTACTCCTAACTTACTTCGATGGGGTTGGATACTAAAGAGTTGCATTTTAAATTGTTAATTATGACAAACCTGGACATTGGCACAATATGCTAATTATGCTATTGCCATATAAGAAAATGCTACAAAATGTTGTTTATATTTTACAAACAACGAAATTAATTGTTTTAGTTGTTTACAACGAAAATAGAAACGATAATTAAGAGGTCAACGTCCGATAACGTACAAACGTTTCTAATTTAACTAATCACGTCCCAAATAATGGTGTTTTAATGATTAGGTATAGTACTTACTGGACTAATTTTCTATCAACGTTAACTGAACCGACCAATAACTACCATCGATCAGTCTATAACGTCCCACTATTATATGATTAATTTTTTTAATAGAAAAAAGGCGGCAAACGATCATACAGTTCACTCGATGGTAAGTGGATACTGGCGTCCATAGACATTCGCGATACATACCAACATCAGTCCAGAATAACAAATGCGGCACGCCCCCGAATGCGTTGTCTACCTTTGCAGATTAAGGAATGGATTGGGAGAAAGAATTGGGAAAGTTGGGAGAGATAGGATGGGATGGGAATGGGCTCTGGCATATCTCACTTACTACCGAAACACGTACGTACATTGGGGAAATACGATAAGGTAGGAAATGCAATACATTTCAATTTAGTCTTCTGTGAGAGAGGAGTAACGTGGCCAGTCGAGTGCGCCCAGCGGCTGTATAAATGCAGTATGCACTATCCCCCTAACAAACAATTGATAATTTGTTAATTTCTATACGACGATTAAGTACGTGGACGATGATGCATGTTTATACTGGCTTATTAATTGATTCACCGTACTTCGAACAAATATAAATCCTATGTTGTCATTTTCTAAAACAAATCGCTAACATAATTCCTCTTCGGAGGCATTGAAGCGAATGAGTTCAATAGTTTAATGCCAAGTGTTCAGTATTCCGCCCCCGTTCTCGAGCAAAGCAAAAACAATTACTGCGGGACTTCATCCCTTAGCGGGGGAGGAGAGAGAGAGATTATTTTTTATGGGTTAAATCCTTTGATAGATATTTCCACATTTGGAAGATTTATTTTTTTGTAGAGAAATATGGCAGGTTTTTAACATGACTTTTAATAACGTTTGTGTACTCTGTTAATAAAGGGCCTCTGTTCAGAACTACTTTACCGCTTAAACATTTTTGATGCTCAATACACAGTGTAATAGTTACATTTTACATTAAACTGTACGTAATTGTAGTTACACCACCATACAGTGTAATTAATGTAAAAAAATTCAAGTTTAATGTTCGTGTGCAGTAATGGATATAAAATTATGAAAATTGTATAATATTTCGCGGCACCCTGTAAGGAAGTCGTGGCTCCACAGGGTACCGAGGTGCACACTTTGAGGACCATTGATCTAAACCATTTACTATAAGCGAGGTGCATTTACTTGACGTGTAAGTATTGCCGCCTCAAGGAAATTAATATAGCTTTATTAGTATTCATCAGAGACCACGAGGGCGGGGGATTTATGAGAAAGGGGGAGACATATGAATACTTGTAGACAACGACAAATGTGGAGTATAAAAATGAATCCTAAAGGTACTGTATATATGTATATACAATCCCGCGGGAACTTTACAACTGTACTCTAAATGTTAATCCGGCACTTAAGTTATAAATATGCCAATTTTCATTCATATCTGTTCAATGGTCACACACATTGGACACACAGACAGACAATAATTGCCCAAAAAATATATTAGACTCTGTATCATTCTTATTTTACACTAATTATTAATTAATCATTATTATTATGTAGATAATTAGGAATATAATTAGTAACTAATCTTAGCCTGCTCAGAACTTTTTCTCAACTGTTGGAGGCGGACAAATAAACAGGTTGTACTAAATATCATTTGACTTCTGATAAATGATACATGATAAAGTCAAATACATGATATTACATGAACATTTTTTCAACGTAAGCTTTCAAACATTAGTCTCATCCAATAATTAAAATAATTAATAAAATTTTAAAAACTGGCAAAAGATACAATTTTTATGGAATATTTTTTATGGAAAACGTAAAGCTGAATTGAATTATGTAATCGCAGTTCTGATGAACGCGACCTACAGACTGATCGAAGACAAACACTAAACGCTTAAAATATAAAAAGAAATCCAAAAAGTATTTAATAGACAAATTATAAAAAACCCACCTGTGTACAATGCTTATATACTCGCTCGCGAATCTTCTGCTGCGCCCACGTTGTTGTGTTGCTGCTTATACGAGTATACTCGCTCGCGAATCTTCTGCTGCGCCCGCGCCCACGCGTTGTTGTGTTGCTTTCGTACCCATAGTTATTATATTATTATAAACGATATACGTGAATCGTAAACAATGTTACCTCAGCTATTATAAATTTTCACTTAATTAGCTTAGAATAAAATATGTAAATTGATTAATTACAATCTTTATTCTCACCTACGGTATTTCTTTAATGAACCATTGTAATTCCGTACGATAGTGTCGGCTGAGAGAGCGAGACGAGAGAGAGCCCCGAAACTGCGGTTAGTTACTACACAGACAAATCGACTTTCGCTTTTGTGATGTATTTATTCAAATATAAAATGTCTAATATTAATATTAGAAATAAATAAATAAGATAAAAAAATCATTTAGTCTTCATTTATTATGCGTAGGCGCAGTTATTAAAATTAATTGATTAAGTATTGAATGCCTTCTGCTGCTTGAAAGTAAATTAAACATTTTAGTGAAATGTTAAAAAATACATATTTTTTATTTTATCTTAAAAAAACAGATGCTGGGGCGTGTTTTTATCTAAACATAATTTTGAAACATTGAAATTTTATGTTAGAAAATCCTAACCAAAGTCAGGAGGACTTTTTGGCGGGAACTCGAGAAGTGTGGTTGAGTTTTTATTTGATTGATTGTAAATATTTGTGTACTGAACGTTTTGGTGATAGTTTATATAAAAACAAAGTGTTTTTTGTGCGTATTGTTTGTGATAATCAAATAAAAGCGCGGGACTGCGTTTTTAGTGTGCTGGAAGCACAGGAGTCCTTTTCTCTCCTCAGTAAACCCACTATCGCTTTACTGAGCGATTCCTGGACTTACTCAGACGGGACTGGACATTGACAAACACCACGCACAAAAACTACTTTTAAGTTCAGTAAACCATCAATATTAAACCACAAAACGCCTAATACATAATTTTTACAACGATCAAAGACGAATTCAACTTCACTTCTCGAGTTCTCACCAAAAAAGATATATTTTAGACTTTATATTTGTTTATTACGAAAAATACTTGACACTGGCAGAATGAGCTAATTGCACTATTGCCATGTATGAAGAAGAAAACAGAGCTTTTACTCAAATGACAACAAAAAAAAACAAATAATACAAGTGTAGATCTATTATCTACAAGTAGATGTAGTCATGGTTTGTTACGGGGTCAGTAGAGCAGGGGGTGGGAGGAATGGTTAATTGTGGGAAACGGGCAGGAATGCGCCTCCATATGTATGGTAATGAAGACATAATGCGATGATAAAGCTGTGGGACATAAAGATGATTTGTGCCAGATGAAACGCGGACGGACAAATGGAGGTTATTTGTTGAAATCCCTCATATATGTGTAATATCATATTTTTGTGTGTAATTTGTTAAAATCATAACTTACTGTTGGTGAGCCATAAACTAACTGTCTGCTGAGGTTTCTCCACTTAATTACAATATGGGGCTCTATAAAAGGGCTGTGAATAGGATTCTACAAAGAAGGCAGCGCACCCTCGTCCGCCTGGTGTTGCAGATGTCCATGACGGTGACCACTCACCATCTAGTGTATCGCCCGCTCGTCTCCCACATCTTCCATGTACAAAAGACTATAATAGTAACGTCGCCTTCCGATCAAGTGACGTACTGAAACTATGTCGACTGAGTGCCAGTAAACGCGACACATATTTGTAGGGCTTAAAATAATAAATGAGTTGCAAATCACGATCCACAAAACGAACTATTATTGAATAACTAAAGTAAACAATTTTAAATCACTAACAATAGCATCACCAGGTCAACGCGAGACTCCCTATTTCTTTTTTTTTTAACCAGAGAACGTAAATGGGTTAGGTTTGAATTTGCTACATTCGCATCGATTTGCTGCCAGATTTTGTGCGATTTCGGCCGGCTGTAGACTAGTACCACCCTATCTCTTTCCGCGGGTCCCGTAAAGGGATGACAAAGCGGCTACCACGAGCCCCACAAGCCTACACTACCTCTAAAAGAGTGGTCTCGCCAACCCGATTGTCCAGCGTGGTGTTCTCACGCACAAGATAATGTGCATGAGGAGGCCCGTGTCCAGCAGTGAATATTTAAAGCCACTGGGCAGTGGCTGGCAGCATTGCATATACCGATGGCAAGTTTTTAAACACCAATACATTCTTACGCATACTGCATCAGTATTTTTTTATAGAAACAAGGTGGCAAACGAGTATACAGTCCGGCTGGTGGTAAGTGGATACTGTCGCCGGTGGACATTTACACGATTATTTGTACTTGTTACTTAACTTCTCTGTATTCTATAAAACACTAAATAAAAAAAAAAACACATTTTTAGGAAAGTTTTACATGCACAGAGTTCATTCACCTTTTTTAATAATTAGTTTCATGATTTCTATGTATTGTTTCAGTGTTTTTTATTATTATTATTACATTCACGCATAAATAAATAAAATTACTAAAGTGAGGCCTGATTTTTATTCATTCCTGAAGAACCCCTAACCAACTGAGCAACGTCGCAATATCAGCTACAATGCTTTTTTGATCACAAACCCAGTTCATTCATAAGTCACACTTGAATTACTTACACATGGCTGTCAATAGTAGTCAGTTGTCACGGTTCGTGTCATCGATTGACCCATGCATGTCGCGTGACCTGCTCTAATTAGGCTGCCGTCACGACAATCGTGTCGTAGTCGTTGAGTGTAAGGCAATTGTGAGAAAGGCACTCTCATTTTATTTAATTCTGCACCTTTATATCGTCAGTTCAGTCTAAAAGGCGACCGATTGCTGTCCAAAACTCCCCGGTTCGATTCCCGGTCTGACATTCATCTCTTTCAAGACAAATGTTTGTTTCGTGTCTGAGTGTGTAGTTTGTCTTTTTAGCGCGTCTCTGAGTCACGACACAGGGAATCTTAGTGGGGCCCTTTTTTTATTTTCAGGTAACCTGTTATATATACCTGAACTTATTCCTGTCGTGTTTAGATATATACATACGTATACGTGATTTTCTTAGTTCCTGTTTCATATCCATATATTCTTTAGGACTCCCCGGGATAATTATTTCTAAAAAATCAGGTTTCTCAGAGATTTGGTATTTTCAAACACTTTTGGTGTCAATAAAAAATTTTGTAACGAATTTCAAAGATATCAAACTGGCCATACAAGTACTCGTGCATATACTGTATACTGTAAGTATACAATATACCCATAGATGTAACGTCGCCTTTCAATGAAGTAGGAATCGGTAGTGATGGGTAACTTCGGAGTTATTGAATCAAAAGAGTTGAAACCGCGAGCGGAACAGAATAATTGTTCCATCGAATTGTTATTCATTCCGATTCCGGTGCCAATCATGATCGTGAGTGTAATCGCGCATCGGCATTTGTCGGGGGCTCAAAATCGAGATGCCATGATGGCATGACCTTTTTTTTTTTGCTTATGCAACAGCCGTTAGGGTAAATGAATGAAACGCTCTCGGAAGGTGATTAAGTGGGTGAATCAAAAGAGTTAAGGAGTAACTAAGAGGAGTCGGATCAGTAAACGGAGCACGATTAAGTGAGTTAAAACACTCCGAGAAGTCTTGATTACCCATCATTATAGGAACGTACTGAAACTATGCCGACTGAGTGTCAGTATACATGACACACACACGCATGTATTCATACTATGCCTATCGCTCCAATACACTCCGATAGCAAAGTTTCTAACACTCATACATTGATTCGAAGTTTGTTTCAGTTTATTGTGCATTGACAATCCGTATATATTTTTTATGACTGCAACTTACTAAATTCAATTACTGCTTGTATAGAGTAATATCGAAACGACAATGCACGAATTATTGTACTCATTTTGTATCTTTCACTGTATTGCGTCCATTACGGTTGAAATTGCACCATTGTGGGTGTTCAATTCTTTTTGAGCGCTAATGGAACACGATCGTGGAGAAAGTTGTTAATATTACTTCGTGTGGGTGCTACAACTGTTAATTACTTTTACTTTTGTGTAATTGCTTTTCTACAATGTATATTTAATGTTTGACATTAAAATTCAATGTTGCGTGTGCATATAATGTCCACAAGGACACTATGTTGGTACGCTCGTTGTACCCTTTTATACATATATATTTTTTACGAGCGGACGGGTCACATGATGGTAAGTGGTCACCGCCGCACATGGACATCTGCAACGCCAGGGAAGGGGATTGCGGGTGCGCTGTCGACCTTGTAGAATCCCGCTCACAGCTCTCTCGAAGAGCCTTATATATCTTAGCGTAACCGAAATATGTCAGCTGGCAGTTCATTCCATAACTTTCGGGTCCGCGGTATAAAGTGTCTTTTTGACCGCACTGACTACGTCACTATTCCTATTGTTTACTTACTTAATTACTATTATTACTTTTTTATATAATCTTTTATATAAATTTCGGTCGTGTTTTTTTCTGTTTTTCTGTGATTTTGGTTTACATCAACGTTATATAAACAGTTTTATTTTTACAAATATCGATCAATTCTAAACTTTTATAACTGCGTTTAATAGAAATGAAAATACATATTAAATAATAAGACTAATAGCTCGCTTACACAAGTAGGTAGTGTTTTTCTAACATCCGTCAAAAACTAGTACCTGATCACATTTATCTCTTTCATCGTTTTTTTTATTAGTTCGGTCGCATACCTGAGTCATATACAACATTCCAGTCGGAAACGTTGGAGAAACTCTCCTTGTGTAAACCAGCCACGAGTCTTAAGTCGTTCTCTTCTTTGTTGAAGATTCTATAATGAAAATAATTTTCTATTTTCAATCACACACACATACACAAACAACACACTACCACGCGGTGCGCTACTAACTGACATTTCAGTTCTATTTCACACAAGTAGGTAATTGCCACATTTCACAAGTGCCAGCAATAATCTCTAGATTTTATATCAAACAATAACAATCATGGTGAACGGGCACTCGCGCTATAATAGTGTAATAAAACATCGATAAATTGTTGTTAACGCTATCACTCCTCTCTTATACCACACGAGGCATAAAACTAAGTGAGCTCTGTGATTGGTGACATGGACACACCCACATACGACCCATATTTAGTTAATAAATAACGCGTTGACACGATTCCGTATGATTTCATTTATGATTACAGTAAGGTTCTTTATCATGTCATCTATTCTCGCGCTTGAATATTTAACGTTTCACGGGTAATGATATTTCGGTGTATTGTAGCCTACAATTTTTTTATCAATTTTATAAAATCTATTTTGAATATTGCTCCATTGGTCATGTATCGGGTTATATACATTTATTCACTCATAAGAATTCTATTTTCTGAATATCTGAATTTTTGATTTTGTACAATTATCATTTTTGAAAATTCGTCCCCTAAGGGTGTAAAAGTTCCTGAGATGTTGCCGATGAGATTTCTCATCGAGCACACGGCTAGTAATATAATAATTAATTATTGTATAACAAATGTTGTGAAAATGGCCTGCGAATCTACTCGTATACGAGGATATAATGCAAATATTAGGTAATCGGATAAGTTCGCTGCCTTTCTACAGTGAAAATAATAAAGACTTGTTTGTATTCCATTTAATTAGACTATCTTTCGCCATTTTTCTGGCGGAGCCATTATCTCCCATTACTATAAAATTTTTGGGTTTTCTGAAGGAAAACTCGAAAACGGCAGGCTTCTCTTGAATTTAATTTTACTCCATTTAGGGAATTTTGTAAAGGGCCGGAATAAATTATAATCCCAAGGTGCTATGTCTGGACTGTATGGAGGATGCATTAAAACTTCCCAGCAAAGGTCCATCAATTTTTGTTTAGTCATCAAAAATGTATGCGGTCAAGCATTGACGTGATGGAAAACTACACCTTTTCTATTCATTAATTCTGGGCGTTATTATTCAAGTTTCTTTGTTGCTCGTTATTATTTGTTTCAATTTTACTAATTGCTGACAGTAGACATCAGAATTAAACGTAAAAGCTCGTAATACACAATGCTATTCCAGTTCCACCATACACATAACATGACTTTGTCCGGAGTGAGGCTTTGGGACTATTTGTGATGACTCACCTCGCTTAGACTAAGATCGTTTTCGAACATTGTTATCGTAGGTGATCCACTTCTCATCGCCTCTTACCAATCTCTTCAGAAATGGATCTATTTCATTTCGTTTTAGTAACATCTCACATATGGAAGTTCTATTCACCAATTTCTATGTCATTTAAATCACGCGGCACCCAAACATCTAGCTTTTTTACAAAATTCAGTTTATGCAGGTGATCCAAAACTGTCGATTGATGAATGCTAACCCCTTCCACAATTTGATGACTGCTTATGTGTCGATCTGCTTCAAGTTTTTCAATGTTAACATCAACATTTACCTCAATAGGACGACCACAGCGAGGAGCATCATGCACATCAAAATGACCAGACCTAAATTGACTGAACCATTTCTTGCAGTAGTCTTAGATAAAACATCTTTTCCGTAAACACCACAAATCTCTTTTCGAGCACTGGAAACATTCATACCCTTATCGAAAAAAAAATGTAAAACATATCTAATTTTCTCCTTATTAACTTTGCCGATATTACAAAAAGTCAGCTGTCAAACGGTATATCACTTTCCCGCCAGTGATCAGTGTTGCCAGAAATATAGCACCCTAAAGTCACATTCAAAAAGGCCGCGTACTTTTCCGACTACCTATTATTACAAGCATAACGAATGAACATCACCCATACCTAACGTTGATTAAGTGAGATCTCAATCGCATTTTTAAAATATTCAGTGATTCTATCTCTTTATTATTCTGAATATTTATGAAGAAGATAAGGATTATAACAACCAATCTACCATCAATGTTTGTAATTTTTTTTGTAATTCGCAACCTGAGCGACCGCGATACAGGTTAACGTTGCACTACGTTAATCTGTATCGCCCAATAGCAACTCTGTGTACCTAGTATGTAAGGATTTTGGTAAATAAAGTACATATGTATTTGTATATATTTAGTCAGTTTATTGAAGAGCTGTGCTCCCCGAAACGTTATTTTTTTTTTTCGTATTTAGTTCGAGGGCACCTTAAACATAGATTATATCGATACTTATCGGTATAGCAAACCTTTGGCTCCACATTCAAAATTGCTCCTTTGTGGATCCTAATTTCGGTTTTTGTTTTTCAGATATTGAGTCTATTGAAATTTAAAAAGATAATTTTTTTTTTCATTTTAAATAGATATTTGAAACAACGAAATTTTAAGTTTTTAACGTAATTTTTTGTGCTCTAATATCTAACATTTCACGCGTAATAATAATATATTATAGCCTGTTGACTTATTTTTAAATTACTGCGTCGATTTTATGTATGTGTCATTTTAATCATTATCTATCTCAGAAAAGGGATAATTTTTATTATAAATAAACATTTTTTAACTTCATTCTAAAAATCAGACCATGTCTCTATATAAACGAAATTATGTTTTAAAAAATCTTAACCTTGCGGACAATGAAGTAACTTTGCTGAGTCATACATAAGTGTATTTATTTGTGGAAAAGAACGCACTGACAATTTATAACAAAAGAACTAAACGTGGTTCCTTCCTATGCACACAGTTTTTAAAATTTGAATTGTGTACGGTTAATAAAAAGTAAATTGGCTGCACGTGCGCCACCCGCGGCGCAAGACGCTTGCCCGAGTGAATTAAAAAAGATATCTCGTATTGCTCGCGACTTGAGGACGTCATTATGCAAATATTACAAATGGCGACGAGCGCGCGCATTACTGCTCCATGAAAAACTGGCGCCGAAACGTGAAAAGCCCGCCATATTATGACGGCGCGACATACCGTTTCGCATTTTATTACGCAGTTTCCATTTGTTTGTGATTTGATAAGGTTATTATTGATACTCCGTGTCCTTGTAGAAAACATCTGTTCCTTTATTAAATTTCGTTTTCTATTGCCGACCAATAAGCTGAATTTTTAATGACAAACATTTTATTGAAAATATATTACGTCAATAGATTATTTGACTTTATTTATATAATTTTGTAGTTAAATAGCGGAATGTAATTAGTTTATTTGTGAAATCAGAATCAAAACATCTAGGAAAAAACAGAGTTAGGACTGTGTTAGTGCCGTCAATTACAGACAGAGCGCCAGCTCTCCATCTCAAATATTCTCAAACTCATATGTAGGTACTCACCCAGTTCTTGAATGAATTTGAAAAAAATATTTTCAATGGTGAATTTCAATTTCAATTGAGTGAATACAATTTCAATATTTCTTCAGTTGTGGAATAAGTAAAAAAACATCACTTTCAATTACCGCATTGTAAGCTGTGAACTCGTTTAATACGGTCACCTAAAAAGTTTGCGAAAAATATTTTGTTGGTCTTCATTGGGAGTATTTTTTGAAACTCTTACTTAATTTCTTTTTGCTCGACTTTTTGGCGGGAACTCGACAAATGATGGTTGAGTTTATGTTTGATTATTTTTAAAAATATGTATCATGGATTTTGTAGTTTAATAGTGATAGTTTATTAAACTTCAAAATGCCCAATGTTTGTGTTAATCAAATAAAAGCCTGAGATTGCATTTTTCGTGTGCTTTCAAGGAGTACTCTTCTGTCCTCAGTAAACCTACTATCACTTTACTGAGCGACTCCTGACTTGCTTCAACGTGACTGGACATTGACTGAATGTGTTTTAAATGGTTTTGATTTTAATTACGAAGACAACTTGACACTGGCGGAATGTGCTAATAGCACCATTGCCACGTGTAAAAAAGTCTCAAATATAGGATGGTCTACAGAATAAGGCTATACTAATTACTAGCCAATTATAATCTATTTAACTTATAAATCTTCTACATAGAGGTGTTGTACATACTAAGTCGTTGGCCTTTGCCTTAGTTAATTTGAATCCTGTCTAACCTTATTCCTCTTTCTTATCTATGACAACTAGCTGCGATGTGCATTGCCATTACCTTGTATAAATTTAAGTTGAAGATTTAAGCGGACGTTTTATTATAAGGAAGAAGCAGCGCCAATCCTGCTTCTATATAACCGCCCTGCTCTAAAATAATATATTAATTATAATCGTGATGATGACATGCAATCATCCCTTTCGGTATGTCTGGTGCATGAGGGATTTAGAAGTGGTTGAAATTGAATTTTTGAAAGGAAGTCTCTCACAATTGAATTTAAAAAAATAACCACATATCGCAACTTTATTTTTGTCTTGTAATTATGAAATGTAAAGCTTCTTCAACTTCCAAAGGTGCCTTTAAACCACTTTGAACAGTTAAGGCTTCGAAAGGAAAATTAAAATGAACGAACGGAGTATTACGTTTCCGATTTTCTTTTGTTCTTATGCATTACACGTAATTATTTTTCAAGAATCTGTGGAATTGAACTGGAGCACCGATACAACCTTAGCATGACTTCTCAAGAAAATATTTTTTAATACACATGACGTTAAAGATAAAGTATTAAAAAGAAAAGTAAGTTAGATAGATAAAACTCTTTATTGCTCACCATAACAAAATAATACTGTAACAGACATTTTAATACATGAAATACACAAAAAGCGGTCTTATCGCTTATAGCTATCTCTGCCAGACAACCTTTTAAACTGTAAATAAATATTTTAATCATAGGTAGACGGTGTACAGTATGCATAATTAGAATTACATCTAATACATACAATTATCAATATACATACGTATTATTATACATACACACTATATACAACTTAAATTAAAAGAAAAATAAAATAAATTGAAAAATATTCCACTATTGTATATAGGCCTATTATAAAACTTGACAAAGGCATATGATTAAATACACATATGTACTTATATAGTAAGTAACAAAGTAAGTAACTACTTCCTTTCAAATTGTTGCCATCTTGTACTAACAAAGTAAGTAACAGATTGGTGACCTACATAACTTAATGCATACAAACCATTTACTGAACGACAGTTTAATTTAGCAAAGTAAAAAGTTCAAGGTTCCGCGAATATTTAGCGTCAAATTAAAGGGCGCAGGTGCTGTAAAAAGGTACCTTTAAAATTCAACTATATTGTTGGAAAATTACGTACACTTCTTCAAGGCTACTTATATGCTAAAAGGGTTTAAATATTCCATGTATACTTTGTTAGTTGAAATATAATTATCGTTGGTAGCCGTATTCGCACGTACTCGGTATTCGGTAGCCATTAGCTATGTCTGTCCACTGTTGGATGTAGTCCTCTTCCAAAGCTCAACACCACTCACGATCCTCGGCTCTCCTCATTTAATTATCACCGGCGAACTTACCATATGTCGTCGGTCCACCTGGCTGAAGGGCGTCCCACAGTGCGCTTCCCGGTACGTGGCCCCCACTCGAGGACTCGTTCCATCATCATCATCCTGTTTGCATCCACTGCTCAGCAAAAGCCTCCCATCGTTTATGCCACCCTCCTCGTTCCTGCTCTGTTCGAAACCCTCCTGCAACTTTTTTCACGTCATCGACACCATCTTGCCGCCGGACGACAAGCGCTTCGTTTACCTTGCCTCGACCACCACTCTGTCAAGATTTTCGACCTGTCATCACCTCGTCTAGCAAAGTGGCCTGTCCAATTCCATTTGAGTTCCATAACTCTTATATCATCATCGTGATCCTTACGTACGTCGTCAGATTTCGAGGTTAGGAACCTGATTCTGTAATTTGATGCCGAGCATAGCACGCTCCATGACTCTCTGTGCAACCTTTATTCTGGACAGAGCCTCATAAGTTAGCGTCCACGTCTCGGCACCATAAATTTCCCCACTCTTGGGACTTATCTACCCCATCGGTTATCGATCCTGCGGCAAATATGGTCTATGTGGGCAGACGTGCTGATCCTGTGAGCTATGTCGCTGACTTTATTTCTTTCGCGCATCTCTTCGTTTCGAATCTTAACTCCAAAAAAACCCACAAAAAACCTTCAAGCATAGAAAGAAAAAGGGAAATAATAAAAGAAAAAAATATATTATCATGTGCCATTTGCTGGCAAACGCTGACACACCTCCTGGCAAATTCATAACCCTTTGCTGCAATTTGGTAAAAAACAAAGACGCCGTCTGTTTTCTGTCACATGCACTTTGCTCTTTTAATCCAGTCTCAACGTACCTGCCCACTATTAATCGGATAAGCCGCTTATCATTATCAGACGGCTGATAAGCTCCGCTATTGCTTCCTGACTTGCCTCTTCAAACACGTTTAATCGCTATAGACGTACAACTACGTCAAATAACAGGGGGGCATTTTGCGCCCCTATGCGGTTTGTCTGTGAGTCGTTTGTTGGGACCGGATTAAACAGTAACACTGTGACTCTTAAGAGTGGTGGTAGCCTAGGGGTGTCTATACTTGACTCACATCTGTGTGTTCAAATCCTCGGCCCAAAACTAAGTATGGATTTTTTTAAATCGTCACTAGCTCGGCGGTGAGGGAAACATCGTGAGGAAACCCGCGTACTCGAGAAATAAAAAAAAAAACTGGAGTATGTGATCAATTAAGCCGCACTGGCAACGCGTGGTGGTATACGACCCGAAACCCACATTGATTTACCGAGGAGGCCTTTGCCGTACAATGGGACGACATAGGTAGACTGATATAAGTACTGTGACTCCTATTGTAGCAGTTGCTAAGTGAGCGTAACCAACCAGCCCTGTTATCGTCTACTGCTGGACGTGGGCCTCCTCATTCAAATCGCCCTGTGGTTGAGGGATGTGTGGCCTTGAAATGCCACGCTGCAGCAGAGTGGGTTGGCGAGTTCACTCTTTTAGAGGTGGTGTAGTACCTGAGGGCTTGTGTTAGCGCCTTTGTCATCCCCGTCGACTGTGACGACACCCACAGGAAGAGATGGCTAGGACACCACAAGCCTAACCGACACCACACGACCAACGATGACCCATGCGCCATCTTCACTAAAAAAAAATACAATACGGATATCCTTAACAGTGTTAACACTAAATGGATACAAAAATAAAACCTCTTGACAAGTTGGCTTAGCAAATCCCTCCATTTTACCTTTCCGAGGCAGTTAAACCCTAAAAACATTAATAGCTTACCGTAGCCACTTTTTGCTCACCAGTAAAAAAATGTATTTACATTTCCCTTCCTTCCTTTCATTCTGTTTATAGTACTGAACCCCCTTTTAGGGTTGTACAGCTATTCGAACTTATTCTATCGTAAATAGAGAGGCAAAAAATAGCATAGTATTTTGGCTTGTAATTTGAGAAAAGGTTAAGTAAATACAGTTTTATAGCGCGTTGTAAGAGTTTTCTGTGAATTCATCATGTTTCTTGTTAGCTAAAATTCCGGTTTGTAGATAAATAATACGTGCTCACTGTTCGTGTTGTTTATTGACAGAAGCAGGATTGCTAGTGATGGGCAATTGCGAGACATTATTATCGATGCACGATTTATATATCATAATTACAATTATTTTACATTAATTATAGTTGTTCCAAATTGATTGTTATAATTTAATTTGACCTTGATGCTACATAATAATGCTTTCAGGCCGTACATCCCTCATGCACATGACAATGTGCATGAGAAAGCTTAATTAAAAGGGTCACAAACATGAACTAAAAGATTTTAAAAGAAAATTATATGTTCATTTCCACTAAAGCATTTTTCCCGAGAAGTAAAACTAAAATAAAGTGACTTAGAAAGAAGTAATATAAAGTAACTTAGAAAAAAGTAATAGATAGTGTCTTAGAAAGAAGTAAAACAAAATGACTTAGAAAGAAGTAATATAAAGTGACTTAGAAAAAAGTAATAGAAAGTGTCTTAGAAAGAAGTAAAACAAAATGACTTAGAAAGAAGTAATATAAAGTAACTTAGAAAAAAGTAATAGAAAGTGTCTTAGAAAGAAGTAAAACAAAATGACTTAGAAAGAAGTAATATAAAGTAACTTAGAAAAAAGTAATAGAAAGTGTCTTAGAAAGAAGTAAAACAAAATGACTTAGAAAGAAGTAATATAAAGTAACTTAGAAAAAAGTAATAGAAAGTGTCTTAGAAAGAAGTAAAACAAAATGACTTAGAAAGAAGTAATATAAAGTAACTTAGAAAAAAGTAATAGAAAGTGTCTTAGAAAGAAGTAAAACAAAATGACTTAGAAAGAAGTAATATAAAGTAACTTAGAAAAAAGTAATAGAAAGTGTCTTAGAAAGAAGTAAAACAAAATGACTTAGAAAGAAGTAATATAAAGTAACTTAGAAAAAAGTAATAGAAAGTGTCTTAGAAAGAAGTAAAACAAAATGACTTAGAAAGAAGTAATATAAAGTGACTTAGAAAAAAGTAATAGAAAGTGTCTTAGAAAGAAGTAAAACAAAATGACTTAGATAGAAGTAATATAAAGTGACTTAGAAAAAAGTAATAGAAAGTGTCTTAGAAAGAAGTAAAACAAAATGACTTAGAAAGAAGTAATATAAAGTAACTTAGAAAAAAGTAATAGAAAGTGTCTTAGAAAGAAGTAAAACAAAATGACTTAGAAAGAAGTAAAATAAAGTGACAAATATGATCAAAATAGAGCGCTTCCCGCACGCGCACTCGTGACACGCTACGTTTGAAGGAAACGTTCGCGAAGACCGTCGTCATAAAGGTATCGAGCGTGAGATTACGTAACACGTGTCGGAGGCTCGTTTAATTGATAAAGTTTCATTAACGTACTGTCTTACAGGAAAGTTATGAGCTGGTGTGAAGGTAACACGTGTATCATACACGTAAACAAATAGCTTCCTATTTCTTGATTTCCTCGTGAAATTTATAAATAGTATAACTTAATAATTTTATCTATGGGCTGTTTTCTGTGTGGATAGAAGGTGGGAGCAAATAGTGTATTTGATGGTAAGTGGATACTGTTGCTCATGGATATCTGCGACATATGCTAACTATTGAGATGTTGAGAATACGGTATGATTTCATCACACAGCCAAATGTCTACTGACAGTTGACTGCACCGCGTGACGCCTTGTAAACACATATAAGCGATTCCATACAATTGTTACGCCTACGCTTTTCCTTATACAATACATATGCTACAATACTGCATACTCTATGCATGCTATCTTATCGAGGGTGATCGTTTATTGCATTACGTTATGAGGCAACACTGCTGCCCTGCGTCAATAAGCTAGAACTCTGTATTCAGGCCTTTACAAATAAGGAACATCAATAAACTAGCAACTCAAAAGCTCTTCTTTCTGTCAGTTGCAGCACGGCTATAAAATTTAAGCTGAAAATAACCAGGCCAGCTCCTGTCGGTAGACCAAACATCCAGAGGTGAACCTGCATTGTCTTCATAAGGTAAATAAGTCATTGTATTCATTGGGTTCAGCGATTATTTTATCGGAGACTGCTCATGTAAACCGCACCGCCCATGACTGCAGTCGGAGGAAGAGTATTATTATTAACATCCTACATTGGAGTAACTATTTACACGTCTCTCCAAGACCTTTTAGTCTTCAAGCTCTCACCATATGTAAATTCGGCAAACGGAGAGCTCGAGAGCTCGAAGGTTTAATACCCAAAATATTTGCAAGACTAGTAATCCATGTCTAATCGCCTGCTATCGATCATTACCGTTTCATGACCCCTATTCATATCTCCGAAGATTTCGTATTCAAGTGGTCATTTAACATAGAGAGGACCTCTTTATGCTAAACACAGGTATGCCGCTGTATTTGAAGAGGAACGAGTGTTTTGATGGAGATATTTAAAGTTGATTTATTAATAATATAAAAATAGGAACAATAGGATATCTGCTTGGAAGAAAGTTTAAAGATAATTGTATTATGCTTGTGTTAGCGCCTTTGTCATCCCCGTCGACTGTGACGACACCCACAGGAAGAGATGGCTAGGACACCACAAGCCTAACCGACACCACACGACCAACGATGACCCATGCGCCATCTTCACTAAAAAAAAATACAATACGGATATCCTTAACAGTGTTAACACTAAATGGATACAAAAATAAAACCTCTTGACAAGTTGGCTTAGCAAATCCCTCCATTTTACCTTTCCGAGGCAGTTAAACCCTAAAAACATTAATAGCTTACCGTAGCCACTTTTTGCTCACCAGTAAAAAAATGTATTTACATTTCCCTTCCTTCCTTTCATTCTGTTTATAGTACTGAACCCCCTTTTAGGGTTGTACAGCTATTCGAACTTATTCTATCGTAAATAGAGAGGCAAAAAATAGCATAGTATTTTGGCTTGTAATTTGAGAAAAGGTTAAGTAAATACAGTTTTATAGCGCGTTGTAAGAGTTTTCTGTGAATTCATCATGTTTCTTGTTAGCTAAAATTCCGGTTTGTAGATAAATAATACGTGCTCACTGTTCGTGTTGTTTATTGACAGAAGCAGGATTGCTAGTGATGGGCAATTGCGAGACATTATTATCGATGCACGATTTATATATCATAATTACAATTATTTTACATTAATTATAGTTGTTCCAAATTGATTGTTATAATTTAATTTGACCTTGATGCTACATAATAATGCTTTCAGGCCGTACATCCCTCATGCACATGACAATGTGCATGAGAAAGCTTAATTAAAAGGGTCACAAACATGAACTAAAAGATTTTAAAAGAAAATTATATGTTCATTTCCACTAAAGCATTTTTCCCGAGAAGTAAAACTAAAATAAAGTGACTTAGAAAGAAGTAATATAAAGTAACTTAGAAAAAAGTAATAGATAGTGTCTTAGAAAGAAGTAAAACAAAATGACTTAGAAAGAAGTAATATAAAGTAACTTAGAAAAAAGTAATAGAAAGTGTCTTAGAAAGAAGTAAAACAAAATGACTTAGAAAGAAGTAATATAAAGTAACTTAGAAAAAAGTAATAGAAAGTGTCTTAGAAAGAAGTAAAACAAAATGACTTAGAAAGAAGTAATATAAAGTAACTTAGAAAAAAGTAATAGAAAGTGTCTTAGAAAGAAGTAAAACAAAATGACTTAGAAAGAAGTAATATAAAGTAACTTAGAAAAAAGTAATAGAAAGTGTCTTAGAAAGAAGTAAAACAAAATGACTTAGAAAGAAGTAATATAAAGTAACTTAGAAAAAAGTAATAGAAAGTGTCTTAGAAAGAAGTAAAACAAAATGACTTAGAAAGAAGTAATATAAAGTAACTTAGAAAAAAGTAATAGAAAGTGTCTTAGAAAGAAGTAAAACAAAATGACTTAGAAAGAAGTAATATAAAGTAACTTAGAAAAAAGTAATAGAAAGTGTCTTAGAAAGAAGTAAAACAAAATGACTTAGAAAGAAGTAATATAAAGTGACTTAGAAAAAAGTAATAGAAAGTGTCTTAGAAAGAAGTAAAACAAAATGACTTAGATAGAAGTAATATAAAGTGACTTAGAAAAAAGTAATAGAAAGTGTCTTAGAAAGAAGTAAAACAAAATGACTTAGAAAGAAGTAATATAAAGTAACTTAGAAAAAAGTAATAGAAAGTGTCTTAGAAAGAAGTAAAACAAAATGACTTAGAAAGAAGTAAAATAAAGTGACAAATATGATCAAAATAGAGCGCTTCCCGCACGCGCACTCGTGACACGCTACGTTTGAAGGAAACGTTCGCGAAGACCGTCGTCATAAAGGTATCGAGCGTGAGATTACGTAACACGTGTCGGAGGCTCGTTTAATTGATAAAGTTTCATTAACGTACTGTCTTACAGGAAAGTTATGAGCTGGTGTGAAGGTAACACGTGTATCATACACGTAAACAAATAGCTTCCTATTTCTTGATTTCCTCGTGAAATTTATAAATAGTATAACTTAATAATTTTATCTATGGGCTGTTTTCTGTGTGGATAGAAGGTGGGAGCAAATAGTGTATTTGATGGTAAGTGGATACTGTTGCTCATGGATATCTGCGACATATGCTAACTATTGAGATGTTGAGAATACGGTATGATTTCATCACACAGCCAAATGTCTACTGACAGTTGACTGCACCGCGTGACGCCTTGTAAACACATATAAGCGATTCCATACAATTGTTACGCCTACGCTTTTCCTTATACAATACATATGCTACAATACTGCATACTCTATGCATGCTATCTTATCGAGGGTGATCGTTTATTGCATTACGTTATGAGGCAACACTGCTGCCCTGCGTCAATAAGCTAGAACTCTGTATTCAGGCCTTTACAAATAAGGAACATCAATAAACTAGCAACTCAAAAGCTCTTCTTTCTGTCAGTTGCAGCACGGCTATAAAATTTAAGCTGAAAATAACCAGGCCAGCTCCTGTCGGTAGACCAAACATCCAGAGGTGAACCTGCATTGTCTTCATAAGGTAAATAAGTCATTGTATTCATTGGGTTCAGCGATTATTTTATCGGAGACTGCTCATGTAAACCGCACCGCCCATGACTGCAGTCGGAGGAAGAGTATTATTATTAACATCCTACATTGGAGTAACTATTTACACGTCTCTCCAAGACCTTTTAGTCTTCAAGCTCTCACCATATGTAAATTCGGCAAACGGAGAGCTCGAGAGCTCGAAGGTTTAATACCCAAAATATTTGCAAGACTAGTAATCCATGTCTAATCGCCTGCTATCGATCATTACCGTTTCATGACCCCTATTCATATCTCCGAAGATTTCGTATTCAAGTGGTCATTTAACATAGAGAGGACCTCTTTATGCTAAACACAGGTATGCCGCTGTATTTGAAGAGGAACGAGTGTTTTGATGGAGATATTTAAAGTTGATTTATTAATAATATAAAAATAGGAACAATAGGATATCTGCTTGGAAGAAAGTTTAAAGATAATTGTATTCATTTTTCAAGTAAAGATGTACTAAAGTTTGAATTGGTAATATACAGGATTATTACCGACATATGCAGCTAATAATAATATACAGGTTATCTGCTGAAATAACATTTTGCATGCTGCAATCCTACAGCCTCTGGGCGCACTCGACTGGCTACGTTATCCCACTCTCACAGAACACGTACCGTAAAATGTACTGCATTTCCCACGCTATCCTATTTGTACGTACGCGTATCGGTAGTGAGTGAGATACGAGTATGACATTCCATCCTATCCCTCACCATTTTCCGAACTCTCCAAATGTATTCCTAAATCTGTACGACCAGTTGTCGGGTAGCTTGACTTCACGTTTCCGTGTGAATTCTTTCAAGCAACCATTTGATAGTGCTCATACTGTGGTCGGATGGCTGCGACATCGTTTGTAAAAATATCGCCATCAATGAATCATTTATTTATTTGTATAATGCGAGTTTACAAGTACATTAATTAACAGGGCGTGTTACCAGCCATTTGTGGCGTTCAGATAATTATTGAAAAAATAAAAAAAACACCTCTTATATGAAAACGTATATTGAAATAAACTAAAATTATTGAAACAAGGAAGTTTGTGTATATTTACTGCATACACTAACTGGTTCGTTTGTTTTGTTGTATTAATTACTCTATTGACTGAATTTGACAATTCTGTATTAGACTCAAAGCAATCGGGATCAGATTTTAATATTAGTATCTGGTCCGGGACCAGGACCTATATTAATTTGTAAACTGGTCCCGATTGCTTTCAGTCTGATTCTGCTCGAGTCGCAGTCGATAAGATTGATTGAAAATCAGACTGATTTGGGTCTGTTTGTTTTTCTGATTCGCGTTCTGCTGTCGGTTAAATTAGTAAGTCATAATACTAACTTGTATATAAGTTAGAACATTATAGAATTACAAGCTCTGGTTACACATGATGGATATTGTAATGACAAATAAAACTTTCAACGCGAAACGTGTCACCAAAACACATTTGCATGTAATTCCCTCAACACGCATAGGCCCTTCCTCCATACCGTCTCAGCAAAGTACTATCCTGGAATGAAAAAATACGTCGACGTAAATATGTATACACGGATAGGAATAGATTCGTCGGTGAACGGTTGACGTGCCATTACTCCGGCGCTCCCCTGGGATTGCATTTATTTATTGGTTCCCAGGCTCGGGGATTGTCTGACCTTGCTGTTTTTGACCTTCAAGGGAAATCAATAAACTTATCAAAATCATCTGAACTGGTGACTAGGGAATCATACTCCAGTTTCTTTTTTACTTCTCGAGTCAGTTTTCCTCTGCCGCCGAGCTAATGACAATTTTTACTATGTTCGTACATAAGTAGAAACTCAGCAGTACGGACCGAGGATTTGAAGTCACGATCACACGAATGTTAATCAAGTATAGACACCCCTAGGCTATCAGCGCTCCATCATCTGAACTAGTGACTAGTTAATCATACTTACTAACACTTTTGGTTTACCCAATTACGCTTCATCGAAGCAATTAATCGTAATAATAATTATACTCCTAAAGGAATATCCGCGATACATGCCAACATGAGTCCAGAATGGCAATCGTTGGCACGCCCTCGGTTGCGCTACCTACTTTTAGAGATTTAGGAATAAATTTGGATAAAGGGTTGGGTAAATAGAGAGGGACAGGGATAGGATTTGAGTTTTTCACACACCTCCAAATTTGACCTTCTTGATCAGCTCAAAGGCTGAGTGGTAGAGAATGCCTTAAGGCATTAAGCTCGACTTTTATACAATACTAGCTGCCCCCGGCAGACGTTGCCCTGCCTGTGTATATTTATTTAACTCTGTATATAAAATCACAAATTATTCTGTTTTGCCGTCGATATGATTTTTACGATCGATTGAACGGTATAGAATTTGATGTGCTGCAGCGCCATCTGGTGGCGAGTTATAATAAAGTCGATAGTTCGAAAATATTCTCCGTGCTCAAATACCTATGTATACCAATTTTCATGGCGATCTGTTGAACGGTATAGAAGTTTATGTGCTGCAGCGCCATTTAGTGGCGAGTTACAACGAACAGAAAACTTTCAGCTTACAGCAGAAAAACTTTCTCCATGAAAAAATACATATATGTGCCAACTTTCATGGTGATCGGTCAAACGGTGTCGAAGTCTATTAACATCAGATATACCAACATCAATTTTTATCTATATATATAGATTGTGTAATGAACTGTTTAAATGAATAAATGGGCTCTGAGATGGGAATTTAGGAGGTACATAGAATAGTCCACTTTATTTGACAATTGATAATTACAAAATCTCCAAATCTCCAAAGACAAGGACCGTAGGCTGTGGAACGAACTGCCTCAAGAGGTCTTTCCATTGAGCTACGATATGGGGTTCTTCAAGAGAGCTGTGAATAGGATTAGCAAAGGTCGGCGGCGCGCCCGCCTACCCCCTGGTGTTGCAGGTGCCCATGGGCGGCGGTAACACTTACCATCACGTGGGACCGCTTGCTCGTCCGCCCACTAATCTATAAAAAAAAAAAAAAGACAAGCAGCGCATTTGCAGACGTATTTAACGTTCATAATTTTGGAATGATATTGGCGTGTAATGTAGTTTATAGGCAACAGTAATTGCATGCTATAAAGATAGAGATTGTTTTTTGATTTATGGCAATGGTGCAATTAACACATTCTGCCAGTATAAAAAAATTCAAAGTCTAAAACGTATCTCATCGATGTCCAGTCCCGTCGAAGTAAGTCAGGAGTCGCTCAGTAAAGCGATAGTAGGTTTGCTGTGGACACAAGAGGACTCCCTGGAAAGACACGAGAAACGCAGTCCCATGCATTTATTCGATTATAACAAACAAGACGCACGGAAAACACTTTGAAGTTAATAAACTATCACTATTAAAGCACAAAACGCCTGATACACAATTTTTACAATAATCAAACAAAAACTCAACTTCACTTTTCGTGTTCCCGCCGAAAAGTCATCGGATAGAGTTAAGAGGCCGGCGTACGAAGCCCACAACTACAATTCGAAGCGAGTGCAAAAATCGGCATAGAATTGCTATCTCTGTTTGACTGACCGCTCAGGCCCCGTGCTTGACGCGATAGCACTACAGTCGTTCAGAATTTGTTATAAATTTGGACGTGTTCCATAATACCAAGAATGATGAATGAAAATTTAATGTTATTGAAATTTTTATTTGGTAATCCCTAATTTGACAATATATGCTATGTTATAGCTTGAACCATTTTATAAATATTAATGTTTTTAATACGAAACAAATAAGAAGAAAACATGTCATTTACGCCGTAAAAACATGCAAAATGCAATTCGCTTACATTTCGTTTTAGGTAAGTATTTTGAATCAAAAAAGAAGCAGGAACCTAGATAAATGCTATCCGAATCCGAATAATATCATAATATGGTGGAAATATGCACTAATTATAAATTATTTTGGTATTGCGTTTGTATGGGCAACTCATCCTCCGGAGGCCTCTTAAAGCAAATTTCTTTCTGAAACATATATAAAATATTTCTTCAGTCCATAAAAAACTGACCTTTAAGATATGATATCTGTAACTGTAAAGAAAGGGATCCCTCGAGTGTCTCTAAATAGATGGCCATCACAAATCTCTGATAAGGCCAAGGTCCCGGGACGGCCCTTGGGACGTCTTGTGTACAGTAAATATGATTTGTTGGATTTTGTTGCGTAGGGTTTACAACATTTCAAATAAATTTAGCTTAGAAGGCCTGTTCTTATATAACCGATATTCGCTGCCGCCTGCGGTAATGATATTCGCGGTATTCGCTAACCGTTTCCGGAAGCGATTTACCGCGTATAGCGCCCTAGGCCCAGTGTTAACAGTATCGCTTACCCAAGTGGTAAAACGCGTGCCTAGACGATATTCGCACCCGCTGGCGAATTCGCGCGACTTGTGGTACTCGTACAAAATATCCGGTGGGACATCGTCTAGACCAGGGGTGTTCAAACTTGAACTGCTGGCGATCTACCTCAATATTGTTAGACTACGATCGATCGACTCTGAGAGGCTGCAAGTATGTGTGATGCAGGATTGTCGTCTAGGTAGGGTATATCGTGGCATAGATATTAGTTTCCCGCACAATATGCATTTTTTTAGTCAAGGTAAGTCGGTCGATCGCGATGGACTTGTCGATCGCGATCGACCGTTTGAGCACCTCTGGTCTAGACTCTAGACATTATCGTTACCGCAGGCTGCAGCTAACATCGCTTATATCTGAACAGACCTGCGTTCAGATAAGTCGTGCGTCGTATGTCTATCATTCCCGTGAGGTATCATATTTTATGGAGAAAAGGTGGCAAACAATCCACCTGGTAGTTAGTGGATACTGTCGCCCATTGATGTTCGTGATACATGCCAACATCAATCAAGAATGTTGGAAAGATGGTATGGAATGGCATTCCATTTCCATTCCACTGAGAGAAATGTGCTTCGCGCTTGTAACAAGCTCGATTTGTTGAGTGGTTTTCTGTTTAAATTATAACTATACATGTTAGTATGAATTTCAAATTTAAATAACACAACAATTGTACGGAAGTAGAAGGAACAGAACTGCAAAATCCACCTTTTAAAGGTTTGCATTAGCAGCCGGTGGAAGTATTTAGGAATTAAAAAACAAGAAGGTCGATCTATACAATACTCAAAATGGTATTGTTACACTATTAGAGTCATCACTCGCCAGTTACCACCTTAAACAAATCATTTAGTCACACTAAACTTTATAGCTGTTCATCGCCCTTGTTTGGCCTAGTTTCACAACACTTGTGTGTGATGCCTCAGGGACGTGACTACGTTGTAGGATACCAAGGGCTTACCCTTTGTAATGATTTAGTCATTTTAAGCAGGATAATTTAAACCAAGGCCTTTACGGACTTATTGACTAAATTGGTTTACTTAATGAAAAACTTTTGAAACATGAACAATTTTGTTATGTCATTGATGTTCACATATGTCGAGTCCATTAGCGACAGTGTCCACTCCACTTACCATTAGGTGGAATGTCATCTTATTTATATAAAAGAAATATGTAAATAGATATAGAAATTGTATGTACATTAACATCTGTGCTTTAATTAATTCGCGTTAATTTCGGAATTTGTTGCAATTTTGTCACATTCTGAAGACATGTTGCTTTCAATATGTCTACATCTTTATCTTAGGCATTATCACTGCAGACTAGTTGTCTCAACGTTTCTTCATATTTACTTACTTACTTAGCTACTTCTAAGTGCATGTATGCACTTGATTTTACAGCAAAACATAGAGAAGAGAAACACAAAAATATAAATCATCGGCTGTCTTATTGCTAAAGCGATTACTTGGAGGCGACCTTTGGGTGGTAATAAGTCTGTACACGAATAGAGGCAGACGATTTAATAATTAATAAATAAAGAATTAATTTAATGTCTTTATATAAATACATACATACATATACATATATTCCTACATACAGAAAGAACTAAGAAACTGGAAAAGATATCGGTCGTAAGAAAACTGTTTATGATATAGTCACGAGTCTTTAAACTTGCCAGAGATTGAGCGCGTTATTAGTGATCGTTTGATTTTCCTTAAATATTCCTCAAATAAATAAGTAAATATACATTTATTCCTTAAACAACTACCTCTAAATACTAGATAAGTGATAGATAGCCTAGAGCGGTGATAGCGTAGGGGTATCTATACTCGACTCACATTTGTGTGATCGCGGATTCAAATCCTCGGCCCGTACCACTGAGTTTCTATTTGAGTACCAACGGATTATTTTTCAAATTGCCACTAGCTCGGCGTCGTGAGAAAATCCGCTTTCTCGAGAAATAAAAAAATATCGGGAGTGTATAAAACCCCCAAGTGATGTACGAGAGGTCTGTCCCCTGAAGTAGACTGATACAAGTACTAGATGAGGAAACTGCGGGAACAAAGAAGATAGTCGATTATAACATCAGAATGGCGACTGCGAACAGAGACACCGCCGTGGTCGAGGCCCTGGCCGGGACAGGAGGGCGCAATGCATAAAATAAATTAACACAACATATAAAATAGCAATAAGAAAATAAAATGTAATAAAAGAAGTAGCAATAAGAAAACAGTATACTTAATAAGCCAATAAAATAATAACGAAAAAAAAAAGAACTAGTAAAAAAGCAAATAGCACAATTAATATAAAAAGCCAATAACATAACGATAACAAATATATATATATATAATAATAATAAAATAAAATAATATATATATATATATAATAATAATAATAAAATAAAATAATAAAAAAATAAATGAATTAAAAAAGGACACGGACAGAAAAGTCTGTGGAAAGTAATTTTTCTTAAAAAAAAAAGTACTAGATGAGTACATAACCTTCACAACCCAGAATACGAAGAATAGAAAATAAGTATTGCAGTAACATCTACAGAGAAGCAATTAGAATCTCCCTACAAACAATTCAAGACCCTTTGTTTGTGTAACGGTATCGAAGAAATGAAAATAAGAAGCTTACCAACAGTGAGTATTCGACTTGTTATGAAAGTCGTACTTTACAAAGGAAACAACAGAACAAAGCTGTGATACACTGTTGTCGAGGTATGGTCTTATTGCTAGCGGATGTTAATAAAACTAGTATAACGTTGATGTTACTCGCCAGTAGGGAATATACGTTTAGAAAAAATATCTCATTTTTTAGAAACAGTCGACAGTTTTTAAATACTGTTTTATTTAGAATTAGAATTATTTAGAAAGCTGTTTATATAAAACTTGTAGAGCTTTACGAGCCCCATCGAAAAATATTTCTTTTTGGGATTTTTTTTAAATGTTTACTTACACTGTCGTAATTGTGGAACTACTGAACTGTTTTGGCTCATCTACGAACGTAACCAAAATATTATTATGTTCACGAACTAGTTTGATACCAAATTTCACTTAAAAAAGTCGATTAAGAAATGCGTCTTTTGTTTTGAATGGCACTGGTGTACTTTAGATGAGATATAATGAATATTTTCCGAAATTCCGAAGCCGTGATCTCTATAATTGGTAGATTTCTTTGAAATCTCCACAAAAATAGAACGTTACACATATGTTGATACCTACTCAATGTTGATATATTATTATGATAAAATATATAACGTTTAATTTTCCGTCGGCGAACCAAAACCGCCTGAATGGTTGTTGAATAAAATAAAGAAAAATGCGATATCTGCTTATCATGCAAGAGAATATATTATTATTTATAACTACCTGTGCCCGGCATGCGTTGCATGCTCGGCAATTTTTTTGCATATAATATATGAGTATATACATAATATATAGCCTATGTCCATCTGGAATAATGTACCTTTCAAATGGTGAAAGAATTTTTCAAATACGTGCAGTGGTTCCGGAGATTACCCTCCACATACACACAAACTCACAAAATTCGCACTCTCTCTCTTTATTATATTAGTATCGATTACATTATATTCACATAAAAATCTTCATTCATTCAGTCATTTAGTCATTCATAATTCATTCTTCAGTCATTCATAATAGTAGACATTGCGGACAAGCCACAAGCATCCGGCCAATTAGATTTTACTTCAGGAAGGAAGCCTTGAGTTATGAGAGCGCCTCTTGCCAACTTCACTTATAATGAAAACGGATAAACTGCCATCCTTTCCGGTACTAAAGTGTATTTACATTTTTAGTGCTCGTTTTTGATCTACAGTTTCCTTTGGCGTTGGACAAACAGGATCCGTAACTATTTAAAAAGTGATTTGAAACCACTGTGAAGGAAGAGGTTATAATGCTTGCAACAAGTTTTAAAATAAATAAGTTTAATACTAAAATCTATTTAGATTAACATCTGACGTTAAGTTTGTGAACGTGCGACTACGCCATATGTAAAAAGGCCTCCTTATGAAGAACCTAAAACTTATTTAAAACTTTTGCGCTCAGCCAAGAGTAAAAAATATGTAGCAACGAGCCTAAGGGCTCCTGCGTCGGTAAACCGGCGGAAGAAACGGATCTCGGCTTAAGACGTTGCTTTGGGACGGTACCGCAGGATCGCGAGTCGGTGAGTAGCGCCCAGGCACGTGCCGGATACCTGATAAATGTGTTGGCTGGAGGCTGGTGTGTGTTGACGGTGTAGCGAGGGGGACGTCCTCATGTCCGCCGGCGGGGACGGTGTATATGTGTAGCGTGTAGTGTAAGAACCGCATTGGCTGCAGTAATTGAGTCGTCGGGGTCGTTTAGGACGTGTCGAGGACGACGACGACAGTAACGGGGGGGGGGGGGGGGGCATTCCTATCGGGAACATAGGTTAGGCTGTCAACTATTAGGGGGTTGGAATGGTGAGGGACTCTATCGTCTAGCGTCGGGACTGTTTAGCAGCCGGGATTAGTTGAAAAACATTTGTTTTTTTTTTTCTCTCAAAAATTACAGCGAAGGTCTAGTGTCGTCAATTTTCAAAAATTTCTGGACGGGCATGGGCCTCCTCCTTGTATTATCTGAGTGATTTAACCCTTAAAACGCCAAGCTGCCTAAGCGAGTTGGCACTCTTAGAAATACGTTCCTCGCTTAGCTTAGTTACTCGGAATTTGTGATAGTCGCTTTTTTAGTAATCTCCTTTTACGGCATCCACGGGAGACATGGAGTGGTGCTGTTCTATAGCGGACACCACACGTCACCCCATACTATTAAATATACTCGTAATTCAGTGTTAGAGTATTCAATTTAAATAAATGCACATCCAATGCGATCTTCGTTGACATTCTTGGAAAATACCAATTAATCATTAGTTTAAACTTTACTAAAGTGTGAAAATTGTTTTTCTCTGTTAATAAATTATATAATTTCTATTGTTTCAGGTAACCAACTAGTGATATTCAGGAAGGTATTGTTACTCTCCTAATTTTTGCATCAAATAATTGGAGATCATCAATCTATAAGCGATATAAGCAGAAAATCATGTGTGGTAGCGGTCTATATCCAGTAGTGAAGAGAAACACGCTGATGATATGTCGAGTAAGATATATCATTGTTTTTGTATTTTCCCGTTTTGCATATATTATTATACTAAACATGTCTTTATCGCATGACCAAGAGACGTGGTCAGCTCGTGACCACGGCCTGCGCAATCCTACCTACCTAAACGTCATAAAATATATTTGACATAAAATTGATAAGTAAAAATATTTCACGGAGTCTTCTCTGATTTTACGCTTCCGAAGTTTCGGGCCTTACTCTGACTTTCCTTCGTTCGTTCTATACATCAGCTACCTACGATTATTTAAAAGGTGAGATGTTGTTATCGTGAAATTTGACAGTTGATCCTCAAGTGTCTTTTCAAAATCCATATATCGATCGATGTGTCGTGCGATCGGAGTAGTTTCAAATGTCAAATGAACTTCGTTTGGGCCGATATAACGTATTGAACGTTTTCGTGGTAGGAATCTACCGAAATATGGGCCGATACTTCGGTTTTCGTATTTTCGGAGTAGACCCCCAGTTTAGTTTTCGTTTAGTTTTAATTAATTATAATTATTATTGTTTTTGAAATAAAGTACCCACAATCGATGGGTCCAAACACATATAAAGACAAAATTACAATTGTATTGTGTTTAATATTCAATTTTCAACGCAGCAATATTATAATTTTTGCTCGTTTTATCTCTACGCTCTTTTTAAAGTACCTTGGACAGCCATAAAGGTAATTAATGAATTATTATGCACATTTTATTGTTTCGTATTAAAACGTAAGCTTGGAATTAATTAAAGTATTGTTGAGGGAATGCATGCAAACTATATAATTGCAATTTATTCTTGCAATTTCTTGCAATTTTTATAACGACTCTCTTAGGCACTTGTTTCCTTGCACTGCAACTCTTTGTCTCGTACTTAACGTTCAACTGCGCACACATGCAAAAAAAATGACAAAGATAATTACAATTAAAGTTTAAAAATTACAAGCATGTCTTTAAATAAATGAGATTGCCCGACTAGTAATCGAATGCGGTACCTTTCGCACATTAGAGCCACTTCCGATTGAGTTAATCCGTCAGGTACATTACTGCCTTAAATCACTTAGCACTAAAACAAGTAGCGATAGTAAACAGTGTCTGTTCGTCCATTCGTTAGAGGTTATCGCGTCGAGACAGACAGACAAATCGTTCCGCGACCGTATCGTTTGTCAGACGTCTTTGTCTTTACTAACGACATCGCTTATATAAAACAAGGAGATATTTCTAGTAACGAAAAAGAATTTTTTTTTTGTAGATTTCCCCAATTTGTTTGTGTCAAAAAGGTCTTTATAATGAATGGCAAGTCCACATTATGTGATATTTCATGTTACAAAATCTGAGTTATATAGCATTTACAGCTTCGGAAAGGAATCGGTCACACTGTATAAAGTGAAAAATCATTTGCCAAAATACAAAGAATTATTTTTTATGTTATTAAAAATAATTACTTTGTGTGTGCATTTTTTATTGTCGACTGCGTCTTGCGGTGAACACAGCATCACATTCTACCATTGAAAACGCGAAGAAACATTGCTGATATTACCTATCTAATGAATATAGCAAACGGATCTATTGACTCTCCTTTCGCTCCTAGGTAATATCTGCGTAAATTTGCCTAAACGATTATTTCAACCTCGCTAGCATTTCTTTTGTCTCGTTATTTTATCTGCAACCTTAAATGACCATTGGTGAAACTAATTATCTTACAATTGTTTATCCATCTTAGCTTTTTGTTTACATATTGTTTTAGTAATGCTTAGTTTTTCATGTAAATATAAAATAAATCAGCGGCAACAAATATGTAGTATACATTTGCATATAATTGAATTATACTTACGCGTTCTACATATACTCGTATGTCAACCTAGTACAAGTGAACTTATATCCATGAATAACTGAAAATTCTTATTTAAAGTATACATAGAGCAAATATAATAACTTGACGGTATCTAATATTTTCTTAGGTTTTCGCGATTACTATACATAGCAATTAAACACCCCGTGACCACGTCCTGCAAAGTGTTCGAAACGTCGGGATATAAATAATGTAAAATATACGCGATTTAAACCGTTCAAAGTTGTTTAATTGACGGTATCTATATTTTGTAAATTTACATTCGTGAGGTAGTAAGTTTGAACCCGTTCCGTACCCTTGTTGAGGTATTGTAATAAAATAACATAAATAAAAATGTAATACAAACCGCCGCAGCGCAGTAACAAATAAGAATATGGTGATTGCGCGCGATTTGTCCTCGAGTAGGGTTCTAGTATAGTAAAAACATAACGGTAGATTATCTTCGTCACGGACACCCGTACAAAACAAGCAAACCGAGAGGTTCAATCGGGCGCGAGCCGTGTCTGTGCTCACATATACTAAATATTGGCTAACCGAGAGCGTTTGTACGATTACAAACTTACTTACAACTTACTTACAAACTTATTAACTGGATTTTATTTTCATATTCGTTGCACAAGTGAAAGTATAGGTTTGTTCTACAATGTTTTGTTTGTGGTTGGTTCCACCTAGCCACCCATTGAATATATTGATAAATTGATAATGAACTGCAAGTGATTTTGTAGTTATTTTAATAAATACATCGAATGTAACTGAACATTCGCGACGCGCGCCATAAATCGCAGTCGAAGTTACACCGCGCTTTAATCTGCGACGGTACAGAGTTAAACTACTGTTATATTTCACTATGGTATTGTGAGCAATAAATAAACATCACACATGTTGTGGGTACATCCATTATGTTGTGGCTTAACGTTCCAGCACTGACGGGAACAAAAATGTAACAAGAGTAGCCATAAATTATATATTTCTTGGGTTATATTATTGCGTGACTTAGGCAACACGCTGAGCAAAGGTCTCTATTTTATTTTCTGTGTTTTAAGTAGGTATAATATATGGCACATATTATATGACATATATTATTAACGTTATGTCTATCTTGGCAAGACTATCGGCAAGGAGGCCGACAGACGCATTTACCTTGGTTGGACAACGTTTGCGAATATCTATCAATGTTGATATTTAGTACCGATGCATGTTGAGCTGTCAATACTCTTTAAATAAGACTCGATATGTTCCATAAACTCAAAGTCACTCAACGGGCAACGGAGAGAGTTATATGTTCGCAGTTTCTGTGCGGGGACAAAGAAATTGGACAAAGAATGAAAGTTACTGACATAGTTCACAGAATTAGCAAGAATTGACAAATCGATGATTGAGAAATGATTTTTTCGTCGCTACTTGATGAGAAATTATTATAGTTTTTCGAAGGATACATAACAAAGTTAGAAAGAGCAAAGGAAAAATAATAAATCCGATGTCACACTCGTGTCACAGATTCTAAAATATACAGCGCTTCTTGAAGACGTGAAACTGAGAATTCTACTTATCATTTTGAGTTAATTAGTATTAACCAACCCTTTTATCGTTCACTGCTGGACATGGGCCGTTGTCTTGTGCACGAGGGATGTATGACCTTAAAATGACACACTGGCCAAGCAGGTTGGCGAGTCCACTATTTCAGAGGTGGTTTCCTCAGGGTTTGTGGTAGCGGCTTAGTCCTCTTTAACCACATCCACGGGAAGAGATAGGGTGATGCTATTCCAAAGTCGGTCGACACCACACGGCCAGCTTTAATTGCCAATGAATATTTGATATTTGGCAAATATATGTATATGTAAAATTGAGTTAAATTTTTAAAAAAAACTTGTAATACCAAAATACAAATGCTTAAATTTTACATCCCAATCAGTATCGTGAACAGAATTTATGATTTGTCTTCGGGAATCAGACGAGGCTCGCTGCACTATCGAATACTGCACTATTTTCTCGAAGCAACTCAGCGTACTTTTGACCCCCTCGTACTTCTTGTGGCTTGGCCATTTCACATAAGGGATCCGTTAAGTTATCAATGGTACAGATGCATGAATGGAAATGGCCAAGTCACAAGAAGTGAAATTCCATTAAACAAGTCTTGGCTAGTTTTAGATCTCACGTCTTTTGTCGGCCAAACAGTCGCCAAAATTTTTACACAAATATTTTGTTTGGTATATATCATTACATTACACTCGATGTATTTTTTTACAAAACTTATAGACCTGTGACTGACGGACAAACAAACGCATGGGCCATCCATTAGGTAACTAAAAACCATTGTTTTCCTCATGTAAGCGGTATCCCACCCGGATAGCACAGGGAAGGGGGACCATCACTCCCCTCGACAATTGACAAGTGTGAAGTGACACGTGCGACGTGAGCGTCGGCACTTTTCAGCGCGATTGTACTTTTAGCGACCGAGTGAGTATTGCGATTTGTCATTTGGAGAAAGTGATATTTTTTACTATTCCTTCGTTTGAATATTTGCGTCATTTTACCACGTTTGTTGTATAAACTGTTGTGTATATTCTGTAAATAAATAAATCAGTCATTTCTCCTCTTCTAAATAATTTCACTGCTCACTGGTTGCCGGGAAGAGATCGCTTTTAGCGTTAGGGTCGCTATTGCTTCTGTATATCTTATGTTTAATGTAATTAGTAGTTAAACCGGAAAGCAACAAAGAATTTTCATTAAATAAATGAATAGTTTTATGAGGTCGGGCTCAGAAACTCTTAAGTAGCAAAATGACTGGTAAAAAATATGCTCAAATCTCAAAACATCTTAATCGGATTACGTCCACATCGCAAAACTTCTGGGGCAAGAATTTTTATTCATTCGTTAAATAACGTTATTAAGTACATGAACCGTTGTTGTATGGTACATGTGCTGACAGATAAATCAGCATAATTGTAATTTATACTTTATTATATTCTGTGTAGGTGTGTAATTACACTAACTATAGGCTAAGAAATTTTTAATTAAGTTTAATAAAGTTTACTTACTAAAAAAATATGAAATAAAGAGGATTTATTATTAGGTTCGCCTATTGTATATTTTGTAAATTAAGATTAAATAAATAAACAATTATTGTAGTTTACAATAAATATGTTCTGATTCTGAATAAATAAAATAAGCATTGTTTGAAGTTAATTATTATAATTAAGCTACATAATAATAGTGATTAATTTCTCATTGTTTTGCAGAACTCTGATCCTAATGTATTATAACGAAATTCTCACTGAAGAAGTAGTTTAAATCTTGGAAGTTTATGCCAGGAACCAGTTATATGAGAAACAAACTATCGCATACGTAGTTTGAGCATATAGTACAAATATTAGAATAGCTTTCCAGACAACATAAAAGATATTAACATCCATAGTCTTGCTAAGAATTATAGAAGAAGGCAGTTAAAGAATTTATTTGTAATAATGATGTCTGATCCAGTTTTGTACATCCATGATTCACGCGCTTGAACTATGCGCACTGTTATATATTTTTCTTTTATTATTTCTCAAATAAATGAAATTTTTTGTAATGTTCTTTTGGGAAATACATTTTTTAAACCATAAAGTTAAGCTGAAGCTGTACAGTCTCGAACAAAGCGGCCAGAGTCCAATGTTTGCCGGCTTTGTTTACCGGCTCTACCGGCGGCCTAGTTCTACGCAAATTTGTTTACAGACAGTTTAGATACTGTAGGGTACTTCGCCATACTATTTATATCTTTCTCGTTTTATGCTTCTATTGTATCGCTTCCAGTTTTTGCTTTTTCTATTAATAAGAGAGACTGTGTACTTGCAATTTATTTAAGACAAATTAATAATTCCAACCATTTCGGTAGGACCGACTGGTTGGTTGGAATATTGTTTCTTTCTCTCTCTCTCTCTCTTTTTTTCACTCTGTTGAGACAGGACTTCGCGTACTGGTGATTAATAAATAGCTCGCAGTCGCAGATTATCAAATTATTACAGTATATTTTAATATACTGCGATAATTCGATAATCTTAATGCTTATTCGAAAATTATTTAAAAAAGACATTGTGTTTTCTCAGGTTAAAACTGTCCATCAACAAGCCTTTTACTTGGTTCAACAAGTGTTCCCAATATCTTCTCCAAAGAGTATTGTTACAGACTGGTTGTGAAAATCAGAAGACTGTGTGTTGGTAGGCTTTGAGGTATACACGTACCTATTTCTAGCAATAGAGATACGCACACTGATGGAATGGTATTCTCAGCTTACATTTATCATTATCACTGTTCATTGTCTACTGCCAGATAAAGATTGAGTTTGCCAGATATGCAATTATTTTTCCTATTCGAATTTGCAACGAAAAACTAAATCTTATTGAGGTAACGTTGATTTTACTTTTTATTCAAAATCAACTACCCGCTACAACTACTGGGACCAAAGCATTAACAAGGTTTTAGTATCATAACTTGTGATTCACAAGCATCTTTTGAACCGTCTATAAATTTGTATGGTTATAGAAATTGAGGATTACAATGATTTTTACCATATAGAAATTGAGGATTACAATGATTCTTACCATATATAAATTGAGGATTACAATGATTCTTACCATATATAAATTGAGGATTACAATGATTTTTACCACATAGAAATTGAGGATTACAATGATTTTTACCATATAGACATTGAGGATTACAATGATTCTTACCATATAGACATTGAGGATTACAATGATTCTTACCATATATAAATTGAGGATTACAATTATTCTTACCATACAGAAATTGAGGATTACAATTATTCTTACCATATAGAAATTGAGGATTACAATTATTCTTACCATATAGAAATTGAGGATTACAATTATTCTTACCATATAGAAATTGACGATTACAATACAATGGGATTGGGATAGGATTTGGAGATAATGCTTTTTTGGGACAAATTGCTTCATTTATTGGACACGGGACACACTATCAAATGTCGGGATAGACCCGGAAATCCTACTCCAGGTGTGTTTCTTATTTATTGAATAAGTGTTCTATAATTTAGTTCCGTGGGTATCGTAAATGGGATAATAAAGCGGCCTACCACGAGCCTCGAGGAATTACACCACATCTAAGAGAGTGGACTCTCCAACGCGCTCGACCACCGTGCCGTTTTATGGCCATATATTTGCACAAGATGCCATGCCCAGCAATGGATACTGAAAGAGCTGTTTGTCCGTCTCTGTTTTATAATCTGTTTTCTTATGTATGAGCGTCCTCTTTTCGGTTTAGTTTTAGGTCACCCAATTTAAAAGGAAATAGAATGCTTCCAGACTGTCACTAACTTCGCAACTTCGCATACAAATTTCCTTCGTATTTTTCTCATTCGGCAAACGTAACCGAGCAATACATTATCGATTTCTATCCACCATTTTTCCTAGACCTGTCTCGCTTCTCGCATTTCCTAATATATTATATGACGAAAGAGGAGTTGAAGTATATTTCCCCGAGCGGTCCAGTAAACTGGTCAATAAGTTTCGACTCCGTCAATCGTTCATTGAGAACACCATTTATCAAGTTTTATTTGTCTTTAAATTGTTTGTGTTTTTGGTAAATGTTTAGTTATTGCGTGGGTTTCATTGATATTACTTTTAAATGGGAGGTTTGGACTGAGATGTATTATTTTATAAATCACAATGTTTGTTGGTTCTAAAACATGTTAAGTATTGATTTTTATTGACTTAGATAATTTATAGATTGATAAGTCTCTCGTACAGTTAATTTGTACATTGTTAATTTTTGTACATTTGTTAATTTGTAATTGTACGATTTGTACTGTTTTTGGGATGTAATATGCGATAGTAAATTCTTTTACGGTAAAATCATTGCGGGGATGAAGATATTCAACAAAGAATTAGAATCACCGACATATCTGTAGAATCATCATGCTGAAGTGACAATGGGTAGGTCGTATCTCCGCAGGAGCAGCAACTGATCTCATCATAAGAGTTTTTGAATGGAGATCTCGCACCGGGGAACAGCGTGGGCCACGTTCCTTCCAGATGGACTGACGACTTGAAGAAAATTGCCGGCAGTGGCTGGATGATAAGGTCCATATCCAAAAGTGGAGAGACATAGGCTAATGGTATGGTGTACGTACAGGATTTTATAAATATTTTATCATATACCGCATAGATATGGTATGAATGATAGCAAATTGATAAATACGGGAATAAAATTGAAAAACGTAACTTGGTTGCACGTCTTTATTCGCGACTGCAAGGCGCGGAGAACCACACGCGTCGTTTGAGGGTAGATGTATACATATGGTTTACATCTACCGCCCTTGATATTGATACATATCACAAATATATTAAATTAGAATTTTTGTCTTAAGTTTAAAATATTATTTACCTACGTATTTTTTATATTTGGCTAAGAGCGTAATATTTTTAAGTAAGTAATTTACTTGATGATGCATCTATAAGTTTTATAAGTGTACGAGAAACAGTAAGTTATTTTACTAAGCGAACCAATTTTCCATTTTAATATCACCATTTATTTTGAATGCTTTCACCATTTCTCTTTCGAAAGACAGAAATGGATGCCATTTCTCAATACCTTTAGATTTATTCTTCAGTCTTTTAGTACGCATTTGATTCGAAGTTGTTCAATAATAAAATCCGTAACAGATTTATATCGTAACTTTTCAGCAAACAGGTAGGTACGTCGTCTGGAGTGTAAACATTAATAATGTGCGAAATTTACATTGCTGAAATTTTGTTCAGGTAATGCTTTTATTATCCACTGCTGGATATGGGAATCCTCATGAACATTGTCTTGTGCATGAGGGATGTATGGCATTAAAGCAGCACGCTGGCCAATGGGGTTGGAGAGCCCACTCTTTTAGAGGTGGCGTAGTTCCTCAGGGCTTGTGGTAGTCGCTTTATCCCTATCGCCTTTTGCGACACCTGCGGGAAGGGATGGGGTGGTGTGTTATTCTGAAGCCGATCGATATCACACGGCGACACCATACATTACCGTTCACCGAAATATATTTTTAACGGTTAATGCTTAATCAAATAATCGATAGTAGTCGGAGGAAAACTTCGTGGAGATGGGTAGTCATTAACACCCCTGAATACTAAATGCTCCCGTGGGTGGCACCTTCATCTCCGTATCTCGCCTAATCTCATATCTGACGTGGAACACTTACGCTCCGCTGGTTCAGCTTATAGAAAGGTACATTATACTCGTATCTGCGGTGTGGAAAGACGATTAAATGAAGACAGGTATATAAGCAGGGTAATTTTTACCTGACCCGTATACTGCATCTACAAAAAAAATAATTTTAATTTGCAGGGAAAATTTAATTATGAATTCATTTTATCTTCTGAGTTAATATTAAATTTTAAACGACCCTTATCTCGATTCTATGAGACGTTACATTTTAGGGCGATTACAAAATGATCTATTGCAGAGATCAAGACTTATATTTCGAAAAAAAAATCACATATAAATAATTATCTAAATACAATACCTGTTATATGTTAAGTTCCTAACTCGGTTAAGTTATAGTTAAGTTACTCGGTTAAGTTCCTAGATAGAATAAATCGGTTTAGTAGTTTCAAAAATGTAAACTTTTAGATTTCCGAAAAAGAAATCCAGCACCAGTACTAGGTACATAAAAACGTTGTTCTTGAATAGAATTTAGCTAATTAGTCTAAACATTTTTTCTTTAATTCGACTTTGCCCACCTTTGCGACTTTGCTCACCTTTCCGACTTTGCCCACCCTCTCGACTTTGCCCTACTTTTCCGCCTTTCCCATTGTATTGAACGCATTCGTTAAACGCATTGTTTATTTTTATTTAGCAACTCTTTATAACATGCAAAACAAAACAATCGATTTTATAATCTATTATTATTTTTTTATATTTATCAACTACTATTTTTATAATTCGTGTTTTTTTTTAATTTCAGATGATTAGGCAACTTTTTTAATTTTATAGTCTACATACTTTATATTTAATTAAATTCAATACATTACTTATGGATCCTTTTTAATTGAAATATTTTTTCTTTCGCACTTTTCTTCCTTCCTTTCTCAGAAGTGTATAATGAGATGTAATTTATAACACGTGCGTCAGGGTGGCCCTGATTATCGACTACAGCTATTGAGCTGTCTTAATCGAATGTACTACTCTTGAAGACCATATGTACTTTTATATGTCTATTGACTTTTCACGGTGTTGTATATTTGTACACAAATAGGCAAACGAATTTTGTTTATAATAAATAATAATTGTTTATTTTTAAAAAGTATGAATGAATGATATTAGCCTATAACGTTCCAATGCCTCCTGTAGTAATCACTAAGGAGTTTCGAGGCATAATCCACTGCGTGGGCCCAGTAAAGATCGGTAAAAAAAGTATATCGTACATTTATTTTAGATAATTTTTTTTCTAATCGATACTGTAGTAGTTTTGACAGTATGACACATCGAATCAAACATTAGGTAACCTCTCCCATCGGCAGCCAAATTTTAATAATTTCCTTCTTAAATTGTTTCAACAACACTGCCTTATCTCGGTAACGCAATTTTGTATCTCCCGAAACTCCCACCGCAATATTAAATGCGATTATATCGTACCTGCGGGCGACAGGATATTATGTGTACCCTCATTTGTTTGACGCAGCTTTTTACATAAATACCAGTGATATACGGCTTTCTAGCAAAGATGCGAGATCAAGTTTAAAGAAGTTTGTTTACACGGCGGGGACGTCACAGCGTGACATTAACTTTGTTGACAAAACCTAATTAAAACCTGAATTCGCAATCCGTCTAGCTCCAAGAAGACGAGAAAACTAGAAAAGGGAGACACTAAAAAGACGTTTAAAGTCTCCTGTAAAATGATATGATAACCATTAGACAGATGTTATTGCAGAAACGTCTAATGCAGGGGTGCTCAAACGGTCGATCGCGATCGACCGACTTACCTTGACTAAAAAAATGCATATTGTGCGGAAAACTAATATCTATGCCACGATACACCCTACCTAGACGACAATCCTGCATCACACATACTTGCAGCCTCTCAGAGTCGATCGATCGTAGTCTAACAATATTGAGGTAGATCGCCAGCAGTTCAAGTTTGAGCACCCCTGGTCTAATGTAATAGTTATCATACTATTTACATTGGCTGAATTGTAAATGTCACTTACATATTAAGTGACATTTACATGTGTCACTTAATTCCACTACTTGTATAATACTGCAAGTTTCCGCTATTATATTAAACTAGCGGAGCCTTTGGTTTATTAGGATTATTACAATATTTTTAATGGTTATTATGTTGCATAAATACTGTCTGTTGCCCAAATCAATTTAAAAAGAAAAGTCTTGCGATATCTTTTTTAAACCGAATAATTTATGATGACATTCTTAGTAATTTGAAATTATTAATTAAATTTATGGTAGGCCTTCAAAACATACTTGTACGATGAAGATTTAATAAAAATCTATGAAATGTATAGATATCATAAAAAATCGTACAGAATTGGCGACCGACTAGCTAGCTATCCTTCTGGAAGCCGGGCTTTCTGGTCGCTCGCTAAGGCTGCTGAAGGTAACTTTTGTCAGTCGTCACTCCCTCCACTGCGGAAACTCGATGAGTCACTGGCCCATGGGGCGAAGGAGAAAGCCGATCTCTTGGGCTATCTCTTTGCCTCAAACTCGACACTGGACGATAGAGGTGCCTCACCACAGTCTATCTCAAGGTGCACAAGCTCCATGCCGGAAATCTGTTTCACACAGCGTGAAGTCCGGCGAGCTCTAGCATCTCTTGATGTCCGAAAATCGAGTGGGCCTGATGGTATTCCTGCAGTGGTGCTTAAATTTTGCGCTCCCGAGTTGTCCCCGGTGCTTACGCGACTCTTTAGGCTTTCGTACTCTACAAAAAGCTTCCCGTCAACATGGAAGGTAGCTCATGTTCACCCTTTGCCTAAAAAGGGTGACCGCACAGACCCGGCCAATTACAGGCCAATAGCGATCACCTCCTTCCTCTCCAAGGTGATGGAGCGTGTCATAAACACACAGCTCCTTGGGTACCTAGAGGATCACCAGCTGATTAGCGACCGTCAATATGGATTTCTCCATAATCGCTCCGCTGGTGATCTTTTAGCGTATTTAACACACCGCGAGGCGAGGCTCTGGCTGTAGGCCTAGACATTGCGAAAGCTTTTGACCGGGTATGGCACAAATCGCTGCTTTCCAAGTTACCATCTTTCGGGATACCCGAGGGATTATGCGAATGGGTTGCCAGTTTCCTGACTGGACGGAGCATCAGAGTCGTTATCGATGGTAGCTGCTCCGACACCATGTCTATTAACGCTGGCGTCCCGCAAGGCTCCGTGCTGTCTCCAACTCTGTTCCTTCTGCATATCAACGACCTGTTGCAAATTGGTGACATACGTTGCTATGCAGATGACAGTACTGGAGACGCCTTGTACAGGGGCCGCGCCGACATCCCTCGGGTCGAAGTGGAAGAGAGTCGCGCCAGGCTTGTGTCTGAAATCGAAGACTCTTTAGATCTAGTCTCGATTTGGGGTTCTCTGAACCTAGTGGATTTCAACCCCAGTAAGACGCAAGTCTGTGCATTCACCGCTAAAAAAACCCCTTTTGTTGTAGCACCTCGCTTTCAGAGCATACCTCTTAAGATCTTGGAGAGTATCGGGATCCTTGGTATCGACATCTCCAGCAAAGTCGAATTTAGGGGTCATCTGGAAAATAAGGCCAAAATGGCCTCCAAAAAGCTCGGTGTGCTGAACAGAGCGAAGCGGTGCTTCAAACCTGGGCAACTCCTTATGCTTTACAAAGCTCAGGTGAGGCCCCATATGGAGTACTGCTCTCATCTCTGGGCCGGCGCACCGAAATACCAATTGGACCCATTTGACTCCATCCAACGACGTGCTGTTCGTATTGTCCACGATCCCACTCTCACGGGCGGTTTAGAATCCCTCAGCATTCGGAGAGACGTTGCGTCTCCCTGTGTGTTCTACCGCCTGTACAATGGGGAATGCTCTGAAGAACTGTTTAATATAATTCCCACCTCGGGTTTCTACAACCGCACCTCCCGTCACAGAAGTGCGGTCCATCCGCATTTCCTCGATACGGAGGTGTCGCGCGCTGTTCGGTCCAAAAATTATTTTATACCGCGAACCCGTAGGTTGTGGAACGAACTGCCTCAAGAGGTCTTTCCATTGAGCTACGATATGGGGTTCTTCAAGAGAGCTGTGAATAGGATTTTGCAAGGTCGGCGGCGCGCCCGGATACCCCCTGGTGTTGCAGGTGCCCATGGGCGGCAGTAACACTTACCACCACGTGGGACCGCTTGCTCGTCCGCCCACTAATCTATAAAAAAAAAATCGTAACAGAGCCCGTGTCTGTACATGAAATATTTTTGAAAAAGTGATTGAAATAGTATAAATGAGTACGAATGATAAGCTCAAATTAAACATTATTACAATTGTTTTAGTCTGTCTGAATGCACATCACGCGGATTTTAACCAGTACGGCGGCGTTGGGATTTCTGCACCTCACAAAAATCATTACTTGACCGGCTAAGGAAACTTCGTACTAGCTGTGCCCGGCATGCGTTGCATGCCCGGCAATTTTACACATAATATATAACCTATGTCCATCTGGAATAATGTACCTTTCAAATGGTGAAAGAATTTTTCAAATAGGTGCAGTGGTTCCGGAGATTACCCTCCACATACACACAAACTCACAAAATTCGCACTATCTCTTTATTATATTATAGTATAGACTAGTATAGATGTATCGGGTTAATATTTAGGGCACTTTTTATCCCAGTTCACACGGGAATCACTCTGAAGTTCACGCGAACAAAGTCGCAGGCACCGATAGTGAATAAATAATAAAGCTCCTTGTAAAGTAAATAATCTATTAGTCATAAGAGGCATCTTAATGGGCTATTTAAAATCAATCAACGTGAACGAAGCTTTAGACGTTGGTCGGGGGGGGGGCTTCGATGGAATTAGGGATTATGGGAGATTTTGTATCGATACGTGTATATTGACACATCGATATATTCATGGAGTTTCTACTTAAGTACGTACATTGATGATGTGATTATTTTCCTCAATGTCATAAGCGATCAGTCGCATAATGACCAATACGCACGATGACAAAAGTTGGGATAATGACAGGCTACGCAAAACGACCTATACGTATAATGACCTACTAAAAATAACTACCTATTACAATGCAATTAAACAACTTTTAACGGTTGAAATCGCGTATATTTGACATGATTTATATCCCGACGTTTCGAACACTTTGCAGTGGACGTGGTCACGGGGTGACTAATTGATTTTATTGATTATTTATTTTATTTTATTGATTGATTTAACCTAAGAAAATATTACCTATTACAAGTTCGCACAGGTAGCCAAACATACTTAAGGCGAAAGCCTATCCGACTCTGATATTTGATTACTTTGATTTCCTAAAAGACTAGACTTAGGCATGTTTTTGGTCGTTACGCGTATTAGTCGTTTTGCGTTAACTGTAATTGGTCATGCTAGTGCTTGGGGAATGGGGAAGAGTAGTGTGAGACACCATCCGTGGGTGTCGTAAAAGGCGACGCCGGCGAATGCGGATTTAAAAGGGATAACAAAGCGGCTACCGCAAGCTCTGAGGAACTATTCACCTCTAAAAGGTTGGAGTCGTCAACCCGCTTGATCGGCGTGGCCTTTCGAGGCCATACATTCCTCTTGCACAAGATAATGTGCATGAGGAAGCCCATATCCAGCAGTGCATACTGTTACATATTGCATTGCAACCACACATTTTTATTCTAACATTAAATATTAGATAGATTAATAGATTAAGAATCGGAAGAAAGTTCTTTATGATAGGATATATTTTATCCTTGCCTCCTCTCACACGCCATCACGTTATACAATCATCACTACTATATAATTCCCCCGTCAACCAGTTGAAAGAGAGCATGTTTGCCAAGGGTTATAGATCAAGTAAAACAAGGTTCCGACGAAAGCCACTCAACAAGTGGTTCGTTTGACTTGTCACTCACTCCACCCTCTAATAAATTGATGTTAATTTTTCAGTATCAGTGAAGGCTTGTGGGTGGTGATGGATGTTAGCATAACTAATAGATGTCTAGGCTTTTTTGATTGAGATGTAGGTTATTCTAAAACTTCGTTTAGGTTACGAGTTAATTGCGTAGAAAACGAGGAAGAGTTACAAACAAGCAGGTGGTCTGTTTACAATTCTCTGCCTGATACACAGGTGCCATTAGCACCTTACGACTTTAACGCCCGTCTTCTCTCCGATATACAACGTGTCACCGGAATAATATAAAACCCGAAACACGTGAACCGTATTAATATACACAAAAACCGCCCTATCGGAAAATAAAATTATTTTAAGGAAGATATCAAAACTTATAAACATGTAAGGTTTTGTTGTTCTGTCTAAAACGTTCATAGCGCTCGTTATTCAAATCGGACGCTTTGGAGGCGCGAATTCACAGCTCGGGCGACACGCGTACAATAAATGATACAGTATTATAAATCATGACAAAAAAAATTAAAAAAATGGTAGAATCGATTTTACTGTCCATGTATGATTCCATAGAACGATAATGTATAGTAGTGTAGTTCCTTCCACTCACCGATAGATGTCGCTGTCCCAACCTCTACAACGCGCTATTGTTTAGTTTTTGAATTGTTTAAGATAAGTAAGTGTAATGTTTTAAATAATATTTTTAACGTTTTTAAAAGGTAAAATTGTGTGTTTATAGGTAGGTAATCTCTGGAACTACTGAACCGATTTCTAAAATTCTTTCACTATTAGGAAGCTACATTATCCGTGTCTAATATAGGCTATATTTTATTTCGAAATTTTGAAAAATAAAATGAAAAAAAAAAAAACTTATAAACCGAAGCGAAGCGAGGGCGGGTCGCTAGTCTACTATAAACGAATTACTATTTTTTCTCTGAGATATCTCTGAGAGATCGTGTGCCTAACATTCAGATCGGGAGGCGAACGAGATGAACTGACAGAAATAACTACAATGGTCTTCGTAAATATTATACACGGAATTTATAACAGCGTTGGCGTCTCCAATTAATTAGGAAACACCTTGAAGTAAATCTAAACTTCCGAACTTAAATTATTTACTCCAGCCAATTATGTTGTGTTTGCCGAATCTTGAAACCGGTGACATCCAAAATTGGCACTTAGGCTGAGATCATTCCGGGAAACGCCGGCGATAACATTAATTTAATATGACTACTGACGGTGATGATTTCCATTAAATTCGGCACCTATTGAGAAGTTGAAGTGTTCCTAAGGGCCGATATTATGATATTTGTGAACGATTCTATTTCTAAATATCCGTAGGTTGCTATGTCTTAATTAGAGAAAATAACGAACAAGATCCCACTAATATTATAAATTCGAAAGTTTCGATGTTCGTTACACAATCACGTCGAAATAGCTGAACCGTTTTCGTTAAAACTTGGCAATTAGATTGTACTCGTAATACAAGCTAATAAGAAATAGTGCAAAGAAGAGAGTTGTGAAGGCATCATAGGGTAAGGCTTGGATAAAAAGCAACTACATTTTGATTTATAAATTGTGTACACTATACAAATGTTTAGACTGATCCATCTATATCTTTGATCACTGCACTTGGTGAGTCTTTTTCTAATAACTTCTCCAGTCTATCTTTTGAACTGAGGGATCGTTATGAGCTTATTCCAGTCTTTCATCACTCGTCATTCACCAGTTTTTCAAATGACTTCGAATCGTACATTTAAAAGGGTTGTTACGGATTATCCCAATTTTGAAAATGTACTCGCAATTACATTGAAAGCTATTTTAGTAAAGTGTCTCATTATATAGAAGTACCATTCAGATACCTTCCGATAATAAGTGGGTACACTGCTAAATAATGAGTAAGGATATCTTATCTACCCTCCTTACAGTAAAAGGCACGAAAATACATAGAAATAATCAAGCATGACCCCATCGAACCCTCTTTGTTTTCTTTACGTCCCTCAGAGAAGCCTGATTTTAAAAGTGCCGACATATCCCGGGATTAAATTCCGAGCTAAATGTGAAATATGTTAAGCCTTAGGATAGTGGATCTTTCGTTCGGCGGAGAGCAGTCATTAGGGAGAAAGTTTTGAATTAATCCTAGCGCTTTTAGCATCGCTTTGCATAAAAGTTCTTCTTATATTTTCGACTGAGTGTGGGAAATATTCAATATAGGAATTAAACCACTTTATTCTCAACTAGCGACCCGCCCTCGCTTCGCTTCGGTTTATATTTTTTTTTTTCAAATTTTTTTTCGACCTATCAAATCAACATAGGTAGGTACATTTAAATATTTAAATCTTGCTATTTAAAATATACTTGATTTAACATAGTGATTTTAAAAGTTATTTTATCTATAAAATACTTTATGCTAATCTACGTAACATATGTAAAAAGTTATGAGAAGCTTATCAAGTTTAAATCTGTTTATGTACACTGAAGTAGGTTCGTTGGAAAGAGCCTTCATACGCCAACTTTCCAAAGTTACTCATAAGCCTTTAATACTATTTCACAAGACTTTCACTTAGTTTGATATTAACTACACATACCGTAAGTAACAACTTTTCCAAAAACTGAAACCGATGACAAGAAACTCTTTCAGAATTTCTATTTCCGATTATCTTTGATGAGATATAAAGACTTTTTTGTAGGAAAAATACGACAAATGAGTAGATAGTCCGCCTGATGTTAAACGGATACATACCGTTGCCCATGGATACGGGCATGGCATACATGCCGATGTTAATAAATAAATACAAAAAATGTTTTACCTTATCAAATCATAAGTAAACGTCGTAATTGATAAAAGAAAATAACTAGATACAAACATTATCCTGTCTGCCCGATGTATGCACGTATTTCTATAATGCCGTAAGATATGCGAAAGCACATTCCCGTCCTATCCTATCCCCCCTTTTCTTAATCCTTTCTCTAAATCAATTCCTACATATCAAAAGGTATACAGGAACATCTCAAAACGTAGGCATAGCATTCCGGGACGTGCCAAAGTTTGTCATTCTGGACTGATGTTGGCATCTATCGCGGATTTCAATGGGCTACAGTGTGTCCACTTATCATCAGGTGGCTATAAAATAGCCATAAATCCAGAAATACAAACACTCATAAGATTAGAAGGCGAAACGGAGGCTGTCTTTAAGACAAACCCACTCAGCTGGCGTATTACTGGCTATTCAGTCCGAGTTGTTACTCATTTTACGGATCAAATAAAACGACTACGATGTATTAACTCTGTGTTGTACGACTCTAGGAGCGTTGTGATGGACGAGTGTACTTGAAATGCTTAAAAACCACATTTGAATCCTCAAAGAAATACAGCTCTGCGATGGAGCCAACGTTTGTCATCTTTACTAAAGAGTATATGGTAGATGTCAATATATGACTTGTAATTATGCAATAGGTTTTTTTTTAATAGATAAGTGGGCGACCGAGCAAGCGGTCCCGCGTGATGTGTTACGTGTTCCGGTACCATGAGTAGTATAAAAGTACTTGTGATTTATTTTAATATGGCTTGTTTTTAAACCAGAGCAGCATAAATACTAAATGGGGCATCAAATCATGATCAACAAAACAACTTTATGTTTGGATAACTGAAATGAGTAATTTTGTACCGTGTGAGCCCGCTATAGTATAGCACCACCCCCATTTCTTCTCGTGGATATCGTGAGATATTACTAAGGGATAACGAAGCCGCTCCCATGAACGCTGAGCAACTATACCACCTCTGAAAGAGTGGACTCGTCAACCCATTTGGCCAGAGTGGCCATTTAAAACCATACATCCCTCTTGCACAAGTCCATCTCCTGCAGTGGATCCTGAAAGAACTGATTGCGTTGCATTGTAAATTACTAAGACTGTCATCGCTAACGAATCCACTCTTAGATAGATAGATACTCTTAATTATACACCAAAAACATACAGAGAAATACAAAGTACAAGCAATTAGAGGTACAACCGGCGGCCTTATCGCTAAAGTGATTTCTTCCAGGCAACCTTTGGTTGGTAAAGGGAAGACAGTAGACGAAATAGATGTAGATGGTGCAATAAGGAAATAATATCTGTATATACATTCATAGATTCATAGTACATTCATAGTAGTGGGAGGGGGCTCTCCCCCTGCAGGCTCCAATCCAACAGCCGCTGGGCGCACTCGACTGGCCACGTTACCACTCTCTCACAGAAGACTACCTTGAAATTTACTGCATTTACCACTTTATATTTTATTTCCCTAATGTACATACGTGTTTCGGTAGTGAGTGAGATGTACCAGAGCCCGTTCCCATCCTATCCCTCCCCATTTTCCCAACTCTTTCTCCAAATCTATATCATCAAGTCTCAAAATTAAAAAATCACCTGGCATCCATGGAATTCCTAGTAAGGTGTTTAAAAGCCTCCCGATATACTTGATCGCATTTCTTGTGGCTATTTACAATGCCGCAATGAAACATCATCTTTCCAGCAGACTGGAGACTGGTTATCAGCATCCCCAAACTGTGAAAAGATCGCTCGGAACCCTCTAGTTATAGACCCATTAGCCTATTGCCACGTTAACTCAAAAGGCCTACTCATTGATGAATAGTTCGGCTTTAGAGCCAACCACCCTAGTGCCCAGCAGGTACACCAAATCACCGAGCACATCCTCACAGGTCTCAACCAAAGGAGACCGTTCAAGAGCCTAGCTGTCTTCTTCAACGTAGCGAAGGCTTTTGATAAGGTCTGGCACCATTGTCTATATATTAATCTGTTAAACATTAATTTCTAACTTATCCAATAATACTTGATACTGTCTTTTGCAATCCCGTCGAACATTCAAGACAAAAGCTGGCTCATAATAAACTCGCAACTTGCCAACAAGGTCCTCATAAATGTCTAAGTACAGCCAGTTCACTTACAGCCAGTTCACTAAGTTAATTACGGCACTTCGTCGCTGAATATGGTTGATCGTAAACCGGACGGGATTGGCCCGTCATGTGAAGCATTAACATGTGGTACAAGGCATTAGCGAAATGACACTGAAGCTGCACTGTTACTTGTTTGTCAGAAAATGACAGTGTGCGTGAACCGCACTAAATATTTTGTAAAAATAGACTCCCCTAAGTTGATCGATGTTCGACTGGTCGCGCGGTCGATCGCGGAAATAGTTCTATATTTATATTTCATTAATTAATACTTTTTTGCGTACTATTTGCGTACTAGATACTTTTCAGAACCGATAACGTTGGGAATCGTTAGTTTACATTTACATTTGTACGAACTTGTTACTTTGATAGGTTACTTGTTATTTTTTTTTATTTATTTAAATTGCCATTGCACAAGTATTTGACATGTAAAAAAGCGGCCTTAACCGCCTTACGGTATTCTATACCAGTTAAGCACCAGATCAAATAGAAAATAGAACGCGGGTGCACTGCTATTAATATCGGTATTTGTGGGTTATGATACCTGTGAAAATATTTCGTTGCCACTATTTAAATATCGTTATTTTTTATCGATTTCTCTTACCGGTACAGCTTACTGGGCATTAGTACCGATATGTAAAAAGCCGATATTTTAAGCCCTGTTTTGTTGTCGCACTTATATTTATGTATACTTAAAGTACTAGAATCCAGTTTGTTATCAAGCAGTGGCGACTAAACGCTCCTTCAATTGCCTCGGAAAAGGGATAAGCCAAGTAAATCATTGCTAATTCTTAATTAATCGGATTTGCTGCAATCCATGTTACAGAGCGGATTACTTGTAGAGTGGGACGACTTTACACAATTTACAAAATTTATTTGCGAATAATTTAAAGAGAAATCTTTTAATATTTTCGAGTTTTACTTATATACATACTTATGTATGTATATGAATATTAAACGGACTTTAAAGCATATGTTTACATACTAAAAAAGGAAACTCAATCAGCTCAATTATAAGTCTGAATATATTATTTTTATTTTCTAGCAATAAGTTATTGACTAATAAACATTTGCCTGCGATTTTGTTCACTTGGTGTACATTAATAGTAGCCTATGTATTTATCTATTTAAACGGGTCTTAACGCGTATGTTTACCTTATTTATTATACTCGACATTACGGTTGCGTTGCACCATATCGATATTGCAATAGACTAGATAAACATACCCATACGTTATTATCAGTGAAATCTGGTTGGCAACTTCTAGAGGGATGAAGCAGATGAGGAGGGGTTTAGTGAAAAGTTAAATTTGAAACTTAAGTACTACGTAATAAGAATGTTCCATTTTCAAAACACATATGACTTAAATAATTGGAGAACTGCTGCACATGGAACACTGTTAGACTCTAACGTGACTGCCTGTATAAGACCAATAGATGGCGCTGATCGCCTTGTACATCGCGGTGTTAAGATTGGCTGTAGTTTGGTCATGTCAATGCATGGCCAATTTTTATGTATCCAGCAAGTATTTCCAATAAACGAATTCAAGCAAAGTGAAAGTGTGTGATTCAGTACCAGGGACCTTTGGGACACGTCTACATGGTCCTTCGAGCCGGTCCTGCTCTACAGTGCTTGTATAATATATGTTAGTATGTATGTATCTATTTAAACGGTTCTCAACGCGAATGTTTACCTTATTTATTTTACCCGACGACGTTTCGGTTGCGTTGCACCGACCGTGGTCACGAGCTGACTGAAGTTTGAAATTTTAAATCTTTTCAGTCGGCTCGTGACCATGTGACAAACGCGAAAATCTCAAACGTTATGTTAATCCAGATTACAATCTATCTATTTGCCGAGTTTTAACGAAAACGGTTCAGTCCTTTCGATGTGATTCAGTAACAAACATTCGAACTTATAATATTAAATTAATGGGATTCCCTATAGCGCTGCAACCCTTTCCTCGGTGTTGACTCCTACACTATTTTCCTCTAATTGCTTCTGTTCTTCGCTTCTCTCTTCCATGTCACATGCATTCTCGTCTTTTTGTGATCTCCTTTATCGCTATAAATCTTGTCCTTCTAAGTCTGCCTCTTGGCTATTGATGTTCGAAGTTAGCAACTTTTAAACTAATTTTGATTATTGTATCAGCTTATAATGTCGCACTGCAGGGCAAAAGCCTCCGCTAGTAAATCACTGGGGGGTTTCGGGCCGTAATTCACCAGGCGGGCCCACTGCGGACCAGCTATCCTAATCACAATTTGATTATTAGTGCTGTATTATTATAGTCCAACAAAGAAATCTTTTTCTATCACTCGCTGAACGGCTTTGAACTTGTTGATTATCTCTCAAAGTATCTCCCCGATCAACCCAAAAGTTAACTGATAGAGAATACCTTAAGGTATTAATCTCTGTACCGTAATGTGCAAAAAAGTTTTTTAAATAAATATAAAAAAATATGCTTACCATCAAAGTTCACATTTGAGCACTATACGTAGTAACCCGTAGGATGCTATAATAATGTTAATGAATAAATAATTGTCCCGATGATCCTGGGATCTTGATTCCTAAACCTGGTCAGTGTAGTATAGGCGACGAAAGCTGTGATGCATTTTCCATAATGCTGTCTAGCCGAATGCGTCTTTCGCTCTCAGCTGATGGACTTGTTTCTTTGAATTGATTGTCCGAGTATACTTTCTTTTATACAGAGTTAAATAAAAAAATACCCTCCATCCTCTTAACAATGAATTTCTTTTGTGAAAACTAACTTTAGTTCTACGATTATTTTAAATTCAGATTTTATTTTACATACTACTGTCTCGCTCACACCGCGTGCGACGTTGCCGTTCGTAGCAGCGTGTAAGTAGGATTGTTAAGGATATGATATTTCGCATCCAGATACAAATATAATGTATACTCATTTACTGGATAATATGAAATTATTTCGGATAAGTATGGTTTCGGATAGGCACAGATTCGGTTACGGATATTTTTTTTAATGAACTTTCTTAAGATACGAGTAACGTGAAAGCAAAGAAACAAACCAAACAGGGAATAATTGCAACTTTACTTTCCTAATGAACGAACGAAAAATCTGTCAGATCAAATGCAAGTAGCGAGAACTTGTCAAAACTCGCCGCGTTTAAATTCCACCCCTAACGCTAATAAATGAGATAATTTGTAATAAAATAACATCCGCATCATTTATTTCGGACTTGGTTTCGAATATCGTTTTAATTCGGATATCCGATAGTTTCGGTTACTGTTACGGCGCTCCATAACATCCCTAGCGTATAGTAAGTAGTGCAAAGTAACAAAATCGGATACTATTAATTGAATCTTCCGGGCTACTTGGCCGAGGTCTTCTGGAATCTCTTCTCTTTTTTCCAAACATTTCGTCAACAACTGCGGTTGACATCTTCATTGCTGAGGCTTCAGAGTTGAGATTCCAGAAGACCTCGACCAAGTAGCCCGGAAGATTCAATTAATATGGACACCGGCCGAGAAAGCCTACACTCCACTATAAAATCAGATACATCATAAAAAATTAAACTTTTTTAGAGAAAAGATCAAGTTGAGAAAGATGTCGTAGAACAAAACTTGTTAGTTTTAATGATTCAGTATTACTCAGTATCAGATTAAAGTAAATACCCTCATCTGCTTCTGATTTAGACCAAAACAGATTTGTAGTCAAGTGTAGAAGACATGTCGATGGTTTCTTATTATAAGCCTTGAAACTAGGACGTGTTTTAAGCTGGAGAGTGCTAGTATGTCGGTCGGACTATTTTAGCTAGAGATATTCTTGGAGAAATGATTGTCGAAATTTTGAAAACGATGATAAAATCGGTGTGTCCCATTTTTATGGGGACAATAAATGTCTTCCAAATCAACCGTGTTTCGTAAATTTTCATCTACTACTCGTTTCATCGAGAAACATTGGGATATACGTGTTTTACATTGCTTGAAAACGCCACATTACCCAGTGTGTTCTCTGAATGTCACTGTGGAGGACTGCTTCAGTTTGTAAATCCCTATCTTATGGACAAGAAACGCCTCTACTAAATGGATTATCTGCTTAGGCCAGGTGATAGTTTGCTCTGGTGATGCACAAATCACTACTGATTTAGTGTCAACTTCAGCCACAAGAAGACAGATTCTCTGAGTTCCAAAGACACGGAAAACGCTGATATAAAATATTTACACGACGACCCTCTGTGATTCGTGAAAGTACATGAAACATAGGTGTACATATGTCGACGGCGTGGCGCAGACTGCCAGGGACCATCTAAACAAAACAAAATTTGTATTTTTCTTATTCACAAGCTATAAGACGAGGATTCAACAGTCACTATATTTAAAAACAATATCTAAAATCTTTGTGAATTCATTCTATTGTTATTAATCTCGGCAAGAGTAAAAGAGTTATGTTCCAGTGCGGGACATGAAGTTTATGAAAAACTCTACGAAGCTATGAAATTCAGTGAAAAGGATCGCACAAAGTCGCCGTAGAGTTGATAAATAAAATGTTCTTCAAATGCCTTTAGCCGTGGAAAGTTCTAGGAATGGAAAAAAATCAAGATCTTTTGTCTCATTTGTGTTTTTTTATTCTCAAATACTCGTGATATTCTGACATCAATGAACAATGTCCTTTGCGAAAGGACGTCTCCATTTCTTTAAGTAACATACCGTCAACCGAAAAATGCTTTGTGTCTAAGGAGAATAAGACGTTTATATAATGAAACAAATATACAAATAACATACAAAATACCTCAATATTTCTTCTAACAATATGTAAAGTAATGCTTTACATACAAGTAGGTATACATATTTTGAAAATGTTCTCATTCTAGATATACTTTATATACGCCACAAGGCACTAAATCCACCTTCCGTGCAATGTACAAGTCTAAGTGAATAAATAAAATAAATGTTTTGACGGTAAAAACATTACCTTTAGTCGTGGAGTTGCCATTTCTATTTTATCTTCTTCCTTTAGGCGTGTCAAATCTGCATGTAGAGTTTTAATTAATGTGTGACTGACTTGTACATCTTTTTTTAAATTTCACTTATTAAAACGAAACATTTCTAAATTATTAATGACACTGATTTAACTTTGAACTATGGAGCTCAATACGCGGAGTTCGCCACTGTTTTACCTATGTTGATGAGTTAACAAACCATACCGTCGGCCTATATCTCGTCACTGCTGGATATAGACCTCCCAAGACTCGCTAACACACACCATCTTCGGCTCTTGTTATCCAGCCACCACTTCAAGTTCTGGCTTTAAAATACTACCACCCCATTTCGTCCCGTGGCTGTCGTAAAACTCAACTAAGCGGATAACAGAGCTGCTACCACAAGCCCCACGGAACTCCTTAAAGAGTGGACCCACCAACCATTGAACCATTTGATCAGTGTGCTGTTTTAAGGCCATACATCCCTCATGCACGAAACAATGTGTATGATGAGGCTCGTGTCCAGCATTACATGATAAACGTGCGTATCGATTATGCGCTGCAGCTGTCCACCATGTTGTAGCGCGGCAAACTTGATTATTTGTCTCGCGAGCCATTTTTGTCACCATTTTTTGCCACACAAAGCGCGGCAGACGATCCATCTAACGATCAGTGTTCGGGAGTTATTAATCGAGTTGCCGGTTGCCACCAGTGCCCAGTTGCGTCGCGAGCGAATCCTGACAACGACAGATCCATCCCAACTGCGCGCGGGCGAAATAAAGACGGGCCTTTGCCGCGTGGCTATAAACCGACCTAGATTGGTTCGCCGCGCGGCATGTTCGAGCGCGTCAACATTTGCATTGGCTCGCGCGTCAATACGCTAGGTATCGATCACGCTCGGATGCCACCCGCGGCATTGTTAGAGGATTTGTCACGCGTAATCGATACACAGCTTTAGGGTTACGATCTCCACAATGGGTAGGTAGATTTATTACAAATCTCTATATAGTTGTTGCGGACAGCCCACAATAAGTGAAATCAAGTGCGAAAACCATATGTGATATGTGTAGCCATTTAGTAATTGTCTAATTGTGAAGAGTAGAAATATTGTATAACGTGTATAGCGATAAGAGTATGTACGGTGTATAGAATAAGAATGTTATATAATATGTGTAGGATAAGATAATTGTGTATATAGTAACGTAAGATGTAGTAAATAAAGAGAATTTGATACAAGTTGCTCAATAAAGAGAGATGCGAGGGAGGTGTTATAACTGAGGGCCTACGTACATGAGAGATTAGAGATAGCACGCTACACTAACATGAGAGGCCTACACGACCTAAAACCCTATACAAATAGTTACTGAGTAAATAAATGCAGAAAGTTAAATATTGATAGAAAACAAATCCCATGCGGGCGCTTCTCACGTGGGAGAAGCGACGCCGAGTACAACATCTGGCGCATGGCGTTTTCTCGGAATTAGGTCGTGTAGAAACCAACGCGCTAGAGCGAGAGGTACGCATGGGCGCTTCCCACGTGGGGGAGCAAGACAAGACGAGAGTACCGTTACGGCGACTCCGGAAACGGCTCGCCTTAACAATGGGGACTGCGCGAGGTAGCGTGCTATTGGACAAAAGGGCGGAAACCCTCGGTTGCAAACATCCCTTGTTGAGCAGCTTGTATTGAGAATATAAATGGGGCCAATCTGGCCAAAATACACAGTCGTCAAACAGCAGTCCTACGAGTATCACTTCGACCACCCGGCACCTCAAGAAAACCCTCCGACTAGCCGACCTCAAGAGAACCCCGCATACATGAAGAGCGAGCGGCATACAATCATTCAAGTTGGGCACTCAGATGCCTCGTCTGTCGTCACCCGCCGCCGCGAACACTAGCGCGTCTTTCGCTCGTATACGACCGGTCGGCCCGCCGAGCCATTATTAGTGCGCCGGTCGTCAACAAGCTGGTCCTTCGAGCCGGATCTGTGCAGCTACATTGCACCATCAGCACCACAACGTTCCGGCCATGAAGACGCGCAGTAATTCGCGAAGCGAGTCGGGCTACGATACCGCGTTACCGCCCGCACAGCCGTCGCCCGCCGCGACGGCCCGCGTTACCGCCGTCGCCTCCGACGCCGCGAGGGGCACCGTCACCGCTGACGTGTTGCCACGACACGTGATCGCCACTTCCACGAGGGAAGCCGCGAGAGAGTCGGCTCTCCGCCATGCCGCCGCTACCGCCCCGCCGCAGGGGGCGGCGCTGGATGAGCGTTCCCAGCGAATGCCCGGCATGCGCGCGTTCACCGAGTCGTCGCGTTCGCCGTCGAGGACGTCGGGCAGCACTGTGCAGCCCGCGTTGCCCGCCCGCGAGCGAGAGCCATACGCGTCGTCGCGAGTACCATCCCTGGAGGGGTACAGTCACATGAGGGGGGGGGGAACATGCCGCCACAGCTAGCATACCGGGGGGAGGACGCGTCAACGAGTTGTCGCGCCTCATCGCCTACGTACAGTGCATCAAGGCGCACTGTACGATCACGGCGCTCCACAGCTAGCCTAGCGGCGCAGAGGAAAGCCGCCGAAGTAGCCGCAGAAGCCCGCCTAGCCGCAATACAGAAGAAGGAATTAGAAATAGAGGCTAGGCTGGTGCGGAATCAATTGGAATTGGACTTGGCTAATATAGACGCGGAGGAATCGGACCGAGGCAGCGCTGTCGATGCACACTCACGCGTCAGCAGCTGGATCCAGAATGCGACGGACCCGGTCAATCCACGGGGGGAGCGCGGGGACCTCGACAACGTGTGTCTGAGGGAGAACTGGCCTGCAACTCCAGCACCATGGGAAGATCGGGAGAAGCGGATCGACAGGGAGCCACACCGACGCCGCGGAGACGACTGTCGACGAGAACCCAGCGGGGACAGAGGCGCGGCCACAGAGGGGCCACGATGGGCGAATGGACGAGACAACATTCGTCGCGCCAGATCGCCTACGCCGGAACGAGAGCGGGGCACGAGGCAGCTCGCAGAGGCGCTGGACAGAATCACGAGGATGCGTCCACCGCCACGCCAAGCCATGGAGCTGCCACCATTCTCCGGAGCAGCAACAGAGTGGCTGCCATTCAAAGCGGCGTTGAGAGATTCGACGCAGATATGTCGACTCACGCCAGCGGAAAACTTAGCGCGCCTGCGCGCAAGCCTGAGGGGGGAAGCGCGCGAAGCGGTAGCGGCGCTGCTATACACGGCCTCAGATCCAGAGCTCATCGTCCAAGCCCTGGAACGATGCTTCGGGAGGCCGGAAACCATAGTCTACAAAGCGCTGGAAGACTTGAAGAAGCTGCCGCGGCTGAACTCAGCAGCGGACCTGAACAAATTCGCGGTTCGGGTCCAAAACATAGTTAGCGTGTTGGCCACAGTGGACAAAAGGGGCTATCTACAAAACCCCATGCTCGCCCAAGAAGTGGTAGAAAAGCTCAGCCCGCACCTAATGAGCAGGTGGTGCGACTACGCCTACGAACACGGGGAAGGCGGCGAAGCAGAGATCGTCACCTTATCGCGGTTCCTATCACGTGAAGCGGATCGGGCGGCCCTATACACCCGCCCGGCCCAGCTACCCATCACGACGAGCGCGCCCAGAAGGTACGAGGCGCGCGCAGCTCCCGCAAGCGCCGCACCACGCCGTATGACGTACAAAGCGGCGTACCACACAGCCGACGCAGCCGTCACATGTCTTTGCTGCGGAGAGGGGCACCACACCACCAGCTGCAAGAAGCTGAAGGAGATGGCGATGGACTCGCGATGGGAGTGGGCGAAGAAGAGCAACGTCTGCTTCAAGTGCATCGGCGAGCGGCACCGACGAACATCGTGCCGCGCCAGAGCATGCGGCGTCAACGGGTGTCGCCGCCCCCACCACCCACTACTTCACAGCGAGCGAGCAGGCCCAGCCCCACCGGCCGTGGAACGGGGAGAGGATACAGAGCCGGCGGAAGCAGTGCTGTCAACGCACAGCGACGCAGCAAGCGACGTCCTATTAAAGGTGTGTCCGGTGACAGTGAGCGGACCGCGGGGCAAGGTGCACACGTACGCGCTACTAGACGAGGGCTCCACGGTGACGCTGATGGATGAAGCCCTGGCCCAGGAAGTCGGATTGGACGGACCGACACAAGCCCTAAAAATAAGAGGAGTGGGCACAAGCCTAGAACAGGCTACAAGTAAGCGCGTCACATGTACCATACGCGGTCCCGGCGAGAGAAGCCTGCAAATAACCGCCCGGACACTTAGCGGCCTCAAGCTGAGAGGCCAACGGATACCCAGCGTGCGCCGATACGACCACCTGAAAGACCTGCCGTTGTCTTCACGTCGAGAAGCTACGCCGCGCATATTGATGGGCGCGGACAACTGGGCAGCGATCGTAACACGTGAGTTACGGGTCGGCGGACACAGCGAGCCCGCAGCATCGAGGACGCGCCTGGGATGGGTATTACACGGCACGATGCCACGCCGTGTAATACGCGAGAGCGAAGACACAGTGCTGCACGTGACAGCCACACAAAGTAGGGACCGTGTGGAGGATCTTGTACGTGAGCACTTCCGCATAGACGCGCTGGGCGTGTCGCGAGCTGAGAAGGTGAGCGCCGAGGACGAGCGCGCAGAACGCATCTTCGCGAAAACAGTACGGCGAGTAAACGGCCAATACGAGGTGGGCCTACCGTGGCGGGAAGACAGCGTCGCCATGCCCCCGAACTACGGCGACGCGCTGAAAAGGCTAAACGCCATCGAGAGGAAGATGCGGCGAGATCCAGACTTCGGGCGCAGGTACATGGCAGAGATCGACAACCTGTTAGCAAAAGGTTACGCCGAGAGGTGCGACGGGTCCGAATCCGACAGCCCGTTGCAGTGGTACCTGCCGCACTTCGCCACGAGGAACGTGAACAAGCCGGAGAAGATAAGGCTCGTATTCGACGCGGCAGCCACATCGTGCGGAACGAGCCTCAACGACCGACTACTAGAGGGCCCGGATCTACTTAAGTCACTCCCGGGCATACTGTGGCGTTTCCGAGAGCGGCGCGTAGCGGTCACCGCAGACATCGAGGAAATGTTCCTCCGAATAAAGATACGGAGAGAGGATCAGCCGGCGCAAATGTTCCTGTGGCGAGACAATAAGGGCGCACCGATTAAGTACAAGATGACGTCGTTGATATTCGGGGCGTCGAGTTCGCCGTTCCTGGCACACAGCGTGCGCAACATCAACGCACGCGAACACGAGGCAGAGTTCCCGGAAGCGGCGGGCGCTATCACGGACAGTCATTACATGGATGACTACGTAGTCAGCTTCGAAACAGAGCAAGAGGCCGTCAAAACGGCCAACGACGTCATCACGGTCCACGCCAAAGCAGGGTTCCACATCAGAGGGTGGAACTCCAACAGCGCGCACGTACTGGCGCATATCCCGGAAGCTCACCGCGGCGCGAGAACAAGACCACTCGGTCCAACAATGGTGGACCGCACACTGGGCCTCCTGTGGAACGCGCAGGAGGACACGCTGGGCTTCAACACGGCCATACACCGAGTACCAGCCGACGTGCGAGAAGGCCGCAGAGCGCCCAAGAAGAGAGAGATGCTCAGCGCGGTCATGTCGTTATACGACCCGCTGGGGTTGCTGAGCCACTTCACAATAAAGGCGAAGATACTGCTGCAGCAACTATGGCGCCTGAAACTCGGCTGGGACGAGGCCATACCCGCGGAAGACGCCAGGAGCTTCAGCACATGGCTGGAGGCGCTGACAGAGACGGCGAGCCTGCGCATCCCACGCGCCTACTTCACCTCGACGCCGGACCGACTCGAGCTACACGTGTTTTGCGACGCCAGCAGAGAGGCGTACGCAGCGGCGGCATACTGGCGCGCCACAACAAGGGACGGCGTGCGAGTCGCGCTAGCCGCCGCCAAAGCAAAGGTCGCTGAAGTCGCTGACGGTGCCGCGACTGGAACTACAGGCGGCAACGATCGCAGTCCGGCTCGCCAAGACCGTATGCGGCGAGCATAGGTTCCGTGCCATCGACTCGGTTACATACTGGACCGACGCAACTACGGTGCTGCAATGGATACGGACAAACGCGAAGAAGTATACGCCGTACGTCGCACACCGTCTCGGCGAAATCGAAGAAGAGTCAAACCCACAACAATGGCGGTGGGTTCCGACGGCAGAGAATGTGGCGGACGACGCAACCAGGGCGTCGTATAACCACGTTCCCGTCGCAACGGAACGTTGGTTCACCGGGCCGGCCTTCCTGCAATTGGAGGAAAGCGAGTGGCCGCGAGAAGACGAAGAGGCCTACCCACCACCACCCGAAGCAGTGTTCCACGTGGAAGACGTCGAGAGAAGCCACGACCACTTACCCGACGTGACCAGGTTTTCCAACTTCCGGCGATTAATGCGAAGCACCGCATATGTGCTATTTTTTACAGATAAGCTGAGGAAGAGGGGAACGCAGCTAGAGGCCAGACACATAGAGCGAGCCACGGCGCTGTGGGTCAACAGGGCACAGGCAGACAGCTTCGGGGCAGAGGTGGAAGCCCTGCGGCGAGGCGACTCCATCAAGAGGACGAGTCGCCTATTCACCATAGACCCCTACCTGGTAGGGGACGTGCTGCGCGTCAGAGGGCGGATCGAGGCGGCCGACGTCCCGACGGACACGAAGTCGCCGATCATCTTGGACGGGCGACATCCATTCACCCGTCTACTAGTCGCCGACGCGCATCGTCAGGCGGGCCACGCGAACAACGAGCGCGTGGTCAACGAGCTACGGCAACGGTACTGCATATTGGGGCTGCGGCCTACAGTGAGGGCCGCCGCACGCAGCTGCCAGTGGTGTCGCGTCAGAAGAGCGACGCCGCGCATCCCAGCGCCGGGCGACTTGCCGCCCGCGCGGGTCACCGTGCATCAACGTCCGTTCACGCACTGTGGCGTGGACTACTTCGGCCCGATGACCGTGACGATCGGGAGGCGCCGCGAGAAGAGATGGGGCGCGCTATTCACCTGCATGGCGACGCGCGCCGTGCACCTGGAGTTGGTCGCTAGTCTGACATTAGACTCGGCGATCATGGCGATACGACGGATGGCAGCGCGCCGCGGTTGGCCGGGTACCATGTACTCGGACAATGGCACTAATTTCCGCGGCGCCGACAGCGAGCTACGTGCGGCTTACAACGAGTGGGAGCCGCACCTACAAGACTACGCAACCGAGCGGGGAGTGCGGTGGATCTTCATACCACCAGGCGCGCCGCACATGGGTGGCGCTTGGGAACGCCTGGTACGCAGCGTGAAGGTCGCACTCCACGCTACACTGAACGAGAAGGCGCCTAAAGAGGAGGCGCTACAGACATTGCTGACGGAGGCAGAGCACTCAGTCAACGCCCGGCCTCTGACCCACGTTGCTGTTGGGCCCGACGACGCGGAAACACTGACCCCGAACCACTTCCTGTTGGGGTCATCATCGGGCCTACCTCTCACCGGCCCATGCACAGAAGCGGACAGATCCACATGGCGAAGGACCCAGGCTCTCGCCGACCACTTCTGGCGGCGCTGGGTCGCGGAGTATCTGCCCACATTGGTGCCACGAGGACGAGCAGCGGACGACGTGCGACCGCTGCAGCAAGGGGACCTCGTGGTGATCGTCGACGCACAATTGCCGCGCAACGTGTGGCCGCGCGGCATAGTGGAGAGAGTCTTCCCTGGGCGAGACGGGAAGGTGCGGACGGCGGTGGTGCGGACCAGTGGCGGATCATTCCTGAGGCCGGTGACGAGGCTGGCTGTCCTCCCTGTGGAGCGAGAGGCTACGACGAGTCTTCGCCGGGGGGAGAATGTTGCGGACAGCCCACAATAAGTGAAATCAAGTGCGAAAACCATATGTGATATGTGTAGCCATTTAGTAATTGTCTAATTGTGAAGAGTAGAAATATTGTATAACGTGTATAGCGATAAGAGTATGTACGGTGTATAGAATAAGAATGTTATATAATATGTGTAGGATAAGATAATTGTGTATATAGTAACGTAAGATGTAGTAAATAAAGAGAATTTGATACAAGTTGCTCAATAAAGAGAGATGCGAGGGAGGTGTTATAACTGAGGGCCTACGTACATGAGAGATTAGAGATAGCACGCTACACTAACATGAGAGGCCTACACGACCTAAAACCCTATACAAATAGTTACTGAGTAAATAAATGCAGAAAGTTAAATATTGATAGAAAACAAATCCCATGCGGGCGCTTCTCACGTGGGAGAAGCGACGCCGAGTACAACATCTGGCGCATGGCGTTTTCTCGGAATTAGGTCGTGTAGAAACCAACGCGCTAGAGCGAGAGGTACGCATGGGCGCTTCCCACGTGGGGGAGCAAGACAAGACGAGAGTACCGTTACGGCGACTCCGGAAACGGCTCGCCTTAACAATGGGGACTGCGCGAGGTAGCGTGCTATTGGACAAAAGGGCGGAAACCCTCGGTTGCAAACATCCCTTGTTGAGCAGCTTGTATTGAGAATATAAATGGGGCCAATCTGGCCAAAATACACAGTCGTCAAACAGCAGTCCTACGAGTATCACTTCGACCACCCGGCACCTCAAGAAAACCCTCCGACTAGCCGACCTCAAGAGAACCCCGCATACATGAAGAGCGAGCGGCATACAATCATTCAAGTTGGGCACTCAGATGCCTCGTCTGTCGTCACCCGCCGCCGCGAACACTAGCGCGTCTTTCGCTCGTATACGACCGGTCGGCCCGCCGAGCCATTATTAGTGCGCCGGTCGTCAACAATAGTTGAAACGTATTTAGACTTTTTTTTAGTCTAACAATCGTAATAAATAATAAATAAGTAAAGCCTTCATTTCCAAACAATGAAGTTACATTGAAATACAATGATTCCTGTCATGTCCTTTTTTTAATTATTTTCTAGTTATTATTTTATTTATTATTTACACAATGTTTATATTTTTGACTTATTATACCTATTATATTTTATATTAAAATGAACAATAGTATTATAATTTATTATTAAGGAATTATTTGTTATTACTAATTGATTATTTATTATTAAGTGATATATTTCATTGTGTAGTCACCCAACGTCGGGTGTAGTTCCTCCTCCATGTTCTGTCAACTCCGTTGGTCTCTTACCTCTCTTGTCCAAGATCTCTTCGCCTCTGGTACGATGTCGTTTTTTCTGTCGCCATCTAACTCTATTTCCATCTCTTGTATTCCAATTTAGCTCACGTTCACTCCGTCAATCTGTAGCTCTGGCGATATGACCAACCTACTTCCACATTATTTTACATGTTGTTCGGATTTTGTCAGTTAGTTTTTTGATATTTCTGATAAATGAACACCTTATTCTGTCTTTCAGTAACCTAACAATCGTAACCTTATTCGTATAATCGTAACACGGCGTATAAATCACTAAAACGTTCGTACACAATAAGGTAATATTCAAGTTATATACAAAATACCCCAATATTTCTCTTTACAATATTGGATGCTCCCCGCCGAGATAATTTCCTCAAGATTGTCGCGCACAGATAAAACCCCCGAAGCCTTCACAGGTGAGGTACATCAAAGTGTCTTCCCAATATCCCGATATTTACCCTCCTCTGGCGATGTCGACACATATTTATTACCAGTTTATTGATGTCGTATTTTAAGGATTTTGATTTCGGTAACAAAATCGAGATATAGAATATTTTTAAGACTGGCATTTTTTTACCCGACTGCGCTACGCGAGGAGGGTATACGAAATAAGGATTAATAAGGAGGAAGAATTAATAATAAAAATAAATTAAAAAGGATTAATAAATAAAATTAATAAAGAGGATTAATAAATAAGGGATTAATATTAATAAGGCGTGATTAATCTGGTCCTGATAGCTTTAAATCCGACACTGAATTGTCAAAATAGTAGATTTATTCATAAAACAAAAACAAATCAGCCAGTGTGCGCTGTAAATATGCAAACTTACTTGTATCATTAAATTTAGTTCATTTCAATATATATGTATGTATTCATATAGGAGTTGGACGCATGCGGGTTTTTTTGTTTTTTAAATAATTATTTACACCGTTTAGAAGTCCATTGTAGGTGTGGTGTGCTATAACTTTGTCGGTTACAAGGATTTACTGTTACTACCCAGTAACGGTAGTTAGTGTAACGGAACCTTTATCTGTAACACACTTTTTTCATTTATTGCCCTCCTCGTTTGATGCTTTCAAACGCCACGCTGCTGGCCAAGCGGGTTAGCGATTTCAGTCTTTCAGATGTGGTGTAGCCGTGTTTTACGACACCTACGCGAAGAGATTGGTTGTCGCTATTCTAAAGACAACTGACATTGCACGTCCAAAATATGTATCTTCTAGTATTCTAGCTTCACCGGAAGCTGATTTGGCTAAGATGCTTTGAATAATTCCAATTTCTAGACTAGCTTAATTTTAGCTAATATCATCACTAATCTAACAAACATTGATTTGTTTGTAGCTTCTAATTTCTTCCACGAAGATATTATGCTTAAGGGTATAATTTAGTTTCAAACGCAATGATGTAAGTTTGTCTTTGTCGTCTGATCATCGGGTCAACTAGAGTTGATCCCAATTGGTGACCATACAGTGGGCTGATACATTTTGTTACTGTAATTTTGTTTGTCTGCTTGTACGTGATTTGTTGAGTCTCACCGTAACCGGCGTCTACTTTTCTTCTACTGCTTTACATGGACTTCCTCATGCATATTGTCTTGTGCAAAACGCCATGCTGGACAAACTGATTAGCGCGTCCACTTTTCTAGACGTGGTGTATTTTCTTAGGTCTTATGTTAGCGGCTTTTTTATGAGAAGAGATGGAGTGGTATTATTCTAAAATCGGCCAAAGGTCTTCATCTTCTTGCAGTCTGTATGAGTTGAATCCTAATGTTGATAATGGAACATTCTTATTTCGCATTACTTACACAGGTTGCCTGGAAGAGGTCGCTTTGGCGATTAGTCTACCTGTTCGTTACTATTCGTGTTATTTACTTAAATTGTCTTTTTGCAACATGTATTGGTATACAATGAAGAGTTTATCTATTTACTTAAATTTTTAAATTTGACTTTTTAATAAACCATTCCTTATCTTTTTCACGCTCCCTAGAAGTTGCCAACCAGGTTTCTTTGATAAGAACTTGTGACGTGTCATCTAGTCCATTCCCATATCAACGGCCTGAGTACATGTTTATATAACCAACAATTCTGTTAGTTACACACCAACATGTGCAACTCCTTTATACCGGCTAAAAGAACGCAGTCCCACGCTTTTGTTTCAGTATCACAAACATTATGCACAAAAAACACTTTGAAGTTTAACAAACGATCACTATTGAATCACAAAATGCACAATACACAATTTTTCCCATATACTAAATCATTAAAAAACCATTAAGAACCCATAACATTAAAAAAGTCCCATATATGTAGGCACTAGTACAGCTGGCAATATAAGCTGGCAGAATATCAGTGATGTGAATTATCTGCAGCGTTTGCTGACTCAGTTCTATTTTCTTGTCGCGACATACAAATATTTAGATATTTTATATCTTTATTTAATGTATCACTATACATACACAATTGTGGTATTGTGCTTTCTTTTTCTAAAACGTACAAAATGGCATTATTTTTCATATTTACTCATTGACAACTTTAAACAAACCTTTTATTCAGTAAAATGGGTTGTACTTCTTCATACCTCTCGTTTTTCCCAAACTTCACGATATTGGCGATGTTTTGTCGAGTTGAAGTCTGGTCTGTGGTACAACTTGTAAGTCCTAACAGGATTTTGGTGTCAACTTCAACTAGTTCGGACCGACAGCTCTTTGTGGGTTTTGGCGTGTCCTTTCTTTGTTTTAAACTTAGAAAATGGTCAAATTGATTTTTCTTTAAAACAATTGTTGTTTGCTTAGGTATAATTTGGTACTTGTTTTCAACTTCCTAAAAGTTTATTAAACCGTTTTCATTATTTGTGACATTATTTGATAGGGGATTATGTAGAGTGAAATCGTAAATAATAACATAATTGCTTATTGCTTCATCTTAAAAATAAGATGTTTGAGCATGTGTCTATTAAACATAATCTCAAAACAAAGATGTTTTAGACAAACAATCAAAATCAATAAATTCATAACGACAATAATCTTATTGTTAGATATTTAAACAATACTTAGCAAATTACTTAGAGCAAAAACAGTACTTAGCAAAGGGATCTCCTTTGCTCATATGTCAGTATTTAAATAAAAACAGTAGCAGAATAATTTACAAAATAAGATATGTAGCTTTAACGTCCTCGTGGTTGGTGAACCTGACCATTGTGAATACCGCGTCGTACGCGCATGGAATGCTGTTAGTGCCATTGTTACTCGCTTTGCAATTGCACCACCAAATAGTTCATGCAACTTCCAACAGATGTCACTGTATGGTCAGGCTACATCGCGCTATTAAGATTCGCCGCGTTTTATAGAGCCGGAGGGCTCGGTTAAAGGAAGTCATACTTACCTGGCGTAGGGGATACCGTGATCAATAAGGCGGTTCCCCCAGGGCGAGACTCTTGCATTGCACTGCGCTTGGTTTGACCTCTGCGATTACCCCTAATGTGGGTAAATCGAACGCGCAATTTTTGGTAGTGGGGACTGCGTACGCGCCGTCCCCCCCTTAAAAACCAACGAAACTTGTGCGGGCTTGTATTACTCGCATTGTGTTACTCGAATTGTGTTGTGGCTGGGATTGTGAAGAAGGAAAAAACGCAGTGAACCACTCTTGAGACTTATATTCAGTACAGACTTAACTATTTGTTAGACATGCGTTTACTGTGGTGACTACGAGTTGACTCATGACTGCCGTAGGCTTAGGACTCATGACTGCCGTAGGCTTAGGACTCATGACTGCCGTAGGCTTAGGACTCATGACTGGCTTAGGACGTAGGTTAGGTTATACTTAGCTATACATTAGTGATAACCGGATTAAAATCCGTTCAGTGGTTTTTGTGATGCTCAAAAATTTTAAAAGCTACCGTTTTAGGTTCTGTAGCTTCTGTAGTCAAATTTTTTGTTCAATTAAGTCAATTTACAGACTCAATCCCTTTACTGTTTTATTATTATATAATAATAATAAATACATATAATAATAATTAATTGGCAAAGGCGAACCTTCTCTTCCTTGAGGTACTTAGGGCGGAAGGAACGAAAAATACCGACCCAAGAGGTCGAGAAACGAAAACATTATAAAAATAATTTATTAATCTATATACTCGTATTATATAGATTAAAGTAATTATTTAATTAACTTTTGTTGTCTCTTGAAAAATTCGTTGGAACCACAGATTATTTTTGTAATTACATATAAGTAGTAATCCAACAGTACTTAACAAATGTTTGACTCAGTTTATAATGGAATATAAATAACGAATAATTATTTAATATTATTTATAATTCATGATAATAATAATAAAGCGAATGAGTAAAAACCTCAGAAACTGCAGCTTTGTTTTTTTGTTTGTTTACTGCAGTTTGTTTCCCCATAAATAATACATACTACTGACGTTCAGTTTTTTACTTCGACCATTACTTCTCCACGGAATTAATGTAACTTTTCAATGAGAAACAATTGAATTGGAATCTAATAAGAGAACAATAATTGAATTGAAACGCCAAGTATGCAAATTCAGTTTTTTCTTCTTCTGTGTTTATTACACAATATGATTTGATCATTTAAAGTAATTAAGATATGAAAATACGCCGAATAAAACGGCATCAACCAAAGAAATGTTTAGACAAATGTTGTAGTTTCACGAGCTCCATCCAGCAACACATATTGTGTGTGTGTGTGTGTGTGTGAAACAAGTTTTTGATTTTTGTTTTTAGCAAATATGTATGAAAAATTTAACAAAAGCTAGAAAAATATGTTTTTTTTAAACAGGATTCGTACAATTTTCATCTAATATCATTGAATTCAGAAAAATGATCGGAATCCTTGACTTCATACTTTGATAATAAATAATTAAATATATTACATCCTGTATATTGAATCCGTATTAAGAAAAAATCAATTTCACTGGAAAGTTCTTATGAATTTCAGAATATTTGAGGCGGAAACTATCGCTTTCTGTCACTCTCGCTTGGATTCAATGGCATCACTGTGACATCTGTAAAACAGCAGTGCGGTCCTTTTTTAACTCTTTACTTTCAAGTCCATTTTTTATGTATTTTTGCAATATATTTTGCTTTTGGTTTCACGGATCGATTTCCAATATCTTTTGACATTTAAGTACCTTAAATATTTGGCTCTTTATAATAATTAACTAATAGGGCTATATGGGTTCAGAGTAAGGTCAAATACCATACTCGATTAACTAGTTTTTAAGGACATGTCTATCACACGGTTAATTTCTCTCCTAATTTTATTTTGAACGCATTAAAACCGGTCTCACCCAGCCTGACCTTTAAACATTTAGCCAAATCTAAGACAAACTCGATTTAACCGAGTCGGCGCAAATACTGACGATCAAAGTGAACCGGTTCCCTCTCATCAATCGTCTCTCCCCATTGGAGCCTTTTAATACATTCAACGCGTACATATTAAATAGTAGCCACAATATACGTGACGTACGGTACAGTAGCGAGCAGTAGTATTTTCAAGAAAATACTGCAATATTTTGATGTAATTTATTTAAATTATACAATACCTACTTACTTACTCTTTTGGTTCAACGTCCCGAAGTAGATCTAGTGGCCACAGACACCAAGAGACGCCATCTTTTTCGGTCCTGCGCAGCTTTATGGCTATGTGGAGCTCCCGTAGGTCCCTCTCCGCTTCGTCTGTCTACCGGTGCTTCGGACTTCCGACCGGTCGTTGATCACTTGGTTGTCCTGCATTGACTTGTTTTACGGTGCAATCGTCCCCCATCCTCTCCACGTGACCGAGCCAACAGAGCCTGGCCGCTTTAATCTCGCCAATTACATTCGGCTCGGACACCAGCTCTTCCTACTCCTTGTACCTCAGCACCCTCCATCTTCTCTTCCATGTACCATCTTCTCTCCTTATCGGTCCCAATAAATTACGCAATGGAAGTAAGTAAATATTAATGGGAAATAATTAAAAAGCGGTTCTCTAGTGATAAAGGCATAGGAGTTTCACGAAGCGAGACTTAGATCAGCCCTTAGATGAATTTAATCAGGGCGTTAAAAAAAATACTCCACAATTATTCCACATAACTCCCATCTCGGGTTTCTACAATCACATCCCGTCACAGAAGCGCGGTGCATCCGCATTTCCTCGATACGGAGTTTCTGTACGGTCTAAAAATCGTTTTACACTGCGAATTACGGGCTATGGAACTGTCTCAAGAGTTCTTTCCATTACCGCTATAACATGAGGTTCTTCAAGAAAGCTGTGAATACGATTTTGCAAGGCCGCCAGCGCTGGAAGCACGCACTGCCGCCCTACGCACATTCATACCCCCTATTACTTCATGGACGGCGGTAGCCATTTGCCATCACGTGGGCCGCTTATCTGCTTTCTTTACTATAAAAAAATCACAATTACTATGGACGTGCTCATCCAATTTCACGTAGATTCAGGAAACATTCAGGAAAATTATTCAGGATTCCGGGACTGAAGACCAAATATTTAGGATGGTATAATATGAACTTTAAGTTTTACTTATTAATTGTTTACTTAATCATTAGCCATACATCCCTCATACACAAGGCAATGTGCTCGAGGAAGCCCATCACCGACAGTGATATTTCGCTTGATCAGAGTATATTATATACCGTTATTGACATGTACTGTGTAGTCAAGTGGTCTTCAATGTAATGTCGGTCCATTCGTAATGAATGATGGCCACTCGGCCCCGGACGGCTTTCTTTGAACACACATTAAGTCTGATCATTTGCCTATTTGGAGTTAAACGGATGGATTAATTACTTTTCAGGCGTTCTGTTAAAGGGGTTTTACATTTCGCATTGTCCCTGCGAGTAATTGTTTCTAATGGAATAGGGTACTTGACGGCTTTCAGAAAATTATAATGACTTATTTTGGAATCAAAATTTACTTAATAAACAATTGAATAAAGGGCTTTACAGGTTAAGGACCACAATATAGAACAGTGACGTCATTCTTCTATATTGTCTTTATGCACAAGTGGCATACCATTGGAGAGGGAGAGTGCACGCTGCAAATGCTGCAATCCCTCAGTCGCTGGGCACATTCGACTGGCCACATTAACCCTCTTTCATCTTAAAAATATACTGCATTTTCTACCTTGTCCTGTTCCGCAATGTACTTACGTGTTTCGGTACGAAGTAAGATATGCCAAAGCCCATCCCATCCTATCTATCGCCCCCCATTTTTCCAACTCTTTCACCAAATCCATTCCTAAATCTCATAAAGTAGTAAATTTGTCATTCTGGACTGGTGTTGGCATGTATAGCCAATGTCTATGGGCATGACACTATCCACTTACCACCAGGTAGACTGTCTCCTCGTCTGCCAGCTTCTTTCTATATAAAAGAGATAATAATAAGATCCTATTTCGTCTCCATCTCAAATATTTACTAGTTGATATCTACTTAATTTTGTAATGAATTTGAATATAGCGCTTTACAAAATATTTATCCATAATCATAGGTATGTGGCGAGCATATGGACACAGCAGTATCAATTATGGATATTTTGTAAAGCGACGAGAAAATGATACGCGTACATTTAGTTTGGTATTGTCTGGCCTGTGATGTGTCGACCGACATTAGAATACGTAACTCATAAACTCTGAACTACACCACTTCTAAAAGAGTGTATTCGCCAACCAGCTTGGCCAGCATACCGTTTAAGGCCATACATGACTCATACACAAGACAATGTGCATGAGCGGGCTCCTCTCTAGGAGTGGACGAAACAAAGGACTGGTCATACATTTTTGTATCGTCATCTGCTGGTTTTCCAACGTGTATACACAAACACATAAAGCACATATGTAACATTTTTATTAACATCTAAATGAAGTGCAGATGTATTTTGTAAACTTAATACTCGTATTATGGCGTAGGTGGTTCACTCACGTGAAAACTAAGTATTTAGTGTTCAGCAGAGCCTGAAATATACTTATCACTCTGCGGCAAATTGGAGTACTCATGCCGCTGTCGTGGAGAAAACAAGATCAAAAAATTCTTGGTTTACTAACGAAAAAATGTCTTTAAATTACCAAGTATATAGAGTCTGGCAAACAATGTGGCTTAAGATAAATGTGGAAATGAAAAAAAGTATTACTTATTACATTTTTTGTGCCAAAACTACGTTAAAAACAAACAAATTAATGCAATAAGAAATTAGATACACAATCATATCAAGATCGTTGTAACTAGAGATGCGCCGAGTACTCGTTTATTGCTCGGTACTCGGCATACTCGGTAATTTTTTTTGTTCTCGTACTCGGCCGAATACCTTTTTTTTTTTTTTTTTTTATATAGATTAGTGGGCGGACGAGCAAGCGGTCCCACGTGATGGTAAGTGTTACCGCCGCCCATGGGCACCTGCAACACCAGGGGGTATGCGGGCGCGCCGCCGACCTTGCAAAATCCTATTCACAGCTCTCTTGAAGAACCCCATATCGTAGCTCAATGGAAAGACCTCTTGAGGCAGTTAAACTCGGTTTAAGTGACGAATATTCGGATAAATTAATATAGTGTAAAAAAAACTTGATTGTCGAAGAGACGCGAGCGTCATCAAAATAAGCATATTTAATAAAGTAATGAGCATTTATTAATTTGAATTAAATGAAGCAAACAAGTAATCAATAATATACGAAATTTAACAGAGGCAGGTTATGGTGCACCGGTCGCACGTCATGATCATGTTTAAGCATGTCTTCGCGCCCCATATCCGTGTAAACTGAACCGAGTAGTTCGGCTAACATAAAACCGAGTAATACTCAGTACTCGGCTACTCGGTAAAACTTGTACTCGGCGCATCTCTAGTTGTAACATAGTTTATTCAATAATTTAAATTTTTGTTATATTTTTATTTTTATTTTTTAGCTATTAGGGCGAGAGTGCATACTGCATTCCCACAGCCGCTGGCCCACAGAACATTGTGAGGAAACCCGCATGCTCCAGACAAAAAAAAAACTCGAGTATGTGATCCACCAATACGCACTGGGCCCGCGAGGGAGATTACGGCCCGAAACCCCACACAGTGATTTACTAGAGGAAGCCTGTGCGCTGCTGTGGGATGTTATAGGCTGATGCAACAAGAAATTGAATAATTGTTAAGTTCTTGCACAGGTATTGGGGCTATTGGGGCATCAATGATATAACAGCGGTGTTACTCTCTTCATATACTCATCAATAGTGCTTTAAAACATTAAATTATATTTGTTTTATTAAAATATAAAAGAAAAACATATTCTAGATCAACTAGAATCAAGCATATGTTCCACAGAATCCTTTTTTAGAAGAAACTGCAAAATCCGCTCCACGGAGACTTTTCGAAAGCACATTTCTGGCACATTGGTTTTTGCAGTGTACACGGCAAACAATATAATATATGTTTGCAGGGAAAACAGCGCAGACTTGTTTGTACTAACGTAGCTCGTTTTAATTTTACTATGCAAATCCTATAGAGTATAGAGACTATAGAGTCGTGCGGGAACAAAAGTAGAGCTGACGTATTTGTAGGATAGTATCTAGTGTTGATAAAACGTGCGTTGAACGCTTTCGTGCTCGTGCTGAGCCCTATGTTAGGGCTATTGAACCTTAGCCTTAAAAGTTTTAGACTCTACCTCTTAACTACAAGGGTTTAGGACCTTAGTTTTAAATTTAACATTAAAAATTTGGACTCTAACATTTCATAACCTTTGACGCTAGTCTTAAATGTTCATCAGCGCTCAAATTTAAGCTATTCTCATAAGGGTTTAGTTTACTCGTATTTTAGGGAAAGATTTTCAAAAACTGTAATGGAGGCAATGAAAATTCAAACACAAAACTGATTTAGCAATTAAACAACTTTGAACAGTTCAAATCGCGTATATTTAACATTATTTATAGGCCAACGCAATACTGCAAGACCTCTGGACACCGTGAGCGAATACTGCGTGCATAGGGAATGTTATGATTAAAAAAATTTCAGACGGTAGTTCAAATAATTTCTTAACTCAAGTGACAAATAAAATCAATTAGTCACCCCGTGACCACGTCCACTGCAAAGTGTTCGAAACGTCGGGATATAAATAATGTTAAATATACGCGATTTAAACCGTTCAAAGTTGTTTAATTGCTATGTATAGTAATCACGAAACCTAAGTAAAAATTACAAAACTGATTTCCTTTTGTCTCCACTAATATCACAAGTCCACTAATATAATTTTGTTTATGATTTCGGTCGTCCCCACCAGTGGGAGATATCAGTGGGGACAACGGTACCATCAATCATTAATCGGTTTAGTGCCGTTGCCCCCACTGTCGTCAAAGGGGGCATTAGTTTTGTGTTTGAAGTTTCGTTGTCCTCACTATACGAACTATACTATACTACTCTGTATATACTCTACAATGTACTATACTCGTGTTACGAAATACTCCAAATGAGGCAAGAATAAAAAAATCGGTCTAATCGTAATTTTGAGTAAATATCTAACACCTGACCTACTTTGACCTTCATTTGGTGTCTATTGTTCTTTTTCTTATTAGTGTATTTCGTAACAATTACAGTGAATACAGCGGCAAATCGAACCTAAAACTTATTACTGTTTATTTACTTAATCTTTATTACCCCACAATGTCAGTGGAGACAACGGTACCACATACCATTCAATCGTGTTTGAGTCTCAGAAAATGCATTAACATCATTTTAATGAGGAAACTGAATAACCTTTCATTGTTTATTTCAGCAATAGTTTCAGTTTTTTATTTAATCGTATAACCTCCTTTGTTTCAGGTAAGGCTGCTCTCACTGGATGACGTCTCAAATATTTATCCAACGGTTATTCAGCGACATAACGAGAGGTATCGTATTGCCGTTGATTGGACTTGTGCAAAGTAATGCCTGAATCCATAAATTACTTAAGGTTTTCTTTTGGATTCTTCTCTATATATATGGAGCCTGGTTACCCGCAGTACAAAGAATTTTAGTGTGGGAACCAGACTTCATCTGTCAAGTGCAAATCCTATGTTAAAAATGCAATAAATGAAAAAACACAGATTAAGAGTTAGCATACATATACAATTATAGTATACTAGCTGTTTCACGCGGGTTCACCTGCTGTGACCGACATAAATACTACCCTATTGAATTTTAACTATTTAGTTACATAGTTTTAATTTATTAGGTTCGCCGACGACAAACCATACATTTTCATTCTATACAAACATGATAAACATAATACACACACATACAGTCCATTATGCGCCGGAGTGCGTCACAAAATCACTCCAAATTATTAAAATACACAATTTAATGTTTCACGTTAACATATTTAACATAGTTAACATGTGAAATACAAGCAACACAAAGGTGAAATAGAAGAAGAAATAAATGTTTTCAAAATTTATCAGGACTTATCCGCAATTTCATTCTAAAAATCAATTTCATTCTAAAAATATTAAACGAACCTTTACACACGTTTAACCCAGTTCTAAACCAACATTCATTATTATGTTTGAAAATCACATTTGGCTGCATTAGGTCTATGTGTCTTGATGGAAAAGAATTTACTTACATAAAAGTATTAATTTTATCAGCTCTTATAATGATATAAAATTAATTTATATCATTTCTGAGAGCTGGTGTCGTAAACGGAATTAGTTAAGAAAGTTTCATGCATAATTATCAGAGTTTAATATTAAAGTTTCACGCGCGATGCATATTTGTATTTCATTAATTTTAAGCAACACTTATATAACAATAATTTAGTTTTACTACTTCATATATATTGTGTATGTATATTGGTATGTATTTATTATTATAATTATGTATAAGTACTGTATACCATCTACCTGTGATTAAATATTTATTTCCTCTCTACCCAAAGCTTGCCCGGCAGAGATCTCTAACAGCGATAAGGCCACCTTTTGTGCATTTCATGTGTTACAATGTCTTGTTTTTGTTTTAGTGTGCAGTTAAGAGTTTTATCTATCTATCCCGCCGCAGACTTTGTTTAATAAGCGGGAGTGCTTTGTGCTTAATTAAATTTCTTACATATTGTTGGCTTCATTAATCCTCTTGCCTCAGGCTCATCTTCATCTACATTATAAATAATTGTAGTGAACCTAATATGACCTCATGCCAACCTCATGCCAAGGCTACAGTCATATAAGGACATACACTCAGAATAACAAAATTGTTAAAATCTAAAACAGCGCAGCATAAAATTTCTCTTATTGCATAAATGTTCTTAATGCGTGTGACCCTAATAAAACAGGACTCCCACCCTGTCCATCAACATGTGCCACTTGACAGTTGATTCTGATATTTCCTTCACTCGCACGCTTTGTTGATATTCGTGGCTAGCAAGAAATTTTATATCTATGGTTTTTAAAAGACAGCTATCCACGAACTAAACTCGTCTGCCAAACTTGGTAGCTATTTATTGATTTGTGAGGTGACAAACATTCGCGTTTATAAAATGTTAGCAAGGATATGTGCTTGTGAAATGTTGAATGGGGTCCATTATTTGATCCGCACCCCAATATTGTGTCCCTCAGAAGGGTTATCTAGGGTGGACGTCCATTTATCTCGAACCTTACCCGGCATCTTCCTTAGTCGCAATCATCAATCGTTGAGATAAAATTGATCTAAAGAATGATTTAGTAAACTACCTACCTATCTACTACTATTTTTAATTCAAAGAAGTTATCATACGAGCAGACATCCTTCATCCGGGAAAATGCATATATGTATATTGCCGTTGACAAGGAGTCCAGTGTATCAAATTTTAACCTGGCGATTTATCGTTGAATACGTCCGCGGACATTGTTAGTGTCGTGTGTCGCAGCCGATTGTGGAGATCAAATGTGGGTAGTTGATAAAACTGCGCGCAGCTCTCACCCTGAACTACGTGCCTCTTCAGTCGATTCGTGATCACGGCTTGCCTAATCGTCGAGTAGAAATTAAAGTAAACAAAAGTCTTGACGCGTTTAGACCTGATTTACAATATAAGACTTTACAATGATGCTTGTAAGTGGAACTGCCTATGGACAAGGACGTTAGCACTCCCTCAAATGCATCACCATCAGTCTTTAATATTTATAATCTGTAACAACAATAATAACGTCACACTCAATGGCCCACTCTATGATTCCCTGTGTCGTGGCTCCAGAGACACATACAAACACGAACACACCACCCAGACCCAAACAAAAATTTGCTTTTAAACAACAACAACAAAAAAAATAGGCAGGCAGGCAGGAGAACACTACCAACTGGACTAATTGGTCATCCAAATTTCGTCTGTGAGGTGTTCGTGAAATTTAGTGAAACCTTTATTTTATAGAAGAGATGACAGACAGGCAATCTGCCCACAAGGTAGTGAGTGATCACTACCACCCGTGGACATGCAACGCCGGGAGGATGAGGGTGTTCTGCCGACCTTGGAAAATCCTATTCATTGCTTCTTGAAAAACCCCATGTCATAGTTAAGTGGAACAACCTTAATAGGCAGCTTTCCACAACTTTCCATTCCTTAATTTGCAAAAGTAGGCAGCGCAGAAATTGCAAAAAATAAAAAGTTCAATAGAAATACTTAAAAAGGCTTTTTTTTTCAATGCGACAGTACAATTAGCACATTCTGCCAGTGTCAAGTTTTCTTCGTAATTAACAATTTCAAAGTCTAAAACGTATCCTGCCAATATCCAGTCCCGTCAAAGGAAGTCAGGAGTCACTCATTTAACTGATAGTAAGTTCACTGAGGACAGAAAAGGACTCCTCAAGAAGCACACGAAAAACGCAGTCCTATGCTTTTATTTGATTAAAACTATTAAACCATAAAACGCACAAATACATAATTTTTATGATAAGTCAAACTCCACTTTTTGATTTCCTGCCATGAAAGTCCCCAAAAAGTATATAGGCCGCTACACAAGATCAGTTAATACCGTTAGGTTTGACTGAAAAGTTTAATGTGACAGTTAAAACTTACGTTCCTAGCATGTATGCAAAACTGACAGTTTTCATACTACACAAGGTCAATTTAATCTGTTCAGTGAAAACTAACCGTTTTAACTGACCGTGTGTGGCAAACATTACATTGTTTCTAAAACCAAATAAACCACTAGAACTCAACATTTTAGAAAGTAGAAATTACAAAGTCAACATCTAAATCATAGGAATCTAAAAAAGACATTTTGGAAATAGACTTGGGAATTCAACATTTTAAGAAGTAAACATTTTGTTCCTAAAGGCCGTAAATGTATCGTCAAGTGGAGACTGTAAACTTTTCTGACAAATAACCCCCCGGGGACGCCGTCAAATCGGGTGCAACTTGCAACTCACATCCATTTTTCTCTGTCGCCTGCTCTGCTACGAGTCGAGGAAGTTGTTGCCGTTTCCTGAGGCGTTACGTCACCAAGCAGTTTGCAGCTCGCCATGAATAATTTATTACTTACTGTTAATACTTCACAACAGAAACTGGTTTGAAGCGTGTTTCCTTGAGAAGTAGTTCAAACATTATTTTTGAAAGTATTTTAGCAGTGAGGATTGTGCACAGATGAGAATGTGTCAATTTTCGGTCGAGAATATTAGATTTCTGTAGTTCAGACAGTTTTTGCAGTTTTCTTTTTTATGTAGATGCATCCGGCGTAGGAAGTGAGTGCATTTTCACCAATTTTGGGCACGCAGCGACGGACAGCTTGCGTTATCTATCCCCCTATATCTGTGGTTGAAATCGTTAACAATCTTTAGAGACTTTGAGACCGCTAAATCTCACTTTACATTCCAGACCAGTTGGGAAGGCATCTGAAGACAGTTCTCAAGGGTTACTGGCGATACGTGACAAAGGCTAACTTCAATAATAAAATCATTTACCCCGTCTCTACCCTTACCACACCGCATTGTGAATTAGGGTTTTCACATTTGTCTTAAAATATTACTTTATTTATAAAGTGCTCAACTAGATACGGCACCATGTTATTAGGAATATTTGTTTTTTTTATGCGAATTTTCAAATATAATGTGAAACTTCTAAGGTTCACCGTAACGTCGCGTGTTACGGTGAATTGCGACATTGCGTACATTGCGACATTGTAACGTATCGTTGTTGACATTGCAATACGTCACCATATCAAATATAAATATTTTTTCAAAAGAGAGTAAAAATATTCTCTTATTATTGAATAATCAATGATTTTTTATGAAATTAGAACGTGACTTTTAACGACGATATTGATTTAGCATGAATAATAATTAACTAAATTTATGTTTTTAAAAGTATATTTGTATCTATTGATAATATTCTTTCATATATTTTCAGATAAAACATACTTAAGAAAATGGCCTAAATAAAATTATATTAAATAAGTATAATATTAAATTAGTGTTTGTGGCAACCCTAACAGCCTCCAGCTCGTTTGTTATTCAGCCAGCGCTCGAAATATTAATCTCCGTGCGCAGTGGAGCGAGATTTAATAAAGAAAGCGACAAGAACTCACACAAACGGTTCGTTTCCCTCTAACGTAGGGCTGCCACAAATGTCTCCCACCAGAGATTAAAAAAATATCAATTATATCGGTGGGCGTCAAATTCGTTACTCGTTTAGACGAGTAACGAAATCGATATTAGTATCGACTAATTCTATCTCGTCTAAATTTGAACTTGTCTAAACATTGTAGTCACCAATTACCTTCCAGTTACTTAATACAATATATAGTTTCGAGAAAACCTTGGCGTCATAGAGAAATAAAAAAAAATATTCTCGAGTTATTATATTCAATCAATTCATTATAAAGGTTCGTTTTAGTCGCCGTAACATAACTATAATATCTCACGTGCGTATACAATTTCCGTGAAGAATCTAATTTGACTAATCTAATTTTGAAGAATCTAATAGGGTGTTTGTGGAGTGACGAATTAGACGAATAACGAATTATAAGAGTCCCGAAATCAGGCGGTCAACGAATTTGACGACCGACTAATAAATCGATTTAATATGCATTTGTCACCTATCTCGCACTTTTTTTTTAGGCTAGTGGGCGGACGAGCTAGCGGTTCCACGTGATGGTAAGTGTTACCGCCGCCCATGGACACCTGCAACACCATGCGGGCGCGCAGCCGACCTTTGCAAATCCTATTCACAGCTCTCTTGAAGAACCCCATATCGTAGCTTAATAGAAAGACCTCTTGAGGCAGTTCTTTTCCCAGCCTACGGGTTCGCGGTATAAAATAAACTATATTATTAAACAATATACTTCACTATATTATTTAAATTAAGGGCCCAAAACGCTCGCAAGTAGCGTCACTGCTACCTAAAAGATCTATCGCGACCCCTCTAAACTACAGCTCACCCCAAGACCCACATGTTCCATGAACCGTACAATGGTCCCGGGTGCGAGTGCTTAAATCAGGTCTGGGGTCAAGCGGTGACCTCCCAAAAGCGAACTTCGTCTAAACGCCACAGCTGGACAGTCACAGAGTATGTGGAGTGCATTCTCTCCACATACAGACAGAATCTACAGACTGACGTTTCTAGAAGTCCAATATTCTGTATTGCTTACTTATAATAAATAGTTAAATATCTAGATCAACTTTTTATTGAACACGAATAGATGTTGCAAAAAGAGAGTTTCAGTAAGTAACACGTGGGGATTCTTTCAGACTAACTTTTTACCACTTCCTCCATTCAGGAACTCGGTCTATTCTATCGCTTGTCAATTCTGCGGCAAGTAATATGCCCATTGCCACTTCTACAATATATGCTGTGTGAGCTATATCGAAGACTTAGTACTTTGTGGATTTTTTTCATTTCGGATGTCTAGAAATCAATTTAACCTTCATTTTAACATGTAGTTATTGTTATTTTTTATTAGAAAAGCACGTGATAGATCTTAAAGTATCTTAAAACGCGACTAAGGGATAACAAAACGTTTACCACAAACCCCAAGGATCACCTTTAAAAAAGAGGATTCGCCAACCAGCTTGGCCGGCGTGGCCTTTTAAGGCCATCCATCACTTATGCCCAAGAAATTGTGCATTAGAAGGCCCCATGTCTAGCAGTGGATGGTAAAAGGCAGTTACGGTTTACGGTTATTTATTTCACTGGTTATTACATCAGGGCAACTCCAGAAACAGTGAACTGACAGGGTAACAGAGACATATCGCAGCCCTCGTGCACAACGACGTTCCAATTATCGCGTCTTCACGGCTGACAAACTTGTGCGTTAACATTCATCGACTTCACTGTGTATATTCTTGCTCTAAATATGGAAAATAATTCTCGTATTTAACGAGGCGGTATGAGGGTAACACGTTCAAAGACGTTCAAATTGAATTGCTTTCTTATTGTGATTTGTCATTTTGTCACCAATTTTAAGTAATGGTTAGGTATATGTATGTAGATTTCATAAAATATTTAAACTGTTTGTATTTAAACGAGTATCAAGAAATGCTTAATGGCCAGCAAATAATAATTGACAAAATAATGTAGGTATGTATGTTTAAATAACTCAAGTAAATCATTTTAAATTAGAGCTTAAACCTAAACTTTTAAAGGAGAATGCCCTCCACAGTGTGGAGCTCAGACTTCTTTTCGAAAATTTCGTACAGTAGCACAATATATATTTTCATAATATGTAGCACTATTTGCATAATTTCAATATATATATATATAAAATTCATACATAAATTAATATATAGGAATTAACGATTTTTAGGTTAGTTTTTGTCCGTTTTTGTTATTTTTACAACGCCAATACATTTACGAAATATGCTATTTAGTTTATGTTTTTGATAATAAGAAATATCGTGTCTGAATAATATCAATTTATCACATAAACAATATATAATTCAATACAAAACGAGTAACGTTTTCATTCAACATTGTAAAATAATATTTGTCAAAATATGAGTAAGATACAAATGATACAATAATCTCAAACGACATTCGTAAATGCTACTTTCTAGTCAAAGTCATAAGTCTGTATAATTTGTGTGAATACAATTATTAACATAATTAATTAAATATTCTCTTTATTACCGATTTGCGTAAATTTTTGCTACACATTTCTTTTAAATATAATTCGAATATATATTATAATTATCCGCACATATCCTTCTTAAAAGTCTTTATAATCTTTATAATTTTTGAGGGGCAGAATGCACGCTGCAGTCTAACAGCCACTGGGCGCGCTCGACTGGCCACGTTACCCCTCTCTCACAGAAGACTACCCTGAAATGTACTGCATTTCCCACTTTTATCTTATTTCCTTAATGTATGTATGTGTTTCAGTAGTGAGTAAGTTGCTTCCCAGAGCCCATTCCCATCCTATCCCTCCACATTTTCCCAAACCTTTCTTCAAATCCATTCCTATATCTCCAAAGGTAGACAGCGCATCCGGGAGCCTGCCGACGTTTGTCATTTTGGACTAATGTTGGCATGTATCGCGGATGTCTATGGGCGACAGTATCCACTTACCATCAGATGGTCTGTACGCTCATTTGCCGCCTTGGTGAATAATAAAAAAAAATCTGTAGTCAAAGTCAGTCAAGACTGTTGTCATACAATTACTAACAAAATTAATGAAATATTATCCCCATAACCAAATTGCGTTAATATATCTTACAGACTCCCTTAAAATAGGTTTCAAATATATATATTATAGTTACCTCCTACACTCCATCGTAAAATTAGTTGCATACAAATGCATTCTATATTCTTCCTTGGCATTCTCCTTTCTACTATCCATTTGGTATTCATTCAGTATTTTCTGTTTCTCAGTTAATCGTTTCTCTATTAAAAAATCGGTGATAGCCTAGATTCATCGTTTCTCAATCTGAGGGTGCCGACCCCGAGTCCTAGATGGGTCGCGGTTAGTCAGGAAAAATTAAGCAATTTTCTACGAAAAAATATTTTAATAAATAATGATTTATGATCAAAGGGGATTGCCCATGAGCGGTATCGTTTGAATCTAAGTTGTGTCACAAGTTCAGGATATGAATAATTCCTGTTTTTAATTATCATGATTTTATAATGTGGAGTCTCACATTTGCCAGATAAACCAAAAAAAAATACCTTTAAAAGTCTTTCTATAGTGTAGTTTGTTGGATTTTTTACTGTATTTACTGTATGAAAAATTCGATTTCTGTATAATATTTTCTTGTCGTGCTTGTTGTTGGCCGGCGCATGACGTTACAAATTATTTATTATTGTTACGCTGTCTGAGTTATTTCTCATGTGTAATATTGACAGAGATTTTCCACATTTTATGTTGTATTTAATAAGCAATAGCATACTTAAGTCTTAATTTACCTATTTACTAAAAGGAAAACGATGTGTTTTAATATTTAGACTTTCGAAGTTTACCCACCTATTTCCATGAAACCCGGCAAATTATGTAAATCCTGTTTGTTTTTCTTGAAAGTATTGTATTAATTCCAACATAAGACAGTAGTTTTCATCTTGGCACTACAATATTTGCACCGATACTAAGTTCCATAGTCACTTGGGCATTCCTCTTTTGAAACGTAAAAATTATAATTAGGACCTGATTATATTAGTAAGGGAATCGTGAGGTTATTTACTTTTTTAATGGGATCGAACCATGGCCCACGAGTATCTATTTTACAACTTAAAATCAAGAGGTCGTCAGTTCTAGTCCGGATCCGTACCACTGAGGGTTTACTCAAGTACAGATTCTTCAATATGATTCAATAGCTCAGCTAGTGATATTTGTTCCTCGCAATGTGAAAGAACGCAGGTTACGTCACGATTCCTTATATTCCTTGCCCGAGAATAAAAAAAGATCTGGGGCATATATAATTAACTACCCACGTATATAATTAACTACCGAAACCTAGGGGGTAATTGCAAGAACAGGTCTACGTCCTGCAATTATAGACTGATACCGGTTCAAATAGACCATATCTATTTTTTTCTTTTTATATATGGCAGTGGTGAATTTAACATATACTGCCAGTGTCAAGGCTTTTTCGTAATTAACAATTTCAAAGTCTAAGACTTATCCTGTCAATGTCCAGTCCCGTCGAAGTAAGTCAGGAGTCGCTCGGTAAAGTGATAGTAGGTTTACTGCCTCAAGAGGTCTTCCCATTAAGCTACGATATGGGGTTCTTTAAGAAAGCTGTGAATAGGATTTTGCAAGGTCGGCGGCGCGCCCGCATACCCCCTGGTATTGCAGGTGCCCATGGGCGGCGGTAACACTTACCATCACGTGGGACCCCTTGCTCGTCCGCCCTCTTCAATGTAAAAAAAAAAAATTGAAGAGGACTCCTTGAAATACGCAATCCTATGCTTTTATTTTATTATCACAAACACTTTGAAGTTCAACAAACTATCACTGTTAAAACCACAAAACGTATAGCATACAATTTTTACAATTAATCAAACAAAAACTCAACTTCACTTCTCGAGTTTCCTCCAAAAAAGTCCCCCCATAGCTATTTTGAACTATTAGCGTTTTCAAAGTTCATTTCTCATTGCTTAAAACAGTTTGGGAGTTTTGAAAAGGGGTGCAATCCCACAGCCTCTCTTACAGAACAGTACCGTAAAATGTACTGTATTTTTTTCACTTTATATCTACTCTCCCAATGTACGTACATATTTCACTATTGAGTGAGATATGCTAGAGCACATTCCCATCCCATCCCTCCCCGTTTTCCCAACCCTCTCACAAAACCCGTTCCCAAATTTTCATAGGTAGGCAGCGCATCCGGGGGAGTGCCAATGTTGGTCATTCTGGACTGACGTTGGCATGTACCACGACTGGTCCACTTACCACGACTTCTTTCTATGTAAAAAGTATGTTTTTGTTATAAAACTCTCCCACAGAAAAATAAGATAAGTAATTAAACATTTCATTTATTTCTTTTCTAAAAAAAAGAGCATACTGTAGAAATAGAAATGGAAAAGCTAGTTGCAGTACATTTTCTTAATGAACCGCATTACGACACAGGATGGAGACGGCACAGAGAGAGGTGAGGGGAGGAGAGAGTTCTGTGTAGACTAACTGAAGAGGAAAAGTTTACGACTTAATGGACATCTTTTACATTTTCTTGTGCTTTAGATAGTTATATTATCGTGTATGTCTGTCGCCGTTTATCCATTGTGAATAAATGACTCATTCCATACCATTATCCTATCTTTTCTGTTTACACTACGCTGAGTAGACGGTAACTGTGACCGTCCCTTCTATCGTCCGTTGCTGGACACGGGCCTTCCCATGCACATTGTCTCGTCCTCGAGCCGTATTTTTGTAGAAAAATATTTTTACTTTCATACTGAACTTGAGTGCTCTATATGTAGGTAATATATTTATATGCAAATGTGTTTATTCTGTTTCTATTACTACGCTTTGTATAAAAACGTATTTTTTATAAACACAATATGGCCTTAAATTATTACCTTTATTACAATGCAACGCGCTTTTGTCTCCCGTGATTTATCAGTTCTCTGTCTGTCATTGGTTGCCCTAGCAGAATACCAGCGTTGCGGCCTGCCTCGCTCGGCTAGGTGTCCATTTTGTTATTGCGACACACGCAATCTCATACTCTTATCATTTTCTTACTCTTTGTAAGTGCATGGAAATTTTAGCGCCACGACGCAATTTTTTTTTTTATTTTAGTCACTTCAAACCGAATGTTTAAGAGTTGCTATATAATAAAGCGGGTTAACATATGACATATAACTAACAGAGTCCACTCGTTTAGAGGTGGTGTAATTCCGCAGAGCTTGTGATAGTCGCTTTGTCATCCTTCAGTCGCTTTTCACGACACCCACAGAATGAGATGGGTGGTGCTATTTAAAGCCGACTAATATGATACAGCCTACGCTGAGTAGATATTATTATGAAATAACATTTTTATTTGTAAAAAAACCACTATAAGTAAAGTAATAAGCTCTATTCCTGAGCCTCTTGTCTCTGCTAGCTTTTATATTTTTGTTTTTCTGTTGAACGAGCCGTATTTTTGTAGAAAAATATTTTTACTTTTATACTGAACTTGAGTGCTCTGTATATGCTCTAAAAACAATTGTATAAAAAGATGTATCTACGCTTTGTATAAAAAGATCATTTTAATAAAAACAATATGGCGACAATCTGTATTGGAGATATAAAAATAATAATTCATTTATTTCAGACCACAAGATTTCATTCTTTAGTGTTAGTAACAATTTTAACTTATGTTAGTCGTTATTATTAAGATTGTGTTACTAATTATATACATGTATGTATATGTATACGTACACGCATGCATTTACATATACACACACACATATGTATATATGTGCACACCGCCTGTGTTCTTTTTAAGTATCCATATGTTTTTAGGGACTTAATATCTTTTTAAATGCAACTATTGGAAAACACATAGTTTACATTTAAAAAAATAGGAAGTTGTAAAAAATAGTGAGAAGTTATCAAAGGCCTTGTTTACATTGATTTCTTATAGTACTTCATTGAATGATAGAGAAGGCATATGCTCTCTCTAGGAACTTATTTATGTTATTCACATACAAGTGTCTTCTCTTATCAAACCGGAATAAACCTTTTAGAATGTATCTTACGTTAAACGTTAAAGTACCGTATCATCAGCCTGTGTCTCTCCACCGGAGCATATGGGCCTCTCCCAAAGCCCCCCCCCCCCCCCCCCCCACCTCCCACCCCCACTACGAACAATCTTTCACTATTCTCATCCAACCTCCACCGATGAACTTCATCAAATGGTCGGTTCGCGTAGCCGAAGCGCATTCCACTCTGCGCTTCCCGGTACTGTGGTCTCCATTCGAGAATTCGTCTACCCCAGCAGTTATCGGTACTGCGGCAAATATGACCTGCCCATTGTCACTTCAACATGCCGATTCTACGAGCTATGTCGGTGACTTCAGTTCCTTGGTGAATATCTTCGTTCCGGATCCTATCCCACAAACAGAGCTCTCTCCATAGCTCGTTGAGGGACTAAATTTATGAAACTAGCCTATCGTTAGAGGCCACGTTTCAGCACCATGCGCCATAACGGGTAGGACGCACTGATTGAAGACTTGTCTTCGAGCATTATGGTATCGTCGACCAGTAAAACCGACGCACTTTAAACTTTTTACGAGAATGTAATAAAGAATTTTCATTTAATGAATGCAAATACATTAAAAAATACATTTACACTCCGAACATTTACACGAAAACATCTTCTCCGTCATTTCGTCTTCCGAGTGCTAAGATTGCAATTTGCCCGAATGAGACCCAAACACTGACTTTGTTTTATTTTATATAATTTATATTTTGGTATTGATTTTATATAATTACGTTTCATAATTTCATTAATTTCACGCGTTTTTTGTGGAGAAATTGTGAAAACGCATTTTACACGAACTGCACGATATATCCAATGATTTCCTAAGTCACGACTTATTCGCAATTTTTTTATTTAACCTATTTTCAAGTAATACTCGCAAGCTGATGGCGATTTGGCGTTGTGTGCCAAGTTGTTAGACCAATCTTCCGAAGTTTCTTATTTGAAAAGTTTAAAGAAAAGCTTTTACGGTGTAAGTTTTTCTATAATATTTTCTTAGGTTTTCGCGATTACTATACACAGCAATTAAACAACTTTGAACGGTTTAAATCGCGTATATTTTCATTTAAGTTTTTTCTATTTCATTTATTGACTGCTGCGGTTTATTTACCGTAGTGTCACAAACAGACGTTCTAAAATTTAATTCTCTTATATTTTAATCAAATAAGTTCTTTAATTTAATTCTGTTTCAATTCATGTAAACTGAAATCTATTTCATTCAAATTCACGTAAATTAAAACATTTGGGGAATGGTATAAATTTGGAAATACGATAAAGTAGGAAATGTAGTACCTACATTTTACGGTAGTCTTCTGTAAGAGTTAACGTGGCCAGTAAAGTGGACCCAGCCGCTGTGGGATTGCAGCGTGCACCACTCTCCTCCTCAAATAATTATGAATTTATATATCTATTTTTATGTTTTATTATTTATTTTTGATAAATGGTAAAAAAGATCATCTCTTTCGTCAATGTAATATCATGTAGGGGCTATGTCCATACGTTTCGTTTTAACAATCTTTAATAAATGTCTCACTAGTTCAATTTTCTCCTAGTTAGTTAGTTATATAAAATTCAAAACAGCGAATAAATGTAAAATAATCATATATAATTAAATATTATCCAACAAATAAATATAAGATATAGTTATTCGTAGCTAACTATATCTTATAATCATATAAGATATAAAACAAGTCCGCGAATGGAGACCACATACCGCGAAACGTAAAGTGGAACGTGTTCCACTTAGGTGGACTGACGACTTGAAAAAAGTCGTCAGTAGTGGCTGGATGAGATGACCAGAAGACCGTGTGTAACGGCAGTCCTTGGAAGAAGCCCATATCCAGCAGTGAAGAGACAGCCTGATGGTATTGTATAGTTTATTTATCTTTTTATTTTTCTATTAAGGAATACAAAAAACTTGTACAGAAGATTTGTTCACAAACTTACCTAAGTATCCAACAGTAAACATACCTATTTTATATTAAACAAGACAACCATTCAGGATGTCACACGTTAACTTGAATATATTTACTTGATATAGCTTTCTGTCTTGATAATACTTAAGTTACATAGTCAATTATCTTAATGTAGTTCCTCTCCGAGCAGCAAAACGTTTCGCTTGGAACACCTGAGCTTCATTGTTCACTGTCAAATGTGTCATGGCAAGTAATTTTTGACGGATGTGACATTGTAAACGTATAAAATATACATATTTGCTTAGATATACATTTTTATCTTTCCTTTCGGTCGTCGCGCTGACCTCCGGTCTGTACGTGACGTCCGTGATACTGAATCTGGTCCCCATTTCTTGTTACACAGACGTATTTATCCCAGGTCCTATACCTAGGCCTAGCCGGCTAAGACTAGGTGCAACCGGTCGCAGTTGGTTTGGACTACTTACGTGCAGCCTTTTTCTCTTTTTTTTTTAATTTCTTTATTTAAATAAACCAAAGAATATATTTATGTCGCCTATTTTGTGCCCGTAAACCTAGGAGGTTTGTGCACACACTGCACATTCGTATATACATTTGACTAAAATATGAATATACATTGCTGGCTTGGTATTTTAAATAATGAATAAAATTCACGCAACTAGTTACAAATAGTGTATGAATTATCTCAAACAAATTATTTTTATTGATAGGAAAGAATGAGCGTTTTTTTTTTAATAACTACGAAGTCTGACTTATAACCTAAAAAATGAGAAAGTTAACGAGAAAGGGGCAGTGTTGCCTACGCGCACCTAACCCCCTATAATACATTTAGGACGCCGTAGAGAGAGGGGAGAAGCAAACGGACTATTCCGAACAATCGTAACATCGTATATATTAAAATCGTAACTTCTTATATATCGTATATAATAAAATCGTAACATTTACTATTATTTGAAAAATGTCCTTAGAGTGTAAATTACGAGTGATACAGAACCGAAAACAATATATTGTATTTTTTGGAAATTTTGTCTGTCTCTCTGAACGCGTATCACGAAAAAACCGCTAAGCGGATTTTAATGAAAGAAGTAAGGTTAACATTTAGGATACTTTTTATCCAGATCTATTATAGAGTTCGTACGCGAAACAGGCTATAAGTCTATAGAGTCTCCACTGAAACAAGCTATACTATACGTGTACGCGTACGAAATCGCTGGCACTGCTAATTTGTAACAAATAAGACGGTACAGGTCCCCGTTCATTTCTATACACGAGCAGTACTAAAGCTGATCGTATTTCACGAATGACAGGTTTATAATAAGAGACGACGTTCAGTGTGGTTGTGTTTGAACACTCTGTTTGGGATTTCAAGCCGCAACTAATTTCACGTGTTCCGCTCAAACCGCTAACGAGGTGTCGTAATGATAGCTACATTCGGTAATACGATTCTGTCAGGGCTGTCATCACTGTACCTACTGTTTACTGTACTATACTGTGGGTACTGTGTCAGAATATAAAATGAATGGTACAACCTTTCCTTTGTGGGACGCGAGAATTGTAATTATAGTCATATAAATGTTTTATCCCTTTAATCTTTCTGCTTAATCCCAAGGCTAGCTGGTAGAGAATACCTTAAGATATTATACTCGCCTTTTGTATCATAATGTGCAGTATTTGATGAGGGGGAGAGTGCACGCTGCAATCCAACAGCCGCTGGACGCACTCGACTGGCCACGTTGCCCCTCTCTCACAGAAGACTACCTTGAAATGTACTGCATTTCCCACTTTATCTTATTTCCCTAATGTACGTACGTGTTTCGGTAGTGAGTGAGATGTGCCAGAGTCCATTCCCATCCTATCCCTCCCCATTTCCCCAACCCTTTCTCCAAATGCATTTCTATATCCAAAGGTAGGCAGCGCATCTGGGGGCGTGCCAACGTTTGTCATTTTGGACTAATGTTGGCATGTATCACGGATGTCTATGGGCTACAGTAATCACTTACCACCAGGTGGACTGTATGCTCGTCTACCACCTTCGTCCATAAAAAAAAAAGTATAGGTTTCTAAATAAATAAAAATATTTACATACGGTATACCATTAGCCTATATACTCGTATTTCCACCATCAGCCTATCTATCCTCCACTCTCATTCGTAATGTCGTGCGCTCAAATCCTTGGTCCATACAATTGAATTTATGAAAGTATCAATAGCTCGGCGATGAAGGATAACATCGTGAGGAAACCCACTTATTCCAGTTATTCACTATATGAGGTCACTGCAGTGGGACGTTAAAAAGGGTGTCATCAATCATCATTATCATTAGACCTCTCTCAACACTCGTCAGCAGATATGATCGTCTCTCTGCTTATGTCATTACATCACTACCGGCAAAATTTCATTATATCTACGTTCCACCTATCCAGAAGGTGTCACAACACTGTGCTTCCTAGTGGTCTCTAATCAAGGATTCGCCTACACCTACACGTCGCGCGTTCACGTTTTGTTTGTCGTTCACGAGAACTCCGTGAAAACCATCTACACTTGCGTTTTATGAGTTGAACAAATGCACTAGTTGAAGATTTTCTACATTAAACATTGCCATTGGCGGTGAGAGAAGCGTATTTTTGGACATTTGAATTTTTGACACCGGAAAATCACAACATTGCACACGCAGTGATAAAATATACGTTTTATATTCTCATAATAATTATTCTATTTTTAACTCGTAAGCCACAAAATCAAAGGAAATTAAACATTGAAACGTTTGTATTTCACCATTGTAATTAGATGGGAAAAGGAACGCCTCATACCACCTTATAAACATTATATTTCCATTGCGTGTGACAACCCTTGCCAACCGTTGAAAGGCTTGGAATTATTGATGAACTGACGAGACTGAAAGGCCGACGAAATTGAACTGATGTTGAACGTATATATTATAGTGATGCGAATTAACGTTATGAATATTGTATGATTGAGTTATTTAGTAAATTTGATTGCTGTTTATTTATAAAATGTACTTCTGCAAGCATCACCCCATCCTCTTCCCTGGGTGTTGTTAAAAGCGACTAAGTGATAACAAAGCCGCTACCGCGAGCCCTGAGGACCACCACTTCTAAAACAGTGGCCAGCGTGACGTTTTAAGGCCACACATCCCTCATGCACAAGACAATGTGTATGAGGAAGTCCATAACCAGCAGCGGACAGCGAGCCACGGAGAGAGCAATTCTTGGAGTTTCTTTGCGGAATAAGATTCGAAACGAAGTGATCGCACAAAGAACTGAAGTCACCAATAGAATCAGCATGCTGAAGTAGCAACGGTCAGGTCATATTTGCCGCTAGATTAAACGAGTCCTCGAATGGAGATCACGTATTGGGAGCGCAGTGTGGGACGCGCTCGGGCTGCGTGAACCCACCGTGCATTTAAATTACAACTTGTATACTTTAAAATTATTGGATAGAGCCACTTAGTCCCAAAAGTAGTTATTATGCGTCGTATACGGTATCATGGCGAAACAATACTCACTCGGAATCGAGAAACTTGCGATATCAAGTAGTTAACTTTAATGGAACAATCTGAACAATTACAATGAGTTGCTATGTTCCCAACTCGGCGAGCGCACTCCGAGAAGTTGCGCTTTGTCGGAAACTCTCTACCGCCAACGTGTTAACAATGTGCTCTGTGAGACATTTCAATAGTTTGATATTATCTTACTGCAGGCAGGTGAAGTTTGCATCTGCACAAACTGTGGTGCCAAGGAAAAGAGGAATAAATTTTGAAATATAAGAAAACTGAGCAATGTTTAAAGTTAAAAACGGTGATATGAAAATGAGTCGAACAACGCCTCTTTACCCGACTACGGCGAAAAAGGATGGGTTATGAATTTAGCAGCGTATGTGTGAATGTTCCAACGCGGCCCTTAAATTACTTTGGCGATTTTATTTGTCTTGATTACCCGAGTGTCAGAAAATATACTTTTTCAAAAAAAAAATCAAATTGGTGTCCGATCGAATTTTTCTTTCTTATGCGTCGTCATCATCTTATAAAAGTAATGACGAGTTTTATTAATTAAAAAAAAACTGTTTTTAATTCATAAAACAAACTGTTTATTTTATTCTATTTCTTCATTGCTATTATCTACTCAGGCAGGAACTTACGACTGTTTAATTATTTTTTTTTGCGGATATTGAACATAAGTTTTAAACAGTTATACTTTCCTTTTTAAAGAAAAAAGCCGGTAGTCGAGTTTACAATTCACCTGATGGTAAGTGGATCCTGTCGCCCATAGACATCCGCGATACATGCCAAAATCAGTCCAAAATGACAAACGTTGGCACGCCCCCGGATGCGCTGCCTACCTTTGCAGATTAAGGAACGGATTGGCAAAATGGGGAGGGAGAGGATGGGGTGGGGAATGGGCTCTGGCATATCTCACTTATTATCGAAACATGTACGTACATTGGGAAAATGCAGTACATTTCAAGGTAGTCTTCTGTGAGAGAGAGGTACCGTGGCCAGTTGAGTGCGCCCAGCGGCTGTGGGAATGCAGCATGCACTCTCACCCTTACAAGTATACTTGTTTAAAACAATTAAAAAAACAAATCGAAACAATAATTCGGCACATATTTAGGATGTGCCCTTGTTTGAATTCGTTCGCGCGGCAACCGACGGCAATCAGCAAATAATAACTCGAGAATACTGATCGTTGGATGGATCGTCTGCCACGGTTTCTCAAAGACGGTGATACAAATGGCTGGCGAGGCCGCGCTCGAATATGGCTCGCGCAGCTCATAATCCATACACAGCTTCATAAGCAAGTTTATTGCGTGCTAGTTTTGCGTTTGTTTTGTTGCATGTGAAGTATCCTCATAACAAGTAAGCCTCAGGCTTTGCTACGTCACTAGGAAATATTCACGCTCTAAACCATAGTACCTAGTAGAAATTAGGTACTTTATAGCGACTTACTTTATTTACTTTATTCATACTTTTGACACTATACCGCGAACCCGAAGGTTGTGGAATGAACTGTCAGCCGAGGTTTTCCCATTACGCTACGATATGGGGCTCTTCAAGAGCTGCGACCAGGATTCTGCATGGTCGGCAACATACCCGCAAGCCCCCTGGTGTTGCAGGTGTCCATGGGCGGCGGGTCGTCTGCCATCTATTCCATAAAAAAAGCGTGCTTTATTCATAGCCTGTGTATTCCAGGCCTAATAATAGTTCCGTGACTAAAACCCGATTATGAAAAAGTTTCAAATAAATTTTGTATACGTGACGAGCGACTACATCATGTGTAAAAATCTTCCATCTGAAGAACTTTATATATACATAGGTAAAAATGCTACTTAGCCTAAAATTAAAACTAAGCATTGTCACCAGTAACTTATTGGAACCCTGAGATTAGTGACGCCCAAGCTAGTCCCACCGGTTGAAGGCGTGTCGAAATCCGGTTGTATTCACTTCACTGGCTATAGAATAAATATCCCAAATCCCTGATCAAGGCGAAGGAATATTTTTACTTCAATAGAAATGAAAATCACGATGTAAATTGCGAAGGTGTTTCTTCGATACAACATAATCATGACATAAATTTGTAAAGAAAAAACGCCGATGGTAGGCGCTGGGCTGAAAGGTACATTTCGGGATTTTTCATATATATTTTAGAAAAGAAGTGTTTAAGAAAAAGTTTTAGTGCTTTCAGCCCTTTCCTAAGTTGCAATCAGCCCTTTCAGCATCCACTGCTGGTCACGGGCCTCCTTATGCATATTGTCTTGTGATCTTAAAAACCACTGGCCAAGCCGGGTTGGCGAGACCACTCTGTTTGACTTGCGAGGGGGTGTCATTTCTCAGCGCTTGCGGTAGTCGCTCTGCTATCCTTTAGTCGCCTTGTACAACACCCACGACAGGAGACAGGAGATATTGTATAAGTTTTGTTAATTCTAATTGACTTTAATTTTAATTTTTAAAAATTTAGAAAACAGTCAATTGTTCGTGATGTTTGCAGAATTTTCGTTTTGCAAGGACTACACGAGTACTTATTATCTGTTGATTGTTTTGTTGTTAATTGTACTTGTAATAATTTGTTACAATAAGACATTACAGTATTACCGACAGTACAAAGGTGAACTTATTCCTACTCGTAGATGAAATCACTTCCAGTCAAGCTTAGAATAACTGAGAGGAGTTATTTGTATAATAGCTTATCACAACCGTCTCGACCTTCTTCGATTAATTTCTGCGATCAATCTTTACGGCTTTATTTACTAAGTATCAAAACCAGCTACGTTCCACATGAATAAGTACGTACGGCATTGAGCGGGAAAGCGCTTAAGCCCCTTATGGTTAGGGGTGGTAAGGCTGAAACCTACACCTATATATTAAACTCTCGGGCTTGTTTTGGTAGGTAATATCGAGATGGTAAAGCTTACAGGCTTAATGTACAAACTGCTTACGTGACTATGTGGGAGGTGTAAATTCCTGAGTTGGTCGAAATAAATAAATAAATAAATGAAAAAATAAATAAAATAAATTATAATAGGGGTTAAAGTATGAAAATGCCGTTTTATAGTAATAGATACTTTGAATTGACATAAAACCTTCATGGTGTGAAATATTCGAGTGAAACTTTTTTCACATGATACCTATGAGGTTCTTGTTTTAAAAAATGTGCAACATTCGATTTTCGACTTTCAATTGTTTTTTTTATTCAGCTTAGACGGGAAAGATGGATACTTCGAAAATCCGAGTAATCTTTGAATACGAGTTCCGACGCGGAACTAACGCGGCAGAAACGGCTCGCAATATCAATGCTGCGTTTGGAGAGGAGACTGCTAATGAACGAACCGTGCGTTTTTGGTTTAAACGCTTTCGTAATGGAAGCTTCGACTTGAAGAACGAACCACGTGGAAGACCGCCCATACAGGTGAATAACGCTGAATTGAAGGAATGCTGAATGGTGGAAGCCGATCCGAGTCAAACTACCCAGGAATTAGCGGCATGGTTTAACGTTACCTTACCTACAATATTGACTAATTTGCATCAAATCAATAAGATAAAAAAATATGAAAAATGGGTGCCTCATGATTTCACTGATCTGCAGAAAGAAATGCGTGTTGAAACTTGCGTTGCCTTGTTGAATCGGTACAGAAATGAAGGAATATTGGATCGAATTGTGACATGTGACGAAAAGTGGATTCTTTACAATAACCGAAAGCGAAAATGCAATGGCTGACCCCAGGTCAAACGCCGCAACAGTGCCCTAAGGCAAAGCTTACCAATAAAAAGGTAATGGTAACTGTTTGGTGGTCTATTCATGGTGTTATTCACTATAGCTTTCTCAGGTCTGGTCAAGCAATAACAGCAGATGTTTACTGTGCCGAACTTCGAACAATGATGGCGAAACTAGCAGTGAAACAGCCCCGACTCGTGAATCGATCTTCACCATTATTGCTCCATGATAACGCAAGACCTCACACTGCACGAGAAACCGTTGTAACTCTACAGGAGCTGCAGTTAGAAACCATACGTCATCCTCCGTACTCGCCAGACCTTGCTCCAACGGACTACCATTTTTTTCGTGATTTGGACAATTTTCTACGTGGTAAAAAATTTTCTTCCCAAGAGACAGTACAAAATGCTTTCACACAGTTTGTCGAATCTACATCCCCAGAGTTCTATCGCAAAGGCATAAATGAACTTCCGATTAGATGGCAACAATGTATAGATAATGAGGGTAAATATTTTGATTAAATAAATATGTTAAATTTTAGAAAAAAACGAGTTTTAATTTTTCAGTACAAATCGGCAATTTCATACTTTAACCCCAATATTATTTGACTTGTAGTATCTATTGATTGATAACGTATCGTTACAGGGCTCAGGTCTCCCCTTCCGATTAAGGGGGAATTTCGGGACATATTATACTTTGCGAAGTAGTTCGGATTGCTGGATGTTTATATTTTATTTATGGATATAAGGTGGCAGACGAGCATACAGTCCACCTGATAAGTGGATACTATTGGACATCCACGATTCATGTCAACATTAGTCCAGAATGACAAACGTTGGCACGCCCCCGGATACGCTGCCTACCTTTGAAGATATGGATTGGATCGGATGGGATAGGAATGGGCTCTGACATATCTCGCTGACTACCGAAACACGTACGTACATTGGGGATATAGGATAAAGTGGAAAATTCAGTACATTTCAAGTTAGTCTTCTGTGATGAAGTAAATCGAGTGCGCCGAGCGGCCGCGGGACTCGCCTCTACCGTAACCTAACTAACTAAACTAACTAAAAATTTTCAAAGCACTCTACTCTCGTTACTCGCTACTGAACCTAATACACGTGCAGGTACTTACGGCTGGTAAAGGTCGATGCACCGTCTAATGTGTATTAGCTCGTCTCGGGACGTGGGCCGCCGGGGGAAGGTTTGACGAAAGTGCTGACCAAGATAATTCCTTTTCAGGGTAAGGACTTTTAGATTTATTTCTCAGGGCGTACGATACAAGATCTTATTGACTAGTTGTTTTCGACCAAGACGAGGACACGAAAAACGCCGACGGCTACAGATACAGTCGCAACAGATTTTTCATACGTTTTAGAAAAATAATGTAGAGTTAAAAAATACCATATGAATAAGATTTTTTGAAAGTTTATACCGCGATTATTTTGTAACTATTGAAATATCTCAACATATACTCGTACTATACAAACGGGTCGTCACTCCACGACACAGGGGCGTAAGGTGCTCTTAGTGTGAATGTCTGTTTTGCTGTCTTTTAATTCGCTTTGCCATCACGTGGCTCGCCTGGTCGTGTCTCCATCAAATATATAAAAAAAATTGCTTGCCATCTATGAACTGCACTTTGTCTCACGCATGAGGGATGGTGAGGCTTTCAAACTCCACGCTGGCCAAGCAGATTGGCGAGTCCACTCTGTTAAAGGTGGTGTTTTATGGCCTCAGGATTTATGGTAGTCATTTTTTTTATCCCCTAGTCGCCTTTTACTGCCGTGTGGTGTCGGCTGGTTATAGAATATCACCGCCCCCATCCCTTCACGTGGGTGTCCCAACCGAAATGTAGACCTAAATTAGGTATATTTGCGCCAAATTTGATTTCAAAGATCGTTTGTGGTGGCGAACCGTGAGAGAGGTCTGTTTTTATCAGTGGATGGACATACCATAACCAACCTTTTTATCTTCTATTGCTGGATATGGACCTTTTAGTACACAAAACTGCACGCTGCCAGTACGGGTCGATGAATCCTCGAGGCTTGTGACCGTCTGGTGTCAGCCAGCTTTAGAATATCACCACCCCATATCTTCCCCCGTTAATGACGCAATAGCGACTAAAGAATAACAAGGCCTACAGAATAGCGCCTAATTATTTCACTAAAATAAATAAATTATTGGAAACACACGAACAGCCCGTTCGAACTGTCCGTATGTCTTCTTTTCTTGCTCCGGTCTCTTCAGCCGCAAGTCAACCGCTTCAAGTCCTAAGGACCACGTTTGAGGAACGCTTAAAATACCTTAAACTAATTCTCAACAAAATATCCTTTAATCCGAGATGACGTAGCCTTTCAAACTTAAAACTAGACTTTAGATTTTTGTAGATAAAGATTACCCTAACGAAAGTTGTTAGTTTACAGAGTTTAATGTCTTTATATTAACTTATTATAATGACTAATCACCACTTTTCTAAACTTCACAGAATATTCTCGAAATTGCCAACAGTGTGCAGCTGTTGTGTCTTGAAGACGAGCTTCAAGTTTGTGAAGATTCATTAAATATTTTATTGAGATAACTTGGAAAAGTGGTAGTAAATGCGCAACAGAACTTTGTGTTTGTCAAGCTGGACTGATGTTGTCGTGTACCGCGGGGGGTGTACATGGACGACAGTATCCACTTACCACCATACTCGTCTGTATAGACTGTATTATACTCGTCTACCGCCTTTTCTATAAAAGAAAGAAGAAAATAATCATTATTGTGTGTGATCATTTATTGGGGTCATATTTTTATGGTCTATATTTGTTACAGAGCTGTGATAGCGTAGAGATATCTATTCTCAACTCTCATTCGTGAGGTCATGGGTTCAAATCCAGGCCCTGTACCGATAAGTATGGATTTTTAAAAATATACACTAGCTCAGCGGTGAGAGGAAAACATCGTGAGGAAACCCGCACGCAGAACTAAAAAAGAAATCTGCAGTAAGCCCGCGTGGTGCATTATGGCCCGAAAGCCCCTAGTGATTTACTAGGGGAGGCCTGTGCCCTGTAGTGAAAATTTTATAGTAAGCCTGTAGCAAGTTATAACGATATATTGTATATCTATACCAATGTTTTCTCAACATCTTTTTCAAACTATAACTATGGAAATGAAAGTAAAAGTCAAATGATTACATTTGACCTTTACTTTCGTTCGCCTTTAATCTTTGTTTTTTTTTTATGGACGAAGGCGACAGACGAGCATACAGTCCAACTGATGGTAAGTGCATAGTGTAACCCATGAACATCCGCGGTTGAGAATATCCCCGGATACGCTGCCTGCCTTTTGAGATGTAGCAATTGAGAAAGGGTTGGGAAAAATTGGGAGAGATAGGATAGGATGTGATGGTAATGGGCTCTGGCGTATCTTACTAACTACAGAGACACGTACGTACATTGGGGATGTAGGATACAGTGGGAAATGCAGTACATTTCAAGGTAGTCTTCTGCGAGACAGGGGGTAACGTGTGTGGGTAACTGGCCACAGTCGAGCGCGCCCAGCGGCTGTTGGATTACATCGTGCACTCTCCCCCTTCAGTGTGCAAGCTGTACAATTTGTTTAGATTATTCCATTTTTCAATTCATAAATATCTTTAATTATATGTTGTTAATACTATATGCGCTTGCGATTTCACTCACGTATACTTTAAAGTATGTATTTATTTCTTTTAAACATACATGATACAATTTGTAACGAGTTCTGACTGCCAAACTAGAAAAAAATCTGCATTTTGGGAACCAGTACCAGTATGTGTATGTGTGATTAGTTCATTGAACTTTACTCCATTCCATATATTTTTCATTCCATTTAATCCTATTCCGTTCCACCCTATCCAGTCCCATTTTCCACATATCATTCCATCCAATCTTACATCTTTAATTTCTATCGATTTTAATCAATTTTAAGTCGATAACCATTAAAATTATAGGTGGACGAAATTCCGTGTCCCTATCTATGTATATATATATATATATATGATACAATAAAAGCCTACATATGTTCCAATGCAGGTCTAGTAACAAGGAGTTTCGGGTCATAATTCACCACGCGGGCCCCTAACGGATTGATGGAGTGGTTTCCTCACGATGTTCTCCTACACGGCTGAGTTAGCGATAATAGAAACCATGGTAGAGCACGGGGTTTGTAGTCATGAATTTATATCTAGCGGCGAACCAAAAGCCTATATTCTTGAAGATGAATGTGACAGATCTGAATAAAGGAATCCAACTCGACAGAATATTCGCGCGCAGGGATAATATTTCAATGCTCCATTGAGTTATTTACCAAAAAAAATAAGATTACACTCGGAGAAAAGTGCCGACCTCCAAATGATATGCTACTGACAAAAAGTACAAAAAGCCGCGAAGGTGAAGCGTCTGGTTGAACCCCGCTCTCAATAAATATGCTCTCTGACTTTTGACGGGATCTCCAGAAATGAATTAATATAAATAGCAATTTTCTTTCATATAATATAAGTATATTTATATAAGCAATATAATTAGAAATTTATAAATAGCAAAATATAATATATTTCTTTAATTTATTTATTTTATTACTTTCAATTTGACAATATATTATATTTTTATATTTCATTTAATATGCTATTTAGTGACTAATTTATTAAATAATATACTTTTGTCCGTGAGTCACCGATGGCTCCACTGAAAATAAGCGAGGTGATTGACACTCAGTCACAGCGTATGCCGAGTTGGAGACCATTTTCAGCATTGCAACACACACACACACATGCATGAAATATGTAGTAAAGTGTCATTTTTTATTAATTTATTTTTGTTATTTCTTGTATTTTTTTTAATGTTTGCGATTTTCTTTTGTTTTTCTTATTGCCTACATCTTTTGGTTATTGTGATCTTTGACGCTTAAAATTGATCGAGTTATACCACCACACGATACTAATACAACTCGATCAATTTTAAGCGTTGTTTTCTCGGAAGCGTTGCGTCTATGACAATTAATATTTCACATCGGTGGATTATATGGTTCGTCATATGTCAAATCCGACCTGTTACAACGGCCCAATGTTAAAATTATTAATGTACTAGCGAGCCGCCCTTGCTTCGCTTCGGTTTATAAGTTTTTTTTTTCAAAATTTCAAAATAAAATATAGCCTATGTGTTATTCCGATGTTTGAGCTATATTATTGTAAAGTTTCATTGAAATCAATTGAGTATTTTTTGTGTGAAAGAGTAACAAACATCCATACATCCATCCTCACAAACTTTCGCGTTTATAATGTTATAATAATAGGATTAATAGGATTATTCAACAGATGCTTCGGACTTTTTGGCGCGATCTCGAGAAGTTAAGTCGAGTTATTCTTTAATTATTGTAAAAATTGTGCGTTGTGTGGTTTAATAGTGATAGTTTATTAAACTTCAAAGTGTTTTTGTGCGTAATGTTGTGATAATCAAATAAAAGTATAAGACTTCGTTTCTTTGCGTGCTTCCAAGGAGTGCAACTCTCCTGTCCCCAGTAAACCTACTGTCACTTTACTGGGGGACTCCCAACTTACTTCGACGTGACAGTGGCAGAAAGCACATTTTTTCATTTCTAGTAAGTTAGGTAGTAAGTTAGTTAAGTTAGGTAGTAATAACTTAAACTACAAAACCCACAATACACAATTTTTACAATAATTAAACAAAAACTCGCCTTAACTTCTAGAGATCTCGCCAAAAAGTCCGAAGCATCTGTCCAATAAGACATGTTAAAACACTACAGTAATAATTTAACATTAACGATTAAGTATTATACTATATATTTATATTGCTAGTTATATTTGTATGTCTAACATCTCGACATGCAGGATATTTCTCAAAGTATTACTGTCAATGTTCTACAAATAAATTAATTTGAATCCCGCGCAATGTTGACAGAGTTGAAAGAGAGACAATGTCAGAGAGTTGTCACTGTCATTGTCCCTGCCATCTTTACTTTTTCTTTTTTTTTCGACTGGCAACCCTATTACCTGGTATTTTGTAATGCGGATTTTACCGTTAATTCACCGGCGGTTGCCGATTTAAATCTAATGGTAATTTTATAACAGGGCGGTGTAATTACGTTGAAAATTTAGCTAATTCTCCATTGTGCGGTCTGTGGCGACGATTTGAATGAATTGTTAAGTTTAATATAATGTTATCTTTCATTGTTCGAATATAATTATTTCGAGTAAAATTTTATTCTTCATCAGGTCGCCAGTTTGAATTTTGTCTTTCAGAATTACGTCGGATACAGTTACTTAGTCTATTAGCTACAGTATATAAAGATGTAAAATTGTGTGTTTGTTTGTGGGTATGTTGGGGGTAATCTCTAGAATTACTGAACCGATTTCAAAGCACAAATAGGAAACTACATTATCCGTGTCTAATATAGGTTATTCCCACCTCGGGTTTCTACAACCGCACCTCCCGTCACAGAAGTGCGGTCCATCCGCATTTCCTCGATACGGAGGTATCGCGCACTGTTCGCTCCAAAAAATATTTTATACCGCGAACCCGTAGGCTGTGGAACGTACTGCCTCAAGAGGTCTTTCCATTGAGCTGTGAAAGGTGTGAAAGTTGAGTTGGGTTCTTCAAGAGAGCTGTGAATAGGATTTTGCAAGGTCGGCGACGCGCCCGCATACCCCCTGGTATTGCAGGTGCCCATGGGCGGCGGTAACACTTATCATCACGTGGGACCGCTTGCTCGTCCGCCCACTAATCTATAAAAGAAAAAAATGGAATTTAAAAAAAAAAATTGAAAAAAAAAACTTATAAACCGAAGCGAAGCGAGAGCGGGTCGTTTAGTATATACATATTAATTTATCTAGAGCAGTGATAGCTAAGTGTATCTGTATCTATTCGCCTCACATTCGTGTGACCGTGAGTCCAGAACCTCGGTCCGTACCACAAGTGTCTACTTAAGTACGGATTTTTAAAATATGACACTATTTCGGCGGTGAGAGTAAAACATCGTGAGGAAACCCGCACGCAGAAATAAAAAATAAATCTGCAGTATGTGTATCCACCAATCCGCACTAACCCCGCGTGGTGCATTATGGGCCGCACGGCAATTTATAATGATATCTATACCTATGCTTTCTCAACATCTTTTTCAAACCTATAACTATGCAATAAACCATTTCACTTTGACTTTGGTTCGCCTTTAAGAGGCCTCCGGAGGATGAGTTGCCCATACAAACGCAATACCAAAATAATTTATAATCAGTACATATTTCCACCATATTATGATATTATTCGGATTCGGATAGCATTTATCTAGGTTCCTGCTTCTTTTTTGATTCAAAATACTTACCTAAAACGAAATGTAAGCGAATTGCATTTTGCATGTTTTTACGGCGTAAATGACATGTTTTCTTCTTATTTGTTTCGTATTAAAAACATTAATATTTATAAAATGGTTCAAGCTATAACATAGCATATATTGTCAAATTACGGATTACCAAATAAAAATTTTAATAATAATTTAAATAAAAGATTAGTTACCCCGTTCCATCCAATTTCATTCCATTTAATCCTATTCCGTTCCATCCCATCCAGTCCCATGTTTCACATATCATTCCATCCAATCTTATGTCATCTTTCTCTTGACGCCGCATGCGTAAATTTTATAATGATTCCCGCGGGAATTTGTATAGGTCAATAAACTAAATACAGTGGGTTTTTATGTGAGTATGATGATGATTCTCGTGGATACCTTGCAACGAATCTGGATAAGCTGGATGAGAAGTTGCTCTAGATTATAAGCTTGATAACTATGTTAAGTATAATTAAAATAGATCCACTATACTTTTTTTCAAAAAATACTATATGTTCAGACACGACTTTGTGACTATTTATATGTATTTTATGTTTTTTGGAATTCGATAACATTTAGGGTAGGTATTTAAACTTTTGATTTAGAGCCAAAGCCATTGCTCTGACGATAAAATAGCCCAATTGATATGGCCCCTGCCTGCTGTATCATCATTTATTTAAAGACAGGTGTGTTGCACGCGTTGTGTTCGCCTTTGTGTGTCTATGGACCCACCACACAGGGAATTTTAGTAATGTTTAACAGCGTTTTAATAGCTTTAAAGTTTTAAAAGCGTTTAACAAATAGACCTGTCACTTGTTTAACAAAAAAGTCGATTCTATGTCATGGGAACTAAAGCTATTTTACTTCCTTTCGAATAAAATTGTTTAAATAGATATCGAGGCGACGGCCTGACAAACAACATTTACCAATTTTCTCTTATAAAGGAAAACGTTTATCATCTCCTTAATTTCCAATCGTATCAATATTTATTTGTGAATAAGAGGGTAGCCTCCAAACAGGATAACGAGGTACTATGTAAACACAGTAACAAAGCTAAATGATAAGGTGAAAGTAAACAGACTCTTAAAAGGTTTGATATTACTATGAGTGTGCGCCACGGAATAAGTTATAGTAAATTGTCAGGTAAGTACTCACTCGGATGATTCCAGGCGCAGCTTATCCAGCAGTCGACGAAGACGTGGTCTCTCACATCTGTCACCACTTAACTGGGGTCGCGACCCTTTTAATTGTCTTTTAATAATAACGATATGCACTTTATTTTGATGGCGCCGAACGATGGTATCCAAAACAACACGCGCGTGACGGATTGAGGTTTTTTGTTTTATTAAAAAACAGACGGCAGACGAGCACACAGTCCACCTGATGGTAAGTGGATACTGTGCAATAGCAGTATTGTTGTTTTAGACCTGAACCACCGGGTGAGACGATAACATGCAATTTCACACAGTGCTTCAGGAAAGGGTTATAATTTATTTTAGCGGTTACTTTCAGGAGGCAATGATACTAATTCACAGTCATACTATATAGGTACTTTTGCGCAATTACTTTACTGCACTAATGTTGTACAGGGCCGGACTTAATAATGCCCGGTGGCTTTCTATGCCAGTCAACCTATAAAATATTATATATAAAATAAATTAGTTCGATTTCAATGCCACTACAGAATTTACTTTTACAACTTATTATCTACTGTCAAAAAGCATTGCATTAATAAGAATGCGTGTAGACTTAACTACACTATCAGTTAAAAATGTTCAAATTCACAAAGCTCTAAAAACATAAAGAGCTTTGAGACGCCTCATATGAATGCATGCTATCACATGTTTTATATGTTACTGAATAAAGGTCGCAGAGGAAAACGCCGAGCTCAACATTTCTAGAAAAAAATCCAACAATAAAAATTTAACGCCATCACCGGTACATGTAATGTGCGGTGTAAGTTAAGAGCTATATGACATTTGGCTCTAATTTTTCTTCTTTTCTATTTGCGACCCTATTGAGCCGAGCCGCGTCTTACTGGTCAATTTATAGATATTATAAGAAAGATTCATACTGATTTGAAGTCTCAACTCTAGTCTTCAGTTCCACCTGGGCGAAGGGCGAGCGATTGTTTAATTTTATTAATTTCAAATACGACATTCGTTTTTTCCGATATTTTGATTTCATTGACTATTTTTAGTATCTTAAATTATTTTATTATAATAAATATTATGTACACATTGAAAAAAATGTTTTTATTTGTTATATAAAGTTTCATTACATTCGCATGTTTTAATCCGCATCGCATCGCGTAAGTTGGAGCAATATTTTAAGCTGGTTTCTTGTGACTTAGGGCGCAACCGTAATAGAAAGTAAAATTATTGTGTTGTATTGTTTCTTATTAGTGAACCTGCGAGCGTATTGTGAGCGGAAAATAGCGGAAAACTCGATTGCGGGCCGGGAAATAGCTAAGCGGACGTTACTCGAGCCGCGTTTCCACGTTTTTTCCCCGTTTTTTAATTTAGAACTCGCAAAGTTTCTTGTTTGTGAGAACAATTGAAAATTGCTCGGATTTTACAAAGCGGTTATTGTTTCCGTTGTTCTGTGTAACTTGATACGTGGCCGCGTTGCTTCTGACCGTGGTATAGGTAACCTAAATTGTAATAAAAGCCAAAGTAAGAAAAGTTTAAAAAGATATACAATTATTTGAAACAACAATAGTCTTCTCTTCCCATATTCAAAAAGCGATTGAAAGAATACTATATTTTTTTTTTGTTTTTTTTTTTTATAGATTAGTGGGCGGACGAGCAAGCGGTCCCACGTGATGGTAAGTGTTACCGCCGCCCATGGACACCTGCAACACCAGGGGGTATGCGGGCATGCCGCCGACCTTGCAAAATCCTATTCACAGCTCTCTTGAAGAACCCCATATCGTAGCTCAATGGAAAGACCTCTTGAGGCAGTTCGTTCCACAGCCTACGGGTTCGTGGTTCTACTTAATGTATCGATATATATGTATTTATAATAAAGATAAATGTATATAAATAACAATTTAAGGCATTAAGTCCGCCTCTATATAATATACTGCATAAATAAACTCGTCTGTTATACATTTTCTTGTTAGTTTATTAAATATACGTTATTAAAGAGCTGAAGTCGCTACTTACCACATCGTACCATCAATCTGCGATATGTGTTAATATCTCGCAAGGGTGACAAATGTTGCCACGGTTTTCTTAATTGAATAATAGCTAGTTACGTAAGATATTAACGAGTGATACTTTTAGAAGGAGACTTACGAATTGATAAATAAACTGAAGTGAGGACGTTCATATGAAGACAAAGTTTTTTTTATGGACGAAGGCGGCAGACGAGCATACACTCCACCTGATGGTAAGTGGATACTGTAGCCCATAGACATCCGTGATACATGCCGACATTAGTCCAAAATGACAAACGTTGGCACGCCCCCGGATGCGCTGCCTGCCTTTGGAGATATAGGAATGGATTTGGAGAAAGGGTTGGGGCAATGGGGAGGGATAGGATAGGAATGGGCTCTGGCACATCTCACTCATTGCCGAAACACGTACGTACATTAGGGAAATAAGATAAAGTGGGAAATGCAGTACATTTCAAGGTAGTCTTCTGTGAGAGAGGGGTAACCTGGCCAGTCGAGTGCACCAAGCGGCTGTTGGATTGTAGCGTGCACTCTCCCCCTCTTAAATGCGGATATATTTGAGAGAAATATGTTAATTTATGACTAATTTATGACAAGTGCCATCATTGTACGCACATTGTAAACAATCAAATTGAATTCATGACTTTCACTCATCATTCTGTTTCTACACACACATATACAAAGTGAACTCCATACATCAAAATCTTCTAAATATAATAATATTTCCGAGAACACCGCATTGCGTCGTGACACGTCATAAAATATAAATCTATTATACCTTCACTAAACACTGTTTTCTTTCTTTGCAGGTAATCTAACTTCCAGCAGTTGCCAACAAAAGGTTTGTTTTAGCGCCCACACTCGAATACTATCGTAACACGGAATTTTCATCTTTACTCCATCGATATAAGGTTCGAATGAATAGTCGATTTGAAGTTTGTAAGGCAATTCTCGACTTATGATGTTGAGATAGAGGTCCGTAAAGTTGTACTGTAAATAGCTTGAGAGTTTGTTGGTCTAATACTGGCCATTTTTACTAACGTCTTCGAGGAAACTTTCCGGGTTCGTGAACCTTCTATTTATATTTGGTTTAACAATTTTTGAGGAAGCAAAGAGAAATAAAATGTATTTGAAATGTCTACATCAGCTACATCTAGATTTATAAATCTCTACTTTCTAATCTCTAACATTTTTAGGGCCTAGTTTTAATATAATAAAATTATTTATTTGCTATTTATTATATGTACAATATTTAATATTTATAAAATCGGCGACAGGCAGTGTTACGTTTGACTAAAATGCCGATACCAAAACCTGAATGTAATGTAAAAACTGAATTAAAAAAATATTATAACACTGTATATTAATAGGATGTAACAATATATATATATATACTCACACACACGCGCGCGCGCGCGTAGTGTGTGTGGGTGTGTGTGTGTGTGTAGTGTATTTCTGAAAAATGATATTCTCGAAGACAGTAAGTATACAGCAGCTCCCTGTCAAGGAAGTGCGGATGAACCGCTTCTTCGTGACCGGAAGACGAGAAGTCTGAAATATACAAACTCGGTTATACACGCGGCCAAAAGGCAGATAATAATGAATTAATAAAACTATATTTGACACACACACACAGGTACAGCATTAAAACATTTACGCAGAATATATAATTTAGAATATTAAATATAAGTAGGTACATATAAATATGCGATTGTCGCGTTTTTCACACATATTTATCTGTTTGAGAGCGTTAAGACCCGTTTAAATAAGATAAATATACATATAAATTGCAGTAAAATAAAGGTATCAGCGCTGCAGTGCTACGTCAAACGGCCCATGTGAATCACGATTGAAGTGATATTTTCCAAGATGTACCCACATATTTTTTCTCTTTATTGTTGATAAACTTATTCTTAAATGTACCTGCCAAACTCAGGTTACGGAATGGGTATCTATAATATTATACACATATATATATATATGTAGGTATGTATGTATGTATATATATATACACATACATAACCATATACATATCTATAATATTATAGATATGTATATAGATAGATATATGCGCACTGAGAAACTAACTTTGCAATCAGAGCACAGAAGTGTAACTGTGAAGTTCCCTGCAAATTTTAATTCCATATAATATATTTATGTCTATAGATATTTTTCTTAAGTTTCACTATTTCGTAGCTGATACTCTTTAATTCAGCTTTGAATAAAAGAAAGGAATATATAAAAGAACCATTGGGGACGGATTATCCTTTTCTCCTCCATTTTCCGATAGCAAACTGTCGACGCGACGCGACGCGACGCGCGAACACAAAAGGAACGCACACACGAGACGGCCATTGAGCGGAATTTCCACCTTCATCTGTTTCGAATATTCTCGATATTGTGAAGTAAAACGTACGCTCTTTTCGCTTTTATACTCATTATTTTTCATTCGTGCGTTTCTTTCATTCATTTCATATGTTGACAAATATGAAGCAAAATTGACCATTATTAAAGTTATGAAAAAGAAAAACATTATTTAAGTTTTTTTTTTTTATTATAGCATAAGGCGGCAAAGGAGCATACCAGTCCACCCGACGGTAAGTGGATACTGTCGTCCATAGACAGCCGCGATACATGCCAACACCAGCTCAGAATGACAAATGTTGGCACAACCCCGCATGCGTTGCCCACCTTTGCAGATTAAGGAATGCATTGGGAAAATGTGGAGGGATAGGATGGGATGGGAATTGGGGAAATACGATAAAGTAGAAAATGCAGTACATTTCAAGGTCGTCTTCTGTGAGAGAGGGGTAACGTGGCCAGTCGAGTGCGCCCAGCGGCTGTGGGAATGCAGCGTGCACTCTCCCACCTCCAGATAATTATGAGAATAGTAATCTTTTTATGATCCCCTGTGGGACACTGTTGTTATACATATTTGTAATTTTATTTTTTTGTATCAATTTACTGTGGATATACTAAGTGAAAAAAGTATAAATATGTTTTCAAGTTGATGTTTTAAATTGCGTTTTTATTATTGAAGTAAGGAATGAAAACTGACGATGTTAAATAAGCGTATCATTTTTATTTTGTACATGTATTATATAATTGTTCATTGATTTGATTTTTGAAACGAAACATAATTTTAATTCATTGCTTGGGGAAGCAAATACTCATTTTTTAAGTTTCAGTTGTTTTACTATCAATCAATCAGTTTTACACTCGTGGGGGATCTATGTTCTCCACGAGTGCACATGTGTGGGCTCGAGATAACGAGTGGTGCTAAGGGTTAAACTTGCCTTCCAATAAAATCTCAGCGAAGCGCAAGTTGCAACCAAATGCAATAAATTGTAAAAGATATGACGTCACCCGATTTACATGGGAGTGTCGAAAAGACGGGACTTTAAGGCTTAACCACCAGTGACAAAGATGCTATATGTATAGTACTCGGGAGTATGCGGGGCTTTGCATTATAAATGACTTTTTAAAAGTTTTCGTTTTACTCTTTCTTATCGAACACAGTGTTGTGTTAAAGTATTTGAAGACTGTTTGAAGAAAGTGTTGTTCGCCTGTTTGTTACGATTATGTTCAACTGACCATCTTAAATTCATTTTACTTTGCAAATATGGTTATCAATAGTAAGCTGTTGTGGAGACCGCGGTTTATAAGGGATTGATATCGCTAAACTCCGTTGTTAGTCTATTGATATGTACTCTGTTCTACGTATTAGTGTTCTTGTAACATTCAACTGTGTTTACGAGTATATCAAAATTAAATTAAAAGAAATAGTGGACGGTGTACCTGGTGATAAGTAACTAATACCCATGGATATCCACAATATATGTCAATGTCACACAAAAACAATTATGACTTAATGCGAGCCCGCAAATTTGCTATCTGAAATTTCATTGCTTATTGGATGTTTAATTTTGCTGTAAGTAGTGTTTAAGATTGGAATCATTAAAGAAATATTTTTTTTGCTTTGCAAATCCTGGAACTACTTTTATTAGATTCCATACACCAAACGATAATGTTTAGTAATGTAGTTTTGTTTTCACTCGCCGATAGATGTCGTTGTCCCGTCCGCTACAACGCACTGTGGTTTGGTTTTCTTGAATTGTATATGATAAGCGGGTGTAATGTTTGATATGTTTATGGCTGCTGTGTAGCCCGGCCGCTGCAGTATACATAGTAGGATTTTTAAGAATACAGGATTGTAAAAATGTAACAAAAAGACTAATTTCTGTACACACTTTCATATACGACATAATGCAATCAATAACGCTACGACAATTTCGTCTATGCCTTCATTGAATATTAAAAAGTCTCAAGACATTTTTCTCGTGGTTTATAGCGTGTACTCACTATCTCTTCGCTTTTTTTGTAAGCCTGGCTTTAAATCCAGCTTATCCGCGAAGCAGCTGACAGCGCGGATAAAATCGGGGATTCGAACTCGCGAGATAAATTGTTCGCTTCGACACCCCCCGGATTTATTTAGATGGTAAATTCGTAAACAGTTGATCGATGAAGTGCGTAGTTTTCAGGTCAAAATAAATATTTAAATGGAAGTCGATAGTAATTAGTATTAGATCGTAATTAGTGTTGTAAAAGTGAGCGTAAGCGAGTGCTGTGAACCTTTAAGATTCGGGCGATACAGTCTTACGTTTTTAACGTTTGATGGTCTTAAACACTTGTGGTTATAAGATCACATTAAGTGTTTTTTGACATCCTTCACTTTTTGATGTACTTAACATCGTCATTTTTCGTTTTTTAACTTGGATTCGAGGAAAGGCCTCCACTCTCTCATATCAGACCGTCCCGTTAAGAACTCTTCGTCAATGTGCGTTCGGTTTATTTCACATAATAATTTGCATTATAATTTATGTAAAATAATTTGATCTGTAATCCATATTGACAAAAGTGATTGAGAAATAATTGAACGAGAAGCAGAACATACTGAATGTATTCATACATACATACATCATTCAATAGGCGTGTTAGGGTTAGATTTAGATTTCCCCGTGACAATAAGAAATAGTAATCCCGCGAATGTCGACTTGGTGATGACATTTTTAGTACATAATTTAATATCATTTTTTCATTATTCATAACTAGATTTTTTTTGAACATTATTTGCTGCTTGCTTATTTAAAAAATACAAGCTAATATATTGCGGATTTGTCAATATCCCCTTACAGATCAGACCTAGATATATACCCAGATCAAATCCAGGTAAACTCTTTGCTCATTGTATTGTTTTAAAATATAGCGTTGTAGTACTAAGATATACATATTTAAAATATTCAAATAAAACTTTTTAGGCTTTCACGTTTTGTACATTTTATATTGTAAATACGATCTGAACGAGTAAAATTAAAGGTTTTTGTTTACCTTTTATTTCCACTCGACGTTTCGGCACCGGTTACACCAGTCGTGGTCACGAGTTGACTGAAGAGGCATTCGCAGTTCGCATCCTGGACTACCCAGTCCAGGATGCGAACAGTTTTATCAACTACCCATATTTGATCTTCACATTTGGAAAGACTGCAATACACTACACTAACAGCGTCTACACTACACTAAACGTAGAGTAGAAATAAAAGGTAAACAAAAACCTTTAATTTTGCTCGTTCAGACCGTATTTACATTCAAATAAAGTCAATTTTTCATTCTTTGCACTAGATGCTCTTGATAGATCGAGTTGGCCTGATGATGGAGAGCCACTTCAATGCAGTGTCATTGGAAGGGGGATGTGGGCCACTTGTTACTCTTTGATCTGCCGCATCCACTGTTGTGTGCAGTCGACTGAATATTTGAGTGCTACTATCTGTGAGCAGTTTTGTATAGGAATTTCATGCATAAATACGAAACAGTGAAGTTTTTAACTATCGGTTTTTTTCTGTAACTAACTTTATTTTTATAATATCGTGTCAACTTTAGACGTTACATTTTCTGTTTACGAAAAGGGGGAAGGGCTCTCCCCTGGGGAATAGGGAGTATGGTCAGATGAATTTTTGTCTCATTCTCCTCATTCTTCACCGTTGATTTATTACGATGATGACAGAGGAAACGAGGTACTTTTTGGCGGGAACTAAAGAAGTGCAGTTGAGTTATTGTTTGATTATTGTAAAAATTATGTATTAGGCGTTTTGTGACCCATATCCAGCAGTAGAGTGACATAGGCTTATGGTATGGTATACCTACCTACAGATCTCATACGATTATTGCACTTACGTACTGATTCATTGACTAACAGATTATTTCAGAATATACGTTATGTTATGAAGTAACTGACTCTGGAACTAGTATGGACAATTAGCCCAGTTCGTAGTCGCTCAGGCCCTTGTTTGCCGTGCATAAGGTCCCGAATTCGATTCCCCGTTGGACATTAATTTGTTATGAAACAAATGTGTATTCGAGTCTGAGTGGTGTGTTCGTCACTGTATGTGGTTCTGAAGCCACGACATAGGGAATTCTACTGAATCTAGAAAGAAATATAATTAGCTAAAACTACGTGTTTAAGATTATGTTTATGTCAAGTTATGAACTTATTCTTACCACAGGAAAGAATGTAAGTGGTGGGGGATATTAAGTGCGTGCGTCTGCGTGTGTTTATGTGAAGTAACATACTTTAATAACACCGACTATAAGTTCCCAACTACCGATATAACGGTCTACTGGTGGTAGATAATGGTAATACGGACAAAGGAAATTAATGTCGACCTTGATCCATCCAATATCCATTATGTAAGTAAAATAGGCTTCACAAACTATGCCCTAATGGCTCCACGAACGCGACGAAGGTTTTTCTTTGGGTCTACCATATTAGTTGGAAAATTTTGTGGTATATGATCAAGTCAAGTTTTTTTATGTGACACGGCTTAAACTGTAGATGCTGAATCCGGCCGTGAGGCTATTATTTGAACTACCGTCTGAAATTTTTTAATCATAACATTCCCTGTGCACGCAGTATTCGCTCACGGTGACCAGAGGTGTCCAGAATACTGTGAGCGAATACTGCGTGCACAGGGAATGTTATGATTAAAAAATTTCAGACGGTAGTTCAAATAATTTCTTAATAACTCAAGTGACAAATAAAATCAATTAGTCACCCCGTGACCACGTCCACTGCAAAGTGTTCGAAACGTCGGGATATAAATAATGTTAAATATACGCGATTTAAACCGTTCAAAGTTGTTTAATTGCTATGTATAGTAATCGCGAAAACCTAAGATAATATTACTATAGTTATTGTTTTTATAAACAAAATTTGTTCTTTATTTTCATTACAATCGTATTATTATGCTTTCGTTAAAATGTTACAAATGCCCATTCTTTTTGGGAAATTGGGTTTTGGTGTTGACATTTTTATGGTATAAGTTAAACTTTACACCGTCACTTTCAGCCCTTAAAGGTTTCAACTTGAATATGAATTTCGCTATTCCGTGGCTGAAACAACCCGATTTTTGAGATACATCGTAGCTTCCGGCTCCAAACCGTGTTCGACTTTCACTGTTCCTCTGAATATTCATATCGCTGGCGATACGGCGCGGGCCGGAGTGGAGCCAAATTGCCAGCGTTTCCGAACTTGCTCGGTTACTGCATCCTAGCGAATGCCAATTTTGCAATTGCATTATGATCCGAGCGGCGACCGTACAGACACAGAATATATAAAATAACTATGCAGGTTATGATCGATTAATTCGTCAAGTTGAACCGATGGATTTTGTTTATGATTTTGATTTCATTGACATTTTATTCATTACTTTATTGTACACTTTATTACAGATCGTGCAAAAGGCGACTTTAATGATATTATATAGTATTGTACAGTCACATTATGTGACATAAAATTGTAATTTTATAATTGTAGTTTTATTATAATTTACGTTAATATTAATGACAAATCGTTATAAGCCCTTGTAATTGTAATCATTGTAAGTATATTACACTGGGGCATACTATTGTACTTGTAATAACTTTTCATCAGTATTTATCACAATGAATAAATAAATCATTTGATGATCAATACCTTAAGACATTCTCTGCCTGCCAGCGTTTGAGTTTAATAAAGAGGTTTTATTGGCAGGTACGAGAGAAACTCAAATGAGATGATGTGGTAAAATATGTTCAAAATTCACCAATATTGTAGATGATTTGTGTAGGGGGATAGTGCACGCTGCATTCCCACAGCCGCTGGGCGCACTCGACTGACTTCGATACCCCTCTCCTAGAATACTACCTTGAAATGTACTGTATTTCACACTTTGTCGTATTTCCCCAATGTACGTACGTGTTTCGGCAGTGAGTAAGATATGCCAGATCCCATTCTATCCTATCTCTCCCCATTTGCCCAAACCTTTCTCTCAATCCATTCCTTAATCTGCAAAGGTGGGCAGAGCATCCGGGGGCGTGCCAACGATTCTCATTCTGGACTGATGTTGGCATGTATCGCGGATGTCTATGGACGACAGTATCCACTTACCATCAGGTGGACTGTATGCTCGTCTGCGGCCTTATTTCTATTAAAAAAAAGATCGCCCAGAGCTCTTGCTGGTGGAAATTGCAAACGACCTTTTTCACCGAATTTTCGTAAGCCTATCCTGGCAAATGTGACGAGCTGCTGTATGTAATTACCATCTATAATTACTCAAATTGCAAATAATGATTTGGCTTTCTTTAGGATGTGAACAATGATAACATCTGAAATAAAAAAGGTACAAAAGTCAATGTGTAAAAAGATTAAAAAAGTAAATGTATATAAAAGGAGGTATTGCATCACGTACAAATATATTGTATTATTATACATATAACAAACCTACACACATAAATATGTACATAAGAAATAAGTACAATATATATCTACATAGTATAATAGGTATATAAACTATCGATATTGGAAAAGACTAGATGACACATCGTACGTTCTTATCAAAGAAACCCGGTTGGCAACCTCTAGGCGGGGGATGAAGCAGGTGACGAGGGGTTCATTAAAAAGTCAAATTTGGAACTTAAGTACCTACGTAATAAGAAAGTTTCATTTTCAAAACGCATCAATTAAAGAAATCGAGAGCTAGTGAATATAGAACACTATAAGACGGTTAACGTGCGCGCCCTTCACTGCCTGTGTAACATATCTAGTATGTATTCTCAAATCGATGATCATCATACTCTTAATATTTTACGCGATTAATATCTGGTTAAATTTAAATATAATCGTAGACGTCATCGATAGTTGTGACACGGGAATGCACTCGCCCCCCACCTCCCCCGCCCCGGGCGATACATGATCCGCTGTGTACTGTATAACCCTCAATAATTTAACAATGTATCATTTTATATTTAGGGTTTATTGTTTGAATGATTGCTCAGTACCAGTGTACTGCACTGTTTCATTTAGTACCGTATAATGTTGTTAAGATTTGTACACCTACTGTTGGGAATTTCAGAAGAATGTTAAGGTATAACAGTAACACAGCCCTTTTAGCTATCCACTCTTCATGCACATTGCCTTGTACACGAGGGACGTATGGCCCTAAAACGCCACGCTGGCCAGCGGGTTGGTGAGCCCACTCCTTTGGAGGTGGTGCATGTCCTCGGTGCTGGTGGCAGCAGCTTTGTTATCCCTTAGTGGCCTTTTATGACCACACTCACGGGGAGAGAGGGGGTGGTCCCATTCTTTAGCCGGCCCACACCAATCGGCCAAAGTATAAGGGTGTTATATTGTACATACATTTTAAAGCACTGTAGACGTTAAAAGATTTTTCTTTGTTCACAAGAAACGAAACATAAATTTGAATTAAGAAAATCTCACACACGAAAAGCTCGCAGAAAAATACTGCAACGACTTGCGACAAAGTTGGTGCGACAGTCCATTATAGTTTTGTTTTGTTTTGTCCTGTAACAACGCTTCCCAGGAGCTTTAAGTTCGGGAACTTTGATGTAGAAGCTAGGATCGCTTTAGGGTTAAATTCGTCGGTTTATAATGCAACTGAAAAACAAAATAGTTTTCTGTCACAAAAACATGACAACATATTCATGTTGTCATGTTTTTGTGACATATTCATGTTGTCATGTTTTTGTGACAGAAAACTATTCATTAGTTCAATATTCATTAAAACTCCTTTTATTTTTTTGTATTTTCACTATGGTATTGTATCGGTGACTTGAGGAAAGTCGTCTGGAATGGTTGGATGAGAAGAGTGAAAGATAAAGTGTTGACTTGCTTTGGGAGTGGCAAATCTAGTAGGGGAGAGATACAGGCTGATATTATGGTGTGGTGGTAATGTATCAAAATACGTTGTAATTTTAACCAAACCTTTGCAAACAATCTTCATATAAATCACGGGTTAAACGCAACGCTCAGGACCTGACGCGCCAAGAATATGACTAGTGCCTTATGTCATTGAAATAAGAGTGAGATTTTTGCTTTACGTTATATACTTACTAAAGAAAATAATACAATTCACACATACACATATATAATACACACATAGGTACACGCAATAATACACATAATCCTACTAAAAAGGAAAAGTTGTTCCAATAGTCATGTATTACAAGAAAACCAAGATTCACAGGAGATCTAAGCAGAAAACCTAACCAGCACTAAAGTTTGGTCCAAAAAACACGTCACGGCCCGAACGAACCTAGTTTCACTCACTTTACGTTTCGGCGCCTAGCAGAGGCACTCTGAGACGGTTCGGGGGTCGGAGGGCTGCACTACCACCAGCGCAAATTTGGTCAGGCGCAAAAGATCTCGCCTAGCAGGAGCACCATCGCCCAGAGGGCCGCGCACCAGAAGTTGAGGCGGCAGGTTACAGCGGCGGCGCCAACAGAACCACGGAGTTGCATTGGTGTGGCGGCGTCGAAGGTTTTGGAGCGCTGGACGCCGAGATGAAGTGGCCCGGGGCAGCTGGGCCCCGGAACAGGCCTGTGACGTTTACTTCGAGCCTTCTGGACTCCTCAGTAGACTCGAGACAACTTTTTCGATCGTCCTACTAGATTTTTTTTCAACTTGACGTCTTGTCAGAATCCTATGTTCCTTTTTTCGCTTTTCTATTTTTAAGACAAAGTGGTTTACAGCCAGCCGGCGGGTACTTTCGGCCGGTTAATACGTAGAAGATTTAAAAAATATGACTAAATAGTGAAATATAAGGGTAAATAAGCGAATTTAAACAATAGGATATTCAGAATATAGAGATTATAGAAATACAGAGATTTTGACGGATGAGCTATTGGAATAAATGTTACAATAATAACAAAATTAAATTATTTTTCATAAAGATGTCATTCATAATTTTCATAAAATCACTACATGTCTACTTAAAATACCGTACTTGAATTAGGCATAACGTACGAAAACAATCTAGAGCTGTGCTCGTAGCACTGTATGTTACAAATAGCTACGACGTAGGTCAGTGCTACGCGTGTATCCGTCAGCTACGATTTCAAGGGTCTACGAAAGTGCTACATGACACGTACTCGTAGCACTGAATTTCGCGTAGCGTGTTTGCAATGTATAACGTCCATGTTAGTACAAAGTATGCATGTGAAATTTGAATGGCTCATACCCCGGCAATTTGTACTCAAATTGCAGTTTAGAACTAACTAAATTCCACATTGAACTTTGATAGTTTTAACATGCGATAACTAAGTTGTGTTTCTGAAATGTATTTAAATTATACAATTTGAAGCACAAAGTTCCATATTTTCTCTATAATACTGTTGTTAGAAAACTACTATTGTAGTATCATAACTACAATAGTAGTTGAAATTGAAATTGAAATAGTAGTTGAATCTGTTGAAATTCACATGTTTTTATATGAATAGGTACTTGTTTTTATTTCTGGATAATATATATATACATATACGATTATACGTAAATGGTATTTAATACTTATTTAATTTCATAGAATAAACAATTTAAGTTTATAGTATTCATATACATAATATGTATTTTTCGGCCCAGGTGGATCGATGATTTAAAATAAATCGTCACTAAATGAGCGAAAGACTATTTGACCTTGGGAGAAGACTATCCGGCAGTGGAGAGACAAGCTGATGGTATTTTATTCAAAATGAAGTTCTTTATACTCTAATGATAATTCAGATTGAAATAATAGATGTTGCTACCTTTTCGTTGGTCGACTGTTGTTATGGACTTTGCGGGCTTAGGCGAGCCACTTATTATGGTAGTTAGAGACTGCGCAAGCCAGGATGGCTTGTCCGCATTGGGTGACGGTTGGTTATATCGTACAAAGACACCAAAAACATTGAAAATAAGCTTTGAACATTGAACATTGAAAATTCCTTAGGTTTAGGGGCGTATATTCTCAAATTTCATTTACATGGTTATAAGTTCCAACCCTAACTGTCACCTATTGAGTTTCTAATTAAATACGATTTTTTTAAATTATATCAATAACTCTACGGTGAACAACTTCATGAGGACAAAATTTCAAAAACTCTTATAGGTATGTACCGATCCGCGAATGGACTGCGTGGTGGATTATGACCCGAACTTCCTTCTATAACACCTATAACGTCCCGCTGCAGGGCTGAGGGCACTGGTAAGTCACTCAGTCGTTTATGAGTGCTAGGTTACTAGGGTTAGGATATTACAGGCTGATGTTCAGACAAAGAACAACATAAATGTCCTCACTTAGCAAGTACACGCTTGCTAAGTTAGTTTACAGTAGTTGCACAACTGACGACAGGTCGTTAGGTAAACAACTTTGCAAGTTAATGGAGCGCTTCGCTTTTGTTTCGGCGTTTAGCCAGGTTTTGATTCATTAGCGAGAGTTGCGGAGCAAGAGATATTACTAATAGAATTTGAACGACGGAACCGTTTTTATAGCTCATTCATTATACTGCCCTCCTAAGTAGAAATGGCATTAGTTACATTTTTAACAAAACATATGGAACATTTATTCGGAAACTAAAAATAAGCGATTATTTTTGTTATATCCAAAATTTCATGTTCCGGGCTTGATTTCTACCTTTTTCTCAAATTTCATCAAAATGCTTTTTTCTAAGTCTACAATGATGTGATTTCAAACATAGGATCAATACACTCTTCATTTCATGGGTTGGGATGGGAAATATATTGTCTTAATTAATTCTACAGCTACTCTGTTGTTAGTTTCATTATATAGTGAAAAACAATAAAATTCATTAAAATACATATTTTCGTTCCAGAGCATACAAAAATCTAACACAGCGTGTAAAAATCATGCCCCAAAGTTCTTATGAGTCCACTATTCGTGTAATGTAATGTCTTTAATACGCCAATATACAAATTTTTAGTTTCGAAAGTCGTTACTAGATGACGCTGTCACCAATATAAACGTGGTTAGGAAACCAAACGTATCATATAAGATAATGTATTTTTGTTCACAAATTATACAGTTCTCTATACAAATTCTTTTAATCCAAATATTCGATATTCAACGTGATATTTCCACGAATTTCAGCGATTTTCAGCGGCCTACTGAATTAATTTTCAACGGCGCTCACACAGTGCGTGTGAAATTACTCGAATTTCACGAGATACATTTTATCTATTGTTTTTTTCAGGATATCTACTGATTTTAAGAGTTGTAGTTATACATTTTTATTCCAAAATCGTATAGCTACTCCAATTAGCTAAATTGTATAATCATGATAGCTAATATGTATACGTTAATTTAAACTAATGACTACCTGGGTGCGAAGTCTATATCCAGCAGTGAAGAGATACAGGCTGATAGAATTGAATGGAAATTACAAACTGTATAATAAAATATTTTTTTTTAAATAAAATTGTGTGAAAAACTCAAAACATCGAAAAGTTATATTCGTATTACGCCAATGGTACAATTAGCACATTCTGCCAGTGTCAAGTTTTCTTCGCAATTAACAATTTCAAAGTCTAAGTGTCCCCTGTATCCTGTAACGTATCCTGTCAATGTCTAGTCCCATCGAAGTTAGTCAAGAGCCGCTCAGTAAATTTATAGGTTTACCGAGGACGAAATAGGACTCTCTGGAAGCAAACACAAAAGCGCAGTCCTACGCTTTTATTTGATTATCACAAACATTACGCACAAAAAACACTTTGAAGTTTAATAAACTATCACTTAATGCTTTAAATAAATGACAAATCTTGAAAGAAAATAGAAAAAAAAAGCATTATGTATTATCATTTGTCCCAAAAGAATAACATTTTTCTTGTAGCAATCAGTATTTCTGCACAAAACAATAGACGAAGCAACACTTTATAAAGACATCAATGTTGACGCAAGTAACTCGATATACTTGCGGCGATAAAAAAGCCCTCTTTTTCGCCCTCCTCTCCTATTTCGATGAAATTAAAGGATTCCTCCTTGAGTTGATTCAATCTCAAGATTGCGAGACCTCGCAGACGTTTCTAATACAATGGGGACCTGTAGGAATCTAAAACATTTTTGTTCAACAGATAATCGGGGATAACATTTTTGTTGTTAAAAGGAAAATGCTGAGGATGGATTTGTAAAAATGATTGTGATAAAAAAGGATTTGAATCAACAAGTGAAGTCTGTACGATACTATAATACTGGTCATCCTATTCAATGCCATAAACATCTCCACTGCGATATTCATTCTTAAATTTTAATTATTCGAAATGAATATTTATATTACGAAAAATAAAGTATATTATTGCAATATAATTTAAAACTAATTTAAATATATAATAAGTCTTTTTTATAGTACAAAATGTTCATAATAGCCAATTATACATATATTGATTACGTACGTTGTTCAAATTGGCAAGGTAACCAGCATGCTGGCTGCATTACCTTGCTGGATGGAAAGGCGTACCTCGCGTTGCGCGTGATAATAGCCAGCCCTAGGGTCGTCGTGTGCTGTTGACCAGGTTTGAAAAAAAGCGCACTAGTACACCACTGACCCAGGGTCTCGACACTCAAAGCAATATAAATGTATTCCGGGCCGATATCTCTGTATTTGCGATTCTCTCACTCCGCCGCTGGCCCAATCTTCGCGCGAATCCCGTGGAGTTGAGATGGAGACACAGTGTGTCGACGCATGTTAGGTCCCACGCTAATATTTCTATTAGTAGAAGTATAGACTAAAATATATGTTTGATTTTAATTATTCTGACAACATATTAATAATGTTTACTCTCACTCAGAAAATATAATTGGGTTAACGTGAAATTAAATATAAAATTGTAAGCTATTGGCTCATGTATGCTGTTTAGCATATCAAAGTATACGGCATTTGAAGCTTTTTAGCTTATGGTAAACGGCTATGAAGGTTTTATTTTGTCCGGTTTGGTGATCTTTCTTAAGTCATGTTATCAGTTCCATTAAGAACATTAAGAACTGCTTACATTAAGAACATGGTGAGTTTTCTGACAATGTTAAAGAAAAATAAAAAATATTTTCGCATTGCAAATACGCAGGACGCCTACGCAATGATGTCTGATCACATTATGCGTAACTTTTGTTGTCTCAGATTTTTGAGGCGTCGCCCACACTCGGCTTGACTAGAATAATTTGACTTTAAGCCGGGCCTCACGTAATTGTTTTCTCTTTACGTTTTTCTTTCATAAAAACATTACTCTTTTTAGTACATTATTAAAAAAAAACAGCTATTGAAGTGGCAGGGGAGTAAATAAATGTAACAAATACATATAAAAAGATAGAAAAGAACTAATGTAAATAAATATATTAGAATATAAACGTGATGTATGCGTCTTGTAATTGAAATGGTTTTGAATGTAATTTTTTATCAGTATTATTAATAACCACGATAAAATTCTTTCGTAAAATATATTCGTAACTTCTTAATAAAATTCGTCTATAAGATAAATTCATTGAATTTTAAAAAGTTGCCAAGCTATAAGGGTTGACTGCTGATTTAATTACTTTGGTAAACTCTTCAATATTCATGAGGAGTCAGACGCTCGAAAATGGGTGAAAAGGCTTAACATTTTTTATAACAAAGTTACCTACAGTTAAAGATGTAAACCGTACATATAGATCGCAAAAATTGTACAACAGATGTAGTAACACAGATGGACAGTAGTCCATCTGTGTTAGAACTCGCTATGGTTTGGTTGAGTTAATTAAAGTTAATTTCTAATAAAAAAGATTGGTTATCAGTTTTGTGTTTGATTTAATAATAACACCCGGTACACCTACTTGCCGCACATTGACATGATTGACTAATCGGTCTCTAACATCCCACACGTCCCATAATATTTACCGTAATATGAAGTTTTCACATAGAAAATTTAATTTCTTGTTAATACATAAATATTGTACGTGTATGGGTATCGATTGTGTCCTTAATTTTTTGCAGTTGACAATAAATATAACCTGATTCCGTGCTTTGCCTTGTGGTGTCGGCGGACTTTTGAATAGCACCATCCCGTCTCTTCCGGCGTGTTTTGTAAAAAGCGACTAAAGGATGACGATGCCGCTATAAGCGCTGCGGAATTATACCACCTCTAAATGACTGGCGTAGCAGGCAGCGTGGCATTTTTATTGCCATATATCCCCCATGCATTCATCCACTGCTGGATATGAGCCTCCTCATATCCAGACGATATGGATATGAGTGGACGATAAAAGAATTGGTTACGGTTATATCCCGGTGGGTTTGGCACATTACCATTGTTTATTTAGTATAGATTCTATAGCTGCTAGTCAATTTGAAAGTCTAGAAACTTCAAGTTTGCGATCACACAAAGAGAATAATCGGTGTTTATGGCATTTTTAAATTCCAATTTTTTAATTTTACTTATTTACCCTGTCGTAAAAATGTAACTTGTTCCGATTCTTCTTGGCGGGACAATATACTCCGTAACGTACATTTGTTTGTGCCCAAATATCTTCACTCTGGTTTTGAGTGCCTCTTATTGTATTGTGTATTTTTTTTTATAATTGACTTTTTTATGTAATTTGATAAATGAAGAAAGAAATAAGTGTTAAAAGCTATCACATAAGTTAACGTATATTTGTCTGTCGTGTTGTTACAAATAAAACACATTCCTTTTTTTAAATAGATTTTGGTTGGATGGCACGACCTCATTCATGAATAAATGTCGAGAAAAGATATTATGATTGACCGTTATAAATTACAATATAAAGATAATTTGTCGGTATATCTTCTAAAACGGATCGTTTCGTTTGTACCTCTACAAGGCAATAATATCATTAGGACTGCCTTTGTCCTCGATAACCCAGGATACCCGGGTACACAATACCCGGATTGGCTCGGAGGACGGTTATCAAATAAATTACGGCTGTTTGTAGCCGTATCCGGGGAACATTGCGCTCGAGGGGCGTGTTCCGCGACATTCCGACCAAATTGCTCCCTTTAGGTACATTTTTACACATCTGCTACGGTTTTAATGTTGCCAATTCGACCTTGTTACAGTCCGTGGTCGAGGTTCGGAGGATTGTTTAACCGTTTATTTATGCGAATATGTAAGTTGGCGCTCGTTCATTTTGTGTGGATGGCGATATGGTGGTCTGACGACGTCATACACAGGTCATGAATAAACGATAATGTCATCGCAATATCTAATATTTTAGATCTAAAAAATCACCGGATGTGTGTTAGTGAGCTAAGTGGCTTCAATGACCCTAAGAGTTCCCCGTCGCTTGACAGTGCGAGTGAAATTTATTGTAAGGATGCGGCAGACAAGCATGCAGTCCACCTGGTGGTAAGTGGATATTGTCGTCCATAGACATCCGCGGTGCATGCCAACATCAGTCCAAAATAACAAACGTTGACACGTCGCCAGATGCGCTGCCTACATTTCAGATGTAGGAATTGATTTGGAGAAAGGATTGGAAAAATGGGGAAGGATAGGATGGGATGGGAATGGACTCTGGCATGGTCATTGGTCACAGTCCTAGACGACTCGTGCAGGGATCGGTTACCCTCGCCCAAAAAAGGTAGTCCGCTAAGTATGTTAGACCGCGCAGACGCGGACATCGGGCTCCGACGCTTTCGCGAGGAACTCCGCCTAGGTCCCGATCAACACTTCAACCGGCTACTGTGTCTGCTGTCTGATTATTAAGGTGGCAGCAGGGGGGTTAAAGAACCACTGTTTATCAGCTTTCAAATAGTCTGTGCCGGATAGTCGGTAATAATCTACTACCTACTGTTTCATAACGCAGATTCCCCTGCGTACTTTACACGTTCCCTCAATCTGTAAAATCTTCAACAACATGTGTTCAGAGGGTTCAAAAACAAAGATTTACGAGAATCCAAGCATATACCCCAGAACAAGCATGAACCGCAGTTTGTTTATCATTTCAATAGCAATCGCAGTCCAAAGATAATGTGTACCAGTTTATCATATACGTTCTGCGATCAGAATGCGCCGCACTGAAATAATGCAGGGTAATAAATCCAGGTGCAGCCCAGTGCGAGTTGGCAGCGAGCCAGGCAGCGTGTGCAGAGAAACCGGTGGATGATCTTATTAGACAGAAAGATAGAATAGAAATAAAGCATAGAAAGAAAAGGAGCCTAACAAGATTATTTTACAATCACCAACGCAGACGCAACAACTATTCGCTAGGCCAGAAAATTTGTGACGCCCCAAACCCCGCACTTGGCATGCCTGTGTCGCATGGACGTACGGGTAAACGACCCCGAAGCCAGACCTAACAGCTAGTTCACTCAATACCAACGGCCCGATACTAACGCACACGTGCGTCTTTGTACGCACGCGGCACACATTCATATTAGCTAGTCAATAACTATGCCGCCAGTGTGGTCGCCGCATGACGGAGTAAACTAGCTGTTAAGACTGTGATACACATGTCAGTTAAAAAAGCATGCCAGACGGAAGTACCCGGCGTACTAATAACTAGCAAGTGATGACGACTCAATGCCATGCCATTAAGACATGCCAGTTACTGCAACGTTCGTACGCCCCCCAAGAATTTAAATAATTTAGGTGGGTCATTTTCATGGACCCACCCCTACACTGGTTCTTCTGTATACTGTGGGCTAGGTATCGGGGTCAATCGAAGGGTAGCCAAACTAGCCTTTATATGTGTTGGATTGTTTAAATGGTAGTTGAGGTTGACTTTTATCAGAATTTTTGCGGATGAATAAACGTTTTCAGTTTGAGTCTGTTTCCATCATAAATTTTAAACGTTGATGCAATTTCCGCATGTTATTGTTTATTTGAAACAGTTTAAGCTATTATTTTTATTGAAAGCAGGTGCAGACGACAAGTCAGGCCAGCTGGTGGTAAGTGGTTCTTATCGTTTATCGATGTCCGCAGTATAATAATAATACTAAACGTTTATTTGTCCGAATGTGTGTACAAACACGTGGGTGACACTGAAAGTTTTGAGTATCTCAAAAATGAAATCATAAATAATATTTTATACCTTCTCGAAGTATTCTACGCGACAATCGGTACACTTATTCATGCCATGAAACCATTGTGTGAATCATACAGCCTCTGCATCTTCTGTATTCATAAAAGGCATTCCTCCGAGTTTATCCTTAATTTTAGGGAATAAATAAAACTTGGGACAGGCGTTTGATTTTTTTTCTTTTTCAATATATGTAGGTACGAAACGTGTGATATACACACATACTCGTATTTTTGTAATAGAGGATGTTGGTATATCTCATGTTAATAGACTTCAATACCGTTTGACCGATCACCATGAAAGTTGACACATATATGTATTTTTTCATGGAGAAGGCTTTCATGCTATCGAGTTTGTTGTGACTTGCCACTAGATGGCGCTGCAGCACATCAACTTCTATACCGTTCAACCAATTGCCATAAAAATTCATATACATAGGTATTTGAGCACGGAAAATATTTTCGAGCTATCGACTTTATTATAACTCGCCACTAGATGGCGCTGCAGTACATCAACTTCTATGGCAGGACAACGTCTGCGGGGTTTTGCTAGTATAATATAATAGTTACAATTTCTCCTACTTCACAGTGTAGCTTCAGATCGTTCGGAATTTAAATAATATCCGCATATTTTCATCTGAAGCGGAAACTTCCGAGAATGTATTCAATAAAGCGTGTTATTTACAAGCAATTTTAGCGTTTCCAGCGAGCCCCGTTCCGATATAAATTCCACGCGTAATATCTACTTTAAAACCTGTAAATAGCTTGTTATTGCCGATATGGCGTCGTAAGTTTTTTCCATATTGACATAACTAGTGTAAAATAACGCCTAGGACACGGAATTTTCTATGTTAAACGCGAATTTTTTACAGTTTTGTTATCGGGGCCATGTTTATAACATGCCATTGCAAGGCACAGGCCTCCCTTCGCAATTTATAAAGACACTTCGGGTAATAATTCACAAATACGGATTTGTACGATTGATAACAGAAGTCTAACTTCAAACCATTTGTAGATACATATTGTTATTGTTTTTTTGTTCAGATTAACTTCCTGTAACTTAGAGTATATAATAAATAAATAAACCAATAACTACACGCAGTCCAGATTTTAAATTAAAGTTATAAGTAAAATGCATCTATCTGGCCTATGCAGATCTTCAGGTTAGTGGATACATTTCTTACCCGTAGCATACATTATCCCGTTGAAAGACGGATTTACTATATCACAGGCCAACAATTTTTTTTTGGTCTTCAATTTTATATATCTATCCTATATCTTGGAGATATTTAAATAATTAGAACACGGAATATATGTTACACGTTTAATTGTCGGCCACAGACTGCCCTCGTACTCTACCCACATATCGGATAGTGACCATATGCGCCTTACCTACACTACAATATCACACCCCCCAAAACCAAATTTTAAACACTAAAAACTTAACAACTTAACAGAAACTTAACTAAAACTTAACAGAAAGCTGTTAAGTTTTAGCAAATGTATTAGAAATATTGAATTTATTTTTATAGTTGTAGGGCGCAGTTGTCGCCAGCCGACTGTGATGGATGGAGTGCCGCTGGTTAGATTGATCACTCGCATTGTTATCGCGAGCTCACGCGCCAGCTGAGACTTGACCGATGTCGATATGTTTGTTTCTATAAACGTACTAAAACAGCGGTGATAGCCTAGGGCTATCTATACTCGATTGGTGCGATCGTAAGTTCAATTCCTCGGTTCGTAGAGTTCGTTCGTTACTCGTAAGTACGAATTAAAAATAAAACATCACTAGCTCGAAAAAAATTAAATGTGCGGTCAGGGGACCCCCGTCAGGAACGAAGATCCTCACGCATTTTTTTAAACTCCGAATATAATTCGAAATAAAATCTGTATAGTACATGTATTTTTTTGTTATTTTGTATCATATTCAAATAATTTAAAATAAGGAATCAAATCAAAAATTTAGGTTATACAACCGGCCACGCACTAGTTTGCACTTCCTAAATATTTTATTATATGAGTATTTATAGATCCTTATAGTAGATATGATGAACAGTGATTAGCACTCCCAATCATATTCGTGAGGTTGTGAATCTCTGTGTCACACTACTGAGTCTATTTTTTTATCATTAACTTGGTGGTGAAGGATTACGTCGAGAGGAAATCCGCGTGCCTGAGAATTAAAAAAAAAATGATTAGGCTTTTTCACAACACCTAGCATTTTAGTTAAACGACCGTCAATACTGTAGTTTTTCTTGTATCTTAGTTTGCTTGCCGTCTCGCCTTCCGTGCCGCTTGCAATTCGCGCTATTACGACAGGCGGGTGAATTGTAACACCGGGGGTGGTAAGATCGTGGGGGGGGGGGGATATTATCCGGTTCGAGGGTAATGGGCTAGTGGGTCAGCAGGGCGCCAGTGCTTCCTGCAGACGGATTGTAAGTAGCACCCACTGTAATTTGCTGTCTTTTACACGGTGTAGTTATATTGAGGATTGAAGAAGTTTCTTTAAATATATAAAGTTCTATGTTTGGACGGTAAAAACGCATGGTCTTACTTGCGCAAAACTGGTTTGTACCAGCTTGCGCGCAGGCAAGTCGTTGCGTGTAGACGGACCCTAAAGGTTAATTGTATTTAGATATTTACATTTCAACTGACATATATCAGAAGTCGGCCCTAGATAGCTGTCAACAATATTTGATTTGTTTCGTATTAAGTAAATATGCTGTTTTTCAATAACACTGCTTAAATTAACATTCTTTACTATATAATATTAATATATATATATATGTATAATATATATATATATATATATATATATATATTTGTAATAGATTACCCCAGTTGATAGTAGGAGCACTACAAAAAGGTCCGGGTTCGAACATTCATTTGTTTCAAGAAAAGTGTTTGTTCGGGTCTGGTGGTCTGTTCGTTTTCGTATGAGCCTTTAGACCCACGAGATGTTATTAGTAAAATAAAATATGCATGTTATTTTACTTATAGAGTTTATTTAGGTTTACTTCTTTAAAAGCACACACAACCGACAGTTCGCTATCCGCCATGACACCAGAGAGAGAGACAGTGTTGCCAGACATAGTCTCACATATACCATTCCATCCCTACTTATCACATTGTACTTATACTAACAGAAGAATCCAAGTATGTACCATTGAATGATCTAGTAACTTCACCGTCATCAGAATATATTTATTGTAAACTACAACTATTGAATATACGGTTGTTACCCATATCAAGTGAACAATTATTTATTTACGAGTATAATACCTCTTTGTTATGTCGAAGTTTAAAAAGGAACGTTTATAGAAATCACGTTTCAACAAGTTGAGAGATTTAGTAAACACGTACACGTGCGAACACGGAACATCTTCGATTCCCTGGCCGAACGCCAAATAATTTGATGTATAATTTAGCCTAATTCCCAGAGTTGGCACGGAACTGAATTTCGACGCTTGCGGAGCTCGTATGATTGTAACGCTCAACTTTAAATTGAAGTTAAATGCATGGTTCGACGAATGAGATAAACCAAAACATGTTTGTATTCAGGGAAACTTTCTTAATTTCAAGCTTATAGCATCCCACTACAGGGTCTCGTCTTGCTTGCCTTGAGATGGTTTAGCAGTAAGTAATCTATCACGCCGGATTGGTGATTGTTGGTTACGGAAAGCTGTAAAAACTGTGAAATTTGAAGACGAATTTTTTACGCAAAACTTATATAAAACTTTTGCGTGTTTATGCTTTATTGTTCCATTTTATTTAAATCCACATTAATGTTAGTATATAGTAAAAAAACTTAAAAACTATGTTAGTATATGTTAGTATTCTATAACTATAACGGATTTAACTGTTTTTATTAACTGCCACATTGATAGGCAATTATTTATCAGATATGTTTGTTTGGAACTTAATTTTTAGGTATATTATAGACAAATCTGCCTATAACAGAAATGACGACTTAAGAATTTCATTTCATATTGACTGATGTTAACAAACTAGGCATATTTCCCAACCGATTGTAATGAAATTTGGCACAAAAATAGTTTGTTTATAGATTTTCATTTAATGGTGAAGGTGGCAGACGTACATGCGATCCATGTGATGGTAAGTGGCTACCACCGCCCGTGGACACCTGCAACACCTGTATACGGATGCGCTGCCGGCCTTGTAACATCCTATTGACAGCTTCATTGAAGAACCCCATGACACAGCGTGGCGGGCAAACCTCAGCAAGTAGTTCATTTCACAATGAGTCAAATCGGTTCCGTAGTTTTAAAATTACAAAAGTGTAAACTTCATAAAGAAAATCCCAAAATATATTCATAGTCTATTTCATTTTATTTCTATTTTGACAAGTAACTTTATTTTCTTCAATATTTGTATACATTTGTTAACATTAGTCAGAAATGACAAACGTTGGCATATCCGAAGATATGCTTAATGAGATTCCTGATTTAATTAAATTTTATACTTCGCCAAATATTATAACAAAATGTCTAAAATCATTTATAAACATCAACACAATATGTGTAATCATTCATACCATATTTTCCATTTATATTGTGCTTGTACTCCACCAAATCCGAAGTCCTTGAAAAATAAAAACAGAGTCCACCCAGTTTTTAATAAAGCGATATGAAAGGGCACAATGATTCAGTGATGATCCTTCACCCGTCGCGTGGAGAGCCCTTCGGTCCCCGCCATTACCCGCGACCCGCCAACCCTCCAACCCTCCCACTGGACATTTTTCACTTGTGACTGGGAAGTGGACTTTGTTTCCGTGTATCTGTGCGTTTTGCAACTGCTTTTTCGACTATTAAAACGTTTGTGTATAGTGAAACAAGTCCGCATGTGTAGTGCGTTGTTCTTTGTATTTTGTATGTGTATATATTGGAAATGTAGTCTCTATTGGGATCTCCCATAATTCTAACTTTGAAGTTGAATGAGTTGCACAACGAGAGAGACAAAACAATACCTGTACAATTTTTATTTAGGGAAATTGTATTAATATGAGCAATAGGTAATCTATCTATCTAGGCACGAGTATATAGATAGATAAATAAATCTATTTTTTGTACACCAAAACAACAACAAGGCAGAAACAGAGTATGTAAACACATACGAGTAGAATGAATAAAATGCTGGCTCATCCGGAAAAGCGCGATGTCCACCAGACAACTTGGCGGGGGAGTGCACGCTGCAGTCCAACAGCCGCTGGGCGCACTCGACTGGCCTCGTTACCCCTCTCTCACAGAATACTACCTTGAAATGTACTGCATTTCTCACTTTATCATATTCCGCTATGTACGTACGTGTTTCCGTAGTGAGTGAGATATGCCAGGGCGCCAGAGCCCATTCCCATCCTATCCCTTCCCATGTCCCCAACCCTTTCTCCAAATCCATTCTTTCATCGACAAAGGTAGGCAGCGCATCCGGGGGCGTGCCAAAGTTTGTCATTTTGGACTAATGTTGACATTTATCGCGGATGTCTATGGGCGACATACAGTCCACCTGGTGGTAAGTGGATACACTTACCACCAGGTGGACTGTATGCTCGTTTGCCACGTTCTTTCTATAAAAAAGAAACCTTTGAGTAAAGAAGAAAATAAATATTGCAATCACAGTTCGATGATAGATCAATAGTTAGAGTATACGTTATATACAATAAGTCTTTATACAATAAAATTCACATAAATGTTTATATCTATTGAGAGCAGTGATGTAATTACAATAAAAGGGAAAATTGTAAAAAATGCCGCGATAGAGATGATGGAAGACATATAGCACTAAATATGTCTAATAAAGGAAAATCAAATTCACAGCTACTTTAGAAATAGCAAATTCCTAGAAACTTACTTACTTTAGAAATAGTAAACAACTTTGTTATTTAAAAATTGTTTCTGATAAAATTGAGTAATCAATAAATAATCCGTAAAGTGAAATTCTCAAGAGAGGGATTCAAAAGTCTTTCTTTTTTTATAAAATTTAATAGCACTAATTAATCATTTAGACGTTCGTCAGTAAAATTTGTTATTTTCTAGAAAAGATTCGCTGCGAGGGATAATATGAAATCAACCGTTTATTTAGTTTCTCTTTTTAGGTTTAGAGTCTCGCTAATGAACCGTCGCAGAATATTCCGAATTCGCTATATGCCAACATTTTTTATCCTCTGTTCAAGTCAAGGAAAAAGTAATGTCATCACTATCAGTCTACGTGATTTCACCTTTATACCAGTTGCGATAGGGAGCGTTCTTCAATTGCACAATTAACTCTATGTTATGCTACATAGAACGAGTGATGTCACTTTTTTCATAATGTGAATGGAGTATAATAACTAGTAAGTTGATTTAGTTGTGTACCTATGTTGATGACATGTTGATAATAATAGGATAAACATCTTAATATTTGTGGCGTCTTTTGTTTTGTTTTTTTGTGGACGTAGGCGGCAGATGAGGATACAGTCCACCTGATGGTAAGTGGATACTGTCGCCCATAGACATCCGCGACACCATTAGTCCAAAATGAAAAACGTTGGCACGCCCCCGGATGCGCTGCCTACCTTTGGAGATTTAGGAATGGATTTAACAGGCCAAATATGCTGGTCCTGCGTTCTTGTTTCTTTGACTTCACTCCCAATATTCCAGATGATGAGCGCTAAATTTGGTAACAGAAATACATATTTTGAAGGAGATATTTTGCTGCAGTCTTAGATGCCCACTAGACAATCAATTACTATATTGTGTAATTTTACGACGCCATTCAATAATCAAATGCAATGACATTATTGTACAAATTTATTGTAAGTCTAAGGGCCGCCTTAGTGTATAACACTCTTTGTACATAATCTGGTTTGTAGTAGCATAAATTATGTTAATACCAGTCTGGCGTGAATATTCTGTTAAAAAATCCAAAAACTCCCTTAATAAAAATAATGTTAATTAAGCTTAACGAACATTTAGCGTTTAGTATTCAAATTAAAGGCTCAAAGAAGTCTAGACGTGGGAAGCTAGTTCAACGTAAAGGGAGAAGTATTCGCAAAGTACACAAGAATGTTTGTAACAAGTTGGCAGCAGGCGGTGCTCAAAGCGGACTAAACCAGTCCGCTGTGTAATTGAGTCTTTGTGAATACCAGCGACTGTGCGGACAGGGAAACAGTTTTCCAACACACAAGTAGAGTTTGACTAGAAGCACGTAATACTAAGTAAAGTAGCATGTAAACTTTCTCGCATTAGATTAATTTTACGTATTCACAGGTTGTAAATTGAAACAGCCAGAACCTGTAGCGAATTTGTTACAGTTAGTTACTAAACAACATCGGGTTGAGCATAGTGCCCTGTGGTACACCAGAAGGTTTGTCGATACATGACAATTAGAATTATAGACATTTGGGGCCTTTCTCACCATCTGCTTGGATCGGGACGCATGAATTCGGGATACGACGCGCGACGTTGCCAGTTCGATTCGCCTTATCGGACAGAAGCACTTATCAAGCACTTTATCGCCTACTTAATTTAACCAGAAACTTAGATTCATTGAGATTCAGGAGAGGTTCCAAAAAGTACATTTCCTGTAAAAGAAATTTTAAATGATCGACTCTATCAAATGCTATACTGTTTACTTTCAATGATGTTTAACTCGAAACACTTGCTTTTGAATATCTGAAATACCATTTCAACCATAGCATTTTAAATGCTTTTAATTATTCTACATTTTGTTAATATTATAAAAATATGAATAAAATGAAGCTGCAAATGATATCAATACTATTTGTTGAAGTTAAGAAAAAAGTGATGCCTTCACTATCAGTCGCGTGATTTCACCTATTGACCAATAATTTTGGTCCGAAAAATATTATGAGACCTCGGTCGACCATTGACGCTAAGTTATACATATTGTGCGCAAGACGTCACGTTTTTTAATTAATATTTTTTTTAATAGAAAAAAGGCGGCAGGTGAACATACAGTCTACCTCATGGTAAGTGGATACTGTCGTCCATAGACATCCGCGATACATGCCAACATCAGTCCAGAATGACAAACGTTGGCACGCCCCCGGATGCGCTGCCTACCTTTACAGATATAGGAATGGATCGGAAAAATGGGGAGGGAGAAAATGGGAATGGGCTCTGGCGTATCTCACTCACTACCGACACACGTACGTACATTGGGGGAATACGATAAAGTAGAAAATGCAGTACATTTCAAGGTAGTCTTCTGTGAGAGAGGGGTAACGTGGCCAGTCGAGCGCGCCCAGCGGCTGTGAAAATGCAGCATGCACTCTCCCCCTACCGAATAGAGTATACATGTGTTCATTAGGGAATGATAGTACTTTAAAACATTACATAAGTTACTATTTCTCCGTAGAGTCGTAATATCAAGTTTTAAGCGCAGCATCGTAACACTTGTGAGGCATCTTAAACAGAAAATGAAGTTATAAAACGAAGCGATAAATAATTTAGAGCAGTGTCGCGATCGTCAAATAATAAATATAGTAGATTTTAAGAGCAAGCTGAGAGTTAAAGCGTATTCGATATTTTTAATGTTCAATAAAATCTGGCATAAACAGCGCAATAAATGTACTTTGTTATTAAGCTATTGAAAACTCGACTGGAGTCCGTGGTGAATCAATAGAATAATGTTATTATTATTTAAAAAGTAAATAATGAAATCAACGATTTCGACCCGCCACCACTTCTAAACTATCTATAAATCTTTTTTCTTTTTTTTATGGACGCAGGCGGTAGACGAGCATACAGTCCACCTGATGGTAAGTGGATACTGTCGCCCATAGACATCCGCGATACATGCCAACATTAGTCCAGAATAACAAACGTTGGCACGACCCCGGATGCGCTGCCTACCTTTACAGATATAGGAATGGATTTGGAGAAAGGGTTGGGAAAATGGCAAGGGATAGGATGGGAATGGGCTCTGGCACATCTCACTCACTACCGAAACACGTACGTACATTAGGGAAATGTGATAAAGTGGGAAATGCGGTACATTTCAAGGTAGTCTTCTGTGAGAGAGGGGTAACGTGGCCAGTCGAGTGCGCCCAGTGGCTGTAGGATTTCAGCGTGCACTCTCCCCCTCCCACTAACTTAGCGAACACATTCTAAGACGTTGTTTGGTCAGTCCCAATTAGGTTAACAGTCAGTGTTGACTTACTCTTTGTACTGTTAGTTTTTCTTTAAAGCATAGAACTAGATGCATTGATATGGTTTTATTAATAGAAATAACTTCGTCATCATCATAGACAGCCCTGTAATTTACTGACGAACTGTGGTCTCTTCCTGTCCACTCCTTTTTCTTCCTACCGCTCTGACGGCCCTTTGGGGCCGACGGTCTACTCATGATTCCGCGATCGTCATTCCAGCAGCTTACAGCTTACGGTCTTCTATACTACATACGTGACCATTATGCGTAGCTATCTCCCGAGCAATATCAGTTATTCTCGTTTGACTGTTGATCTGACTGTTGGGCACACGAACTCTAAGAGACTTATGGATTAGTATTTTCAATTTAACTTATTTAGCTCTCGTTAAATATTGTCGTAAAATGTACTACGTACGTGTGTTGGAAGTGACTGAAATTTGCCAGAATTTGCCATTTTTCATCCCGTCCCACATCCCATCAAGACGGATGTATAATAGAATAAATGATGTTTTCATTATATTATACTCCCATCCATTCCCATCGAACAGTAAGTATAATGTGATGATGCAGTTGTTAAGGATTTAAATTTATGGGCTCGACTTACTTGATAGCTCACGTACAGGTTCCCAGGAACATACACTGACACTTTGTTCGGCACCGGTGCACAGTGGGGCCGCTATATCGGGAAAAGTGGACATTCGTGAAAACATTTGTCTATCAATCTGAAATTTGATACATATAGGTTTTCGGGATCGCTAAGTTCAAATTTGATGTCAAAATGATAAAAAATTATCAGCATGTGCAAAATTTGTGCAAAAGAAAAAATAGGCGTAAAATATACAAATTATGTAATATGCAAAATTTTGCAAAAACAACTTGCAAAAAACAATATATTCCTTGCAAAAAACTTGTATGTCTTTTTCGGTCACGAAAAGCATCATTAATTCACGTAAAAATCAATATACACGGGTTTTAAGGGTCGCTGAATGCAAATTTCATGCTAGAATGATTGTATAATATGATTGTATAATGCAAAATTGGTGCAAAAATTTTTTGCAAATTTGATTTTTTTTTTGTAAATTTTTTGTTAATTTTAATTTTGAATAACAACTTAACTTGGGTTCTTAAATATTGATACGAAATACGCAAATTATGGAATCTGCGACTTTTATAAAAAATCAAATATTTTTTTGTGAAACAGTAAAATCGTACTTAATTGCCACGAGTATGTGTTAATTGATAACTATAATAATTAGTAATAATTTTCACATATTTATACCTTAAATTGTTCAGTCGGAAAGATGCCGAAAAATGCAAAACAATCAAACATACTTTTTACGTAAAACTTTACGTACGTATATATAATTTTTACAAAAAACTTGGATCTTACAAGACTTTAATAGGAGCAATGCAATGTTTTATAGATATGTCGGTAAAGGAATTCAAAATGTAATAGCAAGTGTGGATATTTAAAGGAATTGAGGTTAAAACAGTAAAAATTATATTGCATACAAAGAAGTAGATTTTATTATTACACTATCATAAGTTCACTATATCAAAATCACTAACTATAACTGTCAAAAATTGAGAGCACGTGCATACTATCCGTTTTTTTATTACTTTAGACCATCCCGAACTTGAAAAAAATTGTGAACACGAAAAACTCGGAGGATGCCAAAAAGAAAAATTGACCTAAAGGTTGAAATTTGAAGTATAAATTGCGCATTTCTTAAAAGTTTTTAAAAATTTTCAAAAAATTCTCACGTATTCTTTGGCAACTAATAGTAATAATTCAACTAATATTTTCAACTAATAGCTGAAACTTGGCTGTTTATTTCATTTTTTTAGTAATACGCAACACGAATTTTTCGTTAAAAAATGATTTATCGATAACTTAAAACATTTTTAAATATGATATCAAGCAGCATTATGTGTTAACATAGTTTTTAAATGTATTTGAGGAAAAAATGTTATTGGTGTTAATAACTTCAAAATGCAGTGATTTAAACAATGCCCGCAACGACCAATTACGCGAATTAGCGTAATTATAGCATCTAAAACTTAAATTTCAAAAATTTTCTAGTGCCTAACAATACTACCTACAACTTGCAAAAAGTCTTTTATAGCTACGGACAACTACCTGTGACTTTTTCATGATTTTAACCGAGAAAATCCGGGAAATGGTCGTCATTTGTATTTAAATTTAGAAAATTTGGCAACTTAACTATGAATTTTGATTTTTATAAATAAAAAGTACTTAGTTTCTGGAGATGATTCCATTTTGCAAAATTGAAATCCATGCAGTAGTCGCTTGTGTACAGATCTCCAAAGCGCACGTGCGCGGGCCGCTCGAACTGGAATGCAGTGCGGTGGACGAATCTACCTGCTCCCCCCCCCCCCCCCCCCCCCCCCCTAGTCCCATGCAGGATTCACAGTGCCTTCGGTTTCTGCTGCTCCAGGGCCCACTCTTGCCAACCATACCACCTAAAAGCCCTAAATAGTATTTTTTTTTTCTCCCTATGTCCACTTTTTCCCATACTGTGCGGTGGCGGTTTTTCATTTTTTTTCAATTAATGTCTTTCGTGGAACTTTCGTCTTACGCTGTCTTGAGTCGCAACCATGGATTGCATCGTTAGGCTGTTTTTTTTAATTACAGGTTACACAATTTCAAATCAATCAATCACTTTAATATGCCGGTTTGGAAACCGGCATATTAAATAAGGGAATCTAAAGTAAAGATGAATCCTTTGTTTTTACCGATAATTAAAAATATACGACGTCCTCTGCAAACAGCTTTCAATATCAGTAACGTCCGATTTATTTTAATCAAAGGCTTTTATGGATCAAAAACGGAGGCTATAAAACTTGATATTTGTTCTTTGAAAATACATTTTTAAAGAGCGAATATCAGGTTTTATAGCCTCCATTTTTGATTAAATTTCACATTCACATTTACGAATGTGGCTTAAAATTTAAACCCGTCGTAACTGTATGAGCGTTTTTATTGTACGCCAGGCACCACTCGTGCAATACTAGTAGGCCGCGTATCTATGTTTTACAAATGACCAGCACGGTTAGCAATACAAGTCTTTTAGTCTGTTTTTGCAGTTAAAAATTCCTTTTGAAACGGTTGACGACAATGGTAGTGAGGCTGTAAAAGTTTTGCATGTACCTCACAGCGTTTTATTGTTTTTGTTAGCTAACATTAATTGTGTTAGATATTCATTTAAAGCGCGATATTAAATAATTCAGTTGATTACGGTTTTGTTTTATATTAAATAAAGAGTAAGTCAATTGACGTCGGACGCTTCTTTTCCGAGTCCGCGATCTTGACATAATTCTATTCATTCTCATGGACTCTCTTGGGTTGGATGCACCAGCGTAGTTTTTAGAATTGGAAGTTAATGTATTATTGTTAGTGTATGCTGCCAAAATTAAAGTATGTTTGCCGGAGAGTTATGAGCTGTGTCTGGACTACTGGAGTTTAATTTTAATAATTGTCACACATTCACTCGTATCATTTTGTTTGTGTTGCTGTGAGTGAGTGTATCAGAGCCCATTGGGTAGAGATTTGAAAAAAGGATTTTAGGTAAATTAGGAATGTGTTTTAAAACGGAACGAGGAATTTTTCTTATTCATACACTCTCAAAAATTGTTCATATCGCATTACGACTACACTCTCATGGGTGAATAGGATGGGATGTGAGAATGGAAGGTATAATGGGTTTCCTTATGGGATAAAGCTTGAAAGTAATGACACCTATCATCACCAAACATCGGGTGTTACACGCATGCAATTAAAGACTTGATTAACTTTTAAGAATCCTTGCGTCAAGAATTTACTTAAGAGGCAGATAGTCCATATCGAGAGTTGCGAGCAGTTTTACCAACTACCCATATTTGGTCTTCACTACATTGCATCCGTAAAGAATTCTTTTTATTTCAACGACGCATGTTATCTATTTAGGTCCTGGATTCGACGCGTCTGTCATAAGAGTTTTCCACTATGCCTATACTGATCAGATAATTCAAACAATGTGGGGCGTTCTAATGTTTACCATATGCTAAGCGTATAACAGTGAAATAATCATATTCGGAAGGCTTTTTCACAATAACTTTCCCATTTTTCTCATTTTGTAGGTGAATTTTCATTTTTCCACTCCCACTTTGATTGCTCACCATACCGCCATTTTGCCCGCGGCTTCGGGCTCGGAACATTTCGCTTCGGCGCTCATTGAGTTTCATTGTGTTTACGGCCTACAAGGGCAATTGATATTTACAAATGTGTGCCACTGATTCCGACGAGGCTTATGTCTGACTGCTAATGATTGTTCTGTAGATAATCTTTTTTAATGTAATGAATTTGTGAACGCTTTGCGTAAGAGAACATTTTTGATGTTAATCTTTTTCACGAGGTTTTTTCAACTTGTCATGTTTGTTTAGACAAATCTTGTCTAAACGATTTTAATCCACTTCCACTTGTACTACTGCCTTGAAATTTTACACATAGCGATGATAATAACCTAATGCGAGTTCGTGATAACCTTGACCTGATGTTGCAGCCAGGAAGGTCAGTGGAACTGTGGAACTCCTCAACGGCGAATAGTCGACACGTCGTACTTACAAAGTCCTACGTGCAAGGGGCGCAGGCTGCGCCCCTTGCACGTAGGACTTTAGGGAATGTGCGGGCCTGTATTACCCGCACTGTGTTGTGGCTGGGATTGTGAAGAAGGAAAAAACGCAGTGAACCACTCTTGAGACTGAATATGTTCAGTACAGACTTAACTATTTGTTAGACATGCGTTTACTGTGGTGACTACGAGTTGACTGCCGTGGGCTGGAATTCGCCCTTATTTATATTGATACAATGAGAAACGCCCAGTGCAAGGGGCGCAGCCTGCGCCTCTTGCGCGTAGGACTTTAGGTTAGGTTTGTACCAAAAAAAAGTGTGCCGGTCTCCGGTCACGCACACCAATCCTGTTTCGTTACACCAGGTCTGATTCACATTTCAGACACAGTATGCATCATTAAAAAAACGGTGTGAAGTACTTTTTTATTAAATTGCATAATGTACATACTTATTGTGTTTTTATAGGTAGTGTGTTTATTTTAGTTCTTTTTCTGATATGTATTTATTTGTTTTTTTTTATTAGTTTAAATAGCGCCATCTGTTCACCGTCCAACCATTAAATCGTTAAGTTTAGGCTTTCTAAAAATATTTATCTAAAAGTACTGAGACGGCACGGCAGATGGCGCTTAATGCAAATATTTAAGTAAAGTCGGATTATTTATTCGAGTGGGGGATATGACATATAGAACTGTCAAACAGAGTGAAGTTTGTACGGTGATGACACTTTATTGACACTTCTACATGTCATATCCCTGACTCGAATAAATAATCCGACTATAGGAACAACGAGATATGATGTCATGTCGCATCTAGTCGCGGTGCCATATTCCGAGCATTCGACGTGCCATGCTTCTCTTATTGACTTTTAGCTTGTGGATCCTCCCAGTGGTTAGAGTCCAAGCTTCACACACATCCGTTATCGTCGAGCGCAGGTACTGATTGAAGATTACTTACACCAGTGGTTCTCAAACTTTTTAAATGACGGAACCCTTTTGGGAAGCAAAATACTTGATGGAACCCTACAATAAAACAATTATTTTTATAAGTGTATTCTATATTAATCAGCATAATAAAAGTACAATGTATCAGTTACTAATTATTATTTACTTCACCACTTGGTAAGGACAATAATAGAAAACATTAAAAAAGAAAAAATCTAACTAGTGGGAGGTATGAAACTGTTTTTTATTTTTCATCAATTGCTTGATATCAGGTTTGATGGAAGAAAGTTGGAGTCTCATATCAGCTTCGGCGTCCAGTCTATTGCGATATTTTGTTTTCGTGGCTGCGTAGGTAGAGAATCCTGTTTCGCACAAATATGTAGTTGGGAACGGGAGAAGAATATCCAGAGCCATTTGGCCAAGCATTGCATATTCATCTTGGATTCTGCACCAAAAATCATTAAGAGGCGTCGTTTTGAACAATGACTCCATACTTGTGTCTGATGACATTTCTAAAAGAGATTCATATATCTCATTTGACATGTTTTCAGGCTTTTCCAAGTTGGGTAAAAAAGGATTATGAATCCAGGAGTTCACTTTAATTTTTGTATTGTGTTCTTCGGGAAAATACTTTTCAAAAGATGCGCGCATCGAACTGAGATATTGGACCAATTCTTCAAACACATTATCTTCAAACATTTCTGAGTCGTTTTCGCTAACAAACTCACTGAGTAACGTAAAACTTTCTATTTCTTTCTTACCAATGCAAATGATCCAAAAATCTAATTTTCTTTTAAAAGCAGTTATTTTATTATAGGCCTGAAACACTGTTGTCTGTTTACCTTGCAACGATAAATTTAATTCGTTAAGTTTTTGAAAGATATCCGCCATAAAAGACAATCGGAACAACCAAGTTTTATCATACAAACGGTCCTTCAAATTAAAAGAAGTATCTGCTGAAAGAAACATTTGTAACTCGGCTCTAAGTTCAAATAGCCTTGTTAAAGTTTTTCCCCGAGACAGCCATCGCACTTCTGTATGGAGCAGCAGTGTTTTATGTTTGCTGCCATAATCTTCACACAATAATGAGAACAATCGGGATTGTAGTGGTCGTGATTTGATAAAATTAATTATTTTTACCGCTTCATCCATAACTAATTTTAGATTAGACGGCATTTGCTTCATCGCAAGTGCTTGTCTATGCAGAATACAATGACTGGAACTACAATTAGGCGCTTTATTTTTCATTCGTGACACTGCTCCTGCTGTTTTACCTGTCATCGCCTTGGCCCCATCTGTACAAATGTCAATGCAATTGTTCCAACTGAGATTATGTTCTTCAAAAAATATATTTATTTTATTAAAAATTTCTTCCCCGGTAGTGTTTGTAAGCAGCGATGAACACATAAGCATGTCTTCTTCAAAAGAACTTTTATATGGATATCTCACAATAACCAGCAGGATAGCCAAACCAGCGACATCAGTCGACTCGTCCATTTGCAAAGCGAATCGTGTATTTTGTAGACGTGTAACTAGTTCTTGTTTGACGTAGCTTGCCAGATCATGGATTCGTCGTGAAACAGTATCGTTTGATAGCGGAACAGTAGAAAGATGCTTTGCAGATTTTTCATCAAGCATACATTTTGTTATGTCTAATACACATGGTTTTATTAATTTCTCAGCGATAGTGTGCGCTTCACCTGCTTGTGCAATGCGATAGCTAACTAAGTATGATGCCTCCGTGGCCTTTTCGTTGGTAGTTTGTGTTACATGCATCATATTTTTTTGACTTTCTAATAACTGATCTTTTTTGCGAACAAAAAATTCTTTATTCTTGTCTTTAGTCTCGGGGTGTACGGTTTCTAAATGTCGACGCAATTTGGCAGGTGCCATGGAACTATTAGGAAGCAGTTTACTACAGAGCATGCAGAGAGGTGAGCCGTTGGAATCAACAAATCCGAAACTGATATAAGATTCATCATACTTCCTTCTTTTCGTCTTTGAAACCGTCGAGCTTGACGTCGTGGCACTCGTGGCATCATCTTCTGGATCGGTGATTGCTAAATTCTCCGCGCGCATTGCTTTTGAACATTCAGCGTCATTAGAAGATGTTGTTGGAACACGTTTAACACCTTTAAGCCAACGTTCCATTCTTCTTTATTTATAATGTTACAAGTCAGGATAGTGGGGTTTAAATAATGCACAATCGTTACTGCGTATAAGAGACTAAATTTAGAACCTACAGGGAAGAAATGTATAAAACTGAGACAACAGAATACAGCAGGCAGTAAAACAATGAACACTAGTTTCTCGCTAGCGAGCTTGTAAGTAGGTAGTAACTTATCGCTCCGAACGCTAATCATCAACTGACGACGCCAACGCGCGATCGCCGCTTTTATACTTAGTCCTAGACTCGATCTCAAATATTCTCGAAAATACTCGAGTCGGCACCTTTGATAAACAAAAAGCAAAAATAAAAACAGAAATTTAAAAATAGCGTTGTAAACAATATCGACTTTATCCTTTGAAGTTAGAGACGAAAGTCGCTAGTTGACAACTATAGCGTCTAATTCAGAGGCGGCTTTTATCAAAGAGACTGAGCGCTTACAAGTATACTACCCGCTCGTTTTAAGTTTGCCGCTGGCGATAGGTATGAGTGTATGACGTTCGAAATTTTTTATTTAATTGTAACAATAAAAATTGTGTACGTTAGATATTTGGGTAAAACTATGACACATTATAAGTTTTGTTGTCACGTGGGGGAGGGTACGCGCATTCCACAGACCGGCAAACTTAGAGCGAACGCGTTGTACAAGTATAAAATTGTTGAGACCAAACTTATGAGATATTGTACCAGCTAATGTAACACAAGCTTATACAAATACAAATAAATAAATAAATAACATTCATAGCGTTTTGTCTCCGCGCGGCCGCGGAGTCCGCACAGCCGCGGAGCGACCAGAGAGAGGTGTTTTGATTTTTTTATTTCTAAATTCTTGCGGAACCCCGACAGAGGTATCACGGAACCCTAGGGTTCCGCGGAACACACTTAGAGTATAGCTGACTTACACTATCTTCAAACGGCTTACGTGGAAACTGGCCGTCTCAAAATTTGGTCTGCGGGCATTTACCACATTATGAAAACACAAACACATAGAGGGCAACTTCCTATTCTTCTGGGGAGAGGCATGTAAGACAGGGTATAGATTATTAATATGAGCAATTAGTTGTTGAACGAACTGCCCACTAAGATTTATCCACTTATTTATGACATGGGGCTTATAATAACTGCGTTTAACTCTCTTCGTTTTTACTTATTATTTATGCACGCAGGATCGTTCTTTTTTTCTACAGACAGTATTAATTAAACTGCCTAATTGCTTCTAACACTTTATTAATTTACTTTCAAACACATTGACACGACACAACCATTTACAATCCCTTTTACAGCTTCTCGTGGGCGGAAGCACGATGACGTCCACACGCTAGCAAATGTTACACCACTACCATTTATAGCGATAGTGATGGTACTCCATCACAGGGCTCTTCAAGAAGGCCGTGAATAGGATCCTGTAAGGTCGGCAGCGCGACCGCCACCACCCTGGTGTTGCAGGTGTCCATAGGCGGCGGTGACAACTTACCATCTTGCGATCTGCCACCTATTCTATAAAAAAATCTATCATTTATATACCTATTTAAAATTAAAATCGGACGATTTTACCAGCTTTCATTAAACATTTAGCGACGTCTTGTCTTTATTAATGCGACCGCAGTAGCGTGGTGACGCTGTTACACGGTGAATAATGCGCGGGTTCGGTTCCCGGGGGAACCATTATCGCGCGGTGTTTTGACACCGTTAATGCATGCGGGGTTTAAATTTAGAATGGTCGGGGTGAGAAGTGTTGTTGCTTATTTAAAATCTGTGCGTGTCTTCATCATTCATATTATTATCCGGCGATACATAGCGCGTGGTAAGTGAAAAAGTGGCAGTTTGTTTTTGTGCCAGGCTACTCAGAAAGTTTTGCGACAGAAAATTGCTATCTATGGAACATAGGTCGGTTTTAATGTCAATTAAACCTGTGACTATCTATAACATAATACAATAATATAAAGAAAACGTTATTTAAAAACAAGCTTTTATGCAGGCCATGTACTAAATTCATAAAAGTAGGTAGCATTAACAATTCGCGCGACAAGCTTGTTGACAACAAATGATTCAATATAAACTTATATATTCGTTTTAGTACACGGCGTGCACAAAAGCTTGTTTTTAAATAACGTTTTCTTTATAATATTTTATTTTATTGTTTTTAGTTAGTATATCGATGGCCTAAGTCAAATGTCGTAAGCCACAAATAACAAATTTTGAATACCCTGTAACGGCGGCCATTCTGAAAAAAATACATAACTGATGACATGTCATGGGCTGGTGACAATACTAGACTGTATTGTCATCAGCCCCAAAAGTATGTGCAAAATTTCAGCTCAATCGGTTAGGGGGAACTGGTTTAAAATACAGTTGCAAAATTTGTCCCACACATACTAACTAACAAGTCGAGTTGAATAAAAGCTCGTAATAAAAACAATACATGTCAAATTGAAATACCCTTCATTTTTCATGAGCTGAATCAAAATATGCTGTCTCATTAAAAAAGGATTTTCCACTGAAACATTTCTGCGCTATGATTTTGTATGATTTTAAATGATCTTTAAATCCTGAAGATTCTTTTAATAGCTTTCAAATGGCGCTTGCATACAGATGCCCTTCTAAGGCAACTGTGTATCGTTGGTATAATGAATTTAAGTGTGGTCGACTAAGTTAGGCTGACGAAGAAAGAAGCGGTTATTCTTTAACGGCTGTTGCCGTAGAAAACGTGGAAGCAGTGAAAAAAATAATTTATGTAAACAGGTGAATTACGAGTACATACTACACTTGTTAATGTTTGCTAAACTGAACTAAATTAACGGAACTGAGTAATTCCTTTTTTATTTTCATTTTTATTAATGTAAAATTGTTTTCTACCCTCAACTTAAATTCTTTGTATATTATACATGTTGACTGCCGAAATAGGCGTTACACGTAACGCAATTTTTTCTATATGATTCTATACTATTTAAGCATTAGTGTAATTAACCACCGTATCTCCTTAAATAAATATGAACATACTAAACTTTTATTACTTCATATTGCGACCATGTCATCTACATAAATCTTTTCTAAATATGTCATGAATATATTTTATTATTTTAGAATCGGTTTTTCCTCTCTTCCGCTCTCGGGATGAACTCCCTGGAGTAATAAAATCATATACTCTTAGAAACTTTCCCCTAAGACCTTGAAATAGTTGTATGAAAGACCTTTGAGTGGCTTTAAAGAAATTTGCGCGCTCCGCTGTGTTTAAAGACTATTTTAATATTTAAACTTTAATAAAAATGAAAAAATATATTTTTGCTAATTTATAAAATTTAGATATATTCGGAATAGGGAAGCACGATGTATTTTTTTTATCAATATCATGAATCGATCTGTATCCATAATACTACGATACTTGGGATCGTATCGAATATTTGCCATCTTTTTCATACTCAAAAATGTGAGAAGTGTTCTTTAAAATTGATTGTTTATTACGAGGATATAGCTACAGGTTATTGCCTATTGTTATTGAGTATATAGGTTATTATATAGGTTTCATATTGCCAAGCAAAAATAATTTCAAGATTTCATCATTTTTAAATCACCCACCCCTTTAAAACCCACGCATGAAAATTTCAATCGACGTAACTCAATTAATAATTCCAAACAAGTACGACGAATTTAAATACATTAAAAGCGTACCGTATCCTCAGGGATATCATCGCGGGAATCAGCCCGGGATAATGTTTGGACTAATTGGTTTGCCGGGGATTGCGCTGTCGACGCGGACTCCCCCGATCCCGGGAACGGGATTATCGACAATGAAGTGACAATGTTTGACGTTCTATTTTGAATCAAATATTTGATTGTGATTGCCAAACAATGCCAGTATTGACGATTGCCCATTGAATTGTTGGTATTGATTTCAGACTTAGTGTTTTCATTACATATACAGCAAAGAGTTGATAAATAATTGTGATTTATAAGAGTACATTAGTAAGGAAAATCAAAAAGAAGTTTTACCATGCCATTAGCTTATGTTTGTCCACTATTCGATATGGACCTCTCGCAAGACTCCATCACACATGACCTTCGGCAGCTACCACCGGCGAAACACTTGTCGCTTTATGAAGCTCAAGTTAGACCCCACATTGAGTACTGCTCACACCTCTGGGCCTGTCTACCGAAATATCAGCTGGACTCTTTTGACTCCGTCTAACGACGGGCTGTGCTAATTATCGACGATCCCACTCACAGGTGGTTTAGAATCGATCAGCATCCGTAGAGATGTTCCATTACTCCGCTTTTCTACCGCTTTTATAATGGGGAATGTTCTGAAGAACTGTTCAATTTGATGCTTCAGTTGAACAATTTCAATTGTTCAACTTCCGCATTTTACCATCGCACCGCTCGTCATCGTCGTGCGGTTCATCCGCACTTCCTAGACAAAAATATGATAAGTACAGTCAAAAATACACTTTATACCGCGAACCCAAAAATTGTGAAATGAACTGCCAGCTGAGGTATTTCCGTTACGATAGGATATCGGGCTATTCAAGAGAGCTGTACACAGGATTGTGCAAGGTCGGCAGCGCACCCGCAAGCCCCCTGGTGTTGCAGGTGTCCATGGGCGGCGGTGACCATTTACCATCATGTGGCCCGCCCGCACGCGGTCCACCTGGCGGGAGGATGTCTCACGCTATACTTCCCGATACGTGGTCTCAATTAGAGCACTCGTCTACCCCGACGGTTATCGGTCTTGTGGTAAATATTACCCTCCAATTGACACTTTAACATGCTTTAACATTTTCATTCGATGACTTTAAATGTTTGACGAATCTCTTCGTTTTGAATCTTATCTTGAAAATTACAAGCATACAAGTAGGTCTCTTCACATCTAGCTGAATAAAATTAAGAATACTTTTGCTCGTATCCTGATTTGTAAACTTTGTAATTCAACAGAGAGTAATTCAACGAACTGCACAATCAACGAGAGCACTCCGGCGCTAGACTTTGAAAATTACGAACTTAGTTTCAATCCCAACTCTGTTTGATACGCTTTCAAATCTCCGTTGTTGATTACAAATTAAATAGCAAACTCCTCTGAAGTGTGAAACACGATAAACATTGACAATGTACTTCAGTATACTACAGCTCATGACGAAGCAATAACTAACCCATTCTACTCGTAGATTTGGAATTTGAATAAACGTGCTTCGAATACTGTAACTGTAAATAAAAACGCAATGTTGGTTCGCGAAAATAAATAAAACTAGTGTGCCCGCGAATCCCGCCTCGATCATTATGTAAAATCGCTCCGATCGGAATGAGGTTAAAATAAATATGCTTTGCAGACGAATCGAGACCAGACAGCGGTGATAGGAACGTGTGACCAGAATACAATTTCTATTTGTTTTGTTACTTTAACAAACATTTATTTGTAGTCACTGGAGCGGATGATTGAAGTCGAATCAGAGTCAGCTTAGGTCCCAATTAACTTCTTATAAGGTGTACATAGAAGACAGTCTGGAACCGTAATCAGTCTAAATTAGTTTTCTTTCATGACAAGCAAGGAATACCGATGGAAAAGAAATCTAAAATGGCTTAAGTATTAACTTGCTAGTTTTTATTGGATTTATTTTGTTAGAAACAGTATAGCACTAGTAAATGAACATATAGTACCTAACACCGTCGTGAACAACAGTATTAATATATGTATGTTATATTAAAAATTGACAAAGTTGTCTGATCAAAGAATATATGGAACTTGTGATAAAATGCAGTGTTTTTGAACAATTTCCTCTTAGCAAGTAGCGGTGTCGAACCGGAAACCGGTCTTTGTTGTGCTCACCGGCGCGCTCCAAGGAAATTACGTTCCACCTCTCGCTTCGATGGCATCTCGTTCACTGAGCTACTTGCTCCATCGAATTCTGTTTTGCAAATACATATTTGAACTTACTTTTGCATTTCCTAATCATTGTAATCTTTATATAATATGTATACAACCCGCTCAACATTTATCTAGATATTTACAGGTATTTCCATCAGATTCCGTTGCCTCAATATTCCACTCTTGACAAATGGCCCGAAATTAAGTTTGTGATGGCAGCAATAACTACCCATTGTGAATAGAATTCTGCAATGTCAGCACCCCCCCTGGTATAGCAGGTGTCCATGGGCCTGCCATCTCTTCTACAATAAAACATCATTATACAAATAACCGTAGCTTTTAAATAGTCATATATTTGTTTTGGATTGTATATTGAATTTTTAACGGCAGTTCTATTTTTATTATTATCTTCTATATAAATGATTTTTTGTTTGCAGGTAAGCGACTACTACCTACTAGAAATGACGATATTAAGGTAAGTATCGAGTTATTATACTACATCATCAGCATATGTCTTCATTTTTGGATATAGGCCTTTCCCAAGGCTCGCCAACACACGGTTTCCCGCTCTTGTCGTCCACCTCCAGGCGAAATTCTTCAATTCATCTGGCAGGAGGGCGTTCCGTTTCATATCAGTTTGTATTTAACTTTCAAAAATTTCGTTCGCATCATAGCTGATGTCTTCGTACATATTTCACTATTCTTGTTTCTAATGTAGCGAGTTCCTTTTTAGGCGTAACATTAAAATAAAATGAATCATGAATACTTACACGAAGTTTTACCTGAATCGTCTAAAATGGAGACACATAGCACGATCATAAAATAAAAGAGACATTTTCGAGGGTATCTGTAGGCAATAAAGGGATTTTTTTACGTGATTCTAGAAAAAACGTCGGTTTATTGCCCGAATCACGTCGTCCCTCGTTTGTACGATTCGTTCGCTTATGAAACTGTTCGTATATGATCCGAATATAGATTAAGCATTCAAATGTGTGAGTTGTGTAAAAATGACGTGTGACAATATTGATAAAGTATAAAAAATTAAAGACTTTATCCGAAAAAGTTTCACTCTAAAAGTAAGTAGTTATTGATTTACAGTGATACGATATCATCAGCCTATGCCTCTCCACTACTGGAGGTCTTTCCCTCGCCAACACACTGTCTTCGGCTCTATTCAATCAGTCATTACTGGCAAACTTCTTTAAGTCATGAAGCCACCTGACTTGAGGACGTCCCATACTGCGCATCTTCACCGCTGTTTGCATTTAAAGTCGTCTACTTCATCGGTTATCCTCTAACTGCCACTTCGCTTGCTAATTCTGTCAACTATGTTGGTGACTAGTTCTTTGCGGAACTACTTTGTTTCGGATTTTATCCCATTCCTCCAAACATATCTTTGCTCATAGCTATTTTGAATTCATATCAGGCCTACCATCAGAGTTCACGTTTCTTCAACACCATACTTTATAACTGGCGTAATTGATACTTTTGACTTCAAGCAATCGTATTTATTCATCATTGCTGTTTCATCACAATCATCATTTACTGTTTCGTCACAAACTAAAACAATTAATAAACTAGTTTGTACAAGTAATCAATCTTATTCGTAATTTATGAAACACTTCATAAGTTAGAAGTATCAAAATGAATTGGTTCATCACTTCAATCACTGAGCTCGTTAGAGCTCTAAACGGAATTTTTCCTCGAGTATTTGTGCGACCATCCGCAACCAATCAGAAAGTTTTCGTTTATCCCAGACCCTCAGTGATTCAAATAACTGGGACCGGACTACGAGGGATTACTTAATTCCGTCTTGGTTTCCGTGTTTTTGTACAACTTAATCTTGAGAGGTTAATTGGTAATTATCAAGTTGGTGGATAAGAGTCGGAGTCTTTTATGTTGATGAGTTTTTTCATGAGTTTCGTATTGGATAGTGAGTTTTGTAATAGACATTATTGCTACTAAAGGACTATTAATGCAAGGTGTATCATCTACTAGAAAATGTCTTTAACGTCTTAAAGAAAAAGAAAGTGTGAAAAGAGCAGGTAGTCCACCTGTGATAGTTGGATACTGCCGTCCGTGGCCATCCACGATACATGTCAATATCAGTCAAAAATGGCAAGGATTGGCATATCTCGAATGCCCCAAAGGATATTGTAATACTAAAGAGTCCTGTCACGATACGTTTTAGACTACTAAATACAAGTACGAAATAAGGTTTTTGGATTATAGCAAAACATATTTTGTGAATCGGCTTTTGCGTACCTTTTATTTATAATCGTTTTTATTACCTTATTATTTTTTATATTATTTATAATATTACCTTTTATTTATATTTATTTATACTTTTATTATTTTCTTTTTTTTATTTATATTTAGATGACAGCACTGGAGATGCCATATACAGAGGCCGCGCCTACATCCCTCTGGTCGAAGTGGAAAAGAGTGGCGTCATCAGGCTTGTGTCTGAAATCGAAGACGCTTTAGATCAATTCTCGATTTTGGGTTCTCTAAACCTAGTGGATTTTAACCCCAGTAAGTAACCCCTTAAGTCGCTGAATTCACCACTAAAAAGCCCCCTTTGTCGTAGCGCCTCGCTTTCAAAGTATACCTCTTAAGATCTCGAAGAGTATCGGTATCCTTGGTGTCGATATTTCCAGCAAAGTCGAATTTAAGGGTCATCTGGAAAATAAAGCGAAAATGGACTCCATAAAGCTCGGTGTGCTGAACAGAGCGAAGCGGTATTTCACCCCTGGGCAACTTCTGGCGCTCTACAAAGATCAGGTTAGGTCCCATATATAGTATTGCTCGCATATCTGGGCCGGTGTACCGAAATATCAATTGGACCCATTTGACTCCATCCAACGATGTGCTGTTCGAATTGTCAACGATAGCACTCTCACGGGCGGTTTAGAACCCCTCAACCTTCGGAGAGATGTTGCATCTCTCTGTGTGTTCTACCGCCTGTACAATGGGGAATGCTCTGAAGAATTGTTCAATATAATTCCCGCCTCGGGTTTCCTCAACCGCACCTCCTGTTACAGAAGTGCGCTGCATCCGCATTTCCTCAATACGGAGGTGTCGCTTACTGTTCGGTTCAAAAAACATTTTATACCACGAGCCCGTAGGCTGTGGAACGAACTGCGTCAAGAGGTCTTTCCATTACACTACGATATGTGGTTCTTCAAGAAAGCTGTGAATAGGAGGATTTCTGCAAGGTCAGCGGCATACCCGCATATCTCCTGATGTTGTAGGTGTCCATGGGTGGCGGCAACACTTACCATCACGTGAGACCACTTGCTCGTCCGTTTACATCCCTATAAAAAAATTCTCGACATTTCGGCACAGGTTACACCAGCCGTGGACAAAAGTCGACTAAATAAAAAAATAAAAAAGTTATAAAGTAGAGATAATGCTGCTTGTTATTATTGTTATTAATTAAATTAGAAAATGATTAATCAGATTGTAAATTTAGACCTAAATTCACTCGTAGATATATTTCGACCGTTGTTAATATCTAAAGCGGACAACATAAAATGAAATAGTCTCCCGTTCGGCTCGTATCCTATCGGTTTAATACTCACCGTAAATTTTGCTTCGGCACCGAACCCGGGTAACGAAATACCCTGATTTTTGTTACAATTTTTATCTTCATTTTTGGAAACCTAACAAAGTTCCAAGGGAAAATTTATGGCCTATTTTAAGTAATCGTGTTTTGCGTTTACAACGGGAAAAAGCAGAGTTACTTCGGTCGGGAATAAAATTACATTTACCGAGTCCCATTTCAGGACGTTAAATTATTATACTATTTATTTGCCAAATATTTAATTTCTATATTTCATTTTGACTTAACCATTTCTGTTCCGTTGGGACCAAAAACGAGCATTACTGCTTCAGTTATAAACGACTGAAGCTAAAAATGAGGATTCGCTTTTAGCGACTTCTTCGTCGCCGGTGTTCGTTCGTTGACGAATCTCTTCGTTTCAAATTCCACAGAGAAGTCATAACTTTATTTATTTTGGGAAGGTACTGACTCCCAAGATTTAGATTTTTTCTAGTTTGGGAATCCGGGCTCATTACAATTTGCATCATGTATGTTTAATATAAATAAAGAATTTGAATTTGATCTTTCTCCATAACTCGTTGAGCGACTTTGAACTTATTTTTTTTATCTATTTATTCATTCGGGCAATGTTTGCCGGCGCACAATCGATTACTTACTTACATTTATTTGTTTTGTGTAAATTAACTTGTATTCATTATATATACACAATCTGTATTTCACCGTTTATAAATACATAATGTGTTGTACATTAATTAGGAAATATTAATTTATGATTATCCACTCTGTGATCTCACGATGCAACGCTGGGAATGTTAACATAATTTATTCTTTAACTAAATCCTATTGAGTATGTTCATGAGGTGGTCCCCGGGCAGCTCGTGGCACAGTGTCGCCAGCAACCACTGTCGAGTACGTCTGCCGTAGTAATTTGTCACCTTAGGCACTTCGTATGTGCATTTACGAGTTCAGTAGTAGTTGAGTCGTAGTTGAGCCACGAGTTGAGTAGTTATAAATTATTTTTTCTAAGTTTCTATCATTTTCGTTTTTATGTAATAATAACAATAATTTTACATTATGCTCTATTGGTAGAATTTACTTTATACTCTATTGGTAGAATTTACTTTATACTCTATTAGTAGAATTTACTTTATACTCTACTGGTAGAATATACTTTATACTCTATTGGTAGAATTTACTTTATACTCTATTAGTAGAATTTACTTTATACTCTATTGGTAGAATCTACTTTATACTCTATTGGTAGAAAATACTTTATACTCTATTGGTAGAATTTACTTTATAATCTATTGGTAGAATTTACATATATTAAATAACTTTTCATAATCTTAGTTAAGTTTTCTCTTGGTGTTTTTATCAACTAGATATTTTACAAATACTATTGTGATTTAATTTTGTTTAAATGTACACGAAAATTTAATCCATAAGTAGCCGCCCATAACTTACAACTGAGTCAATCAGCGCACAATAAAGAGTGTACAAAGGGCGTGCAAAGTGCTTCTATTTAATATATTTTTAAGATGATAAAATTTTTCATTTTCTGCTATTTTTCGAATCTACATGAAGATTCCACGTAAAGTTGTTATCAATAATTAATCCTAGGTACACTTATATGATGTAACTTCTTCTAGATAAATACATATGCATATTGATTTGTCACTATGAAGGCACTCATATGTGTATACCTTTATTCGTAATACCTTTATTTATATATGTTAATAATAATACCATTATCGTGCGGCCATTACACCAAATTGTCTAAGTCGGTTTGCATTTTCTTCTGTATCTCATTAATGTTAATGGATTAGGTCAACGGTCACAATGTCTTATTATACTCGTATTATCTTTTAAGTACTGTATTGACGAGTCAAGCCTGTCTTGCCCACTAAGCTCACCAATACAAAAGACAACAATTGAAGGTCAAAGGTCATATTACTTTTTACATAAGATCATATTACATAAGGTCAGTCAGGTTAATGGCGATTTCAGTGTTGTTAACTACTAGAAAATACTAGTTACTGTCGATCGTAATCGAGCAAATTTCGCGCGGCAGCTTCAGATCGTTCGCGTAATGGCGTAGATTAACCGCCGGAACACCATGATGGCAGTTGTCGGGATTGTTGGTTGAAGGTAGGTACGGTAAACAAGAGCCTTTGCCACAAAGTAAACAAGCCGTAAAAGCAACGCTGATTCTTAATTGATACAACGGTGATTCTTAATTGATTTCCTTGCTTGCTGTCCAATGTTTCGAATGATACAACGTGTCAACGCAAAAACTAAAACTAAATTTTTACAATGGGTTTATTTTTTCATAACTAGTTCATTTTTCTTTTATCTTTTATTCTACTCGCAGTTGCATTCTACACGTGTCGTCCACGCTACACCCCGCACCGCCCGCGCCGCCTAGGAGCCCGGTCATATACCCTGTACTGAGTAATGATCACTATGAACATTTTAGACAGAACGATAGTAACAACAATGTTTGTAACTTTTGAAAGTAAGCCTCCTGAATATAGGCACATCTTCCACGTCTAATCTATCCGCTGCTACACAGCCAATTTCTGTCACAGACAACGTTAAAAATTCCATCGAATATTCTGTAAATTTTTAACTCCGCTCTCCGAGCCCGCTGCAAACTGTCACCTATCTCATTCCATAGCCGTGAGTCGACATATTGGCCTTATCAAGTCTGAAGTCGGAACTACTGCAAAACTCCGACCTTATTTCCCTGGGGATTCTCCGAGGGATACATTGTTTGAATTTACTTGACATGATGTAGATCAGGAACTTATTGGCACAGACACACATTTGCATGGTAGATTGTAGCTTGGTGTTTATTACAAAAAGCATTGTTCGCGAAATATGGTTTTGTGTTTTCGTATTAAGTGAAAATTGGGTTTGACATTTGACCTCTTGGCGGGTATTCGAGAAGTGATGGTTTAGTTTACTTGATGGAAAGTGGATACTGTAGTCCATAGACATCCGTGATACATGCCAACATTAGTCCATAATGACAAACGTTGGCACGCCCCCGGATGCGCTGCCTACCTTTGGAGATATAGGAATGGATTTGGAGAAAGGGTTGGGGAAATGGGGAGGGATAGGATGGGAATGGGCTCTGGCACATCTCACTCACTACCGAAACACGTACGTACATTGGGGAAATAAGATAAAGTGGAAAATGCAGTACATTTCAAGGTAGTTTTTTGTGAGAGAGGGGTAACGTGGCCAGTCGAGTGCACCCAGCGGCTGTTGGATTGCAATGTGCACTCTCCCCCTCATAAAAGTTTTTGTTTTATTAGTGGAAAAAATATGTATTGTGGGTTTTGTGGATTAATAGTGATAGGTTATTAAACTTCAAAGTGACTAGTGCTTGTGCATAATGTTTGTGATAATCAAATAATAGACTGCATTTTTCGTCTACTTCCAAGTAGTCCAATTCTGTTCTCAGTAATCTTACTGCCACTTTACTGAGCGACTTCTGACTTCCTTCGACGTGATTGAACATTGACAATGTGTTTTAAATTATTTTGACTGTTTCACCCTGTGTGAAAATGACACCATTGTCCTACATTAAAAATATGTTTTTATTAAGGAATAAAGTTTCTTTATTATGTAATGGCCATGAGATAATTCGTTGTTTTTGAAATTATGTAGTAGCGTTATTATCCAGGCATTTTTTATTTAAACATAATTGCACAGACAAAACTTACAAAACTCATGGCATTCTCTAGCAGTCAACTTTCGAACAAACAGAGAATCATGAGGGACGCGTTATAAAATTACTATTATACTCTTACGACTTAAAAAGATATAAACGCAACACATATGTAAACATAAAAAGTACATGTACAATAATACATATAAATATGTACGTACATAAATAATAATAATATAATATATTGAAATAGAACAGATTAAAAGAAATCGCCGTTGACTGAGTTGAATGAGAGAAATTGAAGAAAGTAAAGAGATGTGAAAAAAATGGATTATTAAGTTGCACTGCAACCCAGCCCTTTCAGTATTCCCTGCAGGGCCTCCTCATGCACATTACCTTGTGCATGGGAAATGTATGGCTTTAAAACGTCACACTGGCCAAGCGGGTTGGCGAGTCCACTCTTTTAGAGGTGGTATACCACGTGATCACGGTTTGTGGTAGCCGTTTAGTTATCCCTTAGTCGCGCTTTTACACGACCACGGACTGAAATGGGGTGGTGCTGTTCCTATACCCGATCGACAGCACACGGAACAAAAAACATGCAAGCTGAGTAGATTAAGTTATTAGATAACAAACCATAAAACAAACTAAACAAGCGAATCCAACGACCGGAAATTATCTAACTAAATGTTTAAACCGCCGACGAGCGCGGCCGGAAGTCTACTCGCTTCCTACTAACGATGTCCGGTATGTAAAAGCGCTTCAATAGTTTCAGCTAACACTTGGTTATTAAACTGAAAGTTATTGAGGTTTCATTAATTAATGATGTTGGTTGTAAAACAGAAATACCGTAGACAGAATGCCGCTTGGTAGGGGGAGAGTGCATGCTGCATTCCCACAGCCGCTGGGCGCACTTGACTGGGCACGTTACCCCTCTTTCACAGAAGACTACCTTGAAATGTACTGCATTTCCTACTTTATCATATTTCCTCGAACGTGTACGTATCGTAATGTACGTACGTGTTTCATTAGTCAGTAAGACATGCTAAGGCCCATTCCCATCCCATTGTATCCCTCCCCATTTTCCCAATCCATTCCTTAACCTGCAAAGGTAGGCAGCGCATCCGGGGGCGTGCCGACGATTGTCATTCTGGACTGATGTTGAATGTATCGCGGATGTCCATGGACGATAGTATCTACTTACCGTCAGGTGGACTGTATGCTCGTCTCCTGCCTTATTTCTATAAAAAAAAAATATTTTAATCATCCCATCCGTCCCGTCTCATCCTATTGTCATACCGTATGTTTTATATCATGTTATCTGTTTCTCATTCATAATGGTGGAGGCGAGATGATGGTGTTTGCTTTTGTGTCTGTTTAATTAATAATTATGTTGTGACGTCAATACCCATTGTTTTTTGTTTCAGCGTTTTTGTTCAGTATATAATTTATGAATGTACGTACATTATTATATTCGATAAGAATGCTAATGAAACAGGAAAAGGCGTGGAAGCTGATAAATTTCTGAAGATTCTGTTACTTATTGTAAAAGTTATTCATCGTAATCAAAACCAAACACATTTCCAGGTTAAGACGACAATGAGAAAGAATTTGGCGCCAAAAATAAGGGAAAGTGAAACGTAACCGGTGAATTATTCATGAATTTATTCATTATTCATCGAGTGCAGCCAGCCGACGGTTAATTTATTGTTCAAATTTGGCGACTAACTGCGAATGATACTGATAATAAAACTAACTACCAGTAGATTATGATTCTATGAGCTGTGCAAAAAGTTCCGGGTTCAATTCCGATTGAAATTTATAGTTTCCAGAGAACCTAAACCTAATCCATGTTTAAGTCTGCTGCCATCGATATATATTTTCTATTTAATATATATTTAATCTGCAAATGTAAGCAGCGCATCGGGGGCGTGCCAACGTTTGTCACTCTGGACTGATGTTGACTTGTATCGCGGATGTCTATGAACGACATTAAAATAAAAGCATATTATTATTAATGTCAGATTATTTATTATATTATATCTATATAAATTTATTTGTCCATCGTGAATTCATTAGTAAAGTAATAGAAATGATCAGGCCACCATTTATAAATAAATATTTTACACACATACCATAACAACCTTATAAGTGAAAATTAATTTTGGTTATTCTCCTGCGTAGAACCCTCCACCATCTCAGTTAACGCGCCAGCGTATGTGTTTTCATGTATAACCACAAAATATTTAAACTGAAAATTACAGAATTACTTGTGATTTCTTATTAACACTTCTTTAATACGGAACACTGAACACCTCTATGAAATAGTAGTTATTTTGTAAATTGTTAACAAATTCTCTGGTTCTATTGTTGTTTTTACTCCCACGAATGAGTTTTCGCCGAAATCATTATTTGAGTGGCGGCAGTTACAAGAAATTATTAACCAGGAATCATTATTGTTTGTGGGTTAAGTGGGCTTAAAAGCCTCATAGTCATACTGAGACCTACCATAATCTATTGTGAACCCGTTAAATTACAGTTCTTGCCCCTACACTCACGCATTCCATGAACCGTATTGTGGTCCTTGATGCTTTGATCAAGAGTGGTCAAGAGGTGACTTTCCAGAAAAGAGCTTTGATTGTACGGCAAAGCTATCATTATTAAGGACAACTTGAGGATTGTCTGTAAAATGCTCTCAGCGACTCGAGAGTCAATAACTTTTTATTGACGTCACACGAGGTCCCACGTTTTTTTTTTTTGGATACCGTACTCTAATCGTAACCAGCTCTTTTATCGTCCACTGAACATTAGCCTCCTCGTGTATAGTCTTAAAACGCCACCATGGCCGACTGGTTTCGCGAGTCCACTTTAGAAGCAGTGTAGTTCCTCGGGACTTGGTGGTAGCCTTGTTACCTCTTAATCGCCTTTCAAGACAACCACGGGAAGAGATGAGGGTAGGGGGGGGGGGGGGTGGTAACATTCTAAAGCCGGCCGCTAAAAGATAATAAAATTAATAACATTGGATTACCTTTCATAAACCTGCGGATATCTAAAAGCAGTGAACAATAAGTATGTTTATAAAGGTTGCTCCACACAATGGGCAGCGATTTTAGTCTCACATCGCAATAAATATACCGATGTCATCGGATATGCGATACCGGTGAATAATGCGATTGGGCGCGCAGATTTTACGAGGGGCTCTTTTTATGCGCTACGTGGAAATGGAACGTTTTGCACGCGTAGTGTGTAGTGGCCGTAAAGGTGGTTATAAGTAATATTTGTAATTTTTTATACATATAGGGTGAATGTAAAAAATATTGTTATCGTGCTCAAGTTACTAAACATAATATGTATGTGTAGTGTCATGACTTTCTCTGCGACCAACACGCCTCTTTCCGACCTTCCCGTCATAATCAGTTGCAAGAGTTTATATTTTTCTTGCCCTAACACGTGACCCAGATATGCAACTTTTTTGCAATTGACTGTCTGCAATGACTGTCTTGATGGCCAGCATACGTTTGTACGCCCGCATTTCTAACGCTTCTATACGTTCACTGAGCTCCACTTTCATTGTCCAGGATTCGCACCCGCACAGAAGGATGGGCCAGATATAACACTGGAGGAGATGGGTGCGCAAAGAGATCTTGAGGTTTCGGTTGCAAAGAATTTTCCTCATGTTGGTGAAAGCATGGCTGCCTAACATACAGGAGTGGCATTGCGAGAGACAGGACAAAATATTCGGAGCCGATTACCTCCACTAGCTGGAGAGTTATCACAAGAAGAAGAATGAAGAATGAATATTTGTCGTCATATCCACTGTTTCATGGAAGCGAAGAGATTTCTCAAATAACTAAAGTCACCGACATACCTCGTAGAATCAGAATGCTAAAGTGGCAATGGTCAAGGTCATATTTGTCCCAGTACCGATAACCGATGGGGTCGACGAGTCCTCGAGTGGAGGTCACGTGCCGGAACCCAGTGTGGGACGCCCTCAGCCCAATTGGACCGGTGACTTCAAGCAGTTTTCAGATAGTGTTCGGATGAGAAGAGCGAAAGGTCCTATGTGGGGTCGAGCCTTACGAGAGACCTATATCCAGCAACGGAAAGACATAGCCTGATTCAATTCAATTTGTATATTTGCAATGTGCGTTAGAAAAGGTGGTAAATACGTAGTCAGATCGACACATTTGCCAATAATAGCGTGCAAAATTATATATATCTAACATAAAAAACACAAAGAAACACCACAGTTGACACCATACTTAATATAAAATAACTTTTATTTTTCTTTAATTTGTGTTTAGAAATTCATTGACTGTATAAAATAATTAGATTGTAAGTCATTTTTTTTAAACGACCATTATTCAAATGTTACATTGTTCAAATGTTCAAATCTCTGATGACACGGTGTACCCTAACAATAAGATCTTTTATATCTGTCATAACTTTATTGTAGAAGCGCGTGGGTGTTAGATCTTACTTGAAATGGATAGCTTTACCTTTTTAGGCAAGAAATAAAATAAGATTTACTGAAATACTATAGGATTGCGATAATATAAATGTATTTTCGTATTTTTTGCAAAAGTTGCGTATAAGAAAATCTATTTTAGATGAAGTAAGTTTTGTAGGCAGAAGTTATTTTTATCATCGGTTATTAAGGTACTGAATAGGATTAAATTCATTGAATCTTTAATGGACATGCATCGATGTCCACCTATAATGTTCCATTTTACAGGTCTTCCCAAACCACTCTAAGGGAAGGCCACTGTAGATACTGTAGCCAACTGACATCCGCGATACATTAGTCCAAAATGATAAAAGTTGTCACGCACTACCTTTGCAGATTAAGGAATGGGTTGGGAGAAAGGATTAGAATGGGACGGGAATGGGCTCCGGCATATCTCACTCACTACCGAAACACATCGGGTAAATACGATAAAGTAGGAAATTCAGTATATTTCAAGGTAGTATTCAGTGAGAAAAATATATTGAGAAATAGATCGCTTTATGCAGTAGCACAAAGCGATTGTAAACTTTCACGATTGTATAATTTTACGATTTATTTTTCACACTATCAAAACCTATTCCTGAGCAAATCGCTAAGGACCTTTTAAAGGGGCTAAAATAGTATACTTATACTTATCTATTATCTCGACAACAAAACGCCGTCATCAGCTTTAAAACTGTTTTTAATAAATCCACGGGGTTCGCCGTAACAATGTCATAACAAGCACAGCTGCTCCAAGTTTTATTACAAAAGTGTTCACGAGCGAGTGCGGGGGGGGGGGAGTGCAGCCTTTATGGATGCTTGTAACTACCTCGCAACTAAACTGCAAAAGCAAAACAACATTCAAAGCGCACACGTTCAAACTCCGTAACAACGGTGCTCAATCATCTTCTCACTTTCAAAAAAGTTGTCAAAGCACTTTCATCTTTCAATTCCTCTTCTTTTCGTACTTTCTTCCACACCACACATTGTGTGGTGTGGTGTCGGCCGGTTTTAGCACTACACCCTTCCTGTGGGTGTTATAAAAGACGATACCACAAGACCTGAGGAACTACAGCACCTCCTAAAGAGTGGACTCGCCAATTTGCTTATCTAGGGTGCCGTTTTAATGCTGTTCATCCCTCGTGTAAAGACAGTGTGCATGTGGACGTCCATGTCCAGCGGTGGACGATAAGGTACCAAGGCTACAGTTGTGCGTACGGACACGGCATGCCCACCAGCAATCCGTAACCCCTATAAAAGTTAATCTACTGTAATGTTTTTACTACCGTTTAGTGGCGCGCTTTATTAGAATCCGTTCGTGGTTGAATGGAGTTTTAAGTATAAAAGTTGTTCAGTGTTGCCATGATTTATGAGTTTCAGTTAGGGAGGTATTTTAAACTAATGGTGTACGAGTTACCTGCAAATAATATTTATAGCCTTGGATCAATTTACAGTAAATTTGAATCTTAGTAATCTTCGTGTTTTGAAAACTTATTAGGTTTAATATTTGGGATTTTTTCTGTAATTATTTACTTAACGGTTATAACTGTTGATGTGTAACTAATAGCCTGCGTAACTCTTAAAGTCTTAACTATAATAACCTGTGTATTTTACTAAATATATTTGTATTATCTCATTGTAATAAATTATATTATTTTGTTACAGGTAAACAGAACAAATTTCATCGAAAAATCGTAAGTCTGCTTTTCTAGGGTTAGGTGACAGTCTGTAACGTCCCACTGCAGGGCATAGGCCTCCCCTAGTAATTACGAGGGGAGACCTCGAGTACCGTAATTACGAATTACTAATAATTTCGGTTCATAGTCCACCACGCGTGGACCCAGTGTGGATTAATGTATATTTCTTATGTCATTTGGTAGTTATTATTGATGTGCAAATATTTTTTGCACAAGTATATATGCATATAGTGTATGTAAATGTGTAAACATGCCTAACTACAGTATTTATTCATCGAGTCGTATTCATAATTCTAATGATCAGATGCGTAATGATCACTAGTCTCCCAATTATTACACAGAGATTCATAGGTGTAGTATCCCTAGTTCAGCAACGCACGCGTGATGTGAGCGTGCGTCCACACTCGCCGGTGTCTCGCGCGATAATGAATTAATGACGCTTGACGTCCTACCCACATTCGTACGAGACAGAGTATTATTGATAAAAAATAGACAAAACTTTATTTCGGACAACATAACACAATAATTTGTAACATCAAAAATAGAGAGAAAGCAAGATAGAAATATAAACAGAATTAATTAGATCGATATTACTAATCGATGTTCCTACATACTAGTGATGGATAACTCCGGAGTTAATGAATCAAAAGAGTTGACTCCGCGAGCAGAGCACAATCCCTTATTTGTTCCATCGAATTGTTATTCATTCCGATTCCGGCGCCGATCGTGATCGCGAGTGTAATCGCGCATCCGCAATTGCCGTGGGCCCAAAATCGAGATAAGTCCGTGAATCAAAAGAGTTAAGGAGTAACTAAGAGGAGTCGGATCCGCAAGCGGAGCAGGATTAAGTGAGTTAAAACACTCCGAGAAGTCTTGATTACCCACCACTACTACATACACTACAATAAGCAATGTCAATATTCAATTCAATTCAAAATGACTTCCAATATTAAATGAATTGTAAACGACAAACGACACCTACTACATATATTAAAATTATGAAGAACGTCATCACCAAGTTCGCGGGACTTATTTCTTATAGTCACAAGAGAATCTAAAACGCTTTTAAATTTGCCGCCATCGATTTGCTGTCCATTCGGTATTTTCTGTTGCTCATTTATTTATTTCTGCCCCTAATACGTGGCGCTCGTATTAGCTTTATAAAAAGGGAAAAAAAAACTATCAAAAAAGAAGAGTGAAGACACAAAGTGAGTGTCAGTGGGAGCCTTGCGTGTGCTCTTATTGGTAGTGTGGCTGATAATCTATCATAAGACACACGCGGCTCTTACTGTCTCGCTCCACACTTCTCCCGACGAAGAAGACGCAAGATAATGTCTACGCAGGATGTCTAATTATAATAATAGTAAGTAAATTCTTTTATATACTTTGGTCTGTTAGTGTAAATCACAATTGCTTTTGCTTTTTAGAAAACCTTAGAAAAAAGAATCTTTTTTAAAAAAAATGCAGACTATCGGGAGTCCCACGTGATGGTGAGTGGTCACCATCGCCCATGAACCATCTGCAACACTAGGACTGCCGATCCTTGCGGGTGTGCTGTCGATCGCTCACAATAATGGCTCATTTACACAAGCAGAGTTTCTTGAACGCGATTTTCTCAAACATCGGATCACTATTATCCCCGTTATCATATATTTTTTTATGTTTGTATGTAGTTTGGTAGCATACGAGAATCCTATACAATATTCTCGTCAGAACCATTCGAGAAACTCTACTTTTGTAAATATAGTCCTTAATTGTTATCGTAGCTCTTTTAAAAACCTTATGTCTTAATTTGTGGAAAAGCTCACCTGACAATTCATTCCACAACTTTCGGGTTCGTGGTATAAAATGTGTATGGCGGGGTATGACGGGATGTGCGATGGCATAAACCCGAAGTTGCTATCAGATTTATTATTAGAAATTGAAGTTGTCTTTATTTCACTCAAATTTTACATACCAGATTTTGATTGAGTCTAGACTATCAGACTAAAAAAAATTTGGTGTCTTGAAAGCCAGTGTCACGTTTTTAGAACTGTTATTTAAAGCGGAAAGGGTCTTGGGAATATAGTCATTAAAGACATGGTATCCCGGGTATAACATTTCGAACTTCGGTGGGGCCCGAAACTTCGGAAGTGTAAAATCAGATTAAATAAACCCCCAGGTTACAATATAACTTTTACTCGACGAATTATGAAAATTCAATTGCTCGTGGTCACGAAGTCGTGACCACGGTCAGTGAAACCCAGCTGAAACGTCGAGTAAATTAAATTAAGGTAAACATTCGCGTTAAGACCCGTTTAAATAGATAAATGTGTGTAAAAAACGCGAAAATCTCAACAGAAAACCTTATTTCACCATCCACCTCTATTTCGTCTACTGACATGTCTTCACCATCCAAAGGTTGCCGGGAAGAAATTGTTTTAGCGACAAGGCCGCCGGCTGTACGTCTAATTACTTGTACTTTGTATTACTCTGTATGTTTTTGCTGTACAATAAAGTGTATCTATCCATTTTTAGGTCACCTAAGAAATCGTTATATCACATAAGCAAAGCCAGGATACTTGTCTCTAGTAAATATTCAATTATTTCGAAATGTTTTCGTTTTTAACTGTCTCCAAAGGCATTTATGTGGTTCAAACAGTTTTCAGGGAATTAATTAGAGAAAAAGGGGAAGCAATAATTTATATTTGAAACTCATCTGTCCCAAACATACTCGTAATGCTTATTTATTGTTCCTTTAGGAAAATCCATTATACGGCCTCCAGGATCTTTGTTTGAATTTGTTTAATTAAGTCTTATTGTTAGTTATTTTTAACTTTAACCGCACTATTTCTTTTCCGTGTTGTACGTTGAATTTTATGTATTATGATGATGACGATGTTTTGTGAGTAAAAATAAATGTTTTTCTTTCTTCTTTTTTTCCATATCGTTCTGTATATTCAAATTCAAATTATTATTTATTTGCGGGTGAAACACGGGAAAACAATATGTAAAGTCATTGCCCGATATATATATACTTTTCTATAAATAAAAGTGGAAATTGTAATACAGAAAATAGTAAGCGCAAATTGAAGTAACCATAAAATAAGTGGCAATAAATTGGCAAGTCGAAGCGGGAGTTGGAGAATTTTTAAGACTTAAATCCGATTTTCGACACACCGCCGAGCTTCCATGCTCTTTGCAAATGGAAGTTTTCGGTGAGCGGCTTAGGATTTATTCAGTTTCTTTTTTTTAATAACTTTCTTTTGTTTTGTATTATTGGATGTACATCCAATAATACAAAACGTCTGTTTTATGACTTAATTTTATTTAATTATAACTAAAGGTTCATAATTAACATTTATAACTAAATGGTTCTTATAGTTTCATATGTTTAATGAGGTTTGGTGTCATAAATCTCTGTTTGTCACGGCACTGTAGGTAGTTGTTAGATTGATACGTGTTTGACCAGTTTATAACTACGTATACAAATTTATAATTTGTTCTACAAATTGCTTAATCTCTGAAAACTTTTATGAATTCATGAAATAATTATTTAACGTTGTTTGTGACATTATCTGAGAAAATCCCTCATTGGGGACTCTGGTTTTCCATATTTTGGTACTTATATTAAACCTTTAAAAAAAATAACGATTTTATGTTGTTCTATCATCAATCATGAATGAAATACGTGTGTACGCCCATGCGCCATTTAACTTTGAAAGTTTAGACGTTTATAATGTCCCTGGCTCGGCAACGCACGAGTGGTGCGAGCGCATGTCCGCACTCACCGGTGGCTCGCGCGGTAATGACGAACTATCTGACGTTAGGTTACGTTACGATCTACCCACGTACGTACATTACGAAAGAGTACCGATTGGATTGATATGATCTATCTACCCACAGTGTCTATTTGGAACTGCGATTGGGAGGATGTTATCCTCATCCTGTTATACTATTCATTCATCCTCGGAAGTGATGGCATGGGAGAGAATATAATAAGATAATATATATGTACTATATAATATAATAAAATACTATCAGGCGAGGACACGATCTACAGAGCTAGTTGTCAGTCTAGAAATTAAATACAAAGTAATGAAAAATTATTTTAAATAAAACAAGAAATTAATAATGCAAATTAAGTTAAATCGACCCTAAATTTGTTTTATTAAATTCGCTGTTTACTAAATCCTGTGTACTTATTATATTTGAATTTTTATAAACGCTGACTTTAATTAACATTGTGTTGACTGTCCGATTGTATTGTAGAAATATAACGAGGCTTTTGTAATAGGATTTATGTGAACAAACAATACAGACGGGAGGCCAAACAAATGCCATTTTAATTAAATAAAAACGTGATTCGTTAATTGTCAAACTCAAAAATATTTTCACAGACTTATAAAGTATTAATATTTCTAATATTTTTTTACAGTAAGAAGGCGACAGATGAGCATATAGTCCACCTGGTGGTAAGTGGATATTGTCGCCCGTGGACACCCGTGGTGCATACCAACATCAGTCCAGAATGGCAAACGCTAGCAGGCCCCGGATGCGCTGCATACCTTTTGAGATATAGAAATTGATTTGGAGAAAGGGTTGGAAAAATGAGGAGGTATAGGATAGGATGGCATGGTAATGGGCTCTGGCATATCTCACTCACTACCGAAACGCGTCCGTATATTGGGGAATAGGATACAGCGGGAAATGCAGTACATTTCAACGTAGTCTTCTGTGAGAGAAGAGTAACGTGGCCAGTCGAGTGCGCCCAGCGGCTGTTGGATTGCAGCGTATACCGCGAACCCGTAGGCTGTGGAACGAACTGCCTCAAGAGGTCTTTCCATTGAGCTACGATATGGGGTTCTTCAAGAGAGCTGTGAATAGGATTTTGCAAGGTCGGCGGCGCGCCCGCATGCCCCCTGGTGTTGCAGGTGCCCATGGGCGGCGGTAACACTTACCATCACGTGGGACCGCTTGTTCGTCCGCCCCCTAGTCTATAAAAAAAAAAAAAACCTTCCAAAAATAGTTCTGTAAATTTGACTAGTGCTGTAAAAATGGGACTGAGTGAGTACTGAAGAATCTTTAAGAGCAGAGCGTTGAATGCTCGTAAACGTTGTACTCCAAGTTTTTAACATTTGATGGTCTTAAAACACATTTTCTTTATTGTTCTTGCATAATATTTTTTTTTTGTATTTTTTTCGTAAGACATAATTTTTTTGTATTTTTCTTTACACTTGTCACAGGAAATAAACTCCTTTATATTGTGTACAGAAAATTAATAAACTTTCTTTGTTTCATTTTTTTATTGTAGATCGCACGCGGATAAAGTTTTACTTTATTTCTAAACGCAATACAATAAAGTCCATTTTTGTTTAAGTTTAGTCCTGCGAGCCAGCATTAAGGGGAGAGTTGGGATAAATGTGTAGTGGAATCGAAAACCGAGGTTTATGTGGAAATCGGTGCGGTTTCGCATTTAAGAGTCGTTCACAAACTATGCGGTCGTTTTCGGCAATTAGCCGGCTAATTGTGGTTTACGGCGGATTGTGGTATTAATGCCGAATCCCCATTATTGGATAATATGTTCTATATCTTTCTGTTGGAAGTACTATCGCGTGGAAAGTAGTAAAAACTTCTACTTCATTATATTCTCTTCTGCAGTTTATATTATTATTTTATTTTTAATGACTGTTTCAGTCAGGCAGTCGCTGGTGTAATCTTGCGACTAATGCAAATTGAACCATAAAGTTGGAGATAAAGTTTAATATTAAAATAGACTGTTTAAGTGATACATTATGCGAGGGTTTGATGATTACGTTATTAAATAACCTATGATACTACAAATTGAATATCAAAATATTTTGAAAAGTTACCTAGTTTATAGAGCTTAGAATTCACGATTTAGAAAAGGATCGCACATCGTTGATGACGTCATTAATACAGCAATGCCGCTATATACACGCGTGAATAACAGAGACAACGCTATGTCCCCACCTCAAATCAGTTTATTCTCAAGCTCATCGTCCTCCAGATAGCATCGCCCTCCACTCTCTTAAAAGGTATTGACATCCAGATATTAAGATAGGCAAAAGTTCTGGTGATTTTGTGTCCATACTGAGTCAGAATCCTCTTTGTCCTGCATTGCATGGAGTACGCGTGGGGCTGATTTGTCAATTTGCCATCCTTGACAAGGGTCGCCTTTTTCACCCTTTGTTAAATGTAAAATCCACTTTTGTTTTTGTTTCACTCATATTACTCGTATATTATTCATTATCTTAATTTCTTATTTGTCTTCTTTCTTACTATTTCTTAATTATCTTACTTTTCATCATGAAGTCTGGCAGCCGACTCGCATCCCCCCTGGTGCTGCAGGGTCTGGCGGTGACCACTTACAATCACGTGGGCCCGTCTGCTCATTTGCTCTATTTGAAACAAAAATTAATGCACGACTCAGGGCGTGCCACTGCACGCCATTCGAATTTGGCTTCACGAATGTAAGTTGAAAACAGATATCCGTAGACTATTGTCGCTTTCTGAGAATGTGCAAAGCAATGCAACCAGCCATTTGAATATCCACTGCTGAACTTGGGCCTCTTGGACACGAGGGACATCCCTGAAGACATGAACCATACATACATACATATGTATGGGCTCTAAACGCCACGCTGGCCAAGCGCGTTGACGAGTCCACTCTTCTAGAGTTGGTGTAGTCCAGCTCAGCGCTCGTGGTAACGGCTTCATTATCCCTTAGTGGCATTTTATGACACACACGGTAAAGCCTGATAATGTAGTAAGTACACAATAGCAAACTGAAGCGAAGTAACTCCACCTGCCACGTTAATACAGCTAGAAAGTCATTTCGGTGGTAATTTGTTAGTATAACTACGTGGGCGGGAACGGTTCCAACGACTGCCTTGGTGAAGCCGCTTTCAGTGTTTGTATGGCTGGGGACACGCGAAATGGAGATTTACTCCTATATGCTGCGTTTTGGTTTTATACTGTTGTGTATTTTGTTAAAAATGCAGTGACTCATCGTCCGCCTGTTGGTGGTCGATGGTGCTCGCCCCTTTGCCAGCGGCGCCGCTTGATCGTTAGCCTGGCTTGTAGCAGTCGTCTCGGGGTTACCAGCCGTCGGGTCACTTTTCGCTTGACTGCTAGTCAACACCATGAGTGTTTTCTCTTATTCAGACAGAATACTGTTGCGATACGCAACAATTATGTTGTGCACAAAAGGATGCTAACAAACTAATTGTCAGTTTGAAAAAGATAATTATCGTGGTATTGGTCTAACAAACTATCGTAAAACAAGTATAAAACGCTTCGATTAACTGCAGCGAACAAAACTGATGAGCGAAGCTGGTGATAAATCCAGTTAGCCGGTCAATTTACTGTCATGTGGACGAACAATAGAATTTGGACCGCCTCTATTACCGGGCACCACGTACCTTGTGACAGTATAATTGGCGCTGCGACGTTGTATCTAGTGCTGTAAAATAAGCGCTGAGCGTTCGACGCTCCAGCGCTGAGTCAGTTTTCTTATATAGAAAAGTAGGCGGACGAGCAAGCGGCTCATCGGCAACATCAGGAGGTATGCGGATACTCCGCCGACTGCACAAAATGAAAGTGCTAATGAAACTAATTAACTAATGAAACTAATTCGGTAACAAAACGAATTCGGTAACAAAACGCGTGTAGTGTAGACACATTATTGAGATGGGTGTTAAGTAAATTCTTACACGTTTATATTAAATTAAATTAGTTTAATATATCGTCGCGATGTTATTCGTGAGTAGTTAGAGATAAGATATAGATTAAGTCCTATATATAACGCTGTTTGCTTTTGTGTATGGTTATTGATTATTCTTGATTCGCCTGATTATTCTTGATGCCCTGTACATAGCGTGACTAGGTAAATTTTGAGATACTTAAATTTAAGAAAGACAACTCTTTTGAACTGTGCCATTTTTAAAACATCATTTATTTGAAATTTGAACTCCGAAAGCAATTTAGTAAAAACGAAAAATATACGTATTCACTTTTTTTATTGCATTTCACGCGCTTTTCTATGCAGCAATGGAATTGGAACGCGAACATTTTGTGCAATGATGTTATACGATTTTAAAGTTGGTTTAAATAAAAATGAGTCTAAATGTAGACTAGTATCAGCTTTTGGGGACGTCGCAGCGTCCAGCACAACAATTTATAGATGGTTTTCTAAATTTAAACAAGGAAAATGCTCCTTGAAAGATGAGTGAAGTGGCCATCCTGCGACTTCTGTAACGAATGATAACATCGAGACGGTACAGAAAATGTTGCACGAAGACCCAAAAACTACCTACAAACAGATAGAGACTCTTAAGATTTCATCGCCGGTCATTCATGAAATTTTACACCAACTGCAACACCTTCAAGTCAAGAAGCTTTGTTCGCGTTGGGTACCTCATTCACTGACTGCTGAACAAAAACGAGCTCACGTGACATGGTGCAGGGAAATGATTGTAAAATTGGAAAATGTAGATGGACGGAATATATTTAATATTATTACTGGTGATGAGAGTTGGATCTATCAGTGTGATCCACTAACTAAGCGGCAATCAACGGTTTGGGTGTTTCCAGACGAAGGTCAAACGTGGGCGCAGTGGGGGCACAAAAATGCTGGCAACATTCTTCTCTGCGGGTGGCCATTTAGCGATAATTTCTTTAGACGCTCAAAAAACTGTTAATGTCCAATGGTACAGCTACAGTGAAGTGTATTTATCATCTGTATTCGGTGTGTTCAATAAAAACGTCCTAAAATAGGTTTGACAGAGCTTTTATTACATCATGACAACACATCATCTCACAAACCAAAACTCACCCAATAGTTTACAAAACTTTTAAAGACACACACAGATATCCAAGAATTGAGCCACCTTCCTTATAGCCTTGATTTAGCTTCATGCGACTTCTTTCTTTTTACAAAAGTGAAGCTTGGACTCGGTGGCATTGTTTTCGACAGCCCCGAGGACGCTCGGAATGCTTTTATGGCAGCTGTTGAGGACCTTGCTAAAGAAGAGTATCGCCAGTGCTTCAAATCTTGGTTTAGACGAATGAATCGCTGTATAGAGACTAATGTAGAGTATTTTGATAAGTTGTTATAAAAAATTGTCTTGTAACTCAAATATTTTTTTGTATCTCAAAATTCATCCATGTATCACCACAAGCGGGTCGCGTACAGGCGGCGTTGTACGAGTCGTAATGCATGGAATCATATGAGAGACGTTACACAGAAACGCCTGTGCTCTCAATTCGCCAGTTTTGTACTATTATTTTATCTTATATACTCGTATATGTATAACATTGGTGTACGTTATACAACAAATAAATCCAAATACATGTATTACGAAATAATATCTAAAGAGTGTTTTTAAGTTATCAAAGAATCCCTTGAAAATAATAAACGCAACTTGTCCGTGTATCAAGTTTAAGTTAAACACCATTACAGAACATTATTATTATTATTAAACGTGATTATTATTAAAGGTATGCTTTTAACGCGGTTAGGTAATTTTTACAACCAACTTTGTCTATCCGAGCCGACTTGGAAGCTTTTAGAATAATTTAACCTTTGGGACGTGGTCGTAGTTTGAGCGGTGTGTACATACTCGTGAGCTAAAAATCGCTTAGTCTCTCTAGCAGTCTTTATGAGACAATTTTTAAAAAATAACCTTTAATGAAATAATTTAATTCAATTTTTTGTACTTAAGTGCGAAGCGGTGAATGGAAACACTGTCAGGACTCGTGTGCCGGAGAATTAAGAAAAGGCATAATATGCTAATTGCAAATATGCTAACTGGTAGAGGATGCTATAAAGCATTAAGTCCGCCTTTTTTACAGTACTTGTGTGCAATAAAGTATAAATAAATAAATAAACGAAAAATTGACACTGCTACAATGTGCTAATTACGCTATTGCCATATATGAATATATAAAATAAATAGCCGTCAGTCGTGATTTCTTTTTTCATTGCCTATATGGCAATAATGCAATTCGCACATTGTGCCAGTGTCGAGTTTTCTTCGTAATTAACAATTTCAAATCAAAACAATTCAAAATGAATCCCGTCAATGTCCAATCCCGTTGAAATAGGTTGGGAGTCCCTTTCACCGAGGATCGAAAAATTCGACTCCTTGGAAGCTCACGAAAAACACAGTCCTCTACTTTTATTTGATTATTATAAACATTACACACGAAAAAACACTTTGATGTTTGATGAACTATCATTATTAAACCACGAAACCCATAATACACACTTTTGTATAATAATCAAACAAAAGCTTGTCTTCACTTCTAGAGTTTCCGCCAAAAATCAGCAGTCTGACTTCAACTTGTTTGGCCGTTTAGACAATTTAATTATCGATACTAATATGAATACCTATTAAAATTTAATTAGCAAAAATAGCAAAAAAACGCATCTCGGAGCTAACTTCATGTCTTACTTTCAATTTGACAGTCCTATTAAAAACCGTCCTATGGTTTTTTAAACTACTATCTACTTTACTCTTCTTACACTGAATCTAGTTCCGCTTACGATGGAACCACACAAAGTGGGTTCCGCCGAAATCTCTTAATTCGTGTTTCATGTCCCTTAACCGTAATCCAAGTTAAATTTCTTACAAACTTTTCACTCAAATTCCGAGGTACTGAGTGAATCGGAAACAGGATTTTATATCTTGAATTTAATTTTGTTCTTCGCTGACTGCACATTTTCAATTAACTACCATTTTGATATCTCTGATATTAGTATCTTTCTGTTGTTTTAACGAAGGTTTAGAAATAAGATTGGTATTATATTGTTTGTATTACTTATGTAATTATTCAGTGCCCACCACATCGTTGCCGTCAATTTTAAAGTGATTCCCGTGGGTATATGGATATGGGTATTTACACTGCAACAACATTTTTCAATAAATGATTAATATACTGTAATCTTATTATATGTATAACTTATGTATATACCTATATATAGAAGATGTATGGATAAAATAGACTCTCTAAATAAAGCACCAAAAACATTTCAAATCTGCAATTTAATTAGAAGCGTAGAGACGATTTATTGCTTATAGTGTCTTTTAAAAAAATATTTTTGCCAATTTCATGCCTGAATAACATGCCTTATATAAATATTATTTTCAAAGGCTAAAATCGCTGAGCACGCGAAGACATACGTTTTTGAAATATGCATTGTTTTACCAACGGTGTCATGTAATGTCAAGAACATGATGTCACGTAATCCCATGCTTGTGATAACAGAGGCATGAAATGTAACATATGAATATGTCACATGTTACACGTATATGTGTAACTTCGGGTGACATTCTTTTGAAAGGGAAATATTGCATTTTTTTATTCGAATGGGATGTGTGCAATTCGGAAACTGAAATGCAGGGCCTATATTATAAACCTAATTGACGTGAGAACAAAACATTTTGGCGGCAGTTTTCTCTTGTTTTTAACTAAACAGCCGGTCCATCCAAAAATTTTTTTTGCCATTGCTTCTAGAAATGTTGAGGATGAAGGCCACCTGTAGATTAAAGTTGGTACATGCATATGTAAGTATATTAGTATTTTAATACATGCCTGTATATTTAACTGTTGCAACCCGAAATCTGTAATAGAAAGATATTCTAGTGCATACCTATTGGTGTGTCTACGTATTTTGGATTAAATAGCGATTGTTTAACGGTGCGCAGTGCAGTGTCTTTATATCATACTCGTAGGTATATGTATTATACATCTACCTACGCGCAACATTTAAGTCCTCCAGGGTGGCGCGTCGCCCGCGCCGCCTCATTCGTCGAGCGTGATCACCATACGACACTATACGCGCGCATCTTTGGACAATCGACTAACCAAAATCTAGTTCTTTCTTGCGCCACCATACCCATATTATCCACAACTCTGGTCCAGTAGCTGGATCAGCCACAGGGGGGATATTTCCAAGGAATCTATTACAGAAATACGTGATTCCTTGACGTGACCAGCCTTTTTAATAGCCACTGGACATTGACCTCCCGCATATTGTCTTGTAGATGGGGGATGTATGTCCGCACGCACAGCACGCTGGCGAAGTGGGTGAGTCCACTCTTTTGGAGGTGTGGTAGCTCTGGTGGTAGCGACTTTGTTATCTCTTACTAGACTTTTACAACATCCACGGGAGGAGACATGGTGGTGCTATTGTGGCGTTGGGGTGGTGGTAAAACTGGCAGACACGCGTCACGTGACGAGATCACGTTTTTCGAAACATCGGAAAAATAATTACATCTCGGCAACGAAACGAAAATTTTGTATATTTTGAAAAGATAACATGCTGTTGACTAATTTGTCTGATAGGCGGAGCTTTTTCACTCTCACAAAAGATCGCTATATATAAACTTAGATGATACGCAAGTGATTGCAAATTATCTAAATTAGAATCCCTTCCTTTCCCATCTCGTGCCATCCCGTCTCGGTTTTCCTCATCCGGTGGATTGAGGAAAGCGAGATGGACGAGGTAATATGAGATGTCCCATTCCCCATCCTTCCCAATCTTCTTTCCTAATCCTTATTCTTAATTCCCAAAGGTAGACAGATCACATGCAGACGTGTCAACTTTTGTCATTTTTGACTCATGTTGACGTGTGATACAGATAATAGCGAAATATAAATATATATATAATATAAATATATGAGATACGGTTGTATATCACATTATACTGATAGATAGATGAATATGCTGTGGGATGGGATTGGATAATATTGGATGTCTAATAACTAAAAATTTGAAAATAAAAAGACACAATTAATTAATCATTTTAATATAATCCCCGACGGTTAAAAAACTCTGATTACCTTTGAAAAGGTTAAAATAAAAATATAAACCAGTCAGCAGTCTTGTTAACAATCTACAATACAGTTTAATACATCCTATCATCGTCATCGCGCGTAACGTAAGACCTTGTTTCTTTTACATTCGATAAACTTTCGTTACGCGCTTGTCAGCAAGACTGCTTGTAATTAGTTTATATTTTTATTTTAATCTTTTGAAAATTAGTTAGATACTTTACCGGCGCGCCGGGGTTTTTATCAAAAATTTTAATTATTTCTTAATTCTCATGTTTTACAAAACAAAGCAACTTCACACAAAAGGGTCTTTTCATGTCGCACGAATTACAATAAAACTTTCATTTATTTGCGCGACATAAAGACCCCACCACACGAAAGTCGCGCGCCGCAGCCTTTGTTGGTACTCTAGATATTTGCAGTTGCAACTTTGAGACAAAAGAGACTCTGGTAATTAATTTTTGTATTTACTTCATACGGAAATTTTATACTTTTAGAATCTGGTATCATCCGAAACAATATACATAATTTAAACAATTTAAGTTGTGTGCAAGGCCATTTGAAATAATTCCTGTATGAGCTACGTATTATACGAGTATATTTTTAACTCTCGAACATCTGGGTTTCTTCACGATGTTGTATTTCACCGAGCTGATGATAATTTAAAAAATCCATATTTAAATAGTAATTCAGCCTTTAGGCGGAGTAGGTCAGATTCGGAGTACATCAGTTTCTTATAAGGTCAGATTCGGTCTGAAACTGACCTACTTAGAAACCAACCTAATAATAATTTGACATATATTAGAAACTCACCTTCTACGAATCGGGCTTACTCCTGCCAAAGGAAATTTACAACGAATCTCTTGTGACTTACAATCGCAAGGGAGTGTACTCCTAAATATTGATAGAGCAGTAGAATTAGGATTTTTTATTTTTTTCTTCATGTAAACAATTACTAATAACTATCATATTACAAAATAATTTAAAACTAACTTAAAAATAATCATTAAAAATATAGTAGGTGTTTATTGTACAACATGCTCAATTGTACAACAAATATCAGATTATATATTAAGCATGTTGTACAATTTTTTGTCCCCGTGGCAACTTACCCAGCATGCTGGCGACCTTGCCTCGCTGGGTGGCAAGGCTGATGATGCGTTGCCCGAGATAATGGCCAGTCCTAGGGTCGCCAGTGCTGTCGACCAGGCGCTTTGTAAGATCTTTGAAAACGAGAGCGTGCTTGGACCTCACACACCTACACCTAAGGTCTACACCGAAAGCAACAAAAGCAGTAAAATTTAAACAAACAACACTGCATGGATTTGTGTGTTTTGAATCAAAAAGTCATTGACAACACGCGTGTGATGTCAATGTGTTTTTGAAGTTTATGTGTTTGTGTTCTCTCATAGAACCTTCTTTTTTTAAATTGATTAGTAAGTTCATTGAACTTGTGGTATGTAAATTGAGAAGAAAATTAACCAATATTAAAGAGAAATTCACAAAGCAAAAAATTAGGATATCTCTGTCGCTCAAGGATGACTGTAGCCGTACTGAAGAATGGTGTTATTAACTAAAGCGGTTTGTTTCTAATTTATGAACTTTAAGTCAGTCGTTAACCTCATTTTGTAAATAGTTGTACTTTAATTTTGCGAATTCATTTTTGATAAATTATGTTAATTCATTAAATAATTTTCTAAAAGCAAGGTCAACTCAAATGCCCCAAGATGTTGTATTAAAATTTTTAGTACACTTTGCCACCTTTGACTTTCACCTGTCAGAACTTTCACGTTTTAATATTGTAGAATAAACACGTAGGTAATTAGTGAGAATTAGTTTGCTTTGGTTAAAGGAGATACGGAATAAGACGGTATTATTTTTTAGTCCTTTATTTTTGTTGTTTGAATCTGAAATTTTTGTGTAGGTAGTTATTGCGAGTACGCATCAATAAAAAAACTAGCAAGTGATCGAACATATCATTATTTTATAAAAACTACATATAAATATTTCACTCCAACAGATAATTGAATCGCCAATTAAAACCGATTTAATTTTTACGCGGAATATTCCGATCCACCTCGACATGTTAGTCCAGCGAAACGCGTTGTCATGGCGACGGTCAGCGGCGACAACATGGCTGCCAATTAGTGGCGCCAGCGTCGCGTGAAGTTGATTTAATATGCGGTCTGTCGCTACGGATTTATCGGCGCTTGTGTGGTGACTTCTTTATTGCGCGCTCAGAAATTTGGTGACGTGTTTGTGTTTAATTGATAACTGGTTTTAGATAACGTAATCTAGATATCAAGATAATAAACTACTATGTAATTTAATTATTTATGTATTAGGGGTTAAAGTATGAAATTGCCGATTTGTACTGAAAAATTAAAACCCCTTTTTTTTCTAAAATGTAACATATTTATTTAATCAAAATATTTACCCTCATTGTCTATACATTGTTGCCATCTAATCGGAAGTTCATTTATGCCTTTGCGATAGAACTCTGGGGATGTAGATTCGACAAACTGTGTGAAAGCAATTTGTACTGCCTCTTGGGAAGAAATTTTTTTACCACGTAGAAAATTGTCCAAATCACGAAAAAAATGGTAGTCCGTTGGAGCAAGGTCTGGCGAGTACGAAGGATGACGTATGGTTTCTAACTGCAGCTCCTGTAGAGTTACAACGGTTCCTCGTGCAGTGTGAGGTCTTGTGTTATCATGGAGCAATAATGGTGAAGATCGATTCACGAGTCGGGGCTGTTTCACTGCTAGTTTCGCCATCATTGTTCGAAGTTCGGCACAGTAAACATCTGCTGTTATTGCTTGACCAGACCTGAGAAAGGTATAGTGAATAACACCATGAATAGACCACCAAACAGGTACCATTACCTTTTTATTGGTAAGCTTTGCCTTAGGGCACTGTTACGGCGTTTGACCTGGGGTCAGCCATTGCATTTTCGAATCCACTTTTCGTCACATGTCACAATTCGATCCAATATTCCTTCATTTCTGTACCAATTCAACAAGGCAACGCAAGTTTCAACACGCGTTTCTTTCTGAAGATCAGTCAAATCATGAGGCACCCATTTTTCATATTTTTTTATCTTATTGATTTGATGCAAATGAGTCAATATTGTAGGTAAGGCAACGTTAAACCATGCCGCTAATTCCTGGATAGTTTGTCTAGGATCGGCTTCCACCATCTCCTTCAATTCAGCGTTATTCACCTGTGTGGGCGGTCTTCCACGTGGTTCGTTCTTCAAGTCGAAGTTTCCATTACGAAAGCGTTTAAACCAAAAAAGCACGGTTCGTTCATTAGCAGTCTCCTCTCCAAACGCAGGATTGATATTGCGAGCCGTTTCTGCCGCGTTAGTTCCGCGTCGGAACTCGTATTCAAAGATTACTCGGATTTTCGAAGTATCCATCTTTCCCGTCTAAGCTGAATAAAAAAAACAATTGAATGTCGAAATTCGAATGTTGCATATTTTTTAAAACAAAAACCTCATAGGTATCATGTGAAAAAACTTTCACTCGAAAATCTCACACCGTGAAGGTTTTATGTCAATTCAAAGTATCTATTACTATAAAACGGCAATTTCATACTTTAACCCCTATTATTAATTATGTATTTCAATACAGAAAATAACTTTGTGTATGAGCGCGGAGTGCTTTCAAAGTGGTATCAAAGTTCAAAGAGATATTATAATTATAATGTGTATGGATTCTTAGGTAGAAATTTAAAATCTTCGCAAATCAAATATTTTAAATTGGACTTGGAAATTTATGAAAAAATTGAACTGACATGTCTTCATTTTTAATCTTTTAAGTTATCACTTTTAGAAAAATAACTGCTTAAATAACTTTATATTTTAAATAAAAACTACGAGTATAATATTTTTAATATTATATTGATATTGTAAGCCGGAGTGCTATTGTTAAATGTTACACTTTATAATGACTAATTACGTGCGTACAATGATGGTAAGTAACTATGTAGGTTGTTAATTATTGGCGTGCAAAATTAATTTTGTAAATTGTACAAAAATGTATAGGTACGGTAGGTAAATGCACAAATACAACGAATTTGTGCGCGACAATCTATGATATTCTGACATATTATTTTCTTTCTATAAATCCACTCCTAAATCGTCAAAGGTAGACGGCGCATGCGCGACCGAACCAACGTTTGTCATTCTAAATTGATGTCGGTATATATTGCGGGTGTGTCCGTGGGCAACAGTATGTACTTACCAGCAATTGACTGTCCGCTCGTATTCCACATTTTTTCTATTAAAATAGTCTGTCATAATCCTTTGCAATAAAATCCCCGGGGAATCGGGCCGGACACGCGGTCATAAATTCCCGGATCGCGTTATCAGCGCACGACCGGGTATCGTGTATACGGGGGCTCGCACGTTCTGTAAATATTTGCGAACGCATCTACATGTTCACGATTATCTATACTAAAATGTATACGCTTTTATTTTTTTCTTCACTCTTCAGTCTACTCTGAGGCTATACAGAAGCCGATCTGAGGCCAACTTGACATTTATTAAGACACTAATACTTCCGTTGCGTATTCCTTTCAGTATCCACTAAAATCAATGCCCGAGGCCTTAAATATGTAGCCCGATATATAGCCTTAAAACGCTACGCTGGCCAAGCGGATTGGCAAGTCCAGTCTTTTAGAGATGGTGCAGTTCCTCGGGGCTCGTGGTAGCCACTTCGTTGTCCCTTAATCGCCTTTAACGATACCCACGGAGAGAGATGATGTGGTACCATCATTTAGCCGGCGGCCACATAGTTTAGAGTATGTGTAGTTTAATAATCCCATCATATCTTATCCCAATTCCCACATCCTATCCACTCTTATCCCATCGAATACCACACAGTTTAGAGTATGTGTAGTTAATAATCCCATCATATCTTATCCCAATTCCCACATCCTATCCACTCTTATCCCATCGAATACCACACAGTTTAGAGTATGTGTAGTTAATAATCCCATCATATCTTATCCCAATTCCCACATCCTATCCACTCTTATCCCATCGAATACCACACAGTTTAGAGTATGTGTAGTTAATAATCCCATCATATCTTATCCCAATTCCCACATCCTATCCACTCTTATCCCATCGAATACCACACAGTTTAGAGTATGTGTAGTTAATAATCCCATCATATCTTATCCCAATTCCCACATCCTATCCACTCTTATCCCATCGAATACCACACAGTTTAGAGTATGTGTAGTTAATAATCCCATCATATCTTATCCCAATTCCCACATCCTATCCACTCTTATCCCATCGAATACCACACAGTTTAGAGTATGTGTAGTTAATAATCCCATCATATCTTATCCCAATTCCCACATCCTATCCACTCTTGTCCCATCGAATAGGGTGTGTATGGAGAGTAACAATTGATATCCATATTTCGTATTCCCCCTCATTTTAATAATTCCCGCGGTAACTTATAATGACTCTTGATAAAAAAATGTCTTACACGTTGATCTAGGACACGATCTACTAAACTATACTAAATGTTTATTGGATGTTTAAATCCATTTCGTCGCGATCATTAATGCTGTATGTTCAGATTTGATGATGATTCCCTCTCGTACATTGAAACTGATCTGGATAAAAAATATCCTAAATATAATACCCAACGCGCAAGTTATAAATGTAACCCCAAGACATAAGCTAAAACTATAACAAATAAAAAAGCCATCCAGTGGTTTTTGTGTGATGGTCGTTCAAACAGACAAAAATTCCAAAAAAATATTTGGACTGTATAACACACAATGCATTCTGAATGAACGAAAGAAAGAAATATATTTATCGGTTATCACATTACGTATTATGTACACTGATACATCTAATAAAGATATAACAGTCTAAGTACGAGTATATAGTGTTGCGACAACAAAGTGGCGCTGGCTCAGCAAACTGCAGATAATCCACAGCACTGATAATCTGCTAGCACCTATAATATATGTACACGGAAAGCCAAAGAAGTAAACAACCTTCAAAATAAAAATATACTCAATTAAAGGCCGGTTTACACTGGTATTATTAGTAGTAGAGTGCGTACTACATTTTGAAGTAACCTTGTGTAACCACTTTGAGATAGTGGAAGTCCCAATTTTCCCCAACCCTTTCACCCAATCCATTCCCTAATCTGCAACGTTTGTCATTCCGGACTGATGTTGGCATTTATCGCGGATGTCTATGGACGACAGTATCCACTTACCATCAGGTGGACTGTATGCTCGTCTGCCGCCTTTTTTCTATAAAAAAACTTCAGTATTGACTTTAATATGAAGTTTGGATGACAACAATAAACACCGTAGCTATATCATTTGACGTAATTGACAGTACGTCATATCGAGATGTAATCAATCTGAGATTTAAACCATTTGAGATCCAGTCAAATTGACCTCTAGTCAAATCGTGATCTAGTCAATTCAAGGAAGAGACTTTATGATACTAGCCCTTGTAATTTACTACAAACATATTAGAGCTGCATAATAATGCATGCAATATTTCCCAAAATGTAAATAATAATACATTGTATAATGCAAACAATGGCCGCCACATTTCAACAATGTGGCAATCGAAATGACCGCAATTAGTACGATGTAATTACACGACCACCAACATATATAGGAGAGTGGTTATGTGAACCTGTATTACCAGACTGATTGCGATGTGTGCTCTCGTATCGCTGCACCTCAGTGCTTTCATGCAGCTTAATTAGATTATATCACAATCATTCGACTAGGAAAAAGAAATAGTTAAGATATTATTTTCATTAAGGCATAACATGAATTTGTTGTTCACTAGGTAGCTATTGATCAATCTAATAAATCTACAATAGAATCTCGGTAAACCGGCACAAATGTAAGCCTAGAAAGTAGGTAAAATGAGTAAAACGAAAACTCATATAAATAAATACATATTAAAAATACTCTTACTAGCTTGACTTTTTTAATTGATTTCACGCACGACACCACAAGAAAATGCAAAGAACTCGCGACAGTTGCGACTTCCAATTTCACCGCGTGCGTAGGCGACGATGCTTTCAGTGAAATCAAATGCAAAACGCTAATACAGCCCTTGTTTTAGTGCCGAATTAATGAGATTCTACTGTATTTAAACTGATCGAGTTTAGAAATCAAGAAAATAATATCAAACAGAATACAATATAATTTAAATCGCTTTTATCAACAACTTTTCTCCAAACATTTTTGGAACGAAGTTCCTTTACGCGGCTTGCGGTAGGTGTGATTCGAGAGAAAATGTAACGTCACGTAAGATTTTCCCCCTCTATACACCTTTTTCTTTCTCTGTGTGTGTGTGCGTGCGAGTATCGAGAGCGAGACTCAAGCAGAATAACAGACGTGCAGAGTAGTGCGTGGCCGGTTGTATAACCTAAATTTTTGATTTTTTATTTGATTCCTTATTTTAAATTATTTGCATTGAAAATATGATACAAAATAAAAAAAAAATTACATGAATTTATTTCGAATGATACAAATGATACAATATGATACAAAATAAAAAAAAACAATTAATACATACAGATTTTATTTCGAATTACATTCGGAGTTTAAAAAAAAATGCGTGAGGATCTTCGTTCCTGACTGGGGTCCCCTGATCGCACATTTTTTTTTAATAGAATCTGGTTTCGTTGTCAGCAACTTGTGGTAAAGCGTCACTGTTGTCACTCTTGCTTGTCTGCTGGCTGAATGGACAAGAGCCAATTTTTCTAACACAGATTTTTGTGTATTTTCTATAGAGTAGACCAATATAGATTGAACCACAAAGTGGCAATATTAGAAAGATGATAATCGCAGAGTTATAACAATAAAAATTCTTTATTAAAATTTTAAACCGCAGTCAGTTCACAACAAAGAGATTATTGCCACAAATAGAGGTTATTTTTTTGTTTGTATAGCTCGATGACAGGTGACAGTGAAGTTTATTTTGATCTGTGGGGACATATTACTTTATTAATACAATACGAAAATAAGTAGCATGTACAGACTTACTGTGACGCCCTCGCTTATATTTCACATTTTTTATTATAAATAATTTCCTAGTCCTTTGTCCAAAAATAATAAAACTCGTACGAGATGTTGTACACGTCTAATCCTTCAAAAAATGAATAAATAATGAAACATTAAGAAATTTGGCTCATGTCCATAGTGTGGATACTTTTAGTTAAGAATGTGTTGAAACTATATATACAAGACAATTTATGCAACCTTCTGGAGTTGGCCATAGCACCTTAAATAATAACCTCCACACAGTGCTAAGCATCCAATCAGAACGAGTAGGTATTCATGGTTTAACTGATTTGGAATCGCTAGAGAATCGTTTAATCAATAACCTATTAATTAACACTAAGAGGTCAGGCAGTTTGATCAATCGCCTGTCACATGGATAGGCCATTTCTATTCCACTCAGTGATATCTTTTTTCTTTGTTTCGTATAAAAATAGACACAATTAATTACTTTATGATCGGGGTATACTCGTATGAAAGTACATTAGCATTTTTAAAAATGTTGATTTTTGAAAAACGTCTGTTTGAAAAGTAAATGTCACTGTTATTCAATACTTAAAAAAAACAATATACTTAGATAGTTTATATCTTTATTTAATATATCGCTTGTTTTGATAACAAATAAATATATTTTCTTTTTTCCCTTATCAATTATACAACACGACAGGTTTCTTTAAAAGCGTTTTGACTTTTTGTTCCTTTTATATATTGCAATGGTGCAATTAGCGCATTCTGCCAGTGTTAAGTTTTCTAAACAGTAAATAATTTTAAAGTCTACGTATTCTGTCAATGTCTAGTCCCGTCGAAGTCAGGAGTCGCTCAGTAAAGCGATAGTAGGTTTACTGAGCACAGAAGAGGACTCCTTGGAAGCACACGAAAAACGCGCACAAAAGACACTTCGAAGTTTACTATCACTATTAAATCACAAAAAGCGCAACACACAATTTTTATAGTGATCAAATGAAAACTCGTTCTCGAGTTCCCGCCAAAAAGTCAAGCGTTTTAATTTATAAACTGTTGCTGACAAATAATGTCGATTTATTTTTATTTTAAAAAAGCCAACACCGGCGTGCCCTTTTTTATTATCTGGCTGTATCTCTATGCTGTGAAACAAAAACTTCATGAACAATGGTTGAACTTGTTTTTAAAATGAAAAAAATAAAACTTACAAAATAAATCTATTTATTGAAAGAAATAAAAGATATATTTGTTTAGATATAATATGAGACTGTCAAGATGTTGCATCGGCAATCCGAAAAGTAAGGGCAATAGAATTTAGAATGGAAATATATAAAGTAAAAAAATAGTTTCCCAATTGATTTCACACTTGGGGATTTCAATGGATAATGTAAAATTTTACACAACCTGATAAATAATAAAACTTAATATTTAGCAATTCAGACATAAACGTGACTGTCAAACATAATACATATGGATATAGGTACAGTGTATACTCTAGCGAACTTCTATTGAACGAAAAACTCACTAAAACGTAGAGGTTTGTTTGATTTCATAGTTAGCCATACAATACTCTATATAGCGTAACAACCACTCTCAATAGCGAAACAATAGTCATTATTTAGACCCCAATAAACATCGATTTCGAAACACAGGTAATGGACACAGGTTCGTAAATATTTCGTACGTACAATGGAATTCTAAGAAATGTGTTCTTTTGTTTGTTGTAATTGCCTAGCACGTGTTTACTTAAGTACTGTACTTACCTGCTATCGTCTGATTGCTATGCGTTATTACATCTTAGTATTAAAATCGTGTACAGAAACTTATACTTTCTTATACTGTCCGTTTAACGAAGCTCTTTATAACGTAATAACATACCCGGTCCCTTCAATTTCGCCATATAGAGTTTACACTGTGTATACACTTTACAGCTGATTGATGTTAGCTCAAGTCTCAAGTCCTCCGATATTAGAACACTAAGATTTTCCAAAAGGGAGTTTCCAAGTACTCTGCTGGGGTTTACAGCAGTTGAGCAGTTTACAGTTTATGATTTATTTCACGTAGATAGATGCATGTTTTTTTTTATTCCACCAAAACAAAACTATAGCAGATTAGACACAATGCATAAATGACGGTTTTTGGCTAAATGCAGTCTCTGCTAGAGAACCTTTGCGTAGATAGGAAATAAATATTTTGATTACAGATGGATGGTGTACAGTATAATACACATAACAATACACATACACATAAAGTAATTATATATAGTAGAAGCAGTACATAATCTAAATACTAGATATTATTATTCAAAGCTTTAATAGCTTAGAACTTATTTCACTTATTTAAAGATATCAAGTCCTTTTTATACCTTTATATAGTTTGAAATTCGAGTCTTCGGCTTTAAAACCGTCGCTTAGAACTAAGGCTTTATAAGTTAAGATTCCAAATTTACAAAGTGACTTAAAACCCGGAGATTCGAAGATTCATTTACTCGCGAGATTAGAAGAGACGAGTTGAGTCTTAGAAATTAAGGCTCTAAGATTCGTCACTTACAACACTAGTTCAATGTCTCACGACATTAGTCGCAATTACCGTTAGTGGGATTTTTACCATCGCACAGCTCGACATCGACGTGCACTTAATTCGCACTTCCTTGATAAAGAGTCACTGCGCACAGTGCGGTCAAAATAACCCTTATACCGCGAAGTTGAAATTTGTAGTGTGACTGTCAGCTGAGGTTTTCCGTAACGCCACGACACATGGTGCTCTTCAAGAGAGCTGTGAACAGGATTATGCGCGGTCTGCAACTCACCATGGGCAACGGTGACCGCTTACCGTTTTGTGGTATTTTATAAAAAATCTTCGAAATAGGTAAGTTTTTCAAAATTATTCTAAAAAGTCCAGGTCCCGTACGTCGGATCAAATTACATAAATCCCCTGCACAGTTCAAATACCACAGTATGTGGCTTTTACGATGATCGTAAAACAGGTTGGAATTCATAAAAACTTTGCTGTCTGTGTGGGACGTATCTCCCGACTCTCCCCTCACTCGGGCACCGGTTTTAATTTTAATTACCCTCGCATCCTCAAAATTAAACATTATTTGTTGATGTTTCATCGAAATTACAATTTCATAATTATTTTGTAGCGTTCGATGTGTATATGTATATTAGTAGAGGAATTAAAGTTACGTATATGTTTTTTTTATTTATTTAAACCCAAAAACATACACTGAACCATCATGAATTGTAACTGCCGAACTGCACAGCTTGTCGGCAGTAAACATATGCTATAATAAATATAACTATGCTATCTATACTAATATAATAAAGAGGTACAATTGTGTGTTTGTGGGTATGTTGGGGGTGATCTCTGGAACTACTGAACCGATTTCAAAAATTCTTTCACAAATAGGAAGCTACATTAGCCGTGTCTAATATAGGCTATATTTTATTTTGAAATTAAAAACCGGAGCGAAGTGAGGGTGGATGGGTTGCTAGTAATAAATATAACTAATATATATATTATATTGTGCATTGCTGGGAGTTTCCCCATCAGTGTATCTGGTGAGAAGAGCCCAGGAATCCATAGCCTATCTATAGCCTAAAATAATGAGTTTACCTATTTAATTCCACCCTAATATTCCAAAGTGTTTGTCTGTCTGTCTTTTTGTTATGTCTTCACGATTAAATTACGGAACCGATTTTACTTAAATTTGGCAGAGGTAGCCTGTAATCCGGTGAAGGACATGGAATACTTCTTTACCCCGACAGATGATTAGTTTTTCAGGAGGAATAATTCTATAAATGAATTATTCTTTTTCTATACAACAAGCAAAATTGGTTTCATTCAAGAACACAAATACAGATTGCAGTGCACCTACCTCAACGTATTCCTGGCGCGAGTATTTATACTTTTTAAATCCCGCAACACATTTGAACCGAGCGGCTTCCAAGAAGTTACTTTTATTTTTCCATCTACTTTCTAGTTTCATTTTCCACAAAACCCGAGAACTGCATATTTATTTTTAGTGGCAGCTTTATACCATTGAGTTGATTGGCTGAGAACCAATCTTCTGTGTTGGCATTTCTGCGTTCTACTTCCATTTCTCTTTGCAAATATTTGAGAATATTTTAAAATACTAGAAGAGATTCCGCTTACGTCAATTTGTTCTTTGAAATCAAGTGGAAAGTTCACTGGAGAAAAGAATCCGTTGCTTTAGCCGAAGTACAATAGGGTGACTACGTAAATTTTGAGATACTCAAATTTCAGAAAGAGAACACATTTGAGCTGTACCGTTTCTAAAATATCATGTATTTTTATCATTGACAACTTACTATATAATAAGGTTTACTTAAAAAGTAATGAAAGAAATCGCCATCTATGAACTTTATTTACTTTATTGAATGTAAATAAATGTTATCGATGGCGATTTTTAAGTTGGCGATATAGTATTATAAGGTATATAAATAAGTTCCAATACCAATCCAAGAATTAATGTATTAGAGCTGTAATTAGTTTGTATACAAATGTGCAGTGCCTGCACAAACCTTGGTTTACGGGCACAAAGTAGCTAACTAAATATATATTGTTTTTGGTATATACATAAAAAAATCAATGATATCATGTCACAGTCGTACGATACGTACGACATGATAGTATTACAACACGGCAAAATTAAGAATACACAAAGGATAGTGGCTCAACAATATTTCTTGCGACCATAGATTACCATTGTATCATGACGACAACACAAACGTTGGATATTATAGCAAATCCCTGGCATTAATCAAAGTCTAATATCGACAAATCTCAAACAAATTATGAATATTAACATACTCGCATTGGTCCAATCGGAATGTGAATCGTCAAAAATGATGTAAATACATTTGAACGCTGTAGTTGAGATCATCAAATTTAATCTGCGTTTGGATTTTACGGGTCAAGGTTTATTTTTATTAAAATTGAAACGCCACTCACACTCGCCGATTTTGAACTGCGCAATAAAATTTTACTGGAAAATATCACGAAGTATTTTTGTGTTTTAGTAAAAATATTAACGGTTTATTGTTGCTTGCAATTTTTATCATCGATGAAACGTTAGTGGCATGCGCCAATCGCAAAGGTAAGAATCTCTTATTTTCTTTATTTCTGGTCAAGACAAAATTGTACAGTTTTACGAACCCCATCCAACAACATGTTAGGTTTAATTTTTTTGGCCATTTCTTGACAATGTTGATCAGTCATAATTTTGAAACTACTTGTAGTTCCTTTTTAATCCATCTACGACCCTAGGTATATAGGTATTGGGATATAAGTCTATACTCTCTTCGTGCTGAGTTTCACTCCAATCGGATAAGGAATGCGCTCTTCTGTTCCTCCTCAATACAGTGAATAATATACGTACAGGATACAGGATGGGATATGTATGTTTATTTAAAAACTTCATTGTACAAGTAATTGTACAAATGACGGACTTAATGTCGTACTCTTGTATGGCATTTTCTACTAGTCAACCACCAGATCAAACAGAATAAGGATAAAACGCTGGTGCAATTTGGCTAATATTATTTGGCTCGTAATCAAGTAATCACTGCTTTTAGGCAGATTTCTACATAGTTTCTCTCAATTACTTTCAAACACTTACTCTTTAGGTACTTTAATTTCTAAATATTTACTCTCACCCAGTGAAATAGACGAACCCATCAGCGGAATAGTTTCCAAAATGTCTACTCGCCGACGTGCTTATCCCAAATTTCTATTTGCTTAAGTGACTCGAACCTCTGAGTCGACAGCTTTCGACACCCTCGTCACCCGCGCCTCTTACCTCTTTGTGCTTACTAAGACAGTCACAAAGTGTTGCTCGGTTAGTATTTCAGACATGGAAATTGGTTGATTTTTTACTCACGGCGGAACGGATATGGAATATGCATTTGGGGTAAAAGAATGTATGTATAATATTTTCTTAGGTTTTCGCGATTACTATACATTGCAATTAAACAACTTTTAACGGTTTAAATCGTACTGACTCAGTCAGCAATGTGACAGCTGTCACATTGCTGACTGAGTCAGTCACCCCGTGACCACGTCCACTGCAAAGTGTTCGAAACGTCGGGATATAAATCATGTCAAATATACGCGATTTAAACCGTTAAAAGTTGTTTAATTGCAAGAATGTATGTATGTTTGTTACCACCCATTTGTTACCACTTTTCTCTGACACGTCTGAACCTGTGTTGAAGCGTTTTTTTTTTGTAAGTGTTGGTTTTGGAGCGTGTTTGAGGATAAATTTTGTGGTTTTAACTCACTAGGTGGCGCTGCTGTACCAAATTAAAAGTTGTAATGCTTTATTTTTTTTAGTCGTATATTATTTGCGATTCTTCTCCATCGGGCTTTGTTGTAATAATATTGAATATTCTGCAATGTTTCTTGGTAAAAATTTCATCAAGAAACATTGCATCACCGATTTCATACAATTTGTCCAATGTCCAGTGTCCAGTGTAGTTCACTTAAAAGTGAAGAAAACCTTATTAATAATGTAATTAAGTGAGCGTTAAGTAGCAATACGTGTCGGACTGACCGCGTTGACAGTTCGGAGACAATACGCCTGTTGGAGGCTCTGTTACTCGCTAGTTCTAATTGGTTCACCGCCACGTTGTGTTTGTGTGCTTTGTGTTCTCTCTAACTTTAATGTATGTGTTAGTTATCGCATGCGACAAGGTAAAGAGAAAATATGGCCCTGATAGTTCAAAAATCGGGAAATCCATGCAATGTTGTGAGATATATATTAAAAAACATATTTTTAATAGGGTAGATAGGCTGTAGATTGATGAGCGTTTTCCCACCAGATATACTGGTGAGGAGACTCCCATAGTTATTACAACATAGTATATGTTTCCTGCCGACAAACTGTAGGTACTGCAATTTGGCAGTTACAATTTGCAACGGTACGGTGTATGTTGTTATATGGATTTAAATTAAAGAAAAATAGACACGCGATTATAAGATGATTTTTTTATGAGTGGATGACTCGAGATTCTATTTTAATGCGGTTTTCAACTTTTTGTGAACGTAAAATGAATTTGATCAAAATTATATTACTAAATCGCTTTAGTAAGTTTATGACAAGAATATACCTAACGAGATTTTTTTTATAGTGAGAAGATGGCAGATGAGCATACAGTCCACCTGGTGGTAAGTGGATACTGTCGACCGTGGACACCCGCGGCACTTCAATTCAGAATGACAAACGGTGGCGCGCCCTCGGATGCGCTGCCTACCGTTTGTGATGTAGGAATTGATTTGGAGAAAGGGTCGGGAAATGGGGAGGTGCACCCCCCCCCCCCCCCTCACCCCTCCTAATTATGTCATAAAAGTAAGATTAGTATTTTAAAACATGATTAAATGTTATTTAATAAATCTCAAACAAGTACCCACACTGTACTTGTTTTTGCTATAATTTTATTCTCATTTATATATTTTATTTGTTGCAGGTAATTGCCAAGATATTAACATCAAGTTTCGTGAGTATGACACATTTAACGATGATTTCAATAAGACCTGAATAACATATTCCTGTACAAAGTAATGGCAAAGTTTGCTGCCAAACAACGGAATTTTTTTTCAATTGGGTTGAAAACATTATATGCAATACTGTCGATTTTCCGCTTGTAGTACTAAATATTTAAAGCCTATTTACCCGTGCATTTCGTAAAAACACGTTCAGTATTTACGTTTGCTAAAGTTGGATCGGCTATTTATACAGGTCATGTCTTGAAGATGTTATTGTCTCTCCACTGAATTCCACCACTCCTCTCCAATTTTTAAATAAATGGAAACCGAAAACGATAATTGTAATTTTATATTAATCTAGTTACAGTTTGACCTTGATAGACATCACTTTTATCAAAATTTAACGATTCAAAATTGTCAACGGTAACTAAATTTAAAGTTGAAAGAAGCTACGGGCACAGCTAGTAAATGTTGCGAATAAAATGGTGTCTTTCGCACTTGAAATCAACTTATACGCTTGAATGACTAAGTTCCATTTCGGGATAGTTTTAAGAGGAGGTTGAAAGATCACCTCGAAAGAAACACCGTCAGTATTGTAAGTATGCATACTTTAAGTATATATTATTATTGTTTATTATATTTAATTTAATCCATTTCTTTTCAATAATTTTTCATTTATTATCAGTAAATGGCCCCAAATAAAATAGTTTGGGAGTAAATTCTGTATATAATTAAGATTTTGTTGAAACAATATAGTGTAAATATGTAAACAATAACTGACACATTTTGAGCAATAACTGACATAAACATAGCAAGTTAAGCAAGATTTCACAAGTAGCCAGCGAAAATAACTACTCCCCTGATCCACGGTGAAGTTTGTTAAGGCTGCTACAGCCCTTCAGTTTCCATCGTACTAATTGAGTTTTTATGCTCGCCGGGAAACGACTATAAAACTCATTATAAACATGTAACCGCTCTTCTTCCGCATCAGAACCGAAGGGGCCGACATTCCCGCCACAGAAATAAATTTAACATCCTGCGCCTACAACATCTTATATGCAAATGCCAACAGCCTCCCGCTTCCAAACGACCTATCTCCCTGAACAAACAAACCGACTTTAACCTTAACTCTTAACTGTAGAATCGGTAGTTAAACACATGAGTTAGTGGAGTTACGATAACTTTTTTATATAAATCGTTTTCGCTCATAACCTAAAAGGGAATTTACATTAAACGCTTGAAATGTTATATGTTAATGGCAGTTTGTAAGCTATAAATATGTATGAAGGAAAGTGATATACAGTGTGTATGTGGCTCCGCGACATGAATTCTTAATTGTGAACGATAGTAATATGAAGGGGTTTCACAAGCAATTTTATTAAATTGTAGGAGTCGTGTCTTTGAATTAATTTTTGGTAATGACAGATTTCGTGACATAATTCGAGAGTTGAAATACTAACTTTACGTCATTATTGTGATAATTGTCATAAATCTGGGGAGGGGGGGTGTTGACGTGGCCAGTCGAAAGTTGAAGAAAATAACTTCAGATATAACTTATATATATTGAAGAATTTGGAGTAAGAACACAGAGAGAAACGGTTGAACGCATAATTGCAAATGTCACCGTTTGATCCTAACCTCTTACTACATCGTTCACAAGTGACTTTTGTTTTATATACACTGTTTTGTCTATGAAATGTCTGGACGAAAATGTTACGTCCATAGTTACAAATCGTCTTAAAAATAAATTCCTATGAGTTTGCAATAAGGTCAGATTTTTTCATTGAAATCTTGACGCGTATTTGTTTCAGTTTGTCCGTTAACATGTGGAAGCCTTTTTGAAATGTAATTTGTCATTTCACGAATGGCTATAAAACTCTAAGCTATGCGTCTATCATTAACTACAATTTCTTTAAACTTTTTCATCAATGGTAGACGAGGATGGACTCCCGGAGCGGTCTTCATCTTTGCAGGCTTAAATTTTGAACACCAAAATGCAACCTTGGAATATGATGGAGCATCAACACCTAAAGTGGCCAAAAATTGAAAAATTTCTTTATTTGATATTTTTTTGTAAATTGTCAATTCATTGTAATTTTTTTTACAATGAAGCATTTAATTACGGCGCGAATGTTTTTATCCAGTATTCTTTCAACGTATCGACACATAAACTTGAAAAAAATATTACAATTTGTACATAAAAGGTACAATGCTGTAATTCCCGTCGATATTTACTAATGAGTTTGACGTTAAAATAAAAATAAAAGTATTCATATATCATAACTAGAAATATCCGATTCTGGAAACTTTCTAATCAAGCCTCGTATCTAAATCTTATTAATATAATAACTGTAAAAGAAATGTATTATAGTTTTGGGGGATAACTGAATATTATTGATCTTTTGTTATTAAACTTTCTATATTGAATTAACAAGAAATAATATTCACTTTTATCATACGTATTTCGTCCAATGGAACGAAATTTATTGTGGGACGAACTTCTGAATTTAACATGCTTTTATCATATGTATTTCGTTAATGGGACGAAATTTATTGTGGGACGAACTTCTGAATTTATCATACTTTTATCATATATATTTCGTCCATGGGACAAAATTTATTGTGGGACGAACTTCTGTTTTTATCATACTTTTATCATATGTATTTCGTCCAATGGGACGAAATTTATTGTGGGACCAATTACTGAATTTGATATACTTTCTACCGAAATTCAAAAAACGTAATCTCTCTAATACGAAGATTACTTCAAATTTTCCTCATACTTTAAAATCTGAAGAGGTCTACTAAAAGAAACACACGAAGCATAAAGCATAACCGCAGACATTATCCCGGAGTGACCTCTTAATGAAACATTCATATTTCATGAACCAACCCTTCCGCCGGCCCTATCCTAATAAATAACGACCAGAGGTCAGTCAGGCCACTGTAGAAGTAGAAAGTCAGTAGGTGATCTCACTCAACATGTAAAAAATAAAAATACTATTTTTAACACTAAAATACACTTCGCACCTGTGTTATTCATGTTAAATTTCAAGTTGTGTTTTAATAAAGTTGGAACTGCTATAATTCGGGAATAAGTATTATAAAATGCCGTGAAATGTGAAATATACAGGATGTGATCGGTATATGTATATGATCGGTCACTATTAAATATAATAGTGACCGATTGATTTCCGAGGTCTCAAAACCGTTTATGATTTTGAGTGGCATGCAAATTTCACGAATTCACTAATTTCTTTTAGTTTTGTTATTTTTTTTTAAATATTTATTGCTAAATACGAAGCCAAAACATTTATGCTGATTTTGTAAATTAATCGGTTACAAGTTACTTAATAACTGTGATATTACTATATCATTTTACAATAATAATGACAGCTGATGTAAATCGCTATAAAATAATTATTTTTTCGTATTGCTTTGAACAAATGATCTTGTCTAGAAATGATTTTGCACACGTCAGCAGTTTGCTTTAGTGAAAAAGAAACGAAAACTGTTATTTTATTGACAAAAGCAGGTACACAATTAACATGATTGAATTGACAGCAATGAATATCTTCAGTTGTTGTAGATACAAAAGTCACAAATTTCATTTAAATGTAGGTTAACTGTACGGTCGCAAGAAATAATCGTCGAGTCACTACCCTTATTCTCAATTTTGCTGTATTATAATACTGCCATGTTCGATACGTACATATGACTCTGACGTGATGTTAAGAAATAATTAAGAATAAAGGTTTGTGGATTAACAATTAAATATTGTAACTCTCATGCGTATTGCCAAGTTTATGGGTTTATATACTGTTCGTTACCTTTATTGTGGTATTAAGTTCGTTTTTAGCTTTCACTCGTACGAGTCGCGTACATTTCAGAGGAAATTATTTAATCCGCGTCCAGCGTTTTATTTTCCGGCGACGATAATGAGTATTCGAATCCACTATCTAAGAGATCGTAGACCTACTTAAAACGATTTGATTCGAGATGGAGAGAGTGCACGCTGCAACCTCACAACTGCTGGCCGCACTCGACTGGCCACGTGTAAACCCACCGCATAGAAGACTACCGTGAAATGTACTGCATTTTCCATGTCATTCCATTTTCCCAATATAAGTACGCGTTTTGGTAGTGAGTCAGATATGCCAGAGCTCATTCCCATCCCGTTCTTTCGTATACCTCCCCATTTTCCCAACCCATTTCCAAATTTATTTTCAAATCTTCAAAGGTAGGTAGCGTATCCGCGGCCGTGTCAACGTTTGTCATTCTGGGCTGATGTTGACATGTATCGCGACAATATTCACTTACCACCAGGTGGACTGCATGCTCCTCTGCCGCATTCTTTCAAAAAAAAATACTGCGTGATATACCCAACCCTTACAGTCTTTCCTCATTTGCGCAATTTGTAAAATAATAAATTATGTCATTTGGTTACATTTCCTTTAAAGTAAATAAATATCTTTTCTTATTACCCTACCATGTCCGTATCTGGTAGTGACCCCGGGGTATGAAGGCGCGAAACATCCAGATTATTTCCGGAGAAGAAAAATGAGTCCTATCTCGACGATTACGTTCAAAAAAAAACAAATTCCAATATTTAAAAAGGAAATGATATAATTGCTCTATACTTACTTTTTAGAAAATTTACTCTACATTAATTTATGGAAGTATAACTTTTTCCCCCAAATGAATTGTTTAAGAGATATTTCTCAAGAATCAAAATATCGTATTGATTTCGCGGTTTTCTCCACCAGAGTTTTCTCAGTGCTTGCGGCTGTCTGCCAAGGTCGTAAACCTGGATTTCTAAATACGGTCCCGATACCGAATAATATACCCAAAAATCAAAACTATTCGACCTTGCAAGAAGGAGTCTCCTTTTTTCGTACTATTTTGCTGGATTAATAAAATTAATTTGTTCCATTTGGTCTTATTATACATCAGTTGTACATTTTAGATTTTAAATATTTGATACTGATGCTACTAAGTAATCGTCAGCCATCAAAATAGCCTCAGACAAGTATCAATAAAGTCGTCGAATGGTGTCTCAATTGCTTTGGGAACGTATCGAAGGTCACTCTCATACAAAATGTATGAAATACGCACCTGCAAGAAGGGATGAATCTTTTATTTTTACACGTCACACGCCTACAAAGTTACAGTAATCAATACTATCTTTTTCTTTTCTAATTCTGTCTGTATGTATGTATATCTGTAGGTATATAAGTTAATGTATATATATAAGGTTTAAGAGTTCTAAGCAGTTCTTGTCAATTGTTATAAGGACACCGAATCCTTACTTTATACCAATGCGCTAATAATAGTTCTAGTATACTGATTGACATATTAGAATATTTCACACTATTTTTGTGGACCTCTTAACGTACAACTTTTGTATAAACATTTTCTTTCAAAAACGTACGGAAATAAGGAAATCTTCCTTCCTACTGCCGCCTGCTATTGACTTTATTTTCATTCACACAAAAATATTTACGAAAATCGCTCAATCATTCCAACACTGTAGAAGAGACAAAAGAACGTTTACAGCCCGTTGTCTTTTTGATAGATGCGAGTGCGTAACAAACTCGCTTTGTTCGCTGTTTAACGGAGAGAAAAATCGCTCCATGTTAACCCCGGAATTGTCTTCAGTCTGAGAATGTCTTTGACTAAAACCCTCCAGCTTTCGGGGAGGTAAAACGGCTCTGCGGCTATTTTTGGTCTGCTCGATGTCCACGCGCTCGGAATCGCGGGAAAGTTCTCTTTGATGAACTTGAAAGAGAAATTCACGTGGAAATTGTTGTGCTAAAGTTCATTGCCAAAGGTAATTAAGTACGTTTCCTGTGAGCATTGTTACTCTAGTGTGTCACGTCTCACGATGTCTCACGTGTGTAATGTCTCAACTTTAATGACGTTAGATGATGATTTCATGCTGTACCCACATGTACACAAGGGAGAGTATTGATTGTCTCGATATTATTTATGCTTACAAAGCCGGCCCTGCCGGGTAGACCTAAATCGCGGAAATTATTTGGTTAAATCGATCGAGATTTGAATTTGAATTATTCGCCCACTAGTTTTGATAGACATTCTTTTACAAGTACTCGTATTTGAGGTTTTTACAAGAGAATGCACTCTTTGTGTACGTCAGTAGAGGATTAGATTATTTAGTTTCCAAAACACGGTACACGATGCAATGAAAATAATTTATAAATATTTGCATAATAATAAAACTAAGCTTAGTAACTTCAAAATTACTTACAATTAAACCTTAAAGTTATAAAGAGCACGTGAAAATGAACCCCCCCCCCCCCCCCCCGCCCCCGCTCAGCATAATGTCGTAACCGCTTACACTGAACCACAACGCTCAAATCAGACCTCGCCTTTTCTATTGCAGCTTATTTATTCCTGTCTGCTTCATCAAGTCTGTACCGCCAGTGGGTCAGAACTGACATGTAGTGACAATGAGTTCATACCGCTCCGCCGTATTTAGTAGTGGGGCAGAATGAACTTTACGAAACCTTCTGTGTACCATGCAAATCATACATTAGAGCACGTGGAAATATCGCTATAAAATGAATCATCAACGTTTGTGTAATGTTTTATATTGTAAATGAACGCGTTACACCAGCCGTGGTCACGAGTTGACTGAAGAGGCGGAGTAGTCCAGGATGAGAATTACGAGCAGTTCTATCCACATCTGATCTGATTCGGTAAGGCTGCGACACACTACAAAGGGTAATAAAAACCTTTTATTTTAAGGTAATTAGGTAAACAAAGGCCTTTAATTTCACGCGTTCAGACCCGATTTACAATATAAAATGTGTACAAAACGCGAGTTTAAGCTATATTTGTGTAATGAAGCACCATTTTGTATTCTGCGGCATTATAAGTCACTTAGTATTCTACCCAGTGTATTTATTTTGGAACCACCAACGTTGTTGACTAAAATCCCAATCACGCAACAACTGACAATTGTTTGGCAACTCAAAACAAACTTCCAAATCACATTGTAAACTCCCGAACTCGACTCAACAATTTGAGCACTCGCATTGAATCTTAAAGTGATGCCATAAAGGTTATATTTAATTGTTTTAGTTGGTTAATAACTTTGTGAAGTTGCTCAATGGGGCATTGAAGAGAAGGGTTTAATTCTTTACGATCCGTTTCCCTTTGGCAGAAAATTACTGGGTCTCTAAAAGTTTCCTTGGACCCTTCAAGCCTTTCAGATCTTATTCATTCCCTTTCTACTTTAATTTTCTTGACAAGTTCTTTGTTTTTATTATAATTGACAGTTATAAAACTAAATTTTAACTTTCCTCTTTAAAATTGTTCTTAGTAATATATGTAGTCTTCAAAAATAACTACAGCGGGCAAGCGGAAATTCAACGGTGCACCATAAGCGAAAAGTCAGAACCGACTGTCAAATGGCACACCAATTCATTTACTTGCAGAGGGCCGAAGTCCCGACAAAGATTTTAATACGAAGTAGCTTGTGATGTTTCAGTAGGCGCTGTTATATTATGATACATCGCGTAAAACAGGCACACATATTTAAGATATTTTCTGCACTACGACAAATTTGACCTTGAATGTCGTGAAGGTCTATGTCTATGGTTCTTGACAACGACTTAAAGAAAGTTGCCTGTAGTATTACCTGCCTCTTCAATCAGCTCGTGACCACGGTTGTGCACCAACCGTGGTCCCAACCCAACCGAAACGTGGAGTAAAATAAATAAGATAAACGTTGAGACCCGTTTACCCCTCTCTCACAGAAGACTACCATGAAATATACTGCATTTCCCACTTTATCTTATTTCCCTAATGTACGTACGTGTTTCGGTAGTGAGTGAGATGTGCCAGAGCCCATTCCCAGGATGGGTTCCCAGGATCCCTCGCCATTTTCCCAACCTTTTCTCCAAATCTATTCCTATATCTCCAAAGGTTAGGCAGCGCATCCGGGGGCGTGCCAATGTTTGTCATTTTGGACTAATGTTGCCGTGTATCGCGGATGTCTATGGGCGACAGTATCCACTTACCATCAGGTGGACTATATGCTCGTCTGCCGCCTTCGTACATATATATATGTAGATAAATATTTGTTAAAAACGCGAAAATCTCAAATGTTATGTTGCAGACTATTTACATTACTTCCACTCGAAATGAAATCAAAACAATTTCAAGCAGATATTCTATAAGCTGAAAACACAACTCCATTACTGTTCATTGTTGAAAAATATCAAACAGTAAACAATTGATTCTGTATTGTGCAGAGCCAATGAAGAGGAAGAATTGAAAACTGATGGAGGGCTATTGTGAACTGAATGGAGACATATGGACGGAGCAAATGAAAGAATGCACGTTAACAAACGCTGTTGTTGATAGCTCACATTGTAGACTAGGAGGTGGCTGAAGTTTTTACACTTTCATAAAATTTCACTACATCTCAACTGGGTCACCAACTGAATCCAAAGCATTAGTCTGTTTCGAGGTTTTGTATATAAATTAGTAGACAAACTATAGGACACGTTTCTTAACGAATTGAATTTAAATTTGACAAAAAATGGTTTAGATTCAAATGATGACACACTTCAAAGTACACTTGAAAGAATCCCAAGAAATATATTCGTTTACTCGCGGTTGGTCCAATTCGCAAAACGTCGAAACGTCGAATTCGCAGTTAGTCCAATCCGCTGAAAGTCCAATTCGTGGCTGGTCCAATTTACTCTAAACGTAACCCTGTATGAATAATAGATTATTTTATATTTATTTATTCCATTTATTATTTTTCTTTATTATTTAGATACTGTCCTTAATTTTTTTTAATTTTCTTAATACTATTTTTTTTAAATTTCTTATTTACTTAAGAGTTATGTGCTACATATTTTAAAGAGTATCCCTTAGTTCCAAAATAATGTATCATTTATAAATACCGATTCAATATATAAACATTAACGTATATATAAATATATAAATTTAACATAAATTGGTTTAACCGCGAATTGGACCATGTGCGAATTGGACTTTCCACGAATTAGATCAACCGCGAAATGGACTATCTGCGAATAGAACCACCCGTGAATTGGACTATGTGCGAATTAGACTTTTTACGAATTGGACCTTTCGCGAATTGGACGTTTTGGGTCATTGGACTGTTTGTGAATTGAACCAACCCCGACCAAACGAAAAATTTCAACGTCTATACATTCAAAATATGTGCCGTTGGATATTCCTCTAAAGCCCTACAACTTTTGTCTAAACATTATTTTTGAAACTTATGGAAAGAGCGAAAGTTATCTTGCGACTGGCGCCACATCAATATTTAAAAAAAAAAAGTGATTCTAGCTCGACGTATGTTCTTATCGTCTTCCGTACACCTTTAATTCATTGATAACTATCGCTTTGGTCTCCCTGTAGCTAATGCTGATTTGGAGACCATTTCCAGCATCACAATACTCATCTGAGTTCTCAAATGAGTTTTTTTATTGGGTTTCTTTGTTTTATGTTCCTTTTTTATGTGTAATTTGTTTGTTAGTTCTATGTGTTTTCTTTAACTGTGAGTTGTTGCGTCCGATTAAATTGATTCTTCAATCACCTTGTGAAATTAATTTGAACATAGCCAATTTTTCTTGCAGCAACTTGGCGGACTGGTTTCTCTTGAAATTCCGATCAATAAGACATTTTATTCCACGAACCCGAAAGTTATAGAATTAACTGCCAACTGAGGTTTTTCCGCTATTCGTAGCACATGGGGACTCTTCAGGAGAGCTCTGAACAGGATTCTGCGAGGTCGGCAGCTTACCTGCATCCGCCCTGATCTTTCAGCTATGGACGGCGGTGACTACTTGCTACCATGTGACCCGTCCGCTTGTCTATCATCTATTATAAACAAACATTATTATAACTAGGTTGGATTTAATTTTCGTCATTTTTATTTGATATCAATATTAAGGTCCTCATAATTATTACCTACCATGTTTTTAAGTGTGATAGTAGGTTGAAATATGTCTATGTCACTAATAAAACTCGATTGTTTTCCTTACGTTCTCACACTAATATACATATAAACGCAAAAGTCTGTTTGTTTATCACTCGATCATCTCTCATTGAAGCAGTTGATCGCAATGAAATTTTGTATTAGGCCAAGGAGAAAAATATTTGTGAAACATGTATCAAATTAAGTCCTCTATTCTACTGTATACTTACAAACTACGTATTCAACATTGTCGAAGTTATTTATCGAATATAATAATATGTGATCTCTTGAGGATGTTACGAGGAACAAAGTTTAAGTTTAATGAGTACGTTGAAGACATAGTTATGCCTCTCTTGAGAATATCGTATCTGCTGAACACGCTCTGTGTTGTAACCCACATCTATTTCTGAGCAAAATTTCAGTGTTATCAATTTATGGTCTATAATCGAATTTCATAAAGTTAGAGTTAGCACCATTCTTTTTCTACTTTTCTTAATGTAAAACAGCATACACACACAAGTAATTGATATTTTTCTTGTAATTAATTGTTGATGCTGCTGGATAAAAAACTTAGTAAAATCTTACATATGTAATGTAAATCTGTAAAGGCTTTAGTTTCACATAATCATATATTTGTAATATTTGTATCACCATTTATATATTTTGTAAAGTAAAAACTGTAGATTTCGTTAAAATAAATTTACGTTGTGGTTTTATTTTCACTTTGGTTAGTTTTTTTAACTTAGAATTTCGTTCTTCCAATGGAATGGAATTTTAACTTAGAATGCATGGCAATGGAATGGAGATAGAATGTAATAAAATAGAATATGTGGAAAACTGGAACCAAAAATAAGATCCCTCTTTATAATTTAATCATAATGTCATAAATTTAATCATAAATTTTCAAATATGTCATATTCTGTTATGTGAATATGACGTCCTATAGTATTGATTCAATAAATGTGAAAACAAAGCGTTAATAATACTTTTAGGATTGGCACGAAGCGGGCTCAGCGATGTGTAGCGAGACGGAAGCGGGAGCAACAGTTGATTGTCATGAGACAGCCCAGGGAATATTTATTTAGTAAGAGATTTTTATGTGAGGTAAACAACATTTGTTAGTGTAAGGGGAATATAATCAAATGGACTCTTTATATCAAATCGAGTCAAATATTGATCATTACTTACGAAAACAACTCGCTCGGCACATATATATTTGTTAATTAAAGAGATTGTTATTTCTGTAGTAATCTAATTTGTGAATATCTTCTAGATGCTGTATTTGTATTACCATACCATACCACCATACATCACTGCTGGAACTTTGGGAGCTTTGGTAGAGACCTATATGCCTCTCCCATAGCTCGCCACGACACACGATCCTCGGTTCGTCTCATCCAATCATCGGCGAACTTCTTCAAGTCATCAGTCCGCTTGGCCGGAGGTCATTGCGCTTCCCGGTAGCTGGCTTCCACTCGAGGACTCTTCTACACCATCGGTTATTGGTCCTGCGACAAATATCACCTGCCCATTGCCACTTTGCTGAAGTGTCAGTCATTCTGTCAGGTATGTCGGTGACTTTAGTTCTTTCGGCGAATCTCTTCGTTTCGAATCTTATCCTGCAAAGAAACTCCGAGCATAGCTCTCTCCATAACTCGCTGAGCGACTTTAAGGTTATGTATGATGAAAACTTTCGCCTTCAAGCATTGTGGTATAGGCGACGAGAAGAGCCGACGCATTTTCCCAAATGCAGCCCAGCCGATCTGAATGCGTCTATCGACCGCTTTGCTGAAGTTAGGCTTGCCTAGTTGGATGGTCTGCCCAAGATAGACATAATGGTCAACAACTTCGAGTACCACACCTTCAACGCTTACCGGTGCCGGAAGAACATGTACATTGAACATGATTTTTGTCTTATCTATGTTCATTCACTCGTATTAATTAATGCAAATTGTAAACAATGTGTCTCTTTACATGCTTATAGTGGCTGTGGTAAAGTTGTTTGCCTGTAAATGGATCTGTATCATGTCTTGTAGTATAAATTCTTTTGTTAAAATGCAGTAAAACTGTCGGCAAATCAATAAATATAAATAGGCGTCTGTTTAATAGTTTTAAGTTAAGACAAAACATAGTACGTTACGTTAAAATAGATATTTTAATGAGCAATTTTTAATACATAATTTTAATTGTTAGGTAACGAAATGGATTCAAATTCTGATTCGAGTTTTAGCTGTATTTTACGAAGTATACGTTAATCTGACATTTTGCGAATCTGATACTTTGCTATTGTGAAATTTTGCAAATCCGTCGTTTTGTGATTGTCCTTTTAAGAACAGTATACGATTTTCTGACGTTTTTCGACAAATCTATTTTTTCATTTTTAAACTTATGTGAATAACTAAGATTACGATGATAGACGGATATTTTGCTGTTTTCTGTTCCTTTTGTAAAAATGTATGTTTAGACAAAAATTGTAAAGCTTTAAGAGCCCTATCTAAATATATCGTTTATATGTGTAGATGTTGCTTTTTTATTTTGAGATTTTAATAAAAGTTTACTGCGTCTTAATTTTGCAACTTCTGAACCGGTTTGACTCATCTTCCAACTCAACCGAGATATAGAACCAAATTATTTTACTGCCAACATTTTTCAGACTGTAAAAAATGTGGCCTGCAGTTTTTGCACAAAATTATTTGTTTACCACAATAAATACCCTTTCTTACCTCAAAAGTCGTTGTCAAATTACCCTATTACCTCAACCTATTTGCTAATAATACCTTACTGTTTCGACAACCCATTTGACTAGCGCAGCGTAGCGTTTAAGGCCATATATGCCCCCCCCCCCCCCCCCCCCTATGCACAAGACAATATGCATGAGGAGGACCATGTTCTGCAGTGGAGACACATAGGCTGATGGTATAGTATGGTAATACGAGTACAGCATTTGAAAAGATATTCACAAATTAGATTACTACAAAAATAACAATGTATGTATAATTAACATAATTTACAATATATACGCTGAGTTGTATTTGTAAGTCCTGCAAATGCAGTCCTGAAAGGGCTGATTGCATTGCACTTGTTGTAATAAACTTATTATGAAATATAAATTTCAGCGAGCTCCTGGGCTACATTTTCCGATGACCGCGTTCTATACGAGTGCAGTCGGCCGCAGTCAGCACGTCCAACAATATCCACCCGCTCTTGGTTTATCTACTGACCCCCTGTCACTGCCAAGCTCCACTTCGTTTAATACATCGTGGACATTAGCTGGAAAATATTACACGCAATTAACACCAGACGTGTTGAATCGTGGAACACAAGAACATAATGCTTTCTCTCCGCGGCTTATTTTCGAAGTAACAGCAGAGATTTATTTAAGACAACATTTAAGAGATTCGTATTAAAGATGGTTTCTGTTTAAATATAATCTTAAAATTAATATCTTAAAAAAAGATAGAAAATCAGAAAATTTTAACTAAATTTATAAGTCCATTAAAATAATAAGACCTGTTTATATATAGTGTAATAATAAAATCTAAAGCTGACCGGAAGGGATTCCTTCTAGGAATAAGTTCGCTTTTGTACTTAAGGTAATATTATAATGTCTTATTGTAACAATTCATTTTAAGTACAATAAGAGCAACAATAATAACAATTATGAATGTGCTGGCTCCTGAGGTACAGGTCTACTGTAATTCAGGAGTCTTCAAAACTTCATAACATTCCTTTGTAATATCTGTCAGACAGTCAATCAATCATTATGTAATTAATTAATTTAGTTCGTTCATTTTAGTAAAAAAATAAATTTAAAATTAATCAGTTTAAAACTCAACAACCTACACCAAAAACCCTACTTTGTTCGCGTTTACAACTTTATATGTATAGGGTACAAAGGCTGGATAACCGCAAAATATCTTAAACTGTTCTCGCATCATGGAGGTGGGCATCAATCATGTTGCGAGCATCAGGTCGTTTGTCTTCATTCGCCGCGGGCTGCGGTTGCCGCACATTTATTATTTGTTACTACCCACTCGTGTTCAATTGCGTCGCCTGTACTATCGAATATACTCGTGCATCAAGGAACGGAAGTGGTGGAAGTTGAGCCTTGAAATCAATTTCAAAATTTACCCATTTCAGATTAAAATCGGTTATTATGTCGGTTTCTTTAGAAGAAAACGTCGATGGCAGCGCCATTTAGATTCAAATTCAGATAATTTATTTGGCAGAGTACGAGTTACAAAATAGGTGTTGTATATATTAATTCAATCCATATTTACTCTGCCTCGTCGGCGTGCAAATTCTTATTCCTGTGTTATAGAATCTTGGAATTTAGCAATTAAACAACTTTGAACGGTTTAAATCGCGTATATTTAACATTAATGTTCGAAACGTCGGGATATAAAATCCCGACGTTTCGAACACTTTGCAGTGGACGTGGTCACGGGGTGACTAATTGATTTTATTTGTCACTTGAGTTATTAAGAAATTATTTGAACTACCGTCTGAAATCTTGGAATTTCCATAAAAGTGTGATACTTGCTACTAAACCCACAACGGCAGACGCCCCAAATTGATAACCACAAACAGTGCATACTTTTGTCAGAACATTTAGAAAAACGGTTGTAAAGCCAACAACACACACGAGCGGATTGGAATGAAATATCTGCCGAATTTCAATGTATGAAAATTAGGCTTATAATATTATATAACTGAACGTACTGTAATCGACCAATTCCGGAATTTTAAAACTATGGATTCTGCACAATATGAACATCGATCAACCAAAATGCATTGATCGATGACACGATACTGAGTTATTGACATAATTGAAATGTTACGTATACCTTAATAATTGTTATGTAATCGGGTTACGCACGATTTATTATTTATTTATTATAACCGATATTTGGATCCAGTTACGTGAACCGTGGTCGCGGCGAGACTGCACAGAGCGGGTGAAGGTGTTGTTGCTATTGACATACAAATCTGTCTACCCTCCGTCGTGTTCGTATTTGATTCACCTACCCGCACTGAACTTGTTTTTGTTGATTTAGTTCCTTGCACACTATACTTACATTATCACCGCACACACACACACACACACGAGAGTTTGAAAACGCATCTACTATTCTGGGTTTGCAAAGTTCAATCACTGGGTTCCATGCACGTGCCCAACTTAAATCCATCCTCGCGATTGAAACTTCGGCATTTTTTAATTTCTATTGCCTCTCGGGCCAAACGCGGTATGTAATAGCGTTCAGTTGAAATTACTTATGTTTTGTGTAATTCAATCCAATGATATGTAACTGTTCATGTAACTGGACTGAAATATCGGCTATAATAAATCGTAAGTATCCCATTTATATAACAATTATTATGTTCAACCACGATAACAAAAGTTGTGAATCCTACGCATACTTTTACTTACAACATTTGAGACATTCACGTTTTTCACGCATAAATAAGGTATGCATAGGTATACTTTTGTTTCTATGGGCTTTGCATTTAATAAATACATATGTATGAAACTTTTTGACACAAAAATTGTTTTTTTTTTTTACAATAATTGTGGATTCGAAAATTTTCAAGTCAATAGTATTGTATTGTAAACATCTAATTTAGCGCTAATGAACGCTAGGAGGGGTGCACGCTGCAATTCAACAGCCGCTGGACGCACTCGACTGGCCACGTTACCCCTCTCTCACAGAAGACTACCTTGAAATGTACTGCATTTCCTACTATATCCTATTCCTCAATGTTCGTACTTGTTGCGGTAATGATTGAGATATGCCAGAGTCCATTCCCATGCCATCCTATCCTATCCCTCCCCATTTTCCCAACCCTTTCTCCAAACCAATTCCTACATCTCAAAAGGTAGGCAGCGCATCCAGGGGCGTGCCAGCGTTTGTCATTTTGGACTGATGTTGGCATGTACCGCGGATGTCTACGGGTGACAGTATCCACTCACCATCAGGTGGATCGCATGCTCATCTGCAGCCTTACTATAAAAAATAACATTTTATTCTCGAGCTTTTAACTTCAAGGGTTTAACAACATCAAACATTAAAAACTTGTGAATATACCGCTCAAGAATATAGTTGAGTATACTCGTCCTTACTTTAAAAATGACATGTAACGTGGTATGTAACCAATAGAAGTACAATAAACTGGTTCTTATCGTCTTAAGTCCCCAGACATCGCACGTCGTCGGCAGACAGCAATCTATTTCCGATGCCTGTCACCGATCGTAAATAAACTAACCTCGAATGACGTCATATTACTTGCCTGATTGGATAATGCGAGGATTCGATCGAAGTAAATTGGTGTGTCAACAGAAAAGGTCACTTTCATAGTGTAAAATTAAGATGGATTATGTCATTAATCCATCAAAATAATAAAGATACCTACCTAATAATATTTTTTTATAATTATTAAAGTTTTCATCTATAAAGTACTCATTCAAACAGTAATATGCATTCACAGTGACATTTCATCATTTCCCACTGCACTTCTTCAACATTCATTGGTCAATGTCGACATTCATCAGTGTGTATTGTCTTTCGAACATTCACAGATTAAGGTATACAAGTATATTAGGCTTGAAAAATTTACCGCATTAAACTTGACGAAGGTAAAAATCACAGACTAAAAATAAACAAAAGAAACATTTCGAAACAAAGCAGCCATTACAAAAATGTGTAGGTGCCTAATAATGTTTTCCATTCGCTCCCTCAAATACATATCACTTTTGTACTGAATAACGTATATTGTTAATGAAAGGGAGGGCGTAATTGTCAAATACAAAGGGCCGAATTGAACCCTCAAATTGATTTAAAACAAGTGACCCGTGATTTGTGCTCGGGTGAGTTTGATATATTTTTAAAACGTTTTATTTTTTATTTTCACTCATTTTATATGAATTTTGACATATTCCCTTTGTATTCGGATTCATTTATTTATTCGTTGACGACACATTCCGCCCGACAGGTATACGAATATTACGAAAAAAAAAGAAAATAAAATAGCTTCCAACAGAATCTCTTGAAAAGATTCTTCGGGAACATTACCTCTCCATTTCTCCTCGCTAGTGCCTCAGTCGGGCTTTAATCTTCTTCCATTTTTGTCAACAACGTGTTTTTTGTTACTTACTATAATTTTTGTCTGTCTGTCTGTCTGAATGATCATCACCCCTCGACAGATGTTCATAAAACTTGGCATAGTAATAGCCGTTTTAACTTTTAAGGTACTTTTCATCTAGATGAATCCCACGGGGCTTGATTGCCGTGGAATCATAAAGTTTCCGCGGGAATTAAGCTAACACATGTATTAAAGTCTACGCGCACGAAGTCGTGGACACGGCTAGTATTTGAATAAAATTTCACTGCACTTCGATTCAAACTATGCAATTACAAACAAGCACACGCATTGTTCCCCGGTAAACGAATACCGGGATTTCATTAACAAATACCGGTTCAAGTATTACGGTTCTCGGATACTTTGAACAGTATCCGAACAATTCAGTTTTAATCAACGTAGTTTGGCTCTTGAAAAAAGGCGGCAAGTAAAACTATTTGTACTATTACCGTGGGGAATATTTCATGTATTTTTCAAAACTTCATTAATTGTCTGCTCGGGTTGATGTCCAGGAATAGGCTTGTGTTAGTGTCATAGACATATAAACAGACAATGCAAGTTCGTGAAATTGTATGGAAACCAAGCGCGTCATTTATATTTTCAACCACCCACCGAGGAAATGAAAAGTCTTTCACTATTCATATTTTTTACAAATGATTATTTATTTATTCATTCATTGCTATCATGTACACGGGCAGGAACTTTGACCAAGTACATGGTCCCGCTAGGGCATTGCTATTTTATAAATTCTAGCTAATAATAATTATAGTGCAATTAGGCATCAACGACGAGCAGCGTGACAAGTAGGAGCTTAGCGCTTCTGGACACGCAGCGTCGGACAGCTTGCGCTTTCTATCCATCTATATCCCTTTTTTTTGCTATATATAAGATTTATGATGTGACAAAGTTGTTTCACAATCTCATATTCTGTACTAGCTTTCAGAAATCTTCATATGATAACTTCTAACTTCTTATGATTCCACTATCTAAATTCTTTTTTTTTTTTCGGATTGGCTAAATTCTTGTGGCCCTAGTGGCCTTCCAAGAGTCACCAGTCGTGACTTAAATTCTTAATTTTAAAATTAAAACACATGCACTATATTTATTACTATATATTTGTCATTTTTTGCATAAAGTCTACTGCAGTAAAAAGACTATCTGAAAAGTAGTAATAATCCGAGAGGACTGCATACTCGTATATATAGCGGTGGAGAGGTATAGATTTGGTATGGTATTAGCAATTTTATACACATTTTAACTTATAATGTTTCTGCCTGTGAAGCCTATTTAACATATAGTATAGTTCCAATACATATCAGACAAGGAAACTTATATTTCGAATTTAACATGTACACCTGAGGTATGACCGCACCTATAATACTAGTTTATAGTACAGAATATCCACTTCCAACCATCTGATGCCAACAAAGCGGATGTCAGATGTTCACCGGAGTGTTAACTGAATGAATGAATAAAAAATATATAACAGTCAAAGGGTTCCAGATCAAAGGGACAAACGGTGGCTAATATTTGAGCAAACTTTGTTAGACGACAAAATTTACCTCGCAATTCGTGGACTTGTTTACTTTGTTTTGGGACTATTTCTGCTAAAAGTAAATTCGTTTAGTATTAATTCACATGAAACACACATACATATTGAAAGTGAAATAATGTAAAAGTACTCATGTTTCGCTTGTGTGCAAGGAAAGTGAAACTATTCTAACAAAACAATTAAATCTTTTCGAGTCTAATACTAAAATCTACCACTTACAATCTAAATACTCCTTAACACTATATAAAAATTTATAAGCAGCCATTTATTTAACTATTTTATCTTTAAATAAGTTTATAGATAACTCATATTCAATTCAAATTCTAATTCTCTGATGATTTCTGTCAATTTATTAAATAATTTAAAAGACATTGATAAACAAATTTTTTGATAAAGTATAGTTTTTGGGGTGATGGATAACACAAATCTGTTTGGATTTCTCTTGCAGCGCGGATGGCGCCTGAAAACAATGTGTTCTAAAATATATAAACACGGAGAGGTAGTGTCTTAAAATTTTCAAACGCATGTTTGCACGATTCAGTATCTGAAATTCCATTTATCGCTCTTACACACTTTTTTGAGCATTAATGGCCCTATTAACATCAGCAGAGTTACCCCAAAACAACAGACCATATTTCAAAACCGACTTAATTTAATCGTAATAAGCCTGGCGGTTTTTTCTAATGCATTGAAACGTAACCCCTTTAAAAAATATACATATCTAGCAATTAAACAACTTTGAACGGTTTAAATCGCGTATATTAAACATTATTTATATCCCGACGTTTCGAACACTTTGCAGTGGACGTGGTCACGGTCAGAGTCACCCCGTGACCACGTCCACTGCAAAGTGTTCGAAACGTCGGGATATAAATAATGTTTAATATACGCGATTTAAACCGTTCAAATTTGTTTAATTGCTATGTATAGTAATCGCGAAAACCTAAGAAAATATTATATACATATTTGTAAATTGTTTAATTTCAGCCATTCAGCTACTCGAGCTATCATCCTACTAATTTCAGATTCTAGTCTGACTGTTACGTTATTTTTTAAATTGTCTGAAACGATTATAGATATGTCATCGGCAAATAATATGCTTTTATGGTTTGTTATTCTTGGCAAATCCAAAAATAATAATGGAACTAGGACTCTGGCTTGAGGAACTCCATACCAATAATATTCATTACTGAATTCAAATATTTTAATTTCATTGCTTTTGTCAGTTTAGTTACTTGTACGCATTGTTTTCTGTTTCTTAAATATGATTCTATCCACCTGAAAGGGAGTCCTCTTACACCTACTATGCTCTCCAATTTATTTCAATAACGATTCACGTGAATCAAAATCGAACGTCTTCGACATGTCAAAAAACAGTTGTCATTTCCTTTGCGTTCAGGCTAGTAATAACAATTTTGATAAGTTCAAAAGCCGCCAGTGTTGTGAATTTATTCCTTTGGAATCCATTCTGCTCCGGGCAAATCAACTTGAACCTCTTCGCGTATTCTACTAATCTCTTAGGCACGCATTTCTCAAAGAGAAATAGCCGGTATCAAAGTAAATAGGTCTATAGTTTCCGAGATTAGATTTATGACCTTTTATATAAATCGGTTTTACTACCGATTGTATTTCGCGGAGTATACTTGTTTCAAACAATGAGTTCGAAATGACGATGGATTTTCGATTTACCAATATTAGTTCTCTATTAGTTCCCAAAAGAGACTAGATTTAGACTAGGTAAGACTAGATTTAGGAAGTCGCCAAATTCGAAACTATTAAAATTCATTACTAGTTTAATTCGGGACACGTCTAATGTACACTTGTCTAAAGTTTGTACATTTACCAATATCCTTTTTATTTAATAAGTAGTTTTGAGCAAAACCTTCGCGTGCTGGTGAAATTAAAAAATAATGTGCTGATCCCTAGAAACTTAAACTGAATATGAATTCCTTGGAAAATCCTATTACTTGCTTATTTTTATTTAATAATTAGTGAGCGCTACAGAGCAGACATAGCAGGTAAAGTATACTTACCTGTCATTGATACGTAACACAGTTACATCGCAAAAATATAAATATGATGCTGATGCATTTTGTTATATATGTGGCATATTTATTAAAGTGCGAGCTAAAAAAATTAAATTGGACAAAAGTAAGATGCTTTGTCAAGCCTACGTAGCCTACATTGACTGCCCTATTCGGAATCTAGACAAGCCATGGACTCCAAATTTTGCTTGTAGTAACTGCTGGATGCAGGTCGCTGCCGATAGGTCTAAATGGCGGACAATGGGGGAGGCCTATGTCCAGCAGTGGACGTCCAAGGGCTGAGAAGAAGAACTGCACAAGATGTTTAGAAGGTGAACAGTTTTCCGTGAAAAAAATAGTATTACTATAAATATGTTTATTGTTACTTTGATCTATTTTAGGTTGATATCGAGGCGAAAAAAGAAATATGAAATTCGGAGTACCGAGAATTTGGACGAGAAACACTAGATCACGTTAATGACTGCTATTTTTGCATAATAAATCCACGTAAAAGACGCAGTGGCAAGAATGCAAAACCAATCGAATATCCTGGACCTTGCTTCTTCTTCTGCTCCAATTTTACACAGCCCACAATTTCCAGTACCTGAACTTCCTAAAAACATATTATCTCAGACAAGCTCATCTCAAAGTTCAAACAAAACGTAGGTTTTCGCGATTACTATACATAGCAATTAAATAACTTTGAACGGTTTGCTGACATGAACACACAGCTGACACATAGCTGACATGAAGAACAGACGCTCGACCAAGTCTGCAGTTTGTGAACATGTTCTGGACAAACCCAACCATTACATTCGATTTGATAATCCACAAATCCTCGCTAGAGAGACCCGATTTATGCCAAGAATGTTACGCGAGGCTATTGAAATCAAGAAACACCCAAATTTCAATAGAGAAGATGGTTGGCAAGTACCACCGGCTTGGGATCCAGTCATTAAATTAATTAAATCCCAAGGCCAACGCAATACTGCAAGACCTCTGGACACCGTGAGCGAATACTGCGTGCATAGGGAATGTTATGATTAAAAAAAAATTCAGACGGTAGTTCAAATAATTTCTTAATAACTCAAGTGACAAATAAAATCAATTAGTCCACGGGGTGACTCGTCCACGTCCACTGCAAAGTGTTCGAAACGTCAGGATATAAATAATGTTAAATATACGCGATTTAAACCGTTCAAAGTTGTTTAATTGCTATTCAAACAAAACTGTTGAAAATGAAGAATTTTTACCGCCACAATTAAAAATTTTATTTAAATTTGGAAACAACATGGGAGCGTACTCAGAAGAACAAGAAGAACGTTTTCATCAAGATATCATGGACTTTGAACGCCGTTATCGAGGCCAATATAATGAAAATATGATGGGGTTTAGTAAGAGAAAGTACTCATGAACATAAAAAAAAAGAGGAACAAGGTTCATTTTTAAACTTTTTCAATAATTTTGTAAGCTGATATAATAATTAAAGTTAATAAAAATAATGTGCAAAGAATGGTATTTGTTTTGTTTTTGCAACAGATAAAAATTGAAATCATCGATTTTTAAAAAAAACCGTATAAACATTCTCCTGGCTACAAAAGCAAACTTTTTCATGAAATTTAAATTTTTTTCGGATGACTGTCAATAAACTTATCATAATTTCATACCCTAATTTCAAAGTCAAAAATCGTGTTGACCTGTGTAATGTTGTTCCAATGAAATAATAAAAGTTTAGTCTATGGAAAGTTACCTTGCCGTTTTAATAATTTAGTTGCAAATAAATTCATAATTCAAATTCATTGCTAAAAATCCAAAAAGAAAAGAGAGTAACCTCCGAATTAAAAATTCAACATTCGATGCTTAATTAAACGTTTTATTAATAATATATATTAAAACGACATCTTAGACTCACATTCGTATCATATTATCGGTACCCATCAACATCATGTCTCTGTAAGATCTTCTGACGAGACAGTCCTTGTCCAATATCGTAAGGTCATCTCGTTTCATGATCATATCTGACATGTTGGCGTCCTTGCTCACGTTGGTCATATCGAGGTCCTTCCTGAACACCATCACGTCCATGAATCTCATGTTGTTAGTGAAGAAGCAAGGTGTGTCAATTTCCCTGTCGAATGGGAAGCCGAGTGGCATGGTGTCCATACAAATAGACCAGCGACAGACGCGGCGTTGCTTCATTATGGTCATGTCAACGGATGGCAGGACGAGACCAGTGCGTACAGGAGTCACGATGACGAACATCTGCACAGGGAAGCCTCCAACGCTGCCAAGAGGCAGAAGTAGTCTGTGCGGGAAGCCCATGCGCGTCTGGTACCACCAGCTGTCAACCACGGTGTGCATTGCAATACCGGACGTGTCCACGCCACGACTCAGCAAGTGGCGAGTCCACGGCCGATCTTGGATTACGCCGTGCATCTCCAGTGAGTTACGCACAACTGTATTCTTTCCAGTCTCCAGTTTGTATAAGAAGCTATCAATTTCCACCATATCAAGTCGCTTATCGTTAACTTTGAGTAAACGGCCCATGCAGTCATACTTAGGTCCAATGAACACGCGGAAGACAGCCTCCACAGTCTTGTCAGAGACTACGTCGACGCTGACCTTGAACGGATGATGGTTGAGGCGACGCGTGCGTGCAACCATCAACATGTCAGATGTCTTCTTCTGCATTTCCGTTTGGTCGAGATACACAGCATTAGTGATATCAACATCGTATTCATCAATGAAAGTGACCAGCTTGTCGGTAACGATTTTCTCCACTTTAACGCCAGGGAAGTCGAACTCCTCGCGGGTATATTTCGGCAGCATCCTCTTAAAAAGTAGACCCATGTCGAATAGACGCTTCATAACTCTCCAGAAGAGTGGGTCGCGGAGGCATGTAGAGTATAGGTCCAAAGCGGTTGGCACATACGTGTATCTGAAGTGAAAGAAATGATATGTTCATGACGTATTTGTCTATGGAGTTTCCCATAAGCGAAACAATTAACCTACGACTTTGCCTGCAGTAACTGTTGTATTTTCCATATATTATTTAGAAAGCTATCGCATCTTCTTCTTCTTTTTCAGCCCTTAGACGTCCACTGCTGGACATAGGCCTCCCCCGTTGTCCGCCATTTAGACCTATCGGCAGCGACCTGCATCCAGCGGGTGCCCGCAACAATAGGTCTATAGCTATCGCATAACCAATTATTATTCTAATCAGTGTCAGCCTATAACATTGCACCGCTAAAGCAAAAGCCTACACTTTTGCAATAAACATGTCTCTGGCCGTAATCCCCTAGGCGGACCCAGTGTAAATGGATTAAAACCATTTTAATAACGTAGCATTCACCTAAAAACTGTTGATCTCTCTCAACTCTGTGTAAACAGTTTTCTACGATTTTAATATCAATATACTCGTATGTAGACATTTAAATGTTAAAGGAATGCTAGAAATGGTAATTACTTGTTGAAATTGTACGGCACATAGCCGAGAATCCTCTTCATCAAATTGCTGATGTGAATGGTCTTCGCATCATCATGTACGAAGCCAATGCCTCCCAAAATCATTCTGCCGAGGTACTCGAAGTCCTCTGCTTTTTTGAGGTTGATTACGACACCGTCACGCTGAAAAAATGCCATATTTGTCATTTGGTACCGTAAATTGACATGTATCGCGGATGTTTTAAACCGCATACCCATAGGCGGCGGAATGAACTGCCTCAAGAGATATTTCCATTCAACCGCATTATGGGGTTCTTCAAGAAAGCTGTGAATAGGATTTTGTAAGGTCGGCGGCGTGCCCGTATACTTCCTAGTGTTGCAGGTGTCGATGGATGGCGATTGCCACTTACCATCACGTGGGTCGCTATATGGTTTTTATAAGGAGTTTTTATATCCTTTCATATATAAAAAGGTCCATGAGCGACAGAGTAAGAAATCCTACTTCTAAGCTCTTTATCTCAATATTTTTTCAAGATATTTTAATTTTGATTTCATGGATCGATTTTTAGTACTTAAGTTATTATGCTTTATAATAACTTGGGTATTTTTATAGACAAATATTTTATTTACTTACTCGCGTGAAATGTCCAGTCAGTATTGCTTCACGAAGTATCTTCTCAATATCGTCCATAAGGAGTTTGTACTGAATGTTTTCGTCATTGACTAAAGGTACGTTGTTCGAACGCATTGGCATTTCCTCGCCATTGTGCATGCGGATCTTGGGCCAGTAGCCTGTCTCTAATATTTCACCCCATCTCAACATCTTAATGTCACACATGCCTTGTGAGAGGCGCTCTAGCCTGTATCTAGCCAGCAGTTGCTGGTAAGAATACATCAAGACCTCGCCGTAACGTTCCTTCTGAAGACCGTATACATCATCACTCATCCAGAAGGGATAAGTCATGTGTAAATAATACATGTAAGTGTTCAAATCAATATCTTCCCTGAAGTATGAGATGATGTCTTCCTTTGACAGAACATGGCGGAGATCTTTACGAGCATCAATAATGACTGTGTTTTTGTCGGTGATCTTCATTCCAAAGTAGTCCATGAAACCAGCGTCATCCATTTTCTTCATCATCTTCATCATATAGGCCTTGTTGATGACGTGGCTGTCGACGAATAAGTGGGGGTATATCTCGTATGGAGCGGGGAGAATGATGCCGCGGCAATCCTCCCTGTGGAACACGGCAGCGGTGAAGGCATACACGAACATGCCGCAGTTGATGCGTTCCCTCAGCCAGCACGCGGTTCTGATCATCACGTCGAAATCCTTGCTGAAGTAAAGCAGACGGAAGACCTTGATTGCCTGTTCCAGGTGCACTTCGTTGGTGTGAACGAAGATTTCACCGCGTGGGAGCATGCCCATCTTGTAGCAGTCGATAAACATCTTCACCACATCAAGTTTCTGAAAAAAAATACAAAGATTATTCTGAACGTCGCAAAATTATTTTTGTAATTAGATAAATTCAACGCATATAGTCCGTTTCCGTCCATTTTGCCGAAAACAAAACCGATTAGTCCACACTTGCAGTCTAGATGAATCAAATTACGGATATGTAAACAATTATACCGGCGGACGAAGCCGAGGACGTCCATCTGCTAGATGGACAGACGACCTCATAAAGGTTGCGGGCACCCGCTGGATGCAGGTCGCTGCCGATAGGTCTAAATGGCGGACAATGGGGGAGGCCTATGTCCAGCAGTGGACGTCCAAGGGCTGAGAAGGAGGAGGAGGAAACAATTATCACCTCATTATTTAATTTAATTCCGTGTCAGTTACCGCAGGCTGCCGTGTTTATTTACATTTTGGACAAATTGAATTGGAACCGACTTTAGTTTTTGATATTGTTCACGATTTTAAAAACTTTTGAAATTATTTATCTTCGAAATGAGAACTCAATTACCAGATATTTATCAATGTTCTCTTCGATGACATACTCTCTCGCAACTTCCCTGATATCCTCATATATGGTCGGCTGCAGGATGTGGTTCATTAGTTTCATGACGCATAGCTCCTTCAGTTTCACGTCCACCGTCACTGTAAGAAGTTAAATATAAGTATTCAAATTAATGGCGTGAATAGTAGAGATGTTTTACATGATACATAAAACGCTTCATTGCACAGCAAAACAAAATAAGACAACATACATTGTATCACATGAAATGCACAGAAGGCGGTCTTATCGCTCATAGATTAGAGAAGAAATAAACATTTTAATCACGGATAGATAGTGTGCAGTATGCATAATTTACAAATAGTACATACATATTGTTATACATACACACTATATAAAACATATATACAGTAAAATAAGATAAGTTATAATAAAATTAGGTATATAATAAAATTAGCAATCTTGCTTGTAATCGGACATGCAAGCACATGAAGGATACAAAAAATCATTTTCGCTATTATTATTCCGTCAGATTGACGAAACCATCGATATAATACTACACATGCCAAAGCGGGAACATTAAATTAATATTTCGCCACACTTCAATAACTCTTACTCTTACTTCTTACTCTTCTTACTTACTATTAATAAATGAAATAAATAAAAATTAATTCATTACTCAATCTATACATATAATAAAACTGTAGAACCAGCGTGTCTGTACATTGAATATATTTACCAAAAACTGATTGGGGACTATGAAGGAAAAGTATCAGAATAGAAAAGGACGATTTTGAAAATTTTTGTCTGTCTATACGAACACGCTAATCTCCAAAACTACGAAATGGATTTTCATCGGGTTTCCACAGGTTAATTGAGCTTCGCTTGGCGCATAGAATAGGCTTTGTTTCATCGAAATCGGCTGACGGCAAGAAAATATATTCCAATTAAGAGTTTAAAAACTAAAATTCTACGCGTACGACATCGCGGGCGCAGCTAGTATGAAACTAAAATTAATAGCTTGTCATAATAATTCTTATATTAGTTCTTATATAGTCATTAAATGTCGATGTACGTATATAGAAGTAGTTCTTTTCCATGAATTATAAGTGCAGTTATCTAATTAAAAGTTACAGCCAATACAATTAATAAAATAATAATTAAACTCTAAATAATTAAAACATGAAATAATGTCTTTATATTTCTCAATTGGATCTTATTAAGAGAATTCACAAGTATAAAGTCGCTCAGTGATGAGAAGAGCTCGAGTCACTTTGCTAAATAAAATCCGAAATGAAAATTGTCCATAGCATAAAAAAATCGCCAAGCTAATGTAGCAGTGGGTAGACCAGACCATATCTGCCTCAGGACAGTAAACGAATCCTCCAGTGGAGATCGCGTACCGGAAACTTAGGGTGGGACGCTGTCTGGCCAAGTAGACTGACCACTTGAAGGAAATCGCCGGTAGTTATTGGAATAAATGTTTACCTAATGCGAAATAATGTTTACCTGGCCATAGGAGAAGCCCATATCCAGCAATTTTCATTGTTAATGGACAGGGTATGGGAACTTCATATAAGAAAATCTCAGATCATCGCAAAGCCGCTAAGAAGTGGCAATTTCTTCAGAGCAACGCAGGAATCTTTTGAAATCATTATGATAATAACAGAATTCTCACCCAAATTGTCTTTTCCTATAACGCAGTCGAGGCGGTCGTCTTTTACCGATAAAGCGCCGGCGAAGGCCAGTAAGACCGCTAAGAGGTACAGCCTCATGACGATGGACTGGACTGAACTGGACCACTGGACACCCCAGTGGAAAGTGGACTGCCAACACACCCGACCCCCTTTTTATACTCTCTCGATTTATTTTTCTGTCATTATCGTGTTTTTGTCGCCCACTATCAATTGTTTTGAACTCAGGTGATAAGTTTTATATGTCGAGATGGGCAGTTAATAGCCAGGTTGTTTATAGTACTTGAAATAATAGTTTAGTATCCGGATAGGAACCCGGACTTTCTGTGATGGGAGGGCACGATTACCCGTTATATTCTTATAAATAATTCATTATTAATCTTTTCATTCATTTCAAAAGCGGCGAGAGCTTTAGCGTGTTTTTTGTAGAAAGAAGGGTTTTTTTTTGTAGCAAACGAGCATACAATCCACCTGGTGGTAATTGGATACTGTTGTCTTGCGACATCCGCGGTACAGGTCAACATTAGTCCAGAATGACAAACTTTGACACGCCCACGGACGCGCTGCCTTACTTAGGTTTAAGCGCATATGTACAATGCGCGAAATATGCAATTCGAAAATGGTGTGCTACAATGGTACAGACGTAAAAAATACAATCGCTATAAAATTGCTATTAAAAGTCTTTAAAATGAGATAAGAATGGTTGGACGCTTTTGAATAATATTTTAGAAAACTGCAAATAATTATTGAAAAATGATTGCACTTTTTCGAACTGCACATTATGCGCCTAAACCCTTTAGGGGGGGTGTCTATTCACATTCAAAAAGACTCCATTCAAAACTCCCCCTAATTCAGTAATTTTCCCATCAATGTATTTGTCAAGGTATATTGTGAAGGATACGTATTTCTAAATACACTACATAATATATATTATCTATACTTTATTATAATATTATAAATGCAAAAAAGTAACTCTGTCTGTTACCTTTAACCTATAACCTGTCTGTGGCTAAACCACTGAACCGATTTAGATGAAATTTGGTACGGAGATAGATCGAAACCCAGGGACGGACATAGGGTACTTTCCAGGGACAGACTTAGGGTATTTACCGCGATAATCCATGCGAGCGAGGCCGCGGGCAGAAGTTAGTTAAGCAATAAATACATACATAAAAGTAATTTAAATAAATATACAATACATAAATATCACAAACAATCTACCGTATGTGTCCTCAATCCTGCACAATCCTCATTACCCACGTGGTGAACTGTGCACAAAATCTTCTTGTCCTGTAGTAGAACATCATGTAATGATCTATAGTGATCGGAATATGTACTGCCATTTCGGATCAACAGACTCAAATGTATGTAGGAACCTTGCCTACACTTAATTAATTTAATCAGGCAAGCAAACCCGCCGGCCGATGCTAAAGTCGCTTTAGACCGTTATGCGCGGCCGCTTGTAGAAGGCGCTTGCGCAGAGCGCAGCGAGCGGGCGCCGACAGTCACTACCGATAACCCTAGGCGAATGCACGCGCAATGTCATTCATACAAAGTACGAATAAAGTATTTCATATAAAGTGTGGACTTTTAATAAAGAACAATAACAACACTTTATGTATACGCCTTCGGGATTTCGGGATTTTGAATTTGACAAATACCATACGTTACTTTCTCAATTAAATACACAATAAATTCACTACAATTTTAGTATAATAAAATTACTCCATTTTGTATTATACTTCGGTATGGTACAAGTGGAAATCAAATCCTGTTATTGAAAGTTATGAAAATCCCGGGATTTTTAATCACTGGGATTTTTTGTATGTTCATACGAAATAGCTATAAAAATCCCGCAAAATGACACTGGATATCAAACACTACAAAATATGCCTGTCAACTTATCAACATGGCCGCCATGAATTGTTTTTTTCGCTACTTCCTATTAAAGTCTTGCCAATTACAGCTGCTGTCTATATTTGACAAAATACCTACAGCTACTTTACAAAGCCACATAGCCAAATTGCCCGTAGAACCTGTGGTCGTATTAGCTATCGCACTCGTGTCCGCTAGACCGCCGCCGGAAGTTCGGGGTCACTTCCGGCGCGAGTTTATTATACGAGTAGAATTATGCCTCCATTCGACCGATTTATCCTTTGTTTCGGCCAACCTGCAAAGTCTTTGAAGGGCTGATATTGTATTGGAAACCATATGAGCAAAAAGTGTTTGTTTGGGCCGTTTACGGGAAACTTTTATAATAATGGTATGATGGTAAAATTTTCGTTGAATAGGAAGGCGATCAGATCCAAAAATCTTCTATAGATGAAATAAAAAATACCTACACCGTGTTAATAGTGAATTTCTTATTGCTTTCTTTTGAAAAAAAATAACAACTTTTTCGCACGACACCGACCTCCTCATGCACATCATCCTGTGTATGAGGGTTGTATGGCCTTAAACCCTCATGCACATCATCCTGTATATGAGGGTTGTATGGCCTTAAAACGGCACGCTGGCCAAGCGGGTCAGCGACTCCACTTTTTTTGTAGTTCCTCAGCGCTCGTGACAGCGACATCGTTATCCTTTAATCGCCTTTTGCAACATCCACGCGAAGAAATGCAGCACTGGTAGCAGGGCTTGGTATATTTTCAAGCTCCTATATATTTTCAACATAATATATTATTGCATCAATGTTCAACACATTATTCACATATGTAAATAATATGTTCAACATTCCGGGACTCATAGAAAATCTATACATATATATATATATAATAAAACTGTAGAACCGGCGTGTCTGTACATTGAATATGTTTACCAAAAACTGATTGGGGGCGATATATATGTTATGTTATATTATATAAAATGTGTTTTCAAAGATCCTTTCGCGTATTCTGTGCCAATGCATTTATTTTGTATATTTATAAACAGCTCGTTAATTAATGTAATATATAAATAATGTACAGAAAAAAATCTTAAAAAGACTATCCTCTACCACCGCTGGTACATCGTTCCAGAACCATTAATGAACGACTAAACTTGAAAATGTATCTCGATTAAGTTCCGAGATGAGTCAAATCGGTTCCAATGATTACAACCGATGAAACTTTAAAAAAAAAACCCATAACAGCCTGTGTTTAAGTGTGTTAAGTCTTAAAAATGTTAAGGTACCTACTGTTTAATTATTATTATTATTAAATTAAATAAATTCAAAACCGCTGTACAATTGATGGATATCGTGTTATGTTCGCGTAGACACCACGATGATTGGACTTTGATTGAATGAATCCCTTTGGTACAATAAGTCGCGTGAGGAGACGCGCGCGAGCGGAAGGTCACAGAGGAGTCAGGTCGACTATAAACCCGCCAACCAGCACTCATATAAGAAAACAACTCTGGCAGAATATCAGCGTCTGCAAGCGGTTACAACTGAAAATAAAATGACAGCACACTATGTCCTGCCCTGGAGACATACAATAAAATTATAATTATACAAGGAAACTATATCTACATGTATTTATTGTACCGGCGGGGGAGCCCTTAGACTCGTTGCTGCACACACTCTTCGCTCCTGGCTGAGCGTCTATTTATACTCGTACATGTCCGGTGACTCTTGAATGGCCATTAGGGTCACAAGATATTAGCCATTCCGAAAAAAAGTTTATGGTACAATATTTATTTTTATATCGTCACTCAAATAGTCATTTGGGGTATGAAAACATTTGTCAACAAGAAATGCGTACATTTTTTTCTTAAATAACTACGTTGTTAGTATCTCGGATACATTGAAGTATTTTTTTTTATTATATACTAGCTGTGCCCGCCCACGCGTTGCTGTGGCTGCCCAACAGATGGCGCTTACCCAGTTTTTACCTGTTTTTGGGTAAAAAGCATTTTTGTTTAAATTTCGATTCGAGTATTTTCTATTTATTTCAATATATTTCTAGATTAATTTTCTTTTTTTTCCGTGAATTTTTCAGATATTTTAATAGTTATTCCGCTATTCGGTGCGGAGACGAATCCAACAAATCAGAGATCATTAAAATCGGTCCAGCCGTTCTTGAGTTATAAATGGTGTAACTAACTCGACTTTGTTTTATATACATATATATAGATTTGTGGGAGCTTGCAAAAGACACTTCCACGCATTAATTTTTATTAGATATTTGGATTTTCATTAACATTCTTGCTTATTTACAGATACCGCATTTTTAATTGAACGTAACCGATATTTGAATAACACCACGAAACAGTGAATCCCGAAAATAGTGATGTACAAAAACGATATTAACTGATTGTCTCTTTCTTATTTACTACTCTCAATATTCAACGTGTTACCGAAATAGCGTGAAACTTGTAACACGGTAACTAATTTAAAGTATGTAAAACTGTTCTAAAGAAAATGATTTTATGAAATATATAGATCAAAAGTTATAAGTAAACGTATGAAAAATTAGCTGCAACTGGCTAACTCCCAAACTGGTAATGTTTAAACACTGTCCATAGTACAGATCAATATCTATATATAATAAATTACCACATGACATAATTAATGAACAGAAATACAAAATATATTTTAATCGACTAAAATCGCTCTTAATCCAAAAATGCTATTAACCAATTGAAGCATTCATGACTGACAAAGAAATCTACAATAATTGCTTAATTTTTTTTTTTGTTATTTATTGACGTAGGCGACAGACGAGCATACAGTCTACCTGATGGTAAGTGGATACTGTCGCCCATAGATATCCGCGATACATGCCAACATTAGTCCAGAATAACAAACGTTGGCACGACCCCGGATGCGCTGCCTACCTTTTGAGATGTTCCTGTGTACCTTTTGATATGTAGGAATTGATTTAGAGATATAGGAATGATTTTGGAGAAAGGGTTGGGAAAATGGGAAGGGATGCAGTACATTTCAAGGTAGTCTTCTGTGAGAAGAGGGGTAACGTGGCCAGTCGAGTGCGCCCAGTGGCTGTTGTATTGCAGCGTGCACTCTCCCCTTCCCTGTATATTGACTAAGAACCAATAATAGGTAATGATCTCCAATAATATAATAATCTCGTTGTCGACTAAATTATAGTTTTGTATAATGTTTAAATTAATAAGTGTATTTTTTTATTATAATTCATATTTTGTTGACATGTATTCCAATATTATTCTATAATCGCTATGCCCTGACATGGTACATGTACCTGGGTAATTATTTTTTACCAATAATATGTAAACCATCTATATACGAGTATATATACTAATAAATAAGTTACAGACATCTAAAGTTTTGTTGTTGTATCTAAAACTTTCGTGGCGCTCGTTACTTAGATCGGGGTAATGACCGGGTGCCTAGGCGGTCGCGGCGCGGGCGACTGCGCGTAGTATAATATATATACTAGAAATGACATATGCAGTTATGAAAACTAGCTTATTGTAAAAAACTGGTGAAATCGATTCTTTTCTCGATAGTGAACGACCTGTTATCATGCCTTTGCGTTATTTCAGTGACGTCATCGTCATGGCGCCGAATACTAAACAGTGCAATGTGCAACCAGCCTTTTCAATATCCACTGATGGGCATGTCTTGTGCATTAGGGCCACACTGGCCAAGCGGGTTGGCGAGTGATCAGGGCTTGTGATAGCCGCTTTATTATTCCTTTATCGCCTTTTGCAATTCCCACGGGAAACGCTGAGGTGTGGTGCTTTTGTATAGCCCGCCTACACACGAAACAGTATATCGATGAAATATAGTATTGATATACTCAGTTCTGAAATGTCAATTGAAACAGATTTTCAAGTTACGAAAAACGTGTTTGATTATTAATTGTATTGATATTGGATATTTTCTTTGTCCGCAGACATTTCGGCATGGGTTCCCGTTCTCCCCGACGGCCCTCGCGTGGGACCCCATACAGAAACTACTCGCCATCGGCGACAAAGGCGGCAACATCAGAATGTATCCTTTTCACACTCACCACGAGACGGTAAAGATAGAGTGAGAATAAATGAGGTAAGTTTGATGAATGCTTCTCACACGCTACTCTAATAATTTAGGCTCATATAATTACGAGTAAAGTTGAAAATATGAAATGTTTTTGTATTATTTATCTGTTCTACTTAAATAAACCGAGGAAAGTGCAGAGACTCAAATAATAATAATTTTCAAGTGCTGAGAGACTAAATTATGTACCACTATGTTATATTAAGAAATATAGTAAATAGTAAAGTACATAGTCTGTTGAAACATATGATGTAGGTAGGCATACTGCGTCGGAGGAGCTCTTGTGTAGATGCAAAACCATTAAAAACAAAAGTAGTTTACCGTGTTGGTAACTATATTAAATATCGACATTGCCAAATTACTATATATGCAATAACTTTTAACGGTTTAAATCGCGTAATTTAATCGTGACGTGGTCACGTCCACTGCAAAGTGTTCGAAACGTCGGGATATAAATCATGTCAAATATACGCGATTTAAACCGTTAAAAGTTGTTTAATTGCAATGTATAGTAATCGCGAAAACCTAAGAAAATATTATATATGCAATAAATAATGCTTCTAGTCAAATTAACCACACACTGGCTAAAAACAAACTTTCTCATTTTTTCCAATGAAATTATGTTTTTTTTATAGAAAAAACAGTCCACCTGTTGGTAAGTGGATACTATCGTCCATAGACATCCGCGATACATGCCAACATCAGTCCAGAATGACAATCTTTGGCACGCGCCCAGATGCACTGCCTACCTTTACAGATTAAGGAACGGATTGGGAAACTGGGCAGGGATAGAATGGGATGGGAATGGGCTCTGGCACATCTCACTCACTACCGAAACACGTACGTACATTAGAGAAATAAGATAGGGTACATTTCAAGGTAGTATTCTGTGAGAGAGGGGTAACGTGGCCAGTCGTGTGCGCCCAGCGGTTGTGGGAATGCAGCATACACTAACAAACCTAACAACAAAAATATATAGAATTTTATTTAAAAAAAATTAAATATTTACCTAACAAATATATTTAGGTGATAAGATCTATGATATATGACAACATCGATCCAAAATGACTAACGTTTGTTACCTACGCTCCTGGATACGCCGCGTACCTCCTATCTTACTCGTATTCCATTTTACACTCTTAACTCCTCATATGAATAAATGGGGACTGTAATGTGATGCGAAAAACAAATCACCGCATTACACTCCCCATTCTAAAATGACCTATTATTTTTAATCTTTATTATCAGTTCATTCGTAATTTACGCGTGAATAAGGAAGTGAAGATTAAAATGGAATACGGAATTTCCTTTATCTCACCCCATACCTACCATACGCCTATCCACCGCTGAATACAGATAGGCCTCTCCCAAATCTTGCTACCGCTCACAATCTTTGTTATACACCGCAAATATGAGTTGTAACATTTCCATTCTTTATCCAATCTGTGTCATACGCGAAAAAGCTTTAATCTGTGTCAACAGACTAAGCCTAACAATAAACTATTTATCTAGGCCATTGTTTATATTTGCCAACGGAGAGAGCCACTCGGCTCTAAGACCGGGTTGAAAGTAGTGGGTGTATTTGACGGACCATTTGACGTAAATACTTTGCCCAACCCACTCTAGCCACTCGAAGAAAAAGTACCTCTCTACTTATCAGAGCATTTCACGATATCACCTTGTAACGTCCCACTAGAATAAGACCTTACAAGGAGGTTTCGGGTCATCGACACTGTGATTTTTGCTGTAGCTTCCATTTAAATCAATTTTCTTAAATAAATTAAGTGTAGGTGGGCTCGATATGTGTCGCTTTTATTTATTTATAACTTTTTGAAAGATTACCACACAAATTTAAAGTTAATTTAAGACCACGCACTTTTACACAAAAATAGAATTTTAAACACTCAATTTTAAAACACCATGCCCAATACGATTTGTTGGATAATGCACCTTTTTTCAATTATCGGGTTTTCTTACTGCATTTGGGTTTCCTTTACTGTCCAGCTAATGATATTAATACATAGAGTAGGTACTTAATTATAAAATCAGGAAACGTCTTTGGGTTTGAACTTAAGGCCTCACGAATATGAATGGAGGGATAGATCTCCAAAATTACTTTAATATAGCTCTTACGCTAAGTTGTACTCTTATTAAGACTTACACATTCTACCAGATGACTGAAGTGCAATTGTTAATCGACATTCAATGTAATGGTGGGTAGTCAAGACTTCTCGGAGTGTTTTAACTCACTTAATCGTGCTCCGTTTACGGATCCGACTCCTCTTAGTTACTCCTTAACTCTTTTGATTCACCCACTTAATCACCTTCCGAGAGCGTTTCATTCCCTTTCCCTAACGGTTGTTGCATAAGCAAAAACAGAAAAAAAGGTCATGCCATCGTTGCATTTCGATTTTGAGCCCCCGACAAATGTCGATGCGCGATTACACTCACAATCATGATTGGCGCCGAAATCGGAATGAATAACAATTCGATGGAACAATTAAGGAATTCTGCTCCGGATTCGCGGTTTCTCGCGGATTCAACTCTTTTGATTCATTAACCCAGGAGTTGCCCATCACTAATTAAATGTAATCATAACATTAAGCAATTCAAGATAAATGTCGAAATATGTAGTGTGAAATAGTGGTGGGTAATTAAGACGTAGGATTAAGTGAATGTAATCATTATCACTACCATCACTACCATCGATGCTAGTGGTGGCTAATGAAGACTTCTCGCAGCATGATCAAAAAAAAGGTCATGCCATCCATGAGCAATCAATACTTGGACGAATGAATAACAATTCGATAGAACAATTAAGGGATTCTGCTCCGCTCGCGGTTTCAACTCTTTTCAATCATTAACTCCGGAGTTTCCCATCACTACTACCATCGATGCATTTCGATTTTGGGCCCGCGACAAGTGTCGATGCGCGATTACACTCGCGACCACAATCGGCGTCGGAACTCTTTTCATTCAATAGCGTACATCACTAGTGTGAAAATTGTAATATAAATAATTTAGATTTTCTATAAAAGTGGAATATATATAAAAAAGGTTTGTAAGACCTTTGTAACAAAGAAAAGGAGCAAATACTACGCTGGGATGTTATAGGCTGGTATCGAAATCGATTTTACACTTGCAGTTTCACATAAAAAAGTGCAATAAGACATGTTGCAGTTTCATAAATAGGTAGTAAAATGAGATCAGAAATACGTAAAAAGATATCACGTTAGGTTACAAAGTTAAACTTTAACTTGAGATACTGAATTATTAATCTTTCTCACGTTGCGTTGTAATGTTTTATATAAAGAGTAATCGGTTACCGATGGCCGATAAGTGTAACTAAGCGTGTCAAAAGAGGGTATTTTACACTAGAGTGCGATCTATGACTCTCTATTCTTATAAGAATAACCGAATAATATAGATAGTTATACTTTATTGTACACCAACATACAGAGAAACAAAATACAAGTAATTGGATACAAGCGCTGCCTTATCACTAAAGCGATTTCTTCCGAATAACCTTTGGATGGTAAGGAGAAGTCTGTAGACGAAATATAAATAGATGGTGTAGTAAAGAAATTATTTCTTTCTGCACAGAGGACTCTCCTCCTCCGTCGGTTATTGGTTTTTCTGCTTGGTGACCTTCTGAGCTATGTCGGCAGCTTTAGTTTTTCGACGTTAACCGTAGAATAATAAAGAATTTAAAACAACGTAAATGTCATTTTTTCACTCACCTTCATACAAATGTTAATATCTAGTAGATCGGAAGCCGAGATCTTGTCTTCCGACCTGTACCTGGGGTCCTCCGAAGTGAGCGAGTGATTTTCTAAAGGATCCTCTACGCAGAATGTACTGTGTAAACGTCATTTAATCTCTTGTACCCACAACTGCTTATATCCAGTAAACACTTCGGTCACAGGTTACTGATTGTAGTAATAAATCTCATTGATTGCTGTTGATATATCAGTCACTTTCCTCGCAAACATAACGAAAGCTATAAATTATTAATATCGTTCAGATATGACATTTAATATAGGTTTTACCTAGCTATGTTTATGTATTATTGAGTAATGACAAGAAGGCAAATTGACAAATTATGATAAATTATAATAATGCCACACTTAATGGCTCACACTAGGACTCCCTGTGTCGTGGGTTCAGAGACACACACAAAGACGAACACAATACGTGCAACAGCCAGACTCTAACAAACACCTGTCTTTGAACAAATGATTGTCCGACCGGGAATTGAACCCGGGACCATTTCCACAGCAGGTAGTGACAGTACCAACTGGACTAATTGATTGTCAATTATATAACTAGGCTAGATATAACAGCGTTCAGATCAACAGCGTTATTTTTAAAGGCTTTAGTTTAAAATTGTAGTTTAACTGTAGTTTAAAGGCTCGTGCACATTACAGCCGCGTCGCGTCGCATTGCACATTAGAGATACGAGTACGGCACCCGTAGGCTGTGGAACGAACTGCCTCAAGAGGTCTTTCCATTGAGCTACGATATGGGGTTCTTCAAGAGAGCTGTGAATAGGATTTTGCAAGGTCGGCGGCGCGCCCGCATACTCCCTGGTGTTGCAGGTGCCCATGGGCGGCGGTAACACTTACCATCACGTGGGACCGCTTGCTCGTCCGCCCACTAATTTATAAAAAAAAAAAAAAAAAGATGCAGCGAGCCGCACCTCAACTCAATTTAAGTCAGTTAGCTGTTAACATTCAATTCTACACTTCGCGTCGTCGCCCAGCGAATAACTCCAATTACATCCGTTAACTGCACCCGTTCAACGCACATAGAGACGGGCCGCGTCGCAGCGTATATATAACATCGGCGCATAAATACGAGTACGGCCGGTAAGCGATCCGTCAATGCGCTGCGCTGCGGCACGGCCCATCTGTAGTGTGCGATGGTTTATACAAAATGTATAGAAATGATTCAGGAGGATTTTTACAATGTTATGCGCTGCGGTGCGGCCAGCCGTAATATAACTAGCTTTATAACTATAATTTATAACTTTATTGTACACATATGACATGAAACGAATAAAAGGGAAGAAAAAGAAAGGATGTACAAAAGGCAAGCTTTTGTACATCCAGATTCTGTGGAGATTTCTTCCAGCAGACCTGGGAAAGAGAAATATAGGCCAGAAAGATAGTGCGTACGGAAAAATTGTATGTATAATAATTTAATAGTGCAATAATATTAACAAAATACATAAGTATATTATATTTATATACATGTACAATACACATTAATTACAATGTGTGTCGATACGCAATCCCAAATGTTCGCAAGCCACTTACACAATAAGAGATCACGTTCTGTTTTTCTTTGCCTAACATACCATACCATCAACCTATTCTCCACTGTTGGATGTAGGTCTTTCCCGAGGCTCGTCACCACCACCGACGAACTTCTTTAATTCGTCGGTCCACCAACCGGTCGGTCAGGCTCACACTGCGCTTCCCGGCACGTGACCTCCATTTGAGCACTCGTTTACCCCATCGGCCATCGGTCCCGCTGCAAGTATAATTTGCCCATTGCCACTTCAACAACTTTCATTTCCTACGATATAAATTTTATTTGAATAAAATTAGAGTTCAATAAATAATCGCACCGCACACTGAGTGGCCATTAACAGTCGGACTGGCGTTCAAGTGGTCAGTAAATACGCGGTAGGTTTTAAGAGCCCCTCAGTCGAGTGGCTGGAATCGTAGTTGAAAATTTTGGCGTTCTCTGCCAGTGCCGGCTACAACTGGTTACCGATTCGGCGGTTAGCGACACTTCCTAAAATGATACCTACTTTACAGAAGTACTTAGAAAACTTTTCTCCTTTACAGAAGACTTGAAATATAATTAATGGGGTTATTAATTAAATATACACCTTATCATCGAAATAATGCAAAACCTGAAACATGTCAACCAGTTTCAATATATATAAAACCGTTTTAGCGAAAATGAAAATTACTTTAAAACAAAAGTTTTTTTTTTTGTTGTCCTGTCTAAAACGTTCGTAGCGCTCATTACTCAAATCAGACGCCCAGGCGGCGCGCGCGACACGTATTGGACGACGCGCATAGAATAAAGTATCGCGGACAGTATCAGTATCAGTGACGTGCGCGCCTGTCGCTACAGACGCCGCCCACGAAAGTCTAACTTTTGGGGGCCTCTAAATGGCATATTCGCCACAATTCAAATTTACTTATTTCGATTAAAATTTTCCGAGTTTTATACGTCGCAGTTTCAACATTATGTTCAAAAAGAAACATGCTCTAATATCTACTAAGATTTTACTTAAATCTCAATATCTACGAAATTAAAACCGACAATAAAAGCCCTTTTCTTAGATACGACATTTTATATCAAAAGTGATTTCATACTAGAAATATTAATCCAAATTTGCTTATGAACAGGGCTTTGATGTAAACGAACCCGCGACCTCTGCCTTACAGTGGCATTGCCATCAATCAAAACGATATTTTGTTTGTTATTTTTCAAATGTATTCTGTTTTCTACAAGTATATATGACATAGCAAAGTGTTATACATTAACTAGCAATTTGCCCTGGCTTTGCTCACATGGAAACCCCAACATAACAAATTTATTATGTCTATCTGCATTCGTTTTGCTTCCTAAAAGTGAAAGGAGTTTCAAAATCGGTGTAGTAGTTTTTCATTTTAATTCGTACATGTGAACAAACAAACAATGTCTTTATAAAATTAGTAGGTATAGGTTATAATGTAAGACAGCGTGGTGATTAAGAAGGGTACAGTGTAAACACGAAACACTCAATTCTCGTGAGGTTTACTTTCTTCACTTCACTGCGGAGCTATGATGGCCGGAAGCGGATTTTAAAAATAGGTACTTTTACAATTTGTTGCTGTCTCAGCAGCGAGCGATGCCACTTCTTTGAGAGAAAGGGACAGTTATAGTACCTATTTCGTATTCCCGTATAGTAATTTTCCTCCGAAAATGAATCATTGTTTTTTCTTATTTGCATTAAAAAATATTTTTACTACGTCTGTACGTTTTACTTTTTTAAAATAACAGTTGTTAAATTTGCACACTGGCCTTTTTTTTCACTGACGTTTTTAACGGGGCATTTTTTCTATATTTTAGAGGGTCCTAGCTCCTATAAGAATAACGTGGGAACATGCTTATGATGATATCTGTAACATATTAAGAAATAATTGCTCTGTTGCCGTAACTCAGGGAGAAAACGGGGGAATACGTTTGTAGAATACGGGAGAGATTTGAGAATACGGGGGAATTAGTACAAGAGGCGGCGGCTGTCGTTCCCTCTCAAGTAAAAACTGGACGGTAACTTAAAACCGGCCGGTAAAACTGAGAGAGCATTCACTAATATGATCTGATAAAAGTAACTTAAAATATCATTATATAATACAAGTAGGAGTAGATATATTTTCAAAATATTTATCAAATAGCTCTATCATCTTTTTCCAGGGCAATCTTAGCCGTAGGTAAATACTTTCTCCGTGGTGATTCCCTCCTGACCGCAATTTAGGCCTACCCTCCCCCCTCCCGTCTCATTTCCCTCTATGCCCTGTGCGTCTATTATAGTCCAATTTGAAGGGTCTCGCTCGACTATTTTTACACATGTTCACGGGTATTGTTTAGGTCGTAGTGTGAGCGGAGCGGGCAGCGGATAACATTAAAATTTACCACATCGGTTATAATATGTAGTATAATACAGATCTTATGCGGTAGCGAGAATTGGGAGAGGCTTATATCCAGCAATGGAAAGACAATGGCTAATGATACGGTATAACAATGTGTGATTTGGTTTCATGATATAATTTCAATAAGTCAGTTTATAATAAGCTAATATTGTCAGCATATCAGCATACTGAAGCAGAGTTAGGCAAGAGCTATATAAACTCATCTCATATCGGTAAGGTCTTCCGAGGATACAAACTATAAGCTTATACTACGATAAAGATAAAAGCTTTTAAAATTTGATATTTTAGCTGAGAAAATGCGAATATCACACAGTGTGTGACGTCACGCCTCTATATTCGCAAAAAAGTGTGGATAGCGCAATATAACGGCCCGTTTTTTGGAAAAAATAATTTCTTATTTTACTCACAAAAATATTGTATAAAGCGCGACTTTGAATTTTTTTTTATGGACGATAGCGACAACCGAGCATATAGTCCACCATATAGCATATAGGTAAGTGGATACTATCGGCCATAGACATCCGCGATATATGCCAACATTAGTCCAGAATGACAAACGTTGGCACGCCCCCAAATGCGCTACCTACCTTTGCAGGTTAAGGAATGGATTGATGGATTGGGAAAATGGGGACGGATAGAATGGGAATGGGCTCTGGCATAACGGACTTGTAAATAGCGTAACTTTGTAATTTTTAGGCTATCGTAATATGTTTTTCACATAATATTGTTCTAATAATTGTTTTATTTAAAATTTAATTTATTAAATGTAGTACATTAATGGAATGGAGATTCCACTCAATTATATATCCGAATGTATATGTATATTAGGGTGTCCCTTATTTTTCAAAGTTTTTATTTTCTAACGCATAGGTCTTAGTTTTGTTCATTTGCTCTTAAAACACTCGGAAATAAATTTTAACCTTATTTGGAGTACGATAACCCGTGCCGACTTGCATCGAATCATGTTCATACAAGTTGCGCGGAAGTAGCAGCGCGTACTCGTAGTATTTGTCATTTGTTCTCAGTTATTCTCGTGATTAACACGCATTGTTTTATATTTAGAAGATGGCAGTGGAATTAAGAAGTAATAAAAAAAGTATTTTCTTAGTTGGTGAGGTAAATTATCAAATAACAGGCGCAAAGTTACCGTGTAAACGTCAAGTTCTTGCAGTACTTCTTTTAACATTCGCGAAGTTAAATTGACAGCGCAGTTGACTGTTAATTGACAGTTAAATTGTTAGTGAAAGCGCAAATCTCGTCATTCGAGAGTGTATTATATTTTGGGAAAAAGCTAGAATCCCTACCAGAGCTATACCTAACTGTGTAAAAAAACTTGTGGATCTTCGCCATGCTTGGAGAGAGTTGCAAAAAAATTCCAAAAAAACACAAGATATTCACGAGCGCCGTGAGGAGGACTTTCAAAACAATTTAGATAATTTATTCGACATAGCACACGCCGATGCTTTGGAACGGATGAAAATAGAGGAAGATAAAATCTTTTTACAAAAACAAAGAGAACTAGGGAGTCAAGGATGTTTAGCGGGTGTAGACAAAAAGTTAGCCGAGAAAGAAGAAAGGGCAAGACAGAGAAAATTAAAAGAAGAGAAAAAAAGACATGAGCAAATGTGTTCTCAGAGTTTATCGTCATCTCTTACTACACAAGATTTTATACAAACGCAAGGACATCACGATCAACCTACCAGCTCTTTAGACAGGGAATTAGTACTCTTTGCTTGGCGCCATCACGTTTTCGAACTGGTTTAAAATGTGTGTTCGAAACAAAAATCCACCAAATCACAAGTAGGCCTGATATCCCAATATTCAAAAAGTTTAGAGATAACTGGAAAACTATTAATCCTGCTGGTATTGAAACATACACCGATATCGTCACACAACATTTTTGTATTACAACAATAGAAGAATTGTTGACATTTTATAATCAAGAACTGCAAAAATCCATTATACGTGACGATTATCGGGAACTGATTGAACTATCTATTATTTTCTTAGAAGGAGATAATGAGAAAAAAAATAAAATCAGACCTCCTGGAGCGATGCATCAAGCAAGGTGGATGGCTAGAGCTATTTACTCTTTAAAAATATGTTTGTTGCAATCCCAGCACAAAATTAGCAACAAGGATAAACGAGCACTTCAAGACGTTTGTTTATTCATTGCGGTTATATATGTGAAACCATGGTTTGGATATAGTCTGGCGGTGAAGGCACCAAATCAAGATTTGTGCTTTTTAAAGAGACTTAAGGAATATGAAACTGTTGACAAATTGATTTCCAAAGCAGCTCTGAGCAAGTTTAGTCAACATCTTTGGTACTTGTCAGAAGAAATTGCCGTTTTATCACTCTTTGATGATGAAGTTGATGAACAAACCAAGAGAAACATTGTAATGAACTTACAAAGAGAGAGTTTATATAATTCTGGGAAGAGATACATTCCATCGGAAGAAGATATGTCTGATTATTTGTATGGTAAGTGGGAATACATAGTATTATTTTTTACACTGTTTTCACTAAACTGATAATAATACTGCCTTATTTATTGTTGCAGGAAAATTATTAAGTGATTTTGTGTCTGTCAAGAGCACAAATTTATTTTCTCGATTAAAAATTGATGAGAACTTCCTCCAGAAACGCGTTTCTACGTGGGAAGAAGATGTTGCCTATTTAGAGGCAAAAAGAAAGGTTATTTCTTTAAGGGCAGTTAATGATACAGCTGAAAGAGCTGTAAAACTTATGCAAGATTTTCATGGTTTGATCACTGCAAAGGAAGAACAAAAGTATTTTTTGCTACGCTGTGTGCAAGAGCATAGAAATCTGTATCCAGACTGTAAAAAAGAGACCCTCAAAAGAAAATATCCTGGTTGATCTGTAATTTTATCTTCTTTTAATAAATAAGTACCTATTTACTAACTTTCTTTTTGATTATTATTTTTCTAAAATATAAATATTTCAATTGATTTAGCTACATAGCGGAAAGGGTTAAAAACAGCAATTTTCAAAATCTTCAGAGCCCTGTCGGCACGGGTTAATGTTGACGTAGGAAGATAAAATTTTGTATTTGAGTAAGTCTGGGTAGTTTAAAAAGAATTAGAGGGTATGCATTTCGATATCCGAAAAAAAATTTTTTTCACCCATATAAGGGACACCCTAATGTATATATTAAACCACACTCACTCTCATGCTTATGAAACAATACGATCATAACGAAATTATTATTAGATAATACAGTCGCCATTAGACATTGTGTTCGACATTTATTCCCGCTGTCCGCTCCGCTGTCGCCGCGACCATACCCAGAAACTAAACATCCGCCCAGGGATTTAATCCACTAAAAGGTTATCCGGCTTTTGCCGTTACTTAATATGGTTACACTGAGCTGGTTACGGGTTGTTCCAGCACTCAGTATTATACAGACTGTACTTTTGATCTCTTATTCAAAATGGATAAAAAATCGTTAGGTAAGGATTTATCTGTTAAAAAATAGATGGGTGTATTTGCAGGTAAATATAGTCGCTACTGAGTACCAATCGATTGATTGATCGACTATAGATCTGATATATCAGAAACTTAATAAGAAATGAAAAATCTTTACAATAGACATAGTTTAACAGTAGTTTATCTTTATACAAACGTAGGCTACAATTCTGATGTATTCTGGTGTATGCTGATGTACGCTGGGGTGTCCATTCGCACAACCTATAGAGAATCTCAGTGAGAAATTCACATCCTGTGTCCACCGCAGTCGACCCGTTCGCTCCACGCTACACTGCGAATCGATATGTAAATGGATGACGCGCAACGGCGCTAGAGTTTATCTTTTTACAATGCAATAGAACAGCATATCTTTTAAGAAGGAAAGAAAAAAAAACGTTTTCATCCCCCTATCTCGGAAAGAGTATTTTTGCTCTTCGATATCTGAGTGCAAAAGCCGTTTTTATCCGCTAGAGGATAAAGTAAATTGAATTTAGAACATCGTGTGCACTAAGTTTGTGAATTCAAAACATCATTAAACCTATTTACTTCTATCTCCATGGTGCCGAATTTATCATACAACCTTTTTTAATTTGTTAAAAACTCAGACTCGGAACCTTCTTGGTGTACTTTTTTTTTTTTTGCATTTAGTCATTTCCTCGCTGAGGTGGGATGAAAAGTTACGTGTTGCACTCGAGTGCAAAGATTTTTCACCTCGTGCTCTTTTGATTCCCTCGCTAACGCTCAGGATTCTAATTTTTGAATCCTTCGCTTGCTCGGTCATCAAAATTGAGCACACGGTTAAAAAGCAACTTTGCACTCTTGTATAACAAATAACTATTATTTTCATATTTACAATGACAAAACAAAGCACATGAGACCATAAAGAAAAATGTATATGTCGGTCACTGTAACAGAAAAACTGTAACAGTTTATCTACAAAAGCATTGCACTGAGAAAGGTTCAATAAAATATCAAAAGCCTTTTCACATTCCTTACTGTATCCAAAACAGAGGCCTTTGAATTTTTACCTCTATTTTTGCCTCGGGGACAGAAGGCCGAATATCCGGGAGACTTCCTCCGGCTCGTTGGCTCCGGGATAATTCCTGCTTCACCTTATAGATATGCGATATTTTTGTTTTCCTATTAGTAAAAAGGTACTTTACACTGTTGACCGCCATCGAAAGATATATTGCAGCGTTGGCTCAGCTGGAAGGAGTTCCCCGTAGAAAGAATATCAACCAGTCCTCACTCCAAGAATTTATTTAAATGCAATCGTAATATAAATTAATAAAAAACACGGTATGAAATATAACTAGCACTTATGAGACTAATAAAATAAACTGTACAACGTGTTGCCCAAATAACGCAAAATTTGAAACACGTGAACCAATTTAAAATATACAAGACGGTCTTAGCGAAATATAAAATGATTCTAAGCAATAAATTAAAAGTTGCTAACGGGGAGGGGGAGAGTGCACGCTGCAATTCAACAGCCGCTGGGCGAACTCGACTGGCCAGGTTACCCCTCTCTCACAGAAGATTACCTCGAAATGTACTGCATTTCCCACTTTATCACATTTCTTTAATGTACGTAAGTGTTTCGGTAGTGAGTGAGATGTGCCAGAGCCCATTCTCATCCTATACCTTCCCATTTTCCCAACCCTTTCTCCAAATCCATTCCTATATCTCTAAAGGTAGGCAGCGCATCCGGGGGCGTGCCAACGTTTGTTATTCTGGACTAATGTTGGCATGTATCGCGGATGTCTATGGACGGCAGTATCCACTTACCATCAGGTGGACGGTATGTTCGTCTGCCGCCGTCGTCCATAAAAAAAAATGTAAGATTTAGTTGTCCTGTCTAAAACGTTTGTAGCGCTCATTACTCAGACCGGACACCTAGGCGGCGCGCGCTGGCGGCTCGGACGACGCGCGTAGAATAAACCCAATATTCGATATAAAAAGTATTGGCAACATTGTAAATGTCCATTGGTAACAGTAACAGTAGATGGATTGTCAGCTCGTCTTCCATATTCTACTTAAAAAAAACATCTAACTTCAAAATTTAGTGTGTACGTGTTACATAGTGATTACTTTTTACGGCCAGTTACAAAAACGGTCACGGAGGAGGCGTAAATTCGAAAAGCAAGTAAGCAGTTGTCGTTAAAAGGAACGTAGAATTCGTTCAACTACAGAGTAATAACTAGTGATACTAAGTTCTGTTATCGCGGTACTCAGTTTCCATCTAAATTACACCAATTTCCTGTTCTGGCGACGATCCAACTGCCGACTGGATCCCTTGTTGATGCTGCACCTGATCTAACTTACAATGTGTGTAAAGTTTAATAAGAGCTGAATTTCTTTTCCGACAAAGGTTAATTTACAGTATTTCGGATATCATTTGTAACTTATTCTGTCAGTATGTAATAATACTCTTTCGAGCATTTGTTTTTTACCGCTCATCTTGCTTACAAATGCCTGAGAGTCTCCATTGGACTTTTTGGCGGGAAGTCGAGAAGAGAAGTTGAGTTTTTGTTTAATTATTGTAAAAATTGTGTAAGCGTTTTGTGGTTTAATTAACTTCAAACGGTTTTTCGTGCATGCTGTTTGTGATAATCAAATAAAAGTGTGGGACTGCGTTTTTCGTGTACTTACAAGAAGTCCTCTTATGTCCGTAAATCTATTTTCGCTTTACTGAGCGACTCCTGACTTACTTTGACTGGACAATGGCACGATACGTTTTAGACTTTGGAATTGTTTAATAGAAGAGAACTTGACACTGGCAGAATGTGCTAATTGCACCATTGCCATATATGAAGAAAAAAAAGATTTTTTGTTGACAGCTTAATGCAAACCTTCGAAATAGGAATTTCTTCTAGCATTTTCTTTTTTCAAATTTTAAATTCACTCCAAACCTCAAATGTCTGCTTTTTGACTCATTAACTGCATATCATTTGATCCGTAAGGACATGTCTACTGCACACCGCTAAGGAATCATGTCCAGGTTGGACCTGAAAACATCTATACACCTTTAAAGATGCTATTTTTTATAGTTTGAAACTGTATTACTCAAAAATGTTTACAAATATATCAATTTTTTCTGGCTTTGCATTTAAATAATTTTTACAGAATTTAATGAAGTATGTATAAACGAATTAATTAAACGAAGTTTTTTATATATGCGGCTATTGACCGTCAGGTCCAACCATATAGGAAGTTTGTCCATTGTCCTTCTTCAGTGTCAGACTGTCAGTACGTTGCTTAAGTCCATATCTCCGGTCATTGCTTATATCTCACAGCTAAAGAAGCGCTTATTTCCACACGGGACTGAACTATTTCTATGCAGCCATAAATATATAATAAAAATATTATATTAGAAAGGATTTTCTTTTCATTTAGATTCTTGCTTTTTACCAAAAGTCTGTCTACCTTTTGCCTTCAGTCACATTTTCGTTCCTCTTTGCAGATGTGAAACACAAACTAAACGATTCAATGACAGCATTTATCAGAAAGTTCGTGAGATATCCGTCATACCGACACTCAATAGTTGCTCCTCATATCCGAAGTTGGGTGACATGTCCGTAAAGGTTCATTTGCACAAGAGTTTCTCGAACGATTTGGTCGATATTGTATACGATTCTCTTCTTGCCACTTCTCGCCTGCAACTGTTTTCACATTGATGATAAAAAATCAATGATAAGTGATCAGATGATGATAACAGTTGTGACATACTAGCTTTTGACCAATGTTTTTTTTATGATGTAGTGACTAATGATGAACATAATAATTAATATAATAATAAATGTGGGATGGGAGATATGTATGGTACTTTAACACCATTTTTTGTAACCTGTGTTCTTGCGAAATAAATCAACATTAAATGTTCGAGAAACTCGTTTTCGAAAAACTCTCCTTGTGTAAGACTCCTCGTAAGAGTTTCGTTGGATCTGAACAGATGTCCGATTAAATGCTATTACAGCGGCTCGCCATCCAAGCCTCGACTGCGGGCTGTTGGCACGGCGCCAACCGTCAAGCTAGATACGAGTATGTAAAGGAAAAGTAGTTGAACTCGAGAGTTATTTACGAATAAAGATCTATTCGCTTTGCCTTTTTTTCAGTCTGAACATTCGTGTCCTACGCAAAGTCAACGACGTACACCATAACAATTGATGAACATAACCTAGATATTAGTTTTTTTTGAATGAAATAAAATTCATTAAAAAAATACTACATAGGTACTTATGGAAAATAATGAAGTGACGTTAATTCAAACTAAAGTTGCCTAGAATTGGTACTTCCCTTTGTTACGTAAATGGGCACTATATGAATAAAAACTATTGCACGAAAATCTTTTAGAAACTCGACGGAAACAATTAAGTATGTCCTAAGTATTGGCTTGTATTTAAATGAGCTGGAAAAAATACTAAACGGGCAGCAAATGACGATCAGCATCACCAAACCGGGTTTGAATAATTGAAATAAACAACACAAAGCCGACGAAGTCCCGCCACTTTCAGCCACTTTCAGAATTTATACTGTCAAGTGACAGTGACAGTGTCAAGTCTTGACTTGACTTTTGTCAAATCAAGTCTTGTCAAGTCAGTGACTTGACACTGTCACTGTCACTTGACAGTATAAATTCTATAAACCCTATAAACCTATAAGACCCTATAAACCCTATATACCTTATTCTTATATACGAGGAAGCCTGTTTAAAAGTCATGCTAGTGTGTGTGTGTGTTATAAGTGTTCCGATTTTGGAGAGAATTCCTCTACTGTACTGTTTGTGTTCGATGCCCCACTAGTGTAATTCCCTCTCACGCTCCTACTGATATATTATTATGCTCTATTTACACTGCACATCGGTCACAAACAACGACCGGCTGCGCGCAGATAACGCGGGCCATACACCGGAAATATTATTTAAATTATTATATGTATTTTATCTTGCTACAATTTGTTTAAACCTAAAAACTTGTCATTTATTTGAATGTTTTTTATTTTATTTATTCATTTAAGATGTACTGCACACTAATGTCGTGTAAGAGCCCGACTTGATGTATAATGGCAACCCCCGGCATTTAACCTTTGGTTAAACAGATATGCATGAGGATAGTGTCACTTTTATTTATACTTATAACATATCTGTACATGAAAAATTGTTTTGACAAAAGTCCAAAACAACCATTTTGTTACAAATTTTATCCGTCTGTCTCTCTTAACGCACATCCCGTAAGAACCACTGGACTGATATATCCCACTTTATTCCCCCAATGTACTTGCGTGTTTCGATAATGAGATATCCTAGAGCCCATGGGATGGGATGGGAATCCCACGCCATTATATTCTTCCCCATTTTTCTAATCCATTCCTAATCTTCAGAAGTAGATAGCGCATGCGCATCCGGAGGCATGCCAGCGCTTGTCATTCTGGACTAATGTTGGCATGTATCGCGGATGTCTAAGGGCAACAGTGTCCAGTTACCACTAGGTGGACTGTATGCTCGTCTGCTGTCTTCTTTCTTAACAAACATGTGAAATATAGAGATCCTTATTATACTATATTTATATGATGAATGAAATCCAGTTAAACTGAAGCATCTGTGACCTTTCTTACTAAGTACCGCGCATCCTTCGCCGTATGTCCACGTTTATTTAATCTAAAGTTAATCATCACTGTAAACTGGAGTTCCTCTCGGCACAGGTCCAACTCAGTACAAATGGAAACGCAACATAATTACAGTTATTCAATTATAACTTTGACGACTATGTTTGTACTTTCGAGGAGTGCCAAAGGTGTATAAAGGCTAAGCAGTGCATGGAAATAGGATTTTTATATAATCTATATGGAATCAAACTTTACTTTGGGAAAGTCCATTGTGCAATAAAATAATGAAATATGCCAAATGGCCAAAGGCCAAAATGGCCTCCAAAAAGCTCGGTGTGCTGAACAGAGCGAAGCGGTACTCTCCTAATGCTTTACAAAGCTCAGGTGAGGCCCCATATGGAGTATTGCTCACATCTCTGGGCCGGCGCACCGAAATACCAATTAGACCCATTTGACTCCATCCAACGACGTGCTGTTCGTATTGTCAACGATCCCACTCTCACGGGCGGTTTAGAACCCCTCAACGTTCGGAGAGACGTTGCATCTCTCTGTGTGTTCTACCGCCTGTACAATGGGGAATGCTCTGAAGAATTGTTCAATATAATTCCCACCTCGGGTTTCTACAACCGCACCTCCCGTCACAGAAGTGCGGTCCATTCGCATTCCTAAATACGTTCCTAGATCGCATACTGTTCGGTCCAAAAATTATTATATATCGCGAACCCGTAGGCTGTGGAACGAACTGCCTCAAGAGGTCTTCCCATTAAACTACGACATGGGGTTCTTCAAGAAAGCTGTGAATAGGATTTTGCAAGGTCGGCGGCGCGCCCGAATACCCTGGTGTTGCAGGTGTCCATGGACGGCGGTAACACTTACCATCACGTGAGACCGCTTGCTCGTCCGCCCTCTTCTCTATATAAAAAAAACCTGATGATACGTGAATACTGTAGCCCATAGACATCCGTGATACATGCCAACGTTAGTCCAAAATGACAAACGTTGCCACGCCCCCGGATGCGCTGCCTACCTTTTGATATAGGAATGGATTTGGAGAAAGGTTTGGGGAAATGGGGAGGGATAGGATGGTAATGGGCTCTGACACATCTCACTCATCACCGAAACACGTACGTACATTCGGGGAAATAAGATAAAGTGGTAAATGCAGTACATTTCAAGGTAGTCTTCTGTGAGAGAGGGGTAACGTGGCCAGTCGAGTGCGTCCAGCGGCTATTGGATTGTAGAAGGACAAGTAGAAAAACAAAAGACGATTGTCATTTTCCATTTGACGATTGGCAGTGCCTCAATCATATTTTATTCATATTAAAATAAAATATATTATTACAAGTAGAATAAATATAGTTTTCCAATTAACCTTTGTTCGAAGTAAAGTAATTCTTTCGTAAGCCCTCCGGTGAGGTCTGATTGAAAATATATACCGACTAGATCTGATTTTTAATTATATCCCTATAAATAAACCTTACGTTTTATTCATATTTAAGTAAATATTATTATAAGAAAATGAATATTACAATAATTCGAAATAAATTTTTCAAGAGAAAAATAGGGACGGTTTGACTTATTCCAATAATGACAGGAATAAATAAATACTGTAAATTCAAAAGTTCTTTAATTCTCTAGCACATTCAATCCGCGGCGGCTGCCACGTAATTCGGTGCTCGTCAGATTCTAGTTTAGACAGACGAGGTACATGCGTAATAAAAGATAAACTAGATTTTATTTTTTTCTTATTTGGAATTATGTATATTTAAATATATATTTTTTATAGAAAGAAAGACGGCAGACCACCTGGTGGTGAGTGGATACTGTCGTCCATAGACATCCACGACACATGCCAACATCAGTCCAGAATGACAAACGTCGGCACGCCCCCGGATGCGCTGCCAACCTTTGTAGATTAAGGAATGGATTGGGAAAATGGGGAGGGACAGGATGGGATGGGAATGTGCTCTTGCATATCTCACTCACTACCGAAACACGTACGTACATTGGGGAAATACGATAAAGTGAGAAATGCAGTACATTTCAAGGTAGTCTTTGGTGTTTCATGGGATTTAGGTCGTATTTTCCTCACACGAATATTTTCATCGTAAATCAAAAGCCACGGTAACTTTAACAGAATGTGTAACCATAAAACCCACGGTAACTTTACCATAATGTGTAACCATAAAACCCACGGTAACTTTACCATAATGTGTAACCATAAAACCCACGGTAACTTTAACATAATGTGTAGGTAACCATAAAACTCACGGTAACTTTAACATGATGTGTAACCATAAAACCCACGGTAACTTTACCATAATGTGTAACCATAAAACCCACGGTAACTTTAACATAATGTGTAGGTAACCATAAAACCCACGGTAACTTTAACATGATGTGTAACCATAAAACCCACGGTAACTTTAACATAATGTAATATTCGTCATATAATCATAAATAAATAAGTTTAAATAATGGCTACCGCGTGCCCTGAGAAACCACACCATCTCTCAAAGAGTGCACTCGCCAACCCGCTTGGTCAGGTGTGGCGTTTTAAGGCCATCCATCCCTCATGGACAATACAATGTGTATGAGAAGGCCCGTGGCCAGCAGTGGATACTGAAAGGGCTGGTTACGGTTTCACCGTTAACTTGAAATATTCCAGACAACATCTTACATTGTTTCACCAACTGCCCCGACAATGATAAGTTACTGCCTAAACCATTCCCAGTATTTCCACATCCGGAAGTTTCTGGAAGTTTCGTCAAGTATTTCCGCGAACTTTCCAGAATAACAACTCATAGTTATTTGATATACGATATATAAATAGCTGTTATGTACTCTGCAAGAGCAAACTCGCTTTGATCGCGAAAATTGCTTTTTAACAAGAAATAATTTGTAAAGGTTGCCGCCATCTTTTTAATAATTTTCCTTCCAAACTCCCCTCCCCCGCCCCTTCCACCCCTTCCACCCCGTTAATTAATAAAGGTTCTTTTAATATTTCGTTCAGGTGAGTCGACCGTTTTATAAATTTTTTCGTCGAGATTTATTTCAATTTGCGACTTTTGGACACCGTTACGCATTTTACTCTTGAACTTCATATTTTTATCTATTTGAGAAAATATTTTTTTATCTAATTTTCATTTTAAAATGCCATGTGGTTTATATAATAAATAACAAACGACAACAGTACAATTTCCTTAAATATACCTAATGAATACATAACATACATATAAGTATAATGTATATTATGTATTCATATACAATACATATACAAAGTACTACTCTAGAAACTAACATACTAGTGCTAGAAACTCCTGCAAGAATGAGAATGTTTAAAAGTTGTGTAATAAATTAATAATATATAATCAGCCGCCCAAAAAATATTAAAGAAACACCCTCTAATAAAATTTGGAAAAGCATTGTGGGAATTTCTAAGTACTAATGATTACTATACTTTAATTGAGTATTTTATGAGGTAGTCTACATATTATGCTTATAGTAATTAGCTATAGTTCTGTTGTAACTGACATTATTTATTGACATTGACAGCGTATAGTACTGATATTCTATAAATGATTTTCTCTTGTTATTTCGTTGTTCAACCATTTGACATATATGATTATGATTGACCGCGTTTCGGTACTGACTCATAAATATATTAATAGGGCTATACGTAAATCTAATTTACCATTCAAAAATGTTGCCATATCAAGAAATTTAATATACCATTTGCGACATTTCGTTACCCAAACTCTTATCTAGAAAACGTTCATTTGCTACATGAGTGGCTTCAATTTGAAAAGTTATTTTCTCACAGAAACTGATTTTCATAATAATCTGGAAAAATGTAATTTAAAACTTTCTTCATAGTCACTCCCTTGTGTTAGTTTTATTAAGTGACCTCTCCGAGCTGCCATTGATGTAAACTTCGTTTCTATGCAAATTTGTTTTTGCTCTAATGTAGTTCCATAAAAACTGCTTTAATTAATACTTTGGTAACATAAGAAATACATAAGACATTTCACTTATAATGGTCACTATGCAATCTAAAACTGTTACTTGTTTGTTACCTAATAAGTTAATAACTCTAAAACAAATAAACGGTTTGTACCGTGAAATACGTACATGTATGCCATAGCATACATGGGACGGATTAACGCAGGTCTCTTATAGAAAAAGGTATATTCAAAGAAATCTAGGCAAAATTCCTAAAAGATTGTATCTTACACAAGTTTAAAGAATGCTGTTTGAGAGGTTGCAAGCTCGACTTAGTAAGCTTTTTTTAAATTGCTATCAATCTCATAGGATATGTGAGATTGGTGAAGCTATCTTATACACAATATAACAAATGTACCTATGAATAAGTAATTACGACATTTATTCCGCTTTATAAATTCACCAAAATATTTTTTGTACTTTTCTTTACCGTATGTATTTGTGTAATTGTAATCAACTCGATTATTATATATACGGTGAATGGTGACCAGCCCTTTTGTCGTCCACTGTCATGGCCTCCTCGGACACATGGTGCATGATGCATGTATTGCTTTAAAACGCCACTCTGATCAAACGGATTGGCGAGTCTACTATTTTAGAGGTCGTGTATTTTTACAGGACTTAAAAGATTTAAAAGGTGTGTGGTAAAAGGCGACTAAGGGATACTTTAGTCGCCTTTGACGACACACGGGGGGAGATCACGCGATGCTATTCTAGAGCTAGCCTAAGATTCGATGAATGAAAATTAAGCTAATAAAATTACAAAAGTAAGTTTTGTAATTACCAAGACCAAACTTAAATACAAGTTAATAATAATAACAAAAGGGAAGATCAAGTTTTAAGGAAACAATTTATGTACATTGGGCGATGCGATGGCGTCGTCCAATGTAGAAAAGGAATCTCAGGACAGCGATCCCGATGATTTATCGAAGCGAACTGTAAGAGAGGGATAACAATATTTAGATAGCGCTTACCTTTTAAAAAAAGGGACCATCTTATCAGGGTTTAATTTTGCTTTTCCCTTAACCGAAAAACCTTTACTTAAACTAGTCTTATTCGTTTTATTGCCTTGTTTTTTTAATAAAAAGTTAGTGTTTGCGTCCAGGGGCGTTGTGCCAAAGTTTATCATTCTTGACTGATTTTGTAGGTATATATTGTAGATATACATGAGCATTGACTTACCACTAAGTGTTTTTCTATAAAAAATGTTAAGTACATACTGTCACCTATGCACATCTGCGATACATGCCAACGTCAATCCAGGTATTTGCGGTATTTAATTTTTATAAAAAGATTTTGTTAAAATAATCAATTACGTTAGCGGAGATTTATCGTATTTAGCCAGTGACAGTCGGCGCAGCGCCCACTGGAACAACTTTATGATTTATGGACGGATAATAAATTGGCCTTCGCTGAATTTGGCCTCACGAATTACGAAGTTCATTAGCAAACAGTAACGCAACTCGATACTAATTCGCTGCTTTCAAAACGTGTAATGTTCGTCTTTTTTATAAGACTAGGTCGAGCAGACAGTCCACCTGATGGTAAGTGACAATAATGTCACCCCTGAACATCCACGATACATGTCAACGTCAATCCAGAATGACAAACGTTGTTACGCTCCGGGATGCGCTGCAGATTGATACAGAAATAAGTCCTAATATGAAATAAGTACCTAACCGAAGGTTACTGCGGTTTATACAACAACAGACCGTTGTGTTTTAAATAATTGTTTTAGTGTTTTAAGTCCTGCTTTGACCCTTACGCCAATTGAGATTTACACCGTCGATATACTCAAACTGCTTTCTTGTCTTAAAAAAGCTATGGGTTTATAGAATTTATATAACCCATTATATAAAACTGCTTATGCTTATATAAAATCTATAATATTTATATAAAACTGCTGAGCAGTTTATTGGCCAACATGTCCTCCTCAAACCCCTTTAATATATTATTATGTCGGGTTACTTTAATATATTGTTATGTGTTACTTTATTATGTCGGGTTATTGCTACATAGCCGGGTCGGGTTTCCACGAGTTACTTTTACATAATTCTCTTTTCTACTAATTTGCGACAATCGCAAATAAGCGGTTTTGTAGCGACAATCGCACATAAGCGGTTTTGTAGCGACAATCGCACATAAGCGGTTTTGTAGCGAGAATCGCACATAAGCGGTTTTGTAGCGACAATCGCACATAAGCGGTTTTGTAGTGACAATCGCACATAAGCGGTTTTGTAGCGACAATCGCACATAAGCGGTTTTGTAGCGAGAATCGCACATAAGCGGTTTTGTAGCGACAATCGCACATAAGCGGTTTTGTAGCGACAATCGCACATAAGCGGTTTTGTAGCGACAATCGCACATAAGCGATTTTGTAGCGACAATGGCGTACATAAGCGGTTTTGTAGCGACAATCGCAAATAAATCGTTGCAAAACAAACATATTTATTCAGTTGGGGCAACGAAAATGAAATATAACATTTTAGATTTTGGTTGGGTTGCTCGGTCAGTCAGCTCGTGACCACGGTCGGTGCCACTCAACCGAAACGTCGAGTAAAATAAATAAGGTAAACATTCGCGTTAAGACCCGTTTAAATAGATACAAAAGAAAATTAAGTTACTCTTTTACGAGCCCAAAAAGAAATTGTACTCGTGCATAAACGCTCGGTTCGCTAATGCTTACGTATACAATTAGTTTATTTTTATTATCTCGTTACAGCCCTAACTCGTCAACATTCCCCTATTCCTTTGAATTAATTAATAATAAATTTCGCGGCTGGCCTGTTTGTTCCGGTTAATGCCGGTTATTGCCGGACTACTGCAGTATTTGTTATAATTCAGAAGCGAAATTAAAACGAGAAGTTGGCGCGATGAAAAATAATTGGCCATTTGTTGAAAAGTTTTAATTAGCGCGAATTCTACGTTGAATTTTTCGCGGAATTCATAGACACATGTCTCTTCGTAAATATGAGAACATTATATACAAAAGTTGACTGCTTTTTACGCTAGCTGCTCGGAGACTACACTTTTTTATAAATTATGAAGTAATTTGAACTCTTTGCTTTATAATTTAATTTTATTTGATGTTCATTTGATGTATATTTGTTACAAAAGTATGTTTCATTTGAAATATATTTTTTCTTTTTCTTTTTATACTGAATATATTTCTAGATGATAGTAAGCGGACAATTTCACCCATGAACATATGTGATACATGGCAGCATCAATCAAAAATGAGTAACGTTGACACATTCACACATGTGCTGCCTATTTCTAGACATTTAAGAATATGATTTTAGTAAACGATTGGGAAACTTGTGCCATATACCATACCATACCATCGGGCCAGATGACTAGACTCAGAAACAGCGTCTGGTGTACCTCAGCAACTCAGAGCACATAGATCTTAAAATTGCTGGACCTATTTGAACTCCAGATGCCGCGGCTCCGTCTTCAGCGGCGCGTCCCTGGTCTGACCCTGGAATGTCTCCTGGATGTGCCGCTTGATGTCGTCTTCTCATCTAGGCAAGATAGGTATATGCCTGTAGCCGGTACAGGTACAGCAGCTTTAAGGTGTGTAGTTCCTGCAGATATGGTACCGCGCTTATTTCGGTTGCAACGTCGACGACTATTTCCTTGTACGAAGGATATAGGAAGGAATCCGTGGGCGAAGTGATAAGACGCAATCGTTTGGAACGTTAACTTTCGTTTTCTGTTGATTGGAAAACATGGATGTAGGTATGTAGGTAAAAAATATTTCAAAATAAAATGTAAATCTATAATTCTATCCTCAACCCTTTCTTAACTTTTACTTTTTGCGATAAGCTACGTCAAAATAAAGTTCGTATATCCTACGGGGCGAAAGGGTTGAATCAAGGGATGAAAAGCCTCTCCACCTTCGAAAAGGAAGCCACCGAGGGACCTGTAGACGATGATAAAATGGAAATGAAATCGCAAGCCGCTAATGTTCAGAATATGCAAATCAGTTATTTGAAACACCGGTAAACTTTTTGCATTAATCTTTCTTGTACTAATTAATACAACTTTTCGTGAGAGAAAAATGGTTGAAGGGCAAGAAAATGCCTTGTTATAAACTATTTTAATATTTGAGTTTACAACAGTATTGTTTTTATGTCTGAGGTTGATTAAAACACTAAAATCTAATGGTTCACCAAAATACATAGACGGATAATTCCTTGTGACAAAACTATAGTGAGTGATGTCAGTGGTATAAATAAAACTTTATTGTCACGATAAACCGCTACCTAGTAATAATCAAGTTTTAAAAAGTGTCTGCATTATTTACTCTTATTTACTTAAAATCCATTACACAAACACATTTACCGCGAAATGTTACGAGTACATCATTAATATTGTTTCGGTTTATATAGAAATAGTTTTGTTTTGAATTTCTACTCATATATTATTTATATTTTTTTACATTGAAAACTCAATGTTCAACTCATCAAAAATGTTACAATTTTGTAAAAAAAGGTATACTATCAATAATTAGTTCCTGGTATTTTTTGACGCCGAATGACAGACTGAAGTGACAGGAGGTAAATTTGACCTTATTTGTAGGGCCGTTTAGACATAAAATATGTATTATTAAAACGCCAATATCTATTTACCATCCATATATTGAACAGTTTCTTCCAAAATAAATGGCAACTTAAAAGATATACGAAAACACCATGTAGGGAGGGGGAGAGTGCACACTGCAATCCAACAGCCGCTAGGCGCGCTCGTCTGGCCACGTTACCCCTCTCTCACAGAAGACTACCTTGAAATGTACTGCATTTCCCACTTTATCTTATTTCCCTAATGTACGCACGCGTTTAGGTAGTGAGTTAGATGTGCCAGAGCCCATTCCTTTTCCCAACCATTTCTCCAAATCCATTCCTATATCTCCAAAGGTGGGCAGCCCATGCGGGGGTGTGCCAACGTTTGTCATTCTGGACTGATGTTGACATGTATCGCGGATGTCTATGGGCGACAGTATCCACCTACCATCAAGTGGACTGTATGCTTGTCTCCAACCTTCGTCCATAAAAAAGTAATAATACACAAATTATGCATTTTTTTTAAAGTAATAGTATAGTGTACAGAGAACACTATAGTAATTTTGGCTAAAAGCGGCCAATGATCGATTATAATTATAATTGCGTGTTTAAATTATCAATTTATCAGATTTTTAACACATGTTCACAATACATACTCGTACATAGAGTAGTAAATTCATAACCCTCTGTTTGGCTCCGCCATACTCAGGTAAATAGACAAATAATTATATCCAAAGGTATTTATTCACCCGTGTCTTATCGTCCGAAAGACAAACAAGCCACAATTAACACATAAGTTCCGTATTCAAGGAGAAAATCTAAAGCATTCCAGTGTCAGAAATCGGATGTCAGCAAGCAATTAGGCGGGTCCGAATTAAAGTTCACAGCTAATGTAATCGTATGTGGAAAATTCGTCGCGACCAGCATTAAACGTTAATACAAGTTGTTAAAATAACAAGATGATAAAAGAGATAGATAATCACTTATGTTTACATATGAAACAAGAAAATGAACTGAATAAACTGAGCCTGAGACTATTTGGCGGGAACTCGAGAAGTGAAGTTGAATTTTTGTTTGATTCATTGTTAAAATTGTGTACTGGTACGTTTTCTGGTTTAACAGTGATAGTTTATTAAACTTCAAAGTGTTTTTTGTGCGTAATGTTTATGGTAATCAAATAAAAACATTAGACTACGTTTTTCCTGTGCTTCCAACGAGTCCTCTACTGTCCTCAGTAAACCATCAATTACTGAGCAACTTCCGACTTCTTCGACTGGACTGAACTTAGCAGGATACGATTTAGTCGGAAATTGTTAACAACGAAGAGAGGCAGAATGTGCTAATTGCATCATTGCCATATAAAACAGCTGAGCCTGACAGTTATTTTTTTTTTTTGTGAATTCTTCAGTCCAAACAGCCAGTGATAATAAATAATCTGACAAACATTTTTTAATCGTTCGTTATTCTTCAATTTCTAACATTAATTCCCTGTAGCGTTTATTGAGTATTAATCACAACACATTAATGCGTTTTGTATTATGGATGATACGCGCAGTCCACATAATGATATGAACGTCCTGCTCACCACTCTCCAACTTTCTGGGAGCCCCCGGGAACGCTGGACCGGGGGACGCTTAATGGCGCCATTGGCAGGTGTTCCAGCACATATTAAGCTTAAACAATAATCACTACACACGCGTAATTAAATGTCTCAAACAATGTGTAGCATACTTGCGCAACTAACAAATTATCGATAGGATGTGCAACCGTCTTGCGCAAGTATTCACGACCTACTCGACGGGCGATACGCGCCCGCGCATTCCTTGAACTCTCCTCTCACCCCTCAAAACCGAACCTTTGTCTGGCTGTCTGTCTGAAGACGCATCTCGCAAAAACCACGGCAAAGAATTTAATGAAACTTAGCATAGCTGTAGCTTAGGGCTTGGGTTAACATTTAGGGTACATTTTATCCCGACCATAGTTTAATAAAAAAAGTGTCTCACCGTCATAATAAGATATATTTTAATGCTTACGTAAACAACTTGCATCAATCACGTTTTGTGGTAAATCGATAGTTTCATCGATTACTCGTGAATGTTTTGTTGATATCTGAAAAAACTTTATCCAGATTATTTATCATTTTAAAAAGTTTACACTTGTATGGAACACAATATGTGTACGTGGAACACAATATGTAGAACACAATTGTACGGGGAAATAGCACACACACAGTTTAGGATTTTTTTTTATTTATAATTTAATAATGGTGGACTTTATATGATTTAAATAATTTTGGATAAATCTATTAAATAAAAATTAATGTTAGTTTGTTCGTTCGTTCGTCTTCTATGCGTTCCTAAACCATTCGTCCGATTTCGATGAAACTTTGGTGAGTTGTTGTGCGCGCGCCCGGGCACAGCTAATTATATTATAAAAAAGATTAAATACTTTCATTATAAATTGTTTTAGCTGTATTTTGTCACTCTCCTTTATTGGAAATACTATTTGCGCTAGATCGGTAGTTTTTGAATAAACCTACAAAGCGACACCACTATATGAGTCTAAATATGAGTTACTATTATTGGCCATTAAAATTAGAAATACGAAATTCTGCATTTATGTGAGTGCTCAATATTCGTTTACTCAGCAACTGAACAACAGCAACGACTGAACTGAAGTGTTCATAGAGCAAATAGATCTACAGCTACAAACAGACGAGTCTTAATTATTAAGTTAAGTTAAGTCTAAGTTAGTCTAAGTCGGAGCTCGAAGCGGACTTCTTATCTATTTACTTTAAGTTACCACATCTCATGAATTTTCATTAGCTACGTTAGTATTATTTTGCAGGCAATCTTGTACCACAGTAGGCTCGACAGATTAACTTCAGATTACAGTAGAAACATCTTATTCTCATGGATTCTTGGTACTTTTGGAGTCTGATAAACGATTTCTGATGAAATTTTATTGCTCTAAAATACGGTAGTTGACTGTTTGAAAAATATTTGATAAAGGCTTATATTTAGACGAGCAACCAAATCGTGATCTATTAAACAACCTCTTTTTTGGGAGAGCACGCGGCAATCCAACAACCGCTGTCGACTGGCGTCGTTACCCCTCTCTAACAGAAGACTACCTTGAAAGTACTGCATTTCCCACTCCAACTTATTCCCCAATGTACGTACGTGTTTGGGTAGTGAGTGAGATATGCCATTCGCATTCCTTCCTATCCTATCCCTGCCAATTTTTCCCAACCCTTCCTCCAAATCCAGTCCTACATCTCCAAAAGTAAGCAGCGTATCCAAGGGCGTGCCAACGTTTGTTGTTTTGGACTGATGTTGGCATATATCGCGGGTGTCCATGGGCGACAATAACCACTTACCATCAGGTGAATTGTATGCTCGTCTGCCGCCTTCTTTCTATAAAAAAAAGAATAACTAATGTAATATATTTTTTTAAATGTCATTACCATGCCGAAATCTTTCTTTATTGCCTTTTTATCAGAGAACCTAACCCACCTTTAAATTTGCTGACATCCATTTGCTCCTTATTCAGTATTTTCTGCTGCTAATTTAATTATTTCTCTTTTATAAAACGCCGCTGGCGCATTCGCTACACTCTTTGCTAATCGCCGATTCGTTGCTACTTCTTCTTGAGCTCATATCCACTCTTGCATATAAATGTATCCCAAGCTGCACCGCAATGTTCTGTCCTTTATTTTTTAGGTTTTCCTTTTTAGGGTTAGTCACCTTTTTAGGTTATCGGTCCGTATGTAGCCGGAGGACGTCCCACACTGCGCCTATCTATTCGCGGTGTCCATTCAAACTCGCATTTGATCTAGATATTGTCAATTGTACGACAGTTGTACAATTGACATTTTTGCACGCTGCAATCCCACCGCCGCTGGACGCACTCAACTGGCCAAGTTACCTCGTTCTCGCAGGAAACTGCTGTAAAATGTACTGGATTACGTGCGTGTTTCGGAAGTGAGATATGTCAGAGCTCATACTCATCGCATCGTATCTCTCTACATTTTTCCAACCCAGTCTCCAAATCCATTTCTGAATCTCCTATGATACGCAGCGTATCCGAAGACTTTTGTTATTCTGTATTGAAGTATGCATCTATCGTGGATATCGATCGGTGGTATGCGATCACCACCAGGTGGACAATCAGTTTCTCTGCCACATTCTTTCCATAAAAAGAATGTGATTTCCTATTGTAATTTCCGCTTACAAATCCTTTCGTCTGTGTAGTTAATCGCCAACATACTTTCACTAATGGTCGGCAATAGGACGAGTGCCTAATACTCAACAAAGAATACTGACAAATTTACAGTCATCTCTTTAATATATCTTCTGTCTCGATATAAAGTGGCATCATTAAAATTCTAATTACCGAGTGGAGCGACACAACGCGGCGGTCTAACTGTAAATTGCGTCAAAACACTCGCTTAATTCGTGTAACCGCGTCCCCAGTTGGCCGGGGACAAAGGGTGTGGATTACATGGTCGGATACCTTGCGTGTATTATCGTGTTAAAAGGATAGGAATCTGAACGTAATTAGGATAGCAAAATCTTCCCAGTATGACAGTTGGGGGGGGGGGGGGGGGTGTCAATGGAATGGTCTTCGATAATAGGGGAAACCATCAATGACATGTATGCGTATGCGCGGTCGCATACGGACCCTTTAAAAGTATCCTAAATGTTGACCCTGCACATAAGTTAAAATTGTGCCAAGTTTCATTCAAATCCGTCCAGTAGTTTTTGCATGCTGGATGATAAACAAATACAAATACAAACAAAAATTGTAAAAATGTTTCTTTTGGGCTCTGTATTGTCTGTAGAATACACAGCAATAGTGTTATTTTTTGAAGGAATATTTCATGTACAGACACGGCTATGTTACGATTTCATTATATGTATAGATTAATCTCAAGTCATCTAAGCCCTATGGAGGCCGCACTAACTTTTTAATTATATTCTTATTTATTGGAGTGCACTTCCAGTCGAAACGATTTTCTGTGACAAACGGATTATCTTGTCTTTATTTTCTTATTTTGACGATGACTATATGGCAAGCACATCGATATAGGAATATACTAGATGACACATCATACGTTCTTACCAAAGAAACCTGTATTGGCATCTTCTAGGGGGGGTGAAGCAAATGAGGAAATAATTCATTAAAGGAATTCATTAAAAAGTCAAATTTGAAACTTAAGTACCAGGTAATAAGAACATTCCATTTTCAAAACGCATATGAATTAAATAATTCGAGAGCTACGAACATAGAACACTATTAGACTCGTAACGTGGCTGCCCTAGAGTGCTAACAAACATATCTAGTATGTATAACGTTTGAGATCTGTTTAAACGGGCCTTAACTCTTCAGTCAACAACAGTTTCAGTTTTAACGCCTCTTCAGTCGTGACCATGGTCGGTGCGGTCCAACCGAAACGTCAAGTACAATAAATAACGTAAACATTCCCGTTTTAATAAATACATATATCTAGTCCACCACGAGATTGTACATCTACATAAGCGTTCTGTTTGTTATATGTGCCCTAACAATAAATCACCCAGTACACTCTCTTCCGACTCAAACAGGTACTTTTACCATGTACCTATAATCTCATTTATAGGTATTTTATCCTGTAATCTATACATATAATAAAAATGTAACTGTCTGTACATGGAAGATTTATGAGAGAAACTATTCTAACAATGATTGTTAGAATTTTTATCTGTTTGTCTGTGCGTTTGTGCGCGCTAATCTTAGAAACGGCTTAACCGATTTGGGTGCGGTTTTCACTAATGTATTGTGGTAAGCTTCACTTAAAGTTTAGTGTTTGTTTTATTTCAATCAGTTTATAAATAAAAAAGTTATATCAATTTAAAGAATCACGTCGAATAAAGACGGTGTTTACAAACTAAAGTCCACGCGGACGAAGTCGCGAGCAACAGCTAGTCTTTTCTTTGTATATAATGATGAAAAATAATTGTAAATTTCGCTTAAAACAAAACACTAGGGTATTTATTTACCTAATTACCTTGTGAATGCCGTAGAAATTATGCCTTTCAAGTGAATACTTTAATTATAACAATGTATTTATATAACGTCGGAGTAAGTAAACACATGAACACCACAAACAGTAAAGTTAATTAATCTAGCTTAAGTTAAACACACGCGATTAAGTTGCTGCGGTTATTCATGGAATACTAGATATCTTATAAATTATCTTATAATGTTGGTGTAAACATCGCCATTGTGAGAGATCACAGATATAACGAGTGTCGAGGGAGATGGAAGTTTACGTGATGCGTCGTCACTTGTATACCTTCTTGTAAATAATTCTAATTAATGTTAATCAAGTATTTAGAAGTTTGGCCGTATGGTGTAGACTGACTGGAATAAACACGACTCCCATCTCTTTTCGTGGATGTTATAAAAGGCGACTAAGGGATAACAGAACCGCTAGCACGAGCCCTGAGTTATTACACCGCCCCTAAAAAAGTGGTCTGTTAGTAACGATTAACGAGAAATGCTGAATAAGAATTTCACAAAGTATACCAATTCCAAAAAAATCTCTTTTCCCTTTTTACCAAATTAAACATGGGCTCACCAACTCGTTTGGCCAATGTGCCGTTTAAAGGCCATACAACCCTCGTGCACAAGAGAATGTCCACGAGCAGGCCCGTGGCCAACAGTGTACGATGAAAGGACTGCTTACGGTACTGCAGTGGATAGCCTAGTAGTTATCTATTATCGACTCTCATTCGTGAGTTTCTATTTAAATACGGATTTTGAAAATTAACCCCAGCTTGGCGGTGAAGGAAATCATCGTCTGGAATTCCTTAAGTTCCAGTATTAAATCTGGAGCATATGTATCCGTACAGGGCCCACGTGGTAGATTATTGCCCGAAACCCCCTTGGGATTTACTGGGCGAGGCCTTCGCCCTGCAGTGGGGCGATTTTTTTTAAGGGCAACCCTGATTTCTCGATCTTTTAAAGTTAATACTTACTACCCGGATGTTCAACAGAAACAATCTACACATACTTACTACCCGGATGTTCAACAGAAATAACCTGCTCATACTTACTACCCGGATGTTCAACAGAAACAACCTGCTCATACTTACTACCCGGATGTTCAACAGAAACAACCTGCTCATACTTACTACCCGGATGTACAACAGAAACAACCTGCTCATACTTACTACCCGGATGTTCAACAGAAACAATCTATTCATACTTACTACTCGGATGTTCAACGGAAACAATCTGCTCATACTTACTACCCGGATGTTCAACAGAAACAACCTACTCATATTTACTACCCGGATGTTCAACAGAAATAACCTGCTCATACTTACTACCCGGATGTTCAACAGAAACAACCTGTTATACTTACTACCCGGATGTTCAACAGAAACAATCTGCTCGTACTTACTACCCGGATGTTCAACAGAAACAACCTGCTCATACTTACTACCCGGATGTTCAACAGAAACAACCTACTCACACTTATTACCCGGATGTTTAACAGAAATGTGTACAATTTCATTTCATTTAAAATTACCAGCGTACTATCCATTTGTGTAAATACGAGTATGTACACATCGGCTGCGGTGTTTGTTTGTTCGAAACACGGTAGCGATGCGACGCAAACTCACTCCGCGTGCAGCGGCCAGCGGCCACCTGAAGCTCACTAAATAACTTTATCCGTGAACAGAAACTCGAACTTATGATACAGAGTAAATAGTTCTTGTTTAATTGGCATCATATGTTCTTACTTGTAGTGTAATATAATAGAATTTTGTTTTCAAAATATATATATTATTAGAAACTCATGTTCAGATGTTTGTTCCCGATTTTCCAGATTTCCACAAAATGTTGCAGATTTTTTTGGAACGAAGTTCCTTTACGCGGCTTGGGGTAGGTGTGATTCGAGAGAAAATGTAACGTCACGTAAGATTTTTACCCCCTCCATACGCCTTTCTCTTTTTCTGTGTGTGTGTGGGTGCGAGTATCGCGAGCTAGACTCAAGCAGAATAACAGACGTGCAGATTAGTGCAGGTTGTATAACCTAAATTTTTTATTTTTTATTTGATTCCTTATTTTAAATTATTTGCATTGAAAATATGATACAAAATAAAAAAAAAGATTTTATTTCGAATTACATTCGGAGTTTAAAAAAAAATACGTGAGGATCTTCGTTCCTGACGGGGGTCCCCTGACCACACATTTTTTTTTTTAGATATCTGTAATATTCAAGCTTCATATTTGTTATATGCAATTTGATCAGAATATCTTCTGTTTCTATAAAGCACCGTTTCTATACGTTTTACTCGTAATACTTTCTAAACGTTTTATAAAGGAAATGTATAGAAAAATGTTTCAAAGTCGGACGACTGCTATCCAATATCCAAATCCATTGTAACCAATGTATACAGAGTTAAATAAAAAACATCAGCACCCTTGATAGTCAGATAATCCCCAGATAATCAGTGTTGATTATCTATCATTAAAACTAACAATTAGTTCTATGTCATTTTTCTGAACTTGATTCAATTGTTAGCAGAATTATCTTTTAGAAGAAAAGTCACAAATTCAGTCGACTAATTTGACTCTCTATCAATGAATGTCTTAGTTTCCATTCATCATTCATTTACCATCTTCAAAAGCTCAATAGAGTAAAAAAGTGTGTTGCGATGAACTGTCAAATGGCTCTATCCTTTGTGGGTTAATGTAGGTATGAATCTCGGTTGGTTACACAATGGCTTCTATCCGACTACCATCCATTGTTGATGGCCGACCAATGATAGCTTTACCCTTACCATGGGTCTGCGGTTTTTAAATGAGAATGTGAAATCGCTTATGTATTCAGAGACTACCTCATAAAGTCTTACGTCATAACACACAAGCAAAAATCCTTAAAATAAAAGAGGAATATAAATAGGAGAAAGAAACGTACATAGATTTCCTGACGTAATTCTGCCGCTGAGTCACATTGAGTCATTCTTAATACGAATTTTAAAGAATAACTTTAGAACTACATTTAACTTTGTAGCAATCCTTTGTCGCCGGAGCCAGTGACCCCGCTTACAGAGGACGGTCACCATGCCGGTCAGGACGAGGCTCGAGGATAAAGCACATAAGACTCAAACTTAGTTGGATATCGGGATAAACTTGCCTTGTCAGGGGTGCCCGCCCGGTCGACAGTACCCCTACCATTTTTGACCGATGACCATCCTTTACAAGCGCGTGACCCACTCCAGCGACGAAAAGGTGTAAAACCCCACATTGGGCGCTAAAAATAATTCCAATAATTGATCGATCGATTGATTATAATTATTCTACGCTGTTACGGCTGTACTATTTGAATTTTAAACATTACAACGTTATAAAGATATGGTCCGCAATAATATTATAAGATTTGAAATTCTTTTCAAACAAAAATTCATATTCTTTTTTACTGCATTATATTTTATATTACTTTATATGTTTTACAAATTTAAATGTAAAACTTTTAAAGTATATACCCACAGACTTCGAGAAAAAATAATAGAACTCACGTGTTTTCAGTAGAATTCTCGATAATGATTTTAAGGGCCGATGGTAGGGCCCGCCTGTCTGTGGACATCAGCGATATTCCTCGCTTCATCGCTAAAAGAAGTAACACGTTTCCTTTTAAAATGGTTTATAAAAAGATTTCTCCGCTTGAAACGGACATTTTCTGCACAGAACGGATCGTAATACAGCTGCTGCCTTTTATCTCTTATATTCGGAAGTGGTATTATTATTTTTATGTTGTAACTTTCTATATTTATTGGGTTCATTGGAGAAATAGGATTTTAATTTATTGGGAATATTTTAGAAATGATAAGAGATTCTTTTTAATGTCTAAGTGAGGTTGAGTAAAAGTTTTTTTCGATGGATAAATTGAACTATAGACATAAAATATTTATTTGTTGTATAAATAAAATTAATATTAAGACATTTGAGATGGTAAACACTTACACCTGTAATATTGGTATTAAGACTTGTATCTTAAAAATACATGGCAACCTTGCCCTTTCGCCGATGTCCACCTATTCGGTGGAAATACTTGTCCACCTTTATAAATACATTATTATTAGTTTATATGAAGGTTGCATTCAGAACGAAATCGATTTGGGGACATTTGATAAATCTGTTATTAATCTAAATTAACCGGTTTATTCCCAACAGGCGGATAGCATAGGCATCGAATTGGCAGCAGAGTAGTTTTTGAGATTAGCGTGTTCGAACAGACAAACAGACAGACAAAAATTTTCAAAATCGTCTTTTTGTATTCTGATACTCTTCTTTCATCGCCCCCAATCAGTTTTTGGTAAATATATTCAATGTACAGATACGCTGGCTCTACAGTTTTATTATATGTTCATATTATATGTAAATATTAATATATATTATTGTATATGTATGTAATTACAAAAAATAATTGTGTAATACTATTTTAAATTATTTTAGGCTGACTGCATTGTATTGTATTTACGAATACAACGTTAAGTATGTCATGGTCTGTTAGCCAATGTGCATATTTACTTGTACGGAAGCAACTGGATCTTATAGTACAGGTTTTGCCTAGCTTAAGATTCGGTTGAGATATATAAGCTGTATTCTTTTGTTTAAGACAGTTGTAATTTTGAAATAAATAAATTACAACAAAAACTGTTCTTAGGTCGGACCTTGTATGAAAATGTACCTGCTTCCAATCCTTATCAATACACTTAACATCGCATGCAATCTTACCAAACTTGAGAGATAATTTGCTCCCAATATATGCTACAAATAACTATCAATACCAACTAGGAATGTTTCGAATAGTGAAAAAAAAAACTATTCGCGAATATAAATAGTATCTAACCTTCTAGGCACGCAGCTTAAAATTAGTACCTACCTATGTAATTTAGTATTTTTTTTAATTCAATTTAAAAACAGATACGTAGCTGATTTTCAAATAAATTTTGATTCTTAAAAGTATTTTTTTTGTTCTTTTTATACTCACGTTCGATTTTTACAATTCGATTAGTATACGAGTATTCGTTTAGAAAATAGCGCATGTGAGTACAAATAGGAATACTTGAAAATTGGCGAGTATTCGCCAAAACGAATACCGGTGTTCGGAACACCCCTAATACCAACCGAGGAGAACCAACAATCTCCGGCAAAATCAACATTCTCTGTTGTTTACATACGTAAGTACACTGGTGTGACGTAGACAGACAAACAGATGGTCTGATCAAACATTGGCATTACATTTCTCCCGCACTCGCTGCATTCACGTAATGGATGCCAAGTGTAACTGAACTTGCAATTATAAGAGTGAATAATTCAGACTTATCTAGAACCTAAAACGGAAAGAATTTCTCCAATTCAAAATTCTTCTTTATTTGTCTTTCTTGATTCTAAAATAAATTTAGAAGTCTTCTTCTATAATATCTATTTTCCCAACCCTTCCTCCAAATCCATTCGTCTAAATCTCCAAAGGTACTTTCATCCCGGGGCGTGCCAATGTTTATCAGTCGGGACTGATGTTGGCGTGAATCGCGGATGTTCATGCGCGATTCCATAAATATTAGTAATAATTCTGAGAGGACGAACCGGATAGTGAGCTCTGTCTCTCTTTTTTGGATTGAATTCTCTTTTGAAATGTTTCACGAAACAAAAAATATTATTATTTTATAAACAACACCGATTAGGTACCGCTGGAATAACATAAAACACATGGGAAAAAAACAACATCAATATGAAGCATGAAACTGATTTTTAGTTAGAGTCGCACCGGAGATCACAAAGTGTTCATAATAGAGGCAGTCTTATTCTTTACACCTAACCTTCGTTGCTCATTAATTGGGTTTTTGAAAAAAAAAAATTTTTATCATTAATGGAAAGATCATATACACATTTTATAACAAAACTATTTTTAGTTTTTTTTTTCGCTTTAATTAAAAAGTTATATTTAATTACAAATAAATTTTTGAATCCAGTACCGAAAACACGCGGACAGTTCCCGAACAAACCCGAGCGCGTGTGACGTCACAATGTTAATTTCTACTCATTGTAGCACACAGGTGATACAGTATTTTGACTATTAATCGATTAAATCTTGTTATTATCGTCAATATATTAATAAATATATCGAAAATGTCTAACCTTAAAAGTTATCGTGCTTGCTTCGTACCATTATGTACGAATACTACAAAAACAACTCCTGAAAAAATGTTTTTAAATGTTCCACAAAATGTTAAACGTCGAAATAAATGGTTCCAAGCAGTGCGACGACCTAATTCCAAAATAACATCAATGTAAACGTATAAATGAAATAAATAGCATTCGATAAATAAAAAATAATTATATTTAATGACGAATAAATCATTTAATATTTTAATTTACAATATTATTTTTTTATAAACTTACCTTGATGCTTTAGCACCTCGAACTTCAGCTGAATTAAACCGAATATCATTTTTAAGAAAATCTGTTATCATAAATATATCCACATCAGGTATATTATCGGAATTAGCCTTTATAAATCCTTTATCACACATAACTAAATAAAAGTAGTTTATATAAATATTTTTTAAACTAAATGTCGGATATTTGTCGTCAATTTACATGTAGAAGCCTGTGATACTGTACTATCTAGAAATCCTTTTAACATTATGACGTCACAAACATGGCGACCAATCGTAGCGCGTTTGTAGTCACGTGATTCTTTTTAAAATTTTATCAATTTTAAATTGTTTATAATAAATAAATAAACATTTTTTAAGAGTATTTCGCATCGATTATTAATATAATTTATGATAAAGTTTTAAAATACATAAAAAAAATTGATATTTTTTTTTTTTTCAAAAACCCAATTGTAGAAAAAATAAAAGCGTGTGAAGTATAAAAATAAAAGCGTGCGAAGTATAAAAATAAAAGCGTCTGAAGTATAAAAATAAAAGCGTCTGAAGTATAAAAAGGCATTCATCAAACTATTAAATATTCTCGTGTCGTATAATAAATACATAAGGTCCTAGAAAAATAGTCAAAAATATTTTAATACGTCAATCAGGTTAGTAAATGTAAGTAGATATACTAGTTAGTATTACACTGCTTTTGTGGGTCCTCATATCTAGCACACAATAATATATCTAATTTGTAATATCAATTCTCGCAAATCGTGATTTCCTGAACCAGCTTCACTCCAGACTTGGCGGTCCAGGGGTGGACGCGCACGTGCGGCACGAGGCTGGCGAGGCGGTGCTGCACGCCAAGTTCCTCATCAACGAGGGAGCCCTCGTCACAGCCACCGCAGACGACCAGTTGCACCTCTGGACCTTCAGACAGAAGTTACCGCAGAGAATACAATCACTCAAGTTTCAAAGAGAGAGGTGAGCAGTTTGATTTTACTTTCCCAACTTACTAAATAAACCTACCCCAGGTTCAAAACTAACGCAATTTACAATGTGGTGAATATATAATAGCAGGTATGCTCTTGTAATTTAAGTACGTGTTTCGGTAGTGAGTGATATATGCCAGAGCCCATTCCCATCCCATCCTATCCGATCCTATCCCTGCCCATTTTCCCAACCCACTCTTCAAATCCATTCCTATATCTCCATAGGTAAACAGTGCATCCGAGGGAATGCCTACATTTTTCATTCTAGACTGATGTTGGCGTGTATCGCGGATGTCTATGGACGACAGTATCCACTTACCATCAGAGGGACTATATGCTCGTTATCCACCTTTCATCAATAAAGAAAAAAAAAATTAATGACAATCGTCTGAGATAAATGTTTCTATTAACATAGCGTTTTTGTGTCAGATTAATCTAATTACCTAATGCTTGAACCAGTTTCTCTTCAAAATGAGCAATCTCATGAATATTTCGCTTGTTAAGCGATTGTAATACGAGCAACAATGTCCGCTCGTGACGCGACGACATTTCCCGCCATCCGATATATAACCATTACACCGAATTTTATGGTGTTCCCCGGACATAACTCATTCCACGCCATAATTTCATTCTGTTTTCCGTAATTTTATTAATACGCCATCTGTGTTTTGTTGCCGAAATAAAATGCCACCGTTACCAAGCGACACACATTTTCCCCTTTCGTTTTCTGTTATATTCGTGTTGAAGTATTTTTTGTTCGATGAAAGGACTGGTTACAATTACCTACGGCTACAGTACCTATGTCCGTCGAGATGATCAGAATTCAACGCAGTCAACTAGTTGGTAAAGCCTTGAATATAATCTATGAACTCACCACAATTATATTCCCACATATCATAGTATGCTTATGAAATTAAAATGCAGTAACTATAGGTATTTTTTTTTATGGAAAAAAGGCAGGAAAAGGGCAGGAAAAGCAGTCCACCTGATGGTAAGTGGATACTGTTGTCCATAGACATCCGCGATACATGCCAACATCAGTCCAGAATGACAAACGTTGGCACGCCCCTGGATGTTCTGCCCACCTTTGCAGATTAAGGAATGGATTGGAAAATGGGGAAGGATAGGATGGTATGGGAATGGGCTCTAGCTTAACTCACTAACTACCGAAACACGTACGTACATTGGGGAAATACGATAAAGCAGTACATTTCAAGGTAGTCTTCTGTGAGAGAGGGGTAACGTGGCCAGTCGAGTGCGCCCAGCGGCTGTGGGAATGCAGCATGCACTCTCCACCTATAATATAAGCTGTGAACAATATAAGCCCTATATATGGTGCACGCCTTTGTTTCCCCCGAGTTTACACAAACAAATAAATAATACAAGGGAATCAGGACGACATTGTTCTCGAGATTATTATTTTGTTGGCTGCTCTCCTTGCCACGATGAGGGTACAATTAATTTATTGAGCACGTCGCCTGGTAACGTCCCCGGCGTAATGTATACAGCAAACGGTATAGTATCTTTCCATAAGTGTTTGAAATAAAGGAGAACTCATTATTTATTTTGTTATTAAACAACATAACTGCTCAGAACCCCCCACCCCCCCTTACTTTAGAAGAAAACGTCTATGTCCACTACACCCCGCTAACATTTTATTAATATAGCATACAGTACGTGACACCGATGCAGGTTAGTACGAGATGGGACTTCCCCCAGCGAGTAATGAGTACGCGCGCTGATATCCGATCCGGTACTCGTATAACAGACAGCGAGCTAGGGGTCCTAAATTAATAACCTGACTTAAAATATGTAAAGTAGTGCTTGAGCGATATCCGTTGAACTACACAAATTGCTTTCTATTGTGAAGGTATTAGAAGATGAAACTAAGTAACGTGGTGTGAATCCTGAAAGTGCAAATTTACTGAGAAGTATTAAGGAGTTATCTGCAACATCGAACGCTTTCCGGAAATCAAGTACGGTGCATCAACTTGGAAACCAGAGAGCACTACGCCGCTTATGTATGCCCAGAGGGACAACAAGTTTGTGGAAATGCAACGACCGGTCCTGAAGCCGTGCTGCGCATCCGACAACTGGCACTTGCTAATTGGACGTTGCAGAATTGATTCAAATAAAATTTACCGAAGACTGAAAGTATAGCCACAGGTCTATAATCGCTAACATCTAAACCAGAACTATTTTTGGGAAGAATTACCACGTATGAAATTTTGCACACATGCAGTTTATTGCATAAACTAAATATAAATAATAAGGGCTTTAAAAATACCCGGCTATAATCTTTAACGGCCTATGGAGGTACGTCATCCGGACCCGATGAAAACTTAGGTTTGAGAGGTCTTCTATATAGAGCGAAGGAAAGTCGAGTAGAGTTATAGCACTTCGTTCGTTCGAACTCGGGTCGCTCGCGAAACTTTGGAGGAGTAAAATCAAAGTAGAACATGGAAGGGGGTCTGCTAGTGTCCAGTGCCTAGTAAATGAAACCCAGTACGCGGTCCCCTGACCGCGGCACCAGCTTCTTTTGATTTAGTATTACTGATTGAACTCTTCACCATGATTCGCTACTGTGCTTGTCTTTCCTCTCTGTATTTAGATAATATCGATTTGAAACCGTACCTCTAACTTAGAAATTAATTTTCCTTCGCCAGCCTCTTATTGTTACCCCAAATGTAATTTAATCATAAGGTTCTTACCGAACTCCCTTCGAAAGCCAATATGTTTAAATTGATTATCTTCAAGTATGCAGGTATAGATAATTTGACGGAATATCTTATTGAGTTACATGTATCTTATACATGTTCCGCTTAATACTAAGTTTCAATTTAACTTGTAAAGTTAAAACCCTTTTATCAGCTACCAGTGTCAACCTGCTAACCCTTCCGGGACGGAATCACATATTTCCAGTAATGGTGTAGTCCGCACCATCAGGTGCTGACCATCAATGGCGCCATCCGTGATAAAACATTTACTTATGTGGTGCTTACCGAAACTACTTATTACCTATTGAGAAACCGCTTATTACTGTGTGACTTACGGTAAGCTACATATTGTCTGTTGGTAAGCCACTTACCTATTGGTGCGTGACTTATGGAAAATCACTTAACCATTGTTAAACCACTTTCCTACAGGTAGGTGAACTATAGTAGACCATTTATTCATTGGTGCATGGGTAAATAAATAAGTTACCTATTTTTTTATATACAAGGTGATGGGCATGCAGCCCACATGATGGTAAATAGCTACCGCCGCCACCTATAACACCAGAAATCTCGACAGCTAATTTGACATATTCAGTCATGACAAGATTCTAAGAGGTTACCATATACCATCGGCCTATGTTTGTTCACTGCTGGATGAACTAGACGAAGGTACCCTCAGGTTAAGGTTGCTTAGGTTCTTTAACGCTGAATTAGCACACCAGCGCTAGTAGGTAGGTACTTATTTTTGGTACACTAAGACTCTTCTTCTAACACTTAAAAAAGCAATATACGTTGTCAGTAGTCGCATAGCAATAGTCGCATTTTTACGTAAGCAATAAATATGTATAGATTATTAAAACAACTAAGACAAAAGTCCGCCAAAAGTCTAAAAGACTAACATTAACTCCCAAATGATCCGTGTTCAGTAAAAGTAAAATCTTTGCGCCAACAATGGCATATAAAAATTAATTTAAGCAAACGTTTCAAGTCAGGGGGCATTTGGCCTTCCCCTCCCCTTCACCGCGTGAATGAGTCTCATTACGGCCCGTATTGTACTGTTCGCGCGCGGATATGAACCTTTGAAATTATTCCTTAACTAACTTTAGCCAGAGGCTTAAAAGTAATTATTTCATCCTTTTAACCTATGACGTACGGACAGACAATTATAATGATCTCTGCCTTGGGATTATGTTTTTTTTATAGAAAGAAAGTGCCTGATGGGCAGACAGTTCATATGGTGTTAAGTGGATACTGTCACACATGAATCTCGCGGATATTCACGTGTGACAGTATCCATTTAACACCATGCGGACTGTCTGCTCATCTGGCACCTTCTTTCTATAAAATAACATTATTGCTCTTCCTATAATAACCGGACCATAATTACCTACCATATCATCACTATATAGTCCCAAGGTTGTGTTATAATAAATAAATAAATGTGTATAATAAATGTATTTCAACCGCTACCGCCTAAAACAAACGAAACGTTTAGCAAAACACTCATGTCACGCACCAATGTTTTTACATATATTTATAATTACGAAAAACAAATAGTATTGTATGTGTGTGTATATTAATAATTAATATTTTAATTTAGGCTTCTATTATGCCGGATCTCCTGCTTTGTGTTTTTGTGTATGCGTTAACATAAAAACTTTAGCGGGAGACCCGGCATAACAGCGGCCGAAATATTTAGTTACGCACTACATAGTGATACACAATTCTCATCAAATTCATCAACTTATAGTGCTTGACACGGGTCTTTGAGACGACGACACCGTGTTTGCGACCTTTAAACAATTACCAACTATTTGACCAGTAAATGCGTGCATTAATCGTCCATCGTTATTGGCCATTGTTTTTGTGGTACAAGCCAAAACTTATTTTTCTTACTGATGATACTGACTTACTTACTAATGTTATAGTCTTTGTGTTTATAAGAACCGTTTAGGCGGAGTAGGCCAGACTCGTGGAATGTCAGTTTCTAATAAATTGTAACTACTGAATAGTAGGTATCTAGTATTAAATAATAAAGGAAGAAAACAATTTATTTGTACACACATCAAACACCATAATATAGCAAAGTTAAAATATAACACGAATAAGAGATAGTGTGTGTCGATGAAGAGGTCTCTAACTAAGAATATGCTGCAACACCAAAGAGGAGTCACAGCGCTGGTTAGTCAATACTTACACCGATCTCATAAATGTGACAAAGCATTGTTACCGATCACCGACGTAATCGTTATCTTAAGCACTACACGCCTAGATCCGGTTGAATTAATTAATTGTAGGACGGGACGTTAACGTGGATTAGGTAAACATTAGATACAAGTGAGTACATAGCGGAATGCTGATAGAACTAGGGATATAGTGGGTATAGTGGAACTCACAAGTGCGCGTCTGTCTTGCTTATAATGTCATAAGAATAATAAATACCTACCATATAGAAATGAAACTCGCGCGCCGAATCATGCCGTATCATACAAGCCAATCAGGGCCGTGCCACCTGACGCCACCCTCTCGATTTGTTACGTTGCCCCCCCCCACCTTGCTTTTTTTAAAAAACTATTGATAAAAAACACTTTTTTTTTTTTACAATTAATTGAACGGTTTTAAATGAGGGGGAGAGTGCACGCTGCAATCCAACAGCCGCTGGGCGCACTCGACTGGCCACGTTACCCCTCGCTCACAGAAGACTACCTTGAAATGTACTGCATTTCCCACTTAATCTTATTTCCCTAATGTACGTACGTGTTTCGGTAGTGAGTGAGATGTGTCAGAGCCCATTCCCATCCTATCCCTCTCCATTTCCCCAATCCTTTCTCCAAATCCAGTCCTATATCCAAAGGTAGGCAGCGCATCCGGGGGCGTGCCAACGTTTGTCATTTTGGTTTAATGTTGGCATGTATCACGGATGTCTATGGGCTGCAGTACCCACTTACCATCAGGTGGACTGTATGCTCGTCTGCCACCTTCGTCCATAAAAAAAAAACCTAATAAGTATATGGATATAATAAATTATTAAATAAGTAACAGCCCTCACGGCATCCGCGGGCGACGGCGCGGGGGGACGTTACGGGCTGACGGGGGAAGTGGGGGGTGTTTATTTCGCGGCTTTTGGGACACACACAAAGAAGATTCCCTTCTGTACTCTTATTATTTATTATTCTTATTGTAATTGTGAGTGTCTGTACGAAACATATCTGTATTACCTCTACAAAATAAATTTAAATTCCTTTATTGTCCAATGAACTGTATACAATATGGTTGGTTGGTCTTATCTAAAATAATAAATCTCAGCCTTTCATAATACCGGAACACCGACGTGCAAATGTTCAGATTTACATAATAATATACAAAAAAAAAATAATAAATATGTAGTTCATTCTGTGAATAAATTATTCATATATATTTTATTGTATTTTATAATATTAAGATTATTAAAGTGTCAAAATTATAAAAATGTCAAACTAAAGATACCTACCTCTACAAAACAAAATAGTATATAAATTCTAGAAGATTTCTCTCGAATTATTTCCTATATTTGTTTGTTTTATTGTATTTTGTTTTGTTTTATACGAAACGCACATTGTAAAATATTGTAAAGTAAAAAACAATACAGTGCAAAATAGACATTTGGTTTCGTTTGAAATACAAAGATCATACCAACTACAAAAAATACATATTTATCAACAAAAAAAATTATATGCTGAACAATGAAAATCAATTAATTAATGACAATAAGCAATGGGAATAACACTATAATAAAAATAGAGTTGCAACGGAGAGGTTAAAACTCTCAGTAACATTATTTTCTTGTAAATACATCTAACAAGCAATGGAAAATATCAATACGACGTAAATTGTGAGTTATAAAATTTACAAGCACGTTTTAAATATGTGTATCCTATAAATCTCTAGAATTATTTCCTTCACGATATACCTTTAAATACGCTAAAGGTACTTTTCTCGATCCCGGGCATTTATCAACAAGCAAAGTTGACGCGCGCTCGCGAGCTGCAAGTACTACATAATCTCTTGACTTATTTATTTCATAATTTATGGCAACAAATTATAACATTCACCGTAAACCGTGGATAGAACTTAAACGACTAACTGAGTAAAACAGATTCATGTGGTGCTTTGCCAGATAAGCCCGCTCCGCACTGTATTTCGGGCCTATTGGGATCAGCAAAAAAATGTATTGGTAAGAATTTCGAATCGTGCGTTGAAACATTTATGTACGCAATATTTTATTCTGTTTGAAATAACATTATTTATATGCCAAATTGTATTCAAAGCCGTTGAACCGAATCGTAATTAAGTTTAATATACAGCAGATTTTCGAATTTAAATTAACGTCTATAATTATTTTAACTGCGCGGTATAATTGAATTGCATTGAATAGTCGTTATAAAAACTGGGTACATTTGCACAGGGTCTGTACGGTCAACGTACCTTGAACCTTGTATTTAGGACAAGTGAGGAAAGCAAAATCAACATGCTGAAGTGGCAATGGGTGGGTCCATATTTGTCGCAGGATGCCCTCCGCCAGGTGGACCGACGATTTAAAGAAGTTCACCTGTGGTAGTTGAATGAGAAAAGCCGAAGACCGAAGACCGTGTGTGGTGCGAGCTTTAGGACAGACAATTTTTTTTTATAATATACCAGTATCTTTTATACAATTAACGTTTTAACAACACATTAAACATTTTATGTAACATTAACAATTATAACAATTAAGTTATTCGCAGGGCGACAGTATCCACTTATCATAAGATGGACTGTCTGCTCCTCTGTCACCGTCTTTCTATAAAGAAGATGCGCTTCAACCCCGATCAGACAATAACTTCACACCATACAATACATGTACAATACTTCGACACATGTTATTGCGTTCCGTAACACGTGTTATTTTGTCCGCGTTACGTGCGCGTTGTAACAACGGGCACAAATTGGATGCCATTCGGCGTTCGCCGCTTGATTAAAGTTCGCTTTGGAACGGTTTAATTAATAACGCCCACTGATTGTTGTATTTGATACGGACAAAGACAATTTAATTTTACGCTAGTTATGCTATAAACCTTGTTATTTTGTATTGGAGTTATTGGAGTATAAACTTCAATGTTGTCATGTAATAAACAAAAATAACTATTTTCTAGCAATTAAACAACTTTTAACGGTTTAAATCGCGTATATTTGACATTATTTATATCCCGACGTTTCGAACACTTTGCAGTGGACGTGGTCACGGGGTGACTCCTACCCCGTGTCACCCCGTGACCACGTCCACTGCACAGTGTTCGAAACGTCGGGATATAAATAATGTCAAATATACGCGATTTAAACCGTTAAAAGTTGTTTAATTGCTATGTATAGTAATCGCGAAAACCTAAGAAAACTATTTTCTACTTTGTCTGTTCAATAAAATAGTCCTTTTTTGTTCTTTTAGTCAACTCATTACTTACTTGCTTCGCTTGTCAACTGTGCACAGAATTGAATACTTATGTATCCTTTCTTTATTCTCTGAGAGATTACACATAATAGTATACGAGTGTTTCAGATCAAACATTGAATTTTAGTAACAGCAGAACCTAAAATCTATGTTAGTATAAAAATAAACTTAATATGAAGGCGCAAACAACGTCGCAAGAGTGAGCAGTCATCGTCTGCATTTTAACATTTCATGAAGAGTCTAAACCCTTTATAAAGAGCAGCCAGGCAGCGGTAATTGCCGTACAAGTATCAATTTTTACGCCAAGTTATTTAAATAAATAGATATTTATTTAAACTTTACTGGTCAATTGTTATCTGGGCTTGATGTCGGTACTTAGTTAAGGGGGAGTTAGCTTTTTGTGAAATGATTTGTTGTGTTGCTTTTTTTAGTTGTCCTTCTGTTTTGTAAATAAAATATAATAAAAATAAACGTTACATAAGTACCGTTTACAAAAACAAGATAAACCCTAGTCCTCATACTAGAAATCTCTGTGTCTTCAGGGTTCAATTATTCCACGCTAACAATTTTGACATTAAGAGTACATTTTGACAATGTAGGTGCCAGGTGCCCATGGGTGGCGGTAACACTTACCATCACGTGGGTCCGCTTGCTCGTCCGCCCACTAGTCTATAAAAAAAAAAAATTGACAAGTACTTTGTTCATGTACTTGTCAATTTTTTTTTTTTTTTTAGACTAAATATTTTAGATACTTGATGTGCAAATTCATTCTTTGCAGAGTACTACGCGAATAATAAAAATAAGTAGAAACCACTGGATTTCTACTTAAGTGCGTATTTTTAAAAATTGTCACTTGTTCGGCGGTGGGGGAAAACATCGTGAGGAAACGGACATCCATCAATACGCACTGGGCTCGAGTGGTGGATTACGGCCCGAAAGTGATTTACTAGGGCGGCCTGTGCCCTGCAGTGGGACGTTATGGGCTGATACAAGAGTACTAATTTTCATTAAGTCTCTAGACTGTCATAAAGTGCTAAATTACAATAAGCGGCTGAGGATATTACAATCAGCGAGACATTTTAGTGTTCTAAGATATAAGGTTCTTCATGAAAGCTGTGAATATTATTTTACAAGATCACCAGGTCAGCTCCTGGTGTTGCAGGTGTCCATAGGCTGCGGTAACACTTACCATCACGTGGGACCGGTTGCTCGTCCGCCTACTTCCCTATAAAAAGGTGTTTAACACCAAATGGTAATAAAGTGATACATGTGGCTTTAGTGCAAATAACTGTAGTGTAGCAAATCTCTTTGTCGTTTTTGGCAATGTCACTTCACTGTGAACACATATTGATGCACACTATAGTGAGGCGTGTGCACATTGTTCCAGATACCTCATCAAACTATCACGACAGTGTACCGAAATCAAAGGGTGAGTGAGTGTTGGTTTGATGTCGGTCTGGTGGAATGTTGCATGTACTGTCCCCATCTGTGTCGCAAACGTGTGTCCTCGCTCCCTGCTACTCGTGGCGCATGTCAATGTTATATATTCGTAACATATAGCGGCTATATTATTATACTAATAATGTAATATACTGTTGTACTCTATCCATTCCCATCTCACCCCATCTGAGAATGAATTGGGACACATCTCATTCCCTTCAACCCTTTTTTTCCAAATCCATTGCTACGTTTTAGAAGCATGTGCCGCTATCGTTGACATCTGTACGTTCGTCAATATTGATTGATGTTGACACGTATTGCGAATGTCATATGAGAGTGGGAGGGTTCACTCTGAAGTCCCACAGCCACTGAGTAGCCCAGTTAACTCGCATTCACAGTAGAATATACGGTAAAATGTGCTACATTTCCCACCCTATTCCAATCCCTACAATGTATAATACGTACATGTTTTGGTAGTGAGATGTATCAGAGCCCTTCCCATCCTATCGTATACTAACCATCCCATCGAATAGAGCAAGTGGGTTGTCGAATCCACTCTTTTAGAGGTGGTGTAATGTCTTAGGGTTGATGGTAGTGGCTTTGTTATTCCAAACTCGCCTTTTACAAGCACATGAAGAGATAGGGTGATACTATTTTAAAACTGGCCAGCACCACACACCCATTTACCAAGTATATTCTTAAATCTCCAAAGATAGGCAACGCATTCGGGGGCGTGCCAGATAATGTCTATGAGCGACAGTATCCACTTACCACCAAGTACCACTGTATGCTCATCTGCCACATTCTTTCCTTAATAAAGTTCATGAGCTCAATGGATATATAGAAAGCAATTTCCACGTTAACTGCAAATGACATCACAAAAGTTAATTTTGCCGACATTCGCATAAAGCGCTACTTGATTACATTTTTACTGAAGCAAATAAAGTCTTTATGTGTATTTACTTTAAATGCCGTGTACCTACCCGTGAGTGTACCTACTTTGTTTTGTTACGCGTATTATGACTGCATTTCATGCAAATTTAAAAAAAAAAAAATTAAAACGAGCAGCAAATGATGACCAAAAAAACAATTATTTTTTGAATAACTGAAATAAATAATGTTTAAAATGTCAGCAAAGAATGTCATCACCAAGTCGACACAGGATTCCTATCTCTTTATTGTCACCAGGGAACCTTAACCTAACCCATGGTTAAATTGCTCATTCAGTATTTTCTGTAGCTCATTTAAATATTTCTCCTAAAAAATAAGCAACAATAATAACGTGTTTAATATTCTGTTTGGAAACAATATATTCGTATGTGATATCGTGACATTATTTTAATCCGAACAAACATGCAACTGCATCTTATATGCAGCATGCAAATGCACTACCAACTGGGCCAATGGGTCATCAAATTTTAAATTGTAGGAATTGGCAACTCTCGGCTTCTGCTTCTACCCGTACAACCCGTATAACGTCTACAATGCTACACACGTAGCATTCGCCGTAGCACACGTAGCGGTGCTACGCCTTATCGATAACTAGGTTGCTACGCGACACTGTAGCATTTGTAACGTTAGGAAAGTTCCGAAGAATTCTCTACCTGCTGGAGATAGACATCATGACTTTTGAATTCTAGAAAATTTCACTAAGTTCATTTATAGGTGACAACATACTCCAAAACTAGTCATCCAGTATCAGCCTATAAGGTCCCACTACAGGGCACAGGCCTCCCCTAGTAAATCATTGGGGGATTTCGGCCCGAAATCCATCACGCGGGCCCAGTGTGGATTGGTGGTCACATACTCCAGATTTTTTATTTCGATGTTTCCACTCACCGACGAGATGGTGTCAATTTAAAAAAAATCCGTACTTATGTAGTAACATAGTAAGTACGGGTCCAGGATTTGAACTCACGATCACACGATTGTGAATCAAGTATAAATACCGCTAGGTTATCACCGTTTATTCAGTTACAGTCTGTCAGTTGCAAAGTTACAGATGGAAAAACTTAACTGAAAAATGAAGGTTATACAACCGATTGTAGGATAATTCGTAATCGTAATTAAAAATAATTTGGGTCTAAAAGTTTTTGGATCTGGCTTAAGTGCGTAAACGCGCTAAATGTGTTCAAAAGTTTTAAACATTTTGAAGAATTTCAAAAATTAATTACAATGCCTTTCCCGAGGTTTGAATTCCGTTCCTGATTCCGAGTGCATTGGTATGAGAATGTCATTAACCTTTTTTTTTGTTTCAACCAAATTTTTATACAAATGTAGAGTTAGTATAGATTCGTTAGATATATATTATTACTTATCCATATTGTTAAATGCTCGTGAAACTACAAATTTTGTCTAAACATTTTTTTTCCATAGCATGCGGAGAGCAACAACATCTTCCTTTCGATTGGCGTATGCAATTGGTGTTTTAATATATTCTAGAAAATTTATAAATCACGTTAACTTTGACATTGTGTATTGTAGTGTCTATCCGTGCATTTATCATTTGTAAGTCGTTGTCATACGTCCGTCGTTTTCCAGTCGTTGAGCAAACACAATGCGACTGTATGGGAGCGTCTTGCCTTGTGCTCACTGCAACAATACGTTGACAGACCAAGCGCAACTGTATAGTTATAGGCCAGTCAAAGGAGAGCAAAATGTAGGATTTCGTGCACAAATGTAACAATGTGGTCCTATAGATTTTCTACCATAGATTAAGAATTTTAACAATTCGACGACGGCTTTCGTGTTGAAAATAGTTTTAACAATGGTTAAAGGTTCGGAATTATGTTTTTTACGTGGAACCCGAAAAATACTCCAATATGAGAAGTTGTAGATAATAAAAAAAAAACTACAAAATAATTCCAACGATCAAATTCGATAATTTGTTTCTCCGAAAAATAAAAATTTCCAATTTTTCAATGCACAATTACTTTTGTAAGAGTCATTGGATTGCAATGGAGATTAGTGATACTTGATGTATTATTAATATATAATTATTAAATGGGCTCTTACTCGACTCTGAAAAATAATTAGTTTTCGAATTATTAACATTGAAACAATTATAGATAATTTCTTGCAAGTAATTTACAATTTAATCACTGGACGTAGAGAAACTAATCAAACGGACCAAACGAATAAATAACTGATTTTGAAAAATAATGTCATTATCTTTAATTGAAATTTGTTGTAATTTAGAATTCCAAACCAATCACAAGATAACTAAGTTGAAAGTGGCCCCTATGAACAAACAGCAATTTCATAGATAAGACCCGAATATAAAAAGACTTTATATGACTATTTACGGATCGCGTGTTGCCCCCAGGATCACGTGCCTACACCTGCCGCTGCAGTCCAAGTGGGTCCACGTGGGCACGGAGCGCGGCAACGTGCACGTGGTCAATTTAGAGACGTTCGCGCTCAGCGGTTACGTCATCAATTGGAACAAGGCGATGGAAGTGTGAGTACCATTGCATTAGTATATTGAAATAAGGTATTTAAATAAGGTCCCGTGTGTAGAAGTGCTGATATGTACGACGGGCAGCTTCAGAGGGTTGCTGTACTACACTACTATTGTCTTCCTGCACAATTACGATTGGTGGGTACAGTGTGGACAGTGGCGATCTACGACAATTTACTGACAACATAAAACAACACTCGTTCTCCATGCACTGTGTTTACACTGTGTAATTTACATTGATATAAATGATCGAAACACGCGTTGCTTCGAAATATTGAAAGATTGTACTTTCCTCTATCTCATTGCGTGCAGGTTTATACATACACATACTTAGATACTATCGAAGTACAAAGCAAAATCTGTATACATGCTTAAGTTGCACTTGAACTTAACCAATAACATACAAGCACAAATACAATACCAACGCATTTCGGGTTCTGTCACGACATGATCTCAAGACCAACGTGAAGCAACGTTTGAGAATGAGACGAATTCTTCATTATTGTAAAATATATTGATGAAGTACGATTATAATATTGATCTGAGAACCTCATGAGAACTTACCTACTTATGTTTTTTTTTGTAAAACTTTACATCTAGAACAGATTCTACAGCAGATAAAAGCTAAACTGCTAATTTAGTGCGAGCCGCTTACGTTTGTTGGTGAAAATCGAGAACCAGTTCAGTTTGTTGCGTAAAATAACTCGTGAAAATAATGCTAACATTTCCTTTTTTATAACAGTGTAATTAAACTAGTTATATGTTGCAAAATTACGTAGAATATGAATATATGAAGACTTGAAAATGGTTTCATATCCCTTTGTATTTCTATTCACAAAAATAAAATTTTTAAAATAAAAATCTCGTGCCACATATGAAAGTTTTAATAAAGACGAAATATCTGGTGCTCTGCGGTGTGTTTTTCTTGGCACTGAAACTAGCCCGAGAGATAATTGAAAAGTAAATTGAAAATATTATTTTCACACTGTTTTCACGGGGTATAATAAAATGTATATAAAACAGATTAAGATTTCAAAATATAGAATCTCCTCTTAAACAAAAAAGGTTTTTTAATCGAACTGAATAATAATACCGACTAGTCGTGTGTCCCACACTATTTATTAAAATGAAATGCCAAAAAACTATTTTCAATACCTCCCGTCACAGAAGTGCGGTGCGGCCGCATTTCCTCGATTTTATACATTTTATACCGCGAACCAGTAGGCTGTGGAACGAACAGCCTCAAGAGGTTTTTGCATTACGCTATGAAATGGGGTTCTTCATGAAAGCTGTGAATAGGATTTTGTAAGGTCAGCGACGTACCCGCATACCTCCTAGTGTTGCAGGTGTTCAAAGGCGGCGGTAGCCACATACCATCACGTGGGCCATTTGTTTGTCCGCTTACGTTCTTATAAAAAAATAGAAATCGGATTCCGAGCGCAATGTTAATGCAAAATAAAACTTCTAGAGTAACTGGTATACACTGAATAGCAACATTTTACATAGATTGGCGGCTTAACACTGATTTGTAACATAGTTGCATCCATCCGGGACATTAAGTAGAGACATTAAATATTGTGAGTAGTGCAAGATGGGACGTTACAGAGCGGTAACGCGGCATCCGAGCACAGAACTCGTAAAAACTTGATTTTAATGTCCCAAAGGTGAATACTACATTTTAAGGTTATAATACTTTGTTTATATACCGAAATATATGCATACAGATATATGTTTTTGTATTTACCACACCATACCATCAGCCTATCTCTCTCCACTGCTGGTTATGGCCTCTCTCAAGGCTCGCCATCGCATACGATCTTGGGGTCTTCTCATCCAGCCATTACCGGCGGACATCTTCAATTGGTCAGTCCACGTGACCAAAGGGCGTTTCACACTGCGCTCCCCGATACGTGGTCTCCATTCGAGGACTCGTCTTCACTGTAATTCTTCACCCAGTGCCACTTTAACTGTTAATTCTTCGAGCTATGTCGGTGCCTTTAGTTATTTACCGAATCCTTATGTATTTTATATTAGTAGTTATTTTTTCTACGAGTGTTACACATACTGGATACTTTCTATACGCATTACATCTGCCTTCTTTCGTTTTGAACTGCGTTTCACTCGCCATCTTGATTCTGTGGATACAGGAGATAAGTTTACCTTATATACATTTTATATTTCTCTTACTATTTTAATTATATTTGTAATGTTTTTATTTATCTATTTAAACGGGTCTTAATACGAATGCGGGTCTTAACCTTATTTATTTTATAGTCAGCTTGTGACCACGGTCGGTGCAACCCAACCCAAAAGTTGAATCTCAAATTCGAGTCGAATGTTATATTTGTTATATTTTATTGGCCATGTTGGTGTCCAGTGTCCACCAGCTTTAGCACCATCCCATCCCTTCCCGTGGGTATCATAAAAGGCGGCTGAGGGACTACACCACCTCTAAACGAGTGGACTCGCCAACCCACTTGCCGTGCCCTGTCGTTTGAAGTCTATACACCTCTCGTGCACAAAACAATGTGCATGTCCCATGTCCAATAGTGGAGATAAAAGGGCTGTATACAATACGGTATGTTATTGTTGTATGAGGGGGAGAGTGCACGCTGCAATCCAACAGCCGCTGGGCGCACTCGACTGGCCACGTTACCCCTCTCTCACAGAAGACTACCTTGAAATGTACTGCATTTCCCACTTAACCTTATTTCCCTGATGTACGTACGTGTTTCGGTAGTGAGTGAGATGTGTCAGAGCCCATTTCCATCCTATCCCTCCCCATTTCCCCAACCCTTTCTCCAAATCCAGTCCTATATCCAAAGGTAGGCAGCGCATCCGGAGGCGTGCCAACGTTGTCATTTTGGACTAATGATGGCATGTATCACGAATGTCTATGGGTTACAGTATCCACTTACCATCAGGTGAACTGTAAGCTCGTCTGCCACCTTCGTCCATAAAAAAAAAAAAAATTGTGTGTTTGTGTATGTCAGAATAAAGTCATGTGTAGTATTGTCTAAAATAAAATAAATAAAAAGCTTAGTATATGCTTAAGCTGAAATCTGTTTGAAAATATAACCATTAGCAACCAGCTGGTTTGCCTGTCGCTAATCTTTATCTCTCTCATGTACCTACCGTAAAAAAGACCACAAACGGAAGCCATCGTTAGACAACTTACGGCCGAAAGCTCTGTCAGTGGAGTATGCTCCCCCATTACATTATCTTCCGATAATTACTTCACTGGCACATTTTACGAGCGGGGTTTGGCTTTTTTATCGGTAAACTAATTCACCCTCGTTAGGGAATAGGGTTGGAATTAACTACAAGAAAAAAATTATAATAAATTTGGTGAATTATAATAATAAGTTAGGTGAATCAACAATGATGTAATACAAGATGTTTAATATTTATTATACGAAATCGCTAGACTATTCAATCAGCGGAATGACAGTCGTGGACAGAGCCCACGACCACGCGGTTTCCTCGCGAGTGAGAACGGACCCAGCTGCGACGAGGTCGAGCCAGAGACTGTTTTGTATGCAAAGGTGCAGCGATATAAAAGGATCGGGTGATTATTTGAAAATGTGGGTAATAAAATATAATCTTACCCTACAAAATAAAAGCACCAATGTTATTGGCGCGAACAATATATATATATATATATATATATATATATATATATATGTCGCCTGAATCTTATGCGATAGTTCATGTATAAGTAAGCCCATCGCCTACAATAATTCACTTATTATTTATACTGCATTGTACACATAGTAAAATCCATTTTTAGCAATAAGCTTAATTTACATGTAGGTACTTCACATTTCTGTTTTGCTGTGAATTTTTATTTATAAATTAATAAATAATACTGAAATGACATATGAATGTCATAGGAAGAGCAACGTGTCGTTACTTACATAGTATATTTTGTTTTGAAGCGTAAACCGCATAGTGCACTGTGGTTTAAACCTTGTAATCGTATACCACAGACCACATTGCACGCTTTCATTAAGCCTCAATCTTCAGTCATTTGATTAAAGCAGAATTTGTGGTGTGGGGATCGTTCGGTTGAATACACAGATAGAATTAATACAGGATGTAATATATACACATAATATGTATATATACATGATCTTAGATTATTGTATATATGTATATAATTCTTATGTAATTATAAGCCTTTGTTGGTCGAAATAAATGTTATTATTATTATTATTATTTAGAGTTATAAAAAACTGCATTTAAAGATTTTCACAAACTCATATACAATCGAGAGTCGAACACGGGTTCCTTGAATATATCTTAAGTTATTTTATTGCATTAATTTATAGTGTAGATTATAAGGAACCTTAGCAAGATAACTATATAGATATGCTATCATACCATTACCCAATACTTTTAGAATCCACTAGAGCCGGGTGCATGAGGGATGTATGGCCTCAAAACGGCAAACTGACCAAGCGGACTGGCGAGTCCACTTTCTTAGAAGTGGTCCCTTAGTCGCTTTTTACGGCATCGGAGATGTGGTGCTGCTATTCTAAAGCCACACGACCAAAACGGGTGTGATATACCTTTAACACCACAAGCCTTCATAACACCTACGAATACTTATCAAACTCGTAACGCGATCGTAAAATAAATTACGTACATTAAATTAACAACCAATTATAACCCCTATTTCACATTGAATTTTAATCAAGGGCCGCGATATAAAGGTGGGCGGGCATTATCGCTGCCGTTTTGCCGCCGGCCCACGTGTGTTTGCCTGATAACGCGGAGGTGTTTTGTGTGCTTTCAAGTGGTAAGAGATAGCGTGCGCCGCGGGCGGTGGGCAATTTTTTAATATGATATTCATACATTTTTATGACGATAATTGTTTATTTTACGTTACTTTTGGGATAAAGCACTAAGAAATTTGCTTATTTAAAAAGAGAACCGCTTATACTCTCTACCCCCCCCCCCCCTCCCCCTCTCACCCCATTCCCCTTGAAAGAGCGCATTTTTTTCTGTTTTAATTTAAAAATAAATAATTGGCAGCTTACGAAAATGTGTTTTATTGTACGGAAACACTCATATTTTTGTCTAAATTATTTACAATCATTATTTATAAATTCTTAACTTTTCATAAGGAAATATAATTGCTTTTAGAACAAACATCCATATATTTTACTTCTTACACATTTCAAATTAAGGAAACAAATATCTTCCAATTTTCAAAATACTTTTGCATTTTATGTGTTTAATAAAAAATATATATTAAAGGTATATTAGAGTATTCGTTGCAAGAACTTGTCATGACTGATGTAACACAATCATATTGACTAATTTAAAAGCTAGTGTTATTTCATGTATCGTGTACGTCAATATGTTACAGGCTTTATCTTATAACTTGTACCACAACAAAAAGGTCGAAACGAGGATTAGCTCTACTCCCATGTGATTTTACTGTTAGAACGATTTAATTTCGCAGTTGCTGAATATAGGTTTTAGTAGGCTCATGTCTGTATTCTATTTTAGTATATATTCTCCATATAAAGTAAGCACTTTAGATATTTGCCTATATCCAGTCCAATTTTGGAACGAAGTTACTTTACGCAGCTTGCGGTAGGTGTGATTCGAGAGAAAATGCAACGTCACGTAAGGTTTTTACCCCCTCCATACGCCTTTCTCTTTCTCTGCGTGTGTACGCGTGCGAGTATCGAGAGCGAGACTCGAGCAGAATAACAGACGTGCAGACTAGTACGTGGCCGGTTGTATAACCTAAATTTTTGATTTTTTATTTGATTCCTTATTTTTAATTATTTGAATTGAAAATATGATACAAAATAGAAAAAAATACATGAACTATACGTGACGGGGGTCCCCTGACCACACACGTTTTTTTTTATTATCACGTTTTATAACACGTTATCACACATTTGACTCAGCGCTCCTGCGTCTAACGCTCATCGCTGATTTTGCAATATTAGGCCCTTTTCGTCTATATTTCATCCAGTGCCATCTCGTTATTTCATTTGATTGAAAAGGTTTAGGGCTCATCATTAGGACGTTACGACATGGGGCTTTTCAAGAGAGCTGTGAACAGGATTCTGCAAGATTGGCATCGCACCCGTAAGCCCGCTGATGTTGCAGGTATCCACGGGGGATGGAGGCCACTTATTATCATGTGGCCCGCCCAAAAAGAAACGTGGAATAAATATGTAAATGAATTTTAGGCTAAACAGAAAGGGAATTTGAATTAATCGTCCACTGCTAGGCACTGGCCTTCTTGTGCACGTTGTCTTATGCATGAGAGATGTATGCCTATAAAACGCCACGCTGGCCATGCTGATTAGTGAGTTTCTAAAGATGGTGTAGTCCCACAGGGTCCGTGGTAACGGTTTTGTTATCTCTTAGCCGCTTTTTACAACACTCATGGGAAAAAAGAAAGAAAGAAAAAATATTTTTTGTACACACGAAACATCATAATACATAAAATTTAACATACAGTATGGATAAAAGATAGTGTGGTGTAATTGTGTGTCGGCAAATAAGCTCTGTACCTTAGCATACATGCTGCAATACTAAAGAGGGTTGTAGCGCTGGTTTTTGGCTACATCCTGGGATTTGGGGTGGCTCACGGACCATCTGGTGGGCTTTAAATACTTAACGCCTAATAATTTAAAATCCAGAAGTAATCGCATTGCATATATTAATCTATATTATATGTATGTAAAAATTGATATTGATATATCTGAGATTAATAGACTTCGACACCGTTTGACCGATTACCATGAAAGTTGGCACATACATGTATTTTTTTATGGAGAAGGTTTTTATACTATCCACTTTGTTGTAACTCGCTACTAGATGGCGCTGCAGCACATCAGCTTCTATACCGTTCAATCGATCGCAAAAATCATAACAACGGCAAAACAGAATAATTTGTGATTTTACGGGGGGTAAATAAATATACACAGGCAACATCTGCCGGGTTTTGCTAGTATAATATAAGAGATGCAGTACTGATATTCTAAAATCACCACGCAACTGAATTTGAATGATATATAAATAAAAGAATTAATCTAAATTTAACTCTTTATTAGGCGGGGACTCGAGCCGGGCCTAAATTACCACCATTATACGTGTAATAGCTATTTATATCCATAATCGCTTTTATTCATCACCTTTTCAATCTCGCAAAAATATCAAATATAACGTTTACTGCCGCCATAAAGGTTACGGCTGAGTTTAAAATTATTTCTTTTCAAAGTACCCTCGATACAATAACCCATAACAATGTCGCCACAGATATAATATCGGTGGTCGTAAACAGAAACGTGTTAGGATGCGAACGTAACCATAAAAAATATGGTGGATTGCCACACTTCAGGCAGTGGCTGCACTTACATAGAAGCCTAAAAGTCAGGCGTACCTAACGAATCTTAATTTTTTTTTATAGAATATAGAAATTATAGAAATCGTTTTTTTTTTTTATAGAATAGATGACAAACGTGCCGACGGGCTACGTGATTGTAAGTGGTTACCGTCGACCAGGAGGATTGCGGATGCGCTGACCTTGCAGAATCCTATTCACAGTTCTCTTGATGCGGGTTGGCATGAAGTGTCTTAATGACCGCACTGCACGCAGCGACTAGTATAATTATCGATATGTGTATAATATTAATTATGGTATAGTATAAAATTCCGGAGAAATGTTACTTCTCTCTGTGTCTTCTATCGCCTGTGTAAAATGGGGAATGTTTTAAAGAGTTGTTTCTTTCAAGCCGATGCCAACTTCAGGTTTTTAACGTCGCATCTTGTCAAGGAGCCACTACAGTTGACACTGTACTGTACCTTGACAAGGTACAGTGCGGTACGCCCCCGGTCAGTCCGACAGGCCAGGGGGCCTCCCATTCTACGTTTCCCGGTACGTGGTCTCCATTCGAGGATACGTCTACCCCATCGGGTCTCGGTCTTGCAGCATATACGGTCTGCTCGCATGAATTCCACATGAATGTCCACTTTAGTTTACTGATCTTTTGAGCTTTAATCGCATTTCTTTGTTATGGATTTTGTTTAGCAAAAGTTTATCCAGCAACATACCGTACGGTTTTATTTCCAAGTCTCCAACAGGAAAGGCATTTCATGCAATGAAGTTAATTTCAAAATGTATGAGTTCTCTGAGAATTTCTAGCTTTCAATTTTATTTCATGTGCCTTTAAATTGAAATGCGCGGTAGTTTTAATGCCGGACATTATTTCTAGAATTGGGGCAAGTTTGCATAATTTATACACCAGTCAAAGTATATTACGAGTGCTTCCCACTGCTAGGCGTTAAGTGCTTTCGGCTTTTAGCTCTAAAGACAGTTGATAGTGTCGTGTCTGCTATGCAAAATGTTCCAAGTTCTATCGATCGGCCAAATATTTATTTAAAGATGAATGTTGGTTGTGGACGTGATCCTACCGTGTGTTATTTATTTATTCTTCTTATGATTTTTTTTTAATAATAACGAGACAAACATGCTGCCCAGATGGTGGTAAGTGGTTACCACCATCCATGAACGCTTACTTAAATAACAATAATAAATTTGTCTATTAGATATTTATTTATAGACATATAGAATATGTGTGAAAAATACGAAAATCCCAAATGTTGTATAAATATATTTTTATATACAAGTGGGCGGATGAGCAAGCGGTCCCACGTGATGGTAAGTGTTATTGCCGCCCATGGACACCTGCAACACCATGCGGGTGCGCTGCCGACCTTGCAAAATCCTATTCACAGCTTTCTTGAAGAACCGCATATCGTAGCTTAATGGAAAGACCTCTTGAGGCAGTTCGTTCCACAGCCTACGAATTCGCGGTATAAAATGATTTTTGTACCGAACAGTACGCGACACCTCCGTATCGAGGAAATGCGGATGGACCGCACTTCTGTGACGGGAGGTGCGGTTGTAGAAACCCGAGGTGGGAATTATATTGAACAATTCTTCAGAGCATTCCCCATTGTACAGGCGGTAGAACACACAGAGAAACGCAACGTCTCTCCGAATGCTGAGAGGTTCTAAACCGTCTGTGAGATCTTTAAGATATTTGGCAATATTTGTTATTCTTGACTGATGGTGATGATTTCCATGGATAATAGTATATATTCGCCTCCAGGTGGTTGGTATACTAGCTCTTCTTCACTTTTTCACTGTGTTCTTTGTTCTTCTTCGGTAAGTATAACGGAGTGAGAAAATTCCTCTGTAGGTGTAAATATGGATACGCATATGTACACACGCAAACGCATCCTCGCACGCCCGCTCACACATAAACACACAAACACACTTTCACGCAGCCTCACCCTCAGATACACATGCACACACGCACACACGAACACGCAGAGAGAGAGAAGGAGTGTTTAAATACAAACGTACGTCTGAATTGTACTCGCATAATAGAAAATTACATTATTTTTTTAAAGATTTCACTAAAATTTAAATATCCTGTAAATTTAATCCGGTGTCTTTGCTCGGATAATACCACAAATAAATTTAACATCTGTTACTTGAGTAGTCGTGACTGTTTAAATTCTATGTTGACTCTAAATTCTATGTAAACGTTAAGACTTTAATTAACGCTGTCGATGTTTGTCCTAATTTCAAGCAGACAGACAGTACGTAACTTAATTATTCTTACCCGTTACATGTTTCAACTTAATTTGGATATTCCTAGGAATTAACTTAGTAGGTAAAGTCACTGAGGTTACTTGTTGTGTACAGAACAATTTAGCGTGTTAAATAAAGGTGGTTACGTTTGTCCAGGCGGCGGTTAAGGGTTGAGTGGGAAGGTTAACGATGTATACCGACCTTCTATTATTTGTGTTGTTATTTTGCTGAGAGACCCTCGTCCCTCTCTCGACTAAAATCCATTGCAAAGATCCATTGATGGATTTTCACATACTTTTATATCCACTTTAAACCTCCATTGGGACTGGTTTACGAAATGTTTTTTTAAGGACTCGAAAGTGACCAAAAAGCCATTACCTAAATCGTTTCAATTTATGTTTAAACAATTGAAGTTTTCTTTTAGTACAGATATTTACATAAAGATGAAAAGATGATGGTAATCTTCTGAAATTTAAAGTACATATTTTATAGAACCACAGAAATGTTAGATTCACACGTTTGTAGCTCTGTACCATCAAAGATAATGCAATATAAGCTATGAAAAGACGTGAAAACGGTCCGGTTTGACCGCCGGCGATAAGCTAACGGAGGTGTCTAACCCTTAACTAGGGTTGTCTATACATAAACTGGTTTCGCTCAGATGGCATAAACATTTCCTACGAAACCCAAACATAGCCTATGTCCATCTGCATTAGTTTATCTTCCTAAAAGTAAAATAATTTTCAAAATCGATTTTTGAGTTTACCACTTAAATGTAAACCAAAAAGCAAACTCAGTTTTTCTTTTTAATATTGCACTAGACTTTTAGGGCTTGTTGCCTCTTGGCTTTCCTAACCCTAAAGCTTAGGAAGCTTCCTATAATTATAAAGACATTAAGGTGCACAACAAAAGAAATATTTTTCCTTTCTATATTTATTTTCAATCGTCGTACTTAAATAGAAAAAAAAAATATTTTTCCTTTCTATATTTATTCTCAATCGTCATTCTTAAATATTAGTGAAATCTATCTTGTCATAATATTTAAGCAAAATTAAATGTGTTTTCGCTACCCACCTAGTTTCTCCCCCTGCCCTCTCACCCCTTTCGCTTGAGTACAGACGAACAGCTAATTGATGCTTACTATAATAATCCTTAATAATTCCATATTTCGAATTTTGGAACTCTTAAAATATAAAAGAAAAGACAAAATCAAATATACGAAATAGACACATGAAAGCATTACAGGAAAATAAAAGATGAAATGATCATATAAAAAATGATAAGTATTTCATTTAACTAGCGAAATCCCCAGCAATATTATTGAAAGAAAACGTTATTGAAAAAAGAAAATAAAAACTAGTTGAATAAGTGTGAATTATGATTTTTTTTTTGTTTCTCATCTCAACCTTACTTCTTACCTTATTCGTCTCTTTTCTTTCTTCCTGGCCCAGTTCTTGAGTTCGGCTGGCACGATTTAACTCAGTCAAGTGCAGCCCTGGATTTACATTACAGCTCTCAACACACTTTATAATTTACTGTTCCACTCATTAATTTTAACGCTGAAGTTTAGGTACTTTAAGATCCGTGTGGCAAAGTTTTCTGATGTGGCAACCCTATCCGCTCTATTACCCTCCCCGCGCGCTCCCCCCTTCTCCCCTCTCCGGCCCATTGAGCCCGGCAAGCGCGATTAACTTGGACAAGTGCAGCCCTGACTTTAATTACAGTACTTTGTGCGCATTAACCTTTTCATTACCTGTTTACACTGCAAATACAAGCGGTGCTGCGCTGGAGATAATTCGTTTTTAATGGTGTTTTTATACAGTATAATAATGAAACGCGGGGTGAAGGGGGAATGAATAAAGTTTCTTTTAAATGTCTTCTAATTCATGAGTTATAAATAATTAATTCATCTGATTCACTAACATAAAACTTTTGTACATTCTTTGAAAAAAAAAGCCGTAAAAATGTTACGTATTTTTTTTTTTCCAAAAATATAAATTATTTGGGCGTTGTATTTAGCAAATATGTCAAGTCATCTAGATATGTGTACACAAATATCTAATAGGTCGGGGAGAAAGTCTTTTCGTATTTTGTATGTATCAAGTTGTGATCCAATATCTTTGATTGAACTGTTTGGAACTGGCTGATTATGATACCATTAAAGAGGTAACATTTAAAAAAAAAAAGAAACTGTTTCACGCCATTTTTCAATTGTTTTTCTGTCTAAGAAAATGAGTGAATGTAACGAAGAAATTCGATACATTTTAAAGTTTTATTACAAAAAAGGGAAAAATGCGACACAAGCGGGAAAAAAATTTGTGCCCTTTATGAACCTAATGCAGTGTCAGTAAGAGTAGCACAAAGTTGGTTTAAGCGTTTTCAGTCAGGAAATCTTAATGTTAAAGATGCAGTTCGCTCCGGTCGCTGTATTACCGATAAAGTTGATGCCATTTGTGAAAAAGTGCAGCAAGATCGGCATATAAGTAGTTACGACATTGCTGATGAACTGGGCATTGACCACAAAACAGTTTTGACTCATTTGAAAAAGTGTGCATTCACGAAAAAGCTCGATATTTGGGTACCACACGAGCTCATTGAAAGAAACCTAATGAACCGTGTACTTGTTTGCGAATCTCTATTAAAACGCAATGAAACCGAACCATTTTTGAAAAGATTGATCAGTGGTGATGAGAAGTGGATCACTTATGACAAGAACGTGCGGAAAAGATCATGGTATAAGTGCGGCCAAGCTCCACCTGTGACGGACTCCATAACTGTGGCGAAGCAATAAGGTTAACGGTTAACGCGCAATAAGGTGATGTTGTGTGTATGGTGGGATTGGAAGAGCATCGTTCATTATGAGCTTTTACCGCCGTGCAAAACCATCGATTTGGATCTCTACTGCCAACAGGTGATGAGACTAAAGCAAGAAATTGAGAAAAACGCCTGGAATTGATCAACAGAAAGAGTGTAGACTTTTATCATGATAACGCCAGACCACACATATCTTTGGCCACTTAGCAAAAATTGAGAGAGCTTGGTTGGGAAGTGTTGATGCAGCCACCATGTAGCCCTGACCTTGCGCTCTCAGATTTCCACTTGTTTCAGTCTCTTCAGAATTCTTTAGATAGTGTAAGGTTAGCATCAAGAAGGGACTGTCAAAACTACTTGTCGCAATTTTTTGACCAAAAATCCCAAAATTTCTACAGCAACGGGATCATGTCACTACCTACAAGATGGCAACAAGTTATAGAACAAAACGGGACATATATATTATAATTCAAATGTAATTAAACTTTAATAAAAATGTCTTGAATTTGTATATAAAATACTAAGACCTTTAAATATACCTATTTATATACAACGACAATCCGATTTGTATATCGAGTTTCAAACGGGTGGAAATCGTGGGAAATTACTAGTTATACATAAGTACATTAGCAATTATAATACGTCAAATATCAAACCACTCAATTATTCTCTCACGTTACACACGTAATAGAATTTGATAGTTCATCCTAAGGGGTAAGTCACATCTAAGTGGTTTTGTCACGTAATCCTCGACACAAACTTGTGTCATAGAAAATGTATAAAGTGGCCTTATACGAGTATTCTCAGGTTAGCGGAACGTGTTGGTGGGAAACTAACCCAATTCACTTAAGGATTTATATGTATAGGTGTTTTTGTGTAATGCCATTGTTATTCTGTGAAGGAGCAGTGATAGTCTATTCTCGACTTTTATTATAGAATGACTAGAGGTGCCGAGTTCGTTCGCGTGAACTTGCGATTCCCGCGGGAATTCTATAATCGATCTGGATAAAAAGTACCCTAAATGTTAACTCGGCACATAAGCTATGCTTATACCCAGTTTCATCAGCATCCGTTCAGAAGATGTTGCGTGATGCGCGCTCAAACACGATAATTCTAAACATGGTTGTTTTGGACTCTGTATCGTATCGTATTAGGTACTGCAATGATTTATTTCAAACGATATTTTAATATGTATATAAGATGTAGCAGACCACCCGGTGAATACTGTCCACCATGAACATCAGCAATAAATGCCAACATCAGTCCAGAATGACAAACATTGCCATTCCCCTGGATGCGCTACCTAGCTTTGGAGATTTAGAAATGAATTTGGAGAAAGTGTTGGGGAAATCAACCTCCCATTGATTGAATAGGATGGGATGGGAATGAGCTCTGGTATATCTGATTGATTACCAAAACACTTTCGTACATAGGACGAATTGGATAAAGTGGAGTACATTTTACTATAGTCTCCTGTGAGAGAGGGGTATGTTGGCCAGTCAACTGCGCCCAGTGGCTTTGGAGTTGCAGCGTGCACCCTCTCCCAATTTGAATCTGACATGATTCATAGACCTATTAGAAATGAGGCACAGAAACCATGTTTTTTTTTAGAGATATAGCTTAGTCTGCTATCCATATGTCCTGAGACTGCCCAGAATGGACGTCTGGCTCAACTTTAAATGTAGTTTCATTTCAGTCATTTCATTTAATTCTGCATTTTGTGCAGTCTTCAAGAGACTTTATACGCGAACCTGTAAGTTGTGGAACGAACTGCCTACTGAGGTTTTCCCTCTGAACTACAACATAGGGCTGGCTCTTTAAGAAAACTGCGAATATGATTCTGCAAGGTCATCATCCGCCTTGATATTGCAGGTGTCCATGGGCGGCAGCGACCACTTACTATTAGATGGAGAGCAAACGAGAGGCCTCTTCAGTCTTCTGATTTTTAAACTTTCGCGTTTTGTATACATTTTATATTCTAAATCGGATCGGAACGCGAGTTATGTAGACCGCCGTCGGAGGAGCGAAAAAAAACCAATATACTAATACTAAATTTTAATTATAAGGACAATATTACTAACTACATTCTAACTACATGCTAACGTGCGACCCTAATCGAGGTTGGATTATGAGTGCCCGGAATTTTCTATGCTTCGGTGCGATGAAGTCTTTCCACAGCTACACGTGGCGCACCGTCAGCATGTCCCCGTTTCCAAGTCCAGTTGGTAACACGCGGTAGGTATTGAGGCGTCAGCGGTTTTCCTAATGTGAGCGCGCGTAACACGCGTATAATAAACGTTTTTGTTTACCTTTTATTCCTACCAGCCGTGGTCGCGAGTTCACTGAAGAGGCTGGAAGCTGCGAGCAGTTTTATAAGTTACCCACATTTGATCTTGACATTCGGAAAGGCTGCAACACACTACACTCTACACTAACAATGTCCGCGGACATATTCGACGGTAAATCGCAAGGTTTAAATTTACCCCCGCGCCCCGTAACGTCAAGTAGGAATAAAAGATAAACAAATAGCTCTATTACACGCGTTCAGACCCGATTGAGAATATAAAAAGTCTTTTTCGCTTGCTCAATAAAAAGGAATCACAATTCATTTGTGATTTGCAAGCCATAATTTTAACAATTAAACCGCCCCTCATGTAGTACCCTGAACATAATTTAGGTGCTTATTTAACTAACCTTCATCGTAATAACAGACTGCCGAACCGTAGAAGACTACACATTATCTCACTGAGTACTACCAACAAAGCCTGTCACCAATAATTCGCTGTTAAAGCCTTAATTATCTGCAACACGATATTATTTGAAGCGGTAATTAAGAATATACTCGATAATACGTTACAATACTAACAAACTTTAGTGCTTTTATGTAAGGTTGAAATTGGAGTAAATTTGTTGTGTTGTATGTACGTGGAGCAAGTAATTGGAATACAATAACGTTATACATCCACATGCCTCGGGCTAAAGGGGAAACGGGTTATTTGCATGCGCACATATCTCGTTACTATTTTGAGTTTAAACAGCAAATTGTAGCGTATCCAGTGTTCTGTGCGAGCAATTTATATAACAAAGGATGCACTTCCAGCTATGTGTTTTAAGTTTTATAAATAAGTTTTTTAAGTTTCGGTAGTGAGTGAGATATGTCAGAGCTCATTCCCGACCTATCCCTCCCCATTTTGCCAACCCTTTCTCCAAATCCATTCCTATAGCTCCAAAGGTAGGCAGCGCATCCGGGGGCGTGCCAACGTTTGTCATTGTGGACTAATGTTGGCATGTATCCCGGATGTCTATGGGCGACAGTATCCACTTACAATCAGGTGGACCGTATGCTCGTCTACCGCCTTAGTACATATAAAAAAAACTAGATTTATTAGTCTTAATTAATGCCTAAGATAAATCTATATTGGCCTAAATTACACTCCCGCACACCTGAATCAAGCCACCCTGCATTTTTGTGTATAAAGGTCTGAAACATAAAAATAATGTTAGGTCAAAGTAAAAAGTATTTATGCGGTTTTGAAGCTGGTATATTCACCATAATTTTGGTGTTCTATTGTTCCAAAATTGAAAATTTTGAAAAAATTGAAAAATTTATTGAAATCCATTATTTATTGAATCCATTTATTTTGAAAAAAAATAAATTACCTACCCACCACCACCACCAAGGAACCACCCAGCTCCGCAGTACCTTGCAGGGGCTGAAAACTGCCATCGAGGAAGAATCAGAGAACATTCGACACCCGTCATAGTGAGGTTGATTGATTCCATGCCAAACCGCATGACGGGCGTCGTGAACGCTCCTGGAGGCAATACAAGTTTCTGAATAAAGATTTTTTTAGGTAAACCATTCTTTTCTTCAAAAATCCAATACAATTACACTTAAATTTAATTTTTTTAGTACTCTGAATTCAAATTTGGAATACTAAAATGATGGTTAATATGGCAGCTTCAAAACTGCATGAAAACTTTTTCATCGATCAAACATTTTCTTTATGCTTCAGGTCATCACAACTGAAAATGCAGAGTGTCACGATTCAGGTGTCCGGGAGTGTATATTCTAAATCAGTATGCAGACAGTCGCGACGCCTTCGTACACGTAGTCGCTGTATTCTGACAACTATGCATTTGCCAAACTAAGATTTAAATCATTGAAGTTAGAAATTATTAGAAATATTATCTTCATCGCCGAGCTTAATAATAATTGAAAAATTTGACTCATATTTTTATTTTGGCCTTTTTAATGTGCCACTGCAGAACACATGTCTCCCGCAGTAGATCACTAGTAATAACTAGGACCGTTAGGGCCGTAATCCGCCAGGCTTGCTCAGTAGGGATTGGTGGATACATATGCTGAATTTTTTTTTTTGAAGTATATGTGAACTGGCGATATGTAAAAAAAAAAACATTCGTAGAAACTCAGTGGTGCGGGCCAAGGATATCATTATACTATGGCCTCTCTTATATTATACAATAAGCATTTAATTTATTATCCCGTTTTATATACCAGGAGATAATATTGTAAGAATATAACAGGTACTATTTTAGGCAACACTGAAACTTTACAGGCAGTATATCCAATACAGTCGAGTCCATAATGAACTCAGTGAGGCTTGCATAATGGATGTTTTGTTTCAACATATTGGCCTGGGAGGAGAGCGCGGTGGAGCGCGGGGAGCTTGCAAATTACAGCCTGTCAACACCACGCTTGCAACTCCATCCTTTGAAGTTCGGACTTTTTACTTTACCTGGTAAACTCTGTCACTTAGGACATTGTTGTTTTAATTTATGAGGTCACTATAGCTAAATGTTATATCAGGCTACGGTCATACAAATGCTAATAATATTAATGGGTTCTGATGCGTTTATATAAGAATCTTATTGTTCTTTGAGTTCAGTTGTCGACTCAAGCGCGATGACTATTGTGCCAAATGTCAAGTGAAAATGGATTTATCAAGTGTTTTCTCCTTCCAAGTAAGGAATCGCTCAGTGAAGTGATAGTGAGTTTACTGAGGACAAGAGTTGGACTCCTTGGAAGCACACGAATAACCCTATTTTATATTTGTGCATAATGTTTACACAATTTTTGTATGTAGTCATCAAATGAAAAATCGACCTTCACTTCTCAGGACCATATCTGAATAGATAGTAATAACATTTTGACAGCTGTCATATCAAGATATATTTCAAAGACTGTAGTTGTTATTTGTGGATCTTCTATATCTCCCCATTATCTTGAAAGCACCATATTTGTAGTGATATTCTTATTACACTCTATTAGCAGCCACGGCGGGGCGTTATATTTATGCATTCATTATTAACTATATTTTAATTCCGTGTGAGTGTTCAGTGTGATTCGAAGTGAATAAAAGTGCAAATAAAATGAATAAAATTATTAATAACTACATGATTTCTAAATACATGTATCATATGGGTGGTAGATATCATAGATACAATTGTAAGCAAAAACGAATAAAGGAAAAAAAAAACTTATGCAAAGGAAATTGAGAAAAAACATAGTACAAAAACGTTGTTCTTCTTGTCTTGAGCTAAGATACAATGTCCATTCTTAAAAAAGGCATTTTTTTGTTTACGGACTTTTGCTTAAATAAGTTTTTGAACCATTGACGGTAATATTTTCTTTTTTCATTTGCAATGGAATTATTCGTGAAAATTAATATCTGACATATTCTTTATTATACGTCGTGTGTGTAATTGTTTTTTCTTATATGCTTCATTTCTATAGAATTAAGATTCTTTGCATTAAATTATAAATATATTAATTATTATTCTCTAGTGAATTAAATCTTCTAGTGTATGTATACTCTATAATACCGTTGATTAATCACGAACTTGTCACCTGTTTTCCAATTATTCACACTCTGTTGGCACCAAAATGACTAAAATTACACTGAAACGTCGCCTTTGTATACGTTTTCATTAACAGGTGTCGACGTAGTCAATAATAAATTGAAGTTTCATTTCGTAATTGAAAACGCACCACTCTACCGCCCAGGGCTGTACGTTAATCCAAACATGAAACGTGCGAGCGGAACGTTAATCCGAACCAGCCTGACCGAGCTGTCAAAATATACGCCAATATATATGTTCGCGCCTTTTGCATAAAGGCTAAAACTACATGAATACTGCACAATAGGTGGTTTAGTAATACCTTTAAATCATGTTTTAAATGCATAAGGAAAATGAAACTGCCGCCTTGGGGGGATTCTTGAATCACACTTGCTTTCTGTCGACATTGTTGTAGGAGATCATTGAAAAATATTGTATAATATATTATACAAGTAAACCTTTAAAAAAAAAAAGTTGATGTACTGCAGAGTCATCTCGTGGCGAGTTACAACAAAGTCGATAGCTGGAAAATATTCTCCGTGCTCAAACACCTATATATGTATATCAATTTTCATGGCGATCTGTTGAACGGTATAGAAGTTGATGTGCTGCAGTGCCATCTAGTGGCGAGTTACAACAAAATCGATAACATAAAAACCTTCCCCATGACAAGATACATATATGGGCCAACTTTTATGGTGATCGGTCAAACGGTGTCGAAGTCTATTAACATCAGATATACCAACATCCTCTTTTATATATAGAGATATGATTATTTAAAAATTAATCTGCATTGTTTTTGTTGACTATTGTTTCATAAGTAAACATTTACAAAATGAATAAAATGCTATTGTCTACCATTTTATCGTACCTACAGATTGAAATATTTTAGAAATCTCTATAACTGTCCAATATTTATGTAAACAACATGTCAACAATAATGTCAGTAACATCCAATTCCTTCTCAAAATTTTAACGAGTTAAAATTTTTAAAAATACATATTATAATAATCTTACAATTAACATTATATTCGGAAATGAAAAACACAAAGTAACTAAATCTGTTAAAACATAACTTATTAAAAACTAGAGTATAAAGACCAACTTAAAAATATAAAATATCAATCTGTGACTATAATAATAATAATAAACAAAAATAATCAAAATAAAAATTTACATCCATTATTTTAAGAAGTGCTCAATATATACCTATATATTGAGCATGTTGTATAAATTTGGTCCCTGCAGTAAGGTACCCAATATTCTGGCGGCTTTACCTCGCTGGATTGCGATGCTGATTCGTAAGAATAAATTTAAGAATAAATATTTTTAAATAATTTTGTTATTACCAATTCTTACGTAGAGTACGTAAGCCAATCAGAGAAATTAATCTTTTTCGTCAATATAAACATTCTGTCGGTATATATTCATCCTTTAAACAATCTTTATATTGTAGGTATTCATTTCCATATCATAGGTAATTTGAGTATGAATTTTTAGGACATAAACAAACATACAAAATATTGAAAAATACACAGAACTCTATTTTCCAATATTTCGACGGACGATTAAAAAATAACACAATTTCCAACAGGACAATAACAGTATTCGAGGCAGGCAATATTCAAATTGGATACGAAACTATTCCAACCGCCAAATTTGTTTTTTTTTTACGCCATTCGACTTAATTTAGCGTAATCTCCAAACCTTAAAAAGATTTTAGATTTTTTTACTTATATATTACACGATATTTCAGTAGTATTCCAAGCGCCTTGTAAAGTAATCTAGTACAAACATAAATAGATATCTCTTTCCTGTAAAGTTTCGTTTTGTCGCTTGGTTCAGTTATGCGGAATGCTGGCCAATTGTAGTATTTCGATCACGTACTCCGCCGCACGGGGGCCGGACGACGGGTTTACTGCAATTTGTTTTGATTATCGTGTACTATTGCATGATTATGTAAATAACTGTGTAAATTATGCTGAGCGCATTGTGATTGATTACTTGATAATGAATAGATACGAGGCGGAGTATACGTTAATTATACCAATAGGTAACGTGTTTTCTAAACAAAATAAATTGCTGGAAGTATACATTTATGCACTGTTTGTTTTCAAATATATATTCGTAATATGTTTAATTAATTGTGTGGTATGATATATATTGTTTAATGACAACATTTAAGTCACTATTGTTGCAGTACGATAGGTCAAACTAAAAGTTCTTAGAACTGGCTACTGTACAAAACGATAGAAAAAAAAAATCGAATTTTGAAAATGGAACTCTGCTTGTCAAACGCCATTACATTTTTAAAGCTATCATTTGTTTTTTATTTCAGACCCCAATTTGAAAATTAAGTGTTTGCGTAAAAATTAATTTAACAAGAGAACATTTTCGTTCAATGATTTTTATGACTTTCGTTGCGGTCTAAACCAGAAACAAAGTTATGAAATACTTAAGTTAGCATTTAGTGATGAAGCCTCATCCAGTGCCACTGTTTATAACTGATTCAGTAAATTTAAACTTGGTCTTCAGTGACAATGTTAAAGAAGGGCGTTCTGCGACGGCGGTTATGGAGGAAAATATTAAAACTGTGCTGCTCATGATTGAAACACAAACGAACGACATATCAGCAGATACGGGCATCATTAGGTATTGGTATGAGTCAAGTTCGAACTATATACCTACCTATTTTACCTACGGGTAAGGAAGCTTTATGCTACGAGTAGATGGATTCCTCACAATTTGAGCGAAGCTCAAAAACACTGCCGCGTGGAATGGTGTCGCAAATGCTTGAGAAATTCAACAATAGTCAAACAAATGCTGTTTTTTGATAAAGTAACAAGTGGTGAAAGCTGTATCTACTGCTATCAGCCTGAAACAAACTGGGTCTTTCCTTTTGAAGAGTTTGAAGATAAAGTGAAGAAGGACGAAGTGCTGAAAATAAGATGATTGCCTCCTTCTTCGGTAGATCGCGCCACTTTCCTACTATAACTTTAGAAAATAAAAGAACACTAACTGCGAACTGGTATATGAACAGTTGCTTGTCTCCTGTTTTGAAAAAGGCAAAGAACGACGCCCTCGAAGCAGAATCTTCCATCACGACAATACCCCAGCTCACGGAACAGTTTTTAAGTATTGTAATTGTAAAGTTAATGTGTCATCCGTCATACAGTCGCGACCGTGCGGCCTGGGATTTTCGTTTATTCTCTAAAATTATAGATATACTTCCGAATGGCTGTTGAAGAGGTGCCCGAAGAAGGGTGGGCTGAATGCTTCACACAATGGTTTCATCGCATGAAAAAGTGTATCGATTGTCGCGGAGAACATTTCGAAAATCAATAAAACCCCTTTCACCTTTGTATCTGATTTAATTTTTGAGATTCTCAAATCTTTCAAGTGTCAATCACGTATGTATTAAAACACTATGTACCAATAAGACCTAAAAGTCTGAATAATAAATTATGAGCCTACATGCATATAAATTATTGATTATAATGTAATAATTTTCGATTCAATCGATATTTTCTTGCATTTTTAATGTAAAGAATGCAGATCAGTAGACGTCTGCCATGGACTTACTAACACCAGTCATAATTTTCTTGCACAATATGTTTAAAACTCAAACTATGGTGATACACATAGCCTAAGATCTTTTGCATCAATTTGATGTGAAGGGTCATCCGCGCTTACAATATGAATTTAATAAAGTTCAATCTTATGGATCTTAATGATCTTATCATATCACCACTCCACGTGGCACGTCGGGTTTGTTTTTAATAACATGGCAAATAACGGACAAACCTTGGCCCACTTTAAAAGTAAGACTCATTTTCGTTCCCGGGAATTCATAACGGTTCGGTTTTATGAAAAATTTGCTTTGGCGTGCCTCTGTTTATTTCTGAGTTTTCGCAATGTATTTTATTTAAACTCGACTGTGGCCGTGACTTCTTTCGCGAGCACAGTACATGTAATTACCTAGTTCATTGTATAATAAACAACAAGCAGGTGTAAAGCTAGTGATTCTTACAAGAGATTGCTGTGAAGTGTATCAATGCACTTCGAGAGTGAATGAGAGTTTCCAGAGTTCGCTTCCTTCCCATCACATTGTATGACACCATTCTACCCTATTTATGGATTATGCAGTGTAATGTCCATAATGTATAGTGTAAGATGTAGGTTTACCTTTATCGTGTTATACTCCATAGTCAATGTAATGCAGTGGATTGGGATAACGTAACGGGATGGTATTTGATAGTATCGAATGGGAAACAAATACAGCACTATTTCATAGAAGTCTTCTATGTTTGTTCATAATGTTATTGATACAATGATCTAACCACATGTAGTAAAGATCTCTAAACTCTCTACTGTAAAAACTGATAAATGAGTACAAGGTGATAAAGGTGTTTGTCTTAATTAGTCGAATATGAACTTACGGGCCAGATAAGCGCACATAGCAACACAAATACGTAGAAACTATCTCACACAAAATGTTTACTTTGTTATATTAATTTAAAATTTACCGATTTGACCTTCCGTAAATGTGTTAAGTTTATCAATGATGCAAAAAATAAGCAAAGTTGCATCAAATTAATCAAAACCACAGTATATGTGCAGTTGTTTGTTATCTGTTACAATAATATATATCAGACACCTATGACTTATTATTATTGTCGATACAATGTATCTCAGTACAAATATGGTACATAATTAATTACTTGTCCATCTGTTAATTGCGAGTAGTAGTAATAGGAATACACCCTACCTTGAATAGACTACCTTGAAATGTACTGCATTTCCCACTTTATCTTATTTCCCTAATGTACGTACGTGTTTCGGTAGTGAGTGAGATGTGCCAGAGTCCATTCCCATCCTGTCGCTCCCCATTTTATCAACCTTTTCTTCAAATTCATTCCCATAGCTCCAAAGGTAGACAGCGCATCGGGGGGCATGCCAATGTTTGTCATTTTGGACTGATGTTGGCGTGTATCGCGGATGTCTATGGGCGACAGAATCCACTTATCATCAGGTGGACTGTATGCTCTTCTACCGCCTTCGTACATAAAAATAAAACCAACTAGCGAAACCTAGCAAAAATGAGTAGTCCATGAACAGAAGTCGCCAGTTTATCAAAACCAAACATTAGGTAAAATGGAAAAAACTGCCTATTGAATACTGATTCAGTAAATTTAAACTTGGTCTTCAGTGACAATGTTAAAGAAGGGCGTTCTGCGACGGCGGTTATGGAGGAAAATATTAAAACTGTGCTGCTCATGATTGAAACACAAACGAACGACATATCAGCAGATACGGGCATCATTAGGTATTGGTATGAGTCAAGTTCGAACTATATACCTACCTATTTTACCTACGGGTAAGGAAGCTTTATGCTACGAGTAGATGGATTCCTCACAATTTGAGCGAAGCTCAAAAACACTGCCGCGTGGAATGGTGTCGCAAATGCTTGAGAAATTCAACAATAGTCAAACAAATGCTGTTTTTTGATAAAGTAACAAGTGGTGAAAGCTGTATCTACTGCTATCAGCCTGAAACAAACTGGGTCTTTCCTTTTGAAGAGTTTGAAGATAAAGTGAAGAAGGACGAAGTGCTGAAAATAAGATGATTGCCTCCTTCTTCGGTAGATCGCGCCACTTTCCTACTATAACTTTAGAAAATAAAAGAACACTAACTGCGAACTGGTATATGAACAGTTGCTTGTCTCCTGTTTTGAAAAAGGCAAAGAACGACGCCCTCGAAGCAGAATCTTCCATCACGACAATACCCCAGCTCACGGAACAGTTTTTAAGTATTGTAATTGTAAAGTTAATGTGTCATCCGTCATACAGTCGCGACCGTGCGGCCTGGGATTTTCGTTTATTCTCTAAAATTATAGATATACTTCCGAATGGCTGTTGAAGAGGTGCCCGAAGAAGGGTGGGCTGAATGCTTCACACAATGGTTTCATCGCATGAAAAAGTGTATCGATTGTCGCGGAGAACATTTCGAAAATCAATAAAACCCCTTTCACCTTTGTATCTGATTTAATTTTTGAGATTCTCAAATCTTTCAAGTGTCAATCACGTATGTATTAAAACACTATGTACCAATAAGACCTAAAAGTCTGAATAATAAATTATGAGCCTACATGCATATAAATTATTGATTATAATGTAATAATTTTCGATTCAATCGATATTTTCTTGCATTTTTAATGTAAAGAATGCAGATCAGTAGACGTCTGCCATGGACTTACTAACACCAGTCATAATTTTCTTGCACAATATGTTTAAAACTCAAACTATGGTGATACACATAGCCTAAGATCTTTTGCATCAATTTGATGTGAAGGGTCATCCGCGCTTACAATATGAATTTAATAAAGTTCAATCTTATGGATCTTAATGATCTTATCATATCACCACTCCACGTGGCACGTCGGGTTTGTTTTTAATAACATGGCAAATAACGGACAAACCTTGGCCCACTTTAAAAGTAAGACTCATTTTCGTTCCCGGGAATTCATAACGGTTCGGTTTTATGAAAAATTTGCTTTGGCGTGCCTCTGTTTATTTCTGAGTTTTCGCAATGTATTTTATTTAAACTCGACTGTGGCCGTGACTTCTTTCGCGAGCACAGTACATGTAATTACCTAGTTCATTGTATAATAAACAACAAGCAGGTGTAAAGCTAGTGATTCTTACAAGAGATTGCTGTGAAGTGTATCAATGCACTTCGAGAGTGAATGAGAGTTTCCAGAGTTCGCTTCCTTCCCATCACATTGTATGACACCATTCTACCCTATTTATGGATTATGCAGTGTAATGTCCATAATGTATAGTGTAAGATGTAGGTTTACCTTTATCGTGTTATACTCCATAGTCAATGTAATGCAGTGGATTGGGATAACGTAACGGGATGGTATTTGATAGTATCGAATGGGAAACAAATACAGCACTATTTCATAGAAGTCTTCTATGTTTGTTCATAATGTTATTGATACAATGATCTAACCACATGTAGTAAAGATCTCTAAACTCTCTACTGTAAAAACTGATAAATGAGTACAAGGTGATAAAGGTGTTTGTCTTAATTAGTCGAATATGAACTTACGGGCCAGATAAGCGCACATAGCAACACAAATACGTAGAAACTATCTCACACAAAATGTTTACTTTGTTATATTAATTTAAAATTTACCGATTTGACCTTCCGTAAATGTGTTAAGTTTATCAATGATGCAAAAAATAAGCAAAGTTGCATCAAATTAATCAAAACCACAGTATATGTGCAGTTGTTTGTTATCTGTTACAATAATATATATCAGACACCTATGACTTATTATTATTGTCGATACAATGTATCTCAGTACAAATATGGTACATAATTAATTACTTGTCCATCTGTTAATTGCGAGTAGTAGTAATAGGAATACACCCTACCTTGAATAGACTACCTTGAAATGTACTGCATTTCCCACTTTATCTTATTTCCCTAATGTACGTACGTGTTTCGGTAGTGAGTGAGATGTGCCAGAGTCCATTCCCATCCTGTCGCTCCCCATTTTATCAACCTTTTCTTCAAATTCATTCCCATAGCTCCAAAGGTAGACAGCGCATCGGGGGGCATGCCAATGTTTGTCATTTTGGACTGATGTTGGCGTGTATCGCGGATGTCTATGGGCGACAGAATCCACTTATCATCAGGTGGACTGTATGCTCTTCTACCGCCTTCGTACATAAAAATAAAACCAACTAGCGAAACCTAGCAAAAATGAGTAGTCCATGAACAGAAGTCGCCAGTTTATCAAAACCAAACATTAGGTAAAATGGAAAAAACTGCCTATTGAATTATCCATCAATGGAAAAAAAATCGCTGAAAGGGTAGTCTATTGTTACATGTTCAGGAATTCAATAAAAATAATTTACTTTTCTAGTGTAAGCTTAATCCGGTAAAAAAGTTGAAATAGCGGTGTTTACAATCGTTGTAACTAAATCCAATTAAATTCAAATCCATCTCTGTGTCTCTGCCAGGAATGGGAATGCGATCTTTTATTTTGCATAATATTCTTTATCGCTATAAATAGCAAGAATTTCGACAGATAATTTTGGTGTAGATATTCATACAGTTTATACAGTGTTCTGGCTTTTTGTGAGATTATTTTGGCTTTGTATCACCATTAAACCACCGCAAATAGTCTCAAAGTTACGTTTTCAAATTATCCCCTAAAAGGCACTCATTTTAAACGAGAGGGTTCACTGCGATAATAATATACCTGCTAATTATTCCCATTTCATAAAACTCAATGTTATTTTGTCGTGTGATTGCGAGGTAGCGAGATTATATTATGTTGATAATCTCTTCACAGTTCTGGAATTTAACTATTACGAGTTAGAAATCTTAATCCGCGCTGTAGTCATAACAATATTTGTTTCTATATCATCAATAACACAACAGTTTCTGCCTTCGTGTAAAACATGTGTACTATTAAAAAGATTTCGCATGAAATTAATAATTATAATTTATGCACATATCACAAACGAAACGTCAAACTATTAAAAATTATTTATGTTCTCACTTCTTAGATATTAATCGACCAACATCTACCACACTTTCAATGTTTTTTAAAAAACGTTGTTCTTGTCAATAAAATTTTAATGAGCAGGCAATTTATTAAATAATTTTATTGCCCTAAAATATTGTTTCACCGTAAAAGTTTTCCAATAAAGTTAACAAAGAAGCTAGACAGTACAGTTAAGTGCTAGCGTAACTCCTTTGAACGATAAACAATTATTTTAATTGGCGTAATGTAACGCCTCGGGCGGGCGCCGCGCCGCCGTCTCCGACAACGCCATTGTAAGATTTGTAAGTGTAAAATTTACAGACAATAAAGATCGTTATAACACGCCCCCGGGCGCGTGCCAACCCTGTTAACCCACGTTGAGTTCTCAATTCAAATAACGCGTGCTTATTGACGCCTAGTAACGAACTTCCGCCATTGGTTTTGTACTAACAATGAAAAGACCCAGGGTTGTCGACGATCCATTGTACAATTTACAACACAATTTATTTTGAATTACGGACGCGGCTAACGACGTCCGCGGCAGACGTGTCCGCAGACAAAAGTATCTCGAAAGGTGATAAAAAAAGCTAAAGAATAGGCTCGTTTGTTCGTAACCTTTTAAAACGGTATAAATTATAAAGAAAAAGGAGGCAAGAGAAAGTACGGCGCGCGGGAGCATAATAAAAGACCTTTATAATGACTCTTGAACCAGAAAATTGCGTAACTGCGCTGTTTGAATCGTTCTGTTATCATGTTCTCGCTTTTATTGTACTTTTTGTAAAATTTGCGAAGGTATTTTCGTCCTTAAAAATTATGTAATCATTTACGCGCTTCCGTTCTTGTAACGAAAGTGTAAACAGATACATTCAGCCTTGTGACAACACGTTAAGCCGTCTCGATTGTGCTAGCAAACAATCGAGTGTCATCAGCGAACGGACAGCAGCGGCGCCGATAACCGCAGCTCCGCGTGAACACAAACCAACATGGCGTTGCAAGATGGCGGACGGACGCCGCGCCGGAACCGCTTTGTGCCGCCATTCGCCGCTTATCAGTTTATTGGATGCGCAACAGTTGAGAGACGTGAGATTGTCGCATACTGTATTTTTTAAAAGGAAAGTTGTATTAGTTTTATAAAAATAATGTTTCTTGTTGAAGTTCTTTCAAGTTGAGTCTTTTACACAAACTCCTACTTGTAAATATCATTAAATATCTATCTATATTAGTCAACGAAGGATAAAGTAAGCAACCAAGGCTATGAAATGGAAATAAATAAATAGAATTGTTGTATGGTCCATGAACAGTAACATGTTACATGATTGATCAGCGTAAAAACACAATTTCACTCAAAACATATAAGTGAATAACGGCCAAGTTCTTCTGCTTTAACAAAAACACCAGTGCCAAGTTCCAATTAATAATAGGCTTAGTGTTTATACGGGCAAAGGGGCTTAAGATACTAAATGAGAAGCAAATTATGATCAACAAAACAAACTATTACTGAATAACTGAAATAAATAATTTTAAATTACTAAGAATGTCAAATAAGGCACACAATCACAATACTAAGAATCACAAAGTCGACGCGGAACTTCTATTTCTTTATTGTCACTAGAAAACTCAAACCTAACCTGCCATCGATGCTGCCCATTCAGTATATATATATTTTGCTACTCACGTAATTATTTCTTATCTTATAATAATCGTACGAGTATAAAAAATGTCTAACAAGACCTCCAACTCAAACATTCTCGTGTTATTGGATCAATAGAATAATGTTTATTATTGAATGCAACAGTTATTTATTAGACTATTAATGATTCTTTATTACTTTTTTTCTTTTTCAAGTAATTTTAATCGAAAATTAGACGAAATTGCCACGAGAGTTTTACTCTTGCATTTTACATAGAAAGGCCCGCCAAATAATCAAATAAAAAGACAATTTCCAATTTTGAGATATTTTTTTTTGTATTGTTGTCACATAAGTTCATTCTTGTTTAAGTAGTATTTTTTGTATTGTTCATCAACTAGTATTTTCTGTTTCAATATGAAATCCGTATTTGTCCGGATGAAATAAGCTCTGCGGATGAAAGAAATGTATGTTTGTACACATTAATCCAATAACCGGCAACGGGTGTTTTGCAAGGGGGAGGCAACCTAAGCACGCTGGAAATCAAATTTTATACCAGAATGTATAACGTGGCACCTACATCTGTATCGTTTCACGCCTACCGTTTGGCATATACATATATTGACTCATAAAATCACAAAAAATACGCAGTGTTTAAGTGTACAAATGTTTCATTTTCACCCCGAACAGAACAGATATTGCATACGAGTTTGGAGTATAATATTATTGGGGTATATTAATATTAATTGTCAAAAATAACTATCCAGTCTTGTTGACAGTTTCATCTTGCTTTGTCATTCATTACGCACGACGACGGTGCAACCTTTGTTTTCTCTCTTTTCTTTGGATAATTGACTCTTAGCCTTATTAGCTTCACTCTTAGGCTTGGTTGCAACCGCTTTCAATGAAGCCTCGGGATTCATATTCCTTTACGATTCATTATTCGTGAAGAAAAGTTAATAAATATTATTCTTACATTACTACTGATCGTAAAATTCCTCGTATTTATACACAAATATATGGTTGTGTATGGCCGTGTGTGCCGGCTGTATTAGAATAGCACAGCCTCATCTCTTCCCGTGGATGTCACAAAAGGCGACTGAAGGATAACAAATCTCCTACCACAAGCCCCCACCCTACTACACCACATTTAAAAGACTGGACGTGCCGCTTGGCCAGCTTGGAGTTTTAAGGCCATACATTCCCCATGCACGAGATAATGTGCATGAAGTTAGACAATGGACCCATGTCCAGCAGTAAATGAAAAAAGGGTTGGTTACACAGTTCGGATACGGAAGAAAGAAAATACAATATGGCTTCCAAAATATTTATTTTCATCCGTGTTTATATAATAAGTTATGTCAACATAAACACGATTGGACCGATGTTCATGACGAGTATGCCGAAGCAAACGTGGCCATATAATAAACATCTCATTAGAGAGTTTACGAGCACAATATCCGTCACAAACGCGTTCGCAGATTGTACGCAATAAATCGTTTACGCATTATCGCGTTTATAACACGGTGGGCGAAAACTTCAGGAGCAAGCGGGAGAGATTCCTACGCCGATTTCAAACTCACTTTCCTATTGACAGATTAATGAGTAGATAATGTTGTATGTGTGCCTTTTTGCTGTTGCCATTCAACTAATTGCTTTTGTACCAATTACATATTCGATGGAGATTACATAATGAAACAGTTATCTTTCATTATTGCGCTGCACGGAGGAACTTTCTCAAAATAATACCCGCATCCGTACATTTTATAAGCCTAATTAATTTTGTAAGTATCGAATAGCCAATTAATTGAGCGCGTCTACTTGGCCGAGCTCCCCACATAAGACTCGTGAAACCTGTCAACGTGTTAGTTTCATTTCCAGGACCCGTTCCCTTCCAACTCCCTTCCTTCGTTTAAGTCTTTAGTACATTAAGTACATTACTTTAGTAGTTCCTTGCAATAAAATTAAAAATCAACACATTCCGCATGTATTATTACCAATTTGTACTTGATAGCGATCGGGCATATGTGTGTACAAATCCCTACCTCGTTGGGCATTAAGTCCGCCATTTGTAAACGTCAAATAGTCATGCAATAAAGTTAAAATAAATAAATAAAGACACCACAAGGTAACGCGTTCACTATATCGTTGAATTAAGTTTATTACTTGCACCAATCAGTAATAAGTGTGTCACAAACGACAGGCGTCGGCGCGCTCGGAGAATGCAATTACTGTAGGACGTTAACGTGTACATAACTTAGCACTGTGCCCTTTGGAGGAATTCTTACAAGTTAAAAACCCGAGGGATACTTAAAAAAGGTTCATGTAAATATTTACAGCACTCAAGTCGCTTTGGCAATAAGTTGCCCTAAGTTGACAGTTCTCCAAAATGTAAGTAAAATTTGTAGATAATAGTTATTGCTACAAGTACCTACGCTTCAACCTCAACCTTTGACCTTTTCGTATTGTATTATATTCCAGACCGATATAAGCCCAATCGATAACAAAAAAAAGCAAATAACAGAAATATTTTTCGAAGAATTCATTTGGAAAAGAGATAAGCCTCGTCAACTATTTTCTAATAAGTTTTTAAAGAAGTTCATCGTTTTTAAGCCTCCATTATGGCCACCAAACCACGGTAAAACTGAAAGTTTTAACACTGTTCGGTGTTGGCGGTCAACATAATACAATAATGTCGTTGGGACACACAGTTCTTCTGGGCTTAAGTTTTAATGTGAATAAGTTAACCGCCCTTTCTCAACCTTACGCCCACTAATAATACAATATTCGTCTTCGATATACGTCAATTTCATTAACGTATTCATTAGGCGCATAATATTCATCCACATTGAAAGTTTCACCACCACCTCCAATTCGGTGACCATTGTGCATGCCAACTATTAAATATTCACTAGTTCCTTCTAGAAATGTAGTAAATTTTAGGAGTCTTGAAGGCATTCGGTACATGACATGTAAGACACTAGTTACATGCGCAAACGTCGTACCTATAAGAGTCTTGAAGGCATTCGGAAGGTACATGACATGTAAGACACTGGTTACATGCGCAAATGTCGTACCTATAAGAGTTGAAGGCATTCGGAAGGTACATGACATGTAAGACACTGGTTACATGCGCAAATGTCGTATCTATAAGAGTCTTGAAGGCATTCGGAAGGTACATGACATGTAAGACACTGGTTACATGCGCAAATGTCGTACCTATTCATAACCGAAAACACCGTGAAAAGAATTGAACTGTAGGAACTTTTAGGATATTGTCTACAGCAAAATGTCCATCGTCCATACATCAGATAGCCTATAAAGACAAAAACTGTTAGCAAGAGTATTGTTACACATGTTACAAGCAGCGTACGCATGTTACACTCGCAGTGTGCAAGGGTCTTTAGAAAAAGAAATGCCTTGTCATCCCTTATTAACACGATAGCCTCTTAAGATTTATTTCTTGGCATTACCGTTTTGTATTCCGCGTGGAGCTGATAGCACAGCAATCTAACGCGTTAAATGGGGCCATGACAGCAGTGTCTCATCAAGCAAAAGGGTTTTTTTTTATACGATTTGAACATAAACGCATGGTTGTGTCTGAGAAATAGTCGAAGATTCCTTGTCTCTTTATAGAAAATCCTGTTTATCTCGGTCTGATTTTCGCTCTGTGTCCTGGTATGTCTGGGTAACTTATTTTGTGTTTTTGCTGAAACACACACTACTTTTTGTGCTCTGAAATGTATTTTGAAATTCGTGCATGCTGGCAAAAAGTTGATAAGTTAAAATAATCTATTTTCAAGTGCACAGTTTAGAAGGGCACATTGAAGATAATTTAGAAGTCATATTTGTGTTTTTGCTTTGAATATCAAGATATTCCTTTAATGCCAATTTACCTGAAACTATCAAGTTGTGAAAGATTAAAATATTTTATTGTAAATCCAAAGACATACAACATCTTACAGCTTTTTATTTAAAATTCTAAATCTCTCGAGCTATAATTTATTCCACAGTACACAGAACACACAATAGTACACGAAATTATTTACGAATTAATTTTACAACTTTTAATTATATTCATGTACATTATATGCGATTATGTATGTTTTGACATATTGAAATTTGAAAAAAACAAAAATCATGGATAGTGTAATAGCCGCCTTAGAATGTATCCAAATAAATTAACAGATTTTGAAAGCTTGTTGTCCCCGTCTTATTACCGTGCTTTTAATGGCCCCATCTCTATGTTGTGAAGCTAAAGTGCGGCAGGGGAATGTCGCCGCAACGTCGCAACAAGTGGCGCCTCGACGTCGACGCGACGCCGACGTGACGACGCCGACCTCCCTGTTTATTGATGGAGACACTATGCCCGCTACGCACACGAGAAACGCATAGTCACTTGAAAGATTACTACAGATGCTGCGAACATTGTTTATTTTATTGTCAACTCACGTCAAGTTATCAGGACAAATTGCTGTTAATGTTGATGTTTCTGAACTATTAATGTTTAAGATTTTCTATTTGTGATTTTCCCGTATTGATGTAACATTTCTTTTGGAGTACTCTATTGAGAAATATCGCCTTGAGACGGATGTTAGAGAAATTTATGCCCTCTAACCGACTTCATTTAAATTTCATTTGATACGTTACGTTATACGATACTAACAATATTGTTAAATAGTGTTATTGTAATTATAAATCTATACCGTGTAATTACACGGTATAGATCCATGGTCTTTTAATTCGGTATAGATTTAGTTAAATCTATACCGAATTAAAAGACCATGGATTCTAAATTAATTGACATATAAAAATATCGATATTTTGGGCTTTGTAACTCAAAAAAAAATGTTTTTGTTTTGCAAAAATGATTAAATTTTCATGCCAATGAACTCCTAACTATGAACAGATTTCGGGCTTTGGAAAAAGTTCCATCCAACCTGCCTTAAACGAATCTTAAATTGCATATGTTTATATAATATATTTCGGCTAGATTGCACTAACCAGTCATCTCGTGACCACGATTAATACTTTTAAATGACCATGATCTGATCTATTCGAAAATCCAAATTAAGGCGTTGCTAAAAACAGCTCATAAAACTATTTATTTATTTATTTACAAGAGAAACTATTGGCCATTACAAATAATAATAAGTTAAAAAAATATGTACAAGCTTTCACCGATACATTATTCAACATAAATTTGGAAATTTGACGTACCAAAGGACTAAGTGAATAAACAAATACAAGTATATAGTGAAATAATAAAAAATACATACAAACAGATAACAACAATGTAGCGTATGGTAACGCCTTAATGTATGCGCGTATGTAGCGCCCTTATTATGTCACTCTCTCGGATCGACGCTCGTAATGGCGTCACTTATGTTTTTGTATGTTCAGATAATAAATTACAAATTAACGGCACTAGATCGTTTAAATCATCAACCATCCACCACACAAACAAACAATCACTTTGAAGAGGGTGTGTGAGGACCAAGAAATGATGTAATAAATTTGCGTCTAATGGAGTATAAAATACCGCAAAATAAGTATAAATCGGTGATTTTTATGAGTTCAATTGAGTACTGACAAAAGAAAACGAAGTATATAAAATGTACCTTTCCCGCGGGCACGTGCTTTCCCTTTTTTTAATTTAAGGCAAAAATATCACTCCGTTTAATCATGTCTCAAACGAGGCGAAAAATTCCCCGAGACGATATCGTGGCAGACTTCTACGCGGTAATTCGAGTGTGAAGAACTTGTCAGCGCCGCTCACGGAGAATTAATGAGACAGTCTTGGATTACACAAACGACGAGGGAATACATTTATATAAATACTCAGCAGTCTAAAAACTGACGCTTACAATGATGGAGACACATAAATATCCATAATAAGTGACATATACTAGGCTGATCAATATATTTTTGGAAAAGTATTTAAACCTTGGGAAATGTATATCTAAATTGCATTTATTTTTCAACGTAATCACCTTCTAATCTTATATACCTTGAATAATGTTTTGAAAGTTGCTCAATTCCCTTGGAAAAAAAGACTACAGCGCACATGACCTCGTCATCTCCGTGAAATTTTATACCACGCAAGTGTTTTTTCACATTGGTAAGAAGATGAAAATCACTAGGAGCTAGGTCCGGAGAATATGGCGGATGCTGCATCAACTGAAACCGAGCCGTTCGGATGCTCAGGTGCATTGTCATGATGAAAAAGCACTCCGACACGCGCAATTTTCCACGTCGTTTATTTTTTATTTCCTCGCGTAGTTTTTTGATCAATGTTGCGTAATACTCTCCAGTTATTGTCTGTCCTTTAGTTAAATTATCGATCATAATGATACCTTCCGCATTCCAGAATACCAAGGCCATTATCTTACCAGCGCACGCAGAGACCTTGAATCTCTTGGCTGACGGGGAAGATGATCTTTTCCACACCTTGCTTTGGTTCTTCGTCTCAGGGTTAAAATGGTGCACCCACGTTTCATCAACGGTCACGAAACGTAGTCGAATAGATTCTGGATCTCGGTCATTAATTGCCAAATTTTGCTTTGAAATGTCTACTCTTGCTTTCTTTTGTGCGTCTGTTAACATTCGAGGAAACCAACGCGCGGCCACCTTTTTGAATTTTAAGGTATGAGTTAAAATGAACTGAATTGTCTCGAACGAAACCTTCATAATTTCAGCTAAATGACGAATATTCACACGTCCGCGTCGATCTGTCTTAACAATTTCTTCAATTTTTTTATTGTTGTCTCCAGTAGCAGCGAATTTTGGGCGCCCAGGGCGAGTGTAGTCGTTGCAGACGGTTCTGCCGCGTTCAAATTCCGCGCACCAGTATGCTACTGTAGAATAAGATAGAGTATTGTTCAAAAACACATTTCGTAGAAAAAAAAACTAAGGCAGAAATATTTAATAACCGCACGAACTTCGATTTTCTCCATTTTGCACACTAATCAAATTCCCGCCAAATGTAAACAACGAAAAAAAATATTAGTGACAGTATTTTTTTAAATCTTTTGGCACTGGCTATTACTGAATTTGAGATGCTAATGAAATAGAATGCATTCCTATAATTTAATGCAAAGTATCCGATTCCAGAAACTTATTGATCAACCTAGTATAATATAGCATGACATCAATTGTGGTAAAGAGTAAGACATGAATTATTGATATAAATATTTTTCGACGGCTTTATTAATATTAGTGTGCTAATAATATTTTTGGTTTATACTATATATAATTCTTTTTTAATTACTTAACTTTTGAATGTTTCATATTCCCGCCAATAGTAAATTGTGGATAACGTAGTTGGTTTTACATTTAGTACAATAATTGAAATGTACCTATGTTATGTTAAAATTGTATTGTGGGTATTACAGTTTGTTTTCCCAAATAAAATGATAAATAATTGACATTCTTTTATTTTATTATCTATTGTCATTTTTCAGTAACATTTTCTATGTTTATTTAAATTATTTTTTAATATTTCTACGTCAGCAATGGCAGAATGTGTGACAATGCTAATATATACTGGTGTATTTACCCGGTTCTCTTGATTTATTTACCTGGTTCTCCTGGTGTATTTACCCGGTTCTCCTGATTTAATTACCTGGTTCTCCTGATCTATTTAAAAGAAATAACTATTTGCCATTATTAAATATTTCCCTTTTATAAAATTATTTTTCTTTTGTTTCAGCACTAGACAAAACCATCCGGGTGCAGTAGTAGAAGTTAGTGATAACCCTTTGGATGCTAGTAAGGTGAGAAATTACGGATATTACTTGCAATGTTTATATAATTGGGATACATAAAGAAAACCAATATGTATTAAATTTCATTGAAAAACTGAAGTGTACCTTAGTTGTTAACAAATCTATCGAAGGCATTAAACAAATGTTCCGAAGAGCTGTTCATTCTAATGACACATTCGAATCTCGTCACCGAAGGGCGGTTCATTCTCACTTCGTTGACAAAGAGTTAGTGCGTACAATGCGGTCTTCAAGACGCTTTATTCCGTGAACTCGAAACTTGTAGAATGCCTATTGAAAATTCTCCACATAGTTACGACTTGGACCTGCAGTTGCGCTCGAGAAGCCGAAGAGATGACATCTCTCCGAAAGTGAACGCAGTTGCCACTGAAGATGTCAACCGCAGTTGTTGACGAAACGTTTGGAAGAATGAGAAGAGATTACAGAAGACCTCGGCCAAGTAGCCGGGAAGATTCAATTAATATGGACACCGGCCGAGAAAGCCTACACTCCACTATACGACATGGACTCTTCAAAACGGCTGTGAATAGGATTCTGCAAGGTCGGCAACACACCGGCATGCCCCCCGGTGTTATAGGTGTCCATGGGCAGCGGTGACCACGTAGGCCATGTCGTAGGCCGACTTCCGCCTCTTCCGTTAAAAACAAAAAACCCCGAAAACGATTGAATAGTTATATTATAGTACTCGTGTTCAGATAATTGAATGAAATAATGAACCACTTCTTAGCTTATTACAACTTATTTCAAACTTCTTAAGCAACTAACAATTTTAATAAATTTAAAATAATTAAAATAATCACCTACAATTTTTTAAAAAATCTAATAAATTTAAGCATATCTTATGAAAAGAATTAGTAGTCAATTATGACTATTCATATAGGCTTATGTCTCCTTCTCCCCAGCTACTGATAGCATATGAATGTGGTCTCATCGTGGTGTGGGACCTTCGGGTGAGGGCAGCGGAATGGCGGGGCTCGCTCGGCACGGGGACGCCGGGTGAGGGCGTGAGGGCGGCGGCGTGGCAGCACGACGGGAAGCTGATGACGGCGCACGTGGACGGCGCGCTGGCCACGTGGACCACGAGGGCGCCACGACCCGCCTCGCTCTCATATCCGCACGGTGAGGATGCTGGTAACACGTTTTTCATGATATTTAATTTATTAGTGACCATTGTAAGAGACGATATTGTGCAATTTTACGGATTGCACAATGTTTTTCATTGTTTAGTTAGTGTATTGAAACTTGTTTGGGTTCAAGGCGCGATTCAATAATATTGTTTAATGACATTATTGTAGGTCTAGGGGCCGCCTTTGAGAAATAGATTGGTAATTTAGTGCGCAAGTATCCTGTGAAGAATTGACAACCTTTAAGACACAAGTCTATATAAGTCTATAATTTCCCACTGCAGAACTCAGGGCGCCTAGTAAGGGGTTCTACGCTATAATCCATCATCCCAGGAACGTTTATCAGAAAAATCCAGCTGTAATAAAAATCTATAATTTAAAAGTTTAGCTATAAAAGATTTAAAAGTATGTAAAATTTCTAATTAAAAATTTGCAATTGAGATATTACAGACCCTACAATTACAAAATTATTTCAATTACAGAGAAATTGGGATACAGAGAAAGCTTGTCGCGTAATTTAGAATAATCGTTTTTTTTTTTAAATTTGATCTTTTTACAATCAAAGTGGAAAACATATTATCCTTCAAAAGCCACAAATCTTGAAGAATTCCGCTTACATTTTTAATAAAAATCTTGAATTATTATTTTGTGTCATTGAAGGTATAATACGATTTTTACTTTCATTTTCAGCAAAAATGAATAAAGATGGCAAATTGGAACCATGCAAACCCATACACAGGCTTGAATGGAAAACGTCAAAAACAGGGTAAGTTATAAACACTGTTACAACATTTACGTTACAATGTACAATGCGTTTACATGTAACTATGTAGTTTTTTGATTTTACAATTGTTGTGTAATTTTTCACTATTACTACATATTATTATAAATGCCAAAACTTTTTGTTTGTTACCTAATAACGTATAACAATGTAACAAATCAACGGGTCGATACCGCATTTGGTATAACATGCATCCATTGACGCGTAAAATATTTTTTATTTAACATTAATACCACCCTGACAAAGTTACAGGTAAAGAGTAGTTTGTATACTTCACTGTAAAATCAATGCGATAATACAAGTCGATTAAATGTTGCCTTAAGAGAAGTGCGAAACTTGGCGGAGGCATTACCGTGCACCCACCCATACATTTTGATTTTTACTTAATATTTTGACATAAACATAAACATCACTATTCCGACATAACACACAGCAGAGATAACAATTTACACATATTGTGCATGCTTGTATGCGGATAGTGCATGCTGCATTCCCACAGCCGCTGGGCGCACTCGACTGGCCACGTTACCCCTCTCTCACAGAAGACTATCTCGAAATGTACGCTTTATCGTATTTCCCCAATGTACGTACGTGTTTCTGTAGTGAGTTAGATATGCCAGAGCCCATTTCCATACCATCCTATCCCTTCCCATTTTTCCAAATCCATTCCTTAATCTGCAAAGGTGGGCAGCGCATCCGGAGGCGTGCCGACGTTTGTCATTCTGGACTAATGTTGGCATGTATCGCGAACATGTATAACCTGTTAAAAATTCCGGTTTCACTTGGCTCACTCCCCACACGTATACCTACCCTATTGTGCACTATTATAAATTAGTTTTAAAAATTCTAATAATTACTTGGTAATCTTTTTTTCGCACTTTTCAGAGATAGTTTAGTAATATTCTCTGGCGGTCTTCCTACGGACAAAGCGGGCAAGACGCACAGCATCACGGTGCTCAACGGCAAGAGTACGACAGTGCTGGAGATGGAGCACAGCGTCGTCGATTTCGTCACGCTCTGTGAGAGTCCGCACACAGCCGGTCAGTAATGCCACGCCAATGTTTAACCATCATCGTCAAATGCAAGAAGAACGTCAGATGCTAACTACTCACTCGTATATGTATTAATTATGCATTTTTCCTTTTTTTCTAAATAATTAATAAACGGTGCACTCTTCATTTACCGTAGAGCAATCAAACTGATTAAACCACTTTAGAAATTCAGCTACTCGACCTTTAGCTTCTTCGCGTCTCAAACTCATACCGAACTTAGTCGGCATAATCAATATAGAAGCGAACATGCGAATTGGCCACACGTCCCTTCAAAATTCACTTCCTGTCGCCTTGCATTGTCGATTAGGTGCTGACATTGTAAATATCACTCATATCATAAGACTTGTGTATCATTCCAGATTACCAAGAGCCTTATGCGATAGTGGTTCTTCTACAAAACGACCTGGTGGTGATCGACCTGCTTACACCGGGCTATCCCTGCTTCGAGAACCCCTACCCGATGGACATTCACGAGTCGCCGGTTACATGCTGTTCCTACTTCGCGGATTGCCCTTCGGATTTGGTAAGTGATTCTATTCAACCTTTATCCCGTATTCTTGAGCAGACGAATATTGTTAATATCTAACAAGAAGAGTTTCTCTAACTGTTCGAACGAGAATATTGTATACGGTTCTCGTATGAGACCAAACTACATACAATTCTCGCCTACAATTGTTCACGTAATGATAGAAACTCGATGATAACATTACTCAGATGATGACAATTGTTTTCTACTAGTTTTTGACCAGTGTTCTAGAACGTCACGTTCGAGAAACTCTCCTTGTGCAATGACTCATAAACTAGAAGGTATGTTACCGGTCCCAGGAATATCCTCAAAACCAAGGACATTTAGCAACATTGCTGAGCTTACAACAACAAATTTTGAATTTCCTTAAAGACCAAAATAATTTTCAGGGCATATAACTTACAATGTTCAGAGGTGGTATCATAATTGACAAAGTAGAAAAAATAACGCACGTAATAATCATGTTTGTGGTACTCTGGACTCAGAGGTCCAGGGAAAACGCATGCCACGTGCTAACTCTGTATAGATTATGATCAATGACCCATTCTTCTCTTTCAAAATTCACTCATACGTCTCCAAAAGACACGTTCCAATATTTGTTATTCTTCACCGAACTCTGATACTCTGCCTACCTTTTGGAGATAAAGGAATGGATTTGGAAAAAGGGGATGGGAAAATGTTAGGGGGTAGGATGAGATGCGAATGGTTTCTGGCATATCCCACTCACTACGGAAACACGTACGTGCATTGGGAAAGTAGGATAAAGTAGAAATTGCAGTACATTTCAACGTATTCTTGTATGGCAGTGGGGTAACTTGACCAGGCGAGCGCGCCCAGCGGCTGCGGGAATGCAGCATACACTTTCCCCTCCTAATATATTGGCAATAGTGCAATTTGCACATTCAGCTACATACAGTGTCACATCAAAAACTCAACCATCACTTTTCTAGTTCCCAGCAGAAAATCGATGGTGAACTTTAAAAGAGGCTTATATCGAGCAGTGGACAGACAGACTGAAGGTGTAGTATGTTGATCGTTGACCGTCGCGTTGTAGATCCCCGCGTTCTACTCGGTGGGTCGTCAGGGTAACAAAAAGGCGAGCGGGTTCAGCGACAAGCTGTGGCCTATCGACGGCGGCGAGTGGGCGCCCGCCTCCTGCTCGTACAGTGAAATCATACTCACAGGGTAATGTTACTTTTTCCTAGTTTACAAGCGCGAAGGCACTGTTGGGCGAAGGCTTCTATTCTATTCTGCCTTTAGTGCCTCTTTAGTGCTATGCTTCGCTAAGTTTTGTTATGCTAATAAGTTTCATTTGTAGCCGTAGAAATAGATAAACAACGTTCGTGAAATTGCATGAAAACCAAGCGTGTGACGTCACCAGTAAATTGTAGTGATGGGAAATCGATCACTGATGAAACGAAACATCTCCCTTGACTCGGTTCACCACTTTTGGCGAATTTTTACAATTGATTACAGCGCAATTATTCATTTTTGTGTTTTGTACAACGATTTGCTAGCAACAGGAGTTGGAACAGAATGAACGAGCGGCGCGATAAGTAGGACCCTTCCGCCAACTTTGGGCACGCAACAACGGACAGCTTGCATTATCTATCCCTCTATATACACTATAAAATATACATAAAAATCGATCCGCCAATTGTTCCTCTACTCACGTGTTTGCTCTGTGTGCCGGTTTTATGTCCAATTTCTTCGCTGTTTAAGCAGTTAGTCTCTGGAATGCGCTTCTCGCTGACATTAAGATAACCTCAACAAAAAGAAATTGCTTCAGGAATACTATTTGATATAGAGTTATTGGTTTCCACTACCACTTACATACAAAAGGAGTAAATATAAAATTAATTGATTATTATTATTATTGGCTTTTATTATTGATTTTTCATTTGTTATTGATTTTCATTTCACTTATTGACTTCGTGACATGTGAATTTTGTGACATATGATCAAGATAGTTTTTGGAGTTTCTTGTATTATAATTATACAAGTTTATTTTTTAATGTTTCCATATTCATATACAAAATTCATTGTTTCTTAAGAATACACTGAATAAAATAAAATAATAAATATTCCATACGTCCATATGTCCATACGTACGAGTATATATATGGTAGACATATATATATATATGTAGTTTATTTTACGTTATTACCTATACAGTACACATGTTTTACAGCTTTTTTATTCTTTGTATTTTGTACTTTGCGATCCATTTCCTATATAGTCTGTTGGTTGACCGATGGCAAATGGTTTTATGGCAGACTCTTTTGTTTAATAAAGTTGTAATAAACAAGTGCCTCATACGAATCACGCTAATTTTAATATTAGTAATAATTTAGTCGATCCTTCACTGAAAAGTTCTTTTATCTTTTCTCTGTTTTCAATTATTCATATATTACCATATTCTCACAAAATCATATTTAATTTTCAGGCACGCGGACGGCAGTGTAAAGTTTTGGGACGCTAGTGCAGGAACCTTACAAATTTTGTATAAATTGAAATGTTCTAAAGGTCAGTACACTACTTATAACAAATGTAATTTTATGTAGTGCCCTCTTCTGTAAATTTGATTTATATAACGTTTGGAATTGAACGGTTTCATTTATTTACCCTCAACACTGCATATTATTATACTGGTATTGTGTTAGGCCGCTTGTTAACGACACGTTTTTCCGCTGTGAAAACCTACTTACTGTAAGTATTGTGTGGGCCGCTATGGGAGCTCGTTAACACACGGCGATGCCGCCGACCACCGTATGCACCGTGAAAACGCACGGCGAGATATCGAGCAGTGTTGTATGACAGTCTATGGGAGTTTGTTAACGACACTGGACGTTTCACGGTTTCGTCAACCTGTTGCGGATTCGTTTTGTGTTATTTTTTCTTAGCTTAGCACTCAAAAATGACACGAGAATTCCGCACTGAAATACGCTAGCCGTGCCTCCACCGGCGGTTCACCGTGTCGTGAACAAGCATATGTGGCTTCTCTACGGCGCGGCTAGCTCGCCGTACCGTAGGGAAACTGTGTCGTTAATAAGGGGGCTTAGTAATATAGATGTAGTGAGTTAGATGTAAATCGGAAAAATTCGTGGCCACGATGATTTCCGAACGCGTTATTAAATTATTGTATTAATGTTTATTATATGTAATTATAGTATTTGAGCGTCGCGGCAGCTCGTCCTCGAGCTCCGCGAGCGGGGGAGCCGCTGGTGGGGCGTGGGGAGATGAGTGCCCCCTCGCCGTGCACCAGACGGCGCTGTGCGCCGAATCGCGGCGGCTCGCAGTGGCACTCCCCCACGGACACGTCGTGCTCTTCAAGTTCCGCAAGGCGGACACGCACGCCGAGACACACGTGAGTACCATCAGTGGCTGCTATTTATGAGGGTTCGAGCGCTCATAAGTAGCAGCTACTGATGTTACCCTTTTCATCCATACCATCCATATGTAGAGTATCCCATACCGTCTATTCCATACCATTCCATTCTTCACAAACCTCTTTTCAAATCCCAAAGGCAAAGGCGTAGTTAATAGCCAAAATACCTCACTCTTATTGAAGATGGCTGTGAAACGTAATAAAATGAGGGTAATGAAGGATAGTTTTTTTTTTATTATTTTTCTGCCCATTTCATTCCATACAAACCCATACCATCCCATCCTTCTCAATCCTTTTTCCAGATCATGCAACAATCAAGATAAAATTGATAAAAACATCCAAGCACATTTTATTATTAACGTGACGCAGACGTGAATTTTTGAATGATTTTTGTTAAAAACTGTAGAATCTATTATTTCATTGCAGGTGTTAGAAATCCCAATGATAACGGATACAACTGAAGAGGAGACATCTCCAGAGCCTGAGGGTACCCGCTCAGCCTCCTTCAGTCGAGGGGGGGACGACGGGGAGGGGAAGAAGGTAAGTGTAATTCTTTAATGCTATGCGAATTAGAGGAGGGCGAAAATTCGGTAAAGAAAATAACGTTAGTTCTTTTTTATAACAATAAAGTGTCAGACGAACATACAATCCGCCGGGTGGTAAGTGTATACTGTCGCCTATGGACATCCGCGATCCATCCATAGACATACTGATGCCAACATCAGTCCAGGATGGCAAACGTTGGCACGCCGATGCGCTGCCTACCTCCGGAGATGTAGGGCATTGATTGGGAGAAAAGGTTGGGAAAAATTGAGAGGTATAAGATAGGACGGGATGGGAATAGGTTCTGGCATATCTCACTCACAACCATTACGCGTACGTACGTACATTGGGGAAAGAGGATATCAAATGGGCAATGCAGTACATTTCATGGTAGGCTTCTGGCGCGCAGGGGCTGTGTGATTGTAGCGTCCACTCTCCCCCTCAAATGATTGGTGCATTAGTGCATCTCATCTGAACACTTTCGTGTCGTCGTCTATTGAGGCAAAACATAACGGGACAAATGTATGTGTATGTGAATACGTCTGTATGTGCGGGTGCGTGTAGGAGCGCAGTGTGTCATGTTTCCGTGTGTTGTCGCAGTGCGGCGCGGGCGCGGGCGGCGCGTGGTCGGGCGGTTGGGTGCGCGTGCGCGGCGCTGCGGGCACGGGCGGCGCGCGGCGCGCGGCCGGCTTCCAGGCGGCGCTGGTCGCGCTGCAGCAGGGCCCGCCGCACGCCATCACCGCTCTCACTATTAACTCATCATACGGACTGTGAGTCGCGCTTGTATTCACTACATTAAACTGAACAGGAATATTGCTAGATAGTTGTTAAGTGTTTTAAATTAAATTGGTTTATTAATAGATTGATTTGATAACTCATTATAATACCGTGACAGAATCGTTAGCAAATCTCTCTTTGTTATCTCTTAATCGCCATTTATGACACCCTCGGGAAGAGAAAGGGTGGTGCTAATCCATAGACAGCCGACGTACACACGACATTACCTTCGGCGAAGCTCCATCAAAACCTAATAAAAAAAAATATACGTTTTCTACTATTGCGCAGGATGGCGTGGGGCGGCGAGCGAGGCATCGTGGTGGTGGACGTGTCGAGGCGGGCCGTCGTGGTGTGCCTCGCCGCGCACGCGCTCTACGGGCCGCACGACCCCTGGGGCCGCGCGCGCCCCAGCGAACCCGCTGTCGACCAGGTAACACACACACACACACACACGCACACACACAAACAGACACGTTAGTACCACACACAAACACATAAATGATTATTTAGGTGGTCGTCAAATTCGTTACTTATCTAATTCGGTACTCTTCAAATAAGCCATTGGTACAGTCAATTAAAATCTTTACGGAAATTATGCTCGTATGCTCACGTGATATTTTATAGTTGTGTTCCAGCGACTGCAACGAACTTTTATAATGAATTGAAAATGATCGACTCACGAATTAAAAGATGAACAAGTAACATGATTTTCAAAGAAATTTACATTGAGTTTAAGTTTTTTCTTATTTTCACAGTAACTGTTTTTTTTTTAATTTTCCCAGGACGCGAAAAGTTTTCTCAAAACATATTAAGTGAAAAGGATATCGGGGACTGTAAAATTTTTAGACAAGTTCAGAATTAGACGACTAACGAGATATTCACATAAATTAATGTATGTCTATTTAAACCGCTCAAAGACGTATCAATTTTACTTAACTACCCTCAAGCTAACTGACTTTTGTGAACACTTTATCATCACTGGGAGTGTGAAATCTCTTACGTACTTTACCTATAGTCATGTAATGATTTTATTTAAGCGAATATGCAGTGCCGTTATAAACTCACACAGTTATATGGGCTCCAAGAAATTATCTTTATGTACCCTTCATTTGTAAATGTTAAATAAATAAATTAAATTAAAAATAAAATAATAAACACACACACACATACACACACAAAACCCCCAGTGAGTAGCGCAACTGCGGACTTACCTACGTCGATCATTATTGACGGATATTGACATACATGTTAGCGTATCGTCAGGCGGATAGTTTCTAACACAAACAATGAAATCGTGAACAGTATCTGAGGGCCCCCTCTGAAGTCTTGTAGTTCAGATCGTTTCGTCTCCAGATTCAATGTATACACTTAAGTCGTACGTCATTTTGTATGTATACTTCATCAATTAAACATCACATTAAAGTGCATCGAAATCGATGCATCGTTACCTCTCTCTCACAGAAGACTCTTCCTTGGTCTACTGCATTTATCCTATCCCACTTTATGTACATATATGTCACCCCAATGTACGTACGTGTTACGGTAGTGAGTGGGTCTGTCAGAGCCCACCCTATCCCTCCCCATTTTCCCAACCCTTTCTTCAAATGTATTCCTACATCTCCAAAGGTAGGCAGCGCATACTGGGGCGTACTAACGTTTGTCATTTTGGACTGAAGTTGGCATGTACCGCGAATGGTTATGGACATCAGTATCCCCTTAACACCAGGGGGACTATAACCTCGTCTACCGCCTCTTCCTATAAAGAAAATATTTTGGTCCTGCGAGTCGGATGCATAGGTCGCAGGTTCAAAAAGGCTCTAAGGACCAAAATGTGTTTACTAAATGATGTCGCAGGTGTAAATGTTACGTAAATTTGTAAGGTGAAAATCAAGTGATACACGTCGGCCGTCGATAAAAATTTAATGTGACTGATTAATGAAGTGTATACATACATATATAAAATGATGTGCGGTTTGAATGTACACGTTGCCTTTTCCAGAGTGACGGGAAATCCTCGTAACGGACAAAAGTTTAAAAAATTCAAAAACTGTCAATTTCAAATTCTGTCAATAGTACATGTTTTGTAGTTCCAGACCTGAAGGGTCTTACTCCTATATAGACGACATGATTTATGTGATTGGATTCGATTGATATATGATAACAGTATATGATTGTGTGAGATTTATGAGAGTTTACAAATTGGATACCATTCTGCATAAAATGTAAATTTATGATCCAAGCGACAAAAATGAAATTTTACCGAAAATAAGATTTTGTATTTGTGTTTGTACCAGATTATTTTACAAGGCGCTTGGATTACTACCAAAATATAGTGTAAAATATAAAAAATAGTGCTTGTTAAGATATGCTTTTTAAGATTAAATTGAATCGAATGGCGAAAAAATAAAATATCAATTGGCGCTTGGATTAATTATGCATAATTGTATCCAATTGAGCCGATATGTTGAACCCTTTGAGATATAGACATAACACTTGAAGATCCAGCGAAAACGTCACAAAAAATGTAAGCTCCTCAACAAAACTATCTACCAGTTTTCAACACAATACGTCTGACTTTTACTTAATAGGCACTGAACTGTAAAATATTTGAAAAAATCACATTATATTTCATTTGCAATTTTAGTTTGTTTAGTTATGAGTTGCTACGGTTTGACGAAAATGTCGGTTCCATCCTCGTGTCGTGTTGATGACTCTACATTATATTTAAAGTACCCACTGTAGCGTAGCGCCGAACCCGGCTTGTCCCAGTAGCGACATCTGGCATGGCATTATTTGATAGACTTCTCCATCTCGCCTGTCTTTGGTCTTGCATACATACAACAATATAATGAGGATTGGCGTCTAGCCAGTTTATCACTCAGTTTCCTGCAACAGTTTGCAACATATTCAATATTATATTTGATTTACGACTGCCAGTCACCGCAAGCTAGCTTAAGTAACGTTGTTCGAATTCGGACATAGATCATAGATCACTCGAGTATTACATCCATGTCCCAATGTCGCAACTCACAGCACACCATAGACTTGCACACACTCACGAGTCAGTTTCAGTGGTCGCCATTGTATTACCACTCGCTTTGTTGTGAAGCTGGAGGAGGTGCTGCGGCTCTCGCCAGCCGCCAGCCCCCCGCCTCCCGCGCCTCCCGAGCCCCCGCCCCCGGCCCTCATCGGATCCCTGCCCGAGGACTCCATCCTCGAGGAACGCGCCAAGCTGGAAACCAGACGCAAGTCCACCCCCTGGAAGACATTCAACCTGAAACGCCAACTCTCCAAAGTAGATCTCAAGTTAAAGGCCGCCTTCGCCGTGCCCTCCGAGAACAACCTAGAGGAGACTTCAGAAGAAAGACCGAAGGAAGGAAACTCGCAATTCTACACCGACGACAAGCCTGACGCTACAGAATGTAACATAGAGTCGCCGGAAAGCGAGGAAAACAAGGTGACAGAAAACGAGGAGGAGGCTGAGAAAAGTCAACTGTCCTCTCCCTTAAGAGTCTGTTCAGACGTGTTTGAGAGAATGCATAGAGAGTTGCAAGAGAAGCGGTCTGCAGATGTGTACGATAGAATGCACAAGGAATTACAGGAGCGGTGGCAGACCAAAGAGGCGGGAGACTCGCCAGAAAGATCACCGTCTAGGAACGAGGAAGAAAAGGCAGCGCGGCCGGACAACCTGCCGCTGTGGGAAGATGACGGACGGCCGACGCGCCCGCCCCGACACAAGGGGAAGACTAAGAGAGAGGAGGGGGAGAAACGGGAGCAGCGACTGCTGTCGGTGCCGAATATCAAGTACAGCAAGCAACAGGAAGCAGTGAAAGATCTCCGCAAGAAGCAGGTGACGAGCCAGCAGCCGTCGTTCGCGGGCAACATCATGCGCCGCTTCAGTAAGTACCTGGTCACCCGCGGCTCATCTCACTCACGCATCAGACATCACTGTCGGCTCTCACGAGTACCTCGGTTCCGTAGCACTAGTCACATAGAGTAGTTGAGTTTCTTCGCGGTTTGGAATGGTAATGGTTTGGCGATTTTGTATCCGTTGGATTGACTAACACTAATACTGTAGTCCCTTTAACGATACTTAGAGTTTTGTAGAGTTAGTGGTGATGGTAGCTAGACTTTTTCATTATTAAAACGTGTACGTGAAAGCAGACGTAACGATTATTAAACGAAGACCATTAATATTGACTTTTAATTCGATCTGTAGATACGATGAGGTCACATTAACATAATTTTTGTACGCTTACGCTATTTGTGATATTTGGCTTCTTATATATTTTGGTTTATTATATATGAAGTGTTATGTATAAGATTTATTATTATTATGTATACGATCGCAATATGTAAAGATGCACACAGTGTACTGTGATTACGCACACATCAATGTACCAGCGTACGTCAAGATGGCGTCAATGAAGTTTCTGTTTTCTATTCCAAGGACCAGAACACATCCGACGAGGAATCTAACTGCCTTAAATATCTTTTCGCTGATATCCTCGGTAATTGGACAATTATTGTTGATTGCATCAAACGTAGGTGATCTCTGTGTTGTCGATGTCCTTCTTACATGCTAGTGGTATTGAGCAGAGTTCAGTTGAGTAGAGGGTTCATAGCTGCACAATGCTTTGTAGCTTGACATCAGATTAGATCATCATTAGATCCGAGAAGGCCACGCCGCGAGAAAGCTAACCATCAGATATCTCCACTATTGTATTGCGTCCGTCTGACCGATCCGCTTTCAACAGGAGAGTGCTTTGCGCGACTTTGCATGAGGAATCGGCCAGACGGCGAACCGAAAGAAGAAATTATAGTGCCTCAAGGAATAGGTATGATCTTGTTGTTTGGCACACGACACTAACAGAGGCACACTGTCATGAGGGCATCACGACACATAGACTCAAACACTAAATACGCACGGGGTTTGACTAAAACTGACGATGAGGCACAGAGATCACATTGCTAACTCGCGTCCATATTAACTCAGGGTCGGATCGTGTGCTGTATCTCGTATACGTGTTACTCGGTGAAGGGACCGGTGCCGACGCCAATTATGCCAACTCCCCTATGCTCCAAGTGCGCCCTCACATTGGCCCACATTTTTCCACAATGCCTTCAAAAATAATCTAATCTGTTTTAATTAACCGTTTCTTTATCAATTTCAAACTCATTTTCTTCTTAGTGACTGTAATAAACCTAGACAATGTTGTAATTCAACTCAACATCTGCGCAGTGCCAACGTTTGTCATTGTTGATCGATGTTCGCGTCTATTGTATATGTTCACACATAATAATTACTACTTATCATCAGGCAGACTTTTTTCTACTTAACCGTTGGCAGAAAATTCAGTTTTTTACATAAATATTAAAAGACCAAAAGTAGTTGAAGATCTACCCTCATATTTGACTAACAAGTTTATTGAATTTGCTATGAAAGTGTAAGAAACTTCAATTTGAGGGCGCGAGAATTGTCAGTGTGTTCAGATACGTATACACTTTGGTTTCGGGGAGAATCCGAAAGTTTCTGTTTTGGAAACTCTCCGTCTGCTGTTTATCATTTTCTTTTGAACTATCTTTGGATAATGTGGAAGGTCAAAGGTCAAGAGTGCTCGAATCATTGCATGGTTGGAGTTGGCACGATTGACAGAGCGCGCCGGGCGCGGGAGCAAGCGGTTTGGGCAGCGGGGTGGAGGTGGCACGTGGTGTTGTGTTGTAGATGAACGGGCCGGGCGTGGGCGCGGTCGCAGTAGCGGCGAGCGGCACAGGCGGAGCGGGCGGCACTGGCGGAGCGGGGGGCGGCGCGCGCGGGGCAGTTCGCCGCTCGCGCTCGCAAGGTACCCGCAAACTGCACAAGTGCCTCTCGACCGCGTCGGACGTGTACGCCGCGCCCCCCGCCCCGCAACACTCTCTGCTAACGACGCGACAGTATTGCAGTTTTGGTAGTACAGTCACCTTATACCACTCGTCTCTATTCTGAAACAGTCGCAATTTCTCTTCTTCGATTTTGTTTTGTTTCTCAATTGTTTGGTTATCGATCGTCGCTTGAACTGTGCGTTTGGCAATGAGTATCGTTCGTGTGACGCTCTCGGCAAAGTTGGAACATGCCCACGTTTGAATCTTATTTCAATAGGTTTAAGATTTAAATTGGGTATCTTTAAATTTTGTTGATTGTACATCATGACGTCATTGTATGTAGCTTACCTAATAATAATGATGTATCTGCCTAATCAAATTGTGATCTGTCTGAAGTGTTTGTACTTACAACATCACGGATTGCAGTAACTGAATGTGCTCATATTTACATTCTTGCATTCTATCTTCTCCTACTTACAACCCCCAAACCAACGGCCACAGCAGTGGTGCGCGGTCAAGCGAGCTTAGGTTCTTTTTGATTTCCAATATCTTTTTATTATTTATCTTTCTTTTCTTCAGTCTTGGTTCTTCACACTCACTGAAATACTTCTCCTTCCATTACTATTAACACATTGCCATGTACTTGTGAATTTGAAGATTGAAAACCAATTTCCACTTTAAAAATAATGAACATAATTCAAAACAGCATTTATTAAATGAACACGATTCAAAACAGCATTTAAACTAATTTTCAAATTCATAATAAAAATAATTGTAAAATTTTGGTAATTGACCTCCAAAACATAACATTGTGTAATTCATGGGATACTTCTCAAATTGGCAACGACCACGACCATACTTGCTGGACACGAGACCACCGACTCATTATAAACTCGACAAATGTTCAAATTGTTTTATCAACCCCTTTATCATTTGTTGAAGAGCATGCGTTGATTTTAAGTATACCTATTTATTTGATGAATTTCCACTTTCAGATCGGAATCATTTAATAGGTAATCATTGGAATATAACACGCCTGTGTTGGTTAATTTACTTTCTAGTTGTTTAATCCGAGTAGTGTCTTCCTTTGTTGTACCGTCGACTTCTAGAATGAGACCCTCGTCTGTTACATGGTGTGGTGTGCGTGTCGCCTGACACCCCGAACTATGTCTACTGTACCTACTCGTACTCTTGCTATAGAACTGTGAGAATATGCTCCGTTTAGCAGAGAGCGCCGCTCCGCCTCCCCCTCTGCACCAATCACAACTGTTACTATATAAACTGTGCAATTATTGTGTCTGTCTGTGGTGTCAGGCGGAGGTGTCGCGGCGCGCTCTGCACTCCCGGACCTCGTGTCGTGAAGATCGCGCTTGTAACATTGTGGTTATTTGTCGGTACAGAACCAACTGTTCCGCAGACTCTCGCCTCTATGGAGTACTTACACATAATGCAACCCAATGGTATCCAACATACGTTTGCATCGTTTTATTATTTTCTCATTCCTTATATTCTTTTTCGTATATTACGTGGCTTGGTCACAACACTTGTACACACACCGTAGATGTTACTTTAGAGTTGAAATTGTGGCTGTCTGTCTGTCATGTACGTATACTCTTCCACACGACACTTCCAATGCACTCGATAAAACGAAACTTAAATTGGCATGAGTTCTAGTTGTAATAAAATGTGAAATATAAAAAGGTGACTTACTACTCAAAACTATTCTTATTTCTATCACTTCAGTGTAACGGCAGGAGTCTGTTGTATGTTATTTATTGTGCATCACAAGAGCGAGGCTTTCCATATTTATATCAGATACATGTATTTTATAACATTTACTTTTATATACTTATTTATTTTTTTCGATGGAAGGTTTAATCACGAGCGATCACATTTGCTATTTGTTTGCCTTTGTATGCAACATCGATTATAAGAATAAGATTATTGTTAACAATGGAATCACTCGTAGACTAGGCCCGAGTGGGTCGACGTTCACTCGTAGCATCACTCGATTTAATTACTAATTAATTATTGTTATCAACAGCTGAGTACATGTTTATTATTTCTTTTCTAGCTCGTCCACAAATCAAAAAGTTTATATGGCTCGTTTTTGGCTGCCTCTATATTCGGCTGTCGTTATGTCTATGTATGCTTCCGGTACTCTCTTTAACTAAATGAGCACTAGTTGCATGCGCTCCAGACGCCGACACTAGCACCATACCTCTTACACTTTAGTATTTACGTTTGTTTGCATTATAATTGTCTGTCCGTCCACACGACAGCTTCTTACTATCGTAGGATATCGCGCGGGGCTTCCGGTAGATAGTCACTTCCTAGATGTACTGACGAGTTTGCGCTTCAGAACGTAACGAGCTTCGTTCAACAGACGGGGACGCTCCCAGCTTGTGGCTACCGACCTGGTCATCATCGCATCACATAACCATACCACATGATGTGTTGCTACTTGACATTTTGATTTACTGTGAACGTTTCTCATTAACCCTGTCACGTAGAGCTGTATGTGTGCATAACATAAGATAAAAAATGAACTAAAACTAATGGGTGTTTTGACATAAATCTCTAATCATGAATGTATCTCATCATTTTGTGTTCGTCGTACCCATTAACTTTGTTTACATCAAACCACCTAACCGTAACATTGTAGGTAACCTTCAAACATAAAATATTAATGACGCGAAAAGACAGTTGTGCAAATAAGCTGAGATTGGACGGGCATGCAACCAATTTTCTAAAACTTTAACGCATGATTGTTCCTCCTGATCTCTTTTATAACTATTTTGTTTAAGCACTTCGTATTCGCACCCAACGTGTGTGATTTCAGCTAATTTCACAACAGCACGGTACTGAAGCTAGTGCTATTACAGCTAGCTAGCCTGCCACTATACTATGTAGAATAGACGACGCGCTGCTGGTGACTGAAGATACAAAATACGCTACACACACAAAAGCGAAATGTATCAAATTAATTTATTTTTTAAAATTTAAATATAGTTGATAAAATTTAAAATCGCCGGTCTATACATCAGAATTCCATATTGGACAATTTTGTTCGATGACTTCTGAATATTTACAGAAATTAAACACAATTTATAACGAATTGAGTTACAACGAAAGGAGTGTTCAACGTTTGCGGGTAAGTGAAGATTTAACTTTTTCTTTTTCTACTCTGTCACTTACCCCACACTTGTGCAACTCTCTTCTGCATCATTTCCATCAAAATTATACGAATCTCTGAAAGTTGGAGTTTTTTTTTGTCGGAATGTCCGGATTTTTTTGGTCCTAATGGCCTTTCAAGAGTCACCGGACATGTATAGTTTAGGGCGAGCGCCGAAGACGCTCAGCCAGGAGCAAAAAGTGTGTGCAGCAACGAACCTACCGGCGGAAGGAACAGATCTCGGGGAAAGTTCGAGACCAAAGTTTTTACGATATGGGTTCAATCAAAAAGCAGCAGTGATAATTATTTTCAAGCTGACCAGCCTTCTAGGCTGTTGAGGTAACTTCAGTCACCATCTCCGCTGTAAGGACCGTCCACCAAGCGTAGTGTTGTAAAAACGACTGTTAAACGCTCGACGCTCGGGCGCTGAGTGAGCACTAATGAACTTTTAAGACTCTAGCGTTAAAGGCTAGTGAACTTTGTCTTAAAACTTTGTAGTTAAAAGCTCGAGTCTAAAACGGTTAAGGTTCAATGGCACTAACATAGCGCACCATAGTTCGAGCGCCCAGGCGTTTAGCGTTCGTTTTAACAACTCTAACTACGTGTGGTGGTGGGTTTTTGGCGCGCCTCACTCCCCGGCGGAGAGTATATCGTTGTTGTCGGTGTGTGCCGGCCGCGCAGACAAGCTGGACAGCCAGTTCTCCCGCTCGCGCTCCAGCTCCGTGTCCAGTTTGGAGAACATCTCCCAGGAGGGCATTCAGTGCCTCGCCTTCGCCGACAGCTATACCAAGAAATCAGGTGAGGTCATAGTACTTTATTCTTCGCTTTAGGTTACCATAAATGTTATCCATTTAATTCTTAATTTTAATGGAATTACTGAAGAATAACGTCATCGTTCTATATTCTGGCTCTGTATGATTTCTAAACTTTTTATCTCGGGCATTTTTCAACATATTATTTTGATATTGATTTCACAGAATATTTTGTAGTATATTATATTACTTAACTTTAGCCAGCTGTTTTGCGTTTGGTTTTCGCTTTACAATAAATTGGCTCCCCTCCTAAAACTAATAATTTCTCTGGAATAAAAAGTATCATATGTCCGGATGACAAGCTCTCTGCCAAATTTCACTGAAATCAATTGAACTTAGTCGTGAAAATGTAACAAATAAACTCATTTTAAGATTTATAATATTAGTGTTGAATAGTCGTGGGTATTCACGACTCCTTGGGGTGTTTCGACTCACTGAATTCGGCTCCGCTCGCAGATCCGACTCCTCTTAACGATTCCTTGACTCCTTTGATTCACCTACTTATATTTTATAAGAGCCCGAGAGCGACTCATTCGCATTGCATCACGTTCGTTCATGTAACTCAGCAATCCAAAAATGAAAGGAATAAATAACTCCTCGGAGTCCATAACAGTTAGCCGGAATCATTATGAGTTTCGGCTTCGCTCGCAGTGTCGGATCTTTTGATTCATTGATTCTGGAGTTACCCATCGCTAGTGTTGAAGGTAGATAGATACATAGATAAACACTTTATTGTACACCAACACATATTGCAAAAAGACAATTTATATAAGTAACACGAATAGTACAACGGGCGGTCTTATCGCAACGTTTTAGAAGAAAACAGATAACAATATCAAAAAATGGTGCAATTTTAAATAATATCAGCATAATATAACTTAAAAATATACCTGGTCTAGCCATAAATGTTGTTAAAGAAAACTTTGATATTTTTATACATTATCATTTTATGAGAATAAATTGTTATTTTAAAAATAAATTGAAACTAAGCATTTTAAAAATATAACGTTTATTCTCATCGTTTGGTTTTATATAATCTTTTAAACGTTGTGGCCAGTTTTCAGTTGAACCACGCACCCTTTCCATGGAAAAAATGACAACTGCCACCCTTATGGAATGTTTTAGGGATTCAATATTATCATGGGGCTTAGAGCATGCCATGCTCTCTAAAACAGACCATAAATCACAATCGAGCGCATTAGGATCAGCTCCAATGAAGTCGGTCTTGCCGAAAGGACCATTCTTGGTTATGGAACGAGGTGTCGTTAAGAGGCTTTACGGCCTTCTCAAGAATACCAAGCGGATGGAGAGTTTTAAAAATTGCATTTGCCTCCATGCCTGCTTTGTGTAATGCAATTACAGCAATACGGGTTTCATTATCACCCCACTCCATTTTAATATTAGTATAATTAATAATAATGATTGGCGCCAAATTGAGAAAAGAATATTTTTCACGTGAGAATGACAGATTCCAAATTCAAATGTATTTTTTCTTCTTTACCGTAGCGGTATTTATGGCCAGACTAAGTACATGCGAGTACATCCATACACATAAACATACATACATAAAATGGGTAATGGAAGGAAATAAATAGAATTCAAACATAGTGAATACAGAACAAGGAAAGAAACTAACTATCTTTGTTAATTCGCTTTGTTAATTCGGCTCCGCTCGCAGATCTAGCACTGGACGAGAGACATGGATGCGGAAATTACTGAGTTAGATAATGAAGTGTGATTTATAAAATATTCCATAAACGGTTCCACTGTATCTTATAACTCCAATTAGCCAGTCAAGTGTCCAGTGCAGTAATACTGTCTGTGACCTGGTATTGCAGACCCCACGACCTTGCTGCCGACGCTGTGGATAGGCACGACGCTGGGCTCCGTGCTCACCATGATGATCAACCTGCCCGAGGCGGACCTGCGGCACACGCAGCCGGTGGTCGTCTCCACCACAGGTAACCACTGTTGCTGTAGCACAGTTTATATACATTACTGTATTTACTATTTAATGTGTTTAAATTGTTCATTTTCATTTTGTAATTTGTTTATATTATATGACTATATACTTTTATTTGTAACATATCTTTGTTTGCAACTACAATGTGTATTTGTCATATGTTCGCCATATGTGTATTTTAGTGACAATATAAAATATTCTTCTTCTCACAACAGTATTTCAGATGAGTTCCAAAATTCGAATGGAGGTATGGATCCATCCATTCATCTCTCAATCCCAGCATCCAATCGTATTACATCCCATGAAGAGTAAAATAGGATAAATCTTATTTTAATTACTATTACTTTGAAACCATGATTCATTTGCATTTGTGGATATGCCTACCTTCGTCATTTGCATCATCTTCGTCATTATCGCAAATGTCCATGGTCGACGGTATCCATTTACAAACTGGACATCTGCCACTTTCTCTCTATAAAAGTCTCTAAAACATGTCGAGAATATCATTTTAATAACCTTGTAATTAATCAAATATACCTTGTACCCAAAAGCAACGCGCGACGCGTCGACATTTAAGCTATCGACGTGTCGCCCTTTCGGACGACTCTCGGAAGGCAAGCCATTCCCTATAGCGTTAAAAGACCCATAAATGTTGACACCAATTAAATAGTTATCGTAACCCATAGGTCCCAGTCTCTAGTCTCTCACCGTTGATACTAAGAACTGATACATTGCTAGTTTTGAGTCCTGCACTTAATCCTTGATACCCTGATGTTTTTTATATAGTAAAGGAGGTAGACAGGCAAGTGGCCCACGTGATGGTAAGTGATTACCGTCTCCCATGGACACCTGCAATACCAGGGAGTATGCGGGTGCGCTGCCTATTTTATAAAATCCTATTCGCAGCTTTCTGGAAGAACCTCATGTCGTAGCATAATTGAAAGGCTTAATAGCTCTTATTAAATTTTACTTTCCTACCCTTAGCCACCAAAATACTACAGTATTTTGTGTATAAGTCTCCCTTTGTAGTTACGAGAAGGCTTAAGGTTTTAGTACTTCTCAGCCACAAGACTTATAGTTTGTAGGCATGTTTTCGCATCTAAAATCCAAAGTGAATCAAGCCTCAACTCAAAACATTTACTTGCTAAATAGGATAAAGTCGGAAATACAGCACATATCATCGAGTGCGCCCAACGGCTGTTGGATTTCAGCATGCACCCTCACCATGGAAATTATCAAATTGTGGAATTATTTTTATCATCACTACAATTATAAACAACGACTAATGAATTATTATTATACGAGATTATTATTATCATAGATCTAATTGTGTGGGATGGGACTGGCTCCTGAAATACAAATTTCCCTAGTTTGGTAGTTCCGGCATCAATGTATTTATATCCTGTGTTATATATTTATACCCTGTGTTATGTATTTATACCCTGTGTTATGTATTTATACCCTGTGTTATGTATTTATACCCTGTGTTATGTCACTAAAGATTTTGAACGTTGAGTATTTTTATAATGTGTTTATTATAATGTGTTTCCAGGTGGTCCTATATTCAGGTTAAAGGGTTCAATTCTGACGATGTCGTTCCTCGACTGCAACGGTGCTCTAATACCTTACTCATATGAAAGTTGGAAGGACGACACGAAAGATGTGAGTACCTACACTCTTGTTTCCTTTACATTTATGTTTACTAAAGCAAGTTTGTCTTATCAACAAGCTAAATTGGCAGTGGGCAGGTCATATCTGCCGTAGGAGCATCAACAGTAGTTAGACGAGTCCTCAAATGGAGGCCTTGTACCGAGGAGCGCAATGCGGGACCCCCTCCGGCCACGCGAACCGACCACTTGAACAAGTCAGCCGATGATAGCAGAATCGCATGTGGTGGCGAGCCGCGGAAGAGGGCTTTCAGCAGTGGAGAGACATAGGTTGATAATAACGACAATATACCTATATATTGGGAAGAGGATACTCAGATACAGCAACGAAACATATTTTAGCACTACTGTAAAAATGGAAAATATATAGACTATATTCGTATATTATAAACCAATAACAGGACTTTGCAAATAAAAAATCAATGGAGAGTTATCTCTCTAAGTTTACTGGATATGTGTTGACGGCCATGGATGATGGTTTCCAGGTAGACATGGTCTATATCGATTACTCGAAGTCCATCGACAAGATCTCACACCATATACTAGTTAAGAAATTTGACTATCGGTATTCACGGTAGCTTCCTTCGTTGAGTTGAATCTTATCTCATGAATAAAAGTCAGATCAAAACAGTTAAAGGTTGTCGTTCATCTTTTACGCCGGTTGCGTCGGGAGTGCCTCAGGGTTCTCATCTGGGTCCTTTAAATAAATACATTCCAACTTTTTGAACCGAAGACAAAAAGATTTTTGAAATTGTCAAAACTGGTGATGACTGTATTGCTTTACAAGATGATTTGAATAGGTTATGTCTTTCAAACAAAATATGCTTTTTCTAAATATTAATAAATGTAACGTCATATCCTATTCGCGATAAAAGAATAATTATTAAATTTACCTATCGTTTAAATGTCAAGCCTATCTGTAGTGTCCATGGTGGGGGACCTACACTTGACCTCTCCTTGACAGTAGGCCACTACTGTCAAGGAGAGGTCAAGTGTAGGTCGATGAACATATTATTATTAAAACATGTTATTATTAATATAACATCCAAAATATAAAACCTAGGATTTATATTAAAAAGTCGGTAGAAGCTTTAAGTTACCTTCTTCTCTAATTCTATTACAATATATAAATCATTTGTTAGACCTATCCTTAAATATGCTTCTTTAGTGTGGAATCCTCAATATAGCGTAGGTATATATCAAATTAGTCTAAAAATTCAAAATAGATTATTAAATCATTTAGAAGATCGTGCATTGAAGAATCCACAGTTCCCTATTAATCTATTTTTGCACCCCCGGTGCTGCTAATTCTGTCATCTTCAGATCCTGTGTATCGTCGTAACAAATAGTTTAATGAATGACTTATTTCATCTGTCTCTTCCTAAATTTAAATTGGAGTGTTATAATCGTATACAGTATGTTTGAGTTACCATATTATTGTGTTTAGTGAGTGTAAGTATTTTTTTTTTTCATTTCGGTGGAAACCTTGTTGGTATAATTCAATTTTCCCAAATATATACATATGTATACATATCCAAATATAATAAAAACAATGTTAGTAATAGCTCATGTAGGTATGCACTATGTGTGCCCACTTCATTGGTCACCTACCGCTCTCGCAGGTTTGCTGGTAGAAATCTCCTCCGGGGACAAGCACGCCTTTTGTACGTATTTTCTTTTGTAAATATTTTTCTTTATCATTTTTGTGTACAATAAAGTATATAAATAAATAAAAAGACTATTAGCAATTAACAATTGGGATTACCATCCACTTGATGGTAAGTGGTCACCGCCGTTCTGCCGACCTTGCAGAATTCTGTTCACAGCTCTGTATTATAATTAAACCTAGCATATAAAATTTACAGGCTCTCTCAACCGCTAGATAAGAACTTAAGCCGGTAGATCAACGTTAATTGATCGATTGCAGGTGAGAGAGCGACGTGAGCGAACGCCCACGAAGCAGGGGTCGTCGAGCAGCAACAGCCGGATGAGCCCTACCCCCGCGCCGGAGCCGGGGATGGGGACAGGGGCCGGGGACCGCCAGTTCGTAGTCATATCCTCGGAGAAGCAGGCGCGCGTCGTGGCTCTGCCGAGCATGAACTGCGTCTACCGACAGCAAATCGTTGATACAGACTTCGTTGTTAAAGCTGAAATTGTTAGCTTGAAAGGTGAATATGAAAAGTTTCTTGCATATTGAATGACTGATTAAATTGATGACATATTGAATGACTGACTGGGCTCCTGTCTGTTGTGGTAAAGGTTCTAAGTTAGATTCTATTTGGGACAGAAGTTTGCTTGAAAACACTTTTTAAATTTGAATTTATGACAAAGAATCATAGTCGAAACCTTGTAAATGCCTCCATACATTTTAACCTCTGTTTTTTTTTAAATTTATAATGATCAATAGTTATAATTGTAATGGTAATAGTCCTTTCATAAATAAAATAAATAAAAAATAAAATTATATAAACTGAAGATTCACATACTATATAACCACGTTGAGAACAGTTGATCGTCAAAGGTTATAATAGCTTGATAGGTTTGAAAGTAGGTCTGGTTTTGGATCAATTGATATTTTACCCTGGTCTTCAACTCATATACACTTGATATACCTCAGGGAAGTCACATACAGTTCGTGATAATATTTAGTGAAAAGCCAGCAATGGAACGAGAATTTAGCGAACGAACATCGTTTTACTGTCGTTTCGGCCACGAGGAACGCTGAGCTTCTGTTTAGATCGGGTTTCCTCGCGAGACAAACTTGCGTTGACAAGTCGAGCGCGTCTTGCACCGACAGGGTGCAATACAAAACTAATACAAATGAGAATAATGGACGGTCAAAAGTGTCACAGATCGACCATTCAAGCAATTCGACTTTTATTGTTTTCTATTGTTTAATTTTTTCTCATCGATTACCACTAGTGTAGTGATGAGGGAAATCGTTATGAAGCAACTCGCGTGGCTAGAAAACTATACATACAATAAAATAGTAACAGAGCCGTGTCTGTACATGAAATATGTTTTGAAAAAAGTACTCTACGACCGATACAGAACTCAAAACAACCATTTTTAGAATTTCTGTCTGTCTGTCTAACCGCGCGTCACGCGAAAACCACTAAACGGATTTTAAGGAAACTTATGGAAATGGAAATTATAGCTTATGTACCGGGTTAACAGTTAGGGTACATCGCAGTCCGTTATACAGTTCCCACGGGAATCACTTTGAAGTTCACGCAAACTAAGTCGCTGGCATCGCTAGTAAAATAAAAATTGTGATACGTTTTGTAATCACTACGAGCCGAAACTAGTGACTGTAAGAGAAGACGTGTTCCTGCAATGGACTTTTATGACTTTAAGCTGTCAAACATCTCAACTCTTTTTTTTCTTTAACCTTTTTCTTCTTGATGTTTCCAGATAGTGTATGTCTTGTCAATTACTTGTCGACCGGCCACCTGGTAGCCTACAGCCTGCCCTCACTAAGGCCACTCGTCGACGTCGATTTCCTGCCGCTCTCCGAGCTCAGGTGAGCGGTCCCCATTAACCCCGACCCCTGTACCGACCGCGTGTCACAGTGTGTCACTGAATGCAACATTGATGTGTACATAGACAAGGGCGTAGTCAGAATTTTATCCAGACGGGGGCAAAGCAAACAATTTTCTTTTAATATAAATAGACACAATCCTTTCGGACAATTACGTTGACTTCCCAAAATGTTGAATTTCCAGAATGTTGTATTTTAATTTTCCCAAAGCGTTGAATTCTCCCAAAATTATCCTCATACCTAAATGAAAATTGCATTTAGCTAAAATATAAACAAATCAACTAAAATTAATTACTATGACTAAAAGCCTTAGTTTTAATTATTAAAGTTGATTATTTTGAGGAAGTGTATAAGAAAGGAAGATAGGTGTATCCCCTCTTGGTTCCGAAAGGCTAATATTGATGTATTTTAAACAAAATATCCGGACAAAAGTCCGGGATATCGACATAAATCAACATTTAACATTTTGAGAATTCAACATTTTAAAAAGTCAACGTAACGAAAGAGACGTAACGCAGAAGTATGTTACTTATTCTTCCCCAAGCTAGAGGGGGCAAGCGCCCCCCACCCTGCCCCATCTTGGCTACGCCCACGCACATAGACTGTCCAGTGACACTAACCATTATAGAAGATCTCTATGCACCAACCGGAGGCACTAAATGATAAACGGCTTTCTCATTCACATCATGTTCTTAGCTATAAATAGCTGTGCAACTACCAGCATGTGAATGTCTCGTAAAGATTCGTCAATTCACGGTTTACTCGAAACCATTTCAGATCATCCGCCGGAGACCACGTTTTTGGAATCTTTTTCTCTTTTATCATTTGGGAGCCGAAGAAAACCTTCCTGTGAAAGATCGGTGTTAGAATTTCTTGTTTGGTGCAAGACGTGGGCATTAGACCACTCGCATTAATTTCATCCCTCATTTTTTTTTATAGTTTTTATCTGGAACCGTTAGGTTAGGTTTACCTAGCAAAGCACCGCACGTTTTTTGCGGTATTCGGTTTTTATCGAACGCACGACGAGTTTTCACACGGTTGTTTGAATCACTCGGTAGTCAATCAGTTTGCTAACAAGTTCGGTGAGTATTCGGTAGACATCATCAACCGAATACGTATTTTTGCGGTACGAAAAATATATATCTATATACTGTTTATTCGATAAGCCTCCGTCCACTAGAATCCCCTGCCATGAACCCCTTGGGGATTTTGGGGATTTTTTCTCCACGTGGATCCCCCGGCTGACATGGATCCCCTTTATTACGAAAATATTATATTTTTTTATTATGCCTAAATCCAAATATTCCTCTTACCCAGGGAATCCACGTGGAGAAAAAAATCTAAATTAATCCCCCGGGAGATCCATTGCAGGGGATTCACTAGAATCCGGGGGAGGAACTAGAAGGACAGGGGTTTCGATAAGCTATATCAAAAAAAAACGTGCAGTACAGTGCCGTGTGAACCTATCCTTAGTGTTGTACCAAACAAACGCACAGTGTCACCTTCGCGCGAGCACCGGCTGCTAGCGGCTGTGCTACCTCCGACCACAAGTAGACCAAATTTGCAAATCTGTCGAGCACCACCTGTGCTTCCGATATTTGGCACTCTTTGACTTTATTTCTCATGAATTACGAACATTCCCGACCACAATTGACACCATCTATAGAAGGGATACGGAAAAAGTATCGGTACTTTTAATATTACTCATGAGGACAGTAGAAAAAAATTGTCGAGAACTCTAGGAAAGTGTCGATATTTTGGGCCGTCGACGTGTTTTTTTGCGCTATCAAGAAAATTATAGCAAAAGTATCGATAATCAAGAAAAGTATCGATACTTTGGGGGTGTCGATACTTTCATGAGTACGATACTTTTTTTCGTTACTACTTATGAGTAAAGTATCGATACTGTTCATTCCATACCGTGTCCCATATCTATAGTACACCGGTTCACTTGTACCAACCCACTACTTGGTGCTACTATTGTAAATACACTGATCCTTTCCAACACATCAGAACCAATGTAAAAAAAAATCTCTTGCTAACGATGTCTTTAATAACATTTATGGTATCGATACTTTCACGAGTACGATACTTTTTTGCGTTACTACTTATGAGTAAAGTATCGATACTGTTCATTCAATACCGTGTCCCATATCTATAGTACACCGGTTCACTTGTACCAACCCACTACTTGGTTCTACTATTGTAAATACACTGATCCTTTCCAACACATCAGAACCAATGTAAAAAAAAATCTCTTGCTAACGATGTCTTTAATAACATTTATGGTATCGATACTTTCACGAGTACGATACTTTTTTGCGTTACTACTTATGAGTAAAGTATCGATACTGTTCATTCAATACCGTGTCCCATATCTATAGTACACCGGTTCACTTGTACCAACCCACTACTTGGTTCTACTATTGTAAATACACTGATCCTTTCCAACACATCAGAATCAATGTAAAAAAAATCTCTTGCTAACGATGTCTTTAATAACATTTATGGTATCGATACTTTCACGAGTACGATACTTTTTTGCGTTACTACTTATGAGTAAAGTATCGATACTGTTCATTCCATACCGTGTCCCATATCTATAGTACACCGGTTCACTTGTACCAACCCACTACTTGGTGCTACTATTGTAAATACACTGATCCTTTCCAACACATCAGAACCAATGTAAAAAAAAATCTCTTGCTAACGATGTCTTTAATAACATTTATGGTATCGATACTTTCACGAGTACGATACTTTTTTGCGTTACTACTTATGAGTAAAGTATCGATACTGTTCATTCAATACCGTGTCCCATATCTATAGTACACCGGTTCACTTGTACCAACCCACTACTTGGTTCTACTATTGTAAATACACTGATCCTTTCCAACACATCAGAATCAATGTAAAAAAAAGTAATTCTCTTGCTAATGATGTCTTTAATAACATTTATGGTATCGATACTTTCACGAGTACGATACTTTTTTCGTTACTACTTATGAGTAAAGTATCGATACTGTTCATTCCATACCGTGTCCCATATCTATAGTACACCGGTTCACTTGTACCAACCCACTACTTGATACTACTATTGTAAATACACTGATCCTTTCCAACACATCAGAATCAATGTAAAAAAAAGTAATTCTCTTGCTAATGATGTCTTTAATAACATTTATGGTATCGATACTTTCACGAGTACGATACTTTTTTGCGTTACTACTTATGAGTAAAGTATCGATACTGTTCATTCAATACCGTGTCCCATATCTATAGTACACCGGTTCACTTGTACCAACCCACTACTTGGTTCTACTATTGTAAATACACTGATCCTTTCCAACACATCAGAATCAATGTAAAAAAAAATCTCTTGCTAACGATGTCTTTAATAACATTTATGGTATCGATACTTTCACGAGTACGATACTTTTTTGCGTTACTACTTATGAGTAAAGTATCGATACTGTTCATTCCATACCGTGTCCCATATCTATAGTACACCGGTTCACTTGTACCAACCCACTACTTGGTGCTACTATTGTAAATACACTGATCCTTTCCAACACATCAGAACCAATGTAAAAAAAAATCTCTTGCTAACGATGTCTTTAATAACATTTATGGTATCGATACTTTCACGAGTACGATACTTTTTTGCGTTACTACTTATGAGTAAAGTATCGATACTGTTCATTCCATACCGTGTCCCATATCTATAGTACACCGGTTCACTTGTACCAACCCACTACTTGGTGCTACTATTGTAAATACACTGATCCTTTCCAACACATCAGAATCAATGTAAAAAAAAGTAATTCTCTTGCTAATGATGTCTTTAATAACATTTATGGTATCGATACTTTCACGAGTACGATACTTTTTTCGTTACTACTTATGAGTAAAGTATCGATACTGTTCATTCAATACCGTGTCCCATATCTATAGTACACCGGTTCACTTGTACCAACCCACTACTTGGTGCTACTATTGTAAATACACTGATCCTTTCCAACACATCAGAACCAATGTAAAAAAAAATCTCTTGCTAACGATGTCTTTAATAACATTTATGGTATCGATACTTTCACGAGTACGATACTTTTTTGCGTTACTACTTATGAGTAAAGTATCGATACTGTTCATTCCATACCGTGTCCCATATCTATAGTACACCGGTTCACTTGTACCAACCCACTACTTGGTGCTACTATTGTAAATACACTGATCCTTTCCAACACATCAGAATCAATGTAAAAAAAAGTAATTCTCTTGCTAATGATGTCTTTAATAACATTTATGGTATCGATACTTTCACGAGTACGATACTTTTTTCGTTACTACTTATGAGTAAAGTATCGATACTGTTCATTCCATACCGTGTCCCATATCTATAGTACACCGGTTCACTTGTACCAACCCACTACTTGATACTACTATTGTAAATACACTGATCCTTTCCAACACATCAGAATCAATGTAAAAAAAAGTAATTCTCTTGCTAATGATGTCTTTAATAACATTTGCATTAACCATTCCAATAACATCTGTTTTTAATCAAATACCTTTTTTTCTATAAAGATTAATCAACAGTTTGTATCGAATATTGTCTTTGTCACAATTAGTGATGAGGATAATCTACGCTCAATCACATTTGAACTTATACCATCTAAGAGTTGTTTGAGATCGTGTATTCGCTTGATTTTCCTATGAAATCAAACATAGCTATAAAACTCCTTTAAAACAAATTACTTTAAGAAACATTACACTCTTTGTAATACATAATATAAAAATTGCGCCTAATAATCAACTGAATACGCTGGTCTCGAAAAGTTACCCCTAAACCATGTACAGGCAATCTTCGCAATAATCTTCGAAGATGCTGACAGTGATAATGGTAAAGATTTTAAGTATGAAATAAGTATATACTAAAGATGGTATGAATTCAATCGTGCCGTAAGAAAAATCCGCAAGCTTGATACACAATTTGTAACAGCAGCTAACTGCACTCTGCCGGAAAATAACTTAATATAAAAATGGATAATCTTATAGGTGTTTGATTATGATCTGACTATTTTGACAATATACAAAGATCCTACAATTGTAGTGTGATATATTTTATTATATCAATCGGCACATTAAAAATATTATATCTAAGTAAAAATTAACATGTTCATGATTTTTTTTTAAATTACATTAAAAAATGACGATTAAACTACTCGTATGTACATAGCACTATCGATACTCGCAACACTATCGACATTCGCAACACTATCGACACTCGCTTGCTTAGGTCTTTGATCTTTGAACGTGCCCGCGTTTGTTAGTACGCGTAAGTAAGTATGAACTAAAGTCGGATTATTTATTCGAGTCAGGCATATGACATATAGAACTGTCAAACAGAGTGAAATCTGTACGGAGATGACCATTTATTGACAGTTCTACATGTCATCCCTCACTCGATTAAATAATCCGACTATACGTAACGTGTTTCTCATATGCGTGTAAATTAATGACCAATTATGTACTTTTATTATAATAAAAAAAAAATCATGAAATACATGTTAATCTTTAGTTAGATATAATAGTTTTATTGTACCGATTGACATATTAAAAATATTTCACACTATTTTTGTAGGACCTTAGACCTTATTCAGACTAGCAGTTAGCTGCGGTTGCAACGAGTCGTGTGGGTACAAGAGTTATTGACACTGGTATCTGTGTTCCTGGTAGTTTCCAGACTCAGAGCAAACAGAGGGGTATCGTAGACCCAATGCTCTCGATATGGGGCCAACAGCTCATTGTTAACGAGGACACGGACCAGTAAGTGCAGTCCATTGATACCGGCGGCGCTCGCCTTGTGTACCTCTAGTGTTACCCGTCACCCGACATCGTATATGTTCATGTAACGTTGGCGCGCTTCCGAACCATCAACACCCCCCGCCCCCCCGCCCCCCGTGTTTAACGAGCGAATCGGACTAGGGCAAATCTTTGTTTCTATCAGAAATTCCGTTTTAATAATTGAATGATTATCGTCATTGACAAATTAATATAAAATAGTAACATAGTTAAAGTTTAAAACATGTAATGTATTCTTAAAAAAAAAATCTTTAAATTGAACTGGTGTTACTACTTACTATACATTAGGATCAATCATCAATCAAATCATAGTTAATCGAAATCGAATGGCATGGCACGACTGGCATCGACCTGTTTCTGTCCGCTGATGCTCTCACCGCCATCTTTACTTTTGTCGTTTTCGTCATTACATACCAGTTTTGAAAAAAATTGTTTGAAGAACATTCTTCTTTATTCAAAACTTCATCTTTACCTTAGCAATTAATGAATTGGGATTTTAACAGTTTTATACCCTAGGGAACCTATCAAATGATTTGCCCTGCCCCGAGCGCTGCTTGCAATGCTTCGGTAGTACTCTCACACTACAACCGGCAACGCTACACACACACACACACGAGTACGAGCGTCCACAGCCACACAACACTCGTATGCCACACTCGATATCACATCTGTTTCTTCTGTTCTAAATGCGTTATTTTCAATTTTCTATCTTGGCTGAATCTTCGCTCTTTTAGTGTAATTTTTCTGTGCTTTAAGCATGAAGCTTTTTACTGTTTTAAAGTTGCCAATATTTCAAATTGCATTATTAAAAGTAGACAATATAGACGCAGATAATACTTGTCTGTTAGAAAATTTGTTTATCCACTAGTCTTCATGCGAAGGACGCAGAAGGTGAGACATTTCAGTTCGCAATTCTATCAATTGGCATTCAACTGTACAAAATTTATTAAAATAAGCTTTATTTAAGGTAGCTTTAGGACTAGATGATATAGTAGATAACGAGAGCGAAAGTAAAGAAGGCAATATATGAGCAGCTTTTAATAAAATTACGCTCACGCAGAAAGATTAAGTAAAAACATAGTGTGACACCTGCATTAGTGGGCTTGTAATAGAAGCAGTAAAGATAACAGTCATAGCAGACATCAAAACTGTTGTTGGTCTAAAAATATGTGTAATACATTTTTATATGGCACGTATCCAGAATTTGGGTTCGACCGGGCTCCAAAATTCTCTATTCCTAAATATACAAGGATATGTTAGGACTGATAGGACTATTCCTCTTTCCAAGTGAAAGAAACGCCAAAAAGTTACTCAATAAAAAAGCCCACTTAAAACCCCCTAAAATAATAGAATCAGTATTTTATAACCAAGAAAGATTCTAATTTGGGAGAGCTCTGGGCTCCTCTAACCAGCATGAATACGTGACTGGGTTATTGACTATATCATTGCATCTTCTAATATTTATCTCGTGCAGTTTTCTTTACGAGTAGATGTCTGCTATGACCGTTACATTGACTATCGTCAGCCGTGTGACGCAGTGTGTGACGTCGCGTTGCAGGATAGCGAAGACGTTCTGCTTCAGCAACCGCGGACACGGGCTCTACCTCGCCTCGCCCACAGAGATACAGAAGTTCACCATCGACGCCGAGTTCTGGTCAGTATTATCTACAACAACCCACATTTATTTCTCGTTTGTTTACTCATTCTTTTGCTCCTCTCTCCCTCTTCTCTTTTCTCATTTTTCCAGTCTTTTCCCTTATTTGATATAATATGTGCAACAGCGTATACTGAAGAGCATACAGAAGACTCATCGATACCAGCCCTATTATTATCCACTGCTGCACAAGGGCTCTCGTGCAAATCGTCTTGTACACGAGGGATTTATGGCCTTAAAACGACACGTTACCGGTCGACGAGCGGCGGGTTGGCGAGTCCACTTTTTAGAGGTGGTGTTGTTCGTCGGGGCTTGTGACGCTATCACAATATGGGATAAGGAATCCAGTAAGGGAACTGCCACTTCTTGATACACGTATACAGCTGATTTTGTCTCTTTTTCGCTAATGATGTTTATGATGATATACATTCTAGCTCGCACGTATTGTTGATTTTTACGGTTGCCAAAAAAAATCTACATCTATCCATTGAAATATGCCTTCAGTTACATATGTTCCCAGTTCGTAAATAAATTAAAAACCATGAATTAAATAGTGTTCTCATTTACCCCATTGTCCCAACTTAGCCCGATTGAGCATAAGTGATATTGTTCTCTTACAGCCAGCAACTGAACGAGATGCTGGGCGAGCTGTTCCTGCCGCGCGACATGCCTGAGCCGCCCAAGGAGGGCTTCTTCCGGGGGCTCTTCGGGGGCGGCTCGCGCGCTCTCGACAGGGAGGAACTATGTACGTAAACTTACTTACTCTTTCTTCCCTTCTTTGACATTTCAAGTAGTTTTTACATAGTTTATAGTAAATAATTGTCTCTTATGACATGAGTACCTAGATTGCAAAAACATTGGTATTGGTGATTGGTATTGTCAGAAAATAACACATTTTTTTACTGAGAATATGTCATATTTCTATATGCATGTCATATTTCTATATGCCATGAGAATAGTCTGTGTTCCCTGTAATTCTTCCTAACAGCTTTGCCCCTACTAGTCGTCATCGAGCGGTCCTTGCTGACATTTGGTTCTGCCCACAAATACTTCACTCTTGATCAATACGGACAATTATGATCATCCTTCGATCTTCTTGCGGGCTAGTTTTTCTTGGGCTTTTCTTTCCGGGTACACTTTCAGTTGTATTACGCGTTTCGAAATATTGCACCGCATTGTAATCCATATTTTTGGAATAATTTAGATGATCAGCTATTTTGCGATATGGCCATTCACGCTAATAAAAATTACATACTATCTTTCGCATTATTGCATCACACCTCTTATTTCTACCCATATTTATTTATTTATAAAAATACAGTTATAATGTGAATGATAACAATGTAATATTCAAGAATGGCACCATAATGTGAGAGATTTAAACATATATCGATTTGTTTCTATATAGATTATATTTTTTGTAATAATTATGTACTGTTAACGAGGGTACTCGATAACGAACAGCATTGCCATAGACAATGATATTCATTTCCGTTAACAAATACAGGACCTGAACAATAAGTTTTGCCCAGAATTCTGTCTGTCCCTAATTAGTTGGCCACGACTGTATGCAGATGTTTGTACGAGTCTGCTCGTACATGCATTATTTAATTCCATAAAAGCAGGCAATCACGTCGCACATTATTTATTTGGCAATGACATTCCTGACATATGAGGGGTGGTATCACTACCAAGCAGAGTTTTGGTCCTTCGGGCCGTATAGTACTGTCTCGTACATGTACGAGACAGGTTATATTAGTTGAAATTAAATTGTTTTAATTACTTGAATCAAATCACTGTTTAAGATATGTCGGATTGATACAAAGGTTTCTTTTACACTAAGAGTTTTAGTTTTTAGCTTTTCAGCTACGCAGAACTTACAGAATGTATTATTCTATGTAATTTGAGCCTATACACACGATGATCAAACGTACCATCAAACGGAATTCACTTAGTGATTTACCATTTTTGCCCTACAGTGGGACATTATAGGCTGTGTCTAGTTTTAAATTTATGTTATGTTACATTATGTTATGTTAAATGAGATATAATAACTATGACTAATGTTGTGGCTTTAACGTTATCTTTTTTACAGCTCTGGGTACAAGTACTCTGGATCTTCATAAATAAACTACTGAACCCATTCTAATGAAATTTGGCAGTGAGACAACTTGAAATCCAGATTGAAATCCACACAGGACCCTTTATATTCTGATTTTTTTTTATTAGTCTTTCCAGAGGGAGCCAACTACTACGACTGAACTATTAAACCGATTCCAATGAAATTTGGCAATAAGATGTCTGAAATTCGACGAAGGACGTAGGACACTTTTTATTTCGGAAAATTGATTGAGATGTTCAGGGGAGCCAATTACTTTTAAAATTATATCCATGCCGGCATATAATTTTAAAATTCTATTTTAGCGGGTAAAAGCCAATTATTTAGATTTAAATACCTGCGGGCATAAATTACATAGTTATTTATATCTATCCAAATGTATTACAGTCGGGGAAAGCAGTGGCAAGCCGAATCGCACAGTCGCGAAGCACATTCCGAACCCTAACATCGAGCTCGGCGCGCGCGCCTCCACCGCCGCCGGCGAGGTATCGCGCGCGCACATGCTCGTGGTCGAACGAGGCGATAAACTTACCCAACTTGAAGACCGCACTGAGCGCATGCACTCGCAGGCAAATGAGTTCTCGTCTTCAGCACATCAGCTCATGCTCAAGTACAAGGATAAAAAGTGGTATCAGCTGTGAGCTAACACTGGCCTCGCCTCAGCTGCAAATAAAACCGGCCTCGTATGCTCTCCGTTCAACTGAAGATTGCATTCGAGCGCGAGGACAAGCTCTCCCAGCTCGAAGACCGCATTGGGCGCATGCACTAGCAGTCCGCTGAGTTCTCGTCTTCAGCACACCAGCTCATGCTCAAGTGTAAGGACGGGAAGAGATATCAGCTGTGAGCTAACACCGGCCTCACCGGCTTCGACGCTTAGCTGCAGATTGTACTCGAAGAGGTTTCAAGATTTTTATCTGACACTTATCATGCGTCAAAGTTTGGCTGTAGTTTTTTCCACTAGCTGTATTATTTACTAGTAGTGGGGAAAACTGGTACTTGAGTCGAAAAAAACGGGGTAATTGAGAACATGATTTAATTTACGGTAGAACTTCCGAATTGATTAAATCATGTTCCCAAATGCTCTTGGTGAACCCCTGTATGAGAAAAAGAATAAACAGTGGGTTTAATAAATTTTAGTCTTTAAATACAATAACAACATTTTCAATCCCACTAAAAGTAAATTTTATAACACATTTGTTGAATTATTTCAATAAAAATATCGACAAAATTCATTACCCTCTTCGTTAGTCTGCAGCTTTATGCGTGAGAGCTGTAATAATCCTCATGATCTTCACGTTTCTCAATTGATATAAATCATTCGATTCTTGATTTTGAGAGTTATAACAACTATCAAAATTTCAAAATCTAGCATCGAGAGTCCAGTGGGCCGATGCCCACAGAACTTTTTATACAAGAAATCTCCACCGCTCTATTGATGGGGAGATACGTATCACTTCATAACAGCATGGCTCGTTAGCTGTATAGGTATTTATTGACTTTGAGCAACTTATTTAGAACAGGGATGCTGGCTCGCTCCAAAGGCGTCGGCCGATCGACGTAGCTACGCGGACATGTATAAATAAAAGAATTTTTGGTATATAAAATGTGGAATTTGCAAAATATAATACAAGATTATATTAAAATAAAAAACATATATTTGTGTTTACATATATACATATATTGGTCGATCGGTCGCCGCCGGCTAGAGCTTAGCTACCCACGTAGAGATCTTATGAACCTTAACTTTAGACTCCTACTTAGGCGTGTTTCAACGAACAAACGCACAAACTTCGGTCCTCCCCCCGCGCCCCGCGTGCCCCTCCACCAGTGGCGACCGCTTCTAAAGAACGCTGAGTAGTTCAATTATTTCTGTGCCTAAAAAATGTCTATCACTTTTTCCCGGACTTTTCCATCGGTGAACATTTCGAAATGTAATCGTTTCTGTCGTACGACTGGTTGCGTGTGATAACGATGCAATTATATAATTCGAAACGAAAAAAAACTGCAAAAAAATTCCCGCCGCGTCAGTCGCCCCGGTGTTGTACATAGTGCCCCCGCACTCGTTCACGCGATGTGATAATGTAAATAATCGAAACATTAACTATTGTACTTAAATCTTTTTATACAATGTACCTACGGTAGTGATCATGTCTCTCTCCTGTCTCATTTCATGTCTTCTCGTCTGTGATGTGGTCAGTCGGGGTAAATTGAAACGGGGTTAATATAACTTTTTAAACTTTCTTTTGTTCAGACCCGATTTGCAATATAAAACATTCCTGAACATATTAATTTTTTGACATACTGTGTCATCAGTATGTTTAGTAATAAAATATACAGAAACAGCCCCCGGAATGGTGTGCTATTAATATATAAATATTTTTTTTATTTTCAAGTCATAAAATATAACTCTCAGTGGGGTTAGTAAATATTATTCTAAAGATCTGTGTCCTCTGTATGTTTTACATGTATTGACATATGTACGTATTGACATATAAGTTATAACAAAGGGTTACGATTTCTTAAAGTTACCATAAAATATTAGTGATCGAAAATTGAAAATTTGTGTATTGAACTTGATGCAAATTTGAATATGAAAGGGGAATGATTAGATTTTGATAAAATATATCTATCGAAGCGTTTTCTCAATTACCCCTGTCCCCAGTTACCCCGGCTGTTCTTACCTCCCCTTTCGGTAGCCGTAAGCTGCATTTATGTTGGTAGTGATGACGCGTTGCGCCGACGCGCAACTTGAGATTATTTAACCTTGCTATTTTATGATATAACATGATAATACAATACAAGTAGATATAAATTTTATATAGATATGATGAAAGCAACAAATGAACTTTAATATTAATTATTAACAATAATTATTAACGACGATGTTGATCTGTAAAAAGTATTAAGTACATAAAATAATAAATAATAAAAGTAATACTTATAAAGATTGGAAATGTAAGCATTGGATGACAATAATTTTGTTACACTTGTCACTTTAAAGTTTCTTTACTGATTGTGTGAATCAGTTTCCCTTCTGTAGGCTCCTGTTCTCGTGTCGCCGACACTCTCCCACCACTTCACGTCTACTTGGTGCTGTGACCGGGTGTTCGTGTTATTTTTTGCATTTAATAGTTGTTGAGGTGTGTGTACCGCGGGCTGCCGTCGGCCGCCAGTAACAGACCAATCGGTGTCGTGTCGTGTACATGTCGCTAGCTAAACGGAATATATAAAGCGATCCATTCTGTATACTACGTCTACATATAATAGCTCTTGTGTATATCGCTGACTTATAACATAGGATATATGCAGAGAAACTCATCGGAACTTTTTTTCGCTGTTTTTCATATATCATTTCGATATCAAAATATGCGTTTGGCTGCTATTACAATATCAATCAATATAATCGACCTTGATATATGTACACAGACGAATTATCTATTTGTAATACTCATAATAAAATACATACAATTTAATAGTTCGTTAATGGGGGGGGGGGGGGGTTCACGTGTGATTCCCCCCGCGACCCCGCGTCAAGTGTGACAGTACCTAATGTTTCAATAAGAAATACTATAAAAACTGAAATGTTTCCTGTACGACGTTGCTCCACATTTTAATAGATTAAAGTAAAAAGAGTACAAGTTAAAGGTTTAGAATTAAGCAAATTAACTAATTTTATTAACGAACAAGCAATGCATATAAATATATAGATTTGATAATGTAATAGCCACCAATCCACCCGTTTAATATTGTCTCTAAATTTTCAAATGTTTAACAACTGCATTTGCAAATATACGTTATTACTATACAAACATCCACCGACAGTATATTGGCTAATCGAGCGTCTCAATAAATACAAACTCATTTGCAGTTGATTAGCAGCTTCCAATAGGCAGATAGGTGGCGCGAACCGCAAATACAGCGTTATAGAACCGACCTGTTCATTCAGTCGAACACCGCGTATATGATCGTTAATGTAAACATAATAACTCATTGAAGAGTGCAATCATACAAATATTCGGTTGGCCAATCAGTCTGATTTCAATATATTTATATATGAAACTATGCATAATGTACACCCAATACGCGTGATCAAAATATTTATTTCCTCTCCACCCAAAAGTGGTCTGGCAGACTGGGTTATTAGCGCCTTTTCTGCATGTCGTGTATTACAATGTATCTCACTGACTTGTTTCGTTTGGGGGTGCAATAGAGAGCTTTATTACTATTTACAATATTTTATATTTTCAAACAGTAAGTGAAGGTGTAGTTTCTGATGCACGTTTGATGTCTTAAGTAGTGTGTATCGCATGCAATAATCTTTTCACAACAGCCTTGGACTCGTACGCACGAGTGCGTACTCGCGCGCTACGGTTGCGTTCCACTCGTTTGTGCTAAGCTAAATACCTTTCTATTTTACGTCCAATGTCGTTTAATCGCCTTACTTAGCTTCAATATTTATACTCTATAGTGATGCTAGTTCAGTTTAGTTGTATGTTATAGTTATCGTGTATCTTCAGCTGTATATAATATCTGATGCCAAAAGTTTGTAGTATTTGGACGCTGTTATGCAGCGAGTTTGATAGTAACCTTTGCAGCACTTCAACACTGATAAAAGAACATTAAATACAAAATTTCTATTATACATCTTTCGAACTTAATAATACAGCTATATCCAAGGTTCATGTTAAAGTATTACAAAATACTACAGAATACTACTCTGAGTTGCAGTTGCAAATGCAAAGTTGGCAGCGAGCGACGCGCGCGCATGTAGTCGTTAAAGTAAAATGTCACGCAGTGCAGACATCCGCGATTCATGTCATCATCAAGTCAAGAAAGATGAACGTTGGAACAGCTCCAGATGCGCCGCATACCGTTGCAGATTTGAGAGTAACTTAGATTGAGAAGGATGCAGTAAATTGCGAAATTGAGAACGGAGGATGAATGTAGAATGTAGAAAGTGGATGGAGAGCGAAAAGACGTTCCCTCTATTCTAATACATTATTATTATTTTTAATAATGATGTAATTATTATATTACGATATTTTTTAGTAAACCCTCAACCGCTGGGTTCTAACTCAAGCCACCTTGGCTTGTTTTTACTGCCTTAGGAATGAAGAACCGTCAAAAGTTCACTCCTGTCACTCGTATTTGGTAGTTCCTCACTTGGCTGTTACTGAGTGGTAGATAAATGGGTGAGACGAGCTTATATGGTGCACTTTCTATGTCAACACTTGTGTATCTCTTGTTGTTTTATCAAAAAACTTCGTCGAATGTTCCGCCATTATAAAATTTGTGGATTTTTTAATTGAAAAAGACTTTTAAAGGTAATCAGTTTGTGCGTGGAGTTTGCAAGGGTTCGTATCGGACGCGCTGTCGCCCCGTTATTATCGTTATTTAAACCACATTTTAATTTAGATATAAATAATTATTTTTCTGAATTTTGAGAATATGACAATTAGCGTTAATTATTATAATGAAACAAAACGTTAAACATGTAACTAATGCTGTTCTTATAAATATCATTATAAATTGTATGTTATATATCTATTTACATCGCGTTTTAACCAAATTTATTTTTGTTATCAAAGATAGTGGTTACAGGTGCGAATTTTATTCGATAAATTGATATTTTGATAATGGGAGTTTACTCATTTTAACCATGAACAGATGCAGTATATACATTTTACCGGTTTTCCATTTATATTTTGTTATCGTGTAGATCGCCCTCAATGTCCCCGTCGCATATCAATCAATATATCATACAACTTGTTCTAAGACCCGTAGTTGACCTAATGTTAGGTCGTATAGTGTTGCCATGCTCCACACTTCCATTTTCTACTAAAATACATAGACTTCATTCAAATAAAAAAAATGAAACATGCACATTAAAATATTGCTAGCATTGAAATATTTTCTTATATTACAAAGAATAGGTATATATAGAAATGATTGTTGACATGTTGTTGTATCATAGATTGATTTATGCTACATATTAATATATGTATGGTGTAATATTTCTCAACTACTAAAATCAATGGGTTCTCTTCATTATTCTGAGTTAAAAACGTGAACATTAAACGTTTTTTCTTATTTTTGGTAATTCTTTCGATATTTCCTAAATACAAAAAAAAAAGTATATTTTTTTATAACAAAAAATAGTTAAAATTTAATGTCCTCGGTTTCTGTTTTTGTACAATATATATATTCAGTATTTGTTACACCTGTTGTATATCGACTGTAAAATTGTATAAGTATTCAATTATGTTTCTATCCTTGTGTCGTGTGAGACCGCTGTCCTTAATGTTAAAAAGGATAGAATTAATTTCATAAAAATGATAGAATATGCAGTAAACTTAAAACGTACAAATCTAAGGGCCGGATTAATGTACGACTCTCGGTCTGAGAATTAGTTGAATTAGTGTTTTATAGGAGCTTAAGATGTACTTCGATTACGGTCGATCGAAAGATATTAATCGCCTCAACACACAATCGATTGGTTGATCGATGAGTTCATAGGATGATCGATCATCGATCGACCAACGGTCCATGGACGAATGAATCCATACCACATCTGACATCGATTGAAAATAGTCGAATTGTAAATATTGACTGAGGCGATATGCACCCTTATGCAGTCTGTATAAACATTAGTTTCCAACACCACGGCCAAAGCAAAGCACTTACCTTAAATCAAGTGGTTGGAAAAAATAACCTCCATGCAAACTGCACAAGATGCCCATTAACACCATTCGGACTAATTCTAACACCATATCCTCTGGTTATCCGGCCCTAACAAAAGCATCAATAGCTTCTCACTAGTGTGGTGAAAAATATCTACAACTTTCACGGATATTTATAATCGATTCCTTATGAATTATGTGACGTTGTCTACACATAAAGAGACCTTATCGTCGATATTACTTTAAATTTTTCGTTGTATCAACATTCAACATGTTGTTCAACATGTATACCTACGTAGAAACATGCGTTAATGTCCGATTTTTAAGATAAAGCTACAAAAAAATTTTGATGTCACTAGTGTCAATATTTGGAAAACTAGGCATAAAAATAAGGTTATATTTCTGTCAACGTGACATATATTTCACCACCGTCTCACACGAACGTATACTGATTAGTAAACGCCATAATTGTCTAGTCGCCGTCGCTCCCACTGTCGCTACTGTCGCTACTGTCGCTAGTGTCGCGTCACCGTACCGACTTCATGTTCCATGCAATATTCTACGTGTGTTTATAATGTGCTGTAAGATAATGGTCACGTTAAGTTTTCTCAATTTTATTAATTGTTAACAATATGTAACGTAACATTTAGCTGTTCATTTTGATGTGTAATTGTAACGCAACAAGTCAGTTGTCAAACGCTGATTCATTTGGAAATTATGGGACTAAATTAATATAAGATTTGTAAATAAATAACAAAAGTAAACTTGTGGCAAATTATTACTCGTTATATTATAATTAAAATCTGTAATAATCGTTCGTTTCTGTATTATTTTGTATTGATTAGACGACTGTCTCCTTTTTCAATGTTCGAGGACGTGAAAATTATAAACTATAATAACTATACATATTGTATATAAAGGATGCTGTTGAATTATACTGATTATTTAGTTTGGTAGATGATTATTAGTATATAAATAAATTATAAAAATATGGAAATAAAATTATATCGAAATATTTTGTTGTTTTATTTCAGTATACTTACAATATACAGTAGCGCCCCCCGTGTCCGCGGGGGTGCTTTACTAAAATGTATTTTACATTAACATGAAATAAGTATTTATATGCTGTGACATAAATAAAATATAACTAATATATTAATTACATAAGTCAATTATTTCCTGGGCTCGGAAGCAAACGATGTGGACCGCTTTATATACGGATCATTTATAGTTTTATCGACTTTTTTAAAAAACATTGTTATTGGAAGTTGTCGCTTTTGTGTATATGACTTCGCGCGCTTACCCGAACCGCGGGTAAGTGAAACTGCGGATACTGAGTCCGCGGATACGGGGCCCCTACTGTACTTGCATATATGCGTATCACTCCAGTACACAGGCTTAGGATTTTTATGCTCCAGTAGACTCTCATTCATCTGTTTAACGACATAAAAAGTGTATTATATTCAGTAGTACTTCTAACTACTACTGAGTGATTATAACTATTCCGCCATATGAATCTACCCTATCCTTCTTGACAGGAGTGGTGTAGGGATGTTCCATAGAATTCTGTCCGAGTCAACATCGAAAGCAAACATTCTGTGCGAATTTGCGAGTCGCCATCAGAGTCATAGATAACTTAAGATAAACGTAATTATAGTATAGATAAGTAAGACAGATAGATAGTGAAATTGTAACTTTTAGGTTACGATGGGGCTGACATACACAATAGTGTAAAAGCCCCTAAATAAAATAAGAAAAAAAATCTTTCCTAAATATATTATATCCGCTTATATTTAACTGGGAATCAGGCTCTAACCAAGTTTCACATATAAGAGCTATGTGTATCTTTTCCTGTGATAAAATTACGTGTAGCTCAGCCAATTTAGGTCTTAAGTTTTGTGCATTCCACTGAATAAAATCCAACGGTCTCTGTTGATGAACTTTATTCGTTATTATCGATTAGAGAAAAAAACTTACTCATCAAGTCTACTTTCTTACATAATCTAATTACGTTTATCTTCTACAATTCTTCAATTCTTCTACAATGTATTTAAACAACAAATTTATTTTATCTTCTAAACTCACCTGACTATATATTTTTGATTTTAAGAAAAATACTTTTATTGTCTGTCCCATTTTCATGTTGTACCCTCATATTTCTCCTCCGCCCTGTATCTTTCTGTTTCTTCACTGGATTGTACATCTACACGTTCTTCGTAGTCACTCTAAATGTCTGTTCGTAACTGTTCAATCCTTTTTCCACCAACGTGTCTTGTCCTTTCTTTTTCTCTCTATTAGTTGAACTATGTTCTTCTTCCATTACCTCACTGTCCCCTCCCTCTGTGATATCTTTGTGAATCACCGCCTCTGTTACCACTACACCCGCTACATCTCTGTATGTTTTATTCCATACAATTGAATTGTATGATTTAGTACCTTCACTTTCTTCTTGTCTTTTTTTTATGACATATGTATTTGTAAAGCTTTCCTGTGGTTACAATTCACTGCACCCATTATGCTTCTAATTGCTTTTTCTTTAAAAAATATTGGGACACGATTTATCCAACGCCATGTGTGAACCCTTACAATTAATACTATATATTCACACGGCCAATTTACCAATTACTACTTCCCTTTCCCCCGCTTAACACTAAGTCTTCTTCAGTTTTATTAATATCATCCATTATTATGTCTTTATACACAAAAACATCTTTTATTTATTGAGGGTATTTTTGAGAAAAATATCGTTATGAATAACTGACTACGCGCTAAAACTCTACCTATCGTCCTACCCTATCGATTCGCCAGTTAAAAGTTATCTGTCTCTGGCAGTGTATCTGGAAAACTACCTATATGATCAAGATCTGATTGCGTTCAGAATTAGCAGCTAATTAGTGGCAAGAAATCACTATTATAAAAGCTTATGCTCGTTCAAACATCTATCTAGCTGCAATCAATAAGTCTAAATATATTCTTTACACCACTATATCGATTCCGTAATGAAGCATATGTTTAAAGCAAACTTCATAAGCACCCATATCCATATTGGCTGTTTATATACTTTTAACCAGTTTGTTTATGGTAATACTCAGTTATACAATAATGACGTTATGTGGCAGTTTTGGTGTTATTCAAACCATGTTCTAGTACACATATTAAGTAACGAAGTGTTACAAAATATAACCATTCTGTTTGTGCTACTTACTTAGAAGAAACTCGGTCGAGGATTTCATCTCACGATTTTACGAATGAGAATCGAGGAAAATTATAATTCTGTAAATCTATATACCATATACATATATATAAAAATGAATGTTTCTTTGTTTGTCCCGTATGCGTTCCTATACCATTCATCCGAATGCGATGAAACTTTGGTTTTTGTGCGCATGCGCGTGCGCCCGCGAACGTTTCTGAATTAGTACAACCATTTTACAATATTGTACTAATACTAATTGTGGCGCGCGATAAATTGAAGACCACGCAAACGAAGCCGCGGGCGACAGCTAGTAAATAATAAACTAAATGATCTTGCTAAGCGTGGGCCAGTTGTGGTGATTCAAATTATAATGCAGGGAAGTATACAATTGAAACGCGAAATATATTGAGCAACTTTTTTAATAAAACTTTTTACTATGATATAAATACATTATAGAATACATTACGAGCATTTATTATGTCTCGGGCGTGTCGGGGGCTACGGGTGGGGGGGAGGAGACGGATGGGAACCCGGTGGTGGGGTGGGCGGGGGTGGGAGGTTGGGGGTGAGGTGGCCGCGCCCCCTTGCGCCCGGAAGGCACAGGTCTCGTTTAAACACAACACTAGGCGGCGATGCGCCTCGCAACTTACTTCACATCAAACCGTAATCGACAAGGCAGGTGGAAACTATTCAAACACGTTCGTAGCATGTTAATGAGCGTCGAGAGCTGAGTGAGCACCCATGAACCTTTAACTACTCCACAACGTTAAAGGCTAGTGAGCGTTATAGTACAAATTTATGTTTGATGGTCTTTAACCTTTGTAGTTCACCATTGTTGTAGCTTTAACCCTCGTTGTAGCTCGTCTAAAACGGTTAAAGTTCACTTAGCACGCCAGCGGTCGAGCGCGCAAGCGTCCAACGCTCATTCAATAATAAAACTACGATTAGGCCACAATTCTAAGGGAAACTGTTATATCCCTACATCATCTAAAAGCGGGATTGCAATAAGTACAATTTTAAGTACTTGTCTTACCACGTGTGTGTTTGTAAGATTTTTAGATTTTATTTTATCCTGCATATGCTGCATTCCGTGCTGTGTCAATTCTACCCAAATAGCGAGTGGTCGTTAGCTTTTTATAATTAATTATTAAAATAATACACACGTCCCTTTTAATAATAAGTATTTTAATGAACGAGTTTATCCGTATCAAAAGATGTGCTTAGAAATCGTAAAGAAATCGATAATTAAAAACTGTAGTTATGGTTGCGTTCCAATATCGCCAATTTTGAACATTTAAATTGACAATCTAAATTGGTGCATCCTTTTTCACGTACATAATACGAATAGAACACACAGCATGATTCAAAACGATCACACGAGCTGTAATCGCACGTTTTACACTCCAAGTATTGTAACACTTCATTGTTATTTTCGGTGTATTGTTAAGTACAACACTTAATCTATTTCATGTTATCGCGAGACCGTGTCTTAGTTAGGGGATAATGTAGAGATATTTCAGTGGCCGTTAGTTACAACGCTAAGGTGCTTTTCACTGAAATTTTAGATTGCTCCAAGATGTATCCTTTCGTGATATTCAAATTTCCACGACTGAATCTAGCTATTCTCATACGATACCTTATTAGTTTACAGCTGCCCGTCTCGATTACACAAATCAAGTGCACGGAATTTGTTACAATTTACAATTGTTACGATCGTACCATCTGTCCGCCGACGTCGGTCGACAATCGTTAAATTTAATTCACACCAACTAACAATGCACTGAGTTGCTGAGAACAAACGAATGCAAGAATGTATTGTGTAAAATTACATTTCGAAATGTGTAACTAATTCCGCTATCGATACAGCCTTTATCGAGCCGAATTACTCTAGCAGACCAATACTAAAAACGACTTTATTTCATAAATTAGTACTTTTAGTGCCAAAAAACTAGAACTATTCGTATGCTCTATTGTTTGGAGGCTACATGCTCTAATGACAGTGACATTTCTCCAGATCACGTTCATCTAATTAATGTAACATGTCTCGTTTTCTGTCCACACGGTAGACCCGCTGAAGTGTCGTCACATCAACCTTTGAAATGTACAAAGGTACCAATTCCAGTTATTGGGCACTAAAGAACACTAATAAAGTACAGTCAAATTACCGAAACATGGTTTTCGCACTTGTGTGAGTGCAATATGGCACACATCGAAAGAGTGTCGCAATATCAACGATTTAAAATGGGTAAATTAAAATGTTGTTGTCAGTCTCTACCTTCGGCTTGCACTCACACAAATGCAGAAACCATGTCTCGATGATTTAATTGCACTAACGATGATGCGACGTCGTCTTTTTGAATGTGTGCGCATCCGCATCTGCTGGAGTGATTCACATCGCTTACGACTACGTAAACTGAATGTAATGAACAAAATAATACCAATCTAACCACGATCTATATTTTACAAAGTTATCACGTTTATCCAAGAAACGCATATCAACAAACATCGAGGACGGTTGCAGTTAACTGAATGTCCCAAACTGTTAAAACGTACATCACAAAATCCCGTAGGTATATTGTAAAAATCGTTGGAAGATTCCTTGAAAGCGAACTTGAAACAGCGTAAAAAGGATCACATGTTGCTATCACACTCGCCCAATACAAAACATTAATATATTTCGCTACCAAATAGACTAAATATAAAATGGTTTTGTAAGTAAATATCGTTCAGTGCGTAAAACACGCCCGACCAATGGGAAAGCCGTAAATGACCGACTCTCTCCGATTGGCTACAATTAAAACTCTGAAACGTTTCTAAAACATACGAAAATGCCTCTGACAATTAAAATATGACGCATCTGTATCCTCTTAATACAGAAATAGATATCGTAACAATTAGATATTCAAAGAGCGATTTTCACACGTTTTGGAATCGAGTACAAATGTATCATTTGCACGCACTGGACGGTACTTGTATAATACATTACAATAGTTTGGTACCAGAGTTCTACATATGTTAAGTAATATCTAACGGAGTCGATCCAAAACCGACTGTGGTCTCATTTCATCGACTAAACTCTGCAAAAATCGAACATCGATTGTGGATCGCGTGCGTCAGGCGTGAAGATTACACATTACAAGTGAGTATTTACAATGGAGAGATGAACATGAAACGTCGATACCAGTAATTGTCCTAAATGCCTTAATTATAAAAATTTCACAAGACCCCACAGGCAACTAATTGCACTAACACAAGTAGTTATTTTTTATACAGTTTAATTGGATTACGTGCATAATGCTCAGTACTCAGAACGCCAATGACCAGTACAAAGACGCTTACATTTATTTAATAAAACAATGGGCTCGAGTGATTCGGTTACATAACGCTGGGGCCGACCGGTGACGACTGCTAGGACAGCTACCGATAGTGATCTTACTTGTCGAGACATGTCGACAAACAATGCCCATCCCGAGAAGTCGCTCCCAACCTTAAAGTACCGTAATTATGCACAAGAAAAATGGCAGCAGTAATTATGTAACTTCATAGCGGTCGTCACTAGTTGGTCTTAGTTTAATAATAGTTCTGTAGTTGTTTCAAAATATTCCTTTTCAACTCTATGTTACACATTATAAGAGCTATATTATCGACAAGTAATTGTTCTCTCTCATGTACATTAAACGGTTACTTAACTTAAGAAAGATTTTGGACATTATGCGTATAATCCGTTATTCTAAAATCACTATAATACTTATATGGAAGGCAATTATGTATATATATTTTGTGGATACAATGCCTTCCTATAGCGCTATGATGACGTGAAAAAGAGGATAAGTCAGGAAAAATAATAAAATTTGTGTTACTTCTGACAAAATTATACAAGATGAAGAATAATCGAAAATATGCCCCATCTTTTTACATGTATAATAAAAGTAAAAATTTATATATTAATAGCTTTTGACTCATTTCGTGTCAAAATTGATTTTTATAGTTATAAACCGAAAATATGCAAAATTCATTTTTTATTTTCGTGACATACCTTTTTTCCATGCCATCGCAGCATGCGTGTTAAATGTGCAAAGCTACAAACTGTTTAGGTTTGCGATACTCTCTCACTTGAACTATACCGGGAGTGGTACTAAAGGCATGAGAACATGTATACAGCCGACAACTGCAACTGCATACGAAAGTCAGAACCAACTGTCAAGTGGTACAGGTTTTCATTTACGCGGAGAGGCCCGGAGTCCTGTCATAAATGACGGAATGTCTGAGTAGGCGCTGTCACATACATTATGACAAATCCAGCCACATTCATGTAATAGATTTTTGTGTCACGTCAAATTTGAAGATAGGGAGAAGATGGCCGACAAGCAGATAGACCATCTGATGAGTATTGTCGCACTGCGACATTCGCGATACATGCCAACTTCAGCCCCGAATGAGAAACGTTGGCACGCCCCCGGTTGCACTGCCTACCTCTGTAGATTAAGGAATATATTGGGAGAAAGGGTTGGGAAAATAGAGAGGGACAGGATGGAATGGGAATGGGTTCTGGCATATCTCACTCACTATCGAAACAAGTACGTACGTAATGCAAAACCTGCGACATTTGACCGACTGATCGTGCAATCGATTGTTAATTGCATTTTTACACGAGCCTGCCATTTTACACGTCACATTCATACATCCACACGCACACACACACACACACACAAGCTACAGCACACCGCACGAACACAACACATAGCACCGGACCTACATCACACATTCGTTACACTTTCAACACTATCGCACTGTTTATTTTAGTTATTATAATTGTAAACTTGAAATTAATACAAAATGATACGTGAAAATATAGTATTGACTACAAATCGGCCCCGTGGTCAGCGCGCCATATTGGAGACAATTGACAAATAGTGATGTGACAAAATTGAAGTTTTTTTTATAAATTACATGGGATATTTAAAAGTCAGCGCCAATTATAAAATTATTTCTATATAATTAGATAATTAAATTCACAGCTCATATTATTTTTATTTTAAATTATCAAATTATCGGATTGGGTTGACTTCTGAGTCCCCCATACATATTTATAATTTAGGTGGATACGTTGTACGTACTTAGCCTAAACAAAACAAATATATTATAAATTGAAGAACGTGTCTTGAAGAAGTTTGCCAGTAGGCGCTAGATGAAACGAACAGAAGTAAAGCTACGCTTTGTGTAGTGGAGAAACATACGAGTAAATTTCATCGGAACTATATTTCAAACAAGAGCTACGCGGGGGTGAAGCTAAGACTAGACAGCCGTTTGACAAACGCAGTAGGTAACTGTGGACACATAAGCAGGACGTCCGTTTGGAATCTGTTAGTATCGAAACATCCATACTATCTGAACATCGTAATATAGAAATCATTTTTTTTTGTACTAACAGAACAGCCGCTGTATTGGAACATCCGTTACGAAAACGGATTTAGAGCTGGGTTATTTTACTTGTTTTACTGAAGTCTTGCGTCACATCATTAATTGTCAGTTGCCACGTTAATAATGTGATCTAGTTGAATAAATGAATTTGCACAAAACTGTTAACACTTACTACTGTGCACACTTGTTTGCACAGTAAGTGCTTCTGTTCATGTGCTTCTAGAGCACATGGTTTGTGCACGATTCCAGCATGATATCAGCGTATTTGTACATACCCTCAAAACTATACCTCACTAACGATATGAATTAATAATATGTTTCGGCGAACATTGAAATGTGCAGCCTATTTGTTTCATAACCGTTCTTCGAGTAAATAAATTTATAACAGAAGCCAAACTGGCAACACTGAATAGAAATATTAACGAAAACTGTTCAACAAAGAAATTTTGGCACTCACGATCACATGTATATGAAACAACAACTAGAATAATAGAAAGTTACAGGCCGACTAAGATTCAAATGAACGTGTAGGATCGCAAGAGTTACCAATTAAATCAAATTTCTACCATTTTTAGGAGATTTAATAAAAACGTTAATTTTATGACTGGAGGAGATGAAACAGGAAAATAGGGGAAATATGTCATTCAAAAAAACTCTTAAAATATAAATAGAAACATGAATAGTTATTTCAGATACCAAAACAAAGTTTTTTAAGTTACCTACAAAATAACAGTACTTTATATAATTTATAGTAAATAATGCTAATAATCTGAAATAGGTGAATTTAACCTGCAAAATATTGGGTTTGTTTTTAACCTGGACACTGACAACTATTTAGAAAGTTATTTCGAATTTATTACACGGCAACACTTGCCTATAGAGCTGTCAATAACATATTGTAAAACAAAACTTTATTTGTGGCAACATACAGTTTCTTTAGCGATGCAGTTAAGAAACTTTAAAAGTTAAGAAAGTCTTTAGTGTTTAATAAATAATAATAGAGAAACTAGAAGGAACTTTTACTTTGTGCAAAATGAAGTGTGAAACTAAATAGCACATGGCCAAAGGACTCAGCATCCAGGCTAAAACGAAATAAAAAACGAGCTGTCAATAGAACGACGTTTCAAGATGGCTGCTTAGATCCATTTTTCACATTCATTATTAGTCTTGTCGGATTATAACTGTGAACAAACGTGTAAATAACACAATGCAAACGTGTTGGACACGGCCGTTCACTCCAAGGAACGTCCATAACCAAAGAATATCAACGGACTCTAACTTATTGATATCACGAGATATGTTCGCAAAAAACTAACTATAAAAGAGATGTTGTAACAACCGCGAGAATTAATATGGATGCAAATATTATGTAATGACAATTTTTAATGTGTCTCACAAGCGTCATAGCTTTGCACAATTTAAAAAAAAAACAGTGCAGTTATTACTACAGAGGCATACGCACGTGCTAAATAATAAAGCTACATATGAAAATAAAATTAATATATTCCGAGTAATTAAAATACAAATTACGCTCTTTCACTTCCAAAAAAATACGAAATATTTTTCAAAAAACTGCCAAAAGATAGTGCCGTCTCATTTCGTGCCGTTCTATCGATATGTCGACTGATATATTACAACTCGATATGACTGTCTGATATCAAAGTGATGCGTATGCCTTGTAGTGTGGCCACTAAACGTTTATACAGCTAAAACTATATACTACAACGAGCGAATTAACTAATTTTATTTAAAATGTTAGGTACGCGTATAAGGCTATGCGTTGCTCTGTTCCACCTCATTATATACATTATATAGCTATTTATACAATAGACAACGCTTCTCAATTGAAATCTGAGTTGAACACATTCGAAATCATCAATGTTGTGAGACAAAACAATAGTTAAACGAGGCTAAATAATCCTGGGGCCGTTAAACGCCATAGACTTTTAACTCTATGAACATATAAGCAGCTCCTACAAAAATAGTGACATATATTAATATGTCGATCGATACACTAAAACTATTATTATATATAACTAAAATTTAAAATATATTTCGTGTTTTTTTCTATTACATTAAAAATAAATAAATAATTGGTGAATAATTTACTCCTGTGCGCATAAATATAACACGTTGCGTAGTTGATACCTACATAAGCGTACTTACTAAAGTTATGAAATCAAAGATTTTAGCGAGCGGTTGTGGAAATTTTATACACATACGGAGTAAATTAATCACCAATTTTTATTTTTAATGCAGTAAAAATATCTTAAACTACATGTTAATTTTCAGTTAGATATAATATGTATTTTAGTGCACCGATTGACATATTTAAAATAATTCACACTATTCTTGTAGGATAAATTGATTGTTTAGGTTTTAGGAAATGAGATAATATAAATTAATCAGTGAAATTAATACAAGTTATCTCCATAAATTCCCAAGTTAGAAGTTAGGGTTAGAAGTTACAAGAAATAGATTGTAAGGAAGGATGACATCATTGTTTAGATTGTCATTATAACTTAGCATGACCTCGAGCTCAGTCAGTGTGCTTCTAGTCTGATTTACATTTCCGAAACTAGAATGCGTGAACGAGGCCTAGTAGAAGTACACAAAGTATAATTTGCCTAGTATAGTATATATGACAGTTCATTAATATAAAAAAATGACGCATTTATTTTTGCAAAAATAATCGATTGAGTTTTTATCAAATTTTTTATACAAATATTTCGAATTGAATGGTTTATGCAAACAAATACATATTTGAATTTGAATTTAAATACATACAAAGGTGAAAAATGTAATTTTTACAAAAAAAAAAACGTAACATTATATGTCAATTGACTTAAAATCATGAGCTAAATCCGTGGTGTTGCTTTAGAAATCAATAGGTTATACCACTGCACGTACATCAATACATATCATACACTATTTGACATATAAAAAAAAATACAACATAAATCATGTTTACGGCTGCATTATCAACATGCATGTTGGAAAAAAAAACTAGTTTAAAAACAAACGTCAACATTTATTTTTCAAAGGCTTAAAATAAAGCTCGATTATTTTACATGCGATGCAATTGATAAACATAAGTGATATTCACGACCGGTGACTCTTGAAAGGCCATTAGGGCCACAAGAATTTAGACATTCCGAAAATAAAAAAAAAAACATAAGTGATATCACAATATAAAAGTATCCAATATACAAAACGGTGTAAAGCTCGACTCAATTGCTCGAATAGCGTATTTTTTTCGTATATACGGTGTATGAACCCGCTTTTCGTCCGATTCAGTATGTTTTGCGGTTTAAGATTTATACAAATTCAGACGTGACGTCACTGAAAATGAAAATCAATCAATGTTTTGAATACAAAAAGGTATAGAATGGATGGCGGGAATTTTATATTTGGACCCTGGATTTTATGGGATTGCTTTGCCTTCTAACATTTTTACTTTAAAATCTAAATTGAATCATAAACGAGTGTTTGCAAAAGATTCAACTATTTATATAATGTACAAAAAATATTTAATTTTGTAGTATTGCAACATTATGTTGACATAACTAACTATTTATCAACACAGTTAGTATTTAACCTGCTTTTAATATTATGTACTCTTTATTCTGATGCGTTTATTCAGAGTATGTTCTAAAACATGATAAATTCGCTATTTGGTGCCATAGCGTGGATATTAATAGAAAAAAATATTTATTTAATAATGGGTTGATACAGATTTGATTATATTTAATATAAAAAGAGAGACGGTAGCCTCGACTCTCTCTCTCTCTCTCTGTTATGAAGAGATAGAGCGATTAAATTGTCAAATAGCGAATTTTGCATCTTTTTGAATATAGTTTTAAGAAAAAGTTACGACGACGGTCAGATCAGACGATTTAAACATTTTAAAGCAGTATTCAGATACGGTATATATTATATAGCATCTAACATTTCTATCCAGTCTCAAAGTATACGTAATAGTTTTTTTCTAATTCGCAAATCGCCATGAGTACTTTCCGCCAGTAATATTTGAAATGGTAAGTATGAAAAATTCAAGGACACCTTCGTAATTTTATAGTACAGTGCTAATTAAGTTTGCTATTATAAATATACTAACGGCTTAGTCCACGCCGAACGCATGAAATGGAAGCGACACGGTGACACGTAGTTGGGGTATTTTAATGATGGACTTTTTATCTATAAGGTACAAGGTTTATTTTTGCATGACGACTACGAACACAAGTCAACGGTCCTTCGATAGTAAATTTAATTCAAAGATACCAGTTGAAAAAGTACATTTTATTTAAGGTCCTACAAAAAATAGCGTAAAACTAGAAATTAGCATGTATTTTATTATGTTTTTATTATAAATAAATAATTGAGTCGTATATTTCCAGAACCCGCTAACTCCATGGTTGAGTTCCAAAATCCGCTATCTCTATTTTCTCAGGCTATAATAGATTTATTTGGTAGAATCATGGTTTATTTTCATATTTCGTGGTTACACATTCAGATAACAGTTATTGTTTACTTTATATATATACAGATAAAAAAACTACAAACTTTATGATTAGTTTAGCACATTAGTTTCGTTTGGAGTTACCTGATTTTGGAAATATACGCCTCAATTGGTGATTAATTTATTCGTATGTAGATTAACACGTTGCGTACTCACTAACAGAAGCGGGCGCGTCCAAAAGGATAGTGTATACAAGTAAATTAAGCACCATTATTTATTTTTGGTGCAATACAAAAACCGTGAAATACATATTAAAATATTTACACTATTTTGATAGGACCATAAATATCAGATAATTTTTTTTCAAAACGTTTTTAAACAAAAATCGTGTCGTTTCCGTCCCGTGTGGGTGTAAATTACATCTAAAACTTTATCTCTGTCGCTCACCAGACATCGCTTCGAGCGTGAATGGGAAATAACACTAAAGTATATTGCACTAAATGTTGTATATGCTTCCAGATTTCAGTGTGATGAATTCAACTAATATAAGCTACTTGTTATTAACCGATGTAAGTATTAACTTAGCTCAGTGTTTTGGTTTAAAACTAAAATTTTGATTTACAAACGTTTGTGATAGAAGATTTCACAAATTCACAATGTGCCATATACGGGTCAAGTGAATGGTATATTCTTCCGTATCATTTGAATAAGCATCATGAGAAATATCCTTGATTTTTAAACCATAAATACGAAATTATCGTTAAAAGAAAAGAATGAAATACATATAAGTAATTAACCGCAAACAATGAGCCAAGCTTCCATACAGACAGACAAACAAAACGAAATCACAGACATCTCCACAACAAAAACCCGGATACATAAATCATTACCCTTAGTTCGAGACCTGGAATTCATGCAGTTTGCATAGAGGTTAGTTTTCAACGGCTAAGTCATAGACCAACAATAAAATTGTACAATGTCATTGCACAATATTATTGAATTTCAATACACTCCCTAAACGATCAAAAACATTGGGCAATCCGTAAAATTGCACAATATAAATGATCGTCTACGGGGGCTGTTACACCCAGATATGTATATAGACATTTTTTCAGACTTTTTAAACTTTCACGTTATGTACACATTTTTCTGACTGTTACAAGAGAAGTTTCCATTTTCGGAAGCTTTTTGTATTTTTTTAAATAAAACATTCCACCTTCAAACAGTTTCAAGAACACAATGGTTCACAATAATTTTCAAGGACTAAACATTATCCTTATGGAAAAGCTTTGAACGTATGTTATCGATTCAGTAACACAATTAATTGAAATCAAAATACAAAGCAGCAAAAATATCACGTACATTAAGTTTTTTGAAATTTGATTTATTTGCAGACTAATTGGAATATAAAATATATATATACATATATATTCATATATAAAATGTAGGTCATCATAATGAAATACAGTTAAAGCTCCTTATTCACGGTTTCACCATTCGCGGTTTCAATGTCCGCAGATGAAAACTATTTCAAACTCATTCATTGCTATCGATACATAGGTACATTTTTTTTAGGTAAATCAACACAATGCAGGTGCTCCCTCCCTATCCACTTGCGATGTACTACATTATTAAAAACGCAGTTGTTCCTTGACTCAACGTCGCTTTCTTTTCAAAAGGAAAATTGATCAAGTCACTGCCGAATACCACCTGAATGTAGATCTTTTAAAGGCAAACAACAAACAATGGCTTAGGTCTGAACAATGCTCGACGAGTATCGCTTTGTAAATTAGGTACAAATTTCTATAATAATGGCGTTGATATTCCGGTAAATACTAGGAAAACATAAACTACCAAGAGATTCATCGTTTTTTACAGACCCTGACTGTTTTTAAAGAACGATCCATAAATCTCCTAACGATCTATGTACGCCTGGTACTTCTTTACTTCAACTAATATTTTTGAAAAAAATAAATAAAATTATTTCAAAGCAATATTTTGGAAACGTTTTACGAGAGTAGACTGATGGTGAAGTTACCACTCTAAACATTTAGAGTAAAGTTATCTCAAAAACACTTGGCTTCCCTACTTTTTTTTATAGAAAAAGGCGGCAGACGAACATACAGTCCGCCTGATGGTAAGTGGATACTGTCGTCCATACTGCTTGAGATTACCAATAAAAAATCAGAAAGGTGGAACCTCTCACCAATTGGTGAGATTTTCAGAGGGTGAGTAGCCACCTAAGCGGAAAATAAATTCTTTAAGCCTAAGACTGATATTTAACATGTTAATTTGGTAAAGAAATTTCAATAAAAGTATTTTTTATCATTATTGATTTGCAATTCGTAAATAAGGAACGTATCTCTTATAATCCCATACATTTTCCCATTCCCTATTCATGATTTCCTCATTCGCGGAGTATTCACCCATAAAATTTCATTCGTTTGAATAGGTATGGAAATTTCTCTCGTTGGTCCTTCTTGTTATGTCATGTCTGTATGAACTTTGTCTATGTGGAGATTAGTTTCCAACGGCTAAGAAATGTCTATGTGTACAGGTCTTGGGCCAATGATGAACAGACAATACACGAGCTGAGACTTCATTCAAGTTGTATTTGTTATGCATAACCTGCGTTAGGCGGTCGGCGTAGAAATTGGATTCCAAGCACTCGAACTAAGTGTATACAGGGTGTGTTTAAACCTTTCCTAAAGTCTGAAACTGTGGATTCTGCTTTTGATTTTACCTTATTTTGATGGTTTCGTATTTAGCAAAAGAAAGTGAAAAAATGAAAGTGAAAGATAATGTCATCTTAATCCACCAACAATCATAAAATTAGTGCAAATGTATTTGTTATGATCCATCATAATAGGGAAGCAATTGTAACTGCTAAAATGATAGAGTGGTCCACGCACGGTTTTGACATTATCGGTATTAACATTAAAAGATCTGTGAAATAAGAGCTTTCATTTGAAGTACAGCTCAAGTGTATTGGTATATGTTGATATTTTTGGGACACAAAAATTTGGTAAACCGAAAAAAGAAACAATTTGCTCAAATTATTTCAATGTCAAATGACAAATTATCAACGGAATTCATGGTTTCAGATTTCGCAGTGTTTGAGCAGACCCTGTATATAAGGTCGTAGAAAAATAGTGTGATATATTTTAACGTGTCAATCAGTACATTGAAAATATTAAATATAATAAAAAATAACATATATTTCACGATTTTTTATTATATGTATTTCATGTGTACATAACACGTCACGTGGTGGATACCTATATATACCAACGCGTACTCATTAACAGAAGCGGACGCGTTCAAAGGTCGAAGACCTGAGTAAGTGGATAGTGTTCTGTGCACATATTAGTAAATTAAACACCAATTATATATTTTTTATGTAATAAAAATAAATCGCGAAATACATGTCGATTCTTAGCTAGATATAGTAACAATTAAACAACTTTGAACGGTTTAAATCGCGTATATTTAACATTATTTTTATCCCGACGTTTCGAACACTTTGCAGTGGACGTGGTCACGGGGTGACCAATTGATTTTATTTGTCACTTGAGTTATTAAGAAAGTGTCGAAACGTCGGGATATAAATAATGTTAAATGTACGCGATTTAAACCGTTCAAAGTTGTTTAATTGCTATTGTATAGTAATCGCAAAAACCTAAGAAAATATTAGATATAGTAATTTTAGGGTACCGATTGATATATTAAAATATTTCACACTATTTTTATATAAGACCTTGCATGTTTACACGGGTGAATATGTAGTGAGTGAGTGAGTGTGCGGTATATGTATAGCACGTACCCACTATACGATCTTCGTGGATCATCTCTCGCTTGCATCTTCGGGCTGGTGGGCTTCACTGGTGCCTTGGTGATCCACGGGGGGTAAGCCGGTGCCCACGATGTTCACGATGTTGGCAATTACGTCAGGTGTCATAGAACTCATTGCGGTTAGTAGGTTGTTTGCCAATTTGACGGTAGAAGCATCGTCCAATGGTTTGTTCGACATGTCCGTCTCTAGTTGTAGATTTTTCATGCTTTCTACTAATTCTGCTTGGGAATTTGATTCTGAAATTTAACAGTTTCGCTGATTACTATATATACAACGTGACACTGAATAACACGTGAAATAATAGAACAGTTCCAGCGAAAAATAAAATTGTTGTAGGGAATAAATCGAGTTACAAACAGACGACAATCAAACCACTTCATTACAAATCGTGTGGCCAATCAATGGAACGGATTACCCACAGTGGCGTAGCTACCTAGGGGCTAGGCGGGGCAGTGCCCCGGGGCCCTCAAGCTCAGGGGGCCCTCGAATCCTTACCAGAAATCTCGATCGAACTGAACTTTTGGAAATTTCTCCCATTTTCAAAATAAATATGACAGGTTGCAACCCCACTTTAATCATGACAACTCAGTTGAGAGAAATTCAAAAGTTATGCCTAGGGAATTCCCCTAAATTCTTTCTGTAGGTTGGCAGTGTTGTCAATTTGACGGATAGTGGTATGTGCGTTTTATTATTCATCGATGTGCGTTTTATTGTGAATTCGAGTTAAGATTTTTTTTTCGAGAACGGTTAAAAAATTAATGCTGTATCAGGAGTAAGTAAGCTAATGTCAATAAACTTTTTTGTACTGGTCAATATAGTGGTTCAATTTTATTTGATTTTACCACTCATATTGATGTCAGTTAAGTCAATAAATCGTGTCAAATCTATAGATTTCGGCTACAGCTCATTGTATAACGCGAAATATCGTGAAAAAATGCAAGTCACCTGCAGTAGGTACATTAATTCAGGTCCGCGGGCAGGAGATCGTTCATGGTCTCCACCGTTAAATGTGGTAACACTAACGGTGATAATTTTTTTTCCGGGGATTCCCCAACGACACTTGTAGCGTATCATTGTGTTTCTCTTTCCTTTTATTTTACTTTTAACGTCGTCAGTGAACAGTGAGTACCTACCTACTCGAGCACAATCTAATATTGTATTGTTTAAATAAATTAGAAAACTAAAATAATGGATAAAAAGAAGAAACCCAGTGGTGCATTTAAACGCAAACAACGCCAAGAAAGAGAAGATAGTAAACAAAAATTGCCCAAAATTGACAAGTTTTTTAGTCAGCCTTCTGCAAGTACATCTGGCCAAAATATTTCTATTGATAGTGACTCAAATAATGTGGTAACTGCAGTGTTGGTTGAGAAGCCTACTGAAGAAGATTCGACAATTATTACAGTTGGAGATACCTCCGCCGCCGATCATGTGAACGTGGATGATGTTTGCATGACACACATAAGAGCGGAGGGTTTGGAGGAACCACAGACCTCTACATTTTTCGAAAATGTGTACGACAAATCTTCTTATGACTTGGGAAACTTCACGAACAAAATATTAAGTGATAACGAAAAACGTCAAATTCTTGATATGGGGCCTTTACAGCCTTCAGGACCTTTTCCAACAGACATCAACCAGAACAATAGGTGTTTTTCAAAATCGTACTACGTTTCGTGTTCTAAATATGGGCCAGTTAATCGTTTTTGGTTGTGTTATTCCAAAATACTAGACGCTGCCTATTGTCAACCCTGCTGGTTATTTGCTTCACAAAGGAATAATGTTTGGTGTACGGGAATTCGACATTGGAAGCATTTATCAGAAAGAATTAAACAACACAGTTGTACGAGTGGCCATTCGGAAGCATGTGCTGTGTATGAATTTTGGAAAAAAAACGATACTAATACTATCGACAAGGAACTTGAAAATGAAATTCGCAAAGAAGCATCATTTTGGAAAATGTTTCTTCAAAGGTTATTCGATATCATACTTACCCTAGCAAAGAGATCTTTGGCTTTGAGAGGACATCAAGAAGACTTAAGTCAGGAAGGATACCACGGAAATTTTCTGTCCTTTGTAGAGCTTGTCGCCCGATATGATCACATTTTGCGGCAAGTTTTGGATATGCCCAAAGGTAATAATGATTATTTCTAAGTTTTTTATCGTTTTATTTTGTTTATAATTATTAACTGTTTAATATCAGGACTTTTGTGAAATTGTGTTTTTTTATGTTTTTAGGATCTACAAGATATCTGAGTGCAACAATTCAAAATGAAATGATTGAGAGCTTGGGGACCAAACTCGAAACCCATCTACTAGAACAAATTAGAGCGTCACCGTTTTTTGCCATCATAATGGATACGACACAGGACATATCGAAGGTAGATCAGCTAAGCATTGTTGTGAGGTATGTAGTAATAACCAGATCGGAAAATGGACAGCCAATTGATATAGAAGTAAAAGAAGTGTTTCTAGGCTTTTATGCAGCCATCAAACATGGCGCAGTAGATTTAGTCAACCAAGTGACAACATTATTTATCGACAAAAATATTGATTTAAAAAAATGTGTGGGGCAAGGCTATGATGGAGCCAGTGTGATGAGTGGTGTGTATAATGGTGTACAAAAACATATTAAGGATATCCAGCCTAACGCAGAGTACGTACATTGTGCCACTCATAATTTAAATTTGGTGATAAATGATGCCGTTAGCAGTTGTGTGGAAATACAGATTTTTTTCGCAACGTTGCAAGATTTGTATAACTTTTTCGGAAACAGCATCAAACGTTGGGATCTACTGTCAAAATTCACTGGCGAATCGGACACCACTCTAAAAAAACTAAATCCGACTAGATGGTCCAGTAGGGTCAATACGATATCTGCAATAAAACTTCGTTATTTTGATATTATCAAAGCATTATCAGAAATAGTTCTAAAGAGTCCTAATAAAGATGAGTGTAGTGAAGCAGAGAGTATTAAAACAAAAATGCTAAATTTCGAGTTCGTGTTGCTTTGCGAATTCATGCACAGTGTATTGAACGACATCAATTATGCATCCAAAACTTTACAAAAATGCGACATCAATTTGAGCGAGGCGAGTAAAGTTTTAGCAGAGACCAAAGCAAAGTTGCAAATTTATAGAAATGATTTCGAATTATTCCAGTGCAAAGCCAGTGAAACTGCAAGAAAATATGGTATTGATACCCATTTTCAAGAAAAAAAGCAAAGAAAAGTTAAAAAACATTTTGATGAATTAGCTGCTGATCACCGATTTCCAAACCGAGAAAAAATATTTAAAATTGAGATTTTCAATAATGTACTAGACAGTAATATCTCAATTAGATACACGTTTTATTGGTATGAGTGCAGTCTGTCATATATTCGATTTTCTAACACCAACATTTTTATTACATGTTGATGAAGCAACTTTATTACAAAAGTGTGACGAATTCCAAACAAAATATTCAGATATAATAGGCCCTAGTTTTTCACTTCAATTTATTAATATTTACCACCTAGTTTTACCTCAACTAACTCAAGCATGGACTGTTCACCAATTATGTAAGGAAATAATGAGCAAATATGGAGTGCTAGAATGCGACCTAACGGAAGTATTTACAGCAATGTTATTATTCTTTACAATTCCTGTCACTTCTGCAGCAGCTGAAAGGTCATTTAGCAAATTAAAAATAATAAAAAATTATTTAAGAAATAATATGGACCAAACTCGACTCCAACATTTATCGCTAATAGCAATTGAAAACAAAACCGCATCAAGCCTGGATTTAAACGAAGTCATTGATACTTTTGCGAAAACTAAAGCTAGGAAAAAATTGTAAATATAATTGTTATTTAGTCAGTTGGTATGCCCGACCTTTATATAATAAACCCTTGAATCTTCTCTATTTCGTTTTATTAGCCAAACCTACACCAAGTATTAATTGTAATTTATGTTGTTACTGTTTAATATTTTTATTACCTGCCCTGCAGTGCACAAAAAGAGCTTAAGTAGCTTAGCATTTTTAAAGTATTTGTATATTTCATATTTTTATTTGATAAAACCTAATCAGTTTACATAGCAGTGGGGCCCCATTTTTTAATTTGCCCCAGGGCCCTTGGTTACCTAGCTACGCCACTGATTACCCAGGGAAGTCATAGCATCTAAGAACATTAATCAACTCAAAAATAGATTGCACCAATATCTTAGAGCACAAAAACAGATAGACGCATCATCTCAAGCTACTTATCACGCATACATCACCTATACATATAATAAAATCGTAACAAAGCCGCGTCTGTACATGAAATATTTTTTGAAAAAGTGTTTGCAATAAGTAAGTACGAATGATATAGAACCCAAGACAACATTTTTTTACAATTTATGTCTGTCAGTCTGTCTGTAACGCGCATCATGTAAAAACTACTAGATGGATTTTAATGAAACTTGGCATAGTTTTTATGCGCCGGGTTAACATTTACGGTACTTTTTATCCAAATCCATTATAGAGTTCCCACGGGAATCACAAGTGTTCACGCGAACGAAGTGGCTGGCACCGCTAGTTGAAGTATAAACATCGATTACTGATTGATTATTGCAGTATAAGTACTGTAATGTAAAATTACAAAGTTTAAATCCATATCGTAAACTCGAGTCATGTCGTAATCATATCGATTTCCTCGACTTAAACTGTTGAAGATAACTTAGTCTCAAAAAAAATGTAAAAAATTTTAATTGTTTATTTCAAAGAATAATAAAAACATTATTTAAGACGAAAAAAACATAAAAATATTTTTAACGAAAGGCAAAGTTACACCGGCAATCAATAAGGTCCCTTTCTCACACAATATCATATATCATCGTTATTTACGTTAAAAACTGACATTAATGTTATAGAATATTCCATTTCGATTTTTAGTAAAGTGATATATATAAAATATTTTTGAACACACTTATATCGTAGCAAGAACCAACAATGAAATTATGCAAGTGTTTAAAACTATATTATATTATAAAAGATGTTACCTCCGGTAGCATCGGCTTTGTCCCTTGCACAGGACCAGAAGGTGAAGTCCTGGTCGGTGTTCGGGAAGGGGTCGTTATTAGGGAAGGGGTCGGAGTCGGTCGCGAACGCGTCTTCCGCGAACTGAGCCCAGCCTTCACTAGAACACGCGTTTGATTGCTGCTCGCCCGAGGACGCCCACGCTAATCAAAATATACAATTTTTGTTTTTACTATTTAATAATACGCAGTAATTAAAACAAGTGTTAACACATTTATTAATATAAAAGTAGTGGCAGACGGCCGGTGGCTTACGAATAGCAAGTGGTCACTAAGGATATGTACGCACTTGCAGCTAACCGCCATTGCGGCCAGCAGCAATGGTGGCCAAAAGGCAACCAGTCGCATGTAGTGCGTATACTCTAAAATTATATATTAATTTTATACAAATTGTTTGTCGGCAAAGGCTTTAGTGGGAGAGTGCACGCTGTATACAGCGGCTGGTCGCACTCGACTGGCCTAGTCCCCCTCTCTCACAGAACCTTCAAATGAACTGCATTTAACACTTTATCCTATTCCCCAATGTATCTACGTGTTAAGGTACGATAAAGTGGCAAATTTATTTTAATTATCTTTATCTTTTTTAATAACATTTTAATAAGTCAGCGCTCGAGCACTGAAGCGTTCAACGTTCGTTTTAAGCCCCTTTGTTCGCCGTGGAGAGCGGTGGTTGTCGTGTCTCCACGGCCAATAGCCGGTGCAAGCATGGCTAGAGTATTTTAGGTGCAGACTTCATGTGTGATTTTTGAGTGTTAAGCTAAGAAAAAATAATTAAAATAACTCAATACGAATCCGCACAGGTAAGCGGTGATGAAACCGTGAGAACGTTCGGTGTCGTTAACAAACTCCCAGACTGTCATACAACACTGTTCGATATCTCGCCGTGCGGCGTTCGTGGTGTCGTCGTGTGTTAACAAGCTCCCATAGTGGCACATACGACACTGACGACCGTAGGTTATCACGATGGAAAACCGTTTAGTTAACAAGCGACTTAACAACACTAGTTATATACTTACGCGAGGGTTCCGCGAGCACGTCCCGGACCTGCGCTGCCTTTGGCGACACGTCCAACGGCCGCGACGAGGCGCCCTCACCAACACTCTCACCATCACCCTCCCACGTGCTGTAACGAGACACAGACAATAGTGGTACCCCCGTATATACTACAATTTATTTAAATTTTACTACTAAACTACTACTACTAAACGTTTGTATTCAAGTGAAATTAGTACTGGCCCGGAGTATTGGCCGGTAAATGACAGAAACTTAATGAATAGAATTTCCATATGCGAGATGTTGCTAAAACGAAATAAAATCGATCTATTTCTGAAGAGATTGGTAACAGGCGATGAGAAGTGGATCACCTAGAATAACAATGTTCGAAAACGACCTTGATCTAAGCAAGGTGAGCCATCACAAATAGCCCCAAAGTCAGGCCTCACTCCGAACTAAGTCATATTATGTGTATGGTGGGACTAGAAAGGCATTGTGTATTACGAGCTTTTGCCACATGACCAATCGATTAATTCTGATGTCTACTGTCAGCAATTGGTAAAATTGAAACAAACACTTGAAGAAAAACGCCCAGAATTAATGAATAGAAAAGATGTAGTTTTCCATCACGACAATGCTCGACCATCTTTGATGACTAAACAAAAATTTATGGACCTTGGCTGGGGAGTTTTAATGCATCCTCAATACAGTCCAGACAGCACCTTCGGATTATCATTAATTCAGCTCTTTAGAAAATTCTCTAAATGGAGTAAAATTACATTCAAGAGAAGCCTGTATAAACCATTTAAATCAGTTTTTCGCTCAGGAACCTCAATTTTATAGCGATGGGATAATGGCACTGCCAGAAAAATAGCGAACGATCATGGAATTAAATGGACAATAATTCAATAAATATTTATGTAATACAAAAGTCTTTATTATTTTCACTATGAAAAGGCCGCGAACTTATTCGACTACCTAATATATATATATATATATTATTAACCGTTTACTTTAAAGGTAACATACCAATCTGGCAAGTCGACAGAGATTGCCTTGCAATGCGTCGTGTGGAAGGCAGAGGTAACACTGGAACACCAAGACATCTGCTTAAGCGCCTTTCTCGATATATAGGGAGCTTTTGATCGTACAACCTTTAAGACGATACATTCATAGGCTAGAGAGGATGGCATTGATCCAACCATGTTGTAAATGGGTGGACGACACGCTTAAAAGTAGACACAATCTCAATGGAACTGAATAGGGGACCACTCTATACAGATGGATATATACCGCGATGGTGCGACCGATGGTAACCTACGGAATCATTGTCGGGTGGGCCGGGGCGAAAATGGAGACATGCAAAGAAACGTTATCAAAGGTACAACGGACAGCTTGTATGGTAGTCGTATGAGCGTTCAAACCTACGCCCCAGAACCACAGCAATGCAAGTCTTATTAGACCTTATAACTCTGCATATTGTGATAAGAGTTTGAAGAACCTACATAGACTAGAACTCTTTTTTTTTATTATTTATTTATACACATACAAAAAATGTATGGTTCATAATTAATGTTGCTTCGTGCCACATAAACCATACAGGTTTGTCTTGGCACTGCATATTTGCATATAAGTAAATATACATATAATTAATTTAAGCGGGTATTCCAAATCATTTATATTATATATTCTTAAATATTTATATCATATATTCGCGCCACCTGGGCATCTCTGGTGAGAAAAAGCCTATATTCATTGTCGAACACCTGTATCCAATAATCAAAGCTCTTCACGCGGCGGCTTGAAGAAAAGCTAAAGAGCTGAATTATAAATACGTCTGGGTAAGGGGTGGACAGGTGTGTGTACGTCAGATTCTGAGTACTAATTCGTTTTTAGCCTGCTTTTGTTTTCCCACAATAACTTGGTATGTTTGCTCCTATTAGTTGATATTAGCAGAATGTCAGAGGTCTGAAATCATATGCGACAGAAGTTCGACAACAATTACAAAACAACCTTTATGACATTGTTAGCTTCACGGAAACAGCTGAATATTAGCGTCTATGATCATGAAATTTCCAATGACAGATATAATAGCGTTTATAGGCGTGACCGCGAAAGTTCTAATCTTCAAAGCACTAAAAAGACTGGTGGTGGGGTATTAGCAGCCGTTTACAAGCGATTATTTTCGCGGCGTGAATGTAGCTTCGAAAGTGAATGCCAAGATATATGGATTACAATTCAGATTAACTTAGGTAAACAAACAGAAAGACTGAGGATATGTGCAGTATACCTTCCACCTACCTGCAATTTCAAATACAAATAAATTCCTTGAAAATACAAGTAGATACACGTCTATAGCCGGAGAATTCAATGCTAGTGGAATTAAGTGGACAGAATCATCTCGTGTCTCATACTTAAAACCCTCCAATTTCGAATCATGTAATTTCAAAAAACAACAATGTCATTTTCTCCTACTTGCTCGGAAATGGCTTCATTATTTTAAAAAAGGAACACGTCAATCGGCTCTGTACGCACGCCAGCAATTTTCAACACGACAATAATATAGATTGTTGGACAGTAGCGAGGTTATTTTTAGTACACACTAACATAAATTAGATTTTTTTTTAGGTACACGATATTTATTATTATAAAGGCTGAATGTGCATTTCTTTTCAAAAGTTAAAAAAAAGAACAAAAACCGCGCGCAGTCGAATTGGCGGGAATGAAACTTCTGTTACTTGAATTAATTTGTTTATTGTTTCCTCGCAAATTAGAGAAAAGGCCGAAATAGCAATTAACGGCCTCGTTTATTTAAAAAGTTTATTCCAATATTACTCGGTCGTTAATTGTTTTATTTCGGGCCTAGACAGTAATGTACTATTAATTGACTTTTTGGCCTAAATAATTTATAATGACGTTTAATTAAATCACCAATTCTAAAAATAGAATCCTAGACCTAATAACGTGTGACGCTGAGATTGTTGCATTAAATGAAAGCCTTTTCCCGGTCCGCGCCATGACCAAATTACAACCCCGCCTTGAAATTGTTATAAAAACTTCTGCTAAACAAAATGTTAAAAACAGATTTTCACCATTACAAAGCAAACTACAAAGCAATATCCTGGGAATGACAACTGTTTTCATTTGATAATGTGACAAAATTCTACACAATACTCCGTAATATTCTTAATGAACACGTACCTAAGACAAGACTAAATCTAACCATCATGTGTGGTATATCTCATCTTAATACGAGTATATCTATTAAAACAAAAGCATAAGTATCACGTTAAAATAAAGATATTTGACAATCCTCTCGACAGAATAGAATTTAAATACCTTATAAAAGATACCGACAAATTAATTCACAGCTGCTATAATAAATATATAGCTACAATTGAATTTTTGAGCTCATGTAAAAACGATTCTTCATAGTAGATATATTGGTTTCTAATGAATAAAACTTATTGAAAGGTTAACCTACTAAGAGGATCTGTGTTGAAGCTACCGAAATTGATATGTAAATATTGATACTTGATATGTTAGACAAGATCAAAGCCAGAATACGATTGTTGCTATTTAAGACAGAGTTAAACTGCAAAAGACCACATGTATGTAAGAAAATTTAGAATCTGCCGCGTTACTCGGATCCATATAATTATTGATACGAAACCATTCTATACTGGGTGTATTGAAGTTTCCAATAATTATTACTGTACTGTTAGCAAACTGAGACGTTACTTTCAAACGGTTGTCATAAAAACCAGCATAGCAGTCTCAAATCAGGAGGAAGATAACAGCGGCGTAAATGCAGTAATTATTGATTGCGATCTCCTTTAAGTACAGCATAAGTCCTCAAAAGTGCTATCCCAGGTGTCATGCTTGATTACGGAAAATCTCTCTTACTTTTATGCTGTTGAATTTATCGCGATCCCTTCGTAGGCGTGCATCTAATATTTCTCCATTAAACACGCCTGGTTTTAAATTTCCTTCCATTTCACATTTAATATAATAATGAGAACCGAGTACGTTTAGATATAAATCTATTTAGATTTCAATTTTGCCAAATAATAAAACGCAGAATTGCTACGCGGGGTTTCGCGGGTATTAGGTATACTAATATGTTGATTTTCGACGATCGCCTTTATGATATTTGTTGAAACGCCGAATAGTCGATAGGAGGGGTATCTTTGTGACGAGGAGATATAAAATTATGTTGCGAGGCCTGTAAGAACACTGGTTATCTTGGTCAATTGATTAGGTGCTAGTGATGCCAGCAACATTGTTCGCGTGCAGTTTAGAATGATTCCCATGGGAACTCTTTAATGGATCTGGATGAAAAGTACCTACCCTAAATATTAACCCAAGCACATAAGCTATAATTATGCTAAGTTTAATTAAAATCCGTCAAGTGGTTTTTGCGAGATGCGCGTTCGGGCAGACTGACATACAAAAAATACAAAACTTGTTGTTTTGGGCTCTATATCAATCGCACTATATATAGATTTTTTTTTTCCAAAAAATATTTTTTGTACTGTATAATCGTAACGGAGCCATCTGTTACGATTTTACTCGTATTATACGAGTATGCAGTGGCGTAACTATAGGGTGGCAGGGCTGGCAAAATGCCACGGGCCCCCGACCCGACGGGGGCCCCCGGTCCGGGAGGTCGCGAGCTCAGAAGTAACCTAACATTTTTAACAAAATTTAGTAAAAATTAAAAATAAAATTTCAGTGTTTTGCAACCTGCCACTTTGCAAAATTTAAATGATACTGAACTATTAAAAAAAGCTCTAGAATTTGTTGATCTTATAAAAGACATATCTGAATCATTTGCCAGGGAAGTTCTCAGTTTTCGGTCCACCTTCAGAGACGAAATAGAAAAGTCTTCGTGTATTAGAGAATTTGCTGATTTATTAATATTAAAGAATCATTATATGTCGTGCAGTTTTCCTGAAGTATGTACTGCATTAATGTTGTTTGTTACAATTCCTGTGACTACAGCTAGTGCTGAAAGATCATTTTTGAAACTAAAATTAATAAAAACCTATTTAAGAAACTCTATGGGACAAGACAGGCTACGTAACTTGGCTATTCTGTCTATTGAAAATTCTATGGCCCGATCTTTAAACTTTGATAATGTTATTGATACTTTTGCGGAACAGAAAGCTCGGAGAAAAGAATTTTATTAATAAATATCTAGTTAATATTAAATTGTTATTTCATTAAAATTATGTAATAACTATGCTTTTGAAAATAAAATTTATTAGATATTTAACTAAAATGCACACAATATTAGTAATACTGTTGGGTAACTACTTAAGTGATTTATTAAAATTAAATTACAACGTGACGATTTTTACTGGGAGGGCCCCATCCAATGAATTTGCCACGGGCCTCAGATGGTATAGTTACGACACTGCGAGTATGTATAAATTAAATAGCTGACAGGTCATGGTTGGTGTATAGCAATGTATAGTATAGGATACACTAAAATATCAAGGAACATTTCTCAGAATGCATATTTGAAAAAACTATCCAGATTCGTTATAAATATAAAATCATCGCGAGCTAAATTGCGAACACAATCGATAAGATTATATAAGAATACTCACTCGAAACCATGGCAACGCTGACTGGCCAATTCTAAGAAATTTGTCTTAGCGCTATCCATCTGCAAACATCGAACAATTAATAAAATTATAATCGAATTAATAAAGGTCTCAAAATAGCGTCTGCCACTTATAATATATTGGGAAGATTTTGAGATCTATTTATGCTAATATCATTTTCGGAACTTCACGATACTTCACGAAAAATTAAAAAAATAAGTTTGTGGTCATCCGTAAATTACGTCACACGTTAAGGGGGGAGGGAGGGGGTCAACAAAGTGTGACATCGTGTGACAAGGGGGGACGGGGACGAATCATAAGCTTCGTGATGTCACATGTATAAATCTAAAGTATTAAAACTATACCTACTTCAATTCTAACGACAAACTTTAAAATATTACCAACTCTATCAATATTATTATAAGGTTGTTTTAATTTAATAATTTCTAAATTTAAAATTGCTAAATATGTGACGTCACACCAGGGGAGGGAGGGTCACACAAATGTGATCACCTGTGACAAGGACGGGGGGGGGACTCCAAAAATCATGAAATTCGTGTGACGTAATTTATGGATGGCCCCTTTTCGATAAAACAAAAAAGAATAACCGTTGTTTATTTATTTTTTTCTTTATTTCGTGAAAAATGTTACTAGTCTTTTCTTAAGAGAGCAGTAATGGTAACCGGTTAATTGCTTATATTCACAATATTATTGCCTTCCATTCATGATTTTGACTTAACACGAATATGGACTTTTTATTTTTGCTATTTTTTTCATAAACAAGAACATCATTTTTTAGAAAAAAATACGTCAAATTTAATGTAATTTAATCGCGACCAGACTCCATGGTTTTAAATCATAGAGAATGTATTTGATATGTCCCGTCAAACGAAATGTAACTAAATTATGAAGAAACTGCAACACAGACGGTACCTTGTCCGGATCTTCGTCGTCGAGCTCGTCCTGGAAGTGCGCGGCGGCGCTCTCCGCGCAGTACTGCACATATAACCCACAACATTATTATACTCCGTGCTATTTAGCATGGCAATAGCGGCGATATTATCGATAATATCGACACTATCGGATGTCAATAACAGCTACGCACTATCATATAAGCTCTATCGATAATTTTCGACTATCGATGAGATTTTTTTTAACGTTGGTCTATAACTATATTTGCTGATCGATATTATTGAATTATAGGCCGCCATCGATAGTCTAAAATCGATTTGTATCGATACGATCGATAGCGTAGCCGCTACTGACATCCGATACTATCGATAATATTATTGGTTCGTCAACGGTACTACCGCATTCCGCGCTACCGACATTATCGATACTCTCGATAGGTTTATCAATATTATAACTGATTTTCAATATCCATATCCATATCGATAATTCAGTAACACTATTCCCAGTTCATTTGCATGGAGGGTTATTAGATCAAGGGAGACCTTTGCATCAGTTTAATTCCTTACTTCCTTACTTACGTTTAATCATACTTCCTATTCAACCCCCTCCAATCATATCAAGTGGAAATCGTATCCTATCAAGTTACGGAATAAGGAAAATTGTTTATCTCATTGTTCTCTTTACTCTCCATTCCATTGGAAAAAATAGAGAAAAAAAAGTGTAATAAAATGAGAGAAAAAAGCTTCACGTTTCCTTACAATCTGCTCCCAATCAGTTTTCCAAATACACTCATAATTCACTGAACACAGATGAGTTGATTACTACGCATGTCAACATTTATAATCATTGACTCATATATCCCAATATATCGCGGATGTCCACATTCGCCAGTATCTACTTACCACCAGGGGACCGTCTCTACATCCATCATCTTTCTATAAAAAAAACATAGTCGTTTTTGCTCTTAATCTTCATTTTCTTCTAGAAGAAAATAAACCAAAGGCGTTTCTCACCACCTCCTGATACTTTATCAGAAGGTATCAGAAAGTCAATTATAGTTTATCACAATTTCACAATATCGGCTAGATTTAATTGGCAGATAATTTAGCCACCGTTAACTTCGTATGGTGTATGGTTAGAATAAGTTTTACTAAATTAAATCTATGTAATTTGAAGAGTAAATAAATAATAATAATTGCACCATTATCGAAATAAAAGTATTGATTGGTTGATTATTAAAGTATAAGTACAAAACAGCACCTCGTTGTCGTCCACGTTGACGTCGTCTTCAAACTGGCCGGCGACCGCTGCCAGCTCGTTGCACTGAAAACAACATTCGTCTTGTAAACTATAAGAAAATATAATTACAAAACAAATATAAATTAAGAATATGTTGAGCTAAATGTCCCGTAACCTGTGGATATTTATTTAAACACTTTATTGCACGTAATCGTACAAAAGGCGATGGAGGCATTCTCTATTAATGGATTGAACAGAGAGGCACGTCGCGAGGTGGCATGAAATGTATAAATATATCTTAAACTATTTTAGTAAATATTTTACACAGATGCCGGCAACAACGTGTTGTAAAAATGCAGAAATAATTTTAAATCGTTTTTTTTTTGCAATTCCAACTAATTATTTACAAACATATTCCAACTAAGAGGATTGGTCAAAGTTTTCAGAATCGGATGCTTCTAGTTATGATATATGGATAGTTTTATTTTTATTTTAATGTCAAACCCAATGGATATATATCGACGTGAAATGCTGCACTGTACACGGTACCGTTTATATGTATATACCCATACCATGTACAAATTGTATTTTTTTTTTCAGGTTAATATCTACGTTAAATTATTAATATAATGATTTTTAGTTACAATAACATTGGACAATAATAATAATTGAATGGTTACAATAATCGGACGCTTATTTCGCCACAGCGATCCGTCTGCAACGATATCCCTTATCGAATAGTACTATACCTCATCGATTCCTCAGACAATACTTTTTTATCTAAAACGTGTAGAACATAGTTAAATCTCTTTTTCGACTAGCGCAGACATCAGTCTTTTGTTTATACATTAACGAGTTTATATAGGTGTCATCGGTGGTCGCAATGTTCAAAAATGGCGACAAATGACTAGGTATGTCGAATTCCGGAGAATTTTCGAACGGCTTTTAAAAGAAATATTAGATTAGATATTAAAAAAAAAATCTACAGGAAATATTTATTCTTGTACTCACCTCATAATTCGCCTCGACCATGTTGTCCACCTGCAATGTACAGAAAACAGTATCCATTAATACAAATTATACTCAAGTCAAAAGTGCAAGTGGGTTGAGGTAATGGATTTATATGGGCTTACCTCGTACAAGTTATTGGATGGATAGCATCCGCCCTGAAACAAAATATTAGGCAGTTTTACATTATATAATTAACAGATTAGATACATGATAATTAAAATGATTCCCATCCTATCGTATTTCTCCCTATTTTTCCAACCCTTTCTTCAAATACATTCGGAAATCTTCAAAAATAGGCAGTGCATCCGGGCGCATGCCAACTTTTGTCATTCTGGACTGATGTTGGCATGTACTGCATGTTGGCATGTTGTCCATCTCGCAGTGGACGATGTCTTAAACTATAAGTGCGTGTTTTGGCAGGTGTAAACTCACCAGCGGCATGTCGTATTTGCGCAGAGTATTCTCCAGTTCGCACTGCATGAAGTTGAACACGCGCGACAGACGCTTTAGAGCGACCATTACGAAAAAAGTGGTTGAAGAAACGTTAATCGCGTTTCCAAGGTATAGTAGACTCACAAGCGGAGTCTAAGTCGCATTGGACGAAGTGGACTCAGGTGGTGATCAGCGGCTCGGGCAACGGCACCTGTAGTACTAGTTAGCAGTGCTCTAAATAAATATTAAATGGCAAACCTGTTTTGGCAGGTGTACTCACCAGCAGTATGTCGTACTTGCGCAGCGTGTTGTCCAACTTGCACTGCACAAAATTGACCACACGCGACAGACTCTTGAGAGCGACCATTTTATTTTAAGCAAAACAAAACAATACACAATAAATCATTTGACCATCATGAAAAAAGTGGTTGAAGAAATGTCAACCGCGTGTTTTAGCAGGTGTAGATTCAGCAACGGTATGTCGTACTTGGGCAGTGCGTTCTCCAGCTCGCACTACACGGAGTGGACCTAGATGGTGAGCAGCGACTACGCGCGACACACGCTTCAACACTACTCTAAATAATTATTAAATTACAAGTGGGTTTTTGCAAGTTGTATATACTCACCAGCGGCATGTCGTATGTGCTCAGTGTGTTGTCCAATTCGCATTGGACGAAGTGGACCCAGGTGGTGATCAGCGGCTCGGGTAATGGCACCTGTACAGCTAGTTCGGCGTCGTGACAGTCGATTAAGCGCGACAAGCGCTTTAAAGCGACCATTACGTGGCCCATGTATCCGCTGCGTGGCGTGCCCGGCCCACTACGCACACAAACCATACCCATGGTGTAAACCTCTATTGGATACCATCTAAAGTCTAATTTTTAATTTGATGCAAAAAAGTTAACAATGGTTTTGCTTTTATTAAATATACTTTTCATGCAAGTAGAAAGTACTATTGCCCAAATATAAACGCGTGTAACAAACATTTTAACTACAACGAAGGGAGAATAATATACGAATGTTTCATATCTGAATTAGCTACTCGTATATGTTTGTAAAATATTAACAGGATTTATCACTATCTATAATGTCATGTCGTTTGGACATCATTTTTTAGTTTGAATGTGATCTTATGTTTTTCAATGTTAGCTTGTGGTTTTCTTGTTATTTTTTAACCTGGTGTTGCAGGTGTCCATGGGCGGCGGTAACACTTACCATCACGTGAGACCGCTTGCTCGTCCGCCCTCTTCTCTATAAAAAAAAAAAAAAAAAAATATAAAAAGAGATGTCCTGACTGACTAATTCATCATCGCCGAGCCTAAACCCCTGAAGCTAGAAACATGAAATTTGCACAATGGATACACACTATGGAAGATTTTTTAGAATTCTTACTGGAAAGAGGGGTGAATAAAAGGGGGGAAAATATTTTTTTGTAATGCCTGTATCTCAAGAACTATATAAGTTCAACATGAAATTTAACATATAGACTTCTCATTTAAAATAATTAAACGTGAGTATCGGCTGATATTTGATTTAGAGGTGAGCGATAAAGGGAGTACTTTTAAAAGGAAATCCGAAGAATCCGCGGGCGAGGAAGTAGGAAAAAAGCTAGTTCTGCATGTATGAACCAAGCGACAAATTTGATATTTTAGAGAAAAGAAGATTTTACAGGAAAGAAGATTTTATATTTGTGTTTGTATTAGATTTTTCAAATTCAAATTATTATTTTCTATTTTATTATTTATTTTACTCTTTTTGCACTATATTGTACAGAGGTGGACTCTCTACCAGTCGACCGTTAAAAACAAGGAATAAACGTTGATGTCCTGACTCCCAAACTAAGGAAACCTGTATTTTCCACACTATTAAATTTACGATGTATGTCAACATATGGTATTGTCTCATAAACAGGTTTCCCGTACAAGCCGCTTAGACTACTACTAAAGCCTCTACTACTAAAACAGAACCTTTTTAAGGCATATGGATTACGCTAAATTCTGTGGAACGACGCAAAAAAAAAAAGAACAAAATTATCAAATTTGGCGCTTGGGGACTACATAATTGTATCCAATTGGCGTAAGGGGTACATGCAATATAGCCAGCCCTTTCTGTATCCACTGCTGCACACGGGCTTCATCATGCACAATGTCTCGTGCATGAGAGATGTATGGCCTTAAAATGCCACGCTGGCCAACAAGGTTGGCGAGTTGACTCTTCTAGCGGTGGTGTAGTTCCTCAGAGCTTGTGGTAGCGGCTTTGGGTAGAGACCACGGGTAGAGATGGCACGTAGCAGACATTAAACACTAAAACGATTGAACCATTAAAACAATAGTCTTCGTCAAATCAAGTAGAACGGGTATATAAAGCTTATTTTCGAAAAATGTCCCTTACGCCTATGAAGTATTATTATGAATTATGAAGTTATTATTTATTATCAATTTCAACTAAATTCCAACTGGAAACAAATGACAGAAATAATAGTATTCTTCTTCTTCCATTGTCATACGAATATAGTCGATTCAGCCCTACACCCAAACACTCAATCCCTAATGCACTGATTGTGATAAGGTTCTAGAATGGTCTACATCATATATGGGCAACGTCCGGCCCGCGGGCCGGATACGGCCCGTTACAGCTTTTTATCCGGCCCGCCGAACATTCGAACCATTTGAGTCAAAATTCACTGAGAATTAGATCCTTTTACTTACTCCGCCCAAAGCGATTACATCAAGTGCAAAATAATAGGCAAGTACGCAACCAAAGCACTTGAATGGATTTCTTGGAATTTCATCGTAGCGATAAAGACGTGTAGGTATAGATGCCAGGCGCGCAGGATGAAAAAGAAACTGAGGGAGGCTGTGCGCGTGGGGTTGTGCCGGCCGGCCGGACATGAATGAACGTTAGGTCATTATTGTTTTTCAAGTGATTGCACTGCTTGTCACATTGCATTGCGATAGTTTTTAGTTTTGTGACTCTTAGTTCAGAAGGCTCCTGGAAGAATATTTGGTGTTAAAAAACGAAAAGTCGACTCAGAATGTCGCCAATTTCAAGAAAAATGGACTGATGAATATTTTTTCATAATGTACAGTGGTAAGCCAGTCTGCTTGTTGTGCAATGAATCTATATCAGTTTTAAAAGAATACAATATGAAACGGCATTATTCCAGTAAACATATTGCTCAGCATAAACGCGCGGGTCAGTCACGAAAAGAAAAAATTCAAAAGTTAATCACTGATTTGAACAAACAGCAACAAATGTTTCATAAACAAAGGACACAACTGGACAGTGTTGTGAAAGCTAGCTTCATAGCCAGTTCAAAAATAGTAAAGTCATCGAAGCCATTTGCTGAAGGAGAATTTGTCAAAGAGTGCCTCTTAGAAATTGCAGATATTCTATAATATATCCGGAGAAGAAAAAAGAGTTCGAAAAAATAAGTTTGTCAAGACGTACCTACTGTTGTTCGACGTATTGATATGATGGCTGAAGATATTAAGAAAAGGTTGATTGATCGTGTGACAGAATTTCAAGCGTTTTCGATTGCTTTGGACGAGAGCATTGACTTGTCTGATACGGGCCAATTAGCTATTTTCCTACGAGGTGTAGATAAAGATTTTAATGTAACTGAAGAATTGCAGGCGCTACAACCGCTAAAAAGGACTACTACTGCACATTTTTGATGAGGTTCGAGCTGCTATCGATCAGTATGGTTTGCAGTGGTGTCGATTGGTTGGGGTTTGCACTGTTTGCGGCATTTCGAAACAAAAAGCAACTGAGCTGAACGTGGAAAAAGAAGATTTCATAATCCTCCATTGCATTATCCACCAACAAAACTTATGTTCCAAGTCCATCAGATTGCAAAATGTTATGAATGTGGTTGTAAAGAGCATCAATTTTATACGATCCCGTGCGCTTAACCATCGCCAGTTCTAAGCATTTTTGGATGACCTCTTTTCAGAACACGATGATGTGACTTACTATTAAGTAAGGTGCCTAAGCAAAGGCAAAATGTTAAAAAGATTTTACGACCTCAGACAAGAAATAGCCGATTTTATGGAAATCAAAGAAAAACCACTGCCTGAAGTCAGTGATCCAAAATGGGTGTGTGACTTGGCATTTCTGGTGGACGTCATGGGACATTTAAACGATTTAAATTTGAAACTACAAAAACAAGGTCAGGTGGTGAACGAATTGTACAGCCATTTAAAAGCTTTCCAGAACAAAATTTGTTTGTGGGAAACACGAATGCGATCTGGAAACTTACCATTTTTCAACTCTATCCCGTCATGAAAATATTGCTCATGCTCAATGTGCTGAAGAACTGATATTACTGTCGGAGCAATTTTCAAATAGATTTGCCTACTTTAAGAACATGGATAGCAGCTTTAACCTATTTGCTACTCCGACAAAATGTGACGTAGGAAAGGCCCCAGCACACCTGCAAATGGAGCTGATTGAGCTACAAGAAGACATACTATTGAAGTCGAAATTTGAAGATGTCGCGCTGAGTGACTTTTACAGGGCATACCTTGTTGAGGAAAGGTATCCACATCTGAGAGCATTTGCAAGAAAACTGATTTGCGCATTTGGAAGCACATATAAATGTGAACAATTTTTTTCAGTGATGAAAACCAATAAATTGAAGTGTCGAACTAGGCTTACTGATGAAAATTTGCAAAATACTTTGCGCCTGTGTATTAGTGGGATTGATCCCGACATTAATAATCTTGTTGCTCAAGTTCAAGTACAAGCTTCCCATTAATGTTAATAATAATAAATAAATAAATACACTATTAAGATCACATTGTAACTTTGGCTTACTAAATAAACGCATAAAATAAGATAAACGTTTTTTTTTGTATACACAACTATTACCTACGGCCCGCGATATCATGAACGTCTGACAGTTTAGCTCGCGATTTCCCAAAGGTTGCCCATGCCTGGTCTACATTTTATATTGGTTGAGTGTAGCTGAGTGCGTGTGTATGTGTGTTAACAACTAATATATATTTGTACTCACGTGTTATTATTTGCATGAAACGCGTCCATTAGCCTCGTCAGGAGATCACATTCGATAAGTAACTGTAACATGAACAATATAAAATATGCAATTAATCTATTATAACTGCTTTGATAATTTGGTTGTAATTTTACTATTCATTTCATTATAATTGCATTATTCACTTCATTTTAATTTAATTACTAACTTTATTATAATTGCATTATTCATTTCAATATAATTAAGTTATTCATATCCACTTACATGTCTCGCATATTGCGTGCGATGCGGCCGATTGCCGAGCGCAGCGTGTAACATTGCACAAACATGCGCGTGCAGGAAGTTATTATCCGGGTGCCGGAAGAACATGTCCACGAGCACCCCAGGGGTACCCAGGGTCACCAGAGTGCTCCTCACCTCCTCTACCTCGGAGGCGGCTAGTTGTGCGACTAGAGCGGCGACTTGGAGACGTGCCGCGCCCACAGGTGGCGGCCGAACACCCCCGCCACCGTCTCCTGCTGTAGGAGCCTCTGATTGCTCCTGCTATGCAATCAGCCCTTTCAGTATCAGTTCAAAATCAGTCCTATGCATGAGGCCTTAAAACGCCATGCTGACCAAGCAGTATTGGCGAGTCCACACTCATAGAGGTGCTGTAGTTTCTCAGCAGTTATGGTAGGGGCTTTGTTATTCCTTAGTCGCTTTTTAGGACACCCCGGGAAGAGATGAGGTGGTGTTATTCTAACATTGTTTGCTCCTACATGGCAAAAATATCTATGATATGAAAATATTAACCAGTGACCTATGGATATATTCATTCTCAACATTTAATGGTCCTTCAAGCCGGATATGAACCCGGCAACCTATGAGGATATTCAACCCCAAGATAGTGTTCTTCTGTAGAAGCCTCCGATTGCTTCTACATTGCGAAAATATTAATTTAAAGTTTGGCTTTCGGAACATAACACAAAAAACATATAGAGGGATAGATAACGCAAGCTGTAGTGCGTGCCCAAAATTGGTCAAAATTATGCAGTCAAGAATATTCGCCTTTATTTATTTATGTATTAATAGAGGCGTATGTACTAAACACATTCGAAACATTTACTAACTAGATTACAATAAATATTTTTCTGTATGTGCCTAAATTATACGCCAGCGTTCATAAACAAGTGTATAGTAATAAAACGAACAAAACAGAAAAAAAATCTGACAAGATGAAGGAAAAGAAATTAATACAGAAGGAATGGAGTAAATTAGATAACAAACTGCAATTTATTTTTAAAGAAGCTTTTTTGGCAAATAGTCTTTTGACCACACATCCATACCATAAATTTGCCACATTGTAAATTAGACAAAAATGCAGTGGTATATAAAATTAATTAATTTCAAATACGTCCGTGCGCAAAAGCTCAGCGTATGCTGAGTATGCGTACGCGAGGCCTACACAGCGCTGATTTTCAGCTTGCCCCTGTCTCATTATTACAATGTTCCCAAAATAATATTTATTACAATATCTCTTATCTATAATAATTATTTCAGATTACAGAATCCATATCATTTTATTAATTCATTAGTGTTAGTAACAATTTTAAAGACTATGTTAGAATTTATTATTAAGATTTTATTACTAATTTTATACATATATATTTATGTATATATATCCCCACACATATACATACACATACATATAATAAGTCTATAATACATATAATAAAAACGTAAAAAGGCGGTGTCTGTACATGGAATATTTTTTAAAAGTAATTGCAGTGTATAAAGTACATGTGATAAAGAGTCCAAAAAAACATTTTTTTGAATTTTTGTGTCCCTCTGAATACGCATTACGCAAAAGCCTCCGGACGGAATTCAATGAAACTTGACATATATTTATGACCTGGGTTAACATTTAGGATATATTTTATCCCGATCCGTTACAGTTCCCACGGGAATCACTGACGTCACGCAAACGAAGTCGCTGGGACTGCTCGTTTAAAAAAAAAATCAGTGTAGAAACTAAAAAAGAGCAAACAATATAATAATCATAGATAAGTAGGTACAATATAGGAAAATAATAAAACACAGTTACTTACGGTTCGCGCGGGGTCGTGCAGCAGCGCGTGATGCAGCAGCGGCAGGTGCGGCGCCACCGCCACTTCAACGCTCGTGCGCTCCGCGAGCGGCTCGCCGGACCTACAGCGACCACGAACATTACAAGCGAAAAAGTACTCTCCTACATTGAAGTCTAATAAAAAAATTGGAACCCGTCGAACATTTTTTTTCTTTTTCGCAAAACTTTCTGAGTTTTTAACATGAAAGGCAAAATAATTTTGCAATGTAGTACTTTTGTGATGTAGTCAGCTAGCAATCTAGTCATTCTGATACCTATTCTTGTTGATATCTAGTCAATATGAGACCTAGACTTTTTGATAACGTGGTCATTAGGAGTCCTAGATTTTTTCATATTGTGGTCATTTCGAGACCTAGACTTTTTGATGACGTGGTCATTTTGAGACCTAGTCTTTATGTTCCCGACCTAAATATTTTACACTATTTTTGTAAGACCATATGTGTGACTTGTGGTATGGGCACTAGGGACAGACGCTCACGTTCTGTGTATTGGTATTGTTGTTCGTTGTGTGTAACCGTGTGGCGTGTATTGTTTGTTGTGTGTAATTGTGTCGTCTATATTGCATTGTTGTTTGTTGCGTGTAACCTTGTCGCGTGTATTGTATACTCACAATATGGGCACGAGGGAGAGCATCGCGAGCAGCACCTGTGCGCCGTTGACGACGGCGTCCCTCCGCGCATGCGCCGGCGACGTGAACACCGCCTGTAGCAGCGCGCGCACCATCTCCTCCGACTGCAGCCGGTTCACTAGCGACCAGCCAGTGGTAGGCCTACACAGATTTTATTATACTCGTATCAGCCTATAACGTTCCACTGCAGAGCACAAGCCTCCCCTAGTAAATCACTGGAGGGTTTCGGGCCGTAATCCATGACGCGGGCCCAGTGCGGATTGGTGGATCACATTATTATTATTATTATTTGATAGATAAGCAGCTTGCGCTGATGAGTCTATATCTGTATTTATGCTCTAAGATATTGGTCGAGTCTATTTTTGAATTGATTAATGTTCTCAGATGATATGACTTACTTGTGTAATTTATTCCATTGATTAACCACTCTATTTGTAGTGAAGTGGCTTTGATGTTGCACAAATTCATTGTAGCCTAAAGATAAAGATAAGGAATTTCCAAGGTCATTGTGACATTGTGTACTAATTTAAAATTATTACTTGCTGTACTTTTTTGCTACACGTTTAAATACACTTTTTTGAGAAACATAACTACAAAATTGCATAAACTGCAATACGTGAACACCGTGAAAATTTAATTAGGTAAAGTGGGGCGAATGGATGAATAACATACCTGGTGGAACAGCCCTCTCCGGCACACCCATTCAGTATGAGATCGCACAGCAATTGTGCAGCATTTGCTGAAGCGACCGCTGCGATCCTTGAAGCGGCCACTGACTGTTTGTCAGCACTTGCACTATCGCTACTTGTTTCCTTGTGATTCAATACGGGAGCTTCGTCTACATTATTTGAACCTGCAATTATATTTTTTTACAAGTTCATTTTTTTTAATACCCACAGATTTATGGCACTAAGATATTCATCTTTATGTACACTTGTTGTTGTTATTGCTCTTTGTTGTACTTAAAATGAGTTGTTATAATAAGACATTAGAGTATTACCATAAATAAAAAGGCGTACATATTCCTAAATATCTTCCAATCAACCTTAGCATAATGGAGAGTTGTCATTAAAAATTGGGTCACAATATATTGTATAATAAAAAACAGATATATTTGTACATGTACACATAAATAACAGAAATACATACACGCATACTTTGTGCCCTTGTATTTGTAAACTAGCAGTGGTCGCGACTTCGTGCGCGTAGACCTTTAGAGTGATTCCCTAAAGGTCTAGCTTGGACTGAGGTAGCTTGATTCCCGTGGGAACTTTATATGTGATCTGTATAAAATGTACCCGTAATGTTAACACGACACAAGTTTAAACCATGCCAATTTTCACTATTCATTTTTTCAGACAGACAGTCAAACAAAAATACCGCAAATTGTTGTTTTGGTCACTATAATCATTCGTATTCAAAACATATTCCCTTGCCTGTGTCGTGAGTTCAGAGACATATGGTACAAAGACGAACGTACCATCCAGAACCGAACAAACGTTTGTTTTTAAACAAGCAAATGTCCGACCGGGAATCAAACCCATTTGCACAGCGGGTAGCTAGGTAAGCTACCTGGAGGGTCGTAATCAACAAGTTGAATAGCGAAAACACGATAGCGGTGAGTTAACTTCCAGTTTGACCCAGGTTTATAGAGAGGAGGAGGAGATTCGTAGCCACTCCTTGCCACTCGTAGCCTCTTGTATAGTTCGGATATTGTCATAAGGGGCCATCCATAAATTACGTCACACGAATTTCATGATTTTTGGAGTCCCCCCCCCCCCCCCGTCCTTGTAGCAGGTGGTCACATTTGTGTGACGTCACCCCCACCCCACCCCACCCCTGGTGTGACGTCAATAATTTAGCAATTTTAAATTTAGAAATTAATAAATTATAATAACCCTACAATAATACTGATAGAGTTGGTAATATTTTAATTTTTTCGTTAGAGTTGATGTTTAGTTTTAATACTTTAAATTTATACATGTGACGTCACGAATCTTATGACTCATCCTCCTCCTTGTCACACGATATCACACTTTGTTGACCCCCTCCCTCCCCCTTAACGTGTGACGTTAATTTATGGATGACCCCTAAATGTAAAAAATGTAAATATCAGCTCTATGGGGATGGTTTGCAAATATATGCATCATAACATAATTTTTATGTAAACGGGTTACTCACGATTTATTATTTATGGACTGAAATATCTGCTATAATAAATAAATAATAAATGGTGAGCAACCTGTTTACATAACAATTATTATGTTCAACCACGATAACAAAAGTTTAAAATCTTAAATATGCATCGTGTCATCCTAAAGGCACTGGAACGCACTGTTAACAAAATTCACGATGATTTAAATAGAGTATATGCTTGGTCCCTAAAATAAACTGTTTGGATCTTAATCCTGAAAAATAAAAATTCTTAATACTAGGTTCAGAAAAGCAGATCAGGAACATAGGTGCCGTTAATCCAAACATTTTTATTATGGATAACAATGTTCAACGCGTGTCAGAAGCACGCAATTTAGGATTACTACTAGTCAAAGGTCAATCGCTTTGAGAATCTTTTGACCGGAGTGTTTTTATCGGCTAAAAGTGACGTAATACAACAGTCGTGACTACCATAAGCCCCGATCTACGTATCCGATTTTTTTTTTATATAGAGAAGTGGGCGGACGAGCAAGCAGTCCCACGTGATGGTAAGTGTTACCGCCGCGCATGGACACCTGCAACACCAGGAGGTATGCTGTATAACCGCCGATTATGCGAGTTTCCTATTCTTTCAAAATTAACCGTTCGCTTATTATGCTTGCTAGGTCGAAGATTCTTGTTCAACGTGTTCAGAATGCTTGTGGAAGATTTTGTGTTCGGGTTCCACCTAGAACCAGTATTACTCCTTAATAAAGCCCACATTTTGAATACGACCAGGAGGTATAAACAAACTTTATTTCAGTAATTTAATTATTGGTGTAATGAAAAAAACTCAACCTGAATATTTGTACAGAAAATTGTCTTGGTCTCTTGCTAGTTGGCACGTATAAAAATACTAGAGGTGTTGGTATCCTGAGCGGAGAACCGCTGCATTGCGCGGGAGTTTTCGTTACCTGACAACTAAATGCTAGAACATTCTGCCGCCACCAGTCTGTCAGTTGAATACAATGGCTTGCTTCAAAATTGAGTTAAGAAATTATTTGTTGGACAAGTAAAAGGAGGAATGCATCCATAAGAGACGTTCAGAATTTCTTTTAATTGCGTTGGATTTTATTTATCTAATTACACTTATTTTATGGAATAATGAATAATATTATATTTAAAAATAAATTGTCAATGACCAAATTTTTATGCAGCTCTAACATATTTGTTGTAAATTATAAGGCTAGCAATCTGTTATTTTTTCTGTATTTCATCCTCTTATACTTTTAATATCACTACTTGAGTATTTTTTTTATTTTGAGGTAAGGTTGTGTACTTATTTGGCTGTCCGTGACCATATACGTATACAAGGTGCTGGTTGAATATCAGTGCTGTGGATTACCTGCAGCATTTCTGAACCAGTTTCATTTTGTTGTCGCGACACACTACACTTACATTTTTATTTTTATGCACAAATGCGGCACACGAGATGTATGCTTGTGTGTCGCCTTTGTAAAATTAAATATTACCTGATGGTAAGTGGATGTGGATACTGTCGCCCATAGACATCCGCGATGCATGCCAACATTAGTAAAAAATGACAAACGTTGGCACGATCCCGAATGCGCTGCCTACCTTTGGAGATATAGGAATGGGCTTTGGCACATCTCACTCACTACCAAAACACGTACGGTACATTAGGGAAATAAGATAAATGGGAAATGCAGTACATTTCAAGGTAGTCTTCTGTGAGGGGTAACGTAGCCAGACGAGCGCACCCAGCGGCTGTTGGATTGCAGCGTGCATTCTCCCCTTCCCATAAAAAATAAATAAAGATATATTTTATATCTTTATATAATGTATCCATTGTACATTCGTAATTGTGGTGTTGTGATAAACGACTAAATATATTTTCTTTCTTACTAACTAGGCTAAGTGGTCGTCAAAATCACTAACTCCACCTCCGCTTACAATGTAAAATTTTTTTCAAAATTAAATTATTTGCACAATGACAATACAAGAGGTGCGATTAGCACATTCGATTGTCACATTACCGTTCTGGCTTGAAAATACTTAATATTGTCATACATACTATTAATAAATAACCGGAACAAATAATTATAATTAGGACTACATTGTTGCAGCAGTGCGAGTGTCATCTCAAAAACTTTACATAAAATGGGATTGGACAAAATTAACTAGATTAAAAAAAATACAGTATTGTTTACCCGCATTGCTCTCGTGTCCCCCCTCGCCGCCCTCAACCCCGCGCCCCTCCCCCGTGTGGTTCGCATTCGCCTTTTCACTCAGTTCTCGTTCGCCTTTCTCCGGCACTTCCGCTTGTGTATCTTCCCGGGACTCCTTGTTGTTGGCAACCGGCGAAAATTGTTCAGGCACATATGTACCGCAGATTATTTGGAACAGGCACTCTAGGAACTGATGCTCTTCTAGCCACTGTTCGGAATTGTTTTACATCAGTTTTTATATGACTTTATGCACGTCTGTTTAAAAATATAACATAACTTTATGTGAGTAAAGGGCCTTGTTGTTGATATGGACTTGGTGAGTAGATTTTCAAAACTTAAATTTTCGTTGTTGCAAAATTATGTTTAAATAGTAACAAAAATAAAGAGATAGGTTTCTTGTTTTCAACATTTCATTAATTTCCAATATTTGGGAATCTGGAATCGATAATAAGGTCGCTTCTCAAATAATGAGAATGACACATTATATTATACATATTTTTCATTGGCCACTCTGGGCAAGTGCCCAGGGCCCCGCGATTGATGGGGCCCCCTAGTTCCTGCCAGATCACCAACCGATAACCGATAATATTTATTTTACGAAAATCAAACGATTTATAACAGATAATTACTGACTATAATAGTGAAGTGTAGGCTTTCTCGGCCGGTGTCCATATTAATTGAAACTTCCGGGCTACTTGGCCGGGGTCTTCTTTCGTCAACAACTGCGATTGACATTTTCAGTGGCGGCTGCGTTCACTTTCGGAGAGATGTTATCTCTTCGGCTTCTCGAGCGCAACTGTGCGCTCAGCAGTTGTTGACGAAACGTTTGGAAGAAAGAGTAGAGATTCCAGAAGACCTCCGCCAAGTAGCCCGGAAGATTCAATTAATACTGACTATAATACCTACTTAATTATTAGCTTTTTTGGTATTCTAATAAACAATAGTTGCAAATGGAATGTCTGCATTTAACAGAATACTTGAAAATTGTCCAGTCTAGTGAAAATGAAAAAAACTAATAGTATCTCAGGAATATATCATCTTTTGAAAGAAACATTTCCAAATGTAGAAATTGCATAGAGAATCTTTTTAAGCATGATGGTAACTAACTGCAGTGGGGAACGCTCCTTCTCCAAATTGAAAAGAATAAAAAATGAATTAAGAAGTACAATGCTTCAAGAAAGATTGACCAGTTTGTCACTGATGTCCATAGAATGTGATGTGCTCAAAGACATAGACTTTGAAGAAGTGATTAACGATTTTGCTTATCTCAAAGCTAGAAGTGTACCTCTTCAATCAACATAGATATTTAAGCACTAATCTGCGTATAGTGAATGCTAAAAGAGTTACTTTTCCGGATTATATTATAATTACCTATTCATTTAATGTGATTGTAAAGAAATAAAAATAACAGTTGAATAAATCTAGAATTTCGCTTATCCGTTTATCTACTCCTTGTGCCTGTTTTAATAAAATAGTCCTCTGTCATAGTCATAGGGGCAATTATCCTAGTGGCCAGGGCCTCCAATAGGTTAAAGACGGCCCTGCCCAGAGGGGTAGCGGACGTATACTATACAGAGGGTCGCAGTTGGTCAGAAAAAATTAAGCACTAAATACCCTTTTTCTGAATTGATTAATAATTTATTATCAATGTTAAACGGTAAAAACATAATTATAACCTAAAATAAAGTAAATTACCTAACGACCCCCTTATTAGTAATTTACTTTATTTATGGCCCATTCAGGACCCCCTTAAAATACTTAATACTTAAAAGGTCGAGAAACAATGATATATGAAATATCAAATAAATATATTTATACTCAAAAATAGTAACTATGGATTCTGTTCATGATTCTTAGTTAATTGACATGGCTCTCTGCGACACATGGCGACATTTTTTAACATTCAGTGGTCTTAATAAATTGAGTGCAAAACGGTTCATTAGCACTGACTTGGGGCTCGAACGCTTAGCGTTCATTAATTATAACAATACGTTGTATAAGTAATAGAATCTGCCCAAATAATAATAAATAATTTACGTGTATAAAGTAAAATATAAAATTGTAATTTAAAACAGCCATATAAAATAAAAAATAAATTGCTGATAGGTATATGACACAAATGATATCACTTGATCTATCACGTTAGCTTGGCAACTGGCATCTGGTACTTTTCTATTATCATTATCACTATCATGCGTTGCATTTGTTAGTCATGACCATACATACACAATGTACAATTGTTATCAAAGTATTATTTACTAGTTGTAGCATTGTTATTGTGATAGAGGCATACGAAACAATATAAAAAGCTTTGATTTTAATTTGAAGCAGCACGAGATATGGATAAAAATGTCAGCAATGGTTGGCTAGATGAAGTGTGGCCAAGATTTAAGGAAAAGTATTCTTCGAATGACATTTTCAATACTTGAAAAGAATGAAAGACAATGAAAAGGGTATTTTTTACAAAACCCCGCCGAACAAAACTCTGAAGTGTAAAGGAGAGAACTGCGCGGGAGGTAAACTATCCAAAGAACGAATCACCGTGCGTGTAGCCGCCAATATGAGTGCCACAGAAAAAAGGAAAGTTCTTCAATAATGAACATTATTTATCCATTTCTTATTTAAGGAAGCTTATTACAGCAAACTGTCTTTAAAGTCAATAACTATTAATGTTATAATAGAGTTAATAGCTAATATGAAGCTACCAAATATAGAGAGAAAATGTTACATAGCTATTTTTAACTTTTATCAACTCTAGTCGCATTTACACTACTGAAGAGGTTGTCAATGCGTTCATCTACGTCATACAAAGTACAGTTTTACAATGCAAGTATTAGATTATCTATCAAGTGAACTGGCCTCTCACCTCCAAAATAATCTTGCTGAAGTGGTCCTCAAGTCGTATGAAGTACTTGAAGGTGTCTGCTATAGCTGAGGTCGAGATATGCCGTAGCAAGTTGGGCAGGAAGTCGCGCCGCGCTTTGAAGAAATCCAACACGCGCAGGCATACGATATGATAAAGGTAGTAATCCTGCAACATATAGTTACCATCTCACTGAGCCCATGTTAGCCCAGTTTTTGTTTGAATGAATGAGTTAGAAGCCCAGCTCAGAACCATACTTGTGTTAATGACTTAATTAAAAAAGCTTAAACTAAATATACATATACCTAAATATACAATTATTGCTCTTTGATAATCTAAATGACACTCTCTCTTTGTGTTATGGTGATAAAAAAGGATGCACCACATTTAGATTGTCAACACCAATCTGTTAAATGTTAAATCCACATCAGCCCACTGTAGAGCACAAGCCCCTTCTTGCAAATACAAGGGACGTTTGGGTCATAATCAACCAAAGACCCAGGGCTGATTGATCAATATTACACACTTAACAAAGGATTATTACTATTATTTATGGCTAGCAGTAGAGATGGGTAACTTAACAAACATCCTCGAGTTAAAGTAACTCAAACGCAACCAGTGTCGGCACACTGAGTTAACTTAATTGTGCTATGGCACAGTGTTGGGTACGGCAGCGTTGCGCGTGTACGTGCGCGGTGAGTGGAGTACTGCGCCTACAAACTGGGTTGTAGGTGTGTTGTAATAGCATAGTGTGTCGACACAGTCAGCACAGTGAAATAAGTTGGCAATTGCACCAAGGCATATTACATGCGCAAAATATTAATTTCAGCTGAATATATAGGTAATTCCAATAATTGTAAGTTCCTATTAGGATCTCATTACAAAACTTAACTTTGTTTTTAGTTCGAAGCAGAATGCTTTATTTTTGCTACTTACTTTGTTTTCTATCTATATAAGGTACAATTAAAATAAAAAGTTGATTTGACAAATATTCTATCTATACAAATGACGATGTGCATTATTTTTTCATTACCTAAGGTGTAGGGTACACTGCAGAGCTTACTGTATCAAAGTGGAGTGTATCATGATTCTTCATAGCGCATCTTAAGTGTGTTAATGACACACTCAGAGCAGTGCAGTAAGTTAGCGCAATTGCCACCTCTCAGCTACAGAATAATAATTAATACATCAAGCACAATGATATTCCAATATTAACTTTGAGATTGTACCTGTTTTGAACTCCTTTCAAGTAACATTTCAATAGTTTTACTAAAATATGATGCCAGCAGTGGGTTTAAAGGTGGATCTTTGTTAATGAAGTCACACAGCCTGTTCATCTGTACGGTGTCTAGAGACAATCGGTCATTCAGCATTGATAACTGGCTGGTCAGGACCTCGGCAGCGATGCTGGCATACCTATACTGGGCTGTCAGCTCTACATTCTTTGATGGTTCCTCTGTTATTAGAGTTATTAGCTCTGACAGAATATCTGGCCGTGTGAGGCTAAAACACAAAATAATATTTACATTATAGGTATAATTTAAAGATTGATAGGTTAATGAAATTTGGTGATTTTAATTTCTCTTTCATTTTTGCAAACAAGGGATTTTTAATATTAATATAATAGGCGAGCAGCCAGCAGCTGATGTGTCTATCTAGTGCCGGTGTATGTATTGATTTTTCTCCTACATTTGTTTACTCCTACTACATACATTTGTCTAGTCTGGATTTAAAAATCCCCATTGTTGAAGAAACCACCACTTCTTGTGGCAATCTAGTCCAAGTGTTTACAACTCTTTTGCTCAGTGCATTGTGTGACATTTGATGAGGTCAGAGACCTTTCTAGTTGTTTGTTATTGGAGTGTCTGGTTCTATTTTCTATTGTAAGCTTGATAGAAAATTTTTGGCAACATAAGTATAATTCTAGTAATTGCTTAAATATAAGCCTATATATTTGAAAAAATATCCAAAGTTCAAGTCTAAAAGTCCGAGGTATTCAAGCTCTTTGTTGTGGTTTGCTGATTTTACAAATGGCAGTCCTACTGGCAAGTGATGCTACCACTTCTTGTAATGTTACATTATCATAACTTGTAATTGGTGAGCTTCATTTACACAAATATACCAGTATGGTATTGTCTTTGTAAACACTATAAAGAGAAACAGTTATTTTATGTAAATTGTAATGTGAACACAATGACTAGAGATTACAGAAAACATTAGTGCATGTTACGTGATACTAACAACTGTATTAACGCCTTGTTGTCTGCCTTGCACTCCTGCAGTATATCATCCGCTTCCAAAACTTGAGACAACGACACATTCTACAACAATAAAACAAAGTCATTATTTGCCCAATAATACAACCTGACCTTCTCAACTATCTACAAGTACATACAACCCTTCAATAACAACTTCACATGATAAAAAAGGCGTAAATAGCAAAATAACTGCTAAACACTGAGCAAGACACCAACTCATAACCATACATTTTTCAACAAAATACGCACCTCTTCCTTAAGAAGAAAATTTAACTCCCTAACTACGACGTAATTCCCACTCCAGAACATAATTAAAACGTATAAGTACAAGGTGTTAATTTATTCTAAATCCATAGAAAACTTGTTATTTTACAGATTTTGGGGATTCTCCGACAAAAGTGCAAACTGCAGGCTATGAAGGATCCGTTCGTTTTATGACCTGACAGCAGTCACCGCTCAGGGTTACCAGAAAAATAAAGTATGTTAATGAAATAACTAAACGCGTCATATTTTTTTCTAAAAATACGTACGACTCTAGGTACAATCATTTTGATCCAGTCGACTGCGGTGCGCTACAATCGACTGGTCAGCTTCAGCGAAACACATTTGTCTTAAATTCGACAGCGACGAGACCACAGACCTAGAAATTTCTATAGGCCTCTGACGCATAGTTACCGCCTTAGGCGAGTAGTTTGTGAGGTGGAGGAAAGAGGTAAACCCAGAGAAAAGTACAGCCATGTGTTTCTCTTTTTCCAGGAGTGGCACTCTTAGCTCTAGGTCCTATCTCTCCCCACTCCCGATTAGGGTTACCACATCCGAAAATAGGTTTTCCTGGCAAAATCCCGGACTTTTCAATAAATTTCCTGACATTTTGTGTCAATGTTATATTTATGCTAAGTACCCACCCGGAGGCAGCAAAAATATCTAATTTTAAAAACTCGCGGGTGAGCTTGACGCATGCGTCTACCCGCCTATGTAGCATGTCACCTACGTGTGCGTGCCCGTTAAACAATGGGAAATGATTTTAAAATCCGTAAGCTGTGAGAGACTGGCAGAACTGAACAAAATTTGCTGTTTTGTATTTACAATGCTAGCACAAAAGCGAGTGTTCTCAATAATGGGTGCGTAGTGGACAAAGGAGAGAAATAGACTGTCCATAGCTTCTGTTAAGGTTTTACTGTTAATACTGTTGATACTGTTGATACAGTTCAATCTGAAGAACACATCATGTGCAGTGTTTCATAAAATTGTTATGAAATACCAGCAGTTACTGAAAGCAATATCCAGCCATATAAAGTACGAACCAGATCAGATTGAATGGAACTTCATTTAATTGTTGAGATTTGATTCTTTTATTAATATTTTTTGTGAATAAACTGCTCAATAAATATTTTAATTTTTATTTCTTATTTTATTTATTCTTATATTTCTTATTTCTTATTCTTATTTTATTTCTTCCTGACAATTTCAAATTTTCTCTGTTTCCCTGACAGAGGGCTAAAATTCTTGTCATCTGGTAACCCTACTCCCGATATTCCCTTTCGGTCAAATTCTCCCCTGAGTTAGAAAGACCAAATAGGTATCTCTAAGTCATACTAGACCATTGACTGACCTACCGAGAACACATAAAAACTGTCCGAAACCACGTCTTTGTACTCGGTCGCCTCAACCCTTTCATAGGCGGAAGAAGTAAAATGTCTCTTATAAATAAGCTGACATTATAATTTACAAATTACCGTAGCTAGCGTTGTCTTTGCACACGCAGCCCTATCCAATATTAAGATACCGTACTTCAAACCCTCCAAAACTGATTCGTGCGAAGGGCGTGGTTGCCCTATGGTACTCTCATAAATTCGACCTTTACGAGGAGTTGAAACTTCCCCCTATTGTCAAATACGTGAAAATCTCCACCCGATGCTACTACGACAGAGTCTCAACCTCCTATTGCCAGCCTAACCTATATCCTCGATAGAAATGCCCCTCCCCGTTGCCGTCGTCGTCTTCGGCACGTCCTAGACGACCAAATTATTGCTACCAATGCGGTTCTTACACTACACTCACAGGCTACACACATACACCGTCCCGGCCTGCGGAGGTGAGGATGTGCCCGGGCGCTTCTTAAACTCGCGATCCCGCGGTACCCTTCCAAAGCTACACTCTAAGCCAAGGTCCATTCCTTCCGGGTCTACCGGCGGGGGAGCCCATACTCGTTGATGCAGGCCATTTAGACCATTAAAGCCACAAAAATTTACCCATTCCGAAAAGAAAAAAATCCACAGACCAAGGACTTTTCTATGGACGAGACAGACTGATGATGGTATGGTTTGGTATTCACAGTATGACGTTTCACATAGATTCACAGTTTTTTAACGTTTGTTCATAACAATTCCCGTAAGATAAAAACAAGAAATGGATAAAATACTCCGTATATCAAGCAAAATAATGAATCGCACGATAATTATTTTATTTTCTAAGATCGGTTATAACCCCAAGTTCAAAAGAAAGATGCAGGTTCAAGAAAAGATCCATTCCTCATATAACCGAAATTCTCTCTCAAAATTATTTGCCCTTCACGATGGGGAAATTATAAGATGTTTTCAAAAATCGTAAATAATAATAAGAAGAATAAATTGGCTGGCAATTTATGATTGGCAGAATTTTAAAACTTTGGTTGTCCGTCCACCAGAGCCTGAACGTAAAATAAGTTTTTGAAAGTTATTGTTATAACAATTTACTTAATTATAATTATTGATGACTTTCTAGGTGCATTTAAATACTGCCCTTGTTTTTACCTAGTTTATTGTATATGGGCTTTTATGCCTTTAATAAAGAGATTATCATCTATTATTGAAGGTCTGCTAATGGAATATATCCTCAAATAGAATTCTAAAGTGAAGTTATATTGGTAGTCTGTCTATTGAAACGTGTCAATTCAAAACCGTGGCAAATTTATAAATCTTATAGCTGTAAACACTGAAAATGCTCTGAAATATCAATTTGATACTTTCATTATTTAATTTTTTAAAACTACCTTTTTAGCAATGTGCTTCTTCTCTAAATAGTAGGTATAAAACAAAGTCGCTATTTCCGTCTGTCTGTGTTCTCTTAGCAAATATTGGTTTGTTTAACTTGTGGCGTCGAGAGCCGACCTCTTTGGTCGAGCTCCTAATTTGATTTATTTAGATGTTTTTACGGTGCCACACCACCACGCGTAATTATGAGCGAAAGCTAGGCTGAATTCGCAGAAGTGCCAGGCGGCAGGGCAATGGCGAACCGCCGAACTCCATCACTCATTATCTTAACGATTTAGTAGCAGCTAATGTTTCAAAAATTAAAATTTTTGATTTAGTTGCATTAAATTTGAATCTGGGTTTGAAACGCGATTTTAAGTGGAATTTCGTTGTAGCCGACATTGAGTCTAGTACATATTATTGGCACGAATGTGACCATGGTGATATACCAACTGGTCGAGTTCGTCCTTTTCTTACAGCTCTTTTTCGTCGAGCGGCGTTTAAGCTGATAGGGAGACTTCGTGACGGGAAGACAGGTCTGTCATCCCTCGCGGAACTCCAGCCTGCTACCCAACCTAGCGTTAAGGTTGTAGCTTTTCCAGTTTCACAGTACGCTGCGTCGCTACAGAATTTTTCCACCATTACGCGCCCTCATTTGCAATTCAGGAGCTGAAGCATACTACCAAGCAAGTCCGGCTCAATCAAATCAACTTTCATTCATTAGTCAATTTACTAGGGACATAGTTCATATTAAAGTTGTTGACAATGTTGTTGCAGGTTCCTTTCTCGTGTAGAGGCAATTTTCCTTGAAGAGGAGTTGGCGCATGCTCGAGTTAATTCTTCATTGAAGTTAGAGGATGTTTTATTCCTGGCACGAATGTGACTATGGTGATACACCAACTAGTCGAGTTCGTCCTTTTTTCGTCGAGCTGCGTTTTTAACAATGTCATAATCTCAGCCACCCTGGCGCGCGAGCTTCCGTTCGTTTGGTGACTGAGAGGTTTATGTGGCCTATCGTTAATGCTGATTGTCATAAACGCTCGCGATCTTGTGTAGTAAGGTGACATTAAAGCTTTCTTTTTCTGCCGAGGTTCTATATGACGAATCACTTCGTTTACCCGGAGAATTTCAGCTCCAGATATTTTGAGGAACCCTAGTTATGTAGTAGATTTTGTTACCGATTCAAGAAGCCATTTGGATGCATTGTGTCCAGTTTCTGCTTCGCGTCATACGCGTCCGTCAATTACTTAGCGACGGCATCGCATGTATGGTTGAGGGACGACACCGTTCGTCGTCCGCCGTTTTCATGTTCTGATGGCTGAATTGCCGCCATCGCTTTCGCCTTCGCCCTTGCCCGCTCCTACAGTAACTAAATCCGGTAGAAAGGTACGATTAGGGACATTTTGGATTTATAGTAAATTTTTTTAACGTATATCCTTAGTCCTTCGAGGGGTTTTCCTTCTGCGTAGGGGGGTGATGTGGCGTCGAGAGCCGACCTCTTTGGTCGAGCTCCTAATTTGATTTATTTAATTGTTTTTAAGAGTGTTCTTTTTATAAGTTTTACTTTTGTTATTTTTGATATGTCCTGTCAACAATTTAGTAATATATACTCATGTCACCAGGCTAAAAGGAAGTTCCTATCATATTAATTTACAATGTTTTAATTTTAATGTATGTAATTTTATCAAGCTTTTTCCCAACGCTACAAACGTTGTACTGTACGTTGTTTAAATAAATATTCACATTCCGAAGATCCTAGTTTCTACTCAAGGTAGCTCAGTAAACACACGCACAAATAATTGGAGAGCATTCCTCCAAAAACTCATATTTAACATTTTACTCTCTCTACAGGAAACAAAATAAATAAATCAAACAAATCACATTGTTTAGATCTTTATATACATCAAACAAATCATATTATATCTTTGTATTACATTCAGGTTTTTATTTGTACGAGTCTCTCAGAGTGTTAAATCTAACTAAATAAAATATACTTGTGATGGACAATGCAAGAAATTCTCAAAAAACAAAGTCATATCCACAATCACGAAATTTTAATGCTGCTTCCGTTTTATTGCGATTTTAAAGAATCAATTATGTTATTGATCTTGAGTTTCAATTCCTCATCATTTACACTATCCGAAAGTAACCAATAGTTCTGTTGATTGTAAATAAAATAGCAATAGAGTCAAATGACCAAAAATGTCGAGAGTACCTACTCTCGACATTTTTGTAGTTAATAGATTTTGATACCTATCAAAATCTATTAACTTCAAAAAAAAACCAACCTGCAAGCATAGAACGTTGCCGTACTAACATTTTTAAAAATAGCGATTGACACCTTTCAATAGACAGACTCTACATCAAGCGTGGGAGACAGGTAGAACTTTACCTGCAGTAATCCTTACAGCAGGGCTGCTCAAACGATGATGGCGATTAAGGTTTCCATTCCGTAATTCCGCAAAAACGTAATTATGGATAGATTATGAACTTCTTACAAATCCGTACTTGAAAGGCTGGATTCCGTAATTACGGGTTACGTTTCTACCAACATTGTTGTAGACAAGCGGGTAATCCCCATGGTCTATTTTTAACCTCCGGTACCGTTAGAAATAGTACATTGTTACCCTAGGGGTGAAAGTGACTTATTTCAGTCCCGAGACTGGGTTTGGTGCCCGAGCGCAGCGAGGGCGTCAATAGGTCGAGGGACTAAATAAGTCCTGAACCCCTAGGTAAACACTGTGCTTTTCATTACGAATACAAGGAAAGTAATTTAAAAAATATACTCTTTAATTAATGGGTGCGTTTCTAATGTGTAAAGATTACACAGGGGTGAGGCATAAATATTGGATTAGGTATTTTTCGATACTAGTCCGTACTCCGTACCTAATCCAAGGTGTCGAGTATTAGATATTACATAAAATATCCATCCATTAGAAATAATATTAAGCCTTAAGCCCTATAATATAAGTTTCAAATTCATTTAGCACTACCGTCAGCGCCATCTAGGACACTACTTGAACATTAGTTAGTGACAGCAATGAGGTCGTTCATTATCGTCGTGATGTATGACGGGACGAATTATTCCATCGCTAGGTGGCGTTATTTGATGATATTTGTAAGTCAAAGAAAAATAACAAACCTTTCATGTCTGTATGTATAAGGAAATAGATGTGTAAAAATCAGAAAGAGGTGTAAAAATAGTAAAGGGGCTTAAAGGGTTATACGTAAGTATGATAAATAATAAATGATGTAAAGTTCTATACATATTACAACAATTTTAATATAAAGCCTATCCGAAAAAAATAAAAATGTCGTTCGAGTTGTTTCTGTTGAGATCCACGAAAAGAATACACTTCTACTACATCTCCTACTAAAGTATGACTATTGCAAAAAAGTTAGGACTTTAATTTTAAACAAACTTACTGTTTGTCTAGTGCACTTTGACCTTGAACTTGACTGTTGGAGTAGCACCGTGCGTGACCCGCGACAAACACTATTTAATATTTTCGTTTGTCTCCACTTGGCCTAACCATAATCCAGTAGGTATACCTTTTATTTCAGAAAATAAAGTATAAAGGGAAAAAAGTACATTGTATCAAAATAAAGTATTATTTATTTTACTTTATTATTTTGTTTAAAAACATATTTTTTATTACTTATTTATTAAATATTCAACAAATAATTGTCACTGCTAAACAGCTTCACAGCATCTTTTCTACTAGTTAATTCAGATGAAGACAACAATAGTTTAATTTTTTGCCTGTTTCATATCCAAAGAAGAGATCTTGTTGTCTTTTTGTTAGTCCGTTTTTAAGATTATCCATAGAATTTTTTTAGAAAAATCAAACTATGTGAAAATAAAGTATTATCGCGTACTTTATTATTCTCTTAAAGTATAGAGTATAATTGCCCGAAATAAGGTAGAATACTTTATAATAAAGTATAAGTGGCAACCCTAGGCATGTCTCAGATTATGAATGAATAAAAATCTCCCTAATATTTATATCAGGAACGGAACGTCCATGTATTGTTCGCACTTCATATCGAGTCGAATACTTCCTACCTAATCCATTGAATATAGAATATCGTCAACCGGTAACGGCCATACCTAATAAATATTCGGATTAGGTATTTGAATTAGGTATTTTGAAATACTAGTATTAGGTGGAACAGGTATCGTTTTTACCTAATCCGACTCACCTCTAGATTACAGTTCAATATTGTATGTAAATAAACAAGTTTGTAAACAAATTTTGCAAGACGATTTTCATCCACTTCTACTTTCTTGTCATCCACATATTTGATTACAACTTACAATGCGCTCTAATTAAAAAGTTAGTCATTTTCCTGTCTATCCTAGTCGCTTGCCACCCAATTTTTATGCTGTAGATCGCCTAAAGTATAAGTTTGAGCAACTCTGCCTTCTGAGTATTACACGAAACTTTAGATTCTTTGATCACATCTATACCCCTTTAAAACTGGACACCTGAATGGATACATGTATAAATTCAAAAATGGTATGTCTATGTTTGGCAGTTTAACAGTAGTAAACTAAAATGTGTCAATAAAATAAGCATGTAATTTATTAATGTAGTATGTAAGTAACATAAATACAAATATTATTGCTTTGCTCTTAGGAGCCGCATAGCAAATGCCTCTGCTTCGTGTACAGACAATGAACTGGAAATATCTTGTATTTTCTTCACCTTGCGAGAGGTCACACTCTCCTGAGGAATTTCATTACTTTCCACTAGCTTTCTCTTTGTCGGCCTGTAAGAAACACAAAATTTAAATAAGACGCGTAATAACGGTAGTTTAATAACTAAAACTAGTTAATAATGTAGATAAAATTGTATGTCAAAAGGAATCTTTGGAACATAATATAATTTTATTAAATAAATATGTCAGAAAATATGTGCATCATTTTCTGTTTTTTACTGTTTTGTTCCACCTTGACTAGAATAATTGAAGCTTCATTGGCACCATATTAAAGATATTTATTTGACTTGGTCAATGACTTCTATGTATTTATACTAGACAAGCAGAGCAATACTAAAAAATTGTTCATTACGTCACGGCCAATTGTCCACAACTCCTTTAGTTGATCGCGTGCAAGCGAGAGAAGAAGTACTATCAATTGATCAAATCGAAGATCTTGATATCAAGTGTTGCAATCGACAAAATACTACATGTGCACTGTTTTAAAGTTCATTTTTATTTTCCTACAGAACCAAACTATATTATTTTGACATAAATTAAATTGTGATTTTTGGGCTTCCGGTTCGGCGTTTAATGTGTCTGACATTAATACTTGGTTTGTGACTTTTTTTTTAAATTGGCCTCAAAGATTTTGGTACTAAATTTTATTTTTTAAATTTATTGAATTTAATTTTTTTTTGACACAATGGTATGTGTTATGATATAATATAAAAGCAATAGTGATATGTAAATAAGTCTGTAGGTGTGTTGTTTATATGTATTGTAATAGGCCAAATTATATTACATTAGTATTTTACTTGAACCCACTCTATTATTATGTAAGTATAGGTTAAATTCACATTGCAATACTTACATATTATATCATTTCACAACAAATGTGCAAACTTCTGGGATAAAAAAAAAATACTTTACTCTCAGAGCCAAAATGGAAATAGGCAAGGATTGTTTTTGTATCGCATCTGCGTGAGTATTGAGTTAATTGTTGCATTAAATTCTCCCCTACTGCTGCCCGCACTTCAACCAGCCCAACCCACTTCAACCAGCCCAACCGGCACTGTGCCAAAGTTTTTCTTTAGAACTGCTTGTCTAGTAGTATATATAGAAGTCATTGGACTTGGTAATCACAGTATTAATAATGTACAGTCAGGAACGGGGTAATGGATTAAGGTGCTCATTGGTATAAGTTGATGTCCATACATTGAGGAAAAAAAAAATTACCTGTGGTTCTTATTATCTGCTTCGGATTCTTCATCTGATGACTGGTTGTGTTCTGATTCTATCCTGTTGTCATCATCTTCTATAAAACTAGCCGCATCACTGTCATCTCTTTTACCATAAATCTTATCAGGATCTGGCAGCCAGGAAAGATCTGGTCCATCAGACTCAGATTGTGATCCAAAGTCATCCCTTTCGCCTTCCTCTTCTTTCTTTTTGTTTTTTATTTTTCGCTTATTTTCTTTATGCTTAGCCTTTACATTCTCTCTAAACCTTTTTTTGTCATGTTTGTCCTCCTCTTTCAAGAAGTCTTTTACTTTCTCAACATGTATTCCTCCAAAATGTTCATTGTCATATTGTTGTGCTAAATCAGACTTAACATCTTTCTTTTCATCCTCTATTGCTTCATCATCTTCAGTAAATTTAACTTGAGTGTTCACTTTGATATGATTTCTGAGCATCTTCTTAGCAAGAGCAGCTTTAGTTAGTATTTTTGATTTTTTCTTTAATGTTATTTCCAGCTCTTCTGATGGATCAATGTGCACCTGTATGTCAAATTCCTTAATATCGAACAAGTAATTTTCATTACTGTCCTCTTTATTATGAAAATGTAGATTAAGCGCTTCTTTTTTAACTTTCTGGGTTTTGTTCACCTCTGGTTTAAATTCTTCATCCTCCTCAAGTGCACTTTGTTCAAACTTCTCGTCATCTTCAGCCTTAGCTTTCAACATATTTATAATATTGTTATCTTCTTTCCCGCTTTCTTGATTCTTGATTGCATTATTTCTTTGATATTTGTGTAAAAATTTTATTCTTGGAGGCACAACCAAGCCAAGAGACCTGGCATAGGCATCTGTATCTATAAGTTGGACATTGAATATCTCCTTATTTTTCATTAAAAAGACTGATTTTACATAACTTACAAAAGCCCTTTGTGCTGTTTGTTTCAAGTCCGTGTGATCTAAAAGTAACATTTCAATTTTCTTTTGTGGAGCTATAACTTTAGATGGATCAACTGATATTTTGTTAATAGGTATTTTGCCTTTTTTTAAATCCTCAACAATCTTCTCTTCATGTGGCAACAACATCAGAAGTCCCTCTCCTTTACCAAACTCTCCTCGAGCTGTCCGACCTGCTCTATGTATATAAGTTTCAATATCCTCAGGACAGTCCATTTGTATTACCCAATTAACTTTTGGAAAATCAAGCCCTCTTGAGACTAAGTCTGTGGCAAATAACACCACATTGGACTTTCTACAGAACTCATTATAGATTTTCTCTCTCTTTTCTTGATGTAGTGTTCCATATAATGCAAGTAAACTGACACCAGGTCTGAGCTTACAGAATAAATCATAAGTATATTTGACTTGCTTACAAGTAGCCATAAAAACTAAGACTTTTTGTTTCAAGTGGTTCCTTATAAATGACCAAAGTATACCAATTTTCTCATTAATCTCACAAACAATATAACTCTGTTGCAAGGATTCAGGTGTTACAGTATTGGCTTGTTCATGTGGAGCCACATAGACTGGGAAAGACAAACTCAGTCTAGCGAGATCTTTCACTGACTTTGTTTGTGTGGCCGAAAATAATAGGGTTTGTCTTTCTATAGGTAAATTTTCAATTATTGCATTCATAGTGGTCTCAAAGCCCATGTCCAAACATCTATCTGCTTCATCCAAGACAAGGATCTGCATATTGTTGCAGTGGAATAACGGATTCTCATCCATATGCTGGAGCAAGCGACCAGGAGTACAAATGAGGATGTTTACTTGATCCATTCTCTTTCTCTCAAACTTAAGATTTTGTCCACCAATAATCAAGCCAGCTGAGAAATCGTGAAGACAGCCAACTTTTCTTAGAGTCTCATAAATTTGGTAGGCGAGTTCTCTTGTAGGAGATATAACTAATGCTCCAACTCCATCCAATCTAGTCCACTTTTTACAAAACAAGTTTTCCAATATAGGTATTATGAAGGCCAGTGTTTTCCCTGAGCCAGTTTTGGCAGCCCCTAATATGTCCTTGCCTTGTAACGCGTAACCAATGGCTTGTCTTTGAATCTCTGTGGGAGTGATAAAATTATTATCTTTCAAACCTTTCAATGTCTTTTGGGATAATGGAAAGTCTTTGAATGTTTTTATTTCATCTGGTACAATCTGTAAAAGATATAGGAGTAAAAATTAACAAAAAAAAAATTGTTCCAAAAATATTATGATACAAAACAAAATCGATAAAACCTTTGGATAGTTAACTTAAAAAAGCAAAATATGTAATCTTAAAACATGAAAATCATATAATATTAACCATCAAGTTATATTAAATGCAAAAATGTAAATAAATTCACGTACCTTATCATATTGCAGTTGTAAGTATTGTATGGCCGCGTCTTCTTCAACACTCTTTTTCTTCCGAGGCTTAAATAAGTGTACTTTCTTTTTTATACCTTGCTTTGTCGAATCTCCTTTATCCTGTTTCATGTTGATTTTATTCGAAATAAAATCAAGTCTTGCAATAAATAGAGACACGCTAGAAATGGCACATGATGTATGTGAGAGACATATTGGTGACAGATTATAAATGAATGACACTGACGTTTTGTGTTGTAAAAACTGACGATAAAATTCGGTTAATCTAGATGATATTATTAAACTACTTTGAAAGTTTTCAAAATTATAAAATATGTAGGTAATTTAAAATTTCAACTTTGATTGAAAAATTGTGTGCTTTATATTTTATTTTCTTGCTAGCATCCAACCTCGATAATATTACAAAATGCGCATCCACAGATCTTATATTCTAGTTACCGCTAAGTCTATGGTTCGATCAGTATTAATTCATTCTTTGCTCCTCTAACGTTCATCCTTAATAATATTAATCATCGACAGAGATGAGCATTAAAAGAAATCGATGTTTTTTTCGATGTAATATATCGCATAATGACATCGATGTTAGAATGATATATTGAAAAATACATCGATATTTGCAATACATCGATTGTTTTTAGAGTTTAATATGATTATGGTTATAACATGCCTGAAAATGAAAGTAAGTTCAAAACCTTTAATATCAATCAAAATCCAGATTTAAACAAATTAAAAATATCACGCGCATGGATTCGCGGGCACATACCATTAAATTATCTAAACGATTGGTGTTCTAACTACACCGTTTCTCTTAACATCAGTACTGGCACTTGAACTTTTAAAATCAGATTAAAATTCAACTTTATACAAAGTACTAAACCAACAATAATCTCGTAATCAAATAAAACTTCACTCTAAATTAAAGGTATCAGTCAGTTGTCTCAGTTGTTAATCTGCCAGCCAGTTCCTCGGGAAAAACTACATATAAGCTTAAAAGAACTGTAGAAAACTGTAAACGTTAAAAAATCTAAAAATTTAAATAAACAAAACAAATAAAGTGAAATTAAGTTCACCCATTGGATATATAGAATAAGAAACATCGATACATCAAATATATCAAAACGTTAAAAATACATCGGTTGAAAACGATACATTGGTACTATAAATCGAGTGTTTTAATATATCGATGTATATCGTCATCCCTAAATCATCGATGATCGATTATTTATTCGTTTTTATTCATGCTCATAAACAGACTGCTAACGAACGTAGTAGTATTTATTAACTTCCCCCGTCTGTTTGCAAACGCGTATCGAAAAGTAAATAGTCATTGTGAAAATATTTTTCAGTAAAGTTCTACTATAATATTCTCCAAGTAAGTATATTAATATTTTTTTTTATTTATAAACAGCTGATGTAATCTTAATTTCAAACAAATTTCAAGGACGTAAAATAGTAGGAAGATCTTCTTTGTTTAATATTTATTTACGCAATTCCACTATATTACATGGTAATACGGGTAAGTGCCATCGTTTTTCTTCTGTTTTGCAATCCAAATTATTATCCTGGGTTGAAGAACTACTAAAATATTGATTTATAGGTACCTATACAATAATAAATAACAATATATTAAATGTATTGTTATATTTACACGATTTTTCTTTGTTATCCTCTTCCAACCAAAAAAAAACATTCCGTTATAAAATCCTATTTCGGTATATACAATTATACATTTATAGTGTATAAAGTGGAACATTTGATAGCTATAATAATATGAGAAAGTTTGGCCACAGTTAACTACAAGTACAGAGTTCTCGTTTTCTTTCTTTAGTTTAGTTTACTTCTAGCTCTACATAATTCCACTAACAAAAAGATAAGTAGATAGTTAATTTATTTTTTTCATATGACTGTTTCTTATTTTAAACAGTTTAGGTGAAATGTTGCAACGTCACAATTGGATTTTTTTTAATAGTAATATTTATTTAATACCATTGTTTTAAGGCCAATATATCCCTGATTCCTAATGCAATATTTATGAGTAGGCCCATGTCCAACATTGGATACTAAAAGGCACTGCACCGCAATATTTAACATAAATATAATATAAATTATCTGAATATTATAACTATTATAAGATGTTATATAAAAAATATTAAGTAACAGGCACATATTTGGTTTACAGTATCTCTGTTCCTGAGATTTGTTTTCTCTCTTGGAACTGCTTTCTAAATTTGCAAATTGGCTAGATAATCTCGAAATGCCCACTTCCATACATTTAAATGACAAAATATATGTCTATGCCCACTTCATTAAAACCATTAAAGGACTAATTCGTAAAATGGCTAATTTGGTTTATTCTCATTGGATTTCATTGCCCAATGCCAATTATGACATCCGTTTAGGAATATTATAAATTTATTCTGAACAGATTACTATTCTTAACCATTACCAAAATGCTATCCCTAATGAACTCCTGTAAATCTATTTGAAAATAGAGCTTTGCATACATCAATCAACCAAAATACATTTTCATACTTGTAAAATACTGACACCTTAAATCAACATTATTTTAATAATTGTTACCTACATGCAGTAGTAAGTTACAATTAATATATTAGTTATGGAGAGAATCAATTAAAATATGTATTAATTTACAAAAAACACTTCAGTGAGTTGGTCACAAATATGGGAAAATATGAGTTTCTTCACAACAATGATATAGGTACACCTTTAGTCATTATCATTAATTATGATTGCTATTATACCTAATATATAGTAACTTAGAATAATAAAATAAATATACTATATCACACTAATGATTTAAAAATGAAAATTCTGAAATTACAAATGTTAAAATATCATACAAAAGAATGATGTGTAGGTACCTCAATAATCAGTACTGCAGAGCACTTTATTTTTTTATACTTGCTCTGCTTTTTTATTTTCTTTGTATACTTGTATACACTATAAGGCAATAGAATGATACCATCATTTTGGTTTATAAATTTAACTTTTTTTGATGAGGAAGTTCCTGCTATGCTGTGATTAGTCATTTCTGTAAAAGATTAAATTATCATAAGTACATATACTTGGTAATAATATCTACCATATGAATGCATTATTAGATTATTACGCCTGCATCTCAAAAAACACTTTGATTACATGTCAGACTTGATGTTATTACAGTTCACAATTTAATTGTATCAAGAAGTAGTAGGAATTTATTTGTTTAAAATATACTTACTTTACTTTCCATTAATCCTACAATACCACAAAACATAGACAATATTGTTGGAATTGGAATTAATCCAATAAAACCATTATTTACTCTATTTACATTCACTGAGTCACTTCAGATACTAGTCAATATGTTCTGAAATTTAAATTATTTGTTATGTACCCTCATTAAAAAATATGTGTGTAAGTACTGTCAAAATTTTATTTTTAGTAGCAGATTACATACAATATTCCCGTAACTATGTAATAGTTATGGGATTTGTATGTAACAATTACTATAATATTGTATGTACAAAAGCGGGACAATTACTATAAATGATGATTTAATGTGTATATCATTTTTGCGAAGGAAATCGTATTTTTAACTCAAAGAAATCTCTATTTTTCAGTGAATCCAGTGGGTATATTTACTTATTTAAACTTTATTGTACCGAGAAAATGTATAATAGGCTAACCTTAGGAACCTTGGGGATTCATAAGGAATTACATTTTGGGAATGGTTAGAAATAGCTGTTTGGAATTGTAAATTTTTTTGACTTTAAATTTATTTCTATTTTGATTTATAGTCGTCAAGATGAAGTGTGTGGTTGTACTGCTGTGTGTGGTGGCGGCCGTGAGTGCCGTGTCGTTCTTCGACCTGGTACGAGAGGAATGGGTTGCCTTCAGGGTAAGTTTTTCTCCAAGATATTTTACCAACACTTAAATTGACAACCAAATGCATTACAACTACTATGACATCTGAAGAGCAACTAGTCTACTTGCTGTTCAAAAACTATGTCCCAGGTTTTATCCCAGTGACATATTTTTTTTTCTTTTTGATTAAATTGCCTAAAATATAGAATAAGAAGCTGCATTCTTAAAAGGCAAGATGCCAATGTAGCAGTATGCCTAAAAGGCAAGATGACTATGAAGCAGTATGCTTAAACCGCACAATAACTAAGAATACATCACTAGTCATGGTGCATTTCAGGCAACTCGATCAAAAAGGCATTCACACCAAATTAAGTTAAGAGTCTACCAAAGGAGACTGTAAAAGCGCGGTAATTGAAAAGTAATAGCTCACAATAGCTGGAAAATTAATTTTGATATTTAATTTCAATAATAAAATTAGCTTATAATTTGTTCAAGTTAAGAAAAAAGCGATGTCATCACTATCAGTCGCGTGATTATCACCTATTGACTAATTATTAGAGGGAGCGTTCCTCTATTGATCATTTAACACTGTGTTACATTGGACCGATGACTTCACATTTTTCTTAATCTTTTATTAAACTTAAACTTTTATTGTGGAGTGTAGGCTTTCTCGGCCGGTGTCTATATTAATTGAATCTTCCGGGTTACTTGGCTCGAGAAGCGCAACAGTTGCGCTCGAGAAGCTGAAGAGATAACATCTCTCCGAAAAGTGAACGCAGCCGCCACTGAAGATGTCAACCGCAGTTGTTGACGAAACGTTTGGAAGAAAGAGAAGAGATTCCAGAAGACCTCGGCCAAGTAGCTTAATGTACGACAATGTCATTTCGCGCGATTTCGTCTGGGGGAGCGAATATCGCCTAGGCACGCGGTTTACCGCTTGAGTAAGCGATACTGTTAACACTGGGTCTATTATTCTATAGGCGACTGACACCGCACGCCTCTATGTATGTGGTCTATACAACTTTAATTGTCTACCAGATGGAGTTCAACAAAAAATATGACAGCGAAGTGGAAGACAGATTCCGCATGAAGATCTACGCTGAGAATAAGCACAAGATCGCCAAACACAACCAGCGTTTCCAGCAGGGACTTGTACCCTACCGGATGAAGCAGAATAAGTACGGAGACATGTTGCATCACGAATTCGTGCACACCATGAACGGGTTCAACAGGACTGCTAAGTAAGTACTTCACTGTTATCCCACTAATATTATAAATGCAAAAGTTTGCATGTTTAGATGTTTGTTACTAACATAGGTAGATTGTAATCCAGATTAACACATGGGCTACTATTTATGTAAACTACGCGAAGGAAGTCGCGGGCAAGAGGTTAACGGCGGCGCCCCCACCGGCGCCACCTGTAACCTTTTATTAGTCAACAATAACAAACATTGGCATAACTGATAATTGTAGGGAGTGAGTGCACGCTGGGCCCACTCGACTGGCCACGTTAGCCCTCTCTCACAAAAGACTGCCTTGTAATGTACCGCATTTCTTACTTTATCGTATTTCCCCAATGTACGTACGTGTTTCGGTAGTGAATGAGATATGTGAGTGATGTGAATGATTTTCCCAATCCTTTCTCCCAATTCTTACCTTAATCTGCAAAAGTGGGCAGCGCATCCGGGGGGCGTGCTAACGTTTGTCATTTTGGACTGATGTTGGCAGTATCGCGGATGTCTATGGACGACAGTATCTACTCACCATCAGGTGGACTGTATGCTCGTCTGCCGCCTTTTTGTATAAAAAAGGGAAACAATAAAATATCCACATATTTCATTTATTTATGCTAATGTTTGTCATTGTTGACTAATGTTGGCGTAAATCGCCAACATCCATGGGCAACCGTATCCACTTACTACCGGGTGGACTGTTTTCCCATTACCCATCTTATTTTTATGTAAAATAAATAAAGTCTGAAATATCAATTGACTATAGTACGTTACTGAATATAATGTAATATTTGATCTAAAATTTAATCATTTTCATTAATTTGTTTCACTTTACCAAAATCTAATTAAGTTTCAAAGCTTTATTGAAATAATTCAGCTTAACAACAATATCGTTCATTAGTTTCAGACCATTTAAAGAAATGTCGTAAAAATATATCATCAATTTAATTCCATAGTTAACTGATAAGGTAGTAATGTTTATATTAAACAGACGCCGTATCGCATTGCAGCGTGATGTAATGTCCCAAACAAGCCTGCACAAACTAATCGATAGCTGGTGCTTTTTATTCGTAATAATCCTTATTCACTTCAAGTACCTGGCCAACAGGGCTACAAACATTTTAAAGTACACATTCCAAGCTTCGAAAATCACACCTGTAATAGTTTTTGGAAAAAAATAATCTGAAGAGATATTTGTCAAAAACTGGTATTTTACAACTTTTTTGTTACGGATTTTTTAATTCGCTTTTTTCGCGAGCGCACGAAGGTCGGTAAAAAAGTTAACTACAGTTGAATTTTTGCTTATTCAATATCTAACTTTATTCCACTAGAAGTGCTAATCGGTAACTTTACAGATGAATTAAGTTTTATTATTGCTTATGTTCCTTTTCAACTCTCACCGGCGGCTCACCCGCATGCCCCCTGGTGTTGCAGGTGTCCATGGGCGGCGGTAACACTTACCATCACGTGAGACTGCTTGCTCGTCCGCCCTCTTCTCTATAAAAAAAAAAAAGATTAGCACTACCGCATCTCTTCGCGATGAAGGGATAACTGAACTTAGAACTATACTAAAGTACGTTCGGTCCGCAGTAAATATACGGCGTCTTACTAGCACAATGTTTATTTCAGAATAGTGGTGGGTGATCTAGACTTTTCGGTGTGTTTCAGCTCACTTAATCCTGTTCCGCTTGCGGATCTGACTCACTTGCGGATCTCTTAGTTGCTCCTTAACTCTTGATTCACCCACTTAATCACCTTCCGAGAGCGTTTCATTCCCTTTCCCTAACGGTTGTTGCATAAGCAAAAAAAAAAAGGTCATGCCATCATTGCATCTCGATTTTGAGCCCCTCGACAAGTGCCGATGCGCCATTACACTCACAATCAGAATAGGAATAGGCGCCGGAATAGGAATCGGAATGAATAACAATTCAAGGGAACAATTTTAGAGATTCTGCTTCGCTCAACTCTTTTGATTCATTAACTCCGGAATTACCCATCACTATTTCAGAACTCACCTGCTACATTATATGAATACCTATCTATTCTACGCACGTATACATATATCACAATAACAAAGCTGGCTGGCTACTACAAGCACTGGGGAACTATAATGGTGGACTCGCCAACCCCATTGTGGACTTTTAAGGCCATACATCCCTCATACAACGTGGATGAGGAGCCCGATGTCGAGCAATGGACGACAAAAGGACTGGTTAGCAAATTTGCATGAAAAAAATTGGACAAACCAAAAATAATATTTTTATAAAAAGAAAAACATTTTTTTTTAATTTCTGGTTTCGGGTCATCGGTTATACCCTTGTACAATTAAAACAGACAATACAAGAAGTACAGTAACGTGTGTATTCGCCCTTAGACACAACAAGGGTCTATACGGCAAGGGCAAGGAATTCCGCGGCGCGACATTCATAGCGCCCGCGCACGTGACCTACCCCGAACAAGTGGACTGGCGCAAGCAGGGCGCCGTTACCGACATCAAGGACCAGGGCAAGTGCGGCTCCTGCTGGTCCTTCAGCACTGTGAGTATCACACCTCAGTATTATTAGTCATTATATAGTACCTGTTTGTACTGAGAAAAAGACTGGTTACGGTAGCGTCATGTCATGACCACGGGTCGGCGTTAGGTAGTGTGTTTTTGGGATTTGCAGTAAGAAAAAGTAGTATGGACATTCCCCTTTTCCGGAAATCATATTTTAAGTTTATTCTAAGTACCTTCCTAGTCGGATTTTTTATTCGAGTCAGGGATATGACATATAGAACTCAAACAGAGTGAAATTTGTACGGAGATGACACTTTATTGACAGTTCTACATGTCATATCCCTGACTCGAATTACATACACCAGTTTCCCTTATGGTCACTTAGCCATACATTAGTGGAAACCCCATCAAAATCCGTTTTTTTAGTTTTTACGTGATGCAATAACAAACATACAAACATACAGGCATAAATTCTAAAAACTTCTGTTTTGGGTTCTGTGGCTTATAAAAACCCATCTTTTTTTATTAATTCAATTTACAGACTTAACTTTTATACTGTTTTATTATGTGTATAGATTATTAACATACCTTAAATACCCTTACCTAATACCCTTAAATCTCCCCATTCAAATAAAAACAATTTTAACACAAAAAAAGTAAACAAATACACGCGTCGCAATGATGGATGACGTGGTAACAAGTGAAGGTCGCGATGGTGACGGGCATAGCGTGCGGGAAGCGCATTGAAGCCTTTTAAATCTAGCTTGATTAGAATGACAGCTGTCAAAGAGCCTCGAATACTGCTCTATAAAAATAATTAATCTATAAATACCTAAAAATCACAGAAGGTTTTAGCTATAGGTACACGCACGTACTTTTTTATTTGCAGTGCATAACAAGCAGTCGATAAATAAACACATTACCTCGATTTGATCATTATTGTCCCAGCACTATTCGAGGCACTTTGACAGCTGTCATTTTAATCAAGCTAGATATAAAATAATTAACAAGCCATACCACAAACATACCATAACGTATCGCTCTCATAAAAGCGCCCGAAATTCAACTGAAGTTCGGCCGAATTTCGACCTCGGCACATGAATAATTCGCCCGAACTCGACATTCGGTCCATCACTAAAATATACCACAGTTGGAGCATACTTCTATGGTTTCATGTTTATTACAATTCAATAAAATAATGTTTGAGACGTGAGTCATCTCTAGACTTCACAGAAACTGATGCAAAAAAAAACAACATTTAAACATTTCATAACATCCTCAGTTCTGGGAATTACATTCATAAAATCATCACAAACATATTTCGTCTGCACGTTGGTGGCATTAAAAGTAAAACTTGAGTGAAACTTAAAAAAATTCCATTAAAACAATAGAATAATTGAAACAATAAAACGGATAATAATAACTGATAATACAGTTAATGTTTCAACAAAACAATTAATCATTTAACAGCGTAGTAATTCATTGTTTTCAATACATAACATAATATATAGTTTATCGTATCGCTTATAACGTTTATAATTACGCTTATAACTCCTGAACGGATTTTGATTCAATTTTCACATTTCATTTCATAAGTTATTTCTTCCTGAAGATTTCAGAATATAAGACATGAGTCTAGGAGCCGTAGGCAAAGGCCTAATTATTATGTTAATTATTAATCTTAAATTTTGAAGTAGGTACATTTATTCTCTAATTACAAAATCGACGCAACACTGAAGTTAAGCTTCGACTAGAATGATTCGTCTTAGTTTTTTTGTCCAACTACGAACAACATAACTATTATTTTGCTCGTCTCTTATTATATCGCATCAGACCATTGGAATAAAAAAATCTATGGTTATTCACATGCCTCCAAGTTAACCTTCGACCTTTCCATTGTTCTCTTTTGTATTAAATTTTAGGAGAGAGCGAGTGCGCGCGCACTGTAATCGCACAGCTGCTGGGCGCGCTCGACTTGCCAAGTTACCTATCTCTCATAGAGGACTACCGTAAAACATACCACATTTTCAACTATATCCTGTTCCCGCAATGCACGTACGTGTTTTGGTATTGAGTGAGATACGCCAGAGCCCATTCCCATCCCACCATTTTCCCAATTCTTTTCCCAAATCCATTGTTAAATCTGCAAAGGTTGGCAGCGCATCCGGGGGCGTGCCAACGATTGTCATTATGGACTGAAGGTGGCATGTATCGCGGATGTCTATAGGCGACAGTATCCACTTATCACCAGATAGACTGTGTTCTTTCTATAAAAAAACTTTCCTTAGTCATCCTTCCCAATCCTTTTTCCAAATCTTAACATCTAACTCTAAGCGCCAAATCTGCGGATGTGTCCAACTATGAATTGTTGACTGATATTGGCGTGAATCGTAAATGTACATTGGCGATAGCACGTGAGTAAATAAACTCATGTGGCCATAGTAATCGTTCACCATCCGGTGGTTGGTCTTTCCGATTGCCATTTTCTTTCTGTAAAAAATGTCTGTTTACATATTGATCTAACCTAAATTAATGACGTCACACTCAGACAAAAATGTTAATCACCGCGCTGTTGTTAATTGTCATACATTATAGAGACATCTGTATCAATATTTAATTTCATTATTCACAATCCAACACATTATTGTAATGACCTGTTTGTGTTGCGATTATTCACTGGGCTGATTCATTGCGCGATCAATTTGTTATCGAAACTGGTTTATATTATGTTTTGTGAACCCACGTCTGGTACATTAGACACCATCGACGCTCACGTGATTGGGGCTTGACGCTTTATCCGCACATATTGGAACCTCATACGTTTATAAAATGTACCATGATAACGTTAAGACATTATCCTAAAACTTTTTTTTTTCGGAATGGCTAAATTCTTGTGGCACCAGCGGCCTTTCAAGAGTCACCGGTCGTGTTTGATTTAGGGCGAGCGCAGAAGGCGCTCATCCGAGCCGGTTAACCTCTATCGTAACACTAAGAAACATGTACAGACCACTTGTAATCACGTGCTATTTTGTTCGGGTTATAGATTTCTCGTTTTTCATTCATCGCTGCACACGGCCCCTTCATGCATATGTATGTATATGTACATTTGCATTTGCATATGTTGAAAATGCCACGCTGGCTAAGCGGGTTTGCGAGTCCACTCTTTTAGAGTTGGTGTAGTTTGAGGGGGAGAGTGCACGCTGCAATCCAACAGCTGCTGGGCGCGCTCGACTGACCATGTTACCCCTCTCTCATAGAAGACTACCTTGAAATGTACTGCATTTCCCACTTTATCTTATTTCCCCAATGTTCGTACGTGTTTCAGTAGTGAGTGAGATGTGCCAGAGCCCATTCCCATCCTATCCCTCCCCATTTTCCCAACCCTGTCTCCAAAATACTCCAAATCCATTCCTATATCTCCAAAGGTAGGTAGCGCATCCGGGGGCGTGCCAACATTTGTCATTTTGGTCTAATGTTAGCATGTATCGCGGATGTCTATGGGGGACAGTATCCGCTTACCACCAGGTGGACTGTATGCTCGTCTGCCGCCTTCGTCCATCAAAAAAAAGTTCCCCAGGGCTTGTAGTTAGCCACTTTGTTATCCCCCTTAGTCGCCGTAGTTCGACACCCGCGGGATGAGATGGGATGGTGCGAAGTTGAAGATAGAGGATTGCGAATAATGGACCGATTTTGATAAAACTAGTTCTATTCGTAACTACGCAACACAGCAACAAATCAGAACAATATCGGCGTAATTGATTTCAAAATTATCGCTAAAAATACTGAAGGTTTATTATTATTTATGTAGGTACAGATCATCATCGTTAGCTTATTATTTTATATTTAAATTAGTCTTTAATACTTCAGTTTTTAATAAGTTAATTTTAAATAGATTTATGTAATTAATTTGTAGTGAAATATATATTTGAAAAATTGGGTTTTATAATTAATAATAATAAAATTGTGTTAATTTAATTGTAAATGTTATATTGGATTTAAAAAAAACGCAGAATTCATAAAAAATATGTACAAAACAATTAAACCTAACAAATACAGCACGGCCATCGTCCAATCAAGGCCCGCTTTACTTTGCCGTTCACGTTTCTGTCGGCTGACCAGAGCTGTAGCGCGTCGTACCCGGAAGTACGAGTATGTATTACAAACAAACAAATACGACACAAAGACTGAGTTCATTTCAACGTATCACGCGTCACATTGAACTACTTTCGACTAATGTTATTATTAATACGTTTATTAAATGTACGTAATGAAAATGTAAACAAATGCTGGTCTCCAAACAAAAGGGGTCATTGGTGGAATAATGAGTCAAGGGCAGATTATAAAATCATAATTGTCAAGCCCTTTTAGTATCGACTGCAGGACACGGGCTTTCTCATGCACATTCTCTTGTGCACGAAGACATGGCCCTAACCCAAGAGGTTTGACGAGTCCACTCTTTGGTGTGTAGAGGTGGTGTAGTCCTTAGGACTTGTGGTAGCCGCTATATAATCCCTTAGTCGCCCTAATGAGGGTCCTAATGGAGAACCCCGGGATAGGGCGGTGCTCTTCTAAAGGCGGGTGACACCACGCGGTAAATGTTTATAACATGTTTATATTTAAACAAAAATATTAAATAACGAAATCTTAATAAAAATTAATAAATGTATACCGACAATAAGGTCCCTTTGTTCGGATGACATTAGTTATACTGATTAGTGCTAATAGATTTATATTTCTAGCAACTTTTTACAATATATAAATATAGTCACACCGCATTTTTAAATATTTAGACAAAATCACACAGTATGTTTTTAATCTTATTGCCAATAACGAACTTATTTCTTCTTACAAATATAACATTCCAATTCAATATGGACATGTACAGAGAGCAACTTCAGCAACAGTGCATTCATCAAACGTTCAAGCATACCATACACCTACAAGTGTATACAAATTAATAATGTGTTATATTAATTAAAGTTAATTTAATAATGTGTGTGTACGCGTGCATGTGAGGGTGTGTGCGTGTAGGATTGTGTCATGCATATTTATATGTTTGTATTTGGATGTGTTAAAACTATGCATGGGTAGGTGAGAGGAATTAAAGTATGGTATCAAGTATATATATAACTATTTTTAAATACCGCCTTTCCAGTGTGAAATAAGTCTAGATGCACATTTTTGTTATATTGTCTGTGCGTTCTGCAAACTATAGTTTATTTTGTCAAAAAGTATAAACTATAAAAACTGTGTTTACTATAAATATACTGGTGCTATGTAATTATTATAGGATCATAGAATCTTATCAATGGACCTTTCAACTGTTAATTCTCTAGTTATAATCGGGTTCGTTAGCTATTTTCGGAGAATTATCATTTTGATTTAATTGGATCAAAGTGTAAGGTCGGCAACTCATGCGCAGTTACAATAGCATGGGTAATGGGTATGGGTCTCGACTACCGTCTTTTTTATATTAATTTATTAGGTATAATGAAAACGTCAGATAAACCGATAGGTGTTAAAAGATTCCGACTTCCATAGTTATTCACGATACATGCCAACATTAGTCAACAATGATGAACGCTGGCACGTCCGAAAATGCGCTGCTTACTTTCGGAGAACAAGGATTTAGAAAAAAGATTGGGAAAGATGGGGAATAGGATAGGGTCCTGACAACTCTCATCCACCACCGAAACGTGTTAATACTTACCTTTCGTACCAGTTAAACGTGCCCAGTCGCCTGTGGATTGCGACACTATCGTTCTCATGAAAACCTCTCACCTTCGATATCTCCTAACAATAAATCATACAATTTTATAGTTTTTATATGAAATATTCATTTTTTACCCACAATTCTACACATTAAAATATGTATATTCACATAATGTCACTGGTTATTTAATTAATATTTTCTTAGGTTTTCGCGATTACTATACACAATTAAACAACTTTGAACGGTTTAAATCGCGGATATTTAACATTATTTATATCCCGACGACGGAATGTTATGATTAAAAAATCCAGACGGTAGTTCAAAAAATTTCAGACGGTAGTCCAAATAATTTCTTAATAACTCAAGTGACAAATAAAATCAATTAGTCACCCCGTGACCACGTTTATATCCCGACGTTTCGAACACTTTGCAGTGGACGTGGTCACGGGGGGGGGGGGGTGGGGGGGGTTGCAGGGTTCAAAGCTGTTTAATTGCTATGGTTATTTAATTACTAATACCGGGACCAACCTCTTTACCGACCACTGCTGGCCATACCATACGAGCCCCCCTATGCACAAGGCAATAAAACCTAACACGGACCTTAAAACGCCACTCAATCCCACGTGAGTTTTGCGCTCTTAATGCCCACATCAATTATTTGAGTTGTGGACCGCAAGACAGTGTTTACTTGAAACACAAATCAAAATATATAAATAAATAAAAATGTGTGTCGCTTGTAGACGGGCGCCCTTGAGGGCCAGCACTACCGCAAGAGCGGCTACCTTGTGTCGCTCTCGGAGCAGAACCTGATCGACTGCTCCTCTACGTACGGCAACAACGGGTGCAACGGCGGCCTCATGGACAACGCGTTCAAGTACATCAAGGATAACGGCGGCATCGACACCGAGAAGAGCTACCCCTATGAGGCCGTTGATGACAAGTGCAGGTGCGTATCTACATACTCGTATTTATGGTGTTTTTTTATAGAAAAGGGCGGCAAATGAGCATATATACAGTCAGTCCACCCGATGGTATGTGCTTATTTAGTATGCTTTTTTTAGTTTAATATTTATTATGCTTTTTTTTAGATTTTATTCAGTTTACATCCTTTCAAAAAAATAATGTTTTATTGGCACACGAAATACAGTCATTCGTTTACTTAACTTTATTTGTATTTTGAGAGAGTATTCTCTATTTGGTATAAAGTTTTGTAATGTTTCGACGAACAGCGATTCATCTTATTTTCAAAAATCCGATTGGAGGCTCACCTTTCTCAAACAGTTCTCGTAATGGCGAATTTAAATATTGTTCACATCTTCTTTTTTTTAATTGCTAATTTTAAATGTACCTCTATAACAAATTTTGATACAAAATAATATACAACATTTTGTATTGCCGGCAATAATAAATTTTACGGTAACAATGAATTGTATAGCAAACGTTTAAGATATTTTCTAGTTGAACTATCCTGTACCTACTATAGAGGAAAATGAGGCAATTAATTACTGCAATAATTAGTATATTTTCCTCAAGATCAAAGGTTATCACAATGTCCGAACAGGTAAATACTTATTGTTGTTTTTAGTTGGTACCAAACCACACACAGTAGACATTTCACAATGAAATAGGTAAAATATTAATAACTAGCGATCCGCCCTAGCTTCGCTTCGGTTTATAAGTTTTTTTTTTTAAATTGTTTTTCAAAATTTCAAGACCAAAATATAGCCTATATTAGACACGGATAATGTAGCTTCCTATTTGTGAAAGATTTTTTGAAATCGGTTCACTAATTCCAGAGATTACCTCCTACATACTCACAAACACACACACACATACAACCAAATGAGTTGGTTTTTCGCACGCCGTGTTTCTTCTTTAAGGGAGCTGCTTTATAATAATATGTCAATGTATAAGTAATTTATATTTATAATGCAAATGTATGGTAGCTTGGTGGAGAACTAAATGGAATAAATATGAACACAACATTAATACAACGTTGCGAGTATCGTTTGACGGTGTCATGTTTGATCCATTTAATAATGGATGTGTGTGGCTTCTTGCATAGAACCCGATTGCGACATATGAATTATTAGTTGTACTAAAAATAAATACAATTAAAAACATTAGCAGTAACAAAATAACTAAGTCGGTAGCTATTTTCATAAAGGCAGTCAGTATCTTTCAATAATAAAATAGTGACTATATAACATTTTTCTGATGTGTACATTAACAAAAGACAATTGTAAATGAAGTGCTTTAAAAAGTGAAAAAAATCATGAAAAACTTTAATAAAACTGTTGGACCATTCAATTCCGTCATTTAGTATGATGGCATGATTATATATTTACTAGCTGCGCCCGCGACTTCGTACGCGTGCAATTTTAGTTTTTAAACTCTAAATTGGGATATATTTTCTTCCCGTCCATCGATTTCGATGAAATAAAACCTATTCGAAGCGCCAAGCTAATCTTAATTAACCTGTGAAAACCCCATGAAAATCCGTTCAGTAGTTTTGGAGATTAACGTGTTCTGACAGACGGACAGACAAAAATTTTCAAAATCGTCTTTATGTATTCTGATACACTTCCTTCATCGCCCACAATCAGTTTTTGGTAAATATTTTCAATGTACAGACACGCTGGTTTTACAGTTTTATTATATGTATAGATGTAAAGAGGAACACAGTGTTGATACAGTGCACAGTGCACGCAAAACGCGCACCGTGTTACACGTTGTCACCAATTGGCGGTACAGCGTCACAGTCCCCACTGTGCTCGACACTCGTCTCCTGGTCGTCCTTGTGATCATTAAATAAATAGTATGGAGGACAATGAAATTTATCTCACCTTCTGAAGCTCCACCATACACCCTCAACATACCACTTCCAAATATATACCGCTTAAACTGATTGTACTGTACTAGTGTTACCGGCTAATTCAGATTCTTCATCTATTTGCTAAAGTACAGCTTACAAAAGATGTCATATATTTATTAATCAAGCCCATGCACACTGTGTGTGCCTCATTGACGTACAAACTCACATATTATACTAATACCATCTATCTATCTCTCTAACTATATATATATATATATATCATACATTTGTCAAAAAGTGTGAAACTTGCCAAGGTACATCACAAAGAGTTTATTAAATTTACGTTGTCAAATATTGTCATAAGTAGCGTTATCATTTAGTACAGCTGATTGGCCTACGGGTTTATTGATCGGATATATGCCCCGTGGTCGCCCGACCAGCCACGTCACTACCTACACTGCTCATTGCTTCTGTTCCCTCCATCTCACGCTAAATGTTTGTCAAACAGGTACAACCCGAAGAACAGCGGTGCTGACGACGTGGGCTTCGTGGACATCCCATCTGGCGACGAGCAGAAGCTAATGGAGGCGGTGGCCACGATGGGCCCCGTGTCGGTCGCCATCGACGCCTCGCAGGAGAGCTTCCAGTTTTACTCCACCGGTGTTTACTATGACGAGAACTGCTCTACGGACAACCTCGATCATGGGGTGAGTGGTATTTATTACTGAAGGTTTTACAGATGGTGGTAACTGCTGTAGGTTTCATAGCGGATCATTCAAACCTTAACCGTTGAATGTTACTAATAATTGGACGCTTTATATTAGGTCAAACAAAAAAAATTGTAAAAGCATATACAACCAATCGAAATTTAGACCCATAACTATCTATTTATTAAAAAAGAATAGGGGCCGTTCTTACCATCTTATAAGGTATCATGAGCTTATCAGGCCTTTAGAGCCTTTCTCACTACCTGATAAACTTATATATTAATACAACTTAACGATCTGATATATAAATTATCTGCGAATTAAATATAGACTTTCTGATGAAATATAACTGACTTTCTGATACTTTCTGATAAAACACGAGGAGGTGGTGAGAAAGGCGCTAAACCTTTCTTTAAATTAAAATATATTTGAATTTGGAATTCCAAGAAAACCAAAAAATATCCAAGTTCAAATTAGCCAGTGTGAAAAAACGGCAACTTCATAGGTAACGACCTAATAGATGGTGGTAACTACTGTGGGTTTCATAGTGGATCATTCAAACCTTGACCATGGAGTAAGTGATACTTGTAACAAAAGCTATTGCAGATGACACTTACTGTACAGCAGTGGCTCCATACATTGGTACATTTAAAATGTATCACGACAACAACAAATTTATCAATTTTTGCAATGCATTTAAAGGAAAATAACGTAGCGTACGGCGCGGATAGACGCTTCTGACACTATTCTTTATTTAGATCTAAACTAAATGACTGCAGACTAATATAACACAGAATTAATTACTTAAATTAATTAACTACACAATAATATAACAGAAACATAAATGTCGAAGTTAATGATTAATAGTTCCAAACATTTAAAACTTTTTGAGGCCTTTTGAGTTACTAGGAAGCGAAGCCGTACGATATCGCAATTAGCTGATACATTTTTTGCTATCGCATCGCTGGGGACGTGACGAAAACAACGCGATGACAATATCGTATGTGTTAACAATGTTATTGTTATGTAAAGATTTTAAAGATTTTATTATAATGAAATAACTATTTTTAATTAAGTCAGTTTTGTGGAATTCAGTGACGTACAATTGGGGGAGTCGACCAGTCTCCGTCAAGATCGAAAGAGTTATGAATAAAATGTACTCTTAGTACCTACGATAAAGTTAATTGTACTTCAATAGATCGTGAGATTGAAGTATTTTTCTGGTCGGACTGCAACTGATGTACACGGTGCAGCTCGCCCACAAAACTACATATAGTTGTATCCATATATTCCTAAAGTAATCTGGTACAAATACAAAATCTTTTTTCCTGTAAAATTTCATTTTGTCGCTTGGATCAGTTATACAGAATAGTATCCAGTTGTTAGTTCGGCTCTAGATGATGTGTCCGACTTCGTGTGTCGCTGAACCCACGACAGGGAATCCTATTGTGGGCCTTCATGCGACGTTATTTATTATTAATTAATGAACTATAAAAATGTTTTTGTCCACAGGTACTAGTAGTAGGCTACGGCACTGAAGAGAACGGCGAAGACTATTGGCTGGTGAAGAACTCTTGGGGCCGTTCGTGGGGAGAACTCGGCTACATCAAGATGGCGCGCAACAAGAACAACCACTGTGGTATCGCCACCGCCGCATCGTACCCGCTCGTATAAATCGTGTTAATGTTCACTCCTTATGTTTTAGCTTAGTTTACCTGCAATCCTTATGAGTGTACAACTATAGATTTATGTGTACAAGGTACAAGGGGCGGATTACGGGCGAGCGCCGCTTGACGAACTGTAATAGCCCTGTGCCCCGCGGTTTAGAGGGCTCCATCGCGAGAGACTTAAATTAGAAACTATTAAAAAGGCGAGCTACAAACCTAAACACCCACGAGGTTGTCATTTGTAAGTATTTCCTCTTTAAAAGTGCCCCGACGTCAGCCATAGCGCAGGCCTCGTAAACCCTTAATCCGCCCCTGTAAGGTACAAATTAGACTTGCTTGTTTGTTTAGGCCATTCTCGCACGAACTTTCATTTTATTTAAAAGAACACAAGAACGATTTATTTAAAAGTGCAATTCCAGTAACTAAACGATTCAATAGTCATCATGATTGTCGTATCAGAGATGAGTTTGCACTCGCCAGTATAGAAATACTCTCCGTTGATTATTACACATAGCTATTTACTGAGTATCTATACAATATTTTCTGAGTATGTACTCTATATTTACTGTGAATGCATTCAATATTTACTAAGTATCCACTCAATATTTACTGAGAATTTACTCCGTATTTATTATTTACTCGGTAAAGACAATACTTATCTACATTTATTAAGTTTTACTCGATATTTACCGAGTATTTTTTCAATGTTTATACCTTTTTTTTTTATTACACAAATACAGATACACTCACAATTTATCCAAATATGTAGATCCAATAAACCATTGTTAGTTTTACTTGGAACTCACTATGTCTATGTACTCGATATTTACTGTGTTGTTACTCAAAATTTATTAAGTATTAACTCAACATTTACTGAGAATATAGTCAATGGCGAGTAGGTATTCATTCGAGTGCAAACCACCCAAATACCATAATAAAGCGAGATAGTATCGCTAGATGGCGTTTCTGTCCTGTCCGTGTTTGTGTTTGTAAACTGTTGGACAATTTACAAAAGAAATAACACCTGTTTGACGGGACTCCGGACCTCCCCGATTACTTAAAAGAGTGAGCCATTTGATATCTGTTCTGACTTATATTGTTATAGTTTGAATTCTGGCACTCTCTAAACATGAGTTAATTTTGATAACTGAACATGTTGATAATTTCTCGTTTACAAAATTGTAAATGTATTTTTGTACTACACATACATGACAACCGCACTCTTAAATCTCTAAAGTAGGCGACATCCGGGGTTTTGTCAACATTTGCCAAGTTTGACATACGTTGACATGCATCGCGGATATCCACGGACGACAGTATCTAGTTGAACTGTCAGCTCGTCTAATACTTTTTTTTTCATTAAACAGTCCACTTTTATTGTGTATACCTAGTAGCACTCTAGAATGTCTTATGAGTTGTGTGTTCACAACCTTAGAGCTATTTAAATTTTAATGTTCTTTGTACAGTACACGGCGATATAAATGACACATAGTGAATATCTTCATTTACACTAAGCACGTTAGTTAATAATAATCGTTTAACGACGTACCATATTTATAGTCGCGTACTGTACTCTTGCATTTGTATAATTTTTCGTTCATTCCGTTGCGTCAAGTGATTCGTAAATAATTATTGTGTTTTAATTAGTTTTAACGATTTTGTTTAATTAGGCTCAAATACTTTTTATACTTTCATAAAATAATACATGATTTTAATAGAAATATAAACTGTAGTAGGTAGGTATATATCTTTTTTTGAATATGTATGAAGGCCGATTAAATAGACATATACCGTTCTTTGTTCTTTAGTCTTAAACCGAGTCATTGGAAAGTAATCTTTATATGAACTTCAAAAGGTATAAAACACGACTCGAAAATATATAAAACGGAGAACCTTCTATAAAAGATTTTTCTTATAAAGAATAAGACGTTAGAAATATTTGGTCTTACTCTTAAACGTCACTAAAGGTTAAAACGTCTCGGAACTGAGATTATCAAGGTCAAAGTTATAACTTTCAACGTTATTATATGTGTCGGTTTGTAGAAGTTTCGAACATCGATCAACCAAAATACAATTGATCGAAATTGACAAATAATTGCGCAATTTTAACAGCGTTTATGAGTAAAAAATTTAGCCTCAAGTGTTTAGATTTAAAATTAGATAATAAATTAATTGTATAAAATTAATTTGCAGCGCATTTTCATAATCTCCGTTCATGTGATATAGCTTATCTCGTGTGTATTATATTGTTAAGGAAAATAAAAATATTTTATTATTAATTCTAGTTTTATTTTTCACGATTTGTGTGTTTTGAAAAGTGATATCGTCCAAGATAACCCCACGATATTGTTTTTTTACATAAAACATTCCTTGAACTTTATACTAGTGACATATTTATACATGTGACGTTATCTCTGTATAGAGACTTTAAATCTCCTTGTTTCCCAGCTTTAACATCGTGTCCCTTATTGCGGCAGGCCATAGTGATGGATTTTAATTGTGACCAGATAAGCAAAAAGACGATAATTAATCAAAATTAGTCACAAAAAAGTAGAATTCATCGATGGCCGTTCAAATCTCTCTGATATTTTTAAAAGAGAGAAAAAAATGATTTTTTATCATATTAAAGTCCATATCTGCGAAACTATACCCTAGCTAGAATGAGGTCCCTGTACTCGGGTAACGTCATACACGAAGTACTTATACCCTACTCTATTCGATATTAGATAAGTATATTCTCTCATAAGAGTAAGTACAATAACGAATCGGGCCTACTCCTAAAACTAGACTAGGTACCTATGTAAGTGTTTCTGATTTTTTTTTGTTTATTTAACCACTAAAGGAAAAAATCAAAAAATAGGTACCTACTAAGTATATCCGAGTTCATTACAAAATTAACTATTTTAGATATGCAGTGGTGTAGCATTACCTACATGTAAGTATTACCCACTAAACCGAATCGTAGTTATACCATCAGCCCCGGATCTAGGAACGGTAAACCGGGATACCTGCCCCGAGCGGCAATTCATATATTTAAAAAAAAACTTGTCTCACTAAAGCGCCTAGCATCCAGGGCGCGTCGTAATATCGATTGTTCATTTGATTTTGGGACGCATCCTAAGATTATTTTTGAACGCGTGCGTAGTGTGTGATGTTTGTGCCAGGAGAATTCCCATCGCATCTAGAAAATTTCCTCCCCGTAGACAGAATGGGACGGGGCTACACGACCGAAGCCAAATAAAACCGGTTCAAAATCCAAAAATTCAAATCACAAAAAAAAATCCACCAAGTATATTTGTTTTTTTGAGTTTTTTTGAAATCATTAATCTCAAATGCTGGAGGGGAGGGGCGCCATTGTCAAGTTTTTGTCTCGGTTCGGAAAAATCGTAGATCCGGGGCTGTATACCATACCGTCAGGCTAAATCTCTCCATCACTGGTTAGGCTTCTCCCAAAACTCACCACCATAAACAATCGGCTCTTCTCATCCAACCAATAATAATAAATATATAATATAATGTACACAAGTATAAAAAGGTACCTATTCATTACCGGTTGGATAATAATAAAATATAGTAATGATTGTATGAATACTAATAATGCGTAGTAGTGTAGTGTGTAATATTCCTAACATGATTACGTAAAGTCGAATTTTTCATTCGGGTCAGGGATATGACATATAGTACTGTCAAAGAGAGTGAAATTTGTACGGAGATGACACTTTATTGACAGTTCTGCATGTCATATCCCTGAGCGATTAAAAACTCCGACTATAGAAATTTTAGTGTTTATGCTGTGTTGATACCTGGATGCATACTTTAAATTATAAGACGTATATAAAAAAATGAAACCACACATGTGGCTTGTATTGTTCTATAATTTAATTAATGAATCATAATTTCGTCTGGAAAATTTTACATTACTTCTACATTTTTGTAACAAAGTATATGAGTGGAAATATAGGTAGGTACACATAAAGAAAAACTTTGTTCTGGATATATCGACACAAATGACGTTACATTTTCCGTGAATGGTATGTTTATCGATTAACTAGTCCGCAAATGACGACATAATTGCGTATGTAATGGTGTAGCCGCGATATCTGAGCACGTGATGCGTGTGATGAGGGCGACGGGTCACCGAACCATTCGATTGCGGTTTAACTACGTTTTATACATAATTATTATGTGCCGTTTGAGCGTGGCGTTGTTCGATACCAAACCCGGCTTGAAAGCGTTATCAACTATATAGGTACTATCGACTTCGCCTATGTTATATAAATAATGCTTTTTCGTTTTCGTTAAATGCTTTATGTTGCAGCAATAATTAAATTGTACGGAATTAATAGCTTTGTTCGCGGTAAGGATTCAGAACTGATTCTGGACTAGTACTGAACTAATTTGGAATCGTGGTAGAGCGCATGCTCGGTTATAAACCGATTCGTGATTTTTATTTCCGCGAACGATTTCGGAACCAAACTGCGTACGATCTACTGTCATCGGCAGTGTTACCAACTCTCAAAAATATTTATCCCTAAAGCTTAAGTCAAAAACCCCCAAAATCGCCCCAATTACTTAGAAATCCCCCTAAAAAAATATATAATAAAAGAAAAAATATAAATTACAAAAATGCAATGAAATTTCTTTACCTTTTAAATCTGGATCTGTTTCCCAAATCTACGTGTACTTCTGACTGTACATTTTTTTATTTTTAGTTTATTTAGGCATCATTAACAAATTGCTTGTCGGCACAGCAGTACAACAACAAAATCGAATTAAACAAGTAAACAATAATCAACGTACATATGTATTTCCAGTAAGCATAAGCACAATAACCACCAGTCACCACAGAGTAGTTGTAATATATTTGTACTAGATGTCGTTAAGTCGCTAGGTCAACAAATAAATATGATTAGCTATTATAGTTTGGATTGTCCCAGGGCCTGTACTTTCACATAATATATGAAAAATATATATTCAAAAAAATATATGAAGAGTCAAAAAATCCCTATAAATACCCCTAAAAATATAAAACCCCTAAAAAAAACCCATTCCACTTATTTACCCCCTAAATTTGGGGGGAAAACCCCTAAGTTGGCAAGTATTTAAGTGGACCCACCAAAACACATTACTCTTATTAGAGTATTATATAAACTTATTTATATAAACAACAAACAAAACTAACCATATTTTATTTAACCCTTAATAAATTAATAAAATTTATATTTTATTTAACTATTTAACCAGTTTATTATTTAACCAGTTTATATTTTACTGAATATAGCCGCAGCATGTATGTCAAATGTCGTTAGGTAAAAACTGCGCATGTCTGGAACTACGGATTCTTGCCAAAGTTATAGAACTGATTCTGAACCGATCCTGAATCGAGTTCGACGGTTCCGCGAACACAGAACTGTAACTAGAAATTCTGAATTGTGTGTTCCGCGAACGGCATTATTTGAACTGCGCATGCGTATAGTTCCGAATCAGTTCTGAATCCTTACCGCGAACGAAGCTAATAAAACTTTTTCTCAGTAGGTACCTAAGTAGTAGCTTTTCTCACTAGTACCGATTAGTAATAAAAACATAGATTTTTTTATGGACGATGGCGGCGGACGAGCATACAGTCCACCTGATGGTGAGTGGATACTGTCGCCCATAGACATCCGCAATACATGACAACATTAGTCTAAAATGACAAACGTTGGCATGCCCCCGGATGCGCTCTGCCTACCTTTGGAGATATAGGAATGGATTTGGAGAAAGGGTTGGGAAAATGGGAAGGGATAGAATGAGAATGGGCTCTGGCACATATCACTCACTACCGAAACACATACGTACGTACATTAGGGAAATAAGATAAAGTGAGGAATGCAGTACATTTCAAGGTAGTCTTCTGTGAGAAGCGGGGTAACGTGACCATTCGAGCGCGCCCAGCGACTGTTGAATTGCACCGTGCATTTTCCCCCTCAAAAAACATAGATGCACATGTACATATATGTACCATAATTAAATTTTTACCACAAGGTGCAACATAATACGTAACTGACCTAAATTTAATTTCCCGCGGTAAAAGAGTTTTTGAAATACTTCTCTATTTAATTATACTCGTAATTATGTTCAAACTTTTTTAAAAAATGGTCCAGGTACGGACGGATTAGTCTTAGGACTCGAACAAATCAATCATACAATATCAGTCTCTATGTATAACATCCTACTGCCAGCAATCAGGATGAATTGTATCATTATTCATCATGGAAGCGCAGTGCGGATTGGTGAATTCGATACGTATTCGGTTCCCGAACACCACTTTTAATGTCAGATTATTACATGCCCCAGATTTATTAATTCTCGAGCATGCGGGTTTCTACAGGTGTTTTCCTTCAACGCCGTGGAAATAAATAATTAAAAAATCCGTGCTTAGGCAGATACTGACCGATACGGGTCGGAGTTTGAACACACGACCTCGCAAATGAGACTCGAGAATGAATACCCTTTAGGACTAGATAAAAAGATATTTTTCGGTTATAGAATTAGTCTAAGACTAGCTTTGCCCAGTTTTACAATACACAAAGACAATAGACACAAAGATATTTTTTATCCTTTATTATTATATTGTTGTGTTGAAATAAAGTTATGTTTATAAAGTCTACATAATATGCGATATTTTAAAAATGGCCTTTTTTGTCATAGCTAAAAATATATGGATTCGTAAATATATTAAGTACCTTAAAAATGTTTATTTATTCGGATTATTCAAAAACAATTCTATTTTAAAAAAAATTGCAATTTAAACACATAGGTACCTAACTTTACTGGGCTATTATAGGTACAGTAGTAGGCAGTGAAACAAAGAAAACTCGTTGCAATAAATACTTAGGTATACTTTTTATGTGTTTTCTTAAGTAAAATAAGGCGTGAAATTATTGCGTCTTAAGTAATGGTATTGAACTGATTAAATACCTACTATTGAGTATTTAATCAGTTCAATGTATTGAGTCAGGGCTATATAAAATTTGATTCGTTAAATGTGTTTATTATAAATAACCGTCACATGACGATGACTCAAACGAAACAACTGATACTTTCCATGAAATTGTTTTTCGACACGCCCATTCATATTTTCTATGGTTGTCACACAGAAAGACATTTATTTTTATTTCATTTGGCTAGTAGGAACCTAGATAGGTAGTAAGTATGTAAATAGTTTGAGGAAAACAGTAGGATATTCTCATAAAATTTGCTAAAATACACGTAGCCTAGATAGTTACCTAACTAAGCATTGTTCTGCCTAAATATTACACTTAGCGTAATGTCATAGAAATATTCATTAAATTAAGTATTAAAAACTATTATTTATTATTGGTTGTACTAGCGACTAAGTTCGCGAAGGCAATGTGTGGTCGGTTCACTGTATTAGGCAGTAGCCGTTGCCTACGGATTGACCAGGATGAAAACAATCCTATTTGTTTAATCCATTCTGTGAAATTACACGTTGTGTAAAGGGCCTACTGTATAAAAAAACTCCCGGGTTCGATTCCCAGTCGGACATTAATTTGTTTATTAGGGTCGGGGTGGTGTGATAGTCTTCACGTGTCACAGAAAATCATAAAATAGTGTGGTGTTAAATATTATTATTTATATTTTGATCTACAACTAGTAGGTACAAAACATACAAGTATAGACCTACACACGTAACTTTGCCGGTGGACAATTTAGGTACTAAACTTCACATTCAAATTTAGGAAATAATTTAATTAAATAATTAAATTTAGGAATTCATAAAGTATTGAACGTAACATCTTGCTTAAAGTATTAATGAACTTTATTAAGTCGATAGCAATGGCATCCTTCATCGGCAAAGTTATGTGTGTAGGCAATGATATTATATAATATCATTGTGTGTAGGTCTGTAAATTCATTCTATTTCATTATAATTGCCGCTCTTATGTTGTGGTATGTTTCGTTTATCAGAGTATCTAAAAAGGCATAATAATAATAATAATTTTTTATTTTAAGTATCGAGAGCTGTAAACAGGATTCTGCCAGGTCGGCGCGCAGCCGCAAGCGGCCTGGTGTTGCAGGTGCCCATGAAGGCGGTGGTCACTTACCATCATATGGCCCGTTCGCTCGTCTGCCATTTATTCTATTAAAAAAATCGCGTTTTATAACAAAAATAGCGAAAAACAAAAGCATGCATTCAAATTAATTAATTAAAACGAAAAAACTTAAACAATGAAATAGATCAATTTAAAAATCAGTTAATCTAATTTACCTTGCCCAACTAAAATTCACCCATTGCAATACTGCGAAGTAGAGCAATCAAATTTTACAGCCATGGCCCTGAGAATGCAGTTGGCGCTGCATCGCGTTTTGGGCAACAGCGGTGCAACTTTCTTGTTCCTGATCGCATGGAAGCCGTCAGTATGCACTTCCACGAACATACCCGAAGCCAATGCATATATATAATTATGTAATTCATCAGTTCATCACATAGGATAACTTTTTTATTTTAGTGTAAAAAAATATCGCCTCACGCATCCGAAGTCACGGGGAACGGTTAGTGAATTATTATTTGAAACAATGCCGTTACGTGTAGGTATAAACGTCGGAAATTGGAGCGATGAGATATCGTGAACGCCGTCTGCGGCTGCGCGGCGACCCGGGGTCAACGGGAGTGATCACATGACGATGTTATTGTTAGCTTCATATGTTTATCTTGTATGTACACAAACATAATTTGTCGTTAATACACAAACTATGGTTTCAATCGCAAAGATAGCGCGCGATGCCTACTTAATACTCCTAAGCATTTTTGTTTTTTTTTTTTATTAAGAATACTACTTTCCACAGACTTCTGTCCGTGTCCTTTTTTAACTTTGTTTTTTTTTTAATATTCATCTTATTTACTTTCTTACTCCTGTTTAAATCACACTATTCAATACATATATGCATAGTACATTATCAATATTCTTATATAATATATATATATTTATTATTATTTTCTGGTATAGATTTTTTTTTTCTATTATAATGTTTTAGTATATATAATATATAGTATGTAGCGTCTTACTACATTTTTTTTATTTATTATTGGCTTATTATATTACATTTTGTTAATTGTACTATTTCCTTTTATTACATTTTATTATCTTATTGCTACTTTAGATGTTGTTATATGTTATCTTATTATGTTATGTTATTGCATCGTTTTTTTTTATTATATGTTATTGTCTCGAGCCCACTAGGAAGCCCGCGCTGTCTTTGATGGAATTATGTTTTTGATATTTTATGCTTTGCGCCCTCCTGTTCCAGCCAGGGCCTCGACCACGGCGGTATCTCTATTCCTAGTCGCCATTCTGATGTTGTAATCGACTATCTTCTCTGTTCTCGCGGATTCCGCCTTTCTTAAAAATCTACCTATCCGCGTCATCACTGTCGTCTGTGTAGTAGGTATACACAATTGACAGTGTGCTCAGAATCTTTGGTTAGTAGGTATATACTCGGTATTAGGTAAGTACCAGTGAGGTCCAAAAGTTTCCGGCCTGACATATTTCTAGATATCTAAAAGAAATTATACGTTATTGTAATTGTCCTTTGTCCTGCTAATTCGTGTATAATTTATAGAGTTCAACCCTCGTTAGTTTTGATTCCTTGACTCTTAGAACAACAGGAAGTTGCAAAATATTTGAAATGTTTACACCGGAATATCGTTCCGTGATTAAGTTCCATACAAAGGAAGGTGTTAGCCCGACCGGCATTATACAAAGGTTGGATAATGTGTACGGGGATTCTTCTCCATTCGCTTCAGTGGACCCGTTGAGGCATCAAATTAATAGAAGATCTGAGCGACCGACGGCTAAAGACGAAAGAAAAAGCAGTAAGGACCTGTCCTTACTTTCAATAACTACAGTCCTTAGGACTCTTCATGAACAACTTCATAGAAATAAAGTTAGGGAGAGGTTGGTGCTAAAACTTCTTTCAAGCGTGCAGAGAAATGAACTAGTGTGCTCTAGGAACTTTTGGAGGTCTTTCAGGGTAACGGAAATGAAACTGGGATGAAACTATGGTTGTTTACTATGATCCCCGTTCAAAAAAGATCACCGAAAAGATTATGGCTTCGATATTACTAGATTGTCAAGGAATATTGTTTACAGATAGACATAAAAGAACGCAATAATACTGCGGTGAGTGGAAGCTATTTTGCTAATCTTATAGAGTAATTACGAGAAGCAATCAAGCAGAAACGTCGTGGGAAAACTAAGCAAAGCAACGCGTGCGGCTTCTACATGACAATGCACCCGTCTACGGCGCCGCAGTTGCTAAAGCTGCCGTATCAAAGTGGTTTCATGGAAATCCGCCACCCATCCTATAGTCGGTGGTTCGATTTCCAGTTTATCGAAGTTCGATACATTTATAATTGGAAATGTAAACGGATTTTAGTCTTGCATTTACAGCCTAAGAGTATATATTTGTGAAAAAATAGGAAGTTGTAACTTCTGGCCGTACAGTCGTATTTATCAATTGACGCTGGGGCGGGACGGTGAAAGAAAACATCGTAAGGAAACAGGCATCTATAACATGAAACAGGGTCGATAATAAAAGTCTCCAGGCAAACCGATCGCAATGAGCTCGCGTGGTATAATAAGGACCGAAAACCTTTCTGGTGATTACTAGTGGGAGGTCTGTGACTTGCAGTGGAATGCTTAGGCTGATATCGGTAAATCGAGTTTGAAATTGCAACCCTTGTCGATTGATGTAATAAAGAGGTAAAGTCGAATTTTTGTCAATCGTGTTTCAATAGACTGTTTCGTCTCCCATTTGACATAATCGAAGAAGTTGTATGTATATACGACTTATGTGTTATATGACGCAACTGACTAGACTAGACGGCTCTTATCTAGAAATATGTTTATGAAAAGTCAAGTCAATCATCCCGCCGACGCCGCTGCTTATAATGGCTGGATTAGATACGGAGGGTAGGTTTAATAAAACAAACGTTTCTCATATCGTTTTATATTGTAAAAACAAACTATTCAAACATGTTATTTACAATCGCAATAAATAATAATAATGAGGGTAGCTAATGAGCGGAGTCTTCATCACGCTCACGATATGCTTAGTAGAAACACAATGATTATGCAAATAGGGAGGTACATACAATGAAGTTAGCCTGGCAAACAGGACGCGACACAACGGTGTACTCAACATAAAATGGCAGCATTTTAAAACAGTAATTTAAATGTATATATATATATATATATACATGTATATTAAAATAGATGGCAGACGAGCAGGTGGGCCACATGATGGCAAGTGGTCACCGCCGCCCGTGGACACCTGCTACACCAGGGGGCTTGCATATATGAAAAACATCTTGTTACAGAGTTTCATCTTAAGTACGAATTTTTAACAATTGTCAGTAGCTCGACGGTGAGGAAGGACATCGTGAGGAAACCAGCATACATCAGAATTAAAAAAAATACTGAAGTGTGTGATCTACCAATCTGCACTGGGCCCGCGTGGTGAATTACGGCCCAAAATCCGCAAGGGATTTACTAGGGAAGGCCTGTGCCCTGCAGTGGGGCGTTATTGGTCGATGCGAGTACAAGTGGTGTGTCGTCGGCATGTTCTGGCGACATCTAGTCTATTTTGCACTATCATAATACTAATTATACGGGGAAATATGTGCAGCTTTAGTCTTGTATCGATACTAGCGACGTGCACGTGTTAAGTTGCAAATTAAAGAAAATTTAACATAATAATTATTTACGTTTCTTGTCAAGTTAGTTTTTATTCGCGTTCGTGATTAATATAACGCGACACGGGATACCGCGACATAATGTGTAATTCCGGCTTAATATTTTAGTTACATATACACAGGTATAAATTAAAATTTGCGCGCCAGAACATGATTTAGTTTGAAACAAAACTGAAAGGGTCGGTGAAAAAAAAATAATGCTATATTGTTATAAATTGTTAGTCTGAGCATTTATTATTATAACGCCAAAGCGGTGGGGTAATACTCTGTGCTGTTGAGTTGTTAAACCTGCATTTTCATACATTTTTGATGAAAATATAAGTGATCTAACGAAAACAAATTTTCGCCGGCACTTTCAGTTTTTGGTCCAACAATGTAAGGAAAGTGTCTTTATAAAAGTAAGTAGTGTCTGAAACGTATACAATGTCCACCAATCATTGTGGCATGCACTATTATGAGCCGAAACCCCATTAATCAGGCAAATTAATTTCGACTAATAAGACATCCACAAAATATATACGTATTTAATTTCTATAGATCTATTATAACTATAGATCGGATATTCGGGTGCATATTTACCTAAAGTTGAGGATTGGATAAGTATGGAGTGCACTTTTGTATCGGGCGAATGCCGCAATCCTGGGATCGACAAATTTTATGTTACGACTATAGAATACGATGCATATACCTAAAGTTGTAAAGTTAATCCCTAAGACCCTGAGAACTGCATTCCTACAAATTGCCATTAGAACTAAGAATTTGAGTCCAAATCCTTAGTTTATATCTTCAATAGTGCTTTAGATCCTATCGACTCTGTCCTGGTCACCATCAAACCTTCAAAACTGCTGAGGAGTTTCAAAAATAAGCATACCATTAGTTGTGAAATCCCGGGATTTCGGTTTTCAAATAAATTATTTTATGAAGCCGCTTCCATACCTTGTAGGTAAAGATGCACCCGAATACCCGATCTCTCTAATTATAACAATGAAAATACATTGACAGGTAAAACTGTCCATATACAAATAAAACAATAGCCGGACTGAAACAGTATAAACGTTTACAAAAGAATATCAATCTGCCTTTCCAAGAAGAAAAGGCACAAGTAACATTATATTCGGATTTAGGAAATTAAAAATAAACAAAGATAATAGCTTCGTTCGCGGTAAGGATTCAGAACTGATTCGGAACTATACGCATGCGCAGTTCAAATAATGCCGTTCGCGGAACACACAATTCAGAATTTCTAGTTACAGTTCTGTGTTCGCGGAACCGTCGAACTCGATTCAGGATCGGTTCATAATCAGTTCTATCAGTTCTATAACTTTGGCAAGAATCCGTAGTTCCAGACATGCGCAGTTTTTACCTAACGACATTTGACATACATGCTGCGGCTATATTCAGTTGGTTAGAAACTAATAAACTGGTTAAATAGTTAAATAAAATATAAATTTTATTAATTTATTAAGGGTTAAATAAAATATGGTTAGTTTTGTTTGTTGTTTATATAAATAAGTTTATATAATACTCTAATAAGAGTAATGTGTTTTGGTGGGTCCACTTAAATACTTGCCAACTTAGGGATTTTCCCCCCAAATTTAGGGGGTAAATAAGTGGGATGGATTTTTTTTAGGGGTTTTATATTTTTAGGGGTATTATTGCGGATTTTTTGACTCTTCATATATTTTTTTGAATATATATTTTTCATATATTATGTGAAAGTATAGGCCCTGGGACAATCCAAACTATAATAGTTAATCATATTTATTTGTTGACCTAGCGACTTAACGACATCTAGTACAAATATATTACAACTACTCTGTGGTGACTGGTGGTTATTGTGCCTATGTATAGGCCTATGTGCCTATACATATGTACGTTGATTATTGTTTACTTGTTTAATTCGATTTTGTTGTTGTACTGCTGTGCCGACAAGCAATTTGTTAATGATGCCTAAAGAAACTAAAAATAATAAAATGTACAGTCAGAAGTACACGTAGATTTGGGAAACAGATCCAGATTTAAAAGGTAAAGAAATTTCATTGCATTTTTGTAAAATATATTTTTTCTTTTATTATATATTTTTTTAGAGGGATTTCTAAGTAATTGGGGCGATTTTGGGGGTTTTTGACTTAAGCTTTAGGGATAAATATTTTTGAGAGTTGGTAACACTGCCGATGACAGTAGATCGTACGCAGTTTGGTTCCGAAATCGTTCGCGGAAATAAAAATCACGAATCGGTCTATAACCGAGCATGCGCTCTACTACGATTCCAAATTAGTTCAGTACTAGTTCCGAATTAGTTCTGAATCCTTACCGCGAACAAAGCTAATAAAACAATGGTCGTTTCTAGCTTGAATTTTAAATTATTGATAGTTTTTTTGCATTCTTCTCGAATGTCATCAAAATATACTGGCGCCTTTTTTTCTAGGGGCAGAAATCATGGAGTGGACTATTTTAATTTGGCACTGGTATATATGTGGATACGTCTATATAAACAAGACCTATCCACCCAGGTGGTTATTTATAACTATTTATATTCTAAAGTTAACACTATATTTAATACTGATAATAACTAATTTATATACAAAATGTACAGAAATGTCCATGGGGGAGTTATGACATTTGTAAATATCTTAAAAATCTTAGATAATTATATGTAGTACAATTATGCAGAGGTAATTACTGAAAGAGGGCGTGAATCATGGACATCAAATAAATGCATCGTTCCTAACAATTTTTTTTTTATTAAGATTGCAGAAGTTCAGAGGTTATTTTCTAAAAATGTCGTTTTAAGTTACAAGTTTTAAGTTGTCTAGTAATTGGGTTCTTTGGCCGCTTATCATATATAGCGACCCGCCCTCGCTTCGCTTTGTAAGTTTTGTTTTCAAAATTTCAAAATAATATATAGACTATATTAGACACGGATAATGTAGCTTCCTATATATGCAATAATTTTTGAAATCGGTTCAGTAGTTCCAGAGATTACCCTCAACATACCAACAAACACACAATTTTACCTCCTTATTATATTAGTATACATATAGATTATGACTTGGCACATAATTTGCTTCTCGCTATTAGCGAATCAATTGAAAACTCTCAATGACATTTTATAATACCCAATTTTATTAGCCACTCGTATTGATAAATGGTTCGAAGATTTTGCAATCTTCACATTTGACCATTTTCGAAAACAGCGACCATCGATGAAGAACCCACATACATCGACATATAAAAGTCATCATGTGACATTATCTCCCTAAAGTTTCACGTAAAAGAGATATCCAGAGACACCTAGGTGGCTCTCACCACCTTTTGATACTTTATCAGAAGATATCACACAGTCAGTATCGGGTAGATTTAATTGGCAGATAATTTATCTACATATAACATTGTTAACAGTTAAGTACTTTATCAGGAGATGGTGAGAAAGACCTTAGACCCAACATCTAAACGAACATCCACAACGAAGATATTAAATAAAGAAAGAGTCATCGTTGATCATAGAATTAGTAAGCTGCAATGGTAATGGACACGTCATATCCGCCAGATAACCGTTGGATAGACGAGTCCTAAAACTCTGACCACGTGCCGCAAAACCAAGAGTTCAGCTTACGTCAGCATGATAGACTGACCACTTGAAAAAATTCACCGGTAGTGACTGGATTAAAGAAGCGGAAGACCGTATGTGGTGAAGTGTCAAGCCTATTATAACAGTGAAGAGACATAGTATGATACAGTGAAATCAACGAGACATGGGCTTTGCGTTTGTGCGAGTGGACACCGATAGTGTACAGTGCGAACCATTTCGACAGTCGATTTGGACAATTCGGGACTCACACAGATCTCTCGTCTCGTTGCGAGGACTATTTCGACAATCGGACTGGACAATTCTGCACCCACTCACGCAGGTACCGTCATGTCTCGTTGATTTCACTGTATGCTTTTCACCGAAATATTTTAGCACACTAAGGTTTATTTTTTGGTGTGAATTGATTTATATGTTTCATCGTTAGCTGTAGTTTTTAAAACGGTAAATTTTCGAATTCTCTTCTTTATGATCAATAAAGGAAACTGACATTGAACAAGCAAATTTGTGAACTCACGAGATCAACAGTGTGTCACCGCTTGTTATTATTGCAATTGAATTGTAATAATGAAACGTGGGACGGCTTGCTCGTCCGCCCACTAGGTCTATAAAAAAATAACAAATAAAATATAATCAGTGTCAGTGCTGCGAGTGTTCAAATTTGTAGCTTATTTTATATGAAAATGTTGATTTTGATTTATATTATAACTAATTGGAGAAAAAAAATCACGTAATTTATATACATAGTAAAGGAGGATATGTTTTTATGTTCATTATTGAAAAGTTTTCCAAAATTTCAAATATTTTTTAGAAAGAGATTCGTAGAGGTTTTAGATGAGCAGTCAATTAATGTGCTGGTACAGTTGCTGGTGCAGCTGCATTAGTACTCATCGCAAAACAGCCTCACTTCACATCAATAAACAGACCGAGAAAAAGTTCACTGCGCTCAAGATCCGCGCCGGAACGACTTTTTTTCACACGAATATCTGTGATATTTTTGTTTTATACATGTAAGGAGGTAAACATGATTATCTTGGTGGCATAAAACCGTGCAAGTTCACCATGCCACTTCACATTCAGTTGAGGGTAGTTCTTAAAACCAGTTTATATCTATAATTCTCGTAAAATAGAACTTTCACACAATGTACACGACTATTTAGTCAATGTTACTCAATGAAGTCAATAACACATGGTTTAGTTCATATAGCACTAGCTGTTGCCCGCGACTTCGTTCGCGTGCTCTTCAAGTACTAATTCAGAAACTTCAGAATACAATCAAATGAATGGTATAGGAATGCATATGCGACATACAAAGAAACATTGATTTTTATATATAGACGATTATCTTTTGCGGTTACCTTAACTATATTTAGAGGTAAAACATGAAATTAAAATTATTATTTTATTAAAAATGTCAATTTTAATGTGCCACAATGTTTAAATCTGTAAATTTAACACAGGCAATGTATCTTACAATTGTAAAAGTAGTTAATAGGTCTCGTGATACATAGCTTCGCCTACTGCGAGGCCTATTATAGACAATTACCTCTAGTACACGAGATCCCGCAACTGTTGCCAAGTGTAGAACAGTGTAAGTAAATTCCTTGTTTACAACGTTGAAAGTTCTATTGACGAAAAGTTTACATAGGCTGTTGAAAGTTTCATTAGTTTAACATTTATTTTCACGTTAATTATTTGACTAACAGTGTAACTCGACATATTTTGGTAGGCGTTGTCGGTGCGCGACTATTTCTTCTTGGGCTTCTTGGGGTTGCGCGAGCGGCTCTTGGCCTTGCAGAGCGGGCAGATGGGCGCGTTGCGGTGGATTTGCTGGTGACACGACAGGCACGACTTCATCGGCGGCGGCTGCTGTCTGCACGCGAATGTTACCCACCGTCCGTTTTATATATTTAGTATTAATTTATGAACAAACATCCACAACAAAACAGGTATATGAAGTTATGACGATACCTCCACAAAAGTGGTAAGGTTTTAGACTAGGGACAAATTTAGCGAAAAAATCGGGCGAAGAATTTCACGAGCTGCACTTCGCTTCGACCATGACTCAAACCTAGCGGACGACGCGACGGGAGAAATTTCGTAAGCTATCAATACAGCGAGTTCTGCGACGTCGCTACTAATACACGTGATTGTAGTTCATTTAGATATCTTTATTTGTCAAACATTATAGAAAAAGTTGAGAAACCAAAACAAACTCAAAATAACACTAATGAGCAGAATTCAACGATAAATAGCGCGTTCCATTACAACATGTGTGTTACAACGTTGCCAATTTGCGCGTCAGCACGCAACATTGCGGACGCGCGGACGTTTTGTTCGCCCAGATATGATGCTTGCAATATATTTTAACTTGTCACGATGCAGCGAAATTCTGAGAGTGGAATGTCCCTAGATTTGTCCCCAGGCTTAAGCGGATATTACACGGCGTCGCACACCGAAGCGGCGACGGTTTTAGCGTCGCATGAGTTTGTATGACACAGCACGGCAATGCAACAGGCCGCTTTTTCCGCGCTTCTGTACGGAGATGCACAGAGTATAACACGGGTTTCATCGTTATACCACGTCGTTTCACTGTAAACTACGCTCCGACTGCAATTTCACCGTCGCACGCCGTACGGTCCAAAAGGACGGTTGTGTAGAATCCGCTTCAAAATCTGCTTCACAGTAATCGCATACCGGAGCGGGGTGCGGCACCGAGTGATATCCGCCTCATGGCCTCAGTTAAAACTGTCAGTTTAAACAACTGATCGTGTGTGGACAATTGCCACACACGACAATTGCCTTTATGTTTTTTAATGCGGGTATTGACACTCCGTTTTGTAGTGCCAATATACACTGACCCACAGGAGCATGGTATTTTATAAACTCCAGTCGAGGACAACGGAGAGACTGAGAAGTCGGCCGTAGCTAAACATGCCTTGTCGGATGGGAACCACGAAATCTGCTTCAGAGACACAAAGATCTTGTCAACCGGGAATCATTATTATTCCCGTCTCAATAGGGAAGCTATTGATACTACAAGCATCCCAACAATTTTAACAAAAAAGAAGAGAATCTAAGATTCCGTAATATCTGGTATCCAGCACTCCGAAGACATCAAGCTCACGGGGAAGAGAGACGAGAGGGGGGACAAAAACAGACTCGGTACACACACAATCACAACTACCCTCGCCCACTATAAATATCGGTGCGTCGGCACACACAATCACAACTACCCTCGCTCACTATAAATACAGGTGCGCCACAGTCGTCGAGTCAGTTGCGTTCGAGAAGCCGAAGAGATAACATCTCTCCGAAAGTGAACGCAGTCGCCACTGAAGGTGTCAACCGCAGTTGTTGACGAAATGTTTGGAAGAAAGAGAAGATTCCAGAAGACCTCGGCCAAGTAGCCCGGAAGAATCAATTAAAATGGACACCGGCCGAGAAAGCCTACACTCCACTACGCAACACAAAGTATGTTAAAACTTCCTTTAAAATTTAAACTTAATCTTTCTTCCAACTTTAAAAGGGTTGTCATGGTTCGTGACGTCACATGATATGAGGCTACGCTTCCTTTGTATTGTTGAGCAGCTACGTTTGTATTTCTGTGCAATTTTAGTAATATTATACGCTGAAAATTTTAAACACAAAATAAATACTCCATTATCACATACGCGTCTTCAACAAGATATGCGTATTGACGGATGAAAAACATATTTTTCAAATACATTATACCTACTAAAATAAATAAAGACAGGTAATAATTTACCATTTTCCCATTTTTCTCGTGATTAAAGAATATAGAAATATGTTCTTTTTTAAATTACATGCATGTTTTCTATTGCCTAATTTTATTACATTTATTGTTATATTAATTGAGTATAGTCCGTCAACTTCGTTAGCTGCGGGACTGCGGGGGGCGAGGAAGAGTGATTTGTTTGAAAAATATTTATTAAAAATATATTTATACAAAAAGCGTTATCGTTAATAAGCGCGTCGTGCTTCCTCGGCCCGTCCTAAGATCCGACAACTATCAATATAACGATCATCTGGTTTTACAGTCTCTCAATTGGTAGTTGTCAAACCTGTTATGTAGAAAAATAATTATACACTGCCACTTTGCAAAATAAAATAAATATTAGTGTAAAACTGAATAAAAATAACACAAGAAAATAACAATAAAAGAAAAAAATGTGTGCCAAAGTAGCTAATGTTTGTAACTACATATCTCAATATTTACTAAATGTTGGAGAAAAACGGAATAAGTTATTTATTTAGGAACTTTATAAGATTTCGTCCTGCTGCGGCGCGACGCGGCGCGACGCGTGCTCCTGCATACGAGTCGTGGACGCGCGATTGCCGTCAGTATTTAATTTTATTTTAATATGACCATACATACAATTGATCGCTTATTACTCAGTGAAAACATTTACTTAAAAGTATTTATATTTAAAAATGTAAGGAGTAAAATAATACTTCCTACTGGCATGTGTATTGAGTTACTACTACGTTGGATACCTGCTCTTGGCATGTGTGACAGGGCCCTAACGACTAATAGATAAAGGACTTGGAAGTTCAAAAAAGATTTATTTTGAGTTCTCAAACACAAAATTATAGGTCAAAATTCCTCGCGATTGTAAATATAGGTCCTATTTATTCCGGTGGTATGTTATAAGTTGATACAATGCGATTATATCCAGCATACCCGGGCACACATAAATGAGAAAATAGTGTTCCTTTAATATTGATAATGTCCCAATGTTATTCATATGATTCATTGTATGCAACTATTGATAATACGCGGGTGATTGGGTAAATTTTGAGATACAAAAAAAAAATATTTGGGTTACAATACATTTTTTTTATTACAAGATCTCACAATACTCCCAGTTTGTCTATAAAGCGGCGATTCATTCGTCTAAACCAATGTTTGAAGCACTGACGATACTTCTTTAGCGATAAGACCGCTCAACGGCTGCCATAAAAGCATTCCGAGCGTCCTGAGGGCTGTCGAAAAGCATGCCACAGAGTCCAAGCTTTACTTATGGAAAGAGAAAGAAGTCGAAATTCACAATTCTTGGATATCTGTGTTTGTGAGATGATGCATTGTCATGTTGCAAGAAAAGCCCTCTCAAACCTGTTTCAGAACGTTTTTGATTTGACACATCGAATACAGTTGGTAAGCACACTTCGCTGTACCATTGGGCATTAACAGTTTTTTGAGCGTCTAAAGAAATTGTCGCTAAATGGCCACCCGAAAAGAACCATTTTTGTGCCCCCACTGCGCCGATGTTTGACCTTCCTGGGAGACCTTTCGTCTGGAAACACCCAAACCGTTGATTGCCGCTTAGTTAGTGGATCACACTGATAGATCCAACTCTCATCTCCAGTAATAATAATAAATATATTCCGTCCCTCTGCATTTTCCAATTTTGCAATCATTTCCCCTGCCTCACGTGAGCTTGTTTTTGTTCAGCAGTCAGTGAATGAGGAACCCAACGCGAACTAAGCTTCTCGACTTGAAGGTGTTGGTGTAAAATTTTATGAATGACCGGCGATGAAACGTTAAGAGTCTCCTCTATCTGTTTGTAGGTAGTTCTTTGGTCTTCGTGCAACATTTTCTTTAACGCCTCGTAGTTCTCATTCGCTGCACAAGGCGCGGGACGGCCACGTCTATCATCATCTTTCAAGGAAAATTTTCCTTGTTTAAATTGAGAAAATCATCTAAATATTGTTATACGGGACGGTGCGAGTTCCCCAAAAGCTGATACTAATCTATCTTTACACTCACTTTCATTTAAATAAACTTTAAAATGGTATAGTGGAGTGTAGGCTTTCTCGGCCGGTGTCCATATTAATTGAATCTTCTGGGCTACTTGGCCGAGGTCTTCTGGAATCTCTTTTCTTTCTTCCAAACGTTTCGTCAACAACTGCGGTTGACATCTTCAATTTAAAATGGTATAACATCATTGCACAAAAATGTTTCGTTCGAATTCCATTGTTGCAAAGAAAAGCGCGCGAAATGCAACACAAAAGTAAATACATTTTTATATTTATCATTTTGACTAAATGGCTTTCGGAATTCTAAATTCATATAAGTGATGTTTTAAAAACTGTACGGTTTGAATATCTCAATATTTACCCAGTCAACCCATGTATCTGTTGTGTATTGCTCGGTGCTATATTTCCCGTATATCGTATCGTACATTGTTTAAGCGTGTATTGATTAACATTGTTACTTGCATTGCATGTCAACATACCATCGACAGTAGTTCGATGCTGAATTATATATTTTTTTATTGTATTTTAAAATTAGTTATACAATATAGGTTGATATCAATTGAAATTATCTGAAATTATCAATTGAATTAGTTGAATTATCTGAAATTATCAATTGGATTAGTTGAATTATCTGAAATTTTTGTTACTCGCATATGCATATTTTTTCCAAAGAAATACTCGATATTTCATTACATATCGTATCTATTGCTACTGTCACAAACAGTATAATTAATATTTGTGCTTGTTATTTGTGACGTTATCGATATTTAAGGATCACTAATAGGAAGGGGAGGGAGGGAACAGGGCCGGATAAAGGGCTGGGTGCGTTGGGCGATCGCCACGGGCGCCGCGAGGGGCGTCGCGTCGCAAGCAGAAAATATGATTTTTCATTTGATTTTATATGATTTGATATTGTACATACTGAGTATGATTCCTAAAATACACTTTGAAATATGAATCATTAAAAAATTATTGATCTATTTTTTATACGCGTGAAAAGCGCTGCCCTTACAGGGCTAAGCGCTCCAGATACGCTTGATCCGGCTCTGGGAGGGAAGTGGTGTGAGGATAAAGAGAGAGAACCCAATATTCGAGAAGCGAACCTTAGCGAGACGGTAATGTAATCTTGGTCTATGGCGGACCTGAATGCGGGCGGCGGCGGCGGCGGCGGCTTGCGCGCCGGCGGCAGGAACGCCGGCACCGCGCGCACCGCCGGCGACGACAGCGCCGGGAACCGGCTACCACAATGATACACAGGTTAATGTACAATTGGGAACTCGGCCACAGACTGCAGACCGCAGGCGACACTACTGGTTTTTATACGCAGCGCTGTCGCCTGCCGCGGCGGCACGCGACAGAGACGCTGCGTTCCGAATGCGGTTCATAGAAAACTTTAGAAACCGGTAGCGTCGCCTGCAGATTGCTGCTGCCGTTTGTAGTCTGCGGTTTGCGGTCGAGTTCGAAATTGTACCTTTAGAACATCTTTTTTAATTTATTTAGAATTCATACAATCATTTATGAGCAATGTAACAATCACTTGTATAAAAACTCTAGGGTGAACTTAAACACTAAGGTGAGTAAATATGCTATGTGGTGGCGATTAATATTAATCAGTTTTAAGTTTACTAAATGTATTTATTATTTTATTAGCGCCTGCTCAAATTTCATAGCAAATTTCATGTTAAGGGATGCACCCTTTACTTGGTTTGCACTAGCGCGATTATACGCGGGATACTGTAGGGGTCTAAATAATAACCCCAACTATGTATCTCTTCTGAAGATTCCAATATATTTTACTTTTTTTGTGTAAAATTGTACTAACATTCTGCTATATAAGAGAGTGGTCATGGCCAACTAGAGCGACATCTAGTTGGTTTGGTGAACTAACATAGTCTTGAACAATTAGTTGTTTTATAGACGGGCGTTTTTACTTGTTCTTCAACTCTCTCTCTCTCTCTCTCACTGCTTCAACATTACAACTATCAAAAGACGTTCCTGACCCTTCATTTATTTAATAACTCTTCCCGTCTACACTGCATGACTACATAAAAAATAATCTAAGATTAAAATTAGTTTAAGACTTACTGTATGATAATAATAAGTGACTGTATGATCTATACATATAATAAAATCGTAACAGAGCCGTATCTGCACATGAAATATTAAAAAAAATCATTGCAGTGTACTCTAGGAACGATACAGAAGCCTAAGCAATCATTTTTAGAATTTTTGTCTGTCTGTGTGAAAGCGCATCACGCAAAACCACTGGACAGAATTTAATGAAACTTGGCATAGTTATAGCTTACGACTTGGGCTAACATTGAGGGTACATTTTATCCCGATCCGTTACAGAGTTCCCACGGGAAACACTTTAAAGTTGACGCGAACGAAGTCGCTGCCATGGCTAGTTTCTGAATAAATAAATAAATACTACATTACATTAAAATGTAGTGTATTTTAAGTATAGAATTTATACTTTAAGTGGTCATCGCCGCCCGTGGACACCTGCAACATCAGGCGGCTCTCTGGAAGAGCCGCATGTCGTAGTGCAACGAAAAAACCTCAGCTGGTAGTTCATTCCCAACACACACACTTGTAGTAAGTACATCACAGATATAGAGAGATAATGCAAGCTGTCAGTTCTGTGCGTAAGGCCGTGGCTGCCCCTCGCAATGCCGACCTCCAATAACGACTTGTAACTTCCCTCCGTCATCAAATATGTGAATACTCCGCCCGATGCTACTACAACAGACTCCCTCACCATCCCAACCCCCAGCCTAGCCTATGTCTAAGACATAACAGAATCCTGTTCACAGCTCTCTTAAAAAGTCCAATTTCGTAGTGTAACGGAAATACCTTGGCTGGCAGTTCATTCCAGAAATTATGTGTTGTCTGATTTCCAATTTATGAATAAAATAAATTGCATTGGAACGGGCTAACGTACCTGCGTGTGTGTTGTGTATGTTCATTTGAAATACTCACTCAGGTGTAATCGGGCTGCCCTCCTCCTCGTGCAAGTCTGGCAGCCTCTCAAGACCAAGGCACTGCCTCCGCAACAGGTCCACCTCAGCCTTGAGAGGTCGGTAATCCTCGTGCAATCGGGACGCATTCGACAACTTGCGAGTCATGCTCTCTTCTGTCTGCTTTATCACTGTCTCCATCTGGAATATGGTGTTTAGCTTTTGTTAGAGAATTATACCATCGACCAATTAAGTGTAGCTTGGCCCAAAAGGACCACAAATAAAAAAGATAATGTCAACAATTACAAAATATCACATAAACTAATGATAACAGTGTTTATTCACATTAACTATAACACCAGTTCTACTCAGTGTTGCATGGCCACAAACACATGAATCAAGAAAAACAAACACATGAAACTTTATAATAGACCCCAGCTGGCGCTAACAATAGCTCTCCTATACACATAAACAAAGTTGCTACTATTTATTTCTCCCCAGAAATAACGTTATACAGGCCTAAGTGTAAGGGGCAAACCAAATAAATTGACTGCTATTCATTCCAGTAATACCTTCTAACATCAAACTCTCTTGAACACACCAGATTATAATTGATTTTTTAAGATCAACTGATTTTGAATTATTTATTAGTGTAGGGATAAGTATTAGCTTCGTTCGCGGTAAGGATTCAGAACTGATTCGGAACTATACGCATGCGCAGTTCAAATAATTCCGTTCGCGGAACACACAGTTCAGAATTTCTAGTTACAGTTCTGCGTTCGCGGAACCGTCGAACTGGGTTCAGGATCGGTTCAGAATTAGTTCTATCAGTTCTATAACTTTGGCAAGAATCCGTAGTTCCAGACATGCGCAGTTTTTACCTAACGACATTTGACATACATGCTGCGGCTATATTCAGTTGGTTAGAAACTAATAAACTGGTTAAATAGTTAAATAAAATATAAATTGTATTAATTTATTAAGGGTTAAATAAAATATGGTTAGTTTTGTTTGTTTAAATAAGTTTATATAGTACTCTAATAAGAGTAATGTGTTTTGGTGGGTCCACTTAAATACTTGCCAACTTAGGGGTTTTCCCCCCAAATTTAGGGGGTAAATAAGTGGGATGGGTTTTTTAGGGGTTTTATATTTTTAGGGATTTTTTGACTCTTCATATATTTTTTTGAATATATATTTTTCATATATTATGTGAAAGTATAGGCCCTGGGACAATCCAAACTATAATAGCTAATCATATTTATTTGTTGACCTAGCGACTTAACGACATCTAGTACAAATATATTACAACTACTCTGTGGTGACTGGTGGTTATTGTGCCTATGTATAGGCCTATGTGCCTATACATATGTACGTTGATTATTGTTTACTTGTTTAATTCGATTTTGTTGTTGTACTGCTGTGCCGACAAGCAATTTGTTAATGATGCCTAAAGAAACTAAAAATAAAAAAATGTACAGTCAGAAGTACACGTAGATTTGGGAAACAGATCCAGATTTAAAAGGTAAAGAAATTTCATTGCATTTTTGTAATTTATATTTTTTCTTTTATTATATATTTTTTTAGAGGTATTTCTATGTAATTGGGGCGATTTTGGGGGTTTTTGACTTAAGCTTTAGGGATAAATATTTTTGAGAGTTGGTAACACTGCCGATGACAGTAGATCGTACGCAGTTTGGTTCCGAAATCGTTCGCGGAAATAAAAATCACGAATCGGTCTATAACCGAGCATGCGCTCTACTACGATTCCAAATTAGTTCAGTACTAGTTCCGAATTAGTTCTGAATCCTTACCGCGAACAAAGCTATTATCTCTTTCTATCTTACTCACTGTGCAGGAGTCACCCATTTAAAAAAAAATCGATAATAACACATTTATTTTGTTGTGGTTTTGTAGGAATTATCAATAGGCTTCCTAATTACCAACAGTGAGTGAATAGCACCAACCCATCTCTTATGTCATGGGTGTTGTAAACGGCGACTTATGGGGTATCATAACAACTACTATAAGCCCTAAGGAACTGTGCCACCCCTACAAGAGAGGACTCTCCATGATAGACCAGATTGCCATTCTAAGGCCATGCATCTGTCATGCACAGGAGAATGTGCACGAGTAGGTGTGTGGCCAGCAGTGGATACTGAAAAGGCTAGTTACGGTAATGTATATTTAATGTAATTTAATTTAAATTTTCACTAACAGAATTGATATCGGCATGTATCTGCCGCAGCTCCTCCACGTGGCTCATCTTCTCCTGTTGCAGCAATTCCATCTCTCGTTTGTACTGTGCCAGGCAGCGGCCCTCCTGATCTCCCGATCGCACCTCATTCAGGATGCTGCGCTTTAGACGCTCCAGGGTTATCGTCTTGTTCCTGAAAATTAATATGTACATACAATGACATATCTGTCATTCATTAATTAGTGTATAAGATTCATAATACAGCTAGCCGCAAATCTGACATTTTTTTATAGGGAAGTAGTAGGCGGACGAGCAAGCGGACCCACGTGAAGGTAAGTGTTACCGCCGCCCATGGATACCTGCAACACCAGGAGATATGCGGGTACGCCGCCAATTTTGCAGAATTCTATTCACAGCTTTCTTAAAGAACCCCATCATATTGTAGTGTAATGCAAAGACCTCTTCAGGAAGTTCCTTCCAAAATGTACGGGTTCGCAGTATAAAATGTATTTTGGACCGAACAGTACGCGACACGTCCGTGTCGAGGAAATGCGGATGAACCGCACTTCTGTGACGGAAGGTGCGGTTGTAGAAACCTGAATTGGGATATATTAAACAATTCTTCAAAGCGTTCCCTACTGTACAGGTGGTAGAACACACAGAGAGACGCAACGTCTCTGCGAATGCTGAGGGATTCTAAACCGCCCGTGAGAGTGGGATCGTTGACAATTTGAACAGCAGTCCTTGGATGGAGCCAAATGGGTCCAATTGATATTTCGGTGCTCCGGCCCGGAGATGTGAGCAGTACTCCATATGGGGCTTAACCTGAGCTTTGTAGAGCGTTAGGAGTTGCCCAGGGATGAAGTACCGCTTCGGTCTGTTCAGCACATCGACTTTTTTGGAGGCCATTTTGTTTTTATTTTCCAGATGACCCCTAAATTCGACTTTGCTGGAAATGTGCAACTTTTGCAACATGGAGGATCCCGATACTCTCCGACATCAAAAAGAGGTATACTCTGAAAACGAGGTGCTACGAGAAAAGAGGCTTTTTTGAATAGATCACAACTGATAATGAAATGACTATGAAAATATCACTCAATTGTAATCCTGATTTACCTGATGCTCCATCAGAAAAGAATCGAGATGCGTATTGACCTGCTACAATTTGCAAGAGTATGTATTGCATCATGGACAAAAGCCATATGTGTCATGAATACAATTTATTGTGTGCATTTGATTTTGCTTCCACAAAATGTTTTCATGTTTTTTTTATAGAAAATATATCCTAAACTTAAGATTTAACATAAAAACAGACTGAACCACTGAGTCGGAAATTATTATAGCCTTAAGGAGAAAATTAATTTTTTAGTTGATTTCATTGTTTCTTAAATTATACATAATATAAAACTAAATATACATTTTATTAACTATTTCTGTGTTTCATTAATAAATATATGTATCCAACTTATAGGCATTGAAGATACACCTATTTATATACAAAATAATTAAAATAGAAGCATATTAACGGTATAAGTAAAATTTACGTATGATTATCTTTAACATACTTTTCAATATGATTATCTTTCTAGAGTTAAACTAACAATTTAAAAATTGTTTGTCAGTACAATTTCAGAAGTGTGTTAAATAATAAAATAATTAAATTAGTCCTCACAGTTTCTCAATTGGAATTCACCATTCCTTGTATATTGTATAGTGTTTGTATAGTTTGTACTTATTGGTTTGTATATAGAAATGGTACAGCATAGGCCTTGAGTTCTTGCACACATATTTTGTAAATTTGTAGATATTTATTTGTAACTGGTAACCATTATAAATGGAACAATCTGTTTCAAAAGTAGAGGCGTTTATTGTTTTTTTCAAAAGAAAATTAAATCATTTATCGGCATTAAAATACAAAGTATAGGCTTTGTAGTGTTTGTTTGTAAATATTTGGCATTTCTAAAAATTTATAGCATATTTCATTTTCAATATTTATTGTACAGCATTAGTATTTCAATGAAATGAATTTAATATATAATTACTAATTATTGAATTCGTAAAAACATTTTCAAAATAAAAACGATGTCAAATGTTTATTGATCGAGTCCACAGGTGTGAACGCATTTTGAATAAAACACAAAAAATAACTTACCTGATTTCTTTCATAGCTTCCAATTTATGATAAATTTCACGTTCGTTCTCTGCGGTCATTTCTTAACTAATTCCTAGGTGATATATCCAGATTTGGGCTAAAAAATGTCATAAAACTAAAATGCAGAAAGCAAAAAACTATAAATTGGACACAAATGGTACATGAAAGAAATTGAAATTACAGTGAACCCGAACTGAATTTTGAATGTTATTGAATGAATTGTGGGTGACTGAACTGAATAGTTTGTTTTGTAATCTGTGGACCTAACCCTATAGTTATCGCATTTTTGTTGTATATGTTATCATCAAAATTGTATTTTATAAATTCATAGGATATTTAGGAACTATTTTATATAATGATTAGTTTCCACGTATTGTTTTAGTTTTGATATCATTGAAAAGAAGTAGTCACATGAAATGGAATGAAATTGAATTGAAAATGGCCGACTAACTATCGAATGCGGCTTGCTGTCAAAATACTTTAAAAAATTTTGTAAGGCATTCGCCTCAATTTTTATATTATTAGACAGTTTTAATGCCTCTTTTTGGCTAATAAACCGAATGAATTATCAAAGTTTAATCTCACATAAAACTTAATGCGCAAAGGTCATTTACACCTTTGCAAGTTTGCTTCGTGTCCTACGTTCGAAGACAGCATTCTACGATTGGTGTTTATGTGCCAGGATGAGTGAAGACGGCAGCGAAGACGCACCGCCACAGGCCAAGCGCAAGATAAAATTGCTTTCGATGTCGTCATCGTCGAATTCAGACAGCGACGAAAGCGTCGTCCCAACTCGGAAACGCAAAAGGAGATTGAGGGTGATTTTTGAGATTCATGTGCCTTATATTGGACGTATATCAGTGCGATGATGTTATATGTATTTGTAATAATCACTAATCCATTTGGATTCCAGGTAATGAGTGATGGTAGTTCTAGTAGTGGCAGTTCAGTGGTATGCGCGGGTTCGAGGCGCAAACGCTTGATCCCGCTACGAGATGGGTCAGATGGAGAGAGCGATTCCTCGGGCTGGGCCACCTACCGCTCAGATGCGCCACAACCAGTGGCTTCCACCTCAAAGCCAAACTTAGGCTTTGCATCTGACAGTTCAGAAGGGAACTCCGATAAATGTTCCATTTGCTTGCTGCGTTTCACTACCCAAGAAGTTGGCACACCACAGACTTGCGAGCATATGTTCTGTTTAGATTGCATCACGGAATGGTCAAAGAATGTGAACACATGTCCTGTAGATCGGATGACATTCGCCTCAATAATAGTCCGTTCATCTGCAGGGGGCAGAGTGTTACGTACAGAGCCTGTGAAGGTAATGGAACGCAGGTCCTCTGTCGACATACTTTTATTTGAAAATGTAACTGCTTGTGAAGTGAGTATTTTTGAGCATTAGTCTGATTCAATGTCAAATATTCTGCCCTGAAATATATTTATTTTTTAATCATATAATTTATTTGTAATCATAGGTACATAATACAAAGATCTCAAGTAAATACAATTAGTTCCACTATGATTTACCCAAAGGGTGTACAAATCTTGTTATTGTGAAGTTATTGAATACATGTCCACTACATTAAAAAATAAACAAATGAATTCATTCATTCATTCATTTCGGCCCTTGGACGTCCACTGCAGGACATAGGCCTCCCCCATTGTCCGCCATTTAGACCTATCGGCAGCGACCTGCATCCACGGGGGAAAAAATAAATAAATGGGCAAAATAGTCAGTGATTGATTATAAAGAATAATAATCCTCAGCTTAATTAGTTCTAATGTCAAAAAAATACAAAACCAAATAATTGTAATTTCCACATAAAATAATTATATGTAATTATAAAATGTATAAAAAACACTATAAAATATCTAATTTGTCATTGAGAAATTAATTTATATAAGTGTATGATTAATGATTATTAATGATATGATTATTAAATTATTAATGATTGAATTATTAAATTATTAATGATTAATGATTGAATGATATGATTATTAATGATTAACTTATGATATGATTAATGAAGTATGACTTAAATATAGCATTTATGTAGAAGCCATTCAAGGAAATGTTTTTTGAATGAGTTTAATTCTTTGAATTTCTTCTAAAGATGAATAGCCATATTTGGGTACACATAAATTATTTGTCCTCACTTGTTTGTTACTTAGATTTGTGAATAATAATTATTTATATTTTAAAGTAAATACAAACATATCTAGTATATACAGACATGGTAGCAGTAATATATTTTTACTCTGAAACTTAAATTAAATTTAAAGAATAAGAACTTTAGTGCTAAGAATGAGGTAAATAATACTATGCTACATAATAATCTAATATGTTATTTTAATATTTTTTCACAATATTTAGTAATTTAGAATACCCTTTTACACGATTTACAGATCTGTGGTCGCATGGATGAGGAAGAGAGGATGCTGTTGTGTGATGCATGCGATCTTGGATTCCACATGCAGTGTCTCGTGCCACCTCTCACTGAGGTATTGAATCAACAAAAATCTATCCTTGATAAAATCACATTTTATTTTCTTCTAGAATTATTTATTTATTTACAAAAGGATCTCCAACATAGAATACATCAAGCTTGTATTCCATCCTCGTCTCCGCCGATGGGGATGGTGTACAAGTGTAGCCTGTGAGTGTAGTGCCTGTGAACCGCATTGGCAGCAGTAATTGGATCATTGGGGTCGTCTAGGACGTGCTGAGGAAGGACGACGACGGTAACGGAGATGTAACAGTAACGGGACATATGTTAGGCTGTCAACCACCAAACCGGTATGGTGAGACTCTCGTAGTAGCAACGGGCGGAGGGATGAGTGAAATACATACAGGAGAACACAACATTATTATTGCTTAAAACAAGTTATACAATTGCTTAAAAAAGGATTGAAATCCCCAAGAATAATAGTCGCCTCCACATCACAACTCTCAATTACTCCACTTAATTCACTAAGATACTCCATGAACTCAGACAGATTCTCCGTACAATCCGCAGGCATATAAACTCACACAATTACTATCGATCCGAAGCAACAATTTTTATTACTGTTAGACGTATACTATTACACTGCACCACTGAGATGTGAGGAAAAACACTTTCCCTCCACAAAATTGCTACGCCACCATGAGGCCTTCCACAAAGTATTTTCTCGGAGGAGTCCACTGTAGACTTTCCCGTAAAATTGAAATCAGAATTGATGCCGCCCAAAATCTGGATATCGTGCTCCTGTCGATGACGTCTACTGTCCGGGTCAATGATCTAATACAGTCCACAGAGCGCTTAAGGGACTTACAATTATAGGAAACTACTAATTGACAAGTGTAGGGTTTACTATCCATGAACTCTATTGTTTACATCCCCCCTCAGAGTGTTTGCATCGCCCCTCAGAGTGTTTGCATCGCCCCTCGAGTGTTTGCATCACTCCTCACTCTGTTGGGATTTCTGTCTAAAATCAATAGATCGACGGAAAGATACTAAATTATTATTTATTATTATAATTATTTCCACCCATAAATTGTTATTCATGAAAACTGACAGCTTACTCTTAGGTACCAGTAATTTGTATGAGTTATTGTCCTGCCTTTTCATTTAGTGTGGCATTATTTATTTATTACAGGTTCCTCTAGACCACTGGTTCTGTCCAACTTGTGATGGTAGGGATACAATACAAGATGTCATCTACCTCTCAGAAGTTAATAATTTGTTCTCTGACATAATGGATATTGAATTGCCGTCGAGCTCACGTCATGTAGCACGGGTGCAGAACAGGAATGTCACAAGGTCATCAAGGGTTCACGAAAGGAATGAGCCTTCTACCTCAAATGGTATCAGCGGTAGCAGTAGCAATTCAAATCTGCCATCCACATCACAAGGTTCAACAACTTCACGCACTAACTCCCATACTAGTTCCCGCGTAACTCAACAGACTTCTACATCGAGAAGGAGGGCTACAACAACCCGAAGAAAATATAAGCGGCGAAGAACTAAAACCGTCATTGTTGAATATGAGGTGAAGGGAAATGGTAAATTTCCTATCAATAAAAAGGTGAAGAGGAGAGTAAAGAAGCGAAAGGTTTGGCCATATTTTATTTTATTATATTTGGGAATCAAAGAGAGCATTATTTTATTATAACTAGCTGTTGCCCGCGACTTCGTCCGCGTGGACTTTAGTTTATAAACACCGTCCTTATTTGACGTGATTCTTTAAATTGATATAACTTCTTTATTTATGAACTGATTGAAATAAAACAAACACTAAATTTTAAGTGAAGCTTACCACATTAGTGAAAACCGCACCCAAATCGGTTAAACCGTTTCTAAGATTAGCGCGCACAAACGCACCGACAAACAGACAAAAATTCTAACAATCATTGTTTTGGGTTCTATTTCGTTGATAAAGGTCCCTAATAATAGTTGTTCTCATATATCTTCCATGTACACACAGCGATCAGTTACATTTTTATTTTATTATATATATAGATAGATATAGATGCTTTATACATAAACAATTAGGAACAGTTATCTAAATAGTTTCCACAGTTAAATAATTACATTAAGTGGACAAAATATGACAGTATAGATTATAACTAGACATAGGATTATATGCACTATGAAAGTGCCAAAATATGCACGAAAATTGTTCTAAATGTGCATTATATATTATTATGCAATATCAGAAAACAAACATTTTACACATAACCGACGTAAATTTACACAATCACTTATAGATTTTATGACAATACACTATAATACACTTTCTAAATTATTAATTTCAAACTTGTGATGTTTGTCAGCTAGAAATAATTTGTAGGCCGAAAATGACCGCTTCACGTCGATCGACGTGACAGGACAAAATTTGAAATTTGGTGCCCCGTCCGTAGAAATAAAGTCAGGCAATCTTTGACCTGTGGCATTGATCTAGTACTATACATGTATTTGTTAAATTACGTCAAGACCCAGATTTTTAACAAGACCCGCGTCTTAATTTGTTTCGGATCTTTTCTGAAAATTAGTTTTTATGTCAAATTATACTTTTAATACCGTTGATTTCGATATTATGCTAGGTAGTATATTACGCTCCCTTAACATATCTCCATCGGCGTTTCGATAGAGTGTGGTTTCGTAGCTACTTGTATGGGCGATCGCAACGTGTACGCATAGAAGATACCTTCATTTCCTCTTCCTCTCTCTTCACTACATCTGCCGACGTACCGCAAGGTGGCGTGTTGTCCCCTCCTATTTGCAATTTTCATAAAGTCTTTTACCCATCACCTTGCTTTTTCCTACCATCTCTATGTAAACGATTTACAAATACACACGAATTTATACACAAGCCACGTTGGATAATCTATTAACAATGCAGTCGACCTAATTAACATTGATTTGAGTTGCATCCTTGAATGCAGCAAATCTCATGGATTGGGGGTCAATCCTGCAGAGTCAAGTAATTATTGTCGGTAGTTCTAAGTTCATTAGTAAAATTTATTAGCAACACCTCCCTGCCATATATTTTGACGGTCTATGTATTCCTAGCGAAAAAGTAAAAAATCTAGGGGACCTCAAATGGATGAAGTGAGCGGGAGGATCTTTGCTGCGACATGCTCCTTGAAACGTTTACGGGAATTCCTTCAGACAGACCGTCTGTCTAAAATTGCGTTAGTTCAATCTCTACTCTTCCTTTTACTATTATTACTTTTATTAAGCCACATCTATTCGGTCCTAGTGATGATGTTACTCGAATGCGCCAAGCTCGCCCTAATAATCCATATAACATTAAATCAGTTCACTCTAATCTGTAATCGATTCGACCCGGAGAAAGTAAGTGTGACGCTGTCGTTGTAGATGTGAGAGGATTAAAATATTTAGCGGACGGAGCAATATTATACAGACTGAGACATGAGAGTAGAAGATGCTTCCACATCACTATTTAACGCCAACTCAGCTGTGTTCTGAACTATTACTAATAACGGAAAGCAAATTTAGACATCTACGAGAATTAAAAATTGTTTTGGATAGGGACTGTCATCCATTTTATGATTCCTTAAAATATACATGTGAAACATAGTAATGATTTATATAATAATGAACTTTAATAATGACTTTTAATTTTTGGAACCTGTGTGCAATAAATACATTAAAACATACTAAATTTACATTAACTTTATGTTTCTCTCCTACTTAAATCTCTTATCTATACTACATATAATAAAACTGTGGAACCAGCGTCTGTACATTGAATATATGATGGGGGCGATGAAGAAAGAGTATCAGAATACAAAAAGACGATTTTGAAAATTTTTGTCTATCTATCTGTCTGTTCGAACACGCTAATCTCCAAACCTACTGAACGGATTTTCACATTAATTAAGCTTAGCTTGACGCTTTAAATAGGCTTTCGGAATCGGCTGACGGGAAGAAAAGATGCTGTATACAAAGCTTTTTATAAATCATCTTAAAATTCCACGCGTTCGAAGTCGCGGGCACAGCTAGTTTAAAATAAAATTAAGTGTACAAACTAAATATTCGGAACTAAAAGGGAGTTGACAATATAATAATTCATTCAAAGATAAGTACATATGTATCCTTATCATATTAAAATAAAAAAGATATGTATGAAAATGTTCTCATAAGTAGAAAGATTAACGTGTTAATTCACATAACAACGAAGTAAAAACTTGATATTGCTTTCCAGATAAGTAAGCGGCAACCTCGGACGGCAGCCCGACGCACTCACGTGCGCGCGAGCGTGCGCGCCATACTTACCTCTATGGGGGACGCGCAATCCTTAACCCCCGCCTTGCAAGACCTCTCCATCCGTCGACAACGAGCCGGCATCCCCTCTCTGAGCCTCCTCGGTAACCCCAACCAACTGGAATACTTCTCCGAAGATGAATACGATATCGGGGGAGCGTCGGTAGCTGTATCTTCTAGACCGACGACCTCCAATATTCTCAGTGCGATTAGACAGGTTTGATATGTTTTATATCTTTGTAATTATTATGTTCTACTATATTAGTGATGTGCGTAATCGATTCTGGGAGTAATCGACTAAAAGTTGCGATAGCCCCGAAACTCGATTCTCGTGTTGAACTTGAAATGTCAAAAAAGAACACAGTACTACCAAAAAACATTAAAACAACAAACATTGACTTCTAGTGTTATTGCAAGACAGCTTAACCAGAATGAAAGGACTCTGCACTTTTGCAAATGATATGCGTTGGTCACTAACCCTCTTCTTTCTGAACTTTTTTAAATTCTTGCAAAAAGAAATCTGTGGAAGTGAAACAATCTACATACCGCCAAGCAGGAAAGTAATAACACAGAAAAAATTGTGGAACAGGTATAAAAACGCTAAAACATTTTTAAAACAAATTTTAAATGATATTAAATATTTGTCCGCCAATACAGATATTTGGACATCCAATTATAAGAAATCTTACATAACTGTCACTTGTCATTGCATTTAGAACGTCGAATTTCAATCCTTAGTTCTTGAAACTAGGGAACTTCCAATTCCACATACTGGAGAAAATATGTATTGCTGAAACCTTGGTCATAATTTTCGACGAATGACATTTACAATTTGTTTTAAGAATAGCAGCTAATATGAGAAACGCTATAAATCAGAGACATCAAAAGCGCCATCATCCTTGTATTGCACACACTTTAAATTTGACAATGAAAGTAACAATTAATGCATATCAGACTGCAAAATATCATTCATAGATGCAAGGTAATTGTTGGATATTTTCACAACAGCGCCAAAAGTACTGAAATTGGGACAGAAAAACAAAAACAATTGAATGTGCCGACTTTAAAACTGAAACAAGGTGTAGAAATTTGGTGGAACAGTGTGAGCATTATTTATTTATATATTTATTAATAGGCACACGTACAATGAGCACACAATACATATCATAGCAACATTATTTGTACATCATTTACAGTGTGATAGATACATCACTTACAGTGCATACACAGCATTTTCACATTGTTAGTGACATTTTATAATAGAAGTTCGAAAGTTGTATTTAAAATATATATATTTATATGTATTTAAATTTCAATATGGGAATGAATGCGGTCACTAAATTATGTTTTAATTGTCCTACACAATAATTCTTAACACTATAGTCACAATTAAAGTCTAAAATTATATTACTTCTCACTCTACACGAGTATCGCTTATATCGAGGTGAAGTATGCGAGCGCTATAAAACGGAAAACAGTTCGCCGGGCCGCGCGTGCGTTCTGTTTCCCAAGCACCACCGCACCGAGACTGGCAAACCATCGCTCCTGCGTCGCTTACGTTTGTAACACCCATGTGACATACTCCGACATATACATATATTATATCTAAAAAGTTATTATACATATAAATTTAGAATTTAGTTTTCAAAATTTAATGGATATCCAGCAGTGAAAGTATGAATGACCTTGTCTTAGCTTTAATAATCTCATATCTTTGATTTGTGATTGATGACATACCTAATTAAAATAAAACTACTTTTTACTACTTAATGCATATTAAAATGACATACTTAGATAATTCTCTATTTGGAAATTTATTAAAAAAATTATCAGTGTCATACAGTTACAATGGAATTACCCATATAAATTGTGTCAGTTGTCTCATACAATTAATTAATTATTGATGTATTAGACTAGCAGCTTTCGCTGATGCGCCCACAACATTTATTCACTCCTGTTTTAACTGTCTCTTGCGGTAGATTATTTCATAAGTTGACTACCATTTGATAGGAAGTGCTGTGTATATACATTGAAACTGATTCTGAACTCCATGTTCCAGGCGAGAAGAAAGAATATAATAGCGATTCCGTCGCCACCACACACGTCCACCGCACCCGACTTCCTGTCCGACATCTTGGAGAGTCAAACCCTGCTACATTCAAAAAAATCTATATTCTCGATATCTGGAGACGGTCAAGTTGATATAAAACTTCAAACTCCCAAGGAGAAGCCTCAGGGGAAAGATTTAGATGATCGTAAAAAGGAGAAAGAGAGAATAGATTTGTCGAAAGTCGATGAGGGCGTTAAAAAAGTGCCGTCGTATCCGGGACAATCCCGCGGAGGTGGTTGGGGAGGGGGCTATCGCGGAAACTACCACCGAGAGCAAGGCACTAACAATAACAACTTTAACAGGGGTGGTAATTATGACAATAGTAATTACGGGGGCGCTTATCAAGGTCGACAAGGCAACGGGTATAACCAGCATAACGCGCGCCGCGACGAACCCGACTCTTACGGCAACTATGCAAGGCGACCCCACCAATATTCACATAACGACGACCACTTTGACAGGTCAAGGAGGTCACAAGATTCAAATAGAGGATTCAATTATAATAATAGTCAGAGAAATGAACAAGGTCGCCACAATTTGGTGCCTTCATGGCAGCCCTATGGCGGCGCGCCACCCTCAAGACAAGAAATTCCACCGCTGCACGCGCGACATTCTTTCGGCGGATTCGAAAATCCTCTCGACATGCGAGTGGGACAGACAACTGCTCACAGTACAATAAACAATAATCCAGTCGATTTATACACAAGCATGGATGCGCCAAGACAAGAAATGTCGCAACTACAGACTTTTCAGCCGCTCCCGGAGCCGCCAGTCTTTAAATTTGACAAAATACCCGAAGTTGAAAAGTCTGAAGATGAAAGAAGTGATGAGGGATTAATCATTGATACGGAGAAGTATGATCCCACGGAACCTACGCACGATGATGACAGTGGTGATGACGACAGGGCGGCGAGCGCGACGCCACCCCCCATTCCACCCCCGCCCCTTCCGACCCCCGCGATCGTCCAAAACATCATAGCAGGCATAGACACTAGTACAATTAACGTACCCCCGAATGTACTAGATACTGCAGTCAGACAAGTATTAGAGGAACACAGAAATTTAATAGCGCCCTCTACTATACAATATAGTAATGAAAAAAGCGACGAGGACTCTGATGGAGACTGTCCCAACTTCTCCATATACTCCGCGACGAGTGTCCATATTGCGAACAGTACAGAGAGTACAACAGCGAGTAAGGTCCAGAAGGAGCCGCTCGGAGACAGTCTCGAGGACCTCGTACAGGAGGACGACGAGCCCACGCCCGAGGACACTTCGCCCGAAATACACGTTTTAGAGAAAACTATTAAGGCGACGGAAATAACGAATAAAACTCATAAAGCTAATTTCGATAATAGTTTAAAAAACGAAAAAACAAAAACGGAAAAAGATGAAGAATATAAAGAAAAAGTTTCCAAAAGATGCCCCATTACGCCTAATACTCGTAATCCTATAAAAATAAAGCTCAATACTCCTTCACTAATCAAAAGACATGTGAGCCTCTATGACGAAGATGACGCCAGTGAAGAGGCGGAGACCACTGATAAAACCGAAGCAACACCAACTTCGGCCGATGATATGGCGGCAAAAGATGAAAATATTCCGGAAAAATCTAATGAAAGTACTGAAGAAAAAATTCTTGATACAGAAGATGAAGCACTAGATGAGGATCAAAAAATCAAATCACAAGATGAAGAGCGTCCTGATATACAAAAGGAAACAGAACACGATGCAGACAAAAATTTAGACAAATTAGATAACGTGGAAACTCCTCCACTTAGTCCAAAGAATGACACACCCTCACCATCGAGAGCCGATGTTGACTCGAATATAAGCAATGACCATTTCACAGAAAACAAAAACGAACTGGAAATGGTAAAAACGCCTGAACCATCGGATAAAATACAGAACGACACTAACTCAGACGGCGATAACGACGATATATCAGATAACGATCTCGATTTACATTCGCAATCGTCTAAAAAAAAGTCAGTGGATCGATGTGAGGAGACATTGGAGAAAATGACAGAATCTATTAGTGAGACCGAGGATGAGAGGAGCTATACGCCCTGTCTTGACGAGAACAAATCTAAAGACACGTCACTAGAGACGGAGAAGGAGAAAGGAATAGAGGGACTTGACACTGAGATGATATCTGAAGAGGAGGGGAACGAAATGTTCTTCGACGACGACAAGCCGGTATCCGACCACTCGCACGCGTCCCCGCCGCCCGCCCCGCTACCCCCGGCCGTCTGCGAGGAAGGCGAAATATTCGACAAGCGGAAGAGTGAAGAACGCGACGACAGCAAGAAGAAAAAGAAAAAAGATTCCAAAAAGGATGCTAAGAGCAAAGGAAAAACTAAGAAGGGTGATGTAGCCTTTAAGAAACTGAGCCGAAGTGGCAAAGAGAGAAACTACCGCGAGAGGGACAAAGAGGAGAAGAGTAAGAGTAAAAAAGAGCGGCGTGACTCGAGCGACACCAACGACAAAGAGAAGCAGAAACAGAAGAGAAAGGAGAAGAGGAAAGATCTAGTGCGGTACGACGTGCGCACTGTCGTCTCTGAGAAACGTAAGAAACAGAAGGACGCGTTCGGGCGCGATATCTCTCCGCAAGCCCACTCTCCCTCCCCCACAGGATCGCCGCGCGAGCTCTCAATGAACCGCAGGTCTCCCTCTCTCCCGAGGGGTAGAAAATCTATGACACCAATTCGTAGGTCGCCAATCCGCAGATCGCCTCTCCGTAGATCTTTGTCTCGAGGACGCATCTCCCCTCTCCGAGCCCGTCGCTCCACACCAAGACGTCGGCCGCTCTCCGGCACGCCACCTTCTTCCCGAGGCGCATCATCCCCCCTGCGTCGCATGCGCCGCTCCCTCACACCGCGTTCTGCTTCACCGCCCTCCTCTCCGCGAAGAAGACCCCGATCCAGAAAGAGGAGAAAATCCGCCTCCCCGCGTCGCGGTAGTCCGTCGCGCGGTCGCCGCGCTTCTCCGCGCCGTCGCCGCTCCACATCGCGCGGAAAGAAACGTGTGCGGCGCTCTCCCTCAAGAAGTCCCAAGCCGAAGGCGACCAAGAAAAAGAAGCGTGCCCGCTCGGAGCGGCCGGCCTCACGGGTACACCGTCGTGACTCGCCACGACGAAAATCTCCGAAGCGCAAAAAGGCGAAGCTGCCCACTGTGAGCCCTTCGCCAGAGCCGGTCGCCGATGCGTGGTCGCCACTGTCGATGGACTCACGACTGATGTCGCCGCGCACGCCACCGCCTGATCTCTCACCGGAACCACACCGGGCCCCGGCGTTGCGAGTCGTTCTCACCAACGACGACCGTCGTCGCCGCAAGGAAAAACGGCGGCGACGAAACCCCGATCGGCAACGTCATAAAAGAAACAAAGACACCGGCGGGCCATCAAAAGAAGTGTTTACCTCCGGCGACAATATCCTCGTAAGCGTCAGTTTCAAAGACCAGGATCGCGACGGCGATCATGAGATTGATGACGCACAGCGGCGACGCCGGGAGCGACGCGAACGGCGCCGCCGTAGGAAGAGGACCAGCGTTGCCCCCGAACTTGAGGCCGTGAAGCCAGTTGCTATTATCGATCTTGAGCGCTCGCCGTTCCGCGAGCTGACGCCTTCACCGAAGAACGTGATAGTACTTAGCGATGATGAGCACGGCGCGCCGGAGGGCGGCGAGCGGTCCATCGCCGCGCCGCCACCTGCAGAAGCTGCGCACGAGCCGCAGCCGCAGTTCCAAATGACAGTTGTGGGACCCAAGACGCCGCCAGAGCCAAGCAGCACGCAAGTGAAGTTCACGATCGCGGCCAAACCGACATGTGTGCCGCGTGTGGCTAATCCATTGCGCGAGGAAGAGGAGGGCGCAGCGGGCCCCAACACTCCGCCGGAGCCACCTAGCTCGCCGGACGCATACGACCCTTTCGAGCCGACGCGCTCGGCATCCGCTTCGCCGGCACGTGCACCTTCGCCCGACCGCCCCACTATGACGCTGGAAGCTGCGCAGAAGACGAATCTCTCGGCGGACGAGGTACTTGATCGACGTCCACTCTCGCCCATGGAGAAAGTGATGGCGTTACTACAGTCGCAACGCGACGTGTCGCCCGACCCGCTGCCAATGGATCCGATGCCGGCGCCGCAAGCGGAGCCGGCGGGCGACGCGGTGGTACCGCCGCTACTGGCGGCACCTCCTATAACCCCGACACCTGCAACACTAGCGGTGCCAGCGCAGCGAATCGTACTACCATCACCAACACGCTCACAGCCCAAGCTATTCTTGGCGAAACCCTCGCCAATAAAATCTAACCCAGTGAAGCCGATGCAGGTGACTAAGATCTCGAAGTTGCCACTACCGTTGCCAGTACCGCGTCGGTTGCCGGACGACTCGGACATGGAGGGCGACTCGCCATACTCGCCGGGCTCGAGCGACTTCGGCGATCTATTTGAACCGCCGGCGGCGTCGGGCCCGGCCAAGGTGTCCGGCAAACGCGACACATTCGACTCTCTTTTCGGCAGTAAACCAAAATCTCGCAAATCTTCTGCGGCGAAAGTGCCGGTGAAACTCAACAGGAAGAAAGGTAAACGAACAGCCATTTACGTCGTAGTAAGTGTGCTCATAGGACCATCACTGACGTGCGCTCTCTGTCCGCAGGGAAGACCCAGGTGGGCGTAAAGATAGACGAGGATAACTTGAAGATTTTGGACGACTTGCCCAGCTCCGCTGTCGAGATGCAGGTCAAGAGCAAAGTGAGTATATGACGTTGCAACATTGTATTGCGAGGCAGATATTTTTTTAATAAGCCTTGTTTCTATTTCTTATATAAGAACTGTGTGTGAATAACATTACCTACGCGGACGACATGGTGCTGCTGAGTGCCTCTGTCTGTGGTCTTAGTAAATTGCTAGGCATCTGTGAAAAATATGCTGCTAGTCATGGATTAAAATATAACGAAAGCAAAAGTGAATGTATGGTCTTGCGGGCGAGAACTTATTAAACTGAAGGGAAGCCCACTAAAGAGAGTAGAACAGTTTAAGTATCTCGGACATTTGGTAACCTCTGACCTGAGGGATAATGCAGACATTGAAAGGGAGCGCAAGGCGTTGTCTGTGAGAGCCAACATGATAGCTCGCAGGTTTGCTCGTTGCTCCACTGAAGTCAAAATCACTCTGTTTAGAGCTTTTTGTACATCCTTCTACACGAGCAGCCTGTGGGTTAATTACACCCAAAGACAGTATAGCGCCCTCCGCGTGCAATACAACAACGCATTCAGGATGCTGATGGAGTTGCCCCGATTCTGTAGCGCATCGGGGATGTTCGCCGAAGCGCCGGTAGATTGTTTTTACGCGATCATGCGCAAACGGTGTACATCCCTGATGCACAGAGTCCGGGCCAGCGCCAACGGTATCCTGGAAATGTTTCCGAACAGGTTCGACTGTCAGTACATGAAGCGTTGTTGTATGCTACATGTGCTGACAAATAAATGAGCAAATTTATCTTCAAAACAAGTGAACGAAATTGTACGAAAAAAAAAAAAAATTAAATTTTAATTAAAAGTACTTGCCGCCATATTTTGACAGGCAACCCGGCAGCAGAACCGTATTTCTCTATTAATAATAATCTATAAAAAATATATTTTGATTAAATAACAGATGGACGTAAAAATCACGCGGTGGGATCTTGTATCAAAATCTATTAATGTTGCTTGTCTTGGCAATTACTTGTTTCTGACATTTTGTACCAATTATGATGTTGCTAGCCGGTCGTATATCAAGTTAGTCATTTTCTATCCACTTCTGGACAGTTTCTTCTTTCACTGGCTTTGCCATGTTTAGTAGACAAACACGGAATCACCTAAGTTATTATTATTCATACCAACTTATTGTTTAATCACTTTTCTACACAAAAACGTAATAAGTCCTAGTCAAAATAACACGACTTTATATTTACAACACTTTTATTTTATTTTTTTATGGATGGAGGCGGCAGACGTGCATACAGTCCACCTGATGGTAAGTGGATACTGTCGCCCATATACATCCGCGATACATGCCAACATTAGTCCAAAATAACTAACACGTTGGCACGCCCCCGCATGCGCTCGCTGCCTACCTTTGGAGATATGGGAATTGATTTGGAGAAAGAGTTGGGAAAATGGCGAGGGATAGAATGGGAATGGACTCTGGCACATCTCACTCACTACCGAAACACGTACGGTACATTAGGGAAATAAGATAAAGTGGGAAATGTAGTACATTTCAAGGTAGTCTTCTGTGAGAGAGGGGTAACGTGGCCAGTCGATTAATAAAATTAATAATTAATTAACAATTTTATTAATTCACAGTTAATAAAATCACTGGCCGCAGTCTGGATATCCCTTGTACCTTGTTTTATGTATGGTAGGGTTATTGTCATTCCATTGTATATTGGGTAGGTTAAAATCACCCATGAGGATTACGTAGTCATTAGGGTGAGAATTCAAGGGAGAAAAGATCAGACTCCTGCACCTATTGTACTCGGAGGGACTGTTGTCCCTCCGAAATCCCCAGGTACATAAGCCACACCAATATGTAGTGCGCGGTGATGTTACGCCATGCCCTTTAGAGCCAATAGCTACTTCAACCCCACTACGGGAATACTCAGATCGTTCTTGTGCTTCAAAATTGCGTTTTATACAATTCATTAACTAATATAGAATATTTAAAAAAATCTGTTTGGAATGCTTTCACGTATCAATTGATGGACGAATTGCCTTGCTAGACTATTTGCCTTTCGGATAATGTGCTCCTGAAGGGAAATAAGTTATTATTTAAGATTGCAATCTTTGTTGGTTGACCTAACAAATAAACAAAATAAAAACATTTCAAACGTCGGTCAGTTTCTCTACAATGTGTTCGTTGCTGCAGTTCTTGAAGAAGCTGAACCGCCAGGAGCGCGTGGTGGAGGAAGTGAAGTTGGTGCTGAAACCGCACTACAATAAGAAACGCGTCACCAAGGACGAGTATAAGGACATACTACGACGCGCTGTGCCCAAGGTACGCACCCACCCCCACCCACCTACACAAACCATCAGCTAGCTCCTATCTCTCCACTGCTGCTTATAAGCTTCTCCGAAAGCTCAGTATTATACACGCAGATATGCGTGTATAACATGCCGTAGTACAAGGACATGCCGTGCCGTGCCTAAGGTCACACATCGTCACAACTCATCAGACTCTCTCCACTACTTCATACAAGCCTCTCCCAAAGATCACAATCACACACGATCTTTCACATTCACTCACTACCGTCAAACTCGTTTAATTGGTTGGTTTACACGGCCGATGCATGTCCACGACTGCACTTGGGACTTCCCCGAAAGGACACAATCCCAGGTGTTTGTATTGCTGTAGGGGATCCTGGAAATGGACTAAATATAGCAAGAGGTCAATGTGTCCTGGTCGATTTGCAAGAGGTAAGTTTCTTAAGTGTTCCCAATTTTGTACATGTATCATATAAGGCATAATGTTAGGAATACTCTTCACTATGTATGCTGTGACCTTCATGGAGCTTTTAAAGCTAATTCTTGAAATATGCTGCAGCTGCTTTTATAGAAGTTTTCATTTGGCCAACTACTACAACTTCAATGGATTGTTTTTTCAGTCTCATTGGTTATGCTGTCGATTCAGTAATGAGACTTCGGAACAAGGATCAAGAGTAGTGCTCTTAATTCTAATGTTTGTTCTTGTCTCTTTGTTACGTTGATCACAGCTATCGAAATGAATGCTGTAGTTGCTCTCAATGTCAAGTGAGATACAATTGTTTTCTCTTGGGAGGTTCTCTATTGGGTGTTGCCTTAGAAGCACTTGGTTGTTGAAACGTACGACATAGTTATTTTTACACATTTTCACTGAATGTCGTATAAGACACTTGAAGCATAGACGTTTGTTCTTTATCGATTATTTTTTTGTTTACATACAAATTTGCAAATTGTCTACAGTGGATATTTCCCGATTTTTGTGACAGTATGTACACTTCATATGTGGTGATGTGAAAACTCTTTAAGTTTCTAAATTATTCTGTAATTGTAATGGATTAATTTTGTTTGTAATTGTAGCATTTAACATTCTAGTACTCTACATTTGTTCTGTAAAGTCGGCGGAGACATCACACGGTCGGCTTTAAAATAGCACCACCCTGACATTACATAATATTTATGTTCAAATAGAGTTTATTTCGATAATTATTATAATAATTGATAATATACAATTTATTTTAATAATTATTTATTCCATAGTTTATTCATTTATTGTTTTGATAATTAATTGATAATAATCTTGATAAATAGTCGAGAATATTTCATTAACCACTTGTCAATGTCTCATTCACATTCGACTCATTAAATTATGGGATAATTATCAACAAGAATAGTAAAGTGAATAATTTTGACGTTTAGGTCCGTTACGTTGTGTTACCGGAATGTCCAGTGTCGGGCCGTTACGTCCTATTCCCCGTAAGTCCCACTTATCTTTCGCTATCGGTGCGTTGTTCTCAATCAAAAAAAAATCGCTAGTTTAAAGTATAATATGTTTTAAATTAGATGGACATTTATTTTGAGTGTGGAAAAAAACCTAATCATATATATTGCAATTGGACTTGATTCTTTCCTTTTCCTGTTCAATTTGATGCAAATAGAGGACATTCGGGGGAAAAGACACTTGAAGATAGAACATTCCGGTAACAGGCGATTCAGCGGTCGGCGACTTCTGGAAAATACGTTTAGTAAAGACCATTTCTGGATTTAACCACTTCCTAATATGCCCAGTGCTTGTGCAGTGTGCCAGAAGTAGTCTATGAGAAGTGGTCAAATCCAGAAGTGTCCACTAACCGCCGAATCTGTACCGGACGTAACTCACCTAAATGAATTTCGAATCCCGTGTTCAAACGGGATAACAAAAGCGGTATCCCATTGCTTGTTGCAGATATGTCACAATAAGTCTGGTGAGATCAACCCTACCAAGATCCAGGCGCTGGTGGAAGCGTACGTCAAGAAGTTCCGCAAGAAACACAAGCTCGGCATCGCGTAAACTCTTTCGTATAGATTGTGTGTAGAGATAGATCTAATCGTATTTGCAGATGTTTAAAATAGATTATTGTAATTATAATTTATGTACGTATAATATAATTAAGCGCTTTATTTAAATAAATAATTAGAAATATTATAAAATGTATTCAATGTGGTGTTATGTCGGTTTATATTATTTATTTACATTTCACAAAATTGAAATTGGTGCAATGCTTTGAGCAAAGTCTGCACCCGCGCTGTCCTCGAGCAATATATACTTAATTCCCGATAATTTAATTAAATAAAAGTATATTTAATTTTAATATCTTTATTTTCACCATTATAAACAATATAAAAATAGAGAGGAACAAAACTAAAACATTAGTGTCATGGCCCAAAAGTCGATTCGTCGATTACAAATAAACCGCTTTACTCAAATTGCTTAAATTTAGAATTGTTAAAATTCACTGTCACTTTCTATCTGATCAATTTGAAGTTGTAATTGTTATAAAAATCAAAAGAACTTAAGCATTTGTTAAATTTAAATATCGTTTATGAGTAAAGCGATAAGTCAATGATTGTTATATAATGCAAAGGACACTTGATCGACATAATAAGGTACACCTAAATTATAAACATTGGTAAAATAGCTTTATCTAATTATAATAAGAGCATAAACAACTAGCAAAACACTGCACCTACAAAATAAAGTGACAACAATTCAGGAGCAGTGTTGACTTTTAAAATCATTAAAATGTACCAGCACTTACACGGGTGTAGCATTAATGAACTCACTTGGAAATAGAGTATGTGCAGTCATTTTAGAAAGAACCATGGCAAGCGATGAATTGTAAATTTTATATAAAGAGCCTCTAATAACTTGTAGAAGACAAAGACTTATTAGAAAGTATCTTTTAATATATTCGCTTTTTACACGCATATATTCATATATAAATCTTGAACGCATATATTTCACTTGACGTTTCATTAAATGTTCTCGAGGGCGATGATACGTTTAGCGCGTCAAGACCCAAAGTATCAAAATCGGTAAAATAAAGTATTATTTTAATTTAAATTTATTATTTTAATTTAAATTTAATATTTTAATTGCTTTTCATAAAATTGTCAATTAAGAATATATTATTCAAATTTAAAATTCTTTATTGACATAACACAGTATATAAATATATTGATGCGGGACTCCCAAACTAGGGAAACCTGTATTTCAGGAGCCAGTGTCATCCCACAGCACTTGGATCTACTCGTACCGTGGTATGCCAACAAATTGTCTCGTATAATAATTATACATAAGTCGTTGTTAGAATTATTGTAGTAGATTTGTAATAAAGAAAATAATAAATTTACACATTGGAAAAAACTTTTTGAATACAGATGTGTGTGTGAGTGTGCGCGCGTGTGTGTGTGGGTATGTGTGTGTGTGGGTATGTGTGTGTGTGGGTATGTGTGTGTGTGGGTATGTGTGTGTGTGCGCGCGTGTGTGGGTGTGTGTGTGTGCAGGCGCACACGTGTGTGTGGGTATATACGTGTGTGTGGGTATATGTGTGTGCGAGGGAATGTGTGTGTGTATAATATGTGAGTGAACGTGCGTGCGTGGTGAATGTGGTTTCTGTTTGCGTACAATGTGTTGCAAGTCCATTTCTAGACTATTTTCCTACCTGTATAAGTTTTTCTGTTTCTTAATAGACATAAATGTATGCAACCAATTAATAATAGTACTTTTAACTTTGTGATTGTTTTGATTTCTTATCTTGTATTTTCCGTTAATTATGTTATACAATCCTGGTGCTACGTAATCATAGTGCTTCTGTGTAAATGTTATATTAGATTGGGGGGACGGAGGACATTTTATCAACTCCTTTTTTTGCGGTAATTTCGGAATTATGAAGCGATGGTACGTCCTGTGACACTGATAAATAAAGATCTTTCTAACACTAAGCATCCGTGTCTTTTCATAAATTGCCTCAATGGAATGCCTAATGCGTAGCGACAACATAACCCGTAGCAAAGCCCGTTGAGTGCGTTCAAGTTCTCACATGTATGTTTTTGCAGCTCCACCCCACGAACATATGGAATAGGTTATTGTACACTGGCAGAGGGTCTTGTATGTCTGGATTAGCGATGTAAGATCGGCGACTTCACCTAAGTTTCTAAACATGTAAATGAGTCTTCTTGTGTGACCACTGTGTTCCATTTCAATAAGCTGTTTCCCAACCAAGTGGCTTAGGTGACATTTGTGACTTAGATATCTATCAACGCTTACACATTGGTTTCTGTGGTTTAAATAATCTTGGAACCAATTTTGTGCAATACCTCGAATACCAACGTTCTCCAGACGGGTCAACAAAATTGGAATCGATACAGTGTCTAAAGTGCATTTGTTACCTTTATCTCTAGGTCACTGGTTAATAACGAGATAAGCTTTAGCGCTGCATCATCTGTAGATCGTCCAGCTCTAAAGCCATGTTGGTTTTCTGATACAAGACCATTTTACGCGAGTAGATGACGCGTCACGTACCTACGTCACACAGCAAATAAATACAGCCTCATATCTTTTAAGGTTTTATGATGACAATGAATTTTTTATATTTTATTCATGTACAAAAATTCCACAAAAAATTAACATTTGAGATTTTCGCGTTTTTCACACACGAGTATTGATCTATTAAGACCCGTTTAAATATATAAATGAAATGTTGATAAATTTCTTACATTCGTCGCTTGCGATGCTCTTCTTGACTATTTAATGAGTATTTAGTGTGATACAATACTACTAATTATATAACGCCGATCGGCCATCTTAGTACTCCGACCGAGTCCGCTAGGAAACTGTATTTAATATATTAACAAATAACTACAAATTATATTTAATATATTGATAAATAATACATTATTTAATAAATGTATTTAATATCTATGTATGTATATAGAGTGGTTACAGCGTGATGAAATCTGAAAGTGTTTTTAGAAGTTCCTTTTTTACTTAACCTGATGAAATGATGAAATATTAATACCGGCATTATGTAGTGATGGCGCGTGGAACTCCGTGTGCTACTTGCTGATGAACACGTCGCCGCCGAGGGAATATCAAGTTAATTGGCATTATTTAATTAGTTGTACTTGTAATGAGTGGTGAGAGGTGAGCACGTGTAGAGTGCAGTATAAGTGTGTGTGTTTAGACGGCTGTGGCGAACCCTAGCTGTTTGTTTTGCGCGTCGAACTCCGTGTAGTACTTGCCGATGAACACGTCGCCGAGGATCCAAAGCGGGCCGTTGGGAGGAGGGATGTCCAGGCCCATGAACCCGGATAGGCACACTGTCTTGCCAAATTGGGACACCTGGCACACACAACCATCGATCAACCAACCTACCTTCCCACTAGTTCAATTACACACTTCAATTTAATATTTTATTTGGGAAAACAAACGGTAATACATTACATTTAATAAATAATGGATGTATTTAAAAGAAAAATTGAATTGCTGTGCCCTTGCGGGGCTGTAGATGCTCATTAGATGCTTAATGCGACCTACAACATGCAATAAATAAATAAACATTTTAGCACATTTCAATTATTGTACTAAATGTGAAACCAACCACGTTATCCACAATGAACTACATGTATGAAGGAATGAAACAAAAATAACGTCAGGTCAAAGAAAAAGTTTTTATGCAGTTTTGAAGCTGGCATATTTACCATCATTTAGGTGTGCTATTGTTCCAAATTTGAATCGCAGAAGAAGTCGGTTCATTTCAAGGTAGTCTTCTGTGAGAGAGGGGGGTAACGTGGCCAGTCGAGTGCGCCCAGCAGCTGTTGGATTACAGAGTGGACTCTCCTCCTACCAAACATCTTATATACATTGAACTTGCCTGGTAGAATGATCTGCCCAAAATACTGAACAACTACACGTGACACGCCTTGGACAAAGCGATCACAGAAGAACGTGTTCAGTGAACACGATTATTCTTTTGCTTATGTTCCTAAGATCGACGCGTCGTGATGTTGCCGTTAAGACCGTTCAGCATCCAGTTCAAATCTTCCAGCAGTTCAATTCTGCCACGATTACTACGTCATGGTCGAAATGAAAGCGTGAAGTGTGTGTAGACTGTGGATGAGAAGAGCTGGCCTGTATTTAGTAGAGACATGGACTGATAGAATGGTAAATGTAAAAGTGTGAATTTAGTGTTATTTTATGAATGTTTATGTAACGTGTGTGTCAACTCACGCGCAGTATGTAGTCGGCGCCGGTGAGCGTGAACTTCTCTCCGGCGATGGTGAACGCGACATCGGGCAGGTGAGGAATGAGAGTGCAGTCCACGACGTACTGCCCGAATGCCATCGGTGTCGCGCCTATAGCCTTGTTGAGTGCTTCCACTTCGGCCGTAGGGCCCGCAATTAGGGATGTGCCCGTGTCAGCGATGGCCTCGCAACCCTGCGCGATCATGCAATTAATTTATACTCAATACTTTATTGCATTCCATAATGTAAATTGGTGAATTTAAAAACTATGAGGATCATTATGGACCCTGTAGGGTACAGCAATTAGGAGATAGGACTTATAGATTTAAACTAATTAAAACTGATCAATTAAATCCAAATCAAGGATAAGAAAAAAAATCAAATTCGAACTTAAATTAATCAATTAAACCAATTTAAAATAATCAACAATTAAAAAACTTATTAAATACGATATAATAATATTCTTTTATAAGTAAACATTTATTTCAGGCAAGTAAGGTTCGTATAATATACAATGTGTGCGTGAAATAACGCAAAACTCGAAACATATCCACTAATTTAAAATATATAAAACTCTTCTATGAAAAGTATTAAATAATAGGTAGTCGAAAAATTTAACGACCTTTTTGAACGCATGTCTTTAGCGCACTATACTTCTCGCAACACTGATCACTGGCGGGAAAGTGATATACCGTTTGATAGCTGAATTTTTGTAATTAAATTTAAAAAAATATATATTTTAAATGGAGTAAACTTACATTCAAGAGAAGCCTGTATAAATCATTCAAATAAGTTTTTCGCTCAGGAACCCTAACAATTTTATAGCGAAGGGATAATGGCTCTGCCAAAAAAATGGCGAACGATAGTGGAATTAAATCGACAATATTCCCTTCAATATTTGTGATACAAAAAAAAAATTCTTTATTATTTTCAATATAAAAAGGCCGCGAACTTATCCGACTTCCTAATATAAAGTTACTGACATGTAAAGTTTTATTGTTCTATCTAAAACGTTCGTAGTACCCATAACTCAGTACAGAGTAATGATCGGGCGCCGGCAACATGCTTAGAATAAAAGATATACAATGGACAATAAATTATGAAAAAGATCAATTGCAAAAATTAGAATCAATTAAACCTTGTAAATCAATTTTACAAGGTCGACGCGCGCCCGCATACCCCCTGGTGTTGCAGGTGTCCATGGACGGCGGTGACATTTACCATCACGTGGGACCGCTTGCTCGTCCGCCCTCTTCTCTATAAAAAAATAAAAAATTGTAGTCTCGATACTGAAGAGCAACCTATTTGCCAGCTTTTGCATTATTTCAATGACATGTGTTGGATACCTTAATTTGGAATACATACAATATATTTTAACTACATAACTTGCATCACTACGTACTTATTATTAGATCATTGAATATAAAAACAATAAGAACACGGGTTCAAGAACAACTGCTAATAAGAATTTTGTTCCTGCTCGGTCTCGCTTCCTAAAGCGTCGGAACACTAACCCCCCTTTATCTAAAAGTGATAACTGAGATGCCTCTGAATGCACTCGCAATCTGTGCCCATCCTAAAGCAGGGTAGTAAACATTGATTTTTATTGTTTACTACTCAGCACTGAACAGTCTGATTAGAGCGGTGATTCGTGTGATCGTGAGTTCAAATCCTGGGTCCGTATCACTGAGTTTCTACTTAAAAATTGTCACTTACTCGGCGGTGAGGTAAAACATCGCGAGGAAACTAGCATGCTCCAGAAATAAAAAAGTTGGAGTATGTAATCCAGCAATCCGCACCGGGCTGGCGTTGTAGATTACGACCCGAAACCCCAGGTGATTTACTGAGGGAGGCTTGTGCCTTATAGGGGAGGGACTTTATAGGCTGATACAAGAAGCGATCGAATTGGGGCCCGGGAGCGAGTAGGTGTCAAGTCGCCGCGGCAGCGCGTCATACCCCACCCCGGGTTGTATCGTTACCTGCGCGCAGTACGTCCGCCCACTGACGGCGAGCGAGTCGACCCGGAACTGCCAGTAGGTGGCGCGCGTGAGCGGCACGCGGGTGAAGTTGCCGCGGTAGTGCGCCGGGTCAGAGCCGCCTAGGATTATCTCACCGCCCTGTGCCGCTGAAGGGTCCCTAACATCACATAACATATATTTTATCTATTTGTTCAGGTATGGCAACGTTATACATACAAAACATGATTAGGAATATACATTTATAAGACCAAAGTCGAGTATGTATGCCAATTAAAGACGTTGCACAACATGGATAGAAACTTAAATAGGCTAAATTTCGACTTATGACACAAACTTAATTTAAAAATCGAAAATTTACAAATGATAAATTTTGGAAGCTACAAAGAAAATTTAAAAGAGATACAAGAAAATACTTTATATTTATAAATGTTTAAACTGATGTTGGCTGATTAAAGGTACCTGAGGAATTAGATCCCGGCTATAATAATTTAAATCTAGGGAAGCTATCATTAAAAATGTCCAAGTGTGATTCAGGATATTGTTTAATGAGACTATGTTTGATATAGAAATTACATATACGAATTAAGGGTGTAGATCGTGAAAATCACCGAAAAGAGTGTTACGATTTTTCATATTTAACCTATTTACATATGATTGATATCAATGATAATTTGTATATATTACAATCAAAGACCAATAAGTATGTTCATGCTTATATTAAACTCTTAAACCTAATAGTTGTTATATAATAAACGTCAACAAACGCACAAAATTGAGTAAAAATGCAAAAACATGACTTCGTATTTTTCAGATTTAACCCCATAAATCAACACAAATTGATAAAAAGAAACACTTTTTGAACACTGAAGAAACCAATAAGTATAGCTGTATACTTCTTTTTATACCTTTACAAACAAAGACTTCCTCTTTTAAAGCCCTAAAATCTAGATATATTTTAAGGTAAATTTTTCATACACAAATGTATGGGATAAAACGTTCGTTTCATTCGTGCAATCTCGGTGGTCTGCAGCGGCAGTTCCTTTCTGTAAGTGAACGCGACACCACGCTTGTCGGCTGCAGACAGCAGAATTACGTATTGTGAATTTGTGTTTTTTGTAAAAAACTGTAAGTATAACATTTTTATAATTAATTTATTTTCAGTTAGTAGAAAGTATCGATATAATGAATGTCTGAAAGAAAACCATGATGGAACTAGATATAAATCGTAAAAAATACAATATCTACACTAATAGGTATTATAAAGAGGAAAGATTTGGATTTTTGTATGTAACGAATAAACTCAAAAAGTACTGGACTGATTTTAATAATTCTTTTATCATTCGAAAGCTACATTATCACTGAGTAACATAGGCTATTTTTTTCGCAGGACTGATTGAATTTGAGTGGCATGCCAGGGAAAAGAAAGTTTTGTACGCATTATAAAAATATGAAAGCCAAAAGATCTCGGAATAAAATGTAAGTTCCTCCCTACTTATTTATTATCGCATTTGAACAGGGTACATTACAAAGCTAATACAATATGTCATATGATTTAGATCGCCCGATTCAGACATATACCTACAATAACATGTAAATATTGGTTTGTATTATCTATATCTATACTGATAAATAAAATTGAAGTATCTGTATGTAATATCAAAATAATAGGATTTTTAAAAAAAAAAAAGGCGATACGGAGTTCGCCGGGTCGGCTAGTATTGTCTAAATATCAAATTGTGGAAGTAGGTAGGCGACAGCGCAACTTTGTCGACATACCTATACCGCCAAACAGACGCGAGGCGCCTAGCGTCTGGCTTAGGGTTGTACAAAATAAATAAAAAGTGGATAATATTGATGAATAATATTTCCAGTATTGAAAATAAAGAAAACCTTGGGGCCGAGACTCTGAGCAACAATGCTACGCGCTGTATAGAGGTAAGTTGTTATACGTAATTCTTGTAGACTTGTTACATAAATAAACAAACTACTTAGTTAGTGATGGGCGAAGACAAAATCTCAATACCTACCTATAGATTTTTCTTGCAATATTTATTATTTTCATCGAGAGACAAACACCTTAGTACCGAAATACTTCTCAATTACTTTCTCAAAAGAAAATTTACGTTCAAATAGGTGACGTCATAAAAAAACAATACCTAATGCGTAAAGAAATTATAATTTCTATTCATCAGGAACCTAATATTGTATTAATTCTTTTGCATTTTTTTAAATTTTTAATTATTTTTTATAAAAAAAATCAAGCCATTATCTTTCTTTACAGGAACTAGTTATTGAAAACGACCAAGAGGGAAAGGTGGATGAAATGGAAGTTGGGCGTAGAGTTGTAGACGTTTCTTTTTTTTTTAAAGCTCTTCAGGCCATAGGGGACCACGGTCCAATGGATTGTAAGTTAAGTTACCTCAGTATAATAGGTGAAGTAAAAGTTGGTCTGGACTCAAAACTCATCATGAAATGTAGTATGTGTAGTATGAAATTTACTGTGTGTTTGATTGAAAAGAAAGAAGATAGAATGGAAGTGAATCATCAAATTGTATCTGGTATCATATCATCTGGTGGGAGCTACTATCAGTTAAAAACATTAACTGCCGCAGTAGCCCTACCAATCATGTCACCTTCATTATACAATGAAATTAATAATACGGTTTGCGATTGGTGGGAAAAGACAGCAGCACATTCCATGGCAGAAGCTGTCAAGGAAGAAGCGGAGTACGCAGTGTCTATAGGTAGTGTTGATAAAAATGGTACACCATTAATATCTGTTGCTGTTGACGGTTGTTGGAGCAAGAGATCTTATGGTAAGAATTTTTCCGCCTTGTCCGGCGCAGCTGCGATAATTGGCATTAAAACTAATAAAGTATTGTTTTTTGGAGTTAAAAATAAATACTGCGTAGTTTGTGCACGAGCCGCAAAGAACGACAGTCAGCCCTCGGAACACCGTTGTTTCAAGAATTATTCGGGATCATCTACCGGTATGGAATCGACCATAATAGTTGAGGGGTTTAAACGTTCCATTGTTGATCACGGTGTAATTTATAATAAATTTGTAGCAGACGGCGATTCCAGTACTTATAAAAAAATATTAGATTCGCGACCGTACGGTAATTTAACAGTAGAGAAAATTGAATGCAAAAATCATCTTTTACGAAACTACTGCAATAGCTTGGAGAAACTGTCGAAAGACACTAAGTATCCTTGCGAATTGCGGAAATTCCTAAAAGAAAGGTATTTGCGTTTAAGAACGGGTGTAAAATGCGCTATTAAATATTGGGGCGATCAAAATCAGTCACTCGAAGAAAAAATAAAAAATCTTAGTGAAGATATCCTAAATGGTCCACAACACGTATTTGGTAATCACCAATATTGCAAGGAGTATTTCTGTAGACCTGATACTCGTCGAATAGAACCTGTTGGGGTTGCTTCCAGCAATTGTTGGATGCGGATTAATGGACGCGGTACACATTTTAAGTAAAAGACTGTCATATCATTCTAGAAGTTTAATTCATAATTGTACAAGTAATATAGTTGAAAGTTTTAACGCAGTGATTGCCAAATTAGTAGGGGGTAAGCGTGTAAATTATTCTTCCCGTGGTTCTTATGCGGGCCGATGCGCAGCTGCTGTTGTGTCTTTTAATACAGGATCGATTCATAGTAAAACTCATGAAGTAATATTTAAATCTAGTCCTAATCCTTTGATCGCGAAAGTGGAAAATTGTAATCGTAGAATCCGTTTAATTGCTAAACCTAAATTAAGATTGAAAAAGAGCCACAGCGCTGTATCGAAAGACGCTCACTATGGACCAAACTGCGAAAAACTTGATCTGAGTCCAGAATTATATGAGAAAGCCAAGTCATCTTTTTTAGCCGATTTAAAGTTGTCTTGTGCTGAAAGAGAGGAGCTTGAAAGGTCGACCCATTTGCAAAGAAGTAGTTCTGAGTGGATGAGTACAAGGAGAAAATTACTAACCTCATCATCGTTCGGGGAAGTTTGTAAAAAACGAGAGAGCACAAGTTGTGCTGTTCTTGTTCGTAAAATCGTTTATGGTAGTAATATCTCCAGTTTGCCTGCTGTACGGTACGGTATCGAAAACGAAGAAACCGCAATTAAACAGTTAGAAATTCAAGAGAATATTAGTATACAAGGTTGCGGTTTGTTCGTCGACGATCAATATGAATTTCTTGGTACTACACCAGATGGCATTTATGCAAACGGTTTAATTGAAATTAAGTGCCCACATTCTTTAGCTGGCATGACTCTTGATGAAGCAATGGCCAAACATACCTTTTGGGTTAAGGACAAGGCTTCCAAGGGTTATGTCATAAATAAAAATCATAACTGGTATTTCCAAATTCAGGGACAGGTACATATTACTAAAAGAAACGTTTGCATGCTTGGCATCTGGTTTGGTGCTACTGTACCTATGAAAGTTTATATTATAGAAAAGGACGACAAATTTTGGGAGGAGAAAATGGAGATGAAATTAGTTAGGTTTTATTACGATTGCCTACTTCCAGAATTAGTTGATCCTCGGCAGTCACGAAGCATGCCCATTCGTGACGCGCCCAGTATCATAGAGGCTATGAAAGAGAGGAAAGAAAGAGCTTTACGTGTTATGAAAGAGAAGAACGCCTAATGATTTTGAAAGATACAGGTAACTTAACTACCCAGCCAGTCGATTCACGTAAACACGCCAGTCCAAAAGTCGTTTTAACTTAGGAACTTAGAAATCGCCTTTTGGTTTTCTGTTTTAAACGCACTTACTTATCTAGTCTTGGATTGTCATAAATCTTCCAATAGCTCAATTACTATACAATTTCTGAGTTACCTGGTGTAAAGAATCATAAAAATTGGTTCAAAAATACAGCGAATTGAGAATTCTCCTTTTTTTAAGTCGGTTAAAAGGGCTAAATTTGCAAAAAACGAAGTGGCGTCACTGCGCTACGGTTTTTATTACTTACGTGAATCGGGCAGCTGGTAACGTTTTCATTCTGATAGGTTTTGTGATAGCCATTGATTTTATCATCAAATTAGCAGAAATCAGAACTTGATCCGTAATCGAATGAAAAACCATTAGAATTTTGAACTCATATTTCGTTATTGTTTAATTACATACTTTTAATTAGTATATTAATAATTTACAAACTTCTGTTAAAATTAGTAAATAAATGAATTATTTACTAATTTTTGTACAACCCTAGCACGCTTTTGAGATAGCGAGTAATGGCGACTCATATTTGTTATTGTGTAGTAAATAAATCATTTTTATACTTGTGTTTCATTTATTGACATTTTTTTTAAAACCCTAGGATTTTTTTTAGATATCGACGAGGTGATCGTAAACAAAAAGTAAGTATTTGAGTTTACGCAATAGGCACATTTCCTTGCGTAGAGATAAACACACTTCCTACTGAATTTGCAATTATTTTATTGAATGAATATTTTACGAATTAGAATAAATTTTGGTAGTGAAATTACAAATAAATAAATAGTTGGAATTTTAGGTAAGTAGAATACAAAAATGTCAGATGTCAAATGATAGAAAAACATAAAAATTGTGTCTCAACTACTCTTATTAATCTATTAAAAAGAATCAACAGCTAGTTTCCAAAAATTCAACGTTATTGTTATGCTGTAAATATTCAAGTTCAATAACAATTTCTCAACGTGGAACGTTTGTTGCAAAACATTTTGAAAATCGCGCTCTCTAGGTCATTCATCCGCCCCGTCGGATGTTACATTAAACTTTGGCGCTGCGGTCGCTCGAAATCGAGATCTCAGGCCAACAATCTACACCCTTAAGGGGGAATTTAGGCCATCGTTTGTCCTCATTACAGGGATATGGAATAGGTCTCTTCGATTATGTCGGGAGCTTGGTTGAAGCATGAGGAAAAAACTTTCTCAAAACGTTGCTGACATTGTACTTTGCTGTGGATGATATTGAGTAAGAATAACAAGTGTAGAGCGCGACGGCGGTCAGCTTCGTTAGCTTGAACAATTGTAGCCTGTCATCTTAGTCGGATCTTGCACCGATGCCATGAGTACGAAAGGCAGGGTGCCGGGTAAAAAATCTAATTTAAAGATTCCAAATCACGCTCGCGTACTTCAAGATACCTACGGATTAAAGAGTTAAAACAAACCAATTGTACTACTCTGTTTAAACTTCTTAGTGATACGCAATACAAATCCTAGCATTTTGGCAGCTTTGTGACAATGTTGTCGTAATGAGGAATGAAGCTTAATTTTGAATCTAGAATCACTGTCACGTCTCTCAAAGCGGCCACGGCCCCGCTGTGCTCCTCATTTATACTGTATACTGACGCTATGGGATGTTTCTTTGTAGTATGTGATATATGACATTTTGAGACTCTATGGCCAGGGGTGCTCAAACTTACCTTGACTAAAACAATGCATATTGTGCGGAAAACTAATATATATGCCACGATACACCCTAGGTGCTCTCAGAGTCGATCGATCGTAGTCTAACAATATTGAGGTAGATCGCCAGCAGTTCAAGTTTGAGCACCTCTGCTCTATGGGCTCTAGCATATCTCACTCACTACTGGAAAATGATAAACATAATAACGAATATGATGTGTGGTCGTGTTACGTATTACCTGTTCAGATAGAATGAGAAGACGGGTTGTACGAGCCCCTGCGCCACCATATTGTCGAACAGCGGCGGCACGCGGTCCACGGAGATGCTGTAAACACACACTGTCTTGTCAAAGCTGAAACGAACTAGTGTCACAAACAGGTGACCCTCGTTATTCATACTACTCGCTATTTATTTATTACCTGAGTACGGTTTACCGTGTTCCCACCAATGCGCTGAGTAGACACACTCAGGGCCCTTTATATCTTTAACTTTGCTAAAAGAGTACAATAAAAACTACTTCAATGCTAACGCAATCGGTAATGCGTACTCAGTGCCGTCCTACGAAACGCTTGCAAGGTGCAGTGAAACAAGTCCAAATCTGGGTGTTGGTGCATAAAATCATTGAGCAGATGTAGGGCTCGAGAGGGGCGTGTCTCGCCGACTTCGTCCTACGTCCACAACAAACAGTGCTCGACGACGAGCTCGAGAATAGTTGTCAGGTATAAGAATGAACACAGACTACAACAAAGTGAAATTAAAGCAGCGGCCTCTAACCACGTTGAATACATACTCCCATCACTGCAGCAGTTCAAGAGTATTGTCTCCAATCATCCCCAATGAAAACATACTTGGATACATATTAGGGAAGCTTACCAAATACCCGTGTTGTTGTTGGCACAACCATCTCATACATTTTGGGTTGTTCTGTATTTATGAACAAAATCCGCAACAAAACAGGAATGTTAACTATTTCATACATGTAAATTAAGCTCATTGCCAAAAACTAATTTTACTATGAATTAGGGCCTTACCTATGAATTTGCCGTTTCACACAGTGGCCACTAATAAACAAGAAAAGTTTCGAGTATTGTACAAGCATCACTACAGCTGACGCGACCACTTCGACCAAACGCATGTTGGTTAGTTAGCATTAATTTGAAATGAGTAAAAGGAATAACATTAAGAGTGCGTGTAAGATATAGTGTTGTCGATCGATTGTCAACTATCGATAATAATAAGAGTATAAGTTTGCATAAGTCTAACAATATTATATATATTTATTTATTGTACAAAGTGACAAAAGACAGACTTAATCCTTAGAAGCATCATCAACCTTTAGGCTGTGCAGAGATGGCGCAGTAGGATGATAGGTAAGATTAAAACTTTAATTTTTTAAGCAATTATATCTTTTGAGGTTAAGTATCGACAGTTGGGCAACACTAGTGGTGTGCGTGCGTGGTCCATACCTGCTGAACGCCATGCCGAGGATGCCGTCGAACTTGGCAGCGACGAACGCGAGCCCCGGCTCCGATATCGCCTCCGCAAACGTCTGCTCCTTTACCGTGATGCCGCCCACCTGCGCGGATTTCACCCAAGTCATTTAGGTGATAATCAAATTTGTTATTCGTCTAATAAGACGAATAACAAACAATATAAGTAGAAATTTATATTGGGTTTAAGTTTCTTCGGAATTTCACAATATCCTTTTTATTAATTTTCCCAATAGGCTAGTTTGCTCAAAACTTATTAAGAAAAAAGGATATTGGTGACTGCAAATTTTAGACAAATTCAGAATCAGACGACTAACGAATTAGAAGAGTGCAAAAATTAGACAAGTAACCAATTTGACGACCACCTAAATAATAATCGCAGAAAGCTTGCGGTTGTATTGTGGCGTGTGGCGCGCTCATGACTAATCCGAAAGAATTCGTAATGAATGAAAACAATGTGCTTTATTTTCGATATTGTCCACTACAAGTGGCATTGACAATTACAGTTTTCACCACAATTACCGTACCACACTGTCAGCGTGTGTCTCCACTACTGGTTATAGATTTTTCCCAAGTCGTCAGCATAATCATACACGATATTTTAATGCAGATTTCGTTCAGCTACTAACTAATTCTTTTTCTTCATCTTGGCCTATGTATCCTACATAGCATTCTGGACAATAATATTCCTATTTGGCAGTAACTCTTGTATAAGTATTGTCGTTCTATTCTATCCCTCCCCATTTTTTTAATCCTTTCTCCAAATCTATTTCTATATCTCCAAGGATAGGCAGCGCATCAGGGGCGTGCCAACATTTGTCATTCTGGACTGGTGTTGCCATGTATCGCGCATATCGCAGGGCGACAGTATCCACTCACTATAAAAAAATCCAGGTAGTACCTATAGTATCCGGTGGACTATCTGCTCGTCTGTCGCTTTTTTTTTCAATAAAAAAGGACAGTCAACCTGCCGATTTATGTGAGAAAGAAAAATTGTTTATGTGAAAAAGAGAGCGACGAAATATTTATTGAACAAGTTAATACACAACGTTAATGAACTTTGTACAAGATTACATGAGTTGTTTAACATCAGCTCTCGGTTCAAAAGCGACAAGCAAAACCGCAAGATGATTTACAAGTGATTTACATTGAAGGTTTTATTTATTGACTTTCAAGTACAAGTGTACTTGAAAGTACACATGTTATTTACTTGAAACTTTTTATTTCCTCAAGTATGTTACATATTCGTCATTGTGTCTTCTTTATTATCATGTTATTTTATGCGGTTATATACGGTTCACGTGCGTTTTAAACGTTCATTCGTTCTTACGTTTTAGCACAATAGGCATTTATTTGATTGAACCCTTGGGCTTCAAATACAGTGCAAAGTGGGTGCGGACGCGTTTTTTTTTTATTATACTGAAGCGACTCTCGTGTTCGCCGCACAGCGGTATCGCGGCGGACAATGACGTGTCCGCCGCGAACTGCTCTTGGAATGTTTGCGAGCAATTGGATCAATTAGAATCGATGAAGTGACTGATTTGATGACAATTAGAAAATAATTTGTGAAATAAAAATACATGTGTTGAAAATAACAAAGGGTACAGAAATCACATGTTAAGAAAAGGATCACAATATAGAACAATAATTTCATTCTTCTGTCCACGGATTCTTAATTTTTCACTCAGAGTTAGAAAGTTCTTTTATCATATTTTAGGGTAATAAAATAAATATCAGTTCTGCCCACTATATAAAAAAGGCACAAGTACATTCTGATGACATTCGAGAAAAATTCAATAACGTTTGGTAAAATTTTCATTAAATTATAATAAACCTACAAATTTGAAGTTTTGGATAAAAGACTAACCATTATTTACTATTTCTTTATTTTTAATATTGGAATATTGGGGAGGGATAGTGGATTTCGTAAATACCATTTTGCTAGCAATTAAACAACTTTGAACGGTTTAAATCGCGTATATTTAACATTATTTATATCCCGACGTTTCGAACACTTTGCAGTGGACGTGGTCACGGGGTGACTAATTGATTTTATTTGTCACTTGAGTTATTAAGAAATTATTTGAACTACCGTCTGAATAATAATTATAATAATAATAACTGAAAATAATAATAACTCAAGTGAAAAATAAAATCAATTAGTCCCCGTGACCACGTCCACTGCAAAGTGTTTCGAAACGTCGGGATATAAATAATGTCAAATATACGCGATTTAAACCGTTAAAGTTGTTTAATTGCTATGTATAGTAATCGCGAAAACCTAAGAAAATATCATTTTGCTATTTCAGATTACACACACTCTTCATTGGTGGGATGGGATATAAAGAACATAATGGGATGAGATAATTTTTTTTTTCTTTTGTTTGGAAATGTATAGTATACATTTGTGTGCATGCAGTTGCAATGATAAACACTTACAGTGACTTGGTCAGTGGAGAGGAATCCGGAGAGGCTGCCGGAGCCGTAGTGTATGGCGAACTCCGTGCCATTCTTGTGGTATGTCGACGACTTGCTACTGTCGTACTTATTGTGAAGCACTGAAAATGAATACATTATTATTATTTTATAGAATGGATGGTAGACGAGCGGTCGGGTCACATAATGGCAAGTGGTCACCGCCGCCCATGGACGTGTGTCCATGGGCAACATCAGGGGGTTTGCGGGTGTGCTGTCAACCTTGGAGAAACCTGTTCACAGCTCTTTTAAAGAGCCTCATATAGAAGCGTAACGGAAATACTCAGCCGGCAGTTCATTCTACAACTTCCGGGTTCGCGGTATTATAAAGTGTCTTTTTGTACTTGCGCGCGTGTCAAGGAAGTGCGGATGAACCGCACGACGACGACGAACGGTGCGATGGTAAAACCCTGAAGTTGGCATCAAATTGAAAAGCTCTTCAGAACATTCCTCATTATAAAGGCGGTAGAAAACACAGAGAGATGCGACACCTCTACGGATGCTAGCGATTCTAGAGCACCTGTGAGAGTGGGATCGTCGACAATTCGGATAGCGTGTCGTTGGGCGGAGTCAAGAGGGTCCAGCTGGTACTTTGATGTAGCGGCTTAGAGGTGTGAGCAGTATTCCATATGGGGTGGGGTCTAACTTGAGCTTTATAAAGAGACAAGCGTTGCCCCGGAGTGCTTTGCTCCATTCAGTACACTGAGCTTTTTATTAGCAAATTTTGTCTTGCTCGCCAGATGACTCCGAAACTCGACTTTGTTCGAAATATCGATTCCAAGGCTCCCAAAAACTCTCAGAGATCTTGAGAGGAATGTTCTGAAATTGAGATGCCACGACAAATGGAGCTTTCTTAGCTTCTTTTTAAAGAATAAATGGCAGACGAGCGGGCGGTGGGCCATATGGCGGTAAGAAACCAGTAACCGACACCTGCAACACCAGGGGACGTGGGAGTGCGCTGCCGACCACAATCTTCTTCACAGTTCTCTTGTAGATATGCAGCTATCATAGCGTAACGGGTATTTGTAATCATCATTCACTGCTGGACACAGGCCTTCTCATGTTCTGTCTCATGAATGAGACATGCCTAGTCTTACGCCACATTGGTCAAGCGAATTGGTGAGTTCACTCTTTAAGAAATGGTGTAGTTCCTCAGGGCTTGTGGTAGCGGCTTTGTTATCTCTCAGTAGTCTTTTATGAGAAGAGATGGGGTATACTATTAATATCAGTTCCTATCTCCTAGGGAATGATTTATGTCAATCTATAACAACTCACTGCAGAGCCTCCTTTTGCAATCACTAGGTTTTGTGGGTCATAATTAATCATGCGGATCCAGTGCAGATTGATGATGTACACGCCCCAGATATTTTCGTCCATTCTGGAGCAAGCAGGTTTCTCAAACAGTTTTCCTTCGAGCTAACAACGAGCTAGTGATAATTGAAAAACTCATACTTATAAGCTTGAGCTCATCAAAGTGAGTCTAGAGTAGAAATAATTAAAACGCCAACTATAAACAGTTTCAAAAACAGACTTTACAAACGCCTTCTTAGAGAAGAGATATGACGAAATTTATAACATCAGTTAAGGCAAGATGAAAAGGCGTACCAACAGTAATGCTGGTCGCCTATTACACAATAATAGTACATACTGCATGCAATGTTGGTGTAGTGGCATTTCTTGGAAGGCACCCACAGGTTTGAGGAGCCCGTGTCGAACACCACCTTGAACGTCTGCGGCGGCGATCCGATGCTGATAGGGCCGTAGTACTGGGCCTGCGCACACGACCACCAAACATATTAACTGCGACAATTAATGCTTGATCTATGATATCTTGTTTCATGTTTACCTTACATGTCGTAAAGGGATAAAATACTGTACAAACTAGAGTAATATTGGTGTATGGAAATTGTCGGGTTGTCATTATGATAATTGCCTTCTGGAGTGGGCGAGGGTAGTTGTGATTGTGTGTGTACCGAGTCTGTTTTCTGAAACATCTTAACAACATCCAACCAAGAATCCAATTCACCATGGATAAAGAAAGCAATGGGAAGCTTCCGTTTTTGGATGTACTGGTAAGCAGAAATGGAGATGGGAGTCTGGGACATCATTGCTTTACCGCAAGCCCACCCACACTGACAGATATCTACATAAAGATTCTAATCATCATCCTAAACAAAAGAGAGCAATGATGAAGACGCTGATGGACCGAGCGAAACGAATCTGTGAACCGATACATCTACAATCGGAAGTGATACATTTAAACTAAGCCCTTTAAAGCAACGGATACACAGTCTCCGAAATCAAGACGGTGCAAAAACCAAAAAGAGGAGCCAAAAAGCTGACAATATCGACACCAACCCAGATAGAAGCAGGGCGTTCTTACCTTACTTAAAAGGCGTAACAGATCGCATCAGCAAGATCTCACAAAAGAAAAACGTGAAGACCATTTTCAAGCCTACAAGCAAACTCAGAAATATCATCAGATCAGTCAAAGATCCCAGAGATCCGTTGTCCTCGACTGGAGTATATAAAATACCATGCTCCTGTGGGTCAGTTTATATTGGCACTACAAAACGGTGTCAATACCCGCATAAAAGAACATAAAAGCAATTGTCGAAGAGGGAGAGACTGAGAAGTCGGCCGTAGCTAAACATGCCTTGTCGGATGGGGACCACGAAATCTGTTTCAGGGACACAAAGATCTTGTCAACCGGGAATCATTATTATTCCCGTCTCAATAGGGAAGCTATTGAAATCTACAAGCATCCCAACAATTTTAACAAAAAAGAAGAGTTCCGAAGACATCAAGCTCACAGGGAAGAGAGACGAGAGGGACAAAAACAGACTCGGTACACACACAATCACAACTACCCTCGCCCACTATAAATACCGGTGCGCCAGTCGTCGAGTCAGTTGCGCTCGAGAAGCCGAAGAGATAACATCTCTCCGAAATCTCTCTCTCTGAATGCAGTCGCCACTGAAGATGTCAACCGCAGTTGTTGACGAAACGTTTGGAAGAAAGAGAAAAGATTCCAGAAGACCTCGGCCAAGTAGCCCAGAAGATTCAATTAATATGGACACCGGCTGAGAAAGCCTACACTCCACTAGAAATTAAAAATCTTTATCAAAAAGAAATGTAAAAAAATATCCTCATTTATAGTTTGTTGTAATTACTGTTCCCTCACTGTGTATTGTATACATACAACAAACACATTCTCTGAAGTGATAACGCTAGCATTTAAACAGTAAGGTTATCAATATATATCATTTCATTGATATAAAACAAAGTATGTTGTGATTTTTACTGGCTTTCGCCAAAAGTATTTTTAATTACATCAACTTATGCTCAAGGTCATCAAGTAAATTAATTTAGCATTTTATTAATGTAGGAAATTATTTTGACTTATATATTTTTTCATTTAGGTGAAGTAGTAGGCGGATGGGTGGCCCATCAAATGTTAGTGCTCACTGGCACTTGTGGACATCACCAGGGAGGGATGCACATGCGCTGCTGATCTTGCAGAAGCCTATTCACAATTTTCATTTACTGATAGATATTTTATGAGGGGGCATACAGCCAAACATTTGGGATATCAGCAATATCTTCATTAGAAGACTTATTTTAGATTTTAAAGTAATTTCCTTCTAATGGCAAGGTATTAGACTATTAGTGAACAATGATAATATTATCTACTAGATGTGCCCGTGACTTTGTACATGTGGAATCTATTTCCCATTATTAAACTTTTCGATTTAACCCATTTTCGATGAAACAAAGCCTATTCGAAGCACCAACATAAGCTTAATTAACCTGTGGAAACTCTATGAAAATCCATTCACTAGTGTTGGAGATTAGCATGTTCGAACAGACAGACAGACAAACATTTCCAAAATCATCTTTTTGTATTCTGATACTCTTCATTCATCGCCCCCAACCAGTTTTTGGTAAATATATTCAATGTATAGACACACTGGTTCTACAGTTTTATGATACATGATTAATTGAAATAGCTATCTAAATGTTTATATCTTTTCAAGTTTCTATAGTGGTTTTGCTCATTTTTTATAAAACTTGGGATTCCTCAGCAATTATAAATGGTGTTTCAATAGGTTATTATGAGTGTCAAAAATGCAAGTGGTTTATGACAGCAACTTATCTAAAAATCAAATGTTTAACATCATATTTATCAATTCTTGAGGAGTTTGCATTTATGAAAACACTACTTAGGCATAACATCTATGTCAGCAGTGTGTAATGCAACATTGTATTTAGGACATCCATGTCAGAAGTATTTAACATTACATTTAAGATGTTTAGTCTAAGTCAACCACCTGCAAGTGGAGCATAATGACATATTTTAATTTACTTAATAAAGACCCCTCATAGTATAAAGACGTATTGTCTTTTTAAGAAGTCTATCCCTGGACAAAATAAACAAACAAACATAACAGACTTAATGCCTTTTAAGACCTCCTGCAATTCCGATGAATTGATAAATATAAAATTAGATTTGATTTTTAGACCAGGTGCTATTATAGACCACTTGCATTTTTGATCATGTCATACTAAAGCCATTTAAAGTATTATGTAGTAGGTACATACATCAAGATAATTGGAGAGTGGTTCTGGTGCGGGTCCGGAAACGGAGTACTTAAGACGCAGCTGCGTCAGTTCAGTACCCACTTCTTGGAACACCTTACGTACCGAGTCCATGCGGTAAAGCGGTACCCTGCTCCAAGGAGTAACAATTATAGTAATTAGAGAATGAAAGTTACAAAAACGTAGTAAATATTCATTAAGTTGAAATACAAGTACGCAATTACGCCTATTCGTCAATATTAGTTTATTTGTACGATTATTTTGATTTTATGGAAATGAAAACAATAGAAACCTAAATGGATAAATCAATTGCCAAATTGAAATCCATTTACTGACCTGTGAAATCCAGCCGCATAATTGGCGGTTAGTGCCAGGAACAGCAAAAATAAATTATGCAAATACATTGTTATGCAAGTCACCCTTCGAACCCTGGAAAAAACAATATTTTATAGAATTTCAATACATTAGATTCCTACGAACTTATATTTCTAGATGATATTGAACTACTTACTGTGCTAATTTATGTGGCGTTTATTTTATGTAAAAAATTATTAAACTGAAAACGCGTATTTATTAATGCGCAATACAAACAAATAATAATTTTCTATGGAGATTACCGGTACAATGAATGTTTTCTTCTTACGCATCCTGTGACGTTATACGTTTGTCACTTCCTTCGTTCATTTTTCCTTTCTGAAAAAATACTTTATGGTTCATTTTCATTCGTTCGTTGTTCCGTTTGATGTGATCAACCAATCGTCTTCTATTTATAGTGATGGACAAAATATACGGCAAAAATTAAAGTAAAACCGATAAAATTATAATAAGGCAGTTTTGTGTTGCAATTTAATTCCATATAATGTACTGCATCTTCGAGTTCTCAAAAATATGAATATTGTATGCATATGCACCATCGATAGACACATCGATCGCTTGCTCGTCGGCCCACTTGTCTATAAAAAAAACCTTTTGTTTTTCTTTTAAGGGGAGAGTGCACGCTGCATTTCTACAGCCGGTGGGCGCGCTAGACTGGCCACGTTACCACTCTCTCACAGAAGACCACCTAGAAATGCACTGTATTTAGTACTGTAAATGTACATCTTTCGGTAGTGAGTGAGATATGGGTAAGGTCACCAAACCACTCGAAGCATTGGAAATTACTTTTTTGATCTGCTCAAAAGTGTTAATTTTTGCTGGACAACATTAAGATTAGGTCTAAACACAGAAAAAAAATTGTCCGGTTTGGCTAGATCAATCATCAAATCATCCGGCCCCATCAAAGATTTGGCGTTTCAAGCATGTTACTTTTTTTTTTATACAGAGAAGAGGGCGGACGAGCAAGCGGTCTCACGTGATGGTAAGTGTCACCGCCGCCCATGGACACCTGCAACACCAGGGGGTATGCGGGCGCGCCGCCGACCTTGCAAAATCCTATTCACAGCTCTCTTGAAGAACCCCATGTCGTAGTTTAATGGGAAGACCTCTTGAGGTAGTTCGTTCCACAGCCTACGGGTTCGCGATATAAAATAATTTTTGGACCGAACAGTACGCGACATCTCCGTATCTAGGAAATGCGGATGGACCGCACTTCTGTGACGGGAGGTGCGGTTGTAGAAACCCGAGGTGGGAATTATATTGAACAATTCTTCAGAGCATTCCCCATTGTACAGGCGGTAGAACACACAGAGAGACGCAACGTCCCCCCGAACGCTGAGGGGTTCTAAACTGCCAGTGAGAGTGGGATCGTTGACAATACGAACAGCACGTCGTTGGATGGAGTCAAATGGGTCCAATTGGTATTTCGGTGCGCCGGCCCAGAGATGTGAGCAATACTCCATATGGGGCCTCACCTGAGCTTTGTAAAGCATTAGGAGTTGCCCAGGGGTGAAGTACCGCTTCGCTCTGTTCAGCATACTGAGCTTTATGGAGGCCATTTTGGCCTTTCCAGATGACCCCTAAATTCGACTTTACTGGAAATGTCGACACCAAGGATCCCAATACTCTCAGAGATCTTAAGAGGTATGCTCTGAAAGCGAGGTGCTACGACAAAAGGGTACTTATTAAAAAAAACACTAATACTTATAGGGTACTTATTTTAAAGGTACTAAAACACTCAGAAAACGCAATTTTAGGCCCAGGGTCCAAAGACAAAAGTTGTTGGGGTTGCTCTAACGTTTATTTAGGTAGAAAAAATTCTTGCTAAAAACCACTGAAAACTCGCTAAAACTACCTAAAAACGCTTAAAACCACGTTTATAAGCTTTTCCACAAATTTAATTTTTAACAAACAGTTATCAGATTTAAGTTGAATTCTATACCTTTCCAAAACGCCTAAATTTTTGACACTAGGTTTAGATTTGAGGAAGTTATGTCTCTTCAAAGATTACAAGTTACGCGTCTTGTATAGAAAATACTCGCTTGCTCAGACCAGAATCCTCATAGCTAACACAAAATGTTACATCGATCATAGTTTAAGTGTGTATAAGAAGCATCTACAAAAATGTGGGATTTTTTTAGTTTTATTTTAATAGTTTTAAGCAATTTTAAGCAGTTTTAAGCATTTTTAACGTTCTTTTGTAGCTATATAAGCGTTTTTAACTGGTTTTAGGCACTTTTAGATATCAATGCTGTATTAAGTTGTCTGTGATAATTGGTACAATGCGATTCATTCGGTGGTTGCCAAAATTCATACTAAATTTAAAATTTTCTAGTTTTCGAAACCACTGAATGAATCGCAGTGTAACCCAATGTAGGATGTTTTTTTGATATTTCGTCCATTGTTAAAGAAATTTTGGATAACAATGTTTAAAAGTTTGCTTTTTAGATTCCTTTTGATATCTCAAAAACATAGATGTTTGCGCGTCCGATGCTTGACTAGTACTGCCGAACTTTTTTTTTTTTTTTTTTTTTGTTAGGAGAGACAATCAGGAAAAATCCTGCATGGGACACCTGGTACCATCTAGTCTGGCTGGGCCAGCCTAGGTGGTACCAGGTAGTGTCGGACTCCTACCGACTAAAAAACCTGATTGCCTCAACATCGTGTATGTATAGTTCTTGTGGCCCTAGTGGCCTTTCAAGAGTCACCGGTCGCGTTGATGTAGGGGACTACTGCCGAACTTTCAAATATCTGCTTCTTTTATATGCGGTCAGGTCAGGTAAAGATTAGCGTTGATCTGTTTTTTTTACCTCTTTTCTGTCCCATTTCCCACTTATTGTTTATTTTTTTACAACGAAAATACAAAAGAATATTATTGACACTCAAAATACCCAACGCTTTATTGGACCATGTATATATTTTAAGAAAAGTCAACCCATCCTACATTGGGTTACACTGCGATTCATTCAGTGGTTTCGAAAACTAGAAAATTTTAAATTTAGTATGAATTTTGGCAACCACCGAATGAATCGCATTGTACCAATTATCACAGACAACTTAATACAGCATTGATATCTAAAAGTGCCTAAAACCAGTTAAAAACGCTTATATAGCTACAAAAGAACGTTAAAAATGCTTAAAACTGCTTAAAATTGCTTAAAACTATTAAAATAAAACTAAAAAAATCCCACATTTTTGTAGATGCTTCTTATACACACTTAAACTATGGTCAATGTAACATTTTGTGTTAGCTATGAGGATTCTGGTCTGAGCAAGCGAGTATTTTCTATACAAGACGCGTAACTTGTAATCTTTGAAGAGACATAACTTCCTCAAATCTAAACCTAGTGTCAAAAATTTAGGCGTTTTGGAAAGGTATAGAATTCAACTTAAATCTGATAACTGTTTGTTAAAAATTAAATTTGTAGAAAAGCTTATAAACGTGGTTTTAAGCGTTTTTAGGTAGTTTTAGCGAGTTTTCAGTGGTTTTTAGCAAGAATTTTTTCTACCTAAATAAACTTTAGAGCAACCCCAACAACTTTTGTCTTTGGACCCTGGGCCTAAAATTGCGTTTTCTGAGTGTTTTAGTACCTTTAAAATAAGTAACATGCTTAAAACGCCAAATCTTTGATGGGGTCCCCTAGCCAAACCGGACAATATTTTAATTTTTTTTTCTGTGTTTAGACCTAATCTTAATGTTGTCCAGCAAAAATTAACACTTTTGACCAGATCAAAAAAAGTAATTTCCAATGCTTCGAGTGGTTTGGTGACCTTACCCATATGCTAGAGCCCATTCCCATTCTATCCCTCCCCATTTTCCCAGTCCATTTCTTAATTTGCAAAGGTGGGCATCTCATTCTGGACTGACGTTGGCATATATCGCTGATGTCTATGGACGACAGTAATGAAACTTCTGCTAAGCGTTGTGTGCGCAGACGCCAGAGCCGATGTTAGTGGACTCGTTTTATGAATTATTCAAATAAAAGAACAAAGATGTCAACGAAAATTATATTTCAAATTCAATTTTAGGTATCGAATAACAAAGGTACAGCGCTCGTCAAGCAAGTTCGCTTTTGGAGAACTAGTCACACCGTCCGCGCACCGAACGATACATTATTTCATTTCCGAGAGACGAACACTGTAATTTTGATATTATAAATATTACATTGTAATAAAATTAAACACACTTGCGGCAGCTCTAGCGATTCAAATCGGCCGGATATTAAAGCATGATCAAAAAACTAAAGCCTTTATTTAAAGTTATAATTTTTTCTTAATTGTTTAATATCCAGTGGTTTTGAATGTGCTGGATCGAGGCTGGACTGCGCTATACGCTAAACATTGATTGGAATGAGCTCATAGCCCTATTATTAACTACATTATTGTATGAACAACTGTTAAAATACACACATAACATAATACTGTTTTGTGTGTAATTTAGCATGCATTATTTTATCGTTTAAACGAACTCTTAAGGGTTCAGTGCACTCTGTATCCGTGACGCACATACCAATTATTTTACTAATGTTTACTAGTTATATTAAAAAAGCGGTTTTGTCATTACACTAAACGAATCCTTTCAAAAATAAGTCGTTTATAAAATACGTAACGTTTTGATGGTAAAGGTCAAACCGCACTATAGCGGCGCGGCGCGGCGCTGCAGCGGAGCGGCGCGGCACTTCCTAAACGCACTGTACTGCAGCGGCGCGACAGCACGCGACCGTTTTTCAGTTGTTGGTTATCTCGCTAACGAGATGGACAAATTAAGTGAAGAAGTTATTGTGGTGGCTTTATTGTGCGAAGAAGCGGAAAATCTCGAAAGAAATAAAAAGCGTTCTATATGGATTCACGATATTCCAAATTCTCGTTATGAAGAGGGAGAATACCACACACTTTTCCCACGACTCTTAAAAGACTCTGTTCGATTTCACACTTATTTCAGAATGTCAAAAGAGAAGTTCTATGAATTGTTGCAAATTATAAAGACTCATATTGAACTGCAAGATACATGTTTCCGTAGAGCGATATGTGCGGAAGAAAAACTCATGGTGACAATGAGGTATGTATTTATTTTGATTAAATGTTACTTACATTTATGACAAATCAGTAATTTGGGTACCTACTCATTACACTTTGAATTTTCATAAGTTATCTTGCCGTCATGATTTATGTAATATCGAAAGCGGAATTGTGGTTGTAAAATACTTTGAGATGGCTGTAGAATGTACTGAGTTTCGTCATTTGTTTTATTTTCATTCTGGGGTACAATCGTCATTGGCTGTTCTTGCTGTGGAAGGGTAATGTTCGGTGTGAAGGATTCGAATTCAGTGGATACAGATGATGTCTGTCTCAAATTCTCGGATTCTGTTTGTGATACGATAGAATATACTTGGTTTTTTACCTTCAGTTGTAAATCTGGAGACAAGGTTGCCACTGTATCTGCCATGGCCTTAAAAAAGGAATGAATAGGATTTATGGACTCTACTGAGGGTGAAGTTGTTCGGCTGTTTAAATATTTTTCTAATACGTTGGCTACTTGAGATTGCGGTAACTGTTGTTTGTTCTTTTTCCTCGCAGTCATGTTTTTAAGTATTGTCGATGTTATTGTTTTCGAAGAAGGCTGTGGTGTTTCGAGATCTGGCGTAGAGGTTGTTCTCGAAGAAGGCCGTGGTGAATTTACTGGTGCAGAGGAAGGAGAAGTGGCTGTTTCAAGATCAGACACTCGATTATCATCATCACTTATCATAGTATTCTCAATGTTAGTTTTTGAGATTCTTTCCTGGAAATGAGGACGTAAGAACTCCATTTGACTTTCAAAACGCCACTTTTTTATTTTCTTTGCTCCATCTCCACTCTTTGACTTGCGTCTTTTAAGAGATCTATGATAGGCATCTCTTAACCCCTTCCATTTTTCTTTACATATGGTATCTGGAAATAAATTTACACTATATTGTTGTTTCAGGTTTTTGGCCACCGGTGATTCATTTAGAACTATTGCAGAAAGTTACCGTTTGGGATATAGTACAGTTCAAGAAATAGTACATACAACTTGTTCAGTTATTTGGGAAGTCTTGTCAAAAATAGTTATGCCTGAACCTACTGAGGAAACATGGAAAGATGCCGAGAAAGAATTTTCACAAAGGTGGAATTTCCCCAACTGCATATCGGCGATGGATGGAAAACACATAAAAATACAGGCTCCCCCCAATAGCGGGTCATTATATTTTAATTATAAAAAGTATTTTTCTTTAGTAATTCTGGCATTGGTAGATGCAAATTATAAATTCGTAATAGTTCACGTTGGTGAACTGGGAAAAAATAGTGATGGTGGAATATTTTCCCGATCAGCTTTAGCAAAAAGACTGGAAACGGATGCTTTGAATGTACCAGGACCTAAATCATTACCAGAAACAAGTCTTCAACTACCACATGTTATAGTCGGTGACGAAGCTTTTCCATTAAAACCGTATCTAATGAGACCATATCCGGGAACACAAATACGAGATGAAGACAATAGAATTTATAACTACAGGCATAGCCGGGCACGAAGAGTTTCCGAAAATGCATTCGGAATATTGAGTCAAAAGTTTAGACTTTACTATCGTACAATTAATCTAAGTCCAGAAAACGTAGATAACGTAATTCTCGCCACATGCTGCTTACACAATTTTCTTAGAGACGATTTGGTTAATTTCAATAACGAACCAAAGCCCACCGGCCAATTACAGTTACTGGGCCTTCCACATATGGGCGGTAATTTCATACACAATGCTTTTGGTGTTCGGGATAAATTTAAAGATTACTTTAATTCCGCTGTGGGATCACTGCCTTGGCAAAGAGATATGATTCGGCGAGGATGTCGACTACAAAGGCAAGAATAAATTACTTATGTTAAAGCCGCGTTTGATACGCGTGTTTTTAAGTTCATAACAGATTTGCAATTATAAACCCGGCAAAATCCATTAAAGATAATTATCAAAATAAAATGTGTTTACTTACCAGATACGCCCAATAATGTCCCTATCTCGTTCCATATATTGATTTTTCTGACGTGATTCATATAGTTTTCGTTTTGCAAGTCATAAATTTCGGGATAACCACTTACAAGAGAAATTAATCTTTCGTCGTCCATCGTGCGTTGTGTCACTCGCTCGCGGGTTGAACGTGAACTGATTGGGAAATTCGCCGCTCCGCGTCTCTCCGCCGCCGCTAGCTATGTCGCACTAGCGGCAGCGCAGCGCCGCAGCGCGGCGCTGCGCGCCAAAATATTCTCCAGAGGCAACTCTGCCGCGTCGCGGCGCGCCGCTCCGCTGCTGCGTCGTTATAATGCGGTTTGGGTCATATAAATCAATAGAAACAATATTTGGCACGCAGCGCCGCTCTGCTGCAGCGCCGCGCCGCGCCGCTATAGTGCGGTTTGACCTTAAAAGGCAACTAATGAATCAAAGGCGCTACCACAAGCCCCGAGGAGCAACTAATAATTGTTGGCATATAATCTATTCCGAATATTTCGGAGTGCCATGTTTAAAATATCAAACTATGTACAACAAATAATGATCAATGAATGACTTATCACAAAATGTTAGTTGTATGGGTGTGAATAAAAAGAGTTCGTACTATAATAATACTTTTAAGTCATAGCCATTAAATTAGGGGTAAAAATTATAAATTAAAAAAATACAATTTAGTACAGAGTGCACTCAACAAGAAATTTTTAATGTTTTTTTTAGAAAGGCAATATTTTTTTCTTTGTCTTGTATTAAGATCGCTGTGTAAAGAAGATTAGGACCAACTGACACTGGCGCATTGATACAAATTCGACTGTAGGACACATACAATTGAATATGTTTGTGGAGTTACGGTATTAAACTGTGACCCCCTTTTCCACAAGAAATCCTCTGAAGTTGTCAAAATAACTTGCTATGTCTACACAGGGTCGGACTGGGCCGGTAGGGCCCGGGTAGCTCCGCTCTGGGCCCGAGACTGGATAATGGTAGATGGGATACTATCGGAAAATATCTATTTCATTTTTCTCTAATTGTATGAACGAACTATCTGATCTAGTTTACGTTTAGGTTGCAAGAGCTGGGACCTAGCCTGCGCGGGCCTCCTATCCTACCTACCACCTGACTTGCGGCAAGCCCCGCAAGCCAGGCCCGTGGGGGCCCCGTGCAGGTTGAGGCCCGGCTGGCAAACGCCACCTCGACTATATGGCCAGTCCGACGCTGTGTCTACAAACATGTCAAAAAAACAATAAAGTTATCTTGAACTTGCAAACTGATGAGTCGTCAAAATAATAAAGTTTTCATTGAGTTTCAGAATGTTGAGTTGTCAAATTTAATAAAGTTAACATTCCAAAAAGGAAAAATAATATGCAGATTGGTGAGTGGTCAAAACAATAAAGCTGTAATTGACTTGTAGACTGACGAGTTGTCAAACTAATGAAATTAAAATTACATGCTAACTGATGAGTTGTCACTACAATAAAATTATAATTAACTTGCAGACTGACAAGTTGTCAAAATAAAATTAAAATAATAACATGCGGATTGAAATAAAATTAACTTGCAGATTGACGATGCGTCAAAACAAGGAAATTAATATAATTAAATCAAACAAGAATTAATAAATTAATATAACCGCAGAATTATGAGACGATCATAATTCAAGTCAATAAATGTCACATGACTTTCTAAAACAGATTATCTTCATTATTGTTTTACAGTATCAATGAACTATTGGGACGTATGCGACTCTTATGTCGAAGATGTAAAATTGCGATTATAAGTGGTCTTCCAGCCGGATGGTATCATTCTCTAGATCTTTAGATTAAGATTAATATGGTAAAACCGTGCAAAATAGACATTAACTTGGAAAACTGTGTGTGTAGATCATCTTCAGTGCACAGCGTACCTTAGGATCAGTTCCCACCTACATACCTAAAGTATTGGCCAACCAAGCATTCGCACGATTACAAAGATTTTTGTAATCTTATTGCGATGCCTTAAAAGTTTATATTCGTGGCTCAAACTGAATCGACAAGTTTGTTTTAAGTTTTATTTGTGGTTAGCGCCACTTAGTCGTCTATTGAATAAGATCGATAATGACCTGCAAAGTTTGTAATTTTTTTTAACACTTATTTGGTTAATACTATACTGGTCGTGAAGTGATTAATTCAATGAAAATTGGAGCTAAATTTTTATATGCGACTGAAAATGCTCAACAAATATATACCAAATGATATCCAGCAGCTATTTGCAGCCATATATTAAAGAGAAAGTTAAATTTTCATCGAATTGCTTGCTCCGCGGTCACTTCGTAAATAAAAACTGACCATTATGAGAATGTTCCCAGTTGACAGCAGTTACTTCAGTGTTGCCATGCCCACTGACATTTGGTATGTTGTGGAATGACGTTGTAGTTCACTAATTAATACATACGCCTAAAGGTACGGTTTGAGGTTCAAAGAATAAATCTTTTACCCTGATTTCCACCAAACCTACCTAAATGTTTCAAAATTACGTCTTCCTTACATACTACATAATTATCTTGTACTTATTAGAAAAATAACGTATTTATTTACATATAAAACATCGCATTTGTATTATACACAAAATTAATTACTACATAAGTAATTTGGTTTAAAAGTAATCTGATGCACTTTTGTAAATAACATAGAAATATTTATAAAAATACATATTAAAATATAAATTGTTCATAATATTAGTATGTCAGTGATTTACAAGGGGAGGTCGGTGCCCCGCGGTAGGACATTGATTTACAGTAAGTAAGCCGATACAAGTACTTTTGATGTTTTCTATTGATTTATTAAATCTAAGAAAATATTTCGTCACCAGCACACACACGGTGGTTATATCACCTGTGATGTACTCGGTTTAACATTAGAACCGCCGGAATTGCTCCCACGCCGGGACAAAATTGTTCCGCCTTAATTTTTAAGGACTTTTATTATTACAAGTTTAGTAAAATCATAACAAACATTGTTATTAAAATATTTTAGTTATTTTTATTAATATTTTGCGATGTTACAATAAAGGTTAGATGTGAAAAGATGAGAGTTTAAAAAAAAGCAAAAATACATTAACAGACTTAAATAGAAGATTTTAATTAGGAAAAATTATGTGAATTAGTAAATATGGAGTTTTTTAAGTAAATACTTACTGTACTTTGTTGAATTGTTTCCCACGCTAGTCCGTAGAGAATAAATCATACAAATAATATATTTAAATAAAAATGTCGTATGCACACAATAGCATCATAGGCAACGGGACAAAAATGACCCGGCGGCGGTGGTAGGTAATTTTTTTTTTTTCAAAAACTATTGCATTCAATGTAAGTGAGTGTAAAGGCCTACCTTATACTAAACAATAATTCATTAAAAGTTAAAAAAATTCAAGGCCTTCGGTAATAAAACAACAGAAAAATGGATGCATAAATCTTCCAGTGGGTTAAAATTGACCCAGCGCCAATTCCAGTGTTAAGGACGTTTCGTATTTTTAAAAACGTCTTATTCCAAAATATTCTGTAAGGTCCAAATCAGATGTGATAGAACGATAAAAGCCAGCAAAATAAACAAAATATGTCGCAAGGAAGAAATCCTAACTGCCAGAAACCTAGATAATATTGAAAGTTATATATTATAACTTTGATTTTGATTATCTCAGTTCCGAGATGTTTTAGGAAATTAACCATTTTTGGTTTGTTTTGACATTTTCTATCGATTAGCTTGGCGGCTGGAAAATCGAGAATTTTTCAAGATGGCGGAAAGTTGGTATGCCAGGCTCCATACAAAAGTGTCAGAACACCTTTGCCGTTCATTTCTTGTACCAAGTTTCATTTGACATACTAGTCAATTTTCGAGTAGAATTTAAAAAAAATGTAATAAGCTATATTTCAATTAAAGATTTGCATAATACAAAAATACACTTAGTTATTATATTTAAATGCTGAAACGCCCCCAAACATCGCTATAGAACTAGCGAACAAACAATCGTGGCGCTTCACTGATATGTTTACGCCATTCATAAACCGTGATCCAAAACATGTGATAGACGTAGCAAAAATACTATTACTTCATTCCAATTCAATTTGTTCGAAGTGTAAACAAACATTGCGTCCCGAGGAAACTGACACGGGCTTAAATGACATAGTGAGGTAATTGTTTAAGTGCCTTTCTCACCACCTCGTGATAAAGCAAATGTGAACAATCTGATAGATAAATTATCTGCCAACCAATTAAATTTAACAACTATCGCTAGGATAAATGCTAGATAGGCTATCAGACACTTATCAAAAGATGGTGAGAAAGGCATTAAATATCCATAACTTAATACATCGAGGCTGCAAGTTTGCCTTGCTTTTAGAACTCAATATTTCAAAAGATTTGTTCACAAACAACCGGAGTGTATCCGAAGGTAAGGTAACCGAACAATTTACAAGTGTTTCAAAACATTGTAACAACGCAAGTTTTAACAGTTACAGCTGTGAAAGTGACCCCTTCATTCATATTGTCGTTGGGGAGCAACAAATAAAAGAATGTCATTTCATGGCGTTTGCGTTGAAGATTCTAAGATTGTGCTTTACATAGATTTAGAGGGAGTCGTTGGAAACTTAACTTCTATGCAGTCTGCATAAGGTGCAATAAAAAATGACTGTGACTAATTCTAAGACCAAGAATCTTCTATTTATCTGGACCTTACACTTGTTATCCACAGCAATTTCAAAATCAACAAGTCTTCAGAAAGAATAATGTCTAACTCACTGTATTTCATTTTCACATTCTAAAATCAAATGTTTTGGAACACAGTCCAAGGATAAAAATATACTTGCATTACAAGTTTCTGTATATACTAATTAAATCTAAGTATTAATGTAATTCACACACATTCAAGTTTATTATGTTGTGCCAGTTCATTATTTAAAAAAAATGTCTATGGTACGCCTGTTAAGTCCAGGCGATTGTCATTAGTCTTTTAGACTCGTACAACATATCCACACACACGTTTTAGAAGAAATTGTTTCATTCCAAATATAATTCTACAAACAAAAATTTATTACGATATCTGAGAGATGGATATTTCGCAGAAAAAAAGATTTTATTTGAGCAAAGAAACATCATTGTCGGTATGATTTTATAAACTTTGGTAATAAGATTTACTTAAAATTCCTTAAAACTTAAAATTGCGTTGTTTCATTAAAATTTATACATGTTATATAATCTTTTTAATACAGTAATCCCCCCCCCCCCCCCCCCACCCCGCCTACGGTGGATTCCCTTATCCGCCGTTACAGTTTGAAGAAAAAAACATGAATACATTCTTAACATTGTTTCCACGAAATGACGTACCTATAACCTATACGCGTGGCGCGCTATACTAAAAGCCTGTGCGTTCCTGCTTAATCTGTTGTCTCACTTCTACAAATGCTTATTAATAACGTAATACGCGCGTCTAAACTTATATTTTCAAATTTCTTTTTTATGAAGTGACAAAAAACAACAAAAACAATGAACATTTAAGTCTTCTTTGTATTGTGAGAGGTACTTTTTGCCAGTTCAATAACGCTGCGTGTCAGTCGTTCGGATGTTTTCAAAATGTCGATAAACAGTGACAAAGAATGACTTATGTTCAAAAAAATAAATAGATGGATTGTTAACCTGTAGTAACGAAACAACTGCAAGGACAATTAAAAAAAGTGAACAAACTTTTCCTTCGAGTATTTCGTGTGGCACTAGTGTTAGCAGTAAAGTTTCATTTTTACCACGATCTGAAACCATGGAGAAGATGGAAAAAGCACTAAGTATTTGGATAGAACACCAACAACAGAAGAGGGTGCCAATTGTCAGTCGCATAATTCAAGAAAAAGGAATGCGGTTTTTTTAAACAAATGAAGCCTGAAACAGAAACTTTCCAACTTTAAGTATGGCTTGAGAGGTTCTAGAAACGCTTTGACGACGATACATCTATACTAGTTACCGTTAAACAACATGATGAGCTCCAAAACCAAATTGTTATGACATTGAAAGCGGTATCCTAGTTGTAATAATAATAATAACCTAGTTCTTAATAGTGATAAAAGACAAATAATGCAATTCCAAACATATTTATAACTATTAATGAAAAAGAAAATTTAAGTATTACATGAAATAAACGAACAGAAATAAAAATCGACTGTTTTTTTAGGTATTAAACTTGACATGTACTCGTCACTTGACATATTAATTGGAAGGCACATATTGAATATATCTGTAGTAAAATAAATAAATTTATATATGCTTTGCGTCAAATTCGAATATTAGTGTCAAAGGAAGCTGCAATAAGCGATTACTATGGATATATATCGTCACTTTTATCATATGGACTTATTCTTTGGGAAAACTCTGTTGATGTTGATGATTTTATAACTCAAAAAAATGTGTACGGGCAATATGTGGGACTCGATCACGTGACAGTTGTAAACCACTGTCTCAATCACTACAAATTTTACCTCTAACCCGTCTGTACATGAAAGACATATGAATACTTGTGGATCGTTATCCGAACTATTTCAATAAAACTTAGTTTTGTAACAAAAAGGGTGGAAAGGCGCAAAAATATGTCAATTTGCTTATATTGCCTAGCCCTAGAATAAAAGTAAATTATTACTGTATGACCATTATATTGTATAAGTTGCCACAAGCAATTAAAGAACTACCTCTATAAAACGAAAATTCATAGATGACTATTAGAACATTGGTTTCATTCTATTGACGAATATTTGAATTTTAAAGATAAATAGTGATATACCTGATATAAGCTTCTTATAAAATTCAATGGTAATATGGACCTTATGTAAATTAGTTTTATACATTATGATAATATTGTTTCAATTTAATTCATTGGCATACCTGAATTTGTACTTTTTGTTTCGTAATCTTTTCTAACATATTATGATTTGCATGCCACTCTAGCAGAATAAATAATTATAACACCCGTAAAACATGTATTCTAGTAAATTAAATTAAATTATTATAACGCGGGTTGTTCCTAAAGTTTTTAGCTATTTTGTTACTTTCAATCAATTTTCCCATATTTATAACAAATTGGGGGGTAATTTCAATGTAAACCTCTATGGTAAAAATCACTGGCCACCTTCATTTAGTTTTTTTTTTAAGATAAGATGTCTATCATTAATTGATTGCCACAATGAACTTGTCGCGTGCATCATTTTGTGTAATGATTTTCAATGACTACAAACGAGGTTTAACGTTTAAGGAACTTCACGAAAATTTACAAACTGCTTTTGGTGAATCTTCTCCTTTGCTAGCAACCGTGAATTTAAACGTGGCCGGGAAAGCCTCGAAGATGATCCTAGGTCGGGACGACCGACGACTGCGGTTATCCACGAAAACGTCACCAGGTGGAGTGGTTAATAAATGATCATCGGAACATTTCACATCGAGAGATTGAGGCTGCACTGAAGATTGGATCACGTGCGGTTTCCACTATCCCGCGTGAACAGCTTAAAGTCGGGAAGGTTGCCTCGCGATGGATACCTCATTCTCTCGTAGAAGAGCAAAAATCTCGACGTGTAGATTGGTGCAAGTTTATGCTGGAATAGTTCGATGAGAAGAGATCACAACAAGTATCCCACCATCTTAACTACTGATGAATCTTGGATCTACAGCTACAACCCGTTTACAAAGCAACAATCCACACAATGGGTGTTCGAACAGGACGATTTACCCACCAAAGTCGTTCGCGGTCGAAGTGTAAATAAAAACAATGTTATTTTTTCCCGACGTAATGGTCCAGTAGCCATAATTCCACTAGAAGATCGTAAAACGGTTATTAGTGAATGGTATTGCGAAGTTTGTCTGCCCAAAGCCTTAAAGGAGTTGAATGACGACCGCCCAAGGAGCGGCGCTGGTGGCATTATTTTTCAGCAAGACAATGGTCCTGCTCACATGGCCGCTAGAACCATCGACCTTTTAGCCACTACGGGCGTGCAATTAGTATCCCATCCACTCTACAGTCCAGATTTGGCCTAGTGGCGACTTTATTTTATTTTCCACCACAAAACAAATGCTACGTGGACAAAAATTTAAGACTTCGGATGAGGCTGTCGATGAATTTAGGCGACTCTTTTTCGACTTTCCGTAATAATCTTTTTCAAAATGTTTCGAAAGCTGGTTTAGTCGAATAAAGTGCATAGAGGCTGGAGTTCCCTACAACTTGAAAAAGTAAATATTTTTTTTTATACACTTATTATTTTTAGTTTCACTAACATTTTACGGAATAGCCTAGTTTTATTATATATGTATGTACTTATATAATAGTTTTATCAAAGAATTGTTGGTTTAATTTTTCACTTTTCACTCACACGTACTCGTATAGGTATACTTTTTTATATATATTTGAGAGAAACCCTCGCCAATAGGGGTTTCTTCAACCGCAGTCTTTCCGTGGAATCTAAACCTCGCGGTAGGCGGGAAGGATTACTGTATAACACATTTTTTTTTTAAATTTCAGTAAAATTTCATTATCTTATTTTCGGGATAACCGATTATCTGAGAACTCATATATTCTCAGATAATGAGTCAAATAAGAAATTTAAGATTCTTAGATATCAATCTGGGCAATAAAAATATGTTGATAAATGACCCAATTTAAGACTTGGGAAAAGCACTTTTACTTTTGTTGATGACATAACACAATAAATAGTGCCATTATAATTCTGATTAATTCGGAAAATTCTTAAATATCTGTTTTGTTGAGTTGTACTAAAAGTTATAGGACGACAGTTCCAGCTGTCAATACCCTATTCAATGTACTCCTGTTGAAGTGGAAGGTCAATTCAATTAGTTCACAAACGTATAGTTAGTTAACTTATTTATATCTTACAATCTTACCGCTGATTCCTATGTTCAAACCATCGATCAATCAAAATACAGAGATGGATTCTTTGTAAAAAAAAAATGTTTTTTTCCCTCATATAGGTATAGCAATGGTGCAATTAGCACATTCTGCTAGTGTAAAGTTTCCTTCGTAATAAACAATTTCAAAGTCTAAAACGTATCCTGTCAATGTTCACTCCCGTCGCAGTGAGTCAGGAGTCGCTCAGTAAAACGATAGTTGGTTTACTGAGGACAGAACAGGACTCCTTGGAATCACACGAAAAACGCAGTCCCACGCTTTTATTTGATTTTATCACAAACCCACGCAGGAAAAACACTTTGAAGTTTAATAAACTATTACTATTAATTGAATCTTCCGGGCTATCTTCAGTGGCGACTGCGTTCACTTTCGGCGAGATGTTATCTCTTCGGCGTCTCGAGCGCAACTCGCACTCTCCGAAAGTGTCAATTAATATGGACACCAGCCGAGAAAGCCTACCCTCCACTATATTACTATTAAACTACAAAACGCCTAATAGACAATTTTTACAATAGTCAAACAAAGACTAAATTTCACTTCTCGAGTTCTCGCCAAAAAAGCCGTAAGGAAACTGTGTACATGAGTGATACCAGTCGTATAAATATAATGTTACTGTCACAATGAACGCGTAGTAAGTTTTCGTTTTATTTATTTACTTAAAATCAATTACGAAAACGCATTTACCGCGAAATAGCACATCATAATTATTATTTCCGATTGTGTGTAGAGAAAAAGTATTGTTTTTTAATTATTTCCAAATTTCTTATTTTTTTTTTACATTGACAACACCGTTACGTCAAAAATATTGCAGTTATTGTAAAAAAGGTAACTATGAATAATACGTTCTTTGGTAGTTTCTTGCCGTCAAATCACAGAAATGAATCGGCAGGTCGGTAAAGTCCGCCTTAGAAATGCCTCGCTTTTAGGACCGTAATTCTACGTCTCTGTATTTTGGTTCATCGATGGTTCAAACTATTAGCACCCACACTGTAAAGCTACCACTTCTTCCACTTATCACTACACGGAACACATTGCACTTATTTACTATAATTGTTTATTATAAAAACTTATTTCAAATTTTCACTCTTTCCACTGGTTTTACGTAATAAGCGGCATTGTAAAGTGCTCAATCTCACCCACTAGGGCTCAACTTGGCTGCACTTGTTAAACTCGCAGATGCAACAGGACTTGCAATTGTTGCACGCGGCATGCACTTTATATAAGGCTGCTGCCCACATACAGAATCCCGAAAGCTTTCAGCTTGAACTGTCAAATCGCTTCGATTGCCTAGAGGATTGCGTTGCAGTGGACGATATCAACAACAGGTTGGTAGAAACTGTCCATACGGTGGGGTCTAAATTCTTCAGACATCGTCGAAGAGATGGACCCCAAAAGCTCACCGACCACACCCTCGACCTCTTGGCGGAACGACGTTCGATGACACTGCAGACTCCTGATGACGCGGAAGCATATCGGCAGCTCAATAGACGGATTCACCAGTCCTTGCGACACGACATCCGTCTCTTTAATACTAATCGTATTAAGGAGACGATAGAGCGGAATAAAGGCTCCAAAGTGTTCGCAAGAGACTTATCTATTGGGCAGAGCCAGTTGACGAAGCTGAAGAGGGAGGACGGCAGTGTCACTTCCGACAAACAAGAGGTACTGAGGGAGATCGAGAAGTTCTATGGACAGTTGTATACCTCGGTCGCTAAACCTGTTGGCAACTTGGCCAAAGACCCAAGAGCCAAGTTGACCCGACACTATACCGAAGACATCCCGGACATCAGCCTGTACGAGATTAGGATGGCCCTCAAACAGCTTAGAAATAACAAGGCGCCGGGTGAGGACGGAATCACTTCAGAGCTTCTGAAAGCGGGTGGAACACCGGTACTGAAAGTCCTTCAGAAGCTCTTTAATTCCGTCTTGCTCGAAGGTATTACGCCGGAGGCATGGAACAGAAGCGTGGTGGTGCTCTTCTTCAAGAAAGGTGACAAGACCTTGTTGAAGAACTATAGGCCCATCTCGCTTCTGAGCCATGTTTATAAGCTGTTTTCGAGGGTTATCACGAATCGTCTCGAGCGCAGGTTTGATGACTTCCAGCCTCCCGAACAAGCCGGTTTCCGAAAAGGCTATAGTACCATAGACCACATCCATACGCTGCGGCAAGTTATACAGAAGACCGAGGAGTATAACTTGCCATTATGCTTAGCGTTTGTGGACTATGAGAAAGCCTTTGATTCGATCGAGACTTGGGCAGTGCTACAGTCCCTCCAGCGGTGCCATATTGACTATCGGTATATCGAAGTGTTGAAGTGTTTGTATAACAACGCCACCATGTCAGTCCGAGTACAGGAAGGGAGCACGGAGCCGATTCCATTGCAGAGGGGTGTGAGACAAGGAGATGTTATCTCTCCGAAGCTCTTCACCAATGCGATGGAAGACGCTTTCAAGCTCCTGGAATGGAAAGGACTCGGCATCAACGTTGATGGCGAATGCATCACTCACCTTCGATTTGCCGACGATATCGTGGTCATGGCAGAATCGCTGGAGGATCTTAGCACAATGCTCGGAGACCTCAATCGAGTTTCCCAACAGGTGGGCCTTAAAATGAACATGGACAAGACGAAAATCATGTCGAATGTCCATGTCGTGCCCACCCCAGTTTCAGTTGGGAGCTCGATTCTCGAAGTTGTTGACGAGTACGTCTACCTGGGCCAAACGGTCCAACTAGGTAGGTCCAACTTCGAGAAAGAGGTCAATCGACGAATCCAACTCGGCTGGGCAGCGTTCGGGAAGCTACGCAGCGTCTTCTCGTCCAAAATACCTCAGTGCTTGAAGACGAAGGTCTTCGACCAGTGTGTATTGCCAGTGATGACCTACGGCACCGAGACGTGGTCTCTGACTATGGGCCTCATAAATAAGCTCACTGTCGCACAGCGAGCTATGGAGAGGGCTATGCTCGGGGTTTCCCTACGTGATCGAATCAGGAATGAGGAGATCCGTAGACGAACTAAAGTCACCGACATAGCCTCTCGGGTTAGCAAGCTGAAGTGGCAGTGGGCAGGGCACATAGCTCGAAGAACCGATGGCCGATGGGGCAGAAGGGTTCTCGAATGGAGACCACGTACCGGCGGACGAAGCCGAGGACGTCCATCTGCTAGATGGACAGACGACCTCATAAAGGTGGCGGGCACCCGCTGGATGCAGGTCGCTGCCGATAGGTCTAAATGGCGGACAATGGGGGAGGCCTATGTCCAGCAGTGGACGTCTAAAGGCTGAGATGATGACTTGTTTTAAGACCGTTTTCAGATCAGTGAAATTAGTGGAAAATATGGGTTCAATGACACTAGAAGTTCCTTTGACTAATTCGTGACGAATGCCAGTTCGTCACCTGTTTGGACTTGTGAATTCTGCAAGACCTACAAAACTTACAGGACTTTTGCCGGGACTTGCGAAGCTCGTGGATGGAGCGGGACTTGTGTAATCAGGGCTTAAACAATCTGTAGATGGCTCGGAATTTATAGAAAATGTGAAACTTGACGAGAATCCGGAGTCATTGACGTTTGTGGTAGGGAATCTAGAGTCATTGACGTTCGTGGTCAGCAATCTAGAGTCGTTGACGTTGGTGGTAGGGAATCTAGAGTCATCGACGTTTGTGGTAGGATCATTGTTACTCACAAAGTTTTCTATATTGATAGAGTTCATGTTCTGTGGTAAATCACTCACTTGTGAAGTTATTGACAAGTCGGTGAGTTGTACGTAGCATCTCCGGATTATACCATAATTAATATTAGGGTCAACGCTATTGTTAAGCTCAATTTGAGAGGGTTTTTTTGAACTCTTAGATTTGCTGTGAGTGGAAACATTAGAACGGGTTTGACTCTCATATATCTTGGATTTCATAGTGGATGTACTGTCTCTGTGACGTTTGGATTCAGACTGTGAAGAGTCACAGTCACGGGAGGAATGCTGAGCTAATTCTCCATTTCTACGTTTTTTGGATTCCTTCGGTGTTGGCGAATGTTCGCCATTCGACTGTTTATCTTTGCAATTTATTCGCTCGGAATTGTTACGATGTGAATGTTTATGACGTTTATGATGCCTGGGTCTTTCTCTGTCATCATTTGTATAATCTGTAGGTTGATGCATGAACTGAGAGTCATTAGCACTTGATATGGAGTCATCTACACTTGATCTGGAGGCATTTTGCCCCTTCAGTAAGTGTTCGTCGGCCGCCGCTGCAGTGCTATAGAGCCTTTCGTCGGTTGACAATAATTTTAATGAGAATGAACTGGACAGAGGGGTGTTTTGTATTATTTCGACGTTGCCTGCATTCGCCTGAAAGTATAATGCAGTTGATTGGAGTTATTTCATATAATTTCATGGGTGTGTGAAAATGTTGGATAGTGTTTATTGGGTAAGACGAGGGCTGCCCGCTTTAGTAAGTTGTTAAGTTAATCTGAAATTAAGGTTTAAGACAACAAGTAGAAACTAATCTGAAATTAAAGTCGATTGGTTTAAGAGAGCGATTAAAAATAAAAGGAAGTAAAAACATTTGGCTATTTGACAATTTTCGAAGAAGTATTTTAAAACATGCGAAATATGTTGATTATAACCGTTCACAATTGCTTTTAAAAAAAAATTAATAATAAATATATCTTTTCAGTATTAATTTAATTTTGGCGCGAAAACAGTCTGTCACGTGACATCTTGGCTCTATGGAGTCACAACACTATAAAACAACTTCTACTCCGAGAGGAAGGTTTATAAATTTATATTTTATTTTCTTTGGAAATTGTTAAAAACTTATCGATTTCTTTATCGTATAAAAAGTGTGCAGTACCTATGTGCAGAAATACGACCATTAAATATCCTACCAAATTGTTTACAAATAATTCCCCCTGAATATCCAAAACTTCGAAAACAGAGGCAACAGTTTACAGTGATTATATAGTTAATAACAGTAGTTAATTTAATATATTACCTAAATGTTATACATATAAATAACCGATATTAATTACAAAACAACGAATCAACTAGATATTTCTTTGTACTTTTCATAGAAATCCGAATAACTTACAAACTTTGTTGTATGCGTAAAATTAAGCGCTTGGTTATATAAAGTAGCCAAGGAAATATTTAGGTTTAATTTTAACAAATATAGAATTAAATTATTTGTTTTATATACTTACACAGAAGTTTTTACGTTTCGGATCTCAGCTGTTTTCCAGTATACACAAAATAGAAGGCGTTTTTCTTAAAGCTGATAGTGAAAATTTGCTAAAAGTAGATTATTTTATGATTGCAAATTTCTTTGCTTGCAATCCGGACTTTTGTTCAGTTAACAGTGAAACGTTTAGTATGAGAACAGTTAACAGAAACGTGAAAACTTCTGTGAAAGTATATAAAACAAATAATTTAATTCTTTCTAATATATTACTTCTATATTTGTTAAAAATGTAAAATATGTGACCTGGGTGGTTTTATTCAACGCGACCAAGTAATCAACGAGAAGAGGAGGAAGACCACCTTCCTTAATTAAAACAACATCTCCTATATTGGGTTCAGGTACTTTAGATGTCCATTTATATCTATTCATAAGAGTTGTCAGGTATTCTTGAGACCAGCGTTTCCAGAAACTTTGAGTCATTTTCTGAACAAATTGCCATCTCATTAAAGCACTAACGTTGGATTTTTCATAATTTGCATCAGGTACAGTCACCAATGGTTCGCCTGCCAAGTGCCAAGTGCCTGAGGTCAATGTAAGTAATTCGGCCGGGTCATCGGTAGTAATAATCGACATAGGGCTAGAGTTTAGACAGGCTTACACTTGACTGAAGTGTGTACTCATCTCTTCGAACATAAGAGTCGACACTCCGATGACTCTTTTTAAGTGAAACTTAGTGGCATTCGTGCCAGCTTCCCACAAACCGCTGAAATTAGGAGCGTGAGGTGGTATGAAATGCCATTCAGTGCCATTTTTTCCAGGTCCACTGCAGCAGATTGCTGAAGAGTAACTGTTCCAATTCTCTAACTGCACGTACGAATGTGGTTCCATTATCACTCCATTACTCTCCACAATGTCCTCCTTGTGAAACAAATTTCCCGAAGGCAGCTAAAATCCTTGATTATATCACCATATTACATGCGCTCACCATGGTGATCATATCACCCACCTACCTCTAAATATACGGAGCGGGTAGCCAAACATATGTACCCCGTGTACGCGCGCAATGTTCACGGCCCTCACTTCTCGTAATATTTATTGGACCGGCGTAATCTATACTGCCGTGTACAAACGCTCCAGAAGGAGTGCAACAAACTGACGGAAGTAACCCCATAAACTGTCTTCAAAACGCTGTTCTACACGTGTTACACATTTGCGAACATATAATATCCAGTAAGCTGACCTGAAATAGTTTAACATTAATTGTGGACCACCATGTAAGGTCGGTTATGTCACCGTGTTATGGGCATCTGCTACCAACAACTTCGTAAAGTGTGACACGTACGTGGTAGTACTATGGGGTGTTTAGTTTGTTCAATCAACTGGGATTGTGGGATTTTTCCGAAACTATAATAATTACTTTGTCATCGCGTCAGTTACCAAAGCAATGGTGGAAGCAGCACAGCGACAGCGTCGGACGGTTGGCAGTGTTCAGTGGTGTATACATTTATCATATTTTTTTTTTATCAAAAAAGAAAATATTTTCTTCCTGGCATTTCGTTCTTACTTCACTCTAGTTGAGACTTTTTCAGAAGGGAACACCCATTGTGCAGGCTACCTCTTCGTTTCTAGCCGGTAGCAGTATATATAGCTTTCGTCATCTATGAACTATATCAAACAGCATTTGACTGCCCTCCATCGAATTTCTGAATAATTTGATGACATCATTCCACGTGACGGCGGTGTTTTTGAACTTCGCTTGAATTGTAAGGTATCTCAACTAAAACAGTAGATGATCATGCAGAATGTTTCGAACTAGATTCATGGCACCTAATGTAGCCCCGTATCTGTTGGTAGATCATTCGTTTTTCTTCTTTAATCATTAACTGCACAGCATTGATATCAACATTCTATTAAAGTCGTGGATATGCCTTTTACGGAAATCATCACTGAGCTGGGTGCGGTCACGCTAAATCCGTTATAATAGGGGTTAAAGTATGAAATTGCCGTTTTATAGTAATAGATACTTTGAATTGACATAAAACCTTCATGGTGTGAGATTTTCGAGTGAAACTTTTTTCACATGATACCTATGAGGTTCTTGTTTTAAAAAATGTGCAACATTCGATTTTCGACTTTCAATTGTTTTTTTTATTTAGCTTAGCCGGGAAAGATGGATACTTCGAAAATCCGAGTAATCTTTGAATACGAGTTCCGACGCGGAACTAACGCGGCAGAAACGGCTCGCAATATCAATGCTGCGTTTGGAGAGGAGACTGCTAATGAACGAACCGTGCGTTTTTGGTTTAAACGCTTTCGTAATGGAAACTTCGACTTGAAGAACGAACCACGCGGAAGACCGCCCACACAGGTGAATAACGCTGAATTGAAGGAATGCTGAATGGTGGAAGGCGATCCGAGTCAAACTACCCAGGAATTAGCGGCATGGTTTAACGTTACCTTACCTACAATATTGACTCATTTGCATAAAATCAATAAGATAAAAAAATATGAAAAATGGGTGCCTCATGATTTGACTGATCTGCAGAAAGAAACGCGTGTTGAAACTTGCGTTGCCTTGTTGAATCGGTACAGAAATAAAGGAATATTGGATCGAATTGTGACATGTGACAAAAAGTGGATTCTTTACAATAACAGAAAGCGAAAAATGCAATGGCTGACCCCAGGTCAAACGCCGCAACAGTGCCCTAAGGCAAAGCTTACCAATAAAAAGGTAATGGTAACTGTTTGGTGGTCTATTCATGGTGTTATTCACTATAGCTTTGCAGGTCTGGTCAAGCAATAACAGCAGATGTTTACTGCGCCGAACTTCGAACAATGATGGCGAAACGATGATAACGCAAGACCTCTGCACGAGAAACCGTTGTAACTCTACAGAAGCTGCAGTTAGAAACCATACGTCATCCTCCTTACTCGCCAGACCTTGCTCCAACGGACTACCATTTTTTTCGTGATTTGGACAATTTTCTAAGTGGTAAAAAATTTTCTTCCCAAGAGGCAGTACCAAATGCTTTCACACAGTTTGTCGAATCTACATCCCCAAAGTTCTATCGCAAAGGCATAAATGAACTTCCGATTAGATGGCAACAATGTATAGATAATGAGGGTAAATATTTTGATTAAATAAATATGTTACATTTTAGAAAAAAACGAGTTTTAATTTTTCAGTACAAATCGGCAATTTCATACTTTAATCCCTAATATCAGTAGTAAAGTGTAGCACGAGAAGTAGCTTCGATTTTAAATGCAGCTGAAGCCTTTCGTAACATTGTTGTAGTTTTAAGCCACATTGAAAATGATAAAAAAAAATATTTACCAAAAATTTTCTGGTGTTAAATTCAATTTTACACAAATAAGCAGTTTTTAAATTTCCACCAAAACAATAAAACCATTAACAGAGGTAAAGTTCTTATATAAATTTTAGAATTCTTCAAAAATATTTCTATCTGACCATTTCTAAAACTTCTTTTCACTCTCGTATGTTATGTCGTATTTCAACAATAATTATGAAAAATACTGACAACTTGCCGCCTCCGCTCTCCTCTTTAAAGGTTCAAAATCAAAGGTGTATACAAATAAGAGTCCGTTTGTGTACCGCCTACAGCCCTGTTAATAAATTATTATATTGGGCTGACTATGGGCTTACATTTGTTTAATATCGCTATAAATCATTTACGAGTACATATGGTATACTATTACATTTTTGCTTGAAGTAGGTTTGCAAAAAGAAACATACTTTTTATTTACGTCAGTAATATGCATGTAATTGTGTTTAATTATTTATTACAAAATACCTTTGAATTGTCTCATAGAAAAAATCTTAACTAACATTTATGCTTCAAGTACAATCAAAGAAAAATTCAAAATATTATTGTTACTTAATTTCCAGGACGAACATTTTTACACAATTAGTTTTAATATTTACTACACATAACATTTTTTTTATTAATTCAAACAATGCCATTAAAAAACAAATTTAATAATCTGTATTTTATATATAAGTACTTTATCGAAAGAAATGTCTAACTACACGATTCGAAAAAAACAAATTTAATAATCTGTATTTTATATATAAGTATTTTATCGAAGGGAATGTCTAACTACACGATTCGAAAAAAACAAATTTAATAATCTGTATTTTATATATAAGTATTTTATCGAAAGGAATGTCTAACTACACGATTCGGAAATAACAAATTTAATAATCTGTATTTTTTATATATATAAGTACTTTATCGAAAGGAATGTCTAACTACACGATTCGAAAAAAACAAATTTAATAATCTGTATTTTATATATAAGTATTTTGTCGAAAGGAATGTCTAACTACACGATTCGAAAAAAACAAATTTAATAATCTGTAGTTTATATATATGGTAAGTAAGTACTTTATCGAAAGGAATGTCTAACTATACGATTCGAAAAAAAAAACAAATTTAATAATCTGTATTTTATAGATAAACATTTTATCGAAAGGAAAGTCTAACTACATGATTCGAAAAAAACAAATTTAATAATCTGTAGTTTATATATATGGTAAGTAAGTACTTTATCGAAAGGAATGTCTAACTATACGATTCGAAAAAAAAAACAAATTTAATAATCTGTATTTTATAGATAAACATTTTATCGAAAGGAAAGTCTAACTACATGATTCGAAAAAAACAAATTTAATAATCTGTAGTTTATATATATGGTAAGTAAGTACTTTATCGAAAGGAATGTCTAACTATACGATTCGAAAAAAAAACAAATTTAATAATCTGTATTTTATATACAGGGTGTCCCAGAAAGAATGGATAAGCCTGAAACACCTTATAGTAGAGCTATTGGGCGCTCAAAATAAAATACAAAAAAAAATCTATCCCAAGTAGTATCTAAGATATGTCATTTAGAAAAAAAAAATCATTTTTTTCTCACATTATTTTACCTATCTCTACACCACGGCTACAATTAAATGAAATCCGACGGTTTTTTGGTGTTATAATATTCTTCATGGTCTATACCAATAGATATGCAGTAAATAGTATAAATAACTATTACACTTTATTTAAAAAAAAAAACTGAACTTCAATTTTCAGCATGAAATGCGGTAAATATTTTTTTTTGTAAAAGTTCAAGCGTCTTGGGTGTAAAAAAAATGTATGAGGACCTAAGTGGCCAACTATTTTAAAAAAATGCGTGTTTAATACAGATTTCAAAATGGTATCATACATCCTTTTACCTAATGTAAATACGAGGTTATTGCTATTAATGTGCAGAAGGAGTAAATTCGACTAAATTACAAAATTTAAAAAACTAGATCATTTCTTGTCTTAAACTGTACCTGACCATAAGGGTTTAATAAAAAATAATGTTAAACATTAATAAAACTTTATTTGACGTGTACATTTACAGTAAATGCTCAAACTGTCTGCCACCGACTCTGATACACGCCCGACATCTCCGAATAAAAGCTCTTTTAAGCAGTCGCGCATAACGCTGGTGAGTAATTTTTGAAGCGGCTTCTCGGACACGGCTGCGTCTAAATTTCTAAACTCTTCTAAATTTCTAATCGGCTTGGAGTAAACCCCTTCTTTTAGGCAGCCCCAGTAAAAAAATCCAGCGGATTTAAGTCCGGGGAACGTGGAGGCCACGAAATGGGCCCCAGACGGCCAATCCATCTATCTGCGTATGTGGAATTCAAATACGCACGAACGTTTACTGCATAGTGCGCAGTACATCCATCATTTTGGAAACAATGGGATTCTCTCACCTCCTCGGGCACTTCTTCCATTAAATTTGGCAGATCATTTCGTAGAAAGTCCAAATAGCTTCGGCCAGATAAGTTCCCGGGCAGTTCAAATGGGCCAATTATCTTTCCGTTCAATATGCCGGTTCAATAATTTATTTTGAACTGGTACTGGGATCTGTCTTCTCTCATTAGATGCGGATTCGATAGTTGCCAGCTGTGGAGATTGTGCATGTTGAAGTATCCATTTCTCTTCAGTGTTGATTCATCGCTCCACAGAATATTATTAAAAAATTGCGGATCTTGTTCTATTTTCGCAAGCATCTGACGGCAAACACGCAATCTTGCGTGGTAATCTCTCGGTTGCAGAGTTTGCAAGCGTCTAATATGGTAGGGGTGGAACTTATTTTTTTTCAATGCACGGTGCACGATCGATTTTGCGATTCCAGTGCGTCGTGCTATTGCTCTTGTAGAGGTAGACGGATCTCGTTCAATTTCCTCAAGCACCGTCTCTTCAATGTCAACATTAGCGACTCTTCCAGTGCTAGTACCACCAACACCGCTGCCAGGTATTCTTCCTTCCGAGTAACAACCGTGGACTCTGATGAATACGCGGTAATCCGGGTGACGTGCGTTAGCGAAAGGGAAACGAAATAAACACATGAGATGTCGAACAAGTCGAGTGACGCACTAAAAGCTTACCTTACCAGTTATTTATTAACGGCGCTGTTTATTACATTTTACTCTTTCTCGCTCGCTCACACTCAACTAACTCAAACTCTCATTGTCTCACATGAAGAGGGGTAGTGCAGAGCACGCTCAGGTAGCAAATATCAAGGGTACACGACCTTCACGAAACTATTTTATACATTATCAAAAAATAATTTCATTTGGTTGAACTTGAACTCGCTGTGAATGTAGGATAAAGTATTTTCAATGTGTAACGTTGTTTTTTATGAAGCCCTTAGGATCAGGTACAGTTTAAGACAAGAAATGATCTAGTTTTTTAAATTTTGTAATTTAGTCGAATTTACTCCTTCTGCACATTAATAGCAATAACCTCGTATTTACATTAGGTAAAAGGATGTATGATACCATTTTGAAATCTGTATTAAACACGCATTTTTTTAAAATAGTTGGCCACTTAGGTCTTCATACATTTTTTTTACACCCAAGACGCTTGAACTTTTACAAAAAAAAATATTTACCGCATTTCATGCTGAAAATTGAAGTTCAGTTTTTTTTAAAAAAAAAAAGTGTAATAGCTATTCATACTATTTACTGCATATCTATTGGTATAGTCCATGAAGAATATTATAACACCAAAAAACCGACGGATTTCATTTATTTGCAGCCGTGGTGCAGAAATACGGAAATTAATGTGAAAAAAAAATGATTTTTTTTTTCTAAATGACATATCTTAGATACTACTTGGGATAGATTTTTTTTTGTATTTTATTTTGAGCGCCCAATAGCTCTACTATAAGGTGTTTCAGGCTTATCCATTCTTTCCGGGACACCCTGTATAAGTATTTTATCGAAAGGAATGTCTAACTATACGATTCGAAAAAAAAACAAATTTAATAATCTGTATTTTATATATAAGTATTTTATCGAAAGGAATGTCTAACTACACGATTCGAAAAATTGCTATTTATTGTAGAATTAATGTAAAGTTAAACTAATTTTCCCGAACTATATTATTAATCTGTCTCTATATATCTGGATATAGTCTTATCCCACAGCTAAAAATCATACAAGATTATTTTCTTCCACCCACCAATTACTGGTGAACTCAATCAAAACGTCCATCGTTCTATTTTCTTAGGTTTTCGCGATTACTATACATAGCAATTAAACAACTTTAACGGTTTAAATCGCGTATATTTGACATTATTTATATCCCGACGTTTCGAACACTTTGCAGTGGACGTGGTCACGGGGTGACTAATTGATTTTATTTGTCACTTGAGTTATTAAGAAATTATTTGGACTAGTCTGAAATTTTTTTTTTTTTTTTTAAATCCAGACGGTAGTTCAAAAAATTTCAGACGGCAGTCCAAATAATTTCTTAATAACTCAAGTGACAAATAAAATCAATTAGTCACCCCGTGACCACGTCCACTGCAAAGTGTTCGAAACGTCGGGATATAAATAATGTCAAATATACGCGATTTAAACCGTTAAAGTTGTTCAATTGCTATGTCCATCGTTCTGTTTCTCGGTACGTACCCTCCATTAGAGGATTTGTCTACCTCGTCAGCTGCCGGTCATGCGGCAGATATAGTCGACGCCGCGCGACGGATTACGCGAGTTTGTCAGTTAAACCACTAGAACTATTCAAGGACTAACGATGCCACCCACTACTTGTAGTGTGTATATGTGTGTGGTTTGCGGGGATGTGTAAGGGTGTGTGTTTGTGTGTGTCTCTCTGTGTGTGTGCGCGTGTGTGCGTGGAGACCTCGTGTTGCTCGAACGCGGCATCTCGTAATACCTGTGTGCTACGAGACGTAACACCTTGTAGCACTCCACGCTAGCGCACCCACATGTACAGTGTGTGTGTACTAACCAGGAAGAGCGTGGAGAGGAAGAGTGTGGAGACTTCATGTTGTTCGCGCGCCGTTTCGCGCAGCACGTGCGTGAAGTCTCGTTCTCGCGGCGGTGCGGGAAGCGCGGCGAGAACGCGGCGAGCGAGCGCGCGTACGTCCACACCGCGCGCTTCGCTCGCGACCGCACGACGCATTATGCGAGTTTGCCAGTCTGACCATTCGGACCATTCCACGCTCGTGCATGCGACAACCTGCTGAACGGTTTATTTATTAAGACACGGTAACGTTATAATACAAAACATGATTAAGAGTATACTGTTACCAACGAAAGAAAAATAAAGAGGGCGCTGCACCAAACAGTGGTGTACCGCAGCGGCGAATTAATGAGTAGCGATATGGCGCGATCGTTGACAGATCGCCTAATTTTGGGTCGGCGCTCGAGTGCCATGGACAATCTCAATTGCGTGTTACTTATGCTCAGTTATTTAGTATACTTTGATTTTGTGAAATTATAATTACAGAGTTGGTCCTGAAATCATATATTTTAAACAAACCTGCTTTGTTAAGCGGCAAATACAAGGAGGCGCAATCGAATATCTTGCACGGGGCAGAGAAACCGCTAACGTTGGCACTGGCACTCAAGGTAAAAGGTCCAGTATCTCAATTAAAGACGTACGAAATATGAATAGATTATGACTAATTATGATTATAACACAAAAAAAAGAATGCAAATTTTAAAAACGATATAATTTAAAATCTGAAAAGATAACTAAAAAATAGTCATAAAAAAATACAAGAGTGAAGTAATTTTATGGATATTAATTGAATCTTCCGGGCTACTTGGCCGAGGTCTTCTGGAATCTCTTCTCTTTCTTCCAAACGTTTCGTCAACAACTGCGGTTGACATCTTCAGTGGCGACTGCGTTCACTTTCGGAGAAATGTTATCTCTTCGGCTTCTCGAGCGCAACATGTCAGCAGCTTCAGTTGCGCTCGAGAAGCACGTATAGTCGTATAGCACCACCCCATCTCATGGAGCAGGTGTCGTAAAAGGCGACTAAGAGATGTCATAGCGGCTACCACAATCCCTGAGGAACTACACCACCTCTAAAAGAGTCAACTCACTAATCCACTTGGCCAGCGTGACGTTTCAGGGCCATACATTCCTTGTGCACAAGATAAGGTGCACGAGGGGGCCTATGTCAAGCAGTAGACTATTAAAGAGCTGGTTACGGTTGCTGAGTGAGTGAGATGATTCAGCTCATATCTGTACTCCGTGAACAAGTGATTGGTGGGAACAGATAAAATGATATCGGTGGTGTATGCTACGTAGTGCTTTATGAAGGGCAGTACAATGTTGATGTATGCTACGAATTTAAATTTAAAGAAGTTATCATTAAAATCGTCGAAGTGTGATAACTAGATGTAAACGAGTTTCCTTTATCTTATTAAACTCTCTTAGGTATTGTATGTAAAACAGTAAAACCGCATAGAATAGACATTTCAATTTAGTCGACAATAAATAGCGAATCCTAGCACAGACTTTGGTCTAGTTGGGTTACTATTAGCACAATAACAAGGGCAATGTTTTTGGACGACTGCAAAGCTTTATTCTCTTGAACGGTGTTAAATATGACTTTTTTTCTTGCCCAAATAAATAGAAAATACAAATGTAGGATAGTGTTCTCACCGCATGTGGTTCGTCGAACGGCTCGTCGAGCGCGGCGTAGAACCCGTCGTCGGAGTCGATGGAGCGGCGCAGCAAGGTGAGCTCGCCCGAGTGCAGCGCCGCGCGGGCCTCCTCCACAGACCAGCCCAGGAACTCTGACGGTACATCAAAACAATTAATTTTTTTAGCAATAGACATACATACATTAAATTTATTATTAAAAAAATATTGTTGAATCCAAACCTCAGAATCAGCTTAATTTGTAGTATTAACAATTACTTAACTATCGTACTTTACATAAAAAAAAAATATTTTAAAAAATGTAGCTTACCTCCAGTAACTGCATCAAAACCTGAAACAAAAATGCATTACTCAAAATAGCACATTTTTTAGGTATTTTATTCAAATTGAATTGTGAGTAGCAGAAGGTCTACTCACAATTCTACCATAACAACTATATAATATTCATATCCACTAATGATTCACTAGAAGAAGCCCGTGTTCTGTAGTGGACGTTTAAAAAAAAAAAGTCGATATTATAATGTTAATCCCTCCTACAATTAGTCATACTACACATTCGATTATAACAAATTTGGTAGCAATATGGCTGCACATAGGTCACACTGAAAATTTCCGGAACGGGCCAGTTACATAAATAATATTTAAAAAGTAATTACAATATCTGAAAATAGAAATCTTTGGCTGTAAAATAAAGTTTGTTTCATATAACAGTCATTTGTTTTATCATTGCGGCGTCATTTTAAAAATTGCGTGTCTGCATTACGATGGATTTAACTCGTGAAAATTTTCACTGTATGATTTTCTACGATTTTAAGTGTAATTTGACAGCTCAGCAGAGCCGGCTTGGTTTAAAACTGCTTTTGGCGATGAAACACCAAGCAAGACGACAATTTATAGCTGGTCTGCAGAACTCAAGCGCAGTCGTGTCAATCTCAGTGACGAATTTTGTTAAGGTCGCCCGCTCACTGTCAACAATAAAAACATCGATGACAGCATTGATGTTTTTGTTGTTTTGCGGTCCCACGTGATGGTAAGTGTTACCGCCGCCCATGGACACCTGTAACACCACGGGGTATGCATTGTGCGATGCGAATGCTGTGCGCCATATGATCGAAACAGACAGGCATGTCACCTACCATAAGATTCGGGCATCCTTAGGCTTAGGCATAGGCATGAGTCATATACAATCAATCTTAGACAAACATTTGGCCGTGCGAAAGAAAGCTGTGCTCGCAGTGGATCCCACACAATTTGACTGGCGCTCAAAAAACGGAACGCGTCACTTGGTGTAATGCTATGCTTACCAGATTCAACGAAGGGGCGTCAAATTTGGTGTGTAACATACTCTTAGTAACAGGTGACGAAACATGGATTTACAGCCACGACCCCGAAACAAAACAGCAATCGACCATGAGCCGAACCGCATCAAAGTGGCGCGTGTGCAAAGTGCCGCGAAGCAGATAATGGCTTTTTTTTTTTAAAAACCGGACACGTGGCTACTGTTGCTTTGGAGAATCGTCGTACCGTGAATGCTGATTGGTATACGACCATTTGCTTGTCGGAAGTTATTGACGAATTCTGTAAAAACAACCGCAAACGCCGCATAAATCTTGCACCATGACAATGCCAGCTCTCACGCGGCCAAACAGACAAACAACGTACCCATATTTTCGCTAGTTATACCGCTGCTTACCTATGGAGGTCTTGTTAATGAGGTCCTGATTACGTAGTTGCCGTCGCTCGGAAAGGATCATGTTCTTGCGCTTCCCCACCACTTCCTTGATCCACTTCGCGTTTATACTGAACTCGGTCATTACTTGTAATCTTTCCAGCATCGCTGCAAATAAAAGCATTGTAACTTATAACATTCTCGCGGTTTGCACACATATTTATCTATTAAATAAATAGATAGATAAGACGTTTATTCAGAACACATTACAGGACACTATAGTTACAAAGGAAAAGACAAACATACATATTTATTTTAAACACATAACAGGAGGTTTTTTTAAGAAAGTGAAAAGAAAGAGAGATGTTGTAACTATCCATATGCATACGTATGTTAGGTATCCATATGTATGTTGTAAGGTGTTGTAGTTGCACAGTCCGCTTTCCGTGTCCTATGGTTGCCTCAAATGACTTTCACATTGTACATTGTAATGGCACAGACACATTGTAACGTCTTCAGCACTTCACTGCATGTCGTGCACCGAATTAAACCGCGCCCTCTACTATTATTTCTATAACATCGTATTCGTAATTAAATTCTGTATCGATATCTAAAACAACTCTTTTATTCCACAATTCTGCAACAACTTATGAATACTATAACTTTTTTATGAAAAAAATGCGGGTAGCTCAAAAGTAACTAGTTAGTGAAAATTGTTCAAAATTCTCGACATGGACTCTCTCCAGTCAACTCAGTTTTTTTTTTAATCCAATGCTGACTGGATAAGAAAAGCGAAAGGACAAGTGTGATGGCGTGCCTTGGGAAACGTATAGTTCATATATTCAGCGGGAAACCGTAACGATATCTCAGCAATGGTCAGTGATAAAAGGTTGTATTGACTCACAAACCGTCTAACCCTCAATAACAATGCATTGCAATCTCAGCCCTTTCACTATCCACTGCTGGACACGAGCCTCCTCATGCACGTTGTCTAGCGCATGAGGGATGTATGACCTTAATTCGCCACACTGGCCAAGCAGGTTGGCGAGTCTACGCTTTTAGAGGTATTTTTTGGTTTGCGGTGCTGTTGTGGTTCAGCGTTTGTGGTACTGGTTTTATTATTCCTTAGTCGCCTTTTATGACACCCGTGGGAAGACTGGGCATGGGGGAATGGGATGGTGCTATTCTATAGCCGGCCGAACAGTACACTGCACTAACAATAATATGTAGTTCCAAAATCTGCAAATTCTGTTTCTGCAGAGCAGGATTGTTTAAAACAAAGTGTTTTAAATACTGTTTACAACACAATCTAAATATAAAAATGTTCGAAATTTAAGTGTTTTAAACATGTTTAAAAGTGTTTCAAATGATTAAAAAACTTTTCATATTAAACATACTTACTTTATAGCACGTGATTTTTTTTGTAATCAAGTATTTTTATTTATGCGTTCTTTATTTCATATACAAATAGAAAGAATATCAAAAAGGCGTTTCGAAAGCAAATTCTCAACTCAGAGTAAATAAATTCTAAAATTTAATTAACACAAGTTTGAGATTGGAGTTGATATGGAATATGTAGAATATTCAAGACGACAACATAGTCATCATGGCAGAATCGCTGGAAGATTTGAACTGGATGCTAAACGGCCTTAACGCAACATGGCGACGCGTGGCTCTCGAAATGAACATAGATAAGTTAAAAACCATGTTCAATGAACATGTTCTTCCGGGCCCGTAAGCATTGAAGGTGTGGTACTCGAAATTGTTGACCATTATGTCTATCTTAGGCAGACTATCTAAGTAGGCAAGTCCAACTACAGCAAAGAGGTCGATAGAGGCATTCAGCTCAGCTGGGTAGCATTTGAGAAAATGCGTTGGCTCTTCTCGTCGCCTATACGACAATGTTTTCAATCAGTGGATCCTGTCAGTTATGATGTATGGTGCAGAAACGTGGACTCTTACGTTTCTGCACTGATTCATAAGTTTAAAGTCACTTAGGGAGCTTTGGAGAGCTACGCTTGGAGTTTCTTTGCGGGATAAGATCCGACGTGAAGAAATTCGGCAAAGAACTAAATATAGCTCACAGAAATAGCATGCTGACGTGGCAGGTCATATTTGCCGCAGGACCGACAACCGATGGGGTAGACGAGTCCTCTAGTGGAGGCCACATGCGGGGAAGCGCACTGTGCGACGCCCTTCGGCCTGGTGTCAGTACAACTTAACCTTCGGCATACAAGGTGACAAAAACTCCTTAATGTGGGGTTAGATTTATTCCACAAGACATTGTATCTACTTTGTGTACACATCAAATACAACACGCTTTAAGGGTGTAGATCGTGAAAATCACCGAAAAGAGTGTTACGATTTTTCATATTTAACCTATTTACATATGATTGATATCAATGATAATTTGTATATATTACAATCAAAGACCAATAAGTATGTTCATGCTTATATTAAACTCTTAAACCTAATAGTTGTTATATAATAAACGTCAACAAACGCACAAAATTGAGTAAAAATGCAAAAACATGACTTCGTATTTTTCAGATTTAACCCCATAAATCAACACAAATTGATAAAAAGAAACACTTTTTGAACACTGAAGAAACCAATAAGTATAGCTGTATACTTCTTTTTATACCTTTACAAACAAAGACTTCCTCTTTTAAAGCCCTAAAATCTAGATATATTTTAAGGTAAATTTTTCATACACAAATGTATGGGATAAAACGTTCGTTTCATTCGTGCAATCTCGGTGGTCTGCAGCGGCAGTTCCTTTCTGTAAGTGAACGCGACACCACGCTTGTCGGCTGCAGACAGCAGAATTACGTATTGTGAATTTGTGTTTTTTGTAAAAAACTGTAAGTATAACATTTTTATAATTAATTTATTTTCAGTTAGTAGAAAGTATCGATATAATGAATGTCTGAAAGAAAACCATGATGGAACTAGATATAAATCGTAAAAAATACAATATCTACACTAATAGGTATTATAAAGAGGAAAGATTTGGATTTTTGTATGTAACGAATAAACTCAAAAAGTACTGGACTGATTTTAATAATTCTTTTATCATTCGAAAGCTACATTATCACTGAGTAACATAGGCTATTTTTTTCGCAGGACTGATTGAATTTGAGTGGCATGCCAGGGAAAAGAAAGTTTTGTACGCATTATAAAAATATGAAAGCCAAAAGATCTCGGAATAAAATGTAAGTTCCTCCCTACTTATTTATTATCGCATTTGAACAGGGTACATTACAAAGCTAATACAATATGTCATATGATTTAGATCGCCCGATTCAGACATATACCTACAATAACATGTAAATATTGGTTTGTATTATCTATATCTATACTGATAAATAAAATTGAAGTATCTGTATGTAATATCAAAATAATAGGATTTTTAAAAAAAAAAAAAGGCGATACGGAGTTCGCCGGGTCGGCTAGTATTGTCTAAATATCAAATTGTGGAAGTAGGTAGGCGACAGCGCAACTTTGTCGACATACCTATACCGCCAAACAGACGCGAGGCGCCTAGCGTCTGGCTTAGGGTTGTACAAAATAAATAAAAAGTGGATAATATTGATGAATAATATTTCCAGTATTGAAAATAAAGAAAACCTTGGGGCCGAGACTCTGAGCAACAATGCTACGCGCTGTATAGAGGTAAGTTGTTATACGTAATTCTTGTAGACTTGTTACATAAATAAACAAACTACTTAGTTAGTGATGGGCGAAGACAAAATCTCAATACCTACCTATAGATTTTTCTTGCAATATTTATTATTTTCATCGAGAGACAAACACCTTAGTACCGAAATACTTCTCAATTACTTTCTCAAAAGAAAATTTACGTTCAAATAGGTGACGTCATAAAAAAACAATACCTAATGCGTAAAGAAATTATAATTTCTATTCATCAGGAACCTAATATTGTATTAATTCTTTTGCATTTTTTTAAATTTTTAATTATTTTTTATAAAAAAATCAAGCCATTATCTTTCTTTACAGGAACTAGTTATTGAAAACGACCAAGAGGGAAAGGTGGATGAAATGGAAGTTGGGCGTAGAGTTGTAGACGTTTCTTTTTTTTTTAAAGCTCTTCAGGCCATAGGGGACCACGGTCCAATGGATTGTAAGTTAAGTTACCTCAGTATAATAGGTGAAGTAAAAGTTGGTCTGGACTCAAAACTCATCATGAAATGTAGTATGTGTAGTATGAAATTTACTGTGTGTTTGATTGAAAAGAAAGAAGATAGAATGGAAGTGAATCATCAAATTGTATCTGGTGAAAAGACAGCAGCACATTCCATGGCAGAAGCTGTCAAGGAAGAAGCGGAGTACGCAGTGTCTATAGGTAGTGTTGATAAAAATGGTACACCATTAATATCTGTTGCTGTTGACGGTTGTTGGAGCAAGAGATCTTATGGTAAGAATTTTTCCGCCTTGTCCGGCGCAGCTGCGATAATTGGCATTAAAACTAATAAAGTATTGTTTTTTGGAGTTAAAAATAAATACTGCGTAGTTTGTGCACGAGCCGCAAAGAACGACAGTCAGCCCTCGGAACACCGTTGTTTCAAGAATTATTCGGGATCATCTACCGGTATGGAATCGACCATAATAGTTGAGGGGTTTAAACGTTCCATTGTTGATCACGGTGTAATTTATAATAAATTTGTAGCAGACGGCGATTCCAGTACTTATAAAAAAATATTAGATTCGCGACCGTACGGTAATTTAACAGTAGAGAAAATTGAATGCAAAAATCATCTTTTACGAAACTACTGCAATAGCTTGGAGAAACTGTCGAAAGACACTAAGTATCCTTGCGAATTGCGGAAATTCCTAAAAGAAAGGTATTTGCGTTTAAGAACGGGTGTAAAATGCGCTATTAAATATTGGGGCGATCAAAATCAGTCACTCGAAGAAAAAATAAAAAATCTTAGTGAAGATATCCTAAATGGTCCACAACACGTATTTGGTAATCACCAATATTGCAAGGAGTATTTCTGTAGACCTGATACTCGTCGAATAGAACCTGTTGGGTTGCTTCCAGCAATTGTTGGATGCGGATTAATGGACGCGGTACACGTTTTAAGTAAAAGACTGTCATATCATTCTAGAAGTTTAATTCATAATTGTACAAGTAATATAGTTGAAAGTTTTAACGCAGTGATTGCCAAATTAGTAGGGGGTAAGCGTGTAAATTATTCTTCCCGTGGTTCTTATGCGGGCCGATGCGCAGCTGCTGTTGTGTCTTTTAATACAGGATCGATTCATAGTAAAACTCATGAAGTAATATTTAAATCTAGTCCTAATCCTTTGATCGCGAAAGTGGAAAATTGTAATCGTAGAATCCGTTTAATTGCTAAACCTAAATTAAGATTGAAAAAGAGCCACAGCGCTGTATCGAAAGACGCTCACTATGGACCAAACTGCGAAAAACCTGATCTGAGTCCAGAATTATATGAGAAAGCCAAGTCATCTTTTTTAGCCGATTTAAAGTTGTCTTGTGCTGAAAGAGAGGAGCTTGAAAGGTCGACCCATTTGCAAAGAAGTAGTTCTGAGTGGATGAGTACAAGGAGAAAATTACTAACCTCATCATCGTTCGGGGAAGTTTGTAAAAAACGAGAGAGCACAAGTTGTGCTGTTCTTGTTCGTAAAATCGTTTATGGTAGTAATATCTCCAGTTTGCCTGCTGTACGGTACGGTATCGAAAACGAAGAAACCGCAATTAAACAGTTAGAAATTCAAGAGAATATTAGTATACAAGGTTGCGGTTTGTTCGTCGACGATCAATATGAATTTCTTGGTACTACACCAGATGGCATTTATGCAAACGGTTTAATTGAAATTAAGTGCCCACATTCTTTAGCTGGCATGACTCTTGATGAAGCAATGGCCAAACATACCTTTTGGGTTAAGGACAAGGCTTCCAAGGGTTATGTCATAAATAAAAATCATAACTGGTATTTCCAAATTCAGGGACAGGTACATATTACTAAAAGAAACGTTTGCATGCTTGGCATCTGGTTTGGTGCTACTGTACCTATGAAAGTTTATATTATAGAAAAGGACGACAAATTTTGGGAGGAGAAAATGGAGATGAAATTAGTTAGGTTTTATTACGATTGCCTACTTCCAGAATTAGTTGATCCTCGGCAGTCACGAAGCATGCCCATTCGTGACGCGCCCAGTATCATAGAGGCTATGAAAGAGAGGAAAGAAAGAGCTTTACGTGTTATGAAAGAGAAGAACGCCTAATGATTTTGAAAGATACAGGTAACTTAACTACCCAGCCAGTCGATTCACGTAAACACGCCAGTCCAAAAGTCGTTTTAACTTAGGAACTTAGAAATCGCCTTTTGGTTTTCTGTTTTAAACGCACTTACTTATCTAGTCTTGGATTGTCATAAATCTTCCAATAGCTCAATTACTATACAATTTCTGAGTTACCTGGTGTAAAGAATCATAAAAATTGGTTCAAAAATACAGCGAATTGAGAATTCTCCTTTTTTTAAGTCGGTTAAAAGGGCTAAATTTGCAAAGTGACGTCACTGCGCTACGGTTTTTATTACTTACGTGAATCGGGCAGCTGGTAACGTTTTCATTCTGATAGGTTTTGTGATAGCCATTGATTTTATCATCAAATTAGCAGAAATCAGAACTTGATCCGTAATCGAATGAAAAACCATTAGAATTTTGAACTCATATTTCGTTATTGTTTAATTACATACTTTTAATTAGTATATTAATAATTTACAAACTTCTGTTAAAATTAGTAAATAAATAAATTATTTACTAATTTTTGTACAACCCTAGCACGCTTTTGAGATAGCGAGTAATGGCGACTCATATTTGTTATTGTGTAGTAAATAAATCATTTTTATACTTGTGTTTCATTTATTGACATTTTTTTTAAAACCCTAGGATTTTTTTTAGATATCGACGAGGTGATCGTAAACAAAAAGTAAGTATTTGAGTTTACGCAATAGGCACATTTCCTTGCGTAGAGATAAACACACTTCCTACTGAATTTGCAATTATTTTATTGAATGAATATTTTACGAATTAGAATAAATTTTGCTAGTGAAATTACAAATAAATGAATAGTTGGAATTTTAGGTAAGTAGAATACAAAAATGTCAGATGTCAAATGATAGAAAAACATAAAAATTGTGTCTCAACTACTCTTATTAATCTATTAAAAAGAATCAACAGCTAGTTTCCAAAAATTCAACGTTATTGTTATGCTGTAAATATTCAAGTTCAATAACAATTTCTCAACGTGGAACGTTTGTTGCAAAACATTTTGAAAATCGCGCTCTCTAGGTCATTCATCCGCCCCGTCGGATGTTACATTAAACTTTGGCGCTGCGGTCGCTCGAAATCGAGATCTCAGGCCAACAATCTACACCCTTAATACGTTTTTTCGTTAAATACATTACTAAATTAATCAATAAAACACAAAAGTATACCATAATAAAACGTTTATTATACAAAAACTTAAAAATTACATAACTACTCCTAAAAATCAACATCGTATCCTAAAATCACAAATCATATATATATATATATATATATATATATATATATATATAGGAACATATTGTTTTTTTACTTATTAATATTAAATTAGACGCATTTGGCTTTAAATATAAATTATAAATAGCTCTCTATACCTATTTTAGTGAGATCATTCGTTATCTAAATCAGTACAATTTTGACACATTAAATTTGCATGTTCCTTAGATATCGCGGCATTACATTTGCAGCAACCGTTCAATGTCTTCCTGTCTTTGTTCCTTGGACAAAACGAACATCTTTAAGATCTCCTTGGTTGTTTTTGTTTTGGTCCTGGAACTTCTTCATTCAAAATTTCATGCACACATTGGATTGTCTTTTCTTTTCTTGAGATGGTCTTCAAGCAATGAAACTCACAATTGTTTGATGAAGTTCTTCCAAAGATCACTTTTGTTCCTCTCAATGCCGTTACTCAATATATGCACAATAAAATAATTTATACCAGCATGGTTTAACATCGAGAAAAACAAAGTAAAAGGCCAGCGTTTACTGTTGCGGTAATGAGTAATTATGTTTTGAGCTCTTGTGTGAACATTGGTCCGCGGTGGCAATTTATACCACTTTATCTTCCATTTTTTCCGAGATAATATGGTTGGAGTGTTGACAGTGTATCCAAAGATGGTTCGAGGTTTACTTCGGTGTCTTCCATGTTCGTACCACTGTGAATTTCAGATGCCTCGCTGATAGTCACTACGGATCGGATCGGAAGAAAGTTTTCATCATCGGACAAGAAATCACTTTCTTCTAATAAAGCCGCCGCAATACGATCACCCACCCGACAGCTTGTTAGACATCATCAATATTCAGTACCTATAATAAAAATAGAACCATATAAACAAAACACTAATTATAAGTGTAAATAACAAAAGAACACATGAGTGGATACATACTTTTTCAGCGACGTCCCATACAACGTGGGGTTAAAAGCGGCCAAGACCCACTTAGTGCGCGTGCACAGACGACATCGGCGCGTGCAGTACTGATCCGTCGCTGTGAACCGATGCGGCAATATTCAACCGCCAGCTACTGTGAAATTCAACTTATTTTTTGTATTTTGTAGCCAGCTACAAAACAATCGACGCATTTTAAAAGAGTTGGGGTGAACATAACCCCACCTTGTATGCCGAAGGTTAACTCTTTAAGAGATTTGCGGGTGGTGGTTGGGTGAGAGCCGAGGGTCGTGTGTGGTGGAGAGCTTTGGGAGAGGCCGATATCCAGCAGTGGAGAGACATAGGCTTATGGCATAGTAGGACACATCAAATAGAAATATTGATTAAGTTATAAAGAAAATATCAGCTTGCAGGCATCTCTATTCTCTACCTTGCATTGTATTGAATTCTATCACCTGAATCAATTTGGCAGTTCATTTTGTTATTATAAGGTTATTCAACATAAACAGTTGAATTTTTGTAATCACAATTCGGGAAATCCCCAATAAAGAAGAAATTACCTTAGGCGAAAAAATATCCTGAGTTGTATTGTAAACATGTTTAAAACCTGTATTCAAAATCAACGAAAAATACTTGATAAAAATAAAACATAGGAACAGATGTTGAAAACATATTGAACTGTTTGTTTTATAAATTTAAAAAGAAATGTTTTTTCCTTCCCTGCAGACTCCATTATTAGGTCGAGCCCTATAAAATATACACGTATATGGGCGCTTACCTGCTTAAGTTGGAAGAGGTCCAACAACTCGGTGCTAAAACTATCCTGCGAAATAATAATAAATCCAAAAGTAGAGAGAGATCTGATGATACAAGTATGGAACTTACCATCAGTGATGTGCAATTTGGCAACTAGTCCAGAGATATCCACAGCATTGTCAAGCTGTTTCCGCTTGAGGGCGAGCGGACGGCGTATAGCAGGCGGTGGCATCGCTTCCACGCCTGCTTCCGCGCTCGCTTCTGCCGGTGGGGGGGACAGGTCTCGCGGAGCTGCCGCCTCGATGGCAGCTTGAAGCTCCATTAGAGGGATAGGTCGGAGGCGGCTACTCTCGCTCGTCGACATGCTTGTTAACTCGTCTACTAACATGCCCCCCTCCTGGTGTGCAACGTGTTACACGTCCAATTAGCAATAAGATAAATATATTTTATATTGTAAATCGGGTCTGTAGGTACATGTATTCAAAATTGAATGTTTTTGTTTACCTTTTATTTCAACTCGAAGTTTCGGCACGGGTTGTATCAGGTGTGACACCAGTAGGAGTTGACGTAAGAGGTGGGTAGTCGGACTCGTCAGTCAACTCGAGTAGAAATAAAAGGTTTAACTTTTAAAAACCTTTAATTTTACACGTTCAAAGTGGATTTACAATATAAAAAAAAACGCGGAAGTATGAGGTATTGAGGTTTGTTATCTATTAATACCTCTAAAAGAACAAAACCCAAGAGGTTTGTTATCTATTAATCACCCTTTATGATGCCCACTGCGAGAGATGCGGCGGTGCTATTCAAATCCCAGTCAAGATACTGCAGTCAGGGAATAATATAATCAACGAAAATAGAGCTGTAGAGAATATTTGAGGTCTTAAAACGATATACAGATCGTACCTGTAGCCTCAAGGTAACATTGAAGTCAGCAATTAATCCAATGGGCTCGTCCTCGTAATCATAGAGTGGCGCATCGAAGTCAGTCATGAGTCGGGGCTCGAGGTCTATAAAGACAGGCGGCAGCGTGGGCGGGGCGCGATGCAGTGGTAATGCGCGGAGTGTGCTGGAGCCGCTCTCCAGTTCGATGCTCGCGAATGCGTCCGCTTGTGACGACTGTAGCCGGCGACGGCGCTGTCGCGAACGAGGCGTCGCTTGCTCCTCGCTGTTTGTATTCTGGTTCGTTCGCTCCGTCTCTCTGTAGACACAAGGTTATTTAGATGCGGGACAATGTCAATATTGTACACTATGCACTCTTAGATTGCGGTGCACAGGGAGCGTATTCCGCGGTGACGCTTGTGATGGGAATGGACAATTCAAGTCAGTTTGTGATATTCACTGTGAATACAAAAAGGAACTACAGTTTTGTTATTTTTCTTCTACTTCTACTAAATCAAATTTTGAGTAGGACGTATATATTTATTTAGGAATAGGTACACCAACAATTGCCTATATAAAACAGAAACTCTGCCACCGGATGTGACACAACTCTCTGAGAGACATTATGAGACAGTGGATCGCAATGCCGGACTTTCGCCTCCCGCTCATTCGGGGCGCAGCCTTATAGTATACCTATTAAATTTTTACAAGAGATAAGACATTTGACACAGTTCAGATAATTTTGTAATAAAATTACATAAAAAAATTACAAATAAGTCCGTGAAATTAAAATATCTTTAAAAATAACTGAGTTGTAGTGCTTAGAAGTCAGAAGTTAGAAAAGGACTGGACTGCTTTGTTAATGATGTCATTATCACAGTGGTACTTACAAGTTGTAACACATGATCGTAATTTACAACCATGTGTAAGTGAAAATGTTTTCACCAGTAACTTGATATCTGATGTTTACTATGTAGTAAACAACTGAACACTACATAAGATAAAGAAGTTAGAGGAAGATTTAATAGATATTTCTTTTAATTGTACAGATTTCTGGGGGTAATTACTGTACAGATATTGGTCATATTTTAGAGTAACAGATTAAATACATAGTCTTATAATTTAAGTGATTAGAACAAATGATTATTAATAATTATACAGAACAATAGTTAATGCAGACTTACTGGTTGAGTAGCAAGTCACTGACGGATACCACACGTTCATAGAGGAAGTCGACCTTACGCCCATAGATGTTGGCAGACTGCTGTAGCAGGAGGGCCACCTCTGCAAAATTGGGCTTCACGTCGTCACTGGCCTCTGTCACTTCATGTTCCAGCGCCCGGAGGCCGGCCTCTGTCAAATATTCTTCTAGTAACTGGAGACAAACATACCATAGCTGTAACTCATATTATGCAGATAAATACATAATAGGTAATTTTACTTGGTCTTAGATTTAAAACACAATAAATACAAGATTTTGTCTTAAACAAAATTATGTTTTAGGGAACTGATGTATATTCTGCATAAAATTCTGTAAGTTTGGTTCACAATACACTAGGTCAGCAATGACGAACCAATGGTACCTGACAAAATAATTGACACAGCATTAATTTAGGTACCTAATCAAAACAATTTAATTTTTCGTCCACATTTGAGGCCATAGTAACGAAGTTCATTGTGAACGTGACTACCGGTGCCGGAGAGGCAATAACAGAAGTTGCACTAGTTTTTTCTTTCATTTAAATAAACATAAAACTATTAATTGTTGTACAAAATGTATATTTCTGGTTGCAAATATATTTGATTACAAAATGTATTTTGATAGTATTTAGTTTTTTTTTGTTCAGCATAAATCACTAAGTCAACATTGTTTGATGGCACTTCATGGCCTCATTAAACATTTCTTTAGAAAAAATGGCACATAGATAAATAGAGGTTCGCCATCCCTGCACTAGGTTATGTCTGAATTAAGTTTTTATGTCTAGATTATATAAAAAGTTTTGGTAATTTCATCAATTGGTAATTCTTTCGTATAAAATTATTATTGTATAATACAACACCTCCTACTTTCTGTATCAACAAAACACCTCCCAACTTGGAACTAAAGACATAGGTTGTGTCAGTATTAATAAAATTATTCCCTATAAATAAGAATTTTATAGGATAAGCTAGAGATCTCTTTGTATTGTAATTGTCTATAAGTATAGATCATATCTACTATATTGTACAATAGATTTTTTAAAGTAAATAACAAAAATTATGGTTTTCAATTGAAAATGCCAACTAATATTAAATATAGAATTTATGATAATCAAGACACCTGATACAGAAAAGCTGTTGTGACTAAGTAAAGGCTTAGGGTGTTGTGATGTGATATAGGGATTATTTTCAATATTGGTTAGTCAAGACACTCTAATTAAAAAAAAACAGATGTTAGAACATGTTTCAATATGGTTTCATTTAAATTCATAGACTTAAATCTTGTGCACAATTGTTATGCAAATAATGCCATACATTAGTGTTATTAGTTGTTAAAATAATCTTTGGAAATCTATCTTCCATTGGGACCATTTTATATCACTAGGCTTGTCTAGATCTCTAACCAAATACAATGTAATAACTGTAATGTATCAACAAATCAGTAAAAGTATATAGTTTGGGATTAAAATGATATCGAAATTGATATTTCGATAAATGTGAGTTAAAATAAAAGGCGGGAAGCACTGCATTTTGTGCGGCGAGCGTCGGACGCGAGGTTTGTTTGTTACTCACCGAAGCCAAGTCCGTGTCGAAGATCTGTACGCGGTGGGCAATAGGCTTCATCAACAGCGCTACAATTTCCTCTAGCCTTTGGGAATTCATGCTCCACCTTTTCTCCCGCTGAATAAGTAAACTCCTGAAAATATAAGTTTTTCATTGGTATTATTACGGAAAGTGGGGAACGACTGATGGTCTGAAATAAGTCTGAATGCGAGTGGCGCGAAAATCCTTGTCAATGACCCTTATTTGACTTGCAAAACTAAAACTCACTTTTATACAGTTCATAATTTAGACAGAATTAAAATTACGATTACCTGGATTGCTCGTCGTCGCCGTCCATTTTATAAACATAAGATTGTGACTATAAAATACGTAATAACAACGGTGGCCATTTATTTATGTTTTGGTGAAACATTTTTAATGTTCGGTTCGCTGTCATGTTCGTTGTTGTTGCATCGTTCGCCGCTTACAAACTTTCATTCGGTCATTTTCGTAAATTTGTCTATGGTTCTTAAAAGTTTATTTTGTTTCCTTGTTTATTTTCTTTAATTAAAGAAATAAACTAAAACACTAAAAAAAGTGTTTATGCTTTGTGATCTAAGATTTTTAGTCTATATTTTTTTTTATTAATCATAACCGTAAAATTAGAACAGAAGAGACCAAATAGAATGCCATTTCCTTAACCTAGTCTTTAAAAAAAGGTGACGCAATGAGCCGCGTTCCAAAACATACGATATCGTTCTTTGACAATAAGGTAGAAATGGTATAATTATGCTACTAAAAATTCTTTTCACATTTTTTAACTTCACTTAACGGAAAGTGTAAGTGAGATACTAGAGACTTAAAGATACAGGTGATGAAAGAGCACAGAAGAGTGACAATATTTTGTTTTGGAACGTAGCCTTAGATTATGATTTGAATGATTATTTTTGTCTATGGCATCTCAATGTCATTTTTAAATACTTTATTGACACTGGCATAGTTTTTGGTCCACATGCATCAAAATTTTAATTGTTTTTATCACGTCATTGACCCTATGAAGATTAATGAACCATCATTATTAAGAGACAAATGCTACAATACACAATTTATACAACAATCATACCAAAACACCATTATTCTATAGCCTGATCAAGAAAGTAAAAAACCTCGCCATGATGCATAAAACTAATAGAACTAATATCTTATAGTGACAACATTAGAGTTATCAAAAAAAAACAAATGTGGCGCCCCCAGAGCAGGTTTTTTTATTTTTCTGGTTAGACTATTTTTCAGGTTCCCGCCCAAAAGTCTACTCAAAGTCAAATTTTCTTCTTTAAATATTATTTTTTTCGACACTGGCATAGCCATTGGTCCACACACCAAATAATAACACATTTTTTTTATAATAAAGTAGGCAGTTAGTAAGCGGTCGCACGTGCCGGGGAATACCTACAACACCAAGGGGTATTCGGGTGTGACGCCGACCTTACAAAATTTTATTCCCAGCTTTCTTGAAAAACTCCCTATTGTAGCGTAACGAAAAAACCACGGCTGGTAGTTCATGCCACAACTTTTGGGTTCGCGCTATAAAATGTCTTTTTGACCGCATTGTACACAGCGACTATAAGCCAAGGAAGTGCGGATAAACCACACGACGATGATGAGCGGTGCGACGGTAAAAGCCCCAAATTGGTATTAATTTGAATAGTTCTTCAGAACATTTCCCATTATAATAATTGACCGATGTTCGTTATATCTGTAATATATTAAATGGCACTGTTGACTGTCGTGATGTGCTATAAAAACTCGAGATACCTCCGTGTACCTTCAACGCGCACTAGGAATCTCGATCTACTTATACAGTGTACCGCTGGCCCAAGATATCGGCAAAATTCCTTCTATTTGCGTGCATGTGAGAGTTATAATTATAACAGAATTATTCGTGATATAGATTTTGATCCTTTTTTAGTGTAACTACACTTAAAATGAAATATTGTTATCGCTTCTTCTCTTTTTTGATTTCCACTGACAACATTTGCTTATTATAGACGAAAACTGGTAATGCCCTCAGTGTTCATGTATTTGAACAAAATTATAACTAGCCGTAGATTTTATAATATTCTACACATTTTTTATAGTAAATCAAACAAAAACTCAACTTCACTTCTCAATTTCCCACCAAAACGTGTACGTACAAATCAAAATGGACTGAATTTCAAAACGTGTAAAATTTTCCTAACACGAAAACGACGCAGCTCAGGCAGGATAAAATTTTACTTGTTCAATAGTGATAATAACACGTGTCGGAACCTGCCCTTAGTGGTGAAGTTTATCGTGTTCCACTTCTAGATTTTTATTTGTAAAATAAAACAAAATTTATGCTTATTATCAAACGAATTTCATTGTTTATTCAGTGTTTAAAACATTATAAGATTTAAATTTTAGAAGTGTGATAGCCATAGCAGATTTAATAATGGGCATGTCTCGATGCTATTCTCTAATGAAATGTTTGTTGATCATTTTCAACATAGTATTTCTGGTAAGTACTACTAATTGGAATATTAAATTATTAATGAAAGTTTTGTTCTCAAAACATTTAATTGAAACGAGTATTTATTTGTTAAATTTTACATATATGCCTAGCGTATATGTATATACCTATTTATATTTGTATAGAACTAGAAGCCAGATGCGGCTATAAAAAAAGTTCATTGATCATTTCTATCTGCATGTGCACGCGATAAAAAATGTTCATTTGAGCCTCAAATAAAATTTGCCCTAACTAATGATAAGCTGCCATTGTTTTCAAAAAAATGTAAGAAGTAGAAAATATAGTCGCATAACAGGAAGTGACTACAGAAGGAATATTATATTGTATGTATGAAAGGTATGAAAATTTTATTTCAGTAAACAAGCTCTTTTCTATGTTGGGTCAGTATAGAGAAGTCTGTAACTATTGATAAATAGAAAAAATTGTTCCAAGGAACCGTGGTGTCTATTTTAGACTTATGAAACTCTGCATTCAAAGATTTTCAAAAAACTCCTACACAATTGAGTATCAAACCGATTTTCTTTTTCCTTGAAAAAAATTACAAGCCAATTTATTGAGTTTATTGATAGTGTTAGTTTGTAAGGAATAAATCTTGCTAAGGAACCTTGTATCCAGAATAGAAAATAATGCATTTGAAATAATGTATTCATTTTAACAAATGTTCAAAGTGAATAGGTATAAAAAGGTAAGGATAAAATTGCAATTGCAAAAGGGAACAGAAACAGAGAATATTCCATTTTTAAAACTTTAAATGTATTGGCGGCACACAACAATATTTTGCTTTTTCAAATGTATAAAATTGTTGGCAGTGGCCTCTTCACATGAATTTTTATGATAGATATAACAGCAGTAAAATGTAAGTAGTAAGTATTAAAGTATTAAGAATTCTTTGGATAACAGTTAGATAAGTAGGTAGACCACCAAGTAACAGACACTAAACTTCCAGGATTATAGAAAATCGTAAAATCTATATTTTTATTCTAGATACAAGATTTATTCCTTACAATTTATATTGTCGTCAATTAGCACTTTAAAATAACTTACAATTTTTTCAACAAAAATAAAGTATGTAATTGTATGTATGTATATAAACGACTATGTATGAAATATTTTCTTAGGTTTTCGCGATTACTATACATAGCAATTAAACAACTTTGAACGGTTTAAATCGCATATATTTGACATTATTTATATCCCGATGTTTCGAACACTTTGCAGTGGACGTGGTCACGGGGTGACTAATTGATTTTATTTGTCACTTGAGTTATTAAGAAATTATTTGGACTACCGTCTGATTTTTTTGTTTTTTTTTTTTAACCAAGTACATTCACCTTGTAAGAACAGGTTCTGGTGGCAGGGGCTGGGAAATTTTCTTTTAATAATTTTACTGTTAGATTTTAAAAACATTTGTTTTACATTTGAAATCAACATACATATCTACATCTGAATACTCTGGCACGTATATTCTCTGCTACGCGATTAATAGTGTGTGCTAAGCAAATAACATGTTTTTATTTTTTTAAATAAAAAACGCTTTTAACATATATGCTTTGGTATCAGAACATAAGCTTAAAACGTCTCCTACTTTGGCTTCACTGGAGTCTCCTCGCATATTTTCTAGACATTCATTCACAAATTGAGCTAATGTGTTCCCATTAACAATTCCTAACATTTTGCACACAATAAAGAATGGTTTGTTTGATTTTACGTGAAAATGCACAATATACCGGCCTAAATAATCTGTTGTTTCATTCAAAGATATCCACAACTTTCATTTGAAATATTGTCATAAACTGAGGCTTATTTCTTTATTAAAAAATGCTCAAATAAACTTTCCTCAGTAAGGATTCCTCAGGATCAGCTTGACGATGGCAACGAACATATTTTTGCAAAAAAAATTTGAAAGGGGGTTGGTTTACTCTAGACCAAGATATTTTACACAATATAAGGAACTCTATTAAATCACAGTAAAATTTTTCGTTCACTTTCTTACTTGTCCTTTGGGGATTCGGTCCATTAATATGCCTCTTGACACTACTTTGCTTGGCTGTAAAACTGATTCCGAATCTGCCGAACAATTGCATTTTCACACAAAGCGGTGAATTTCCTTTTACCCTTCGCGACAACATATTTATGTCAGAGTGGGTTTTCACACCTGGTCATGATAAAAATGAAATATAGACATCGACTTGATGCTGAGTCAGAATTACGATTAAAACTGACGAAAATTGCTCCTCAAATGCGACAATGACGAAAAGGCGAAAATGACACAATTTGCGAGAAAAAACAAGTCTATCCATCACATTAATTAATAACTTTTCTCTTTTGTCTTCAGCCTACTATTATTATTAAAATAAAAAACCTTATTTTACTATATCTAGTTTTTTTATTTTCTTTTTCTAAAAGGGGTACCCCAGGGAAATTTAATAGGGGTATGTGAGGCTATAAGTTTGAGAAACCCTGCCATAGAGCATATATGGAATATAATAAAACAACGAGTTGTGGATAGGAAAGCGATGACCAAACAAGCGATTACACAAGAAGATTGGAAAAAACAAATTAACCATATAAAAAGTGTGAAATAGGAGTATTGGTCATGCTATATGACAAAAGAAGATGAATTAGAGGAGTTCATAATAACAGTCGGAATGACGAGTGACACTGATGACGAAAATCAAATGTTATTCAGCTGCAACGAGAATGAATCCTTAGGGGTTGAACCTCTAATCGATTCTGATGGTCCTGGTGGAGGACTATGTGGTTTATGTACATAGCTTAGCCTCCATGGTTACATATCCATAGGATGACGTTTACAACTCTCAACTATTTTATGTCAGTATATTTTAACTATATATTCTTAGTTATTCTGCACTTTCCTCTACCCTAAGGTTCTCTCGAAGAGATTGTTTTTAGCGATAAAATCACCTGTTGTACTATAAAAATAAATATAGAATAGTAGTTGTTTACTGTTTTCTTTGCCTTTAAATCTGTTTACTAACTTTTAGTATAAAAAAGTATATGATTAAATTTTTAATACGATTCAAAACTTAATATTTTATTTATTGCATTAAACACAATTTAAATTGTTTCTTATATAAACCCGTAAAAAATGTATAGAGGTAAATTATTTTTGACAACTTTTTTTGTCGACCATACCATCACTAACTACTCTTCGCCATGTGGCCGCCATTTTCATATCATTTCTTTATTGGCGCAAGTTACAGGCCAAAGGACATTTATTTATTTATTTTATTTGGTTCGCCACTATGCTACCGTACATTTGCATTATAAATATAAATTACTTATACATTAACATGTTATACATAAGAATTCCGTTACAGGAGAACACGGCATGCAAAAAGTGTTTTATAAGAACAGGTAGACTGCATCACAGTTGGTTAGGAAAAATGGTCTAAATCCAAATAAATTGCCATAAACAATTGACCATACACAACAACTGACGCAATGGTTCACTATATGTTTTCAGTGTGTGGGCAGCGCTGCCTGTGGGTTCGCGGCGTGGGCGCTTTGGGACGGGCGCGCTAGTGAGAGCCCCGAGGGCCGCGCCGGACTGTGCGCTATAGCAGTGTGGGGCGCCGCCCTGGCTCTGGCAGCGTTTGTAGCTCTATGTGGAGCTGTGCGGAACTCTGCATCTCTCTTGGCCGCAGCTTTCGCCCTGCTCGCGCTGACTGCAGTTGCAGAAGGTGCGGCCGCGTGGTGGGGTGCAGCGCATCTTCCGCAGCTGCGGCGCGCCCTACACGATAGGCTGGAGCACACCGTCCTGCAGGATTATGGTATCTCGCAGTCGCGCACGCACATGTTGGATGCTATACAGAAAGGGGTGAGTTTGTCATTCTAGATGTAGTATGTATATTAATGTGCTGATGTAATTAACAGTCATATTTGAATTACTAAAACTTACTAAAAGTTATTTGACTTGACAAGGAGTTGTTGCATAGAGTGAGGTCTTAGAAGAGTGTCGTCTTCAAGAAACTATACACTGCGAACCTGAAAGTTGTTGCATAGAGTGAGGTCTTAGAAGAGTGTCGTCTTCAAGAAACTATACACTGCGAACCTGAAAGTTGTGGAATTATCCGTCAAACTGAGGTTTATCCGTTGAGTTACGACATGGGGTTCTTCAAGATAGCTGTAATAGGATCCTGCAAGGTCAGCGGCGCACTCGCAACCCCCACGGTGTTGCAGGTATCCATGGGCGGCGGTGATTACCGCACTTACCGCCGTGTGGCCCGCCGTGGAGTTGGCAGACGGGCTAATTCCACTATAAAAAAAAATAAACTGCTTCAAAATGTATGAATAATTGCTGATTGATGCATATTTTTCTTATATAATGATATATTTTATGTTAGTAGTCATCTTTAATGATTGCACGATGCATCGCCCTTCATATTTCTGTTTAAGCAAAGGTTGACTGGCAGAGAATGCCACTAGGCATTAAGTCCGCCTTTTGTACAATGTTTGTTTGTACACTAAAGTAGAAATAAATAAAAAGAAAAAGATATATGCATTATTATTAACCACTATCTCCATAAACAGTTTCATAAACAGACGACTAATGGATACCAGAGAAGAGATATGGCAAAACGTGTTACACCAGCTAACACAAGCTTTTAGCAGTAATCCTGCTCGCTTATTACACAACGATAATAATTATATGTACCTATGTTTGTCACGTGTGTGGTTGCAGCTGGAGTGCTGCGGCGCGGACGGTGCGCGCGACTGGCAGCGGTCGGCGTGGTCGCGCGCGCAGCAGCCCGCGCCCACCGCGGACACGCTCGACCTCTCCGTCACCGCTCCCTCTTCATACTACTGGGTGCCTGCCTCCTGTTGTGTGGTGAGTCACTCCTCACCCCTTTAGCCCCTGTGTCTCAACTGCTGCATATAGGCTTTTCCTTAGAATCGCAGCCCACATGCTCGACCTCTCCTGCATCGCACCCTCCTTGTAATGAAATGAAATTATTTATTTGTAAACATACGTGATAGACAAGATGCTGTTAAAATATGCTTCAAAACATGTTCGGTTATGTTTTGCCGTAAAACGCGTACAAATATCTCTACAAGGCATGTATTACTGGGTGTCGGCCACTTGTCATTTGTCCTTTAATAATCTTGTAAAGGAAAAGTCAGTCAAAATGTTTTTGGCTACTCTCCAAACCATGTCGCTTAACGTCAAGAATTTCTTTTGACAATTGTCAAGTAGAGAGATATATTTAGACTATAGGGTGCTCCATACTACACATATGCATACTATAAAAGTTTCAATGTGTGAGCTCGTTTGAATGGCGTCAGGGTCGTGATATAAATATGTGTTACTCGCAAAAAAGCATACCACTACCTGGCAAATACGTGCTACTGGCACGTGTATTCAGATTTTGCAAGTCAAAGCGTGCCACAGGACTTCTAGCATATTTGTGCGAGTAACACGCATGTGGATCACGGCCCTTACGGTGAGGGTTGTTGGCAGAGCGATGACGAGTCCGACTGCGATACTGCACGCCGCGTGCCCTCCGCATCGGGCGGCGCGGCGGGTCTGTTTGCGGCACCGTGCTCCAGCCGCGTAGTGGCGGCGCTCCAGCGCGGCGCACGGCCTCCGCTCGTGGCCACCGGCGCGCTACTCGTCGCGCACGCGCTCGCGCTGCTGCTCGCTCTCGCGCTCTGTCTGCGCGCGCACCCGCAACACAGGTATAAGGCGTAAGCGTGAGCGGAGACAGCGCAAACGAACGTTGCGATTACCGTTCAAAACACACTTACAGTATCGGCCAATAAGGCATTCGCACATATACAAACTCCTTTGCAGATCAGTGATCGTTATCAACTTATTAAAAAGACGGTTAGATAGCACCATCCGCAAATATATTTTAGAGGTTATTATTAGTTGCAGTTATACCAGAATGTCGATTAATTAAACAAGAAATATCCTGTAACTTATGATAAATACATGAAAATACATTAAACTGATCTGCTTAGTCGGGAGCATGGAAAAAGTCTGCAACCAACATAGGAGCCACAAAAAGTTCTGTTCAGAAAAAACTACTATAAAATACTAACATAAATGAAACGTGTCATCGTGTGTCGAACACTGTATCGCTACATCACTATTGTACTTTACTTATGCCATTAGAGCAGTGGTTCTTAACCAGTGGTCCACCGACGACTAGTGATCCGCGTAGTTATTAAGTCACTTAACCAAAAATATATCTAGAAATTAATTGAATAAATGACATGTTTGAAACTCGGTACCAAGAATCCAACACATAAATGCAAACACAAACATCTCAATAATGTGATTTTTTGAAGGATTTTTTGAGCCTGTATTCTATATCGGTATTTGCCTAATTAACAAAACAGTCTATCCACCGAGTATTTACTTTATAATGAAACTTATAACTGTTCTATTGATTGATTTCTTTCTCACCAAACCATGTGCTCAATGATACATGATGAGAAAAGGTTAAGAACCCCTGAGTTAGAGCAATGAATATGGATTTAAGGTCACCGCAAGAACTTCTTTACGAACGTAAAACTTTTGTAATCATGCGAATGCCTGATTATCCAATGGTTTTTACATATTTTTGTAACACGACAGTCACTTTATACTCTTTGAAAGCAAATCTACACGTTTTTGTAAAAATAAATGTATTGTGGCTATTGGACGTGTATAGACATTAATTTTATGATTGGGATGAAAATGTTAACGAGGCAATGTTATTGTCGTTCAGTACAAATATACAGTGTTACAGATAATTACAGATACCTGAAGTCAAATAATGATTATGAGCTAATTGAAAGAAAATATTACGTATTATTTTGCAAAAACAATAATTTTTAGGCATTCTTTTTAGCAAGTATATATGAAAAAATAAAATATAGAAATAAAAATTATTTGCTAAAAAACGTCATGCCAAATATACAATACTAGCCTAATTTTTTTGCACATAATTGCCTATGTCCATCTGGAATAATGAGCGTGAATTTAAGAGATATGTAAATAAAATAGAGGTTGGTTTCAGATCTGATTCTTATATTCGTTAAACAATAGGCAAGAATAAATAAGAAAAACAATTTCTCTTAGTTTTTTGAGCTTTTTTCCAATTACTCAAAAACTACTTGACCGATTTGGATGATTTTTTTTTTTAAATACATAGAATTAAATTATCTAGGCGGGTTTTTTTTACAAAATTTGCAAATTTCGAACTCCATCACTCAAAAAACAAATCAAAATTTTGAAAAACCTTGACCTTTGACCTTCATTGAGGTCAGATGCTGATTATAGTGAAATTTAGTGGTTAAAAAGCCGCCAAAGTAGTATTTAACCCAAAATTAAAAAAAACTGGAAAAAAATTTGATTTTTTTGAGTGATGGAGTTCGAAATTTGCAAATTTGGAAAAAAACCCGCCTAGATAATTTAATTCTATGTATTTTAAAAAAAAAATCATCCAAATCGGTCAAGTAGTTTTTGAGTAATTGGAAAAAAGCTCAAAAAACTAAGAGAAATTGTTTTTCTTATTTATTCTTGCCTATTGTTTAACCAATATAAGAATCAGATCTGAAACCAACCTTTATTTTATTTACATATCTCTTAAATTCACGCTCCAATGTATCTTTCAAATGGTGAAAGAATTTTTCAAATAAGTGCATTGGTTCAGGAGATTACCCTCCACATACACACAAACTCACAAAATTCGCACTCTCTCTTTATTATATTTCTATAATGTGAATTGACTGGAATCACTAAAACCTAACGTCATTATTGAACATCACTATTTTTAAATGAAGTATTTTGTGTTCTGCTGTTATGTTTAAAACTTCCGAAGAATTGTATTCTGTAATTATAGAATAGTATTAACAGATCGCACACACCATTATTTTGAGCAGCTCTCACTGTATTCTCGTCTATGACGTCACTAGTCGTGTACATTTTAGTTATTAAAACCAGTGACATATTAACGTTGCATTTAAAATGTCTGGATAAAATTTAAACGTTTTTATCAGAACAGACTGGTTTATTTAGTATTGACTGAACCATTCCGATATAATGAACACAACTACTTGCGATCATTGGAATTTAGTTTCATTATGACAATTTTACTTTCAAGACTGAAAATCTCCGATAAAGACATTATGGAATATTAATTGATCTTGTGTGTGCGAGATTTAAGAGTTCATAATCTCGAGAAGTATGAAGGTGAGCTGTAAATAGTGGATAATATTGTTTGTGCTCATATATCAGGCCACTTACCTATCAAATGAGCACAATTTCATTTAGTAAAGTTACAGCTTTTGGAGACACTGACACTTTAAAGATCCGCTATTTTGGTTAGTAATTTAGACGCTCGTGCCATAAATGAAGACTATTTTATATTCTTGTTTTATTTTTAAAGTTTCAAAAGTATTGTATTATTAAACATAAAATAGTATTTATTTATTAAATAGTCTAAATATGTTGTCCTGATCTTAAGAGACTACTTTCTTATCGCTTCTTGTCATTCGTTAAATGTAATTTAAGATGAGATTATGGTCATCTAATAGGTCATGGAGCTAACCTGTCGCCACTTATAAAGTTATCTACTACTTACCGGATAACCTCTTTGTGTCCTCGAATAAGACAGAGCTTATATCTCAGAGATACGGAGTCTAGAACAAGTTAGAGTCGCCTCAGTCTCGGTTCAGACCTAAAGGTAGTTATTTACCGTCAGTAATATAGCTTTTATTTAAATAAAACTGTAATTTCAAAGAGTAGAAATACGATAAATGAAGGTAGTAATAATGAAATCACTATTTACAGGATGTAGTATATGTAGGTAGATCGATAAATAATATTGATCTAGCTCTTAAGCGCCATTATCGCGTGAGCGGCCGGCGAGTACGGACGTGCGCGCGCGCACCACGCGTGCCTTGTCGGGCCACGGATACTACACAAGCCATGCACTTATTGCTCTGAACCGAGACTTAGAATAAGACGAGGCAAAAATTTATATTTATACATAGAAAAATAAATGATACAATATTTGATGTCACACTAACAGTAGCCAGTAAGTAAAATGTAACCAAATGTGTGTTAGATGTAAGTTCACGTTTGTTACTTCGCATAGTTCTCTATAGTTTTTATTTTTGTGTACTTATCTCTTATGTAATTTAATTTCTACGCATTTCTGAACGTTTCACTGTGGTTTTTTTTTTGTGAAATTTGAACTGATAATTCACGTGAAACGTTTGCTAACCAAAGAGCTGTGGGATCCACCGATCTGAACAAATTGAACAAGACTGTTTTCTTCTCTAGTTACGTATTTTAAGGCACAGTTCAGCGTCATGTCCAGTTGTTACATTCTGTTATTTAATAAAAACTAATATTGATTATAAACAAATTATATTTAAAAAAATAGTGTAGAATCCAAGTAACGACAGTCGCGTTATATTGTGTATAACCATTGTGTTAACACGATATTGTACCGGATAATAAGTAGGAGGTTTCTATCAATAAGTTACTGAAAGAAATAACTTAATTTCCTTGTAATTTAAACTTTTTCTTAACGTTGGAATGCTGCGCATGCGTTTGTCGACGTAATTTGCTTAAACTATGCAATGAATTTGGTTAAATTACAAAATAGGTGTGGTTCAATTAGAAAGTGAATTTAATTACAATATAGAGTGACATTGGTTAAATTACAGAGTGACTTTCGTTAACTTACAAAGTAAATTTTGTTAAAATACAAAATGTTACAGCTGATCTACATTCTGAACTGGAGTCATTGATATAGAAAAAACTATTGATACACAGTTGCTAATAAAAATAATATAATGTTATACAGTGAATAAGAAAGATAAATTTTATATTCTAAATCGGGTTCGAACGCGTATAATATAAAGGTATTTGTTTACTTTTTATTCCTACTCGACGTTTCGGCGTGGGTTACACCGACCGTGATCTCGAGTTGACTGATGAGGCGGGTAGTCGAGGATGGGAGCTTTGAGCAGTTTTATCAACTACCCACATTTACTCGACTTTCGACACCGGTTACCCGCACCGGCGCCGAAACGTCGAGTAGGAATAAAAGGTAAACAAATACCTTTATTTATAATTTTAACTGTAACGTCACATTAATAAAGTTCATTGTTAAGTGAAGCACGACAAGCAATGACATTTTAAGAATGGAAGTAGCTCTAAAGAACATATTGAGCGGTTATTTTTTAGGAAAGTTTCTAAAGGTGTATTTGTGTATCTTTGTTTTTCTTAGGTCAATGACTGGAGGGCATAATACTCTATAGCTCGTATCTCTCACTGCCAAGTTACACAAGACTTATTACATAGATATTATTATGTTGAGACTGATTTACCTTCTTTATTTTCTTAACAGTTTAAGTTGAAACAAGTACAAATTTATACGAGTTTATTGCGTTGTGTTGCTAAAATAGTTTAATTGTTGTATTAATGTCTGTTACTGTGTTCTGTCGACTGATTCTTCGTAGGCTAATCGCGACTCGCCGGCCGATATAAAATTAGTCCCTTCTAATAGAACTCGCCGAAAAGGGGGCTACCATTTAACCGGATGGAGCTACCAGAGTGAGATGGCTATCAAGAGATACACTTGTATCGTTGTCGGGTAGATGACTGTCCAAGTTTGGTACGAGCTGAGTTGTAAATCAATGAAATGGCTTAAAACTTTGTGTGCGCGGGCTGTAACCGAGCGCATGTTGTATTGTATACATATATGTACCTACCCATTAGCTACATTTAAAGAAGATATATATACTTTTAGTCGCTTAAGCTACTTACCACACCTCCCAACGTATCTTTGTTACACAAAATGTTGCCGACAGAGAATGCCTTAAGTGATTAAGCTAGATATTGTACGATAATGTGCAGGAAAATTTCGTAATGATAAATTCTGTTGGTACAGAAAGACGTTAGCGGAAAATTAGGGAAATGTGTGTTTGTAGTTAGATCGATAAATAATATCGCTATAATGTATAAAGTGCGTGCGGGCAGGGCGCAGCGCCGGATACACTTGGAACGTTATTCCCCTGAGAGCCGCTGGCGCAGTGCCGAGGTAGAGGTACGCTCGCACCGCGCATGTTGCCGACCCACAGAGATATTATAATTACTACAAGCCACATTAGTTCTTTTATTTCCTAAACAGCACGCGCTATTTTGCACCCGTACAAATGAAGCGTAAGTTGTTGAAGTTACGGGTAAATTTCTTTGTTGTACTTTCAATTTACAACAAATAGTACAATAGAGGCTAATGGATTGATTCGGCCGGTTCTAGTTTAAGATCGATGTGCTTTGTATTATTAATTATATTAATATTAGTGTGTAGGTGTTGTGACGAACGCGCGGCGAGCGAGCCGCACGCGCAAACCCTAGGAATATACGGCGGATTTATTCAGAATCGACATCGTATGTACGAGTATCTTAAGATATATGACATGTTAAATACATTTACAGTAGGTAGATATTGGCCAATTGAGCGTTATAGTAAATGCAAACTCTTTTGCACCTCATTATTAACGTATTATTACTTAATATGCGTGTAGGTGTCTACACGCATGTGTAGGTGTCTACACGCATGTGTAGGTGTCTACAAATGCAAATACAACATTGTACAACAAACTTGTTATTTTATTTAGAGCAACAAATATGAGCATTAAAATCACTATAATAAATTTACGAACGCAAACAATGTTTATAATCTTGCAATTATAAATATGTTGCTCCAACGTGCTCTAACTGAACAGCAGATTTGTTCGACAACGTTGGATTTGCGGTTGATATCACGTAGCTACCAATTGAATATTTTATTACTGAAAGGAGTTTGTATTTGTTCTAATGCTCGATTGGACAATGCTATAGTTGTACGCGTATGATTCTATATGACAATGTGCTTCGTGTCAAACGTCTCGACTCTTGAGATGTCAGTGCGAAACTACTAAGAATGGTAGTCGAACCATAGAAGGTTGTAGATATTAGACGCGAAGTGCGATGACAGAGTTCAACGATTCTATTTTCGATGATCATCCAACAAATAGAAACATCTCAGTAATGTTGAAATATCAAAACATGATATTTTATAAAATGGAAAAAGTTGCGCTTCAAAATTGAATTGTGTTGCGTTTGACATAAAGGTGTGTTCGCCTCGCCGCCGCGTCCCGTGGTGCCATGTAGTGTGCCGCTAGTGCCGCGCACCACTTGTATCTAACTAAACACTAATATATGTATTGACAAATATACATCGTTTCATTTACTTCTCACAATAGGACCGAAATATTCCTCCCATACAACCGGCTTATTTTGTCGCGGTTTTGATTGCTGTTTAATGTTTAAATCAGTCCAATAGTTTTGAAAATGAACAGGTGATCTATCTAGATGAGGGGTCGTCCACTGGGATCCCCGAATAAAATTGCCCGGAGATCCGTTTGCAATTACTATACACCTCGGAAACTAGCTGAAAATTGTGTTTTAATGCTGATTGTTTAGTTTATGCTGTTGATACAGCTTTCTGGTTCCTTCTATATAATTCAGATATCAGAAAGTACTAAAATGTCAACTACCCAAGTAGTTGACATCTTCATCTTTGAAAATGTTGACAGTCAACATCTCATTAAAATGGTGTATTACCGGACAGTCAGGAGCAAAACATAAAGCTGAGCTTGTCCAAGAGGAAACTCATCAGATTTACATTTGCGTATTGCACAACAATAATTGTTAAGTTATGGTTAAGTACCTTCTGACGTGTGCTCTAGTCCTATGATCTATAGCGCAAGTAACATTATTCTGATTCCTAACGCCAGAAGGAATTTTGATACTATGAAATTTTTGTTGCTAGATATAATACGAGCTATATTTTATGTTTCCAATGTATTCACTAGATGTCGCTGTTCTTATAGCCTACAACGCTATGGTTGCTTTAATTTTTATGTTTACGTATAAAAGTAAAAGAAGTTTTTTTTTTATAGAGAAGAGGGCGGACGAGCAAGCGGTCCCACGTGATGGTAAGTGTTACCGCCGCCCATGGACACCTGCAACACCAGGGGGTATGCGGGCGCGCCGCCGACCTTACAAAATCCTATTCACAGCTTTCTTGAAGAACCTCATGTCGTAGCTTAATGAGAAGATCTCTTGAGGCAGTTCGTTCCACAGCCTAAAGGTTCGCGATATAAAATAATTTTTGGACCGAACAGTATGCGACACCTCCGTATTTAGGAAATGCGGATGGACCGCACTTCTGTGACGGGAGGTGCGGTTGTAGAAACCCGAGGTGGGAATTATATTGAACAATTCTTCAGAGCATTCCCCATTGTACAGGCGGTAGAACACAGAGAGATGCACGTGAGAGTGGGATCGCCGACAATACGAACAGCACTTAAATTACTTCTTACAATTTATTACAATTTTTGTAGTCTTTATTGTATTAATAAGGGCATTGTTTATTGTTTTTCTGCATAGAAAATAACCTAGTAGACGAGTTGAAATCGATGTTTTATGAAAAACAAAAAATCAGAAATATAGTGAATCCACCATTTCAATAAGTAGGTATCTAGTTAGTCGGTTTAGCCATAAATATTGTTACAAAGAAAACATTGGTATTTTTTTACATTATTTTATTAGAAGAATTTGTGTTGTTTTAGAAATAAATAGGTACGTAAGCATTTTTAAAATGTAACGTTTATTCGAAAATATTCGAAATGGTCCCCAAAACAGTTTTTATACAATCTTTCAAACGTGGCCAGTTTTCGATTGAAACGCGCACCCTTCATGGGAAAATTGGCAACTGCCACCCTTTGGAATGTTTTAGGGATTCAATATTATCATGGCGTTTAGAGCATGCCATGCTCTCTAAAACAGACCATAAACCATAATCGAGCGGATTAAGATCGGGACTAGATGACGGGCGGTCTTCAGCTCTAATGAGTCGGGAATATTCCTTTCTAGCCACGCCTGTGTTGAGCGAACCTAATGACTGAATTAGGTTGCGAACCTAACCTAATGAATGGACTAAGCAGAGGCTTCCCGAAAGGACCATTTTTGGTTATGGAACAGGGTATTGTTTAGAGGCTTTACCTTCTCAAGAATCGTATCTTGATACACCTGAGCCGACGTTTTAATACTTTTTTCACAACACTATGGTTCAGTCACTCCTTGATAGCTAACACCTCTCCAAACCCCAAGCCGGATAATGGCCACGTTGCACCCCATTGACCAAATGACCAGTACGTATTTTCTAAGCAGCAAGTCCTAAATCATCTTTTAAAATACGTGACATGGTTCTTTCTGGGTGCTATTTGTATAAACATAGCTTTCTGTAATCTTTTGGTTCCGGACGGGATTTCTTCGGATTTTCTCCTTCGCAGCTTAATCGTCTGTTTAGTAAATAGTGCGTGGAGAGCCAGACCTTTTTCTGTCACATACAGTAAAGGACGTTTCAATGTACCTACCAATAGCGCGGTACGCAAACATTGGGCAGATACCAAGCGGATGGAGAGTTTGGCTCCATGCCTACTTTGTGTAATGCAAGTACAGCAATACGGTTTTCGTTATCACCCCGCTCCATTTTAATATTAGTACCTATAATTAATAATGATTGGCGTAAAAATGAGAAAACAAATGAATGACAGATTCCAAATTCAAATGTATTTTTTTATAGTAAGGGTATTTATGGCCAGACTAAGTATATATAAGTCAAGGAATTAAAATTTTACAGGAATCGATAAAACATAGAACAATACAAATATGATAGAACTTTATATGTCATGGCGTGATTCATAATTACCATGACTAATGAGTAGATTTGTTTACATCGGTAAGATGCATGAAATGTATGAATGGACCGTGGTTTGGTAGTCAGTTTATTTTTAATTTCAGGCAATTCATAAGTAGATCAAACGTAGCTAATGAGAATCACTGGTTCCTACTAGAGCGGTTTCGTAAGTGGAGATAGCAAAGACGTCCATTCGGTCGCCCACTCGCACCAGTAATTGTCCTTCATTGGATTCTCAAGAGTCCCTAATTGGAGCGAACAAGCCGCGGCCGCCGGGTTTCGTTCCCGGCATCAATCGGCGATGCTGCCTTGTCCCCTTTGACCGATTAACAAATACATCCAACAAATGATCATTCATTGAACCTAATTAGAGATGGAACGTTCCGAGCAGATATTCCATTAGCGGCTACAATCAATAAACAATATTGTTTCATCAATACTTTCCGATTCTTGCAACTGGGTGTTTTAAAATGTATGAATTTTAAATTATTTGCAGATGATAATCTAAAGTTATACAAGACACTGGTTATGAGTCATAACCAGTGATATAACTTATGACAAACGCAGGCTATAAAATTCTCACTAACAGAATTGTGGATATATTGAGTAAAAAACTACAAGACAACAAGATATCATTGAATCGCCGACTACAAACTTCTTAAAAGACTCGACTCGACAATTAAAGGTTTCAAAGAGAAGAAACATGGCGAAACCTCGGCGAACCTGTAACACCAGCTAATACAAGATACAGGCTTACCAGCAGTAAAGCTACTCTTCTACTACGGCATATACGGACGATGTTTGTCTGGTGGTGTCTATTCTTTTCGTGAAATCTGCAGCATAAAAGTGTATTGCGTTATTCAATGTTGTCTATATTTTTTCCCCTGGCTTCTATTAAAGTGAGAGCGTTTATAGCCTAGGAGCGCCAATTCTAGACTCTTATTTTTGTGGATCCTAGTTCAAACTTCAGTCCATACCACTGTACATACCGTACCGTAACCAGTCTTTATGGTCCACTGCTGGGCAGGGGCTTTCTCATGCACATTATCTTGTGCGCGAGGGATGTACGGCCCTAAAATGCCACGTTGGCCAAGCTGGATGTCAAGCTCACTTTTAGAAGTGGTGTAGTTTCTCAGGGCTTGTGGTAGGGATAACAAATCCCTTAGTCGCCTTTTACGATACCCACTTGAAGAGATGGGGATGTAGGTGACGCCCATATCCAGCAGTGGATGAAATAAGGGCTGGTTACGAGTACGGTTAGCAAATAAAGCAGATTGAAATAACTACTTACTTATAATGAAGGTACCTACTATTTAAATTACTTTTTTTTATAGAGAACTGGGCGGACGAGCAAGCGGTCCCACGTGATGGTAAGTGTTACCGCTGCCCATGGACACCTGCAGTACCAGGGGGTATGCGGGCGCGCCACCGACCTTGCAAAATCCTATTCACAGCTTTCTTGAAGAACCCCTTATCGTAGCTTAATGGCTTCCAATTTACCTCTTTACCCCTGTCTTTCTGAGTATTTGTCTTACCTCTTGAGGCAGTTCGTTCCACAGCCTACTGGTTCGCGGTATAAAACGATTTTTGGACCGAACAGTACCCGACACCTCCGTATCGAGGAAATGCGGATGGACCGCACTTCTGTGGCGGGAGGTGCAGTTGTAGAAACCCGAGGTGGGAATTATATTTAACAATTCTTCAGAGCATTCCCCATTGTACAGGCGGTAGAATACACAGAGAGACGCAACGTCTCTCCGAATGCTGAGGGGTTCTAAACCGCCCGTGAGAGTGGGATCGTCGACAATACGAACAGCACGTAGTTGGTCATCCAACGACGTGCTGTTCGTATTGTCGACTTCATAGTCAAATGGGTCCAATTGATATTTTGGTGCGCCGGCCCAGAGATGTGAGCAATACTCCATATGGGGCTTAATCTGAGCTTTGTAAAGCATTAAGAGTTGCCCAGGGGTGAAGTACTGCTTCGCTCTGTTCAGCACACCGAGCTTTTTGGAGGCCATTTTGCCTTTATTTTCCAGATGACTCCTAAATTAGACTTTGCTGGAAATGTCGACACCAAGGATCCCGATTCTCTGCGAGATCACATCATTATAATCATTTATAAATCAAGTAATACATGTCTTACTTACGTATATACCTACTATACATACGAGGGGGATTTTAATAACATAACTCGCTACCCTGTGCCCTGTGCCCACAGAAGAACCACCACCGCTTGTTTACCACGTACCACATCTCCCTTTATTTATGTAGGTATTCTATTTTATAATAAAATTGGGTTAATAAACATTTCTAATTTTATTTATACTTATTTTAGGCATATTTTATACTTATTTTGGGAATGACAAAGCTGTGGTAACAAATTATTTTCCTTCTTTCTGATTAATACACGCGAAGGATTCATTTGTTTCCGTACATACCTACTAATTACTGTAACGTATAGGTGGTCATATATTTGCCCAGGGCCGTCTTTACCAGGGGGTGCAAGGGGTGCGGTGCACCCCGGGCGCTCACCTTTTAAAGGTAATGAAAAAATATAACGCTATAGTAAACAATTACACAATAGGATATTTGACTGTCATAGGATACACAATAGGATATTTGACTGTCATAGGATACACAATAGGATGTTTGACTGTCATAGGATACACAATAGGATGTTTGACTGTCTTAGGATACACTCCCGCACCCCGGCGCAGAATAGACTTAAGACGGCCCTGTATTTGCCTTTTGATAGGATTAAACATGACATTTTCACTGAAAACAGAAATCTGGTTTGTTAGTGTGCAATTTGCGAAATGTGTAGTGACTTAACCATTTTTATCTCATTTTAATGAAGACTTTTTTCTTTTTAATAAACAATATAGTAAGCAGAATGTGTTGGTATAATCCGAGTAGCAGAAGTTACTGCACGACGAGAGTTTATCTACACTAACAGGACACTGTCTATTAGACAGATCCCTTTATATTTTAGTAATCACAAACAAGCAACTGTGCAAACGATGAATGGAGGAGAGGTGGCATCTCAACGAATGAAACTTCTCGGAAACCCAAGATTGCTACCAGAATCGTGTTGCAAGCCCAGAAAACTCGATTTCTGGTAAGAATCAAAGTGGTTCCAATAGGCGCTATGCTCCAGGACAAGGTCCCCTACAATAGTCGCACTGACGATTATTTATATAGAAAAGAGTCTGTCCGAGAAACAGACTATGGCTGAATGTTTGCGGTGAACATTTATATCGGTGCCATCGCTATAATATTAGACTTGATACTTTCACTGTAGTATTCATTACTGGCTTTGGAAAAGGCCCATATCGAACATCAGAGACAGATTGATATTCTGGTATGATGATGTAAGTAATATTAGTTTGTGCCCGTGTTATGCTATGTAAGTACATTCAGCGCAACAAGTGGATTCAAAACTTTTAAAGATGTTTAAAGATTTGATGTCTTTGTACTTGTATGTTCGACCGAATGCCCAGCCATCTTGCCCGGTACAATAGCTACCTAACCCAATTTTTTGTTTTGGCATCCGGTTTGGGACATGGGGTATGGACAAAAAATGGCGAGATTTGGAAGTTTTATTTACGTTTAAGGTTTTAAAAGATTATACCTGAAATGTTCGTATAAAATGCATTTTAATAAGTAGAAAATTTCCACTTTATCAATGCACTATTAAACTGATAATCATATTAAATGTGACCTACAAACGGTAAGGCTACAACAGAGATGTGTAATCCAGTGTAATAACAATTAGGTGGTGGCTGTTACGGGACAGGTGAAGGGTTTCGAGCTTTTGACACGAGAGCTTTTTGACGGGGCGGCGAGCTTGCGCGGTGGTGGGGCCGAGCGCGGGCCACGCGCTCGGCGCGGCGCCCGCACCCGCTACCCGCCAGTGCCTTACAAGGCGCGACTTCGACCGTTTGTCATTACTCCGCGCGCCTCGCTCACCGTGTACGAACAATGTTTACATTACACATACTCTAGTACTACTTCACTTGTACAACTTGCCACACGGGGCCACCGCCGGTTATGTGAGTGCAGAGGGTTGCACGCGGTCCGATCATTGGAGGGTCTACTGGCAGGTGCAGCAGAATGGGCTGTGCAAAAGGGCTCTGCACCGCTGAGAAGATATTCATCTTCATCAACATTGCATTCGCGGTAAGTATTCTTGTCCTTTATTTGAATTCAAAAATAAACTGTAAATAATAGACATAATGATGTAATTATTAATTAATTATAAACTTAATATGAGGAAAAATAAAATATGCACGTTAAGATTTAATTATAGTAAGCACAAAAACAAACAAATAGGAAGACAAACAACTCAATGTGCTTAATTATCATACATACCCACTATTTAAAATATGTGCTTAAGATGATGTACTATAAATAACGCATAAAATTAAACATAATTTATTAATTACTCTATATAAATCAAAATACTCTTCGGTACCTCCAGTGCACTCTCAGACCCATTTAAAGTTCCTGTCAAAATAATAAAAAACGAGTTGGAAACTTTCCGCAAAGTTAAAGGAGTTATAGAAGGATTTAATAATCTACTTCAATATGTCTCCTTTTGAACAAGAATTCCTAATACAATTATAACATTACAACAACTTTTGTAAATCTAATTTTTGACAAAGAGTGTCTGCGTACCCACGCATCGTCGATATGAAAGAACTCATATCAATGCTACACACATGTAGATATTTTTATGATCATTCTATTAGATTGTGCCGTTTGGTGTTGGCCGGCTATACAATAGCATCTCTTCCCGTGGCTGTCCAAGTCCCCCATGCACGAGGAAGCCCAAGGTTCAGCAATGGGTACTGAAAGGACTGCTTGCATTGCATTTCCATTAGTTTATAAAAGTACCTAATGTAATGTACCTACATATTATAATTTTACTTTAACATGTGCTGTTAATAGAATAATCAATTTATCACATACAGGCGAACATTAATTTTAACATTTACATATAAAAAATTACACTGCCGACCGATGGTAATTTGTACCTACGAGTTAAGATGTTAATCGGTTTTACAAGTTTTCCACTAAACATCGATAACATAAACAATACAGAATATTGAGGGAATTATAAAGCTACCCGAGGTTTCAGTGAATCTTATTATAAGATTTCTATTAAAAGAATATAATTTAGATTTTAAATAATTGTTAATCATGAAATTATCATAAAGATCATATTATACTGTCCGTTAAATATCCTTAATTGAAATTAGGAATAAATAAATTACATTTTGTATTTATTCAATTCTATAGTAGAACGCTTGGGAAGCTTGCCCATACGCTTGATTGTCCAGATAGTCTCGGGTCAAAACTTGTTTAAATGAACCTGCAAGGAAGGTCTTGATAAGAAAGTAATAGCGCAAAAGTTGTGCGATAAGTTATTACTACTCAGCTTCAGGAATTACCATGACTGATCAATGATCATGAATGATCATGTCAACAGTAAACGTGTACTGTTGGGTGTTTGAAATGAGTAACGTAGTTTGCCCTATAGTTCGTCTCGCAGCTAAACTTGGGTTAAGATGCAACTGCTACATATCATAATAATGTAACCTGCTTTTAAGACATTACATATACGCCTTTAACGCACTTGCATTTGGAATGGAACTAATGTGTAAACACATTACATCATCTAAGTATACAAGAAATAATAAAAACCGCGACGCGACGTAGGTACTGGAGGAAAGTTTTACGTAAATATTTTTTTTCTCAGTATGAATAAAAGTCATTAATTATCACTGTATTCATATTGTCATAGTTCTTATATAAGTAATATACAGTATTTATATGAATGATTTACAGAAATTAATTACATAAAAGGTATTTGATGGTACTTTGCTTATAGTCGATTTAATAAGTCGCTGTAGTCTAGATACTCGTACTTTGAATCAAAGTTCAGGGAACCGCTGTTTAACTGACAGACATTTAAAGAATATGTGGGATAATGAATTTGTGTTAACCCACTATACTGTTTTCTGAATGGGACGAGATTGGATTGGCTGGAATGGAATAGGGCGATTAGAGATCATAGTGGGATGAGACGGTACAGGAATGCGCTCTAGCACATCAATCACTGCCGAGATATGTTAATACAATTTACGGCACGTCTGCGTCGGTTTTGAATGTTATTTTGATGTTGATGTTGAAAACAATATCAGATAGAATCATCGTCAATAGTATTCAATGGAAAGGCACTGATTACGTTACTAAGGCACTCATCCACTAGCCGTTAATTAATTGACTATTTTCCCCCTGAGTGATGATCCGTAGTTGATAAAACGATAGGTTGTTTGTCTGTTGTATGTGTCTTTGACTTTTGTTTGTCTCTATTAGACAAGCAAACATGAATAACTAATGTTTATTCCAGTGAATATTATGATTTACAATGAGGTTTAGGTTACATAGCATTTTATTTATCGTCATTTAAGCGCAAATTTTATATTTTAAGCAAGGAAATTGTAACTGCGGGATTATATTGGAAAAAAAAACAGACTGTATAATTTTAATAACAATGATTTAATAAGTATTAGATAGTTTTCATATGTACATCTTAAATAGTATCATAAACACATAGAAATGTACGTACGTGTAAAGAATAGTGTAAGTAAAGGTAAAGTGCGTATAGTTGTAGTAAGTACAAAAACTCGATTAGATTACGAAACGTGATTAGATAGAAAACTTATCTAAAATCTTTGACTAACTCCTAACCCGAGAAGCGTTTTACTTCAATCTACTGCTCGCCACCTAATCTTTCATCAAATTGTACACTAATAGGTTGTAATTAGGTAATTGCCAATTGTCGTCAATTATGTAGTTAACCATCTAATCACTTGTTGCGTCTTTGAATTATAGTTTACGCTAATCGGCATTAACTCCTATCATGTATTCAGTGAGACTAGGTAGACAACATACATACATTCGTCGGACACTTGTATGGACAATTCTAATTTAATTCACCGAGTTGAAGTTCATTGCTCGTAAACTCAAGATCGTGAGTGTGTCGAGTCTCGTGCGGTGCATAACATATTGATTGAGTGTAAGAATAACCTAGTGCCAGATCTGGGAAAAGGAATTTACCACGAATCGGCCGTGTTTGCGAATGCTAATTGCAAACACAGTTCACGGGAAATGTTCACTCAAAGTATGTGTGGCTGGAATTTGCATAATTACATGTCTTGTAGAGGTACAGAAGCGGACACTCATTTATGTACATTAAAAATAGATGTAAATAGATCCGCCTGGCACTTTTCTGCATGACAAACACGATCGTTACGTCATATTGTATTACCTCACAAAAAAACACAAATAGTGGTACTTTTCCTGTGAAATCCCAGTCACCTTAAAAGGTCAAAATCCAAAGTGTCTGTGTTGTTAAATATACAGAATTATTTTTAGATGTTTTTTGTACGGAAGTTTCATATGAACGTTACATATTAAGGAAACTTCCGCTTATTTATTTAGAGCTTAGAGTTATTACTAAGTTATAGATACTAAAGTAATTAATAAGTAAAGTTATTTCGTTGTTGCTTAAGGCTGGTAAACTAGCGCGGATAATTGTAAAAACCTGTGTTTAAAAAATAACTAATGTGCAGTGTTCAAGTGATGAATTCTGGTGATTTTAAAACTTTCTAGTTACATGTTTGGTGCAATTTCTTTCCTATAATACGAGTGGTTTCCTCACAATAGTTGTCGAATGTTGTCACAAGCACAAGGTCACCGCTTGTTTTTTCCAATATTCCTCATTGCTGCGCGCGCAACACGTGACCTCGCTAAATTAATATATTCCTCAGAAAATTATTGTCTGACCAGACGATATTACCCTATAAATTAAGCGCCTAGGCTGTTTGCAGAATTCAGATATCGCGGTTTATTACACAGTAAGATTATCTAGTGAATAGGAGAATTATCTTACGTGCTACCGTACGAGTACATTTACATCACCCAATCAAATATAAAACAAAAGCTTATAATTATACTAATTCTCTTACAAGATCATTTGACATTGGTAATTAACAATGTATATTAACATTATATGTTATATTTATAGTTTCATAATAACATATACCATACCCAGTCGTAATATACCACAATTTATTTACTACTCGAGTCGGTTTTCAGTGCGCCCATCAATGCGTCTACTCCAGCTAAAATTTTTACACATATTAAAGCTAATTAAACGCTAGTAACAATAAAAACTGCCGAGTTGTTACAGTACTGTGTGTCTACTGTCTATGCCGTCCTGCGAAACGCTTGCAAGGTGCATTGAAATAAGTCCAAATCCGGGTGTTGCTGCATTAGATTATGGAGTATACGCAGAGCTCCCGATAGGGAGACTTGTCTCGACGATTTAGTCCTACATCCAGACACGGTAGAAGCAGCAGGCATGCAGGCGGCCACTCGGCGATGATGATAGTTGTCAGGCGACCTCTAACCAGGTTGGGTACGTACTCCACCATTACACCATTATGTCGTAGTTCAAGAGTATTGTATCCGACTATCCTCAATAAGTCTGACGGTGTTTTCATCTCCAATAAAAATACCATGAGACTGTGTCTCTCCACCACTGAATATGGGCTCCTCCCAAGGTCCGCCACCACACACGATTTTCTGTTCATCTCAGCCAACCACTGCTGGGTTGACTTTGTTTAAATCGTCGGTTGATCGACCAATTAGCCCAATTGGTAGTGACCCTGTCTGCTGTGCAATAGATCCCGAGTTTGATTCTCGGTCGGACAATATTTGTTTAAAGACAGGTGTTTGTTCGAGTCTGGGTTGTTGCACGTATTGTGTTCGTCTCTGCATCTGTGTCTAGACCCACACACGGAATCCTAAGAGTGTGTGATCTGACTGGACGGAGATCATCCACCACTTATCCGATATTATGCATGTCCTCATTACACCGAACTAACAAGATATTTGAATGTTAAGCTTATTCAACGTAAGAGAGCTGACAATAATAATTGTGTCTTACTATAATATTTTTTCTTATTAATGCTTCAAGCAATGACTTTTGACGTTCTTATTGTTCGTCTATTGTTTGCTGGGATGCAGGAATCTCACCGCCTCTGTAAAATGACTGTTTTAGGTTTATTAATATACAATTACTATTGTACGTGATGTTTAACATGAAACATGTTATTATGTGACACATTCCAAGTATCAGTTGACCACACCGGTGCACAAAGAAATATGGGAACAAGACTTCTTCAACATTTACATGATGTAATATCATCGCAGTAATAAACATAATATAGTATTTAAGCTTCCGCATGCAACTAGACTCTCAGGTATTTTTCTCGGAGTGCCCAGGTCCAAATATGGCGGCGTTCCTCGAGTAACATTGCGAGTTGCAGGCTTTATTTACTCTTACTGCTACACAAAAAATCGTCAGCAACGTGTGCAATGTTGCGAGCTTGATTTAGAAGCATACCGTCTACCAAGTACACTGCGGAATGCTAGTTGCACCGACACATAATTAATACCTAGCTAGAAAAGTTTTCATGCAGAAAAATTGCATGGATATGTACAACATTTTTTATACTTTCTTATAATCTTTTAGCAAGTTGCAGCTACAGTAATTACCAAAAACAATAGGTAGAGATAGAGGAATACTTCAAGTGGAAGCATTATCTATATGTACAGTACGAATTCTTAATCATTATCAATGTTGGTGAGGTGAGGGGTCACTTGTCAGTAGAACATATGTAGACATCGTTAGCATCTCAGACCAGTTGTGATAAAAGGTAAAGTTACTGTTTTGACTTAGATAGATAGATACTATCTTTATTGTACACCAATACATATTACAAAAAAATAATTAAGTAAGTAACACGAAAAGTACAATAGGCGGCGTCGTCAAAGCGACCTCTTCCAGACAACCTTTGAGTGATATGGAGAAAACGGGTAACAATATCAAAAAATAAGTAGATGGTGCAATTTTACATAATATCAAATGAACATAATATAATTTAATAATAATAATATTTTATACATAAACACTTAATTAAGATGAATACAATACATACATACATAAATACACAATAAACATAGGTACACACAAATATACAAACATACATAATATGGGAAATAGAAGGAAAACAAAAAAGGAAGTTTTGAACACTGTGACCACAGAAAAAAGCATAGAACTAAGTAGATAAACAAGTACTGAAAGAGAGAAAGAAATTACTGAATCAGATAATGCTCCTCGACTTGGCTCTTATAAAACTATTTAATGTTTGAGCGCGTCCCATAGTTAGAGGCAGCGCATTCCATAACCGGACCGCTTGCTCAGTGAAAGATCGTGAATAAAAGGTAGAAGAGTGGGTAGGAATTTGAAGGAAAAGAAGGAAGGTTAAAAGGATCTCAGGAAGGATAGTGAAAGCGTTGCTTTAAGTATCCGGGTGTCAATGAGTTGAAAAGTATGCTGTAGAGGCGGGAGAGTGTAAGCTCATCTCGACGGCGACGAACTGGAAGCCACTTGCGCTTTTGAAGAAATTGGGATACATGGTCGTATTTGCGTAATCCAAATATGAACCGTATACAGAAGGCGCTCCGGTTTATTAAGTTGTTCTTCTATCAAATCCAGATAGCACACGTCTCCATAGTCGAGTATAGGTAGGAGTTGCACTCACTTCCTTGTGAGCTATTTTGTTTATTTATTACTGTAAGAGAACGAAAATGTTACATGCGTCTGGTCTGTATTTTATTTTTTTAAAGTGGATACTGTCGCCCATAGATATCCGCGAACACTTAGGCTTACAATAGAAATGTACGTATACAAGTATATTATGGTAGAACTTATGTAGTTGTGTATTACACATAAAAATTTCATTCTATTGTCCTGTGGTTTGGTGACCTACTGAATCTACTATGTATTTACTTTAATCATAACTACTGTAACATAAGATTTAGTAAATTTTTATATCCTAATGATAGAGTTGCAGTGGATGAGGCGGACTTATGATTGCTTAGAATATATGTATTTATTTCTATAGCATCGTAAAGCTTTGACTCTTCCTGGATTCTGTAGGCGGTCTTTTAAACCACGGACATCATTTATCTATTTGACTGTCGACAATCTCCGGAATTTGCTCCGTTTGCATATGAATTGTCCCGGAGAGAAAGAGGGACGCGCTAAGGAAGTTAAACGCCTAATGTTACGTTTTAAAAGACGTTCCTCAAAAGGTCAGCTACACTCGTAAAAAGACAGAAGTATTTTCCGAGTACTTAATGCATGCAAGAGGTAACGCCCATAATGTAGATAATGTAATTCACACATCGAAACTAAAACAATGGATTCTCTGCTCATGATTAATTGATATGAAATATTATGTATTTTGTGGTAAAAATCATTTTTTGTGATACCTACATATTTTTTTTTTAGAAAATATATGTATAGATACGAAAAAGGAAGAAATCAAATATTTTTTTTGCAATAGAATACTAAAAATTTTCAACTCAATTTACCTTAGAATAATGTACAGAATTAAATTTTTGTTAAATAGAATCTATTAACGTTTACAATGACTACATATTTTTGTCCTTAGTTAGCGACAGTTTAACACATGCGAATTAAATTAGGTAGTGATAATTGGAAATATGGTTGTTAGCGGAAATGTATTTACCTACAATACATAGAATTGTTCTTTGCGGATTGATAAGTGCATGTTTAAGTTAGAGTGCAGCGATATGTACCTACTCGTAGGTCAAGGTGCACGCGGAGTCCGCGCGACATCACTCCAGTAGCACCGACAGTTTACTTCTGATTTCTTTGCCTATTCTTTTTTTTTTTATACGACAATAGCGCAATTAGCGCAATTAGCGCATTGTGCCAGTGTCAAGTTTTTATATTAATGGAGGCAGACGGGCAAGCGGTCCGCATGATGGTAAGTGGTTACCGCCCATAGACGTCTTCAACACCAGAGGGTATGCGGGTGCGCTACCGGCCTTGCAGAGTCCTATTCATAGCTTTTTTGAAGAACCCTATGTTGTAGCATAAGGGGAAGACCTCACGAGGCAGTTCATTCTACAGCCTACGGGTTCTCGGCAAATAAACGATTTTTAGACCGTACAGTGCGGACCGTACGGAGGTGTTGCTCCGTATTAAGGAAATGCATCTACCGCACTTCTGTGACTGTCGGTGCGGTTGTAGAAACCCGAGGTGGGAGTCTTTTCGAACGGTTCTTCGGAGCATTCCCCGTTATACAGACAGTAGAACACGCAGAGGGACGCAACGTCTCCGCGGACGCTGAGTGGTTGCAAACCGCCTATGAGAGTGGGATCGTCGACAATTCAAACAGCGCTTCATTGGATGGAATCAAGTGGATCCAACTGATACTTCGATGCACCGGCCCAGAGATGTAAGCAGTACTCCATATGGGGTCGGTCGGATCTGAAGTTTGTAGAGAGCGTCCGACGTTGCCCCTCGGGGCAACTCGGTAAAGTACCGCTTTGCTCTTCAGCACACCGAGCTTTCTGGAGGCCATTTTGGCCTTGTTATCCAGATGACTCCTAAATTAGACTCTGTTAGAAATGTTAACACCAATAATCTCGATACTCTCCGAGATCAGAAGAGGTGTACTCCGAAAGCAAGGCGCTATGACAAAAGGGGCTGATTAGCGGTGAAGGCGCAGTCTTGTGTCTTACTGTGGTTGAAATGAACCAGATTCAGAGAATCCCAAGTCGAAACTTGATCTAAGGTGTCTTCGATTTCAGACACAAGCCTAATACTACTTTTTTCCACTTCGATTTGAGGGATGTTGGCGCAGCCCCTATACATGGCATCCTCAGTACTGTCATCTGCATAGCAACGTAAGTTATCAATTTGTAACAGATCGTTGATATGCAGAAGTAACACAATTAGGATAGCACAGAGCATTGCGGAACGCCAGCATTAATAGACATGGTGTCGGAGCAACTACCGTCGATAACGTCTTTAATGCTCCTCTCAGTCAGGAAGCTGGCAACCCATTCGCATGACCCTTCAGGTAACCCGAAAGACGGTAGGTTGGAAGGTAGGTAGAAGTATAGTGATGGTCTAGGCTGACAGCCAGAGCCTCGCCTCTATTCTCGATGGCATCAGCCCAACGGGGTGTAAAGTACGCTAAAAAACCAGCCGAACGATTATGACGAAATCCATATTGACGGTCACTAATCAGCTGGTGATCCTCTAGGTACCCACCCAAGGAGCTGTGTATTTATAACACGCTTCATCACCTTGGAGAGGGAGGGAGGTAATTGCTATTCGCCTGTAGTTGGCCGGGTTGGTACGGTCACCCCTTTTAGGTAAAGGATGAACTTGAGCCACCTTACATACTGACGGGAAGCGTTTCGTGGAGTATGAGAGCCTAAAGAGTCGCGTAAGCACCGGAGGCAACTCATGAGCATAAGAGTTGAGGATCACTGCGGGAATAAAATCTGGTTCACTCGACTTTCGTACAACGAGGGTTACAAGAGCTCGCTCGACTTCATGTTGGGTGTAACAAATTTTTGACATAGAGGTTTCACACCCCGTGATCAATGGCGGTGTAGCACTTCCATCGTCCGAGGTCGGGTTTCAGGCACAGAAATAGCCTAGGGGATCGGCCTTCTCTTTCGCTATGGCCCAGTGAACTATCGCGTTTCCGCAGCGATGGAAGGGATGACTGACAAAAGTTACCTTCAGAGCGACCAGAAAGTTAGCTTTCGAAAGGCTAGCTTACTAAATGATCGCCAATTCTACTGATGTGCTCATTTCTTGCCCTGGCAGTAATCCTCTTGTTGAATCTCGAGGCAGCGTTGAATTTCTTACTCAAATCTGTGGCGTTCGGATCTGCAGATTCCTGCGCGTCGGCCCAGGCCCTGTACGCAGCCCGCTTATTAAAGCGAGCTTCTTTACACGACCGATTAAACCATTGTTGACCTATGGGTACTACAGATCAAGGGATTTATCAATCCACGTCCTACAACACCACAGCGGCAACGAATCGGCACAAGCATCTAAATCATTCGACGAGATACAAACCTGCCTTCATATTTAACAACTCGCCAGCGTTCAGTTCCGTCGAAGTAAGTTAGGAGTCGGTCAGTAACGTACCGAGGACAGGGCAGGGTAGGGTTACTGAGGACAGAACAGAAACAATAACTCGACATCACTTCTCAAGTTCCTAATAGGACCTGTAACTTGGGGAGGTACTGGCTCTTAAGATATTTTTAGTTGGGGCTTAAAATTGTTAATAAACGTGTATGTCATGGAAATACACGTGTCATTGAAATAACGCAAAAACTGAAAAAAGGTTATTCAGTATCGAGAGTAGAGCCGATTCTGTCAGTTTTTACAACAGTTATTATTCATTTCTAGTACATCTTTTATTCTACGCGCAGTTTTGCATTCTACGCGTACGAGTAACGAGCTCTACGAACGTTTTAAATAGAACAAACAAAACTTTATACGTTTTGATCAAATAATTTTTTTTTTCTAGAACGTATTATATAAGTACTTACACATTTTAAATTACCATAGTTGACCTCTTAGAAGATTTTAGGTTTTGCGGTACTTTAGTGTAAATAAAATGTAGTTTGTTATGTAAATTACACAAAAGCGGTGTTAAGGGAGAATGACTTTTATACAAATTGTGGATTATTTTATACAATACTTTATTTTACAATCTGATTTAGTTTGTCGTCGCTTAAAGTTAGACAGTTTTAATTGAATTAGATAACGGCACCTTTCAATAAGTCGACGCTTACGTTGGAAGGTAATAAAATATTTACATACATAATTAGCTGTGTGTATGTGTGTTATACGTTTGTACGTACACTTGTACCCTGAACGAACAATCAAACGAGGACAACCGATGACATTCACAGACAAATTTACGAGCGTTCTTTACACAATGTATTGATAAGTGGCGACTGATTGGTTAAATGCCTACTTTAGGTCTCCCACGAGGACGGGTTAGTGAAATAAACCAGAAAATCCATAAATTTTGCCAGTTTGCAAGTTAGCATTAAGCTAAATTCAGGCAAACTTGAATCATAATATGTACGTACAAGGTTATCTGACTGTATTGAAAAAGGAACAGATGTTCTTTGTGCTTAAAGTATTAGAAAATAGGTAATAGAAAAGATATTGACTGTTGGAACATACGACATTTTCGTATATTTGTACTATGTATCCTAGTATATATACATACATACATGTATATACATAGTATGTCTAGAAGTTGAACCTACAATTTTCTGAATGTTGTTTATAGTAACGGGTGAATGAGCTCTCCAGTAAAATAGTTTTCACCTACAACTAACTTGCATACTACACTCGTAGAAGTTATATCATTCATTACTTGACTTTATAATTTTGATCTAGGTGTTGATTGTGGGCGTGTATGTATAAATTTCAACAATATTTATCTTGTTATCTTGGATGAAAGAAGAACTTTTGGAGGAAGCATCTCCTGTCGGAGGAAGCTGTCAATTAGGTGGAAGCTGCTTGCTTGTTGCTTGTTTGGTATATTACTTGAACTACCATGAGGAGAAACCAGGATCTTCGGAATATGCTTTATTAAATCAACAAACAGCACAACGTTTGTAGCATTGATAATCTTATGATTACGAACTGCGTCGCCTTTACAATATTAAAATAAAAACAATGTAAATTAATAAATTGAAAACTCCTTACTAGAAAAGTGACAAGATTGATCTGGTGAAAATTTTAGTTGTCATGAATAACAAATAACAAAAGCAAAACTTATAAAAAGAACACTCAAAAAGAATCCAATAAATTAAATTGGCAGCTCGAGCAAAGAGGTCGTGAGTGTGTGAGGTCGGATCGAGCAAAGAGGTCGTGAGTGCGTGAGGTCGGCTCGAGCAAAGAGGTCGTGAGTGTGTGAGGTCGGCTCGAGCAAAGAGGTCGTGAGTGTGTGAGGTCGGTTCGAGCTAAGAGGTCGTGAGTGTGTGAGGTCGGCTCGACCAAAGAGGTCGTGAGTGCGTGAGGTCGGCTCGAGCAAAGAGGTCGTGAGTGCGTGAGGTCGGCTCGAGCAAAGAGGTCGTGAGTGCGCGAGGTCGGCTCGAGCAAAGAGGTCGTGAGTGCGTTTATCGCACTTAGTGCGATTAGTTAGTTATTTATTATTAGTTATTTATCGTTTTACTATATATACATAAAATTTAAAGTACTATCAGTTTTAATTATCTATAAAGCTGTCAAAGATGGAAAATAACTGAATGCTCGGAGTTCATAGATCACAAATTATTGCATAACTTATTACTGAACGTAACAATCAAAGTACTTACCTTTAAAATAAACAACATGGCTGTAACATGTTGTTCATGTCGTAAATATGTACTTAAGGTGTAAGTACATACATAAAGATAAAGATTTAAGAGTAATAGTGTCACATATTTGCTAGATATGTGCAGGGCTGCTGGGTTAATTGTTTAAATAAAACTCGGTGTTACATTGCACGTGAGACATTTATTGGGAGAACCCATAGACTAAAAATCACAACCATAGACAATCCTAGACAATTCTAGAGCACAGACTATAATTTATGCAACACTCCTCTCTTCTAATTTTTATTAAATTTTTAAATTACTACAAATCAAGTCTCTGAACAGGCTTATGAGTACGTGCACTTCTACGCACTTCTGGCTGCACTAGAATAGGAGAATTAGCAATGTTACTTGGTATTTCTTTGTTAATTAACGGCTTATTTACTTCTAATTTCTCCGATTCTTTTTCTTGCTCCAATACACTTTCATTAGGTACACTATAGTTAGGCAAACACTGAGTAACATTCCTGGTGAGTATGCCTTTGTCAGTGTGCACATCATACATAACATTTCCTACTGGTTTTTCAATAACACCATCTAACCATTTTTGAGAGTTATCATATGATGCGATCAGTACTTTATCACCTGGCAAATATTGCTTTACAGGTTTCTTACAAATCAACTGCCGAGGAATAATTACATCTTTTTTTATTAAAGATAAACGTGTACGGAGTTTTCTACCTAACATTAACTCACATGGTGCCTTGCCTGTTGTGGCATGTGGTGCTGTACGATAAGCTAATAGCCAATGCTGTATACTATGATCTAAACAATTTTTATCAAACTTATATGCTAACATGGCCCTTTTGAAGGTTTGAACCCCCCTTTCTGCTAAGCCATTGCTGGCTGGGTGATAAGGTGCAGTACATATGTGTCTAATATTATTATTCTTACAAAAAGTATTAAACTCTTCAGATGTCCATTGTGGACCATTATCAGTCACCATTTGTTCCGGTAGACCAAATCTAGCAAAAATACTACGTAGACATTTAATTGTACTGCTGGAGGTAATATTGTTCATTTTAACTACTTCTGGCCATTTTGAGTGTGCATCTACAATGATTAACCACATATGCCCTAAAAATGGACCAGCAAAATCAGCATGAATACGTTTCCATGGCTCCTCTGGCCACTCCCATCTATGTATAGGTTTGATAGGTGGTAAGTTCCTATTTTGGATACAACCTGCACAATTATTAGTTAATGTTTTTATATCATTTGTGATGTTTGGCCACCAAAAACAACTATTAGCTAAAGATAACATTTTATTAATACCCAAATGACCAGAATGCAGTTCAGTTAAAACTTTATCCTTTAAACTGTCAGGTATAACTACTCTATCCCTCCATAATATGCAATCTTTAATTATATATAACTCAGTTTCTTTGCCTTTAAATTTACATAACTCTCTATTAATCAACTTTGGCCAGCCCTCTCTTAGGTAAGTACAAACCTTGCTTAAATTAGGGTCTTTCTGAGTATGTTTGGCAATTTCAGATAAAGTTACAGGTGGATTATCCAACACAATGCTGTTAATGTTGCCTTCCAGATTAATTTTATCCTCCTCATTACTATTTTTAATTGGTAACCTAGATGGAAAATCTGCTGCAGCATTATGTTGTGAAGTCCTGTACTTTATATCATAATTATAATTACATAAAATTAATGCCCACCTAGTCATTCTATCTGCATATATACTACCAGCTGTTTTATTTGGATTAAATATAGATATCAGTGGTTTATGGTCAGTAACTAATGTAAATGTTCTACCTTTTAAATACAAATCAAATTTCTTAACTGCCCATATAATGGCTAAGGCTTCTTTATCTATTTGTGAATATTTTACTTCTGCTTCATTGAGTGTTCTGCTTGCAAAAGCAATAGGGCGTTCAACAATATTATTACCTAACCTAATTTCATGAGCTAAACAAGCTCCTAACCCATACTTGGAAGCGTCACAGCTCAATACCACTGGTAGCTTTGGATTATAATGTATTAATACTTGCTCTGATACAATAGCTTTCTTGGCCCATTCATATGCTAGTTCTTGTTGCTTAGACCATACCCATTTTTCTGAATTCTTTAGTAATGTATATAAAGGTTTTAAATTTTCAGCAGCATTCTTTAGAAATTTATGATAAAAATTAATAGTGCCAAGGAAACTACGTAATTCTTTAATATTTTCAGGTTGTGGTGCTTCCAATATGGCCTTGATGTGCCCTGGTGTCTTGTGAATGCCTTCCTTATCAATCACATGCCCGCAATACTCTAATTGTGGGGACATCAACACAGTTTTCTCTTTATTTACTTTAATATTTAAATTTTTAAGTTTTTGAAATATACACTCTAAAGTTTTTAAATGGCAATCCACATCACTACTTGCAACCAAAATATCGTCAATGAAACAATATACATTTGGCATATTAAAGTGTTCATCCATAAAATCTTGCCATTCCTGTGGAGCAGGTGACATACCGAACATCATGAACGTTGGTCTATACAACCCCCATGGTGTGGTAATTGTCATAAGCTTTTGTGCCTCCTCATCCATTCGCCTGTTCATATATGCCTTTCTTAAGTCAATTTTACTAAATACTGTTTTAACATTTTGATCATCTTTATTTAATTTTGCAAAAATGTCTTCAATGACAGGGATTGGATGATTTGGTACCTCCAAAAATGGATTTATTGTTACCTTGTAATCCCCACAAATTCTTATATTATGAGGTCCTTTAATGATGGTCACTATGGGTGTAGCCCATGTGCCTGTTTCTTTATTTGTCACTCTATACATTTTACCTTCGGTACATAACTTGTCAAGCTCCTTTTTAACTAAATTTTCTACAGCATAAGCTATTCTTCTTGGTTTAAATGCAATGGGTTTAATATTAGCTTCTTTTAATTTTAAAGTGCCTACAGTACCTTTAATTTCGCCTGGAACCCCTGAAAATATATCACTATATTTTTCTACTAAATTGTTAAGTTTAATTTGTGAATCTTGGTGAATAATTAAATTGCACCGTTTCATACAAGTTTGCCAATCAATTTTCATAGCACTCAGCCAATCCCTACCTAACAATGGCTTTTTACCATCTTTGACAATAATCAATGTTGCTAAGTATTTTTCATTTATAATTTTAATATTTACATTTGTCTTACCCAATACAGTGATATTGTTACCACCATATCCTGATAGCTTTAGGTTACATGGAAATAATTTTAAATTAGGAAAGGATGCTATGAACATAGATTCAGGCATTAACGTGACATCTGATCCACAATCAATTTCAAATGATATATTTACATTATTAATTTTTAAAGTTATATACCCAGGACTTGGACGCTTCTCATCTATTGATACCACTTTGTTAATATTTAATTGACTCTCTGTTTTCTGAAATAAACTAGACAAATCATAACTATCACCCACAGATTCACTATTCAATTGTACTTCACTAACTTGCATAACAGAAAATTCTTCATCATTTGTAATTTCATGGACCCTCTTGGGTTTGAAAGTTTTGTTACTGTTTGCTTTGCAAACACTTGCCATATGCCCCTTCTTGTGGCATTTAAAACATTCTTCCTCTTTAAATTTGCATTGGGGTTTTACATGCCCCATCTTCCCGCAGCAATGACATTTAATGTTCATCTGTTTTTTACTTATTTTGTGTATGTCTGAGCTTTCTTGCCCAGAACTGCCAGCAGTTATTAATTTTGCTCCCTTCTCCGCCAGCTCCATGCTCATTGCTATCTTCACGGCTTTTGCAAACGTTAAATTTTCTTCACCAAATAATCTTTTAACTATGCTTTCACTCTTTAATCCATGAACGAATTTATCTCTTAGACATCTTTCTAAATGTGTGGTAAAGTTGCACGTCTGTGCCATTTTCTTTAATGCCGCCACAAACTCAGAGATTGACTCGTTTGCCAACTGTTCACGTTTCATAAACTTATATGTTTCCGCGATTTCTGATTGCTGTGGCTCCAAGTGTTTTTCAACAAGTTCCACTAATTCAGTATACGTTTTATCCTGTGGTGTTTCCGGGAAACAGAGTTCTGATAGCAACGTGACCATGTCAAAACCTATAAACGAGATTAAATATTGTGACCACTTCGTTTCATCCACCTCGTGGATCTTCATTTTGTTTTCAAACACCTGTTTGTACACCTTAAATGTGCATTTTGCAGCTGAAAACTCAGGCAGTGAGAGCCCAGCAGCCGCCATTTTGTGAAATTTCGTCCGACGTAACAAGACGAAATTATTCTACTGTATTTCTTGTAGTTTACGGACGTAACACGTAAAACTTTCACTGTTTTCTTTTTATCCTCGTCGCCACTGTCACATATTTGCTAGATATGTGCAGGGCTGCTGGGTTAATTGTTTAAATAAAACTCGGTGTTACATTGCACGTGAGACATTTATTGGGAGAACCCATAGACTAAAAATCACAACCATAGACAATCCTAGACAATTCTAGAGCACAGACTATAATTTATGCAACAAATAGGTAATCGAAGTTGTCGTAACAAAGTTCATTTCGCTTATCACAACAAATCCTCGGAAAGAAAAACGGTTTATTGGAATATTATACTGTTTGTATATGTGTGTTTGTAAGGTAGAAAATAAAAGATATATTTAATTGAGACACTTTATGAATATAAAAGTGCCGTGTGGTGTCGAATAGCACCACCTCATCTCTCCCCGTGGTATCGCAATAGGCCACTGGGATGACAAAGCGGCCACCACAAGCGCCGACTAAGGAACTACACTTGCACCGCCTCTAAAAGAATGTTTGTTATTCTCCAACCTAATAGGGCGGCGCGCGGCGTGGCGTTCAAATACAAATTAAAATTAAATTTATCTGTTTAAAACACGTAACTACGATGACATTCAAATTGTTGAACAGCTGTTTTGCCCTTGCGGCCGTACTTTTAAGTAATAAGAAGGAAACTTAAATCATTCATTACCTTATCATTATCTTATTATGTATTATTAACTATTTATTTATTTCAATAGTATCACTTAATAACTATTTTCTCTTAAGTTTAAGTTTTAATAAGGTTTTTAGGATGTATGGCGTTTTAAGGCCTCATGCACAAGACAATGTGCATGACGAGGCCCATGTTCAGCAGTGCAGTGGATACTGAAAGGGCTAATTGCATTGCATTGCATATAAGAATATGTGAATTTTATTGTGCAGTCAATACGAGCTACAGCAATGTCCATGAACTAACTAGTATAATCAGCTCTACGCAAAGACAATCAATTTCAAGCTTCAATGCGTCGGGTTTGTACGATCAATTGCTATTCGTGGAATCAATCCGCCCAGCATACAGTCCGGTTTGTGACGCTGCGTGCCGACCGGCTCCCGCCTCGTAGCCCGACACACCTGTTTGACTTCTTCGCCACGTCGCATTCTTTCTTTAGAAATTCGCCTATTGATAAATCGACCCGCCACCACAGCTCCGGGAGTGCGCCCCATTTTCTCGACCCTTTATAAATATAGAACTTTTGACCTGACCTCAGTCAATTTTAATAAAAGATCGAACTAAAAACCTATTTAGACTATACTTGTAACAGATAAAACTTGATAATCTGATTGGTCAGACGAAAAGGACGTTGTACTCTAATTACTGGAACGTTACTATCACGCGATCCTTTTGTCAACGGACACGTCCCTTGTAACATGACATGTAGTTACTACGCTACCTCCAGTATACATTATGTATGGTCAGCAACAAAGATACCAGCTTCTATACAATTCTCGAGATTGAAGAACTTATTTTCAACTTTTGCGTTATTTGAGACACGTTGTATTGTGATTTTTGGAAATATGATTAGTAGCCGAGATATGAATTATTAATGAATGAATTATGTACTTATTAACTTAAAAACACATGTTGATGACTCACAAAGTCTTTCCTAAATATTCAACAGAAGATAGCATTTAGAAATATTGTAGACCTGTTTTTAAATACTATACATTTTCAAACTTCGTGTTTTTTATTATGTCATTAATTAATTCATTCGTTAAAAATTGTGAAGACATCGCTCTACGTACTTATAAAAATTAAGTAAATACGCTTGTTGCGATCAATTCAAGCCAACACGTTCCCGGAAGATGATTTAGTTACTTCAGCAGAAATATATATATCTGTATTTATTTTATTTTCTGCTGACGGTAGTTACGTAGCAGTGTCGCCGGTTAACTGGGCCATTTTCAATAAGCGTCTTTCGAGTTTCAACAGATTCAACATTTGTTTAGTATTCGTCATCACGGTGTAATTTACTACTATAATTTCGTTTCCACGGCACCGCCACATTTGACAATTAACGACGTTTTTAAACTCTTCAACGTCACTCAGATAAACTTCGGTTATATTTATTTCTACAAATGATTTGTTTTCTTTTCATTGTAAAGAAACTGAATTAGCTAATAAAAAGTGACGTTAAATCATGTAAAGATGAATCATTGGAGCGCGACCTCGCGAGACAGTCGGCTGGGATGAGCGAGATGAGGTGAATGACCGCCGCATCTTAGGTGCTCATTGTAACATTGTGATTGCCAGCAGCAATATCTGGACCGCGGACATATTTTGTCGCAATATTGAAACTGTGATCAGCCGGAACATATGTATGTACTTCTTTTGCAACTCACAATAAGTGGTAACTGATAATAATCATAAGTCATTTAATAATAGTTAGAATTTATCAACTCGACAATCCTGACATGCACGTTGTGGTTTTTTTGGTGTCAGGATCTTAGATTAATCGTGGCAGGCATGCTTGAGGACATTGGCTAACAATCCACACCATACCTATTAATTAATTTATTTACAAAAGGACATAGGATACATCAAGCTTATATTCGGTACTTAATATTGCTTAAGCTTATACAATATTATTAATCCGAAAGAGTGTTTATCTGTCTGTTTTTTGTTTGTTATGTCTTCAGGGTAAATTACTGCAGCGAGTTCAATGAAATTTGGCAGAAATATAACATGAAAACCGTACAAGAACGCGAATTATTTTTACGCCGGAAAATTTATTAGTTTTTCTAGTGGAAGCCAATTAATTACTTTTAGAGAAATGGCTAGTGTAACTTGTCCCATTAACTACATAATATATGTACCATCCTGTAAACTCACATGAGGGGGAGAGTGCACGCTGCAACTCAACAGCCGTTGGGCGCGCTCGACCGGCCACGTTACCCCTCTCTCACAGAAGACTACATTGAAATGTACTGCATTTCCCACTTTATTTTATTTCCCAATGTACGTACGTGTTTCGGTAGTGAGTGAGATATGCTAGAGCCCATTCCCATCCTATCTCTCCCCATTTTTCCAACCCTTTCTCCAAATCCATTCCCATATCCCCAAAGGTAGGCAGGGCATCCGGGGGCGTGCCAACGTTTGTCATTTTGGACTAATGTTGGCATGTATCGCGGATGTCTATAGGCGACAGTATCCACTTACCATCAGGTGGACTGTATGCTCGTTTGCCTCCATCGTACATAAAAAAAAATATGCAAATAAATAATTGTTTGATTGATTAGAAATTCACGCGAGCAATAACATATAATGTTTGAAATGTTTTCATAGGAAAGACAAATATTCAAGCAAAATCAGACTATCGAAAAGTATAGAAATTAAAACGGTATAAAGATTCTGAAGAACATATACGAGTACTTGTCCTTATTTATTTGCAGTGAATAAAGCGAAGTTAGTGATTTATTCCGTGGTTTTGTGAACTGTGAACTTCAGGCAACAATATTACTACACAGTTTACCGCCAAAAGCATGAAACTCTAATTACACTGACCTTCCCGCTTGCCTTGGGTTTGTATTGACACGATGTTTATGATGAGCCAAAATGCCGGCTGTCTGACCTAACTTGCCCAACCTTGCGCACAGACAGACTCACGGTATCGATTACGTTATTATTACACCATTATGTTAATTGCAGGGAAAGTTACGGATCACCGCTGTGGTCTGACTTTTCATTTTTAAATCATATATGTATTTAGAATATTTTTCTAACCGCAAAGATAAGTCAAGCAGAGAAAAATTTTATAAATAGCATGTTCACTGTAAGTGAGAAAGAGTCCGAAGCAACTGTCAAATAGCACACGTTTTCAATTAGGTGGAAGCCCGGAGTCCCGTCAAAAACGTGTATACTATTATGAAGTGACAGATTGTGTTTACGGAATTATGAACATCACGTGATGCACTTATTAAGCTTCGAGTTATTGATATCTTCATAAATACACATACAATATTTTAATATGACTGTCTGCATAAGTTGGAGACTAAATTTGTAAATCGAATTTTGTAAAAACATTTTGTTCTAAATTCCTTCCTTACTGGAGCTTCATACGGAACACTCGAGTGTTACGCTGTTTTTGAATACAGAGACGGCACAGCGAAGGAATAGTTGTGCAGACTTGTCTAGAGGAGACATTATGTACCAATAGGTATAATTATACCTACTCTATGTGACGTTTTATGTGCATAAGTTATTTTATTAATGTAGAACTGTTCTTGATACCCATACGGCATAGGTCATACAGCACGAACTTCACCTCTGTATCTGCCACGAGCGGTGTACAGATGCTCTTTATCTTTGGGATCATTTACAAATGAAGGAGTTCCATTGCCCTTATCAACGGCCTCAGCGGAGATAAAGACACTGCTTAAGGCAGTCACAATCAGGGGTGCTGTGTTTAAAGAATTTTATTGATAACAAGTTAATTGCTCTACATATTTGAAGATATTTATTTTCTCCACATTTAAACTTCGTGTATATCAAATGAACCGCCTACTTATAATAGCGTTGCATCTATATTGAATCAAAGTACGAGTATAATAATTCTGAGTAAAAGTACTTATGCTTACTGATGCCATTTCTTTCTAGATAGTTTCTATCATATCTTAATTTATTGAATGATGGTACCGTGGTGAGTTGTATAAGCTGGAATATTGGAGTTTTACATATAGAATAGTGGATTTTTATTTGCACGTAGTCAATCACGTTTCAACAATTGTTGCAGCCGGACAGCATACACCATTCTAGCAGTTGGTATCACTGAAATAAGGATCTATATGGGTTTTGGAAGTGCATATATGACCATCAATCATCCTTAAGTGTTCTCGTGACGACAAGTACATGAGTAATTTTACGTTAATGTTAGCAATATACAGTTATTTGATTCAATAAAGATGTAATTTGTAATGTATTTTTTATGAAATAAGAGGCACAGATGGATTTTCTGGTCTAGCGGTAATGGCTGGCATCGCCTACGAGATTGGACGATAAAATGATATGTATCAGATAATGACGAATTGTAAATTGCAATTGTGTAGCAATGCCTAGTACGAGTATGTTATATTTTGAAATTTAATAATCCTCGATATCACGTGTCACTCGGCAATGCAAAAGTCGGAAGTAGGATTTTTTGGTAAATAAGGGCTCATTTACACAATCAGTGTTTTTTGAACGTTTAGGGTGAGAATATTGTATACGATTCTCGTATGCAAACAAACTACATACAAATCTGGCCTTCAACTGCACATGATGACAACTCAATGAAAACGGGGATAACAAATATCCTTGGGGTTTATGATGATAAACCTTTGACCAATGTTCGAGAAACTCCCGTTCAAGAAACTCTACTTGTGTAAAGGGCCATAATTTAATTTTGTAGCTACTGAACGGATTTAGTTCATCTACTCGTATGAATCTATGATACTATACACCCAAACCATTTTTACCTATTTCTTTCAGAAATTCTAAAACCTTATAATTTTTTTTTGTAGAGTATCTATAGTTAACGTGACCCGTTGTCCGGGACTGTCCCGGATTCAGGGTGCCTGTCCCGGTGTCCCGAGCGAATCCGAAAATGTCCCGAATTGGGAAAAATGTCCCGAATTAGGAAAATAAAAACATAATAGGGTTAATATTTTCTTAGGTTTTCGCGATTACTATACATAGCAATTAAACAACTTTGAACGGTTTAAATCGCGTATATTTGACATTATTTATATCCCGACGTTTCGAACACTTTGCAGTGGACGTGGTCACGGGGTGACTAATTGATTTCATTTGTCACTTGAGTTATTAAGAAATTATTTGGACTACCGTCTGAATTTTTTTGAACTAAATAATGTCAAATATACGCGATTTAAACCGTTCAAAGTTGTTTAATTGCTAAAAATAGGGTTAAATTATTTTTACATTTCGCGCGCGCGCGTAATGAAGCGACGTGAACATATGACGCCAGACAGTTTTAGAATAATAGTAGAGTACATTTTATGTTTGCCGGCTAGTAACGCGTCTGTAGAAACAGTGCTCTCACTGATGAAGAAAATGTGGACTAGTGAAAAACACAACTAGGAATTCCGGTACTTAAGGCAATTTTAATTACCAAAACCAACATTAATAAATCCAACTGTCTCCAACTGCAAACTTATTTTAAAAGTAGACCCGACATTTTAATAAAAATATGCTCTTCTGAAAAATATAAGAAACCAGCCGAGACCAGCTAAATATTTAAATTTTGTTTTCTAGTATTTTCTTTGTAAACTTAATTACTCAATAAAAATATGTTCTGTAAAAAATGTTTTCATTTATGTACGTAACACACGACTATCTCCTATACATATAGGGCAGGGCGTCCCGGAATGAGTCAAAAACAAAATGGTCAGCTTATCTATAGTACATATGTACTATAGATAAGCTGATATTCTATAGATAGATATTCTATGGTACAGACGGCAAAATAGATAAGTTTGCAGGCAACTGACTTTGCTCACTACGTACTACAATACACGCACATCTATGTACTATCTATACAACGTTAACTGATTTACAGAATGTGTGACTTTCACTGACGGCTCTCACAGCTTCCGTAGCTTAATAGGTTCAGCATCTAATCTTTAAACAAAGTCTATTGCATGCAAACTTATCTATTTTTGCCGTTTATACATACGTACTTATGACATCCTAGCTCGGACAAGTGTCCTGAGCTCTTCTAGCCGCCGAGTTGATCTTGGTCGCTCGTCCTTGAAACGTGCAAGTCCACATAAATGCTGAGTATCGTTACCGATCACTAACGAGGTGATTTCACGTGTTGCAGATGTACAGCGGCGCGCTGTTGGCGACTGCGGCGCGATTAGCGTGGGACCCAAGCACCTACACGTGGTTCCGATTCCTGTGCGAGGCGCAGTACCGCGTGTCCGCCGCGTACGTGCTGGCGGCCGGCCTGTGGCTCGCCGCTCTCGCGTACCTCGCGCTCGCCGCCGCACACCGCCCAGACACGCACCACTGTCTGCACCTGGTCAGTATTCACCCACATGGGGTTGTCACATACAAAAATATAAAAGGTTGACTTGGCTTTACATTTTGCTGGACATTTTGTTCTAAAAGCCTACCTTTTATTAAATAAGAAGAAAACTTGGTTAGGTAGATACTTATGATAGTTATTTGTTATTTATTAGATATCACTTTCTTTTTAATTAATCTTATAACTAAAAACAAACAAAAAGCAGCCTTATCATTTGACACTTATGATAAATAAAAGTGTTCAGTCTTCATAATTGAATATAAAGCAACGAAATAATCATAAAAAATAATTAGTCCTTTGGTTTTGGCACTTAAGATATCTAACTAAAAGTTCGTCATTAAACATTAAAAAAATATAACTGCTGCTATTTAGCATTTCAATTAAATTTTTTTTTTAGATTTCTAAAAAAAATTAAATTTGACACATGAACCTACTTGATCAAGAATGTCGTTTTCCTTGGAAATTATACCGTAAAACTCTCGGCAGCTTAATTTTAAATTGCACAATAATAGTATAATTTTTGCAATTGTGTCTGTTTTTAATTTATTGCATTCCTTTGTCCATTGGGAGTTAATGAAAGAGAACAAAAGCCCAACTATAGCCGGACAGAGGGTACATGTAAATAAATATTTGGCCGGACAAGACTATGATAAGCGACACGTGTCCGGCTAAAGCTCGTCGTCTGACACCCTACACACACCTATATCCCACTTCTATATTTCGCTATTAAGCAACATCGCAACTGTACCGACATCTTGTAGTTTCGATTATCAATTAACTTGTAGTATCAATTAACCATACTTACCTACCTTGTCTTACAAGTGATTCGTGCAAGACTTGAAGAGAGGCTATTGACTGGATTTTTTGTGGATCGATAAATGCCTATGAGCTTAGTTATCGCTACGCGGCCGCAAAAACTATCACGGTTCATTACCGTAAGCCACAGCCGCGCCGGGTGAGTCCGGTCACGGTGACAACTTGACAACGCGGCGACGTGGGCGACGGCGCCGCTGAGTCATTCGCTGCACTGCAGCTGCGCAACGCCCCTACAAACCGTACCCACACATGTGCTTTCGCGTAAATTGCACTACAATACTTTGATAATGGAAATTATTGCAACACAATTACTACACTAAATACCTTAATTACCTATTACTTAAATATGTCAAAATTCTTTGTATTAAAGCTAAGTAATTAGAATTTCTTTCTGTGTCTACAGATATACAAATTGAAACAGTATTAAGATCTTACATACAAAACGAGAAATTAGGACATAATGAATCATTATTGTGAGATTGTCTCTCACAATAAAATGAAAACTTCAAATGAAGGAATTGAGGACTGCGTCGGACTTAATTCTTAATATTGCCAGAATTAATTCTGTTTGATAATTAGCATGAAAAGGAAGACTTATTTGGTTCAATTTGAATGGTCTATAATTAAACTGAAATTTAACTTGACAAAAGTTTTAATGACGTTTAATTTTAGTTTCGGTTTCAAGATATTAATTAAGGAGTACCCACTTATTAAAGTCTTTGTTCTGTTTTACTGTTCATGCATACCTGCTTCAATACATACATATACATATTTTAGTAGGCTGGCTTGCCAACATAAAATGAACCTTTACTTTATAAATATATATTACGTAAAAAGAGACCCAGATTCTAAATAAGTATGAGTTTTATCATGATTCATGAACACTCGCATATAGAGAGGTGATAGATAACCTAGGGTTATCTCAAATCTCATTTGTCACGTCGCGAATTCAAATGTCGGCCTGTACCACGCATTGAGTAATCTATTTATTTATAAGTACTGATTTTTCAATTAACACTAGCTCGCCTATGGTTCGTCCGTCCGCTCGTCCCTACTGGGTCCGCGTAGTGGATTATGACCTTCATGACCTTCTGGTGATCGCAAGGGGAGGTCCGCATGCAGCAGTGAGACATTATAAGCGGATCTTCTACTGTAAACATGCGGATCTTCACCTCGATCACTTGTACATCAAGTGTAAGAGAGCAATTGTATTTATAGAATTATGCAAATTTTCGACAACAATGGTCGTTATTTACACATATCGATATTTGGTCCATTTTTACTGTTTGTGTTTAAAATTTTGTTGATTAAAAACGACTAACATTGGCACGTCTCCGGATGCGTACTCACCTTTGGAAATTTAGGAATGGATTTGAAGAAATATTTGGGGAAAGGCGATAAGACAATAGTTTTCCTCGTCCCATTACACCTCCCAATCCTCTTTGGGCGGATGGGGTGGGATTGGGAGTCAAGAAAATAATAGAATAACAAGGTTATTTTATTTATTCCATTATACTCTCCATTCGATGGGCTAGGGTGGGGTGGGTTGTGATGGGATGGACTCTGGCATATGTCACTACCGAAACACTGGACAGAGTACATTGGAGGGAATAGGATAGGGATGGGAAATACTGTACATTTTATGGTAGTCTTCTGTGAGAGGATTACAGCGTGCAGCCTTAATCTCCCAAAAACGTAGGTATGCATTTAAGACCTGTTAAAGATATAAATATGGTGTAATATTGTTTGTGTTCAGTACGCGGCAGGTGTGGTGTGCCTGGCTCTCAGCGAGGTGGGCTACGGCGCGTGGATGGCGGCCTCGCTGGCGGCGTGGTGGCGCTCGGCGCCGCAGGCGGAGCTGGCGCGCCGCGGCATGGACCTCGTGCACGACCTCAAGCCCATGCTGCTCGCCGCCGACAAGTACTACGACCTCACGCGGCCCGTCTACGACATGATCGAGGTGACCCCTCCACCATCTTTACTGACCTTAATATCATTAACATAAAAAATAACACGAGCAGCCCCACGGCCGCAGTGCAAGTGACACGCGGGCACTCTCGTGCACATTCTCTTGTGCACGAGGCATGATGGCCTTAAAACGCTACGCTGGCCAACCGACTTGACGAGTTTTGCTATTTTAGAGATGGTGTAGTTCATCAAAGCTTGTGGCAGTCGCTTTGATATCCCTTAGTTGTATTTGCCGCCGGAATAACTAGATCATTATCTTACAATGGGTTCCAGTAGTGCAGACTACTGCAGTCTGAACTACTCGTACATAACATTTCTAAATAACTGCTTCATAGACTTACTGCACTACGAACTACAGACTGCTGAGTAGAATGCCAGATTACTTTAGGAAAATTAGTTTCCATCAAGAAAATACAAGGAACATCTGTTTGTCCGCCCATAAGCCGTCCTATATATTAGGGGTTAAAGTATGAAATTGCCGATTTGTACTGAAAAATTAAAACTCGTTTTTTTCTAAAATGTAACATATTTATTTAATCAAAATATTTACCCTCATTATCTATACATTGTTGCCATCTAATCGGAAGTACATTTATGCCTTTGCGATAGAACTCTGGGGATGTAGATTCGACAAACTGTGTGAAAGCATTTTGTACTGCCTCTTGGGAAGAAAATTTTTTACCACGTAGAAAATTGTCCAAATCACGAAAAAAATGGTAGTCCGTTGAAGCAAGGTCTGGCGAGTACGGAGGATTACGTATGGTTTCTAACTGCAGCTCCTGTAGAGTTACAACGGTTTCTCGTGCAGTGTGAGGTCTTGCGTTATCATAGTTTCGCCATCATTGTTCGAAGTTCGGCACAGTAAACATCTGCTGTTATTGCTTGACCAGACCTGAGAAAGCTATAGTGAATAACACCATGAATAGACCACCAAACAGTTACCATTACCCTTTTATTGGTAAGCTTTGCCTTAGGGCACTGTTGCAGCATTTGACCTGGGGTCAGCCATTGCATTTTTCGCTTTCGGTTATCGTAAAGAATCCACTTTTCGTCACATGTCACAATTCGATCCAATATTCCTTCATTTCTGTACCGATTCAACAAGGCAACGCAAGTTTCAACACGCATTTCTTTCTGCAGATCAGTCAAATCATAAGGCACTCATTTTTCATATTTTTTATCTTATTGATTTGATGCAAATGAGTCAATATTGTAGGTAAGGTAACGTTAAACCATGCCGCTAATTCCTGGGTAGTTTGACTCGGATCGGCTTCCACCATCTCCTTCAATTCAGCGTTATTCACATGTGTGGGCGGTCTTCCACGTGGTTCGTTCTTCAAGTCGAAGTTTCCATTACGAAGGCGTTTAAACCAAAAACGCACGGTTCGTTCATTAGCAGTCTCCTCTCCAAACGCAGCATTGATATTGCGAGCCGTTTCTGCCGCGTTAGTTCCGCGTCGGAACTCGTATTCAAAGATTACTCGGTATTTCGAAGTATCCATCTTTCCCGTCTAAGCTGAATAAACAAAACAATTGAAAGTCGAAAATCGAATGTTGCACATTTTTTAAAACAAGAACCTCATAGGTATCATGTGAAAAAAAGTTTCACTCGAAAATCTCACACCATGAAGGTTTTATGTCAATTCAAAGTATCTATTACTATAAAACGGCAATTTCATACTTTAACCCCTATTATTAATTCGTGCTACCAAATAATTTACTTTATGTGATGTGAAATCATTTTTTTATTTGATAACTGAGAAGAGGTTAAAGTCGGCGTTTTGATCCCTTTGTTTGCATTTTGCAATGAATAATTGTAGGAAGTATGTATTGAAGAATATAGCGAACATAGACTACATTTTGTCATTTTAATCAAATAACTAGGTACATAACGTTTTCGGCAAGGCCGGTAGAGGTACCTTAGATTAACTCCTTGTATGTGTTACGGCTATAAAGATAACTATAGATAAAAATATCAATGGGGTTGACGCAAAATCAATTCTGTGTATTTTTAAAGTTTTTGGTATCATCGATACATGAACGCACGAAGAGATAAGCATATTTACTCAAAGTGATTTCCAAGTACACCTACATACTGTACATCCTGTATTGATTTCCAATTCTGTGTATAATGTGTGTATGTTCGTCAATAATGCTAACAGTGCACTGTTGTGGTGTTGCAGGAGATGGAGCGTGAGGCGCCCAACAACGCATACGTCATCTTCGTGTTCGGGATTCTTGGCGCCGTGCTGCAGGTGACGCGCTCATCTCAAATATACTGTTCATATTTAAAAATCAATCCTATTATCACAATTATTATTTACAGTATTATTACAGTAAAAATGACATGCAACATTTAAATATACCTAACGCATAAACGAATTTTACATAATAAGACAATTTGCATAATTATTATTGGAAATACATAATTTATATAAGAGTGAGTAGGATACCATCCCTACACCACTCCTGTTCTCGGTCAAGTTCTGGAGAACAAGTACCCATTCTCCTTATTAGAAGTATGCTAAGGTTTTAAAACGTTGTTATCGTTGGACTTCAGTGATCAAAGTGGATTCAATCAATCAATCATAGAAGGACTCGAGTGGCATAATATGTTACGCTCCCCACTTCCGATATTCCCTTTCGGTCAAACTATCCCGTGGGGTAGGAAGACCAAATATATCGGAGTCACTCTAGACCATCGACTGACCTTCCGAGAACACATAAAAACTGTCCGAAACGAGCCGCCTTTGTCCTCGGTCGCCTCAACCGCTCAAAAATAAGCGGGAGAAGTGAAATGTCGCTGAGGAATAAGTTGACATTGTACAAAACCTGCGTACGTCCCATAATGACCTTTGCTCGTGTTGTCTTTGTGCACGCAGCCCCCTCCAACATTAAAATACTCCAAACGCTCTAAAATAGATTCGTGCGTAAAGCCATGGCTGCCCCATGGTACTCTCGCAATGTTGACCTCCACAAGGTCAAATATGGGGCAAATACAAGGTCCTCCACTTACCTCCATCGTCAAGTATGTGAAAGACTCCGACGCTACTACGACAGAGTCTCTCACCATCCCAACCCCCTAGTAGTTGACAGCCTAACCTATGTATGTCTCCAATAGGAATAGGATAGACCCCCCCGTTGCTGTCGTCGTCATCGTCCTCGGCACGTCTTAGACGACCCCGATGACCCAATTACTGCTGCCAATACCCTCACAGGCTACACATATACACCGTCCCCGCCGGGGAGACATGGACGGCACCTTCGCTATACCGTGAATACACACCAGCTTTCAACCAACACTTTTACCAGGTATTGGCACGTGCCTGGGCACTTCTCACCGACTCTCCCAAAGCAACGCCCTAAGCCGAGATCCGTTCCTTTCGCCGGTCTACCGGTGGCGGAGCCCTTGGGTCGTTGCTGCTACACACTCTTTGCTTTTGGCTGAGCGCCTTCTGCGCTCACCCTAAACCATACATGTCCGCTGACTCTTGAGAGACTTTAGCCACAAGAATTTAGCCACTTCGAAAAAAATATATGTTACGTATTTATGGTGTTACAAAAATAGTGTAAAATATTTAAATATGTCAACGAGTAGGTACACTAAGACTAAGAGTATTATCGGACTAAAAATTAACTCGTATTTTATGATATTTTATTACATTAAAAATAAATAATTGGTGATTAATTAACACGTACGAGTATAACACTCGTAGTTCATACCTTCTTACACGTGGTCACTAACAGAAGCGGGCGGGATCATCAAATACCTAAGTGAGCGAGTTTGGATAGTGTTATGCATTTACAAATAAATTAATCACCAATTATATGTACATTGTTAATGTAATAAAAAATAGTTTTAGTGTGCCCATTGACATATTAAGTCATATTAAGACTTGAATGCTGGGATTCAAGTTAAATAAATGTATAAGTACTAACACTTAGAATAAGTAAGTTGAACTAACAAACTAACTAACAAAGTTATTTAAGTACTAACAAAAGATTGAGTCTATGGTAGTTTGGAAATACACAAAATAAAATAAAAACATTTTACACAATTTTTTTTGTCGGATATTATACATGTTATATTAGATAACGGAGGAGCGAAAGATCGTGTGGTACCATAGATAGATGTTATACAGGTGGCGGCGTTCGTGATGGCGTGTCGTCTCGCGCGTCGCACGCGGCGGCACGCGGCGGCGCGCGGCCGGGGCAAGGAGGCGGCCACGCTGCCCGCGCACGCGCCCGCGCCCGCAGTCGACGACGACAGCGACGTCGGCGACGACGCACACGAACACCCTCCCGGCTGGAGGAAGAAGGCCAACCTGCGGATGTACACCATACTCGACAAGATTTTCTAGCAGGTGATTTGTTTTAGGGCTTTTTACGAAGAGTTTGGCTCCGTCTCGGATAAGCCTGACATATAATACAAATCTTCTTTTCTTTTTTATATTATTTCCTAGGCCACTGATTGACTGCACAATTTAATGTTTTGCGAGACACATTGTCCGAGTCGGAGCCAAACTCTTCGCAAAACACACACGACATGCAGAACAATAATAAAAGCAAAGGAGAAGGAGCATATTTCTCGATTCATAATATTTCGATCCTATTCATCGTGGGAGATACGCGCCGTACTTGCGTGGGCTCTTTCCGGTTCGCACTTTCTTGACTCCCTACAAATCTCTTTCATTTCACTAACATTTAACGCTTGTCCCCTTTCTGAGGAGCGAACGACACAACACAACAAAACATCGTGTTATGATGATAATGATGATAATCGTTTTATGATAATTTAAGTGTTAAAATAGACAAAATCTGATCATCTTTCACTTACTTATTTATTTCCTAGGTGCAGCCAGCACTGCGCTAATGTTCTCAAAATTATTCGATTCTAGTCCTTACTACTACTGGCGTATTATTGTACCAATGGATATACGTTGACTGTAGGTACATCTTTTATTAATTTTATGAGACTTATCATAATAATATGTTGGTCTATTATCTGCTGGTATGTTTATAAACATATAAGATATTTTTTTAAATTTATGTTTTCAGGAGGAGGCCTCCGCGCCGCCGGAGTCGCCAGCCGCGCGGGCGGAGGGCGCGGCGCGAGCACGCGTGCTGCCGCAACGGAAACGCGGACGGCCAACACGACGCCGGACCACGCGTGCTCCGCGGATACCACGCGACGTGGCGTGGGACGCCGTGCACGCGCAGCTGCGCACGCACGTTGGCTCGCAAGCCACTGCCTCCCGCCCGCGCGCACCCACGCCCACACCCCCCGCCGCCGCGCTGCTCATACTACACACTGAACTCGCAGACTTTTGAATTGTTATCCCTGCCGACACGACGCACAAACACTTCACTCGTACAATTAATCCTTGAAACATCGCCTTCGACCGACATGAGTATTTATATTCCTTTTGTGACGTTTTGAGTAAGGAGATATATTGGTACGAGTATGTTAAAGAGAATTACGTTATGGATGTTAAGGAGACGCATGTTCGCCACCTGTTTATGAAGTAGTTAGTACGTACAGGTTGCACAATGCAGTCTTGTTTGTTGTTTGTTCCTAACGTGTCCCGACAGTGCCAAATATACGTATAATATATGAAATTTGTTATAATTAACGGAATAAACTTAATTACGTCGTCCACAGTCAGTCCTCCGCCAGTATCCGATGGTGTTATTCGCATTAGATGACAATGTCAGTGGTTATAAGGCTCATGAAAAATTCTTATCGGTTAAATCTCATACACTCCTGGTATAAGATGTCTTACGAAAAATGATAGTACATCTTAAGAGACCTAATTATACTTACAATGAGATTATAGGTACATAAAGCACAACTTAGAAAGTTGTGGCAGTAAATAAAGTACCTAAGTCTCAGAATGTCGTCTGTGTGCTCTGTTGTATTTAATGTGAAGAAGACCATAAAAAGGCACGCATACTTGTTTTAAAAATAAAATACGGGCTTGAATACATGAATGTACTTTTACCAGAATTTGTCACGAATTTATAATTTACTGAATTGTCAAGCTACATTTTAACGAAAACAGACTGCCATTTTTATTAGTTAATCGTTGTATGTAAATAGTCGCCTCGGGCGGTGAGGCATACTTATATATGTATATCGTAGGATAAGTCCATATCACCAGTGAAACGAGGGAGAAATCTTTACTTATTGTTATTTATATTGTAATCATATTATTATACCCTTATATAGTGGTTATCGAATATCGACCCCCTAGGGCGCAATTATCCTAAGGAGAGTATTTACATTGACATGTTTGTATAGTTTTTGTGTATTAAGTTCTTGCCTTTGTAATATGTCACTCGAGAGACGTGTGGTGCTATACACTCGCTGCAACTTGTTCTATACCGACGTGATTCCATTTTGCTGTGATTTGTTTTTAAACTGATGAACGATCGAAGTTGAAAGTACATAGATTGTAAGTTGGAAATGATACGTTCCGTTATGTTGTTCACTATGTAAAGGTTGTTTAGGTATCCCTGGTGCCAAATAGTGTTAAGACTTACTGTTGATAATGCCTGTTGAGGTTGTTTGTTATTCATCGCCGCGGCTTCACATACACATCACTTGGCTATCGGTTCGATATCGCTTCAATATCGCTTCGATTGGTTCGAACAAGTCGATGAAGTATACATTAAATAGTGATACGTTGCGCAGGCGCGGTGACGACGCTGAACGACAACCAGTACTTGTTAGACAATACGCACTCGGTGAGCGGGCGACCGCTCCACTTGACAATACCACTGCATTACATAGGCATACGCACAGGACGCGCGGCGCTGGGGATCGCCTACTATAAAATGATCGATGCATGATTACATCGATCATTTTATAAGCAGAATGGAAACTAACATAAGTACTTAGAGCCTATTCATATTTTATAGACCGGCGTTTGTGAAATTCTTAAATGATAAAGTTGTTAAAAATACAGATAGAATTTGTCTGTAATAAATATGTGGGCGTGACTGTGCCCACAGGACGTGAATGTATTCACTGACAAATATATCTTGCACTCGTTACGTTAGCTGCACACTATGTGGATTAATATGAAAAAGTCTACTATCATAGTATGTGTAGAAACACGCTAATGGTGAATACACCATATTTAGCGTATCTTTCTCTTCCAATGCTCGACACCACACACGATTTTTTGTCAGATGGACTAACGACTTAAAGAAATTGGCTGATAAGAAGAGAGGGCTATTTGTATATTACATTGTCTCATTTTTGGTTACCCGATGTCGCGAATGGACAGCAATCGTAAACACTACTTGTTAGATGTGTGCTACTTTATTTAACAAGCGATCCCCGTCGCAGCGCCTAGTTTAATAGACAACATCGGTTGGTCGGCCGCGCCGCGCGCTCGCGTACTGTGGACACGTGTACTGCGCTAGTGAGCGCGCGCGCGCTCCGCGGAACGTGCTGTGCTATGTTATGATTATCTAGATGTTAAGTCAGTCTACAGCAATAAAGTGATATTTTTGTACAAAACTGCCTTTATTATGGTTTATGTCTCTCCCCTATATACCTAAGTATTGGTAAGTGTATTTCAGGAAATAAATAAGATTTGTAGTTATAAGGTCCTACAAAAATATTGTAAAATATTTGACTACTAGCGGTTGACCTTTCAACGCGGCTGCTTCTTTTAGTAATGAACTACGTAACGTTGTTATTCACATGCGAGTAAATTAAATACATACCAATTAATATATATATTTATAATGTAATAAAGATTAAACATGTTAATTTTAGTTAATTATAATAGTTTTAGGGTACTGATTGATATACTTATTAAAATATTTTACACGCTTTTTGTAGGACCTTATCTATATGTTACTTTTAGGATTAAAACAATCTTTAAAAGCCAAATCTGCAGAAAAATAATAAAAATTCAATTAGACCGCTGGACAACAACATTCATTTGCCATTACACAAGTTTATCACTCGCAGTATTAACAGAAACCGATATTACTGTACCTACTCGTACAAGCATGAGTCACGGCGCGGCCGAGCTGATACTTGATAGTGAACAGGCACAGCTTGGATATCTATGGAAGTCATTCTGCACTGACTGGGTATTTCGCTTCTTTACTGCCACGTCGAACACTAAGCTATGTAGCTATCAATGTTACATACGTTTAGTTACCAAGAAATTTTGAACTTAAACCTTGTTAACTAAACTTTTACCAATGAAAGTTGAGTTACCGAGAGAGCCGGCGACTCGTAGACTAGAAACTTGGTTTTTTGATATTAATGCATCTCAACACAATAGACAGCTTCACATTCACCACATAAGTACTGAATCGGGTATTGACAGCTTTGCTACCATTGTAATAAAAATGAATGCATGACAACAACAGAATAGACCGCGTCGTTGAGTGATATAATTTTTGGTAGATAATAATGTACAAAACATTTAGATACCTACTTACCTATTAGCAAAATAAAAGCAAGTTAGGTATCTATGCGTACCTAGTTATAGCGATTAGCAAATACCTTGACACACTACTAAGTATTATCATGTTGTTCTCGAGCATATAATCTGTTTTAATCCATACATTCGTTTGTAGCCACCGGTGAAAATATAAGCACGAGAAAACAATTAAATATCAAAGGTGTTGAAGCGGCAATAGGTTAGTTCAACAAAATTAGCGATAGATGGCATTCTGCGTTATTTAAAAGTCGCTATTAAGACGTGGTCATTGTCTTAGTCCATTTGTCCGGCAGATTCTTGAATCTGCGGCGGCTCTTGAAAGGCCATAGGACCACAAGAATTTAGCCATTCTGAAAACAAAAAGTCTCAGTCCATAGTTCAGGTCAAATATAGAACACCTTAGATAAGGATACATTCCCAGGTTATTTTATTTACCATACCCTGGAATAGTATTTCCATTTAGTAAAATTATCACCCAGGTTATTTTACCATACCCTGGAATAGTATTCCCATTTAGTAAAATTATCTGAGTAGGTATATGAGTCTCCTTGATTCATCATTTACAGCTTGTTTCTACCCACTGCTGAGTATAAGCCTCCTCTCGTTTGTGACGCCCTCCTCGGTTCTGCGCTGTAAACCTGTAGATAATGCTCGGATAAAATCCGAGTTCGCAACGGATTAAAGATTCGATAAACAGCTAATGTAAAGTGAATTCATCCCTGACAGCATATATTGTATATTATTATTATAATCTTGGTTTAATTGAAAAAAAAAATGCAAAAGTGGTGAAATGACTTGACCCCATAGGATTGCTTGGTAACTACGAGTACCAACTGCTATTAATGCCGCCCCTAACTGCTAACCACATCGGTAAGCAATAATGTTATTCAATGTTCACGATACTTTCCTATTTTTTAAATATTTAAAACCGTAGATGTGATTATTGCCAACATTCGCCATGTGTGCTTTTAGTTGATCGGATATAACACGCTCGGTGAAAGATTTGCAGAACTTTGAATTGACGTACTTCAGAGCTACGAGTGGCATCGGCGGTGTTAAATAACTTGCCATCAGGTAGGTCTAACATTGCCAAGTCTCCGGGATTTCCCCGGAATTTGTTATTGTGTCTCGTGTCGAGGAATTTAAGCAGAAATACTCACTATGATAAATATTATGATAATCATCAATTATATTGCAAAATCACACAAAATGACTCCCGGGTGAACGTAGCAGATCGGCCCCTGTTTGCTGGCTTGTTCGTCCCTCACGCTGCCACTCTCTTGATGCCGCTCACTTATCTTACCCATACAATGAATTTAGTTCCTCAACTTTAAAGACAAAGGAGTTGAAAGATTGTTATATTCAATTTAGTTAATACATTGGTATTTACAGTTAAAAAAGTTAAAAAAATAATGTTACTTCAATGAGGTTTTGCCGCAAATTTGAAATGGGACACGGACAGAAATATCTTAGAAAAAGTGATTTTATATCTAGCAACTTATTCTAGAAAAAAGCAATTAGTTTGTTTGATTTATATGATACTCGTAGTAATTGAGATGGTTTATTTATGTCATTGCTAGTAATATATTTACACATGGATAATAGAAATGAAGTAATGAAATGGACGCGTTTGTTGTTAAGATATCGCTTTACAAAGACGGCAGCTGACTCGCGGTAAGCGTCGTTTGATTAACTGATAGCGGAGATAAGATACACTCGTACACAGTCGGGCGACGCCAGCCGCAGGCGCAACTAGTGCGTCAATCTGATTCAACATAAAAATGTGATTTAAAACTGCTCTTTGAACATAATTTGTGTGTGTTCAGGAAACATCCCTATGTGTGATGAAGAAAGGACAAAAGTGCCCGCTTTAGTGTGACCGCATCTCGGCTAGAATGGGTTGGTGCGCGCGCGCCGCCCCTACTCTCCTTCCGCACGTCAGCCTACTGCTAGCGGTGTGTACTGTTCACTATTCGCTCTACCCAGTGTTGTAGTATCTATCAACCAAGTACTAACTAACTAATTAAGTGTTACTTCCTAGCTCTTGTCCGCGGTTGAACCCGCGTCGAATTTTCATTAAAAAAAGCTGTGTATTAAGCAGAATGTACAATAGATGGTTGAATAGAGACACGTATCAGGAAGCGCAACGAGGGACGCCCTCTGACAACGTGGACGGACGACTTCAAGACTTGTTAGTAGTGGCTGCATGAGAAGAGCAGAAGACCGTGTGTTAGCGACCCTTGGGAGAGGCATGTATCCAACGCACGAGGATACATGGGCTGATGGTATGGTATGTGTTAGTTCGTCTAACGAACACGTGTGGCATAAGTAGATAACGAACTAACAAATAAATAAATCAAACGCATATTTTTACAGTTTTAGTAAGCATTCATTCGCTATACACAACATTGGCCACAACACAATTAATGCTCTTTGCATGTCATCATGATACAGTCCGTTTTGTATTATTAAGTTTTTTCGATTCACATGATTTAACTACCTGGGCAACTACGGTCATGGGTCGGTGGTATTATAACAAAGGATTTTTTATTGTCCACTTCACGTTAGACCGACTCGCACCAGTCGCCGTGAAATGTAAAATATTGTATCGAATTACTTATACATATGTATACTTATCGATATTGTGACTCAATACATATGAGCCCAAATTAGACAACACTCCGTAACACTTCACAGCCACAAAACAATTGTAGTGCAATGTGCAGTGGCATGTACAAGTATGAATGAGCATCTTGACGCGAGCACACTACGTGGCGATTCATAATTAATGACTTCATTACCGAATATTATAATTATTTATTTTAAAAAACATAAACCCGCCCGTGTCAAATTCCTTTATGAACACGTATATTGAAATAAACTAAAAAAAACATACAGGTTTGCATGTTTACTGCAAACACTAATTGGTTTGTTAATTTTGTTTTACGAATTACTCTACTATTTTCACAATTCAGTGTCAGACTCAAAGCGGTCGGCACCATATTTATTTATTGTGTAGTTATACCTACTAGTTATTTATTTTGTAAGATAGATAGCAAATGAATCAGACCAGGCGTTCGAAGTTTGAGGCGATTTTTTTGAAATTTTGTATGACGCATTCGTAAGAATATTATTATGAATCGTCGGCATCGTTTTTTGAGATTTTAGAGAGTTCCAAGTAATATAAACGCAAAGAAGACATTAAGAGACAAAACTCGACAAAAGATTATTGTTACAGTATAACCACACAACGGTCGCTGAATGTTGGTTCAGACGTCTGTGGTTCAGATGTAGTTGCAGTACACACAAAAATAAGTGACAATAAGATTTCAATTTGTCGTTATCTACGTTAGTGTCCATTCGTCCACGGGGATTGTTCTTGAGGTCGAAATTTCAAACAGATCAAATAAAAAACGCACGTGCGTTCGTTTGCGGCGTTTGGTCCGTACACATCGTTGATATTGCGTACTGTCTGTGCTTTTTTTTTTTTTTTTTTTTTTATTTATTTATTCAAAAGAAACTGCGTTGCTGCGTTGAATATAAAGCGACGTTTTAACTATTCCATGGTCGCAAACACAACGATATCTAAGCAAACAGTTTTTGAAAAAGTGTCATGGCTTTAAATTGAAATTAATTTGAATTTGGTATTCCAAGCCAAACGCAAGATAGCTAAGTTCAAAGTGGCCACCATGAACAAACAGTAATTTCATAGGTAAGGCCCTATTAGTGTGGTAATCTAGGTTAGGCGTGCTCGTGATGACGTTAACCACCGTCAATCAAGCTTTGGAACAGTCGTTAAGACGGACCGCAATAATTCAGTCTGTGCGTTTCGATACAAAATCGTGCCGGCCCACAATCATAAACATCTCACGCGTCTAATATGAATTCTATATGTCTCTCACCTGAGATTCTCCGTAACAGATTGTAAAGCATTGATATTCACGTGACTGTTCAGTTGTACGGCGGCGCGGGCTTGGCAAGCAGCGCCCGGCTCAAGTGGGACCCGAGCACGTACATCGCGGTGCGCGAGGTGTTCCCGCTCGAGTACCGGGTTGCTGCTGTCGTGCTCGCCGTGATCTCCGTGCTGCTCATCGTGCTGGGGCACCTGGCGGCCGCGGCGCTCGCCTCCACGCGACGGAGACGCCGTGTGCTACTTTACGTGGTAAGAAACGTAATAATAACACTGTCGTGTTTTATAATTTGATATCTGTAATTTATAACAAAAGTTTACAAAAGGCTTGTCGTTTGTTTTCTTACTCAATCGCCCAATTAGTTAGAATACTATAAGAAGCTTATCATATTCTCACACAGAAGAGCATGATCAGTTTCCTGACGACATGATGTGACAATGAAAAATGATATGGGCAAGGAACTTGAGCTTGAGCTTGACCTTTTATCTAACATAATCCGGTGCATGTTTTTTTTCAGCACAATCAGACAAAAGGAGCTAAAAATAGGTAGATTTTTTTTTCATCAAAACCGTGGTTATCTTCGATTATTATTAATGCCAAGATTCCTTAGGAATATTTAGAACAAATCAGAATCATAAAAAAACAATATTTGTAGATATGGCATGTATGTAGAGCATTGCCTCAAGATAGCGATTTTCAAGAATTTAAAAAATGTGATAATTTTACAAAATCTATGATATTTCCATTGAGATAAAATTAAGTTATTCTGTATGGATAAGCTGGCCCGTCACCTCCCGCAGTTTTATCGTTGGTTATTGGGACAGCCTGTATATAGAGACATACCAATTAAGTGCCTAACCTTTGACCTTTTATTGTTTGCTCGTCTGCAGTCATTCCGATGACGCCGGAAAATTTTAATTACTCTTGAAGCATAGAATCAATAACATACTATAAACGGTGTCTGTATACTTTCAGTACGCACTGTTGATGAGCGCAGTGATAGTATGTGAAGTGGCGTTCTCGTGGTGGGTGGGTGCGCAGGTGTCCGCGTGGCTGCATACCGAGCAGGCGCAGATGCTACAGGAGTCGCTCGAGATCCGCCACCACGTGCAGCCCATACTACAGTTCTTTGGCAAGTGGCACCCGCTGCCGCAGAAGGTTAAGTTCATTATGGAGGTACGTGTACTTGTATCTCGAAAGAGTTATCTTTTGAGATTGTAGTGAACAAGAAATCAATTAACCTTTTTTCAATTCACCCCACCCATGTTACCATCGATATGACTGATATCTTATAATTTAAAATAAGGGCTATTTATATTCAATTATAATCTCAATGACAAACATGAATTTATTTTATCATGTAGGTACTCGTACTTGTAGAATGTCGATAAATGAAATTATAAATTAGCAATAAAAATTATAAATTAGCAATAGAAATTATAAATTAGCAATAGAAATTATACATTAGCAATAGAAATTATAGATTAGCAATAGAAATGATTTCGCGCAGATATAACATAAAAACCTTGAATGGAATCTGAAGTACTTAGTAACTTACATGTATTTGCGGTTGGTGTGCGATAGATAAGTGGTGCCGATGAGTAATGTAAGGCTGGGTGGGGTTCTTTGGTCTGTAGCTGTGTCACCGCGAATAATGTCTCAGAAAAAACGCACTCAAACATGAATTCCAAATATAACACTTGACCTTATCAGCGACGCCTTAGTACCCCCAGTTTAATAAAATGGTGCGTGTGCGCAGGAAGCGGAGGCAGACTTGCCGCGGAACGTGTACGTGGCGGCCGCGGCCGTACTGCTCGCAGTGGTCCTGCAGCCGCTAGCCGTCGCGCTTGCGCTGCTCTCGGCTAAGGCGGCGCCCGCGGGGCCCACGCACCAAACGCTCAGGTAATATTTTAATTATTTTTATGGAGATTCCTCAAATTTATTTTGTTCTGATAAATAATAATGAGGAACGAAAATTGCTTCAGAATTAATAAACGTCATTGAAAAGGGATGTAATTTCATGCTGCCAAGTACATTGCAGTCTTAAATCAGTGTCTCGGCGCGTTCCGTTTACAAAGTGCTCGGCGCATTATATTTAAACTTTTTTCTAAACTTTCAGTGGTTCGACGAGTTCGAGCAGCGACGAGGAGGCGCCTCTGAAGTCCGCCTATCGGAACGGGCGGCTGGTGCTTGTGTGAACTCCTGCCACGAGCTCTTGACTAGTGACAATAGAGAAAATGACTTCAACGTTACATACCCACTCACAAAATTACGATAGACTCACAAAAGTGCAGAGTACAGACTGTAATTTGTGCACTGTGATTGCAATATTAAATAGGTGTGTTTGTAAATAAGTAATTGTGTAACTAAGTACTGTACTCAAACCTGTACCATTAAGATTTTAAGTAAGTAGTGTTTAAAATAAACTTTACCTAAATATTCTATTTCCTACAATCCTCCTTATTGAACAAGACTTACTTGTGGTAATTACTGAACAGTTAACGCAGAGCCCTGTTAAGTGTGGTTGACAATTCGGTGTTTCTTTTATTTAAGTTCTGGATTTTTTGACGCGAACCAACCTTCTTCAATGAGATAGATGACCATTTCATCGTAGTCCTTAGGTTTGATTACACCATTATACATATATTACCATGGTTTGATTACCATCAGCCTGTGTCTTTTCACTGCTGGATATACGCCTCTATCACGAACGACTACGGTATGTGGTCTCCATTAGAGGACTCATCTTCCCCATCGGTTATCGGTGCTGCGGCATATATGGCCAGCCCAGTCACTTCAACTCGCTGATTCTTTGAGCCGTATCGGCAATTTTTGTTGTTCGTTATGGATTTTGTCCAGCTCCAGACTCCGAGCATAGCTCTTTCCATCGCTTGCTGAGCAACATTGAACTTATGAACCAGGTCTACCGTTAGACAGAACGTTGCGGCACTGTACGTCATTAGGGGCAGGACGCATTGATTGAATAGTTTCGGTTTCAAACATTGTGATATAGGTGACGAGAAGAGTTGACGCATTTTCCCGAATGTTGCCCAATCGAGCTGAATGCGTCTATCGGCCCTTTGACTTGTCTAATTGGATTGTACCGCCCTTATAATGGGGAGTGTTCTAAAGAGCTATTCAATTTAATGCCAACTTTGGCTTTTTTACCATCACACCGCTCGTCATCGGTTCATCCGCACTTCTTTGGCGTAGTCTTTGCGTACAGTGCATCTAAAAGACGCAATGTCATCTATACCTAGTATAGAAAAAAAATGACTGTCCAATCCAAGATATACGAGTAAATATTCGCCTACAATTTCTAGTGACGTTTCTTCGACGCTCACGTCATAGTTGTGATTATATGTTAAAACAAACAAGAGTAAGAGAAGGATAAGATAGGATGGTACTGGCGTATGTTTTACAGACAGCAGTCCTAAACAGAACAAAAACTAACACTTGGAGTAATGAGGTCTTTGTTTTGCAGTAACTGAATAAGAAAACTGCAAAGAAAAATTAATAAATTGACAGCACATGAAAAAAACAAGCTTTAAGTTCAACATTTATTCATTACACATTTGAAATTGAAAGTCTTTTGCCGCTGTCCCACGCCCTCGAATTCTCTCTTAGCCAACATTCTGGGTACAAAGCTCCCCTGAATCCATAGATGGAAACAGGTTTAGCGCGAATTATTACACACGGCTAGCAATTTTTCAAGAGTGGGATTTTGCACTCACGATGTTTGATATTTAAATATGAAAATAAATAATGACCAGATTAGGATTTGTCACCCACTGTCTATATTACACTATAATCGCTCTCGCAAATCTATATAGTGATATTTAGTGGTCAGACCAGACACAGACCAGAGTCTGCGTTGCCATGGTGCATCGAGATGAGATAGGTTAATAGCTTAAAGAGAAGAGTCGGAGCAAGAGGAGGGGCTGCGGCGATACTACTCTTACTGTGACTGGTACCCGATAGAGACAGTGCAAAAATATAACTCGTGCTGCGACTTTCTTAATAAGAATGATAAATATTATCTTAACAACAAATGTACTTCTTGTATACATATAGCTATCATATAGAATATCTGCTACATTATCAACAAAATATATAAGTGCAGCCGCAGTACTCGCAGCGAGCGCTCCGTGCGCGTGCGCAGGCTCAGTACTGCGGAGTGCGCGCGGGCGGCGGCGACGCGCGACGGTGCGCGCCCTTTGCTAACGTATCCTAGTCATCACACCATGATATGACATTGCGTTTACATTGTACACATATACATACATACAAATACGTCGTTTATTTTATTTATTACAACCTCACAAATAATATATTTAGTTATCTACGTAGCAACAGTGAACACCGCCAATGAAAACGACAATAAGTTACAGATTACGGTTAGACGAGTACAGCGTTGATCGTTAGATCGTTAGATAGACATTATCGGTAGAGGACGAACTGCGTCTCATAGTTATCTATAATTAATTAATTAATATGCGATGTAATACAATTAATACACCAACAAGAGCACACGGTTTAGTGCCATTTGTCGATGGCTTATTGAGCTATGAGTAATAAATGTTTGTAACAACGATTCGTCGACAACTCGAAAGCGATTTTGCATTCGTAAAGTCTTTAGTCAAGTCAAGTAACATTGAAGTAACAAAAAGCAACAGTTTTTAATATCATCGTGTAATCGTGTAATGGTGTAGCTGGAATATACAGGGGCGATGTCGACCAGCCGACGACTCCCGGCTTGCATCTGAACGGCTTGGGTCTCTACTGGGAGCGAGTTCAGGCGTGCGGCGGCGAGCACTTCGTCCAACGCTTGCGGTCGTACGTTTATCTGTAAGCGGGCGGCTGTTGCTGTTGTTCCGCGACGAAGGGGTTGGTGGGGCGCGACGCGGGCGCCTGCCCCGGCACGCTCAGGCTCTCCGCACCGCTGTAGTTCTGTAACGCGACACTACTTTGTACAAGAGTTACTTAGACTATTTTGTATTGACAGAACAAATATACCTATTGCACATCGAATATACTTTAGATTCTAGTTTAACCTTTACTTATCCATTTTTCGGAAATTTTAATTGTGTATCTATCTTTATTTCAGAATAGAGAAGCACTAGCATTAAATTTAATTAAATTAGATAGATGGATAGATATATTAGATTAGATAGATTAGCCCTGATTTCTACTTATTTCGATTTGATATGTATGAAGGGACAATGTGTTTGCCAACCTGTGTGGCGCCATAGGAGCTGTCGTGGTGTGCGAGATCGGCTAGGCGTGTAGACGAGAGTGCACGCGGCAGCGGGTTGGAGGGCACACCGTGCGGTGCGAGCACGCCCGCCTCGGCGACGACGCGTGCATCTTCATCCGCGCCCACGCCGCCAGCCGGCACTTCCGGTTCGCCCCGGAAGTTGACGAACGCGAAGGCGGCGAGCGCGACACCGCACAGCAGGCCGTAACCGGCAAAGGTGCGCGTGGTACCCCACTTGGCGACGGCGATACCCCCGATGACGGCGCCGCAGCCACGGCCCAGCCCGTGGTGCAGCCCCTGTAGCACGCCCTGCGCGCTCGAGCGCAGCTGCGGCGGCGCGCCGTGCGCTATGTACGAGCAGCATGCCGCCCACACGGCCGCGTGCGTCACACCCTGCACGAACTCAAACGGCAACACCCACCACGGATTCGACAGCCACGAGATGTACAGGAACCGGAGTACGTTGCCCGCCAGGCCGAGGCACAGCACCTGCGCATTATTTGAGTCATTATTATTTGAGTAACTGTAATCTGATAACTGCGATAAAAACTAAACATTGAATCTAAAATCTACGTGTAAGTTCACCAGTGGTAATACCCATATTACAATGTACAGTTCTAAATTTTAATTGAATGCTTGAAGACAATCAATCAGTCTTCAATCAGTGAGCGCGTCCTGCCAGTTATTTTTGGGTGTGGTAAAGAAACATTTATTCGTCAAGTACAAAAAGGAAGAGAAAAAGATAACAGACAGAAAGAATGACAGAAAATAAATAACTACAAAGACAACTTAACAGAATATAATAACTGTCATTCCATGCGCGACAGTGCCCCGTCGACAGGGTTTTCAGCTGAGTGGCTGACACTCAGCGCTGATTTTCAGCTGGAGTTCCGGTGATGCAAGCGGTATGTTATTCCAGCACTTTTTAGCAGTATACCTCTAAATGCTGCTGTGCTATGCCGTGGCGTGGAAAGCTATTGGGAGCATTGTCTAATTTTGCATTCCCTGTGGCTATTTAACCAAACGAGCTTATTAGAGATGTACTAGGTCAATTGAAATTTGATTACACCGGACAGGAGACTCGCTAGATATAACTTACTACGTAATTTAATTTTTTGAAAATTATGATTATTAAGAAACGGCGTAAATTGACTTCTTGGTGATATGTCGCGGCAAAATCGTGCGCAAGCATTCTGCACTCTCTGAATAAGTTTTTCAGTTCTTGCAAATAGACGAGCGCCGTAGACCGTATCTGAATAATTCAATTTAGATAGAACCAAGGACTTGACCAGTTGAATATGATGGTCCGCGCTCAAGTACTGCCGTATCTTATAACGTATTTTTAGGTGGTTAAAGCAGCTTTGTACCGTATTCGCGATCGGTTTTTCAAATCGCAGTTCAGAGTCCATCTCTACTCTAAGATTGCGAGCTTCATTTGGTGCATTCGTTAGTTTCGCGCTCTTAGTACAATACAATAAATTTTGTTTTATTTTGGTTTAAAACCAAAGAATTGTGTTCTGACCAGCTTGCTATTCTGCTGAGATCTTAATTTATGGCTTGAATAACAGCTTCTGAGTTACAGGTATCAAAGAAATAGCATACAAGTAATATTTCCAATTTTTTAGATAAGAAATAATGTCAACGCTGTACAAAATGAATAATAAGGGCCTTAAAATAGAACCTTGAGGTACTCTTCTTTCGAGGGAAAGAATATTAAGAATAAAGTGGAGACAATTTTTTTGTCGAATGACGACGTATTGACCGCGACTTTTTTACTAACTGTCGAATCATCTCACTGTCGCTGGGTCAAAGCCATAATGTACCTAATAACTTAAAAAGTAAGACTTGCGAGAAATCCAATAAGGCGAGCAGTGTAGGTACATATACACCATTGTCCTGAGCAGCTAGTACGAGTATGTCATCCGTAACATTTAATAGCGCAGTGACGGAGCTACGATTTTTCCTTAATCCTGACTGAACTTCAGGTAAAACATTATTCATTTGGAAGAAATCTATTAATTGAGTACCTTTAACAACTGCCCTCTTAACAATTGTAGACATGCAAGATATTATGCTTATTGGACAGAGCTCTTTGAGCTCTAGTGCATTACTCTTCTTTGGCAGAGGATTAGAGGTCGAACAATTGCTATTTTACATAAATCTGGATAAGTAGATGATAATATCAAGGTGTTCACTATCGATGTTATATAACGTTTAAAGTTTGGGGCAAAGTCATTAAGAGAAGTGTGGTCGATTCCTAATGCATTTGATTTAAGGGTATTAATGAACCTAGCAACAGTGAGTTGCTCAACAGCTTTCAAAATAAAAACTGTGTCACTAAAACGATAGAATTCAAAGTATGTGAGTGTACCTCCTCATTTCCAAGAACATTCAAGAAATGGTTATTTATTTCACCCGGGTCGGTTAAATGTGTAGGTAAGTAGGTATCTGCTTTCGGGAATAAGACATTTGACTTTAAGTTCTTCTACAGTGTTTGTGGATCACTCATTTTGCTGTTTATATTTTGCTGTTTATATTTTGCTTAAAGTAAGTTACGTTTTCGTTGTGTATTGCATGAACAACTACGGCCTTCAGATCTGTATAATATGTCTTATGTACTTGCCATTTTGATTTGTGGTGGTGTTTGTGTGCCTCAAGTCATTAGTCATCTCGTAAGTTTAATAGTCTTGGTTATTCATGGACAAGCATGCAGATATTTTAATGACACTAGTTCTGATAGGGGCATAGTGATCAAATATTGAAATAATATTGTAATTGAACTCATAAACCATTCTATTGACATCGCCGAGTGAAGCAATGCTATGCCAATCAGTTAAATCAAGGCTTTTATGTGAATGTGGCTTTTATCAGTAAAATGTGTGGGCGACTGAACCGTTTGAATTAAGTCAAAGTAATTTAGGAATGTGAGCAATTTCCCCCAATAAATTCCCATTGTCGCAGTGACCATAGTTGATTGAGGCGGTGATGGCGTCCAAGAACATGTCAACATTGTGCCATGGCGGGCGATACGCTGTACCGATACCAAGTTTCTTGGTGCAATTGTTCAAAGTTAGCCACATCTGCGCGACTGGTTTGTGTAAAGGATTAATAGGGTGAGCATATTGGCGAGCGTTTATACCACGTTTTAAATAAAAACCAACTCCGCCGACATGCCCCCCGCGCAAGTGAGCCGATGGCGGTACATACCGCAGCTGGTAGCCGGGCACGACTGGCGCGCGCGGCGCGGCATTCCTCTCCGGACCGTAGTTGTAGCCACGATTCATTGATAGTCATAATGTCCCCGGTATACCCAAATCAGCACTAGTTAGGTCCCGACGTACACGAGCGCCACGCAGTAACTCATCGCGTAACGCTCTCGGGGTCAAACGCACAACAATACGCTTTGGTTTGACAGTTTCACCCTCGATGTTCTTACGACGCACTTGACCTGTCCGCTCCGCCCACGCTATATCTCGGTCGTCGACAACATTCCTAGTTTTTGACCCACTAACTTAGCCAGATGAATTGTAATTTCTTGCTTTTCAATGTCCAATGACCAGCTATTACAATGATCGTTTTGAAGTAATTCCTAGTCACGTTCATTGAGCTGCTGTTTAAGTTCCGAAATGCTGTCTTCAAGCCGATCCACGTTTGGAAAAGACTGATTTTCACATTTCAGGTCCAGATCCGACATTCTGTCATCCAAGGAGGGTAGGCGGCTGCAACATGATTGTAAACTGGATCTGAAATCCATTATTTCTTTGTTGCAATCAGCAAGTGCAGTTCTTGTAGCGCTTAGCTTAGCACGCAAGCTCCTAATTTCTTGGGTCAAAATGTAACTTATTGTGATGTTTCTATTCTGAAATTTTATTCTATTCTATAGATCTATTTCTGAAAAATACATGTGTATACTATTTTGAAATGTTGAAAATACATAGATGGTAACTTTACGCACTGCCGTTCGTGACTGACTCTCTTATAACGTTTCACAACGAAAGTCAAACTGACTTTCGTGGTAAGTGGTATTATTTTCAGTGTTTATAGTATTTTATTATACCTTAACATGTCCCATTTGCGTAATCAATTTGAAGCTGAAGAAGTAGGCGAAAATTTCGGATATGTGGTTAATGACGGAGGCGACACCGAACAGCGTTGGGGAGCCGCCGATGTCCTGTAAAGTAAAAGTCAGCGCTGAAGGTTGGTGTTTACAGAAATTTAATATCCATTGACGATTAATTAGCAAGTAGTTCGTACCTGAAGATGCCAGAAGAGAAATGTGAATATTAGGCCAATACCAAAGCCCATAAACCACGCAACCAGCAGGAAAGAAGCTGCCTTCACGTTCTGGAACTGTCGCAGTACCGTCACCCACTCGGGCATTTCCCGAGTAGTTTGTGCAAAAACCTGGAAATAAATTAACATGCCCATTCGTATCTTCAGGAATATAAAAACATTCATAATTTTCTATTTATTATGTGCTTCTTTTATTAAACGTTGGGTTTTATCATGTTACTTTGATAATGAATTAGACCATCTACAATTGATTAAATTGTTGGTTGTATTTTCAGATTACTACACACATGTTTTACGATTAGCCATTTATCTGGTCCTTTTGAGACTTACATTTTGTTTTCTAGTCTGACCAAATTTTACTTGTTTTGCTACTTAGACTTTCTGCGTTCGATCCCACCCCACTCTGTAAGGCACATACCTTTCTTAGTGATCATGAAGAGGTTTCGGCCCATAAATCTGCTACGCTGGCCCAGTCACGGATTGGTGAATATATATGTCCGAGATTTCTTATTCTCAGGCATACGGGTTTCCTCACTGTGTTCCTTCATCGCCAGGCTAGTGGTAATTTAGAAGTCCGTACTTAAGTACAAATTCATTGGTAGGGGTCAAGGATAAATTCGCGACCTTACGAATGGGAGTTGAGTCACCGCTCCTGGTAATACGAGTATAATAATCATAGAATAGATGGTGACATGGAGTGACCTTGGCCTGTTCAAGCGCGGGTTGCCTGGGTGGCGGAGCGCTGGTGTCAAGTCCAGGCAACTGCAGCTGCTCGGCCAGCTGCTGCTGCAGCTTCTCCTCGTGCGTGGGCTCGGCCGGCGGCGCCGGCGCCGCGGACTCCATGCTCACGAACTCATACTTAAACCTTATCTGTCGACAAAATACACCATTATTAAACTATTGAAACTTAGAAATTTCAGATTTGCTTTAAGAGGCCGGCGTACGAAGCCCACAACTACAATTCGAAACGAGTGCAAAAATCGGCATAGAATTGCTATCTGTGTTTGACTGACCGCTCAGGCCCCGTGCTTGACGCGATAGTACTACAGTCGTTTAGAATTTGTTATAAATTTGAACGTGTTCCGTAATACCAAGTGTGATGAATGAAAATTTAATGATATTTAATTTTTTATTTGGTAATCCGTAATTTGACAATATATGCTATGTTATAGCTTGAACCATTTTATAAATATTAATGTTTTTAATACGAAATAAATAAGAAGAAAACATGTCATTTACGCCGTAAAAACATGCAAAATGCAATTCGCTTACATTTCGTTTTAGGTAAGTATTTTGAATAAAAAAAGAAGCAGGAACCTAGATTAATGCTATCCGAATCCGAATAATATCATAATATGGTGGAAATATGTACTAATTATAAATTATTTTGGTATTGCGTATGGGCAACTCATCCTCCGGAGGCCTCTTAAATACATATTATTCCACAATTGTCAGCCAATGTTTAGTGTTTGTTTGATTGTCTTTTGTCCGATAGAGGAGTGATCTGAGGTATTTGTGGTAAATTAATTTATAACGTGTAATGTAATTTAAGTACCTGTGTTGCGGTGATAAGCGCAGCTCCCATGAGTACGGAGAACGTGGCAAAACAAATGGTGTAATTTTTCTCGTAGCGCTGCGGGCCGCCGCATGGATGCGAACTGAACGCAGTGCTGTGGTCCAACGCGATACCCACGAAGAACATCGCGAGACCCCATCCCAAAGACCCGAACATGCGCTGGTGCCCGTATCTATTTTAATCAAAGTTTCATTTTAATAACAATAGCTTTGTTCGCGGTAAGGATTCAGAACTGATTCGGGACTATTCGCATGCGCAGTTCAAATAATGCCGTTTGCGGAACACACAATTCAGAATTTCTAGTTCTAGTTACAGTTCTGTGTTCGCGGAACCGTCCAACTCAATTCAAGATCGATTCAGAATTAGTCCTATCAGTTCTATGACTTTGGCAAGAATCGTAGTTCCAGACATGCGCAGTTTTTACCTAACGACATTTGACATACATGCTGCGGCTATATTCAGTTGGTTAGAAACTAATAAACTAACCTATATTTTCTTTGTTGGTTATGGTTAGTTTTGTTTGTTGTTTATATAAATAAGTTTATATAATACTCTAATAAGAGTGGGTGGTGTATTTAAGTGGTGGGTCCACTTAAATACATCTTCAGGTAGATTGCCCTGTTCAGTAAATACCAAAAATTTATCCAAAGACGTTAAAAAATACATACTTTCAGCGACTTTATTTAAAAATATTATTTGTACAAATAGTTTTTATAACCAAATAAGGTGGTAAGTACTTACTTTCACTCATTTCTAAAAATATATAAATACATAAACAAATACAGCAACAATAACCAAAAAACATACAGGTTAGAAAATTTAGAAATTGACGTATGACCGATGACAGTAGATCGTACGCAGTTTGGTTCCGAAATCGTTTGCGGTAAATAAAAATCACGAATCGGTTTATAATCGAGCATGCGCTCTACTACGATTCCAAATTGGTTCAGTACTAGTCCCGAATCAGTTCTGAATCCTTACCGCGAACAAAGCTAATCATCAAGGCACACGTGTGGGAAACATTTTACTAGTCTGTCCATAATTACCGTTCCAATAAACAAAAAATAATAATTTGAATTTGGAATTTGTCATTCTCACGTGAAAAATAAATGTTTTTTTGTCATTTTGGCGTCAATCATCATTATTAAATATTGTACATACATTAAAATGGAGTTGGGTGATAGCGAAAACCGCATTGCTGTAATTTCATTACACAAAGTAGGCATGGAGCTAAATGCAATTTTTAAAACTCCATCCGCGTAGTATTAGCCAAATGTTTGTGTACCGGGCCATCGGTACCGGGCTCTATTTGTGAAAAAGGTTTGGCCATCCACGCACTGTTCGTACTAAACAGAAGATTAAAGCTGCGAAGGACAGAATCCGAAGAAATCCCGTTCGAAAGCAAATGATTTTATCCAGAGAGATATAGGTAGCACCCACAATTATGTCACGAATGATTAAAAGATGATTTAGGAGTGTTACTTACAAAAACGTAGGTACTGGTTATTTCTTAACTGATAATTTAAAGAAAAATAGGGTTGGCAAATCAAAACAACTTCTTCGGTGATATGCAAAGGGAGCTCACACATAAACTTTATTTACGAACGAGACAATGTTCATCATTAAGGAACATTTTAACAAGCACAATGATCGAGTTTACGCTCATAAGTCATAACTCTAAAAAAGCTGCTCAATTGGTCAATAGGCTGCCACGTGGCCATTATCCGGCTTCAGTGATGATTTGGGTATTAGCTATCAAGGAGTGACTGAACCATATTTTTGAAAAACGTTTGAACATACAACCATACAACGTTTGAAAAATTGTACCCGTATAAAAGCATATAAATGGTGACCAGTTCGAATGAATTTTATATTTTTAAAAATGCTTACCAATGTTTTCTTTGTAACAATATTTATGGGTAGACTAGGTATAGTTATAGTTTTCATATTTACCTGTCGGCATCCTCTCCAAGCAATGTGATGACGGCGGAATCGGCGAGGGTAATGGCGGGCGCGCTGAAGAACTCGCCGATGACGACTAGCAGCAGCAACAGAAAGAACGTCTTCTGTATATCGGGCGTGCGGTACACTATGGACGAGTGCAACGGTGTTACCCAATTGGCGTTCAGGTCGGGATCGTAATTAACTGCGTCGGTGACGAACAGTGGTGATCCTTCACGGCCGGCGCCCGACGGGCCCTTAAACGAGCGTGTCGACGCCGGCAAGTCTTCGTCATAGTTGGGCGGAGCTAGCTTATAGGCTGTGCTGTTAAGCGGTTGCACGCATGACACTGCACCCGGCTGCACCCAGCTCAACGGCAACGTAAAAACAATCCATGCGCCCAGCGACGCGAGCAGCAGCGTGCGGCCTTTCTGCCACCGATCTGCTAGTCCACCCCAGAACGGTGCCGAGAGAAACTCGACGAAGGGCCTTGTGCCGATGAGCAGCCCGCACTGACCAGCGTTCATGCCCATCTGCTTGAAGTAGACGCCCATCAATGGAAACAGCGAACCGAAAGCGGAGTAGAAGAAAAAGTAAAACGTCTTAACGGTGAGCAGCTCGGGGTCGACGGCGCCCTCGCCGCACATTAGCTCGAGTAGGTCACTACGGCCGCGCACCTTGTGCGTCGCCTCCTTCGGTGCCGGATACCTGTTGCACACAAAATAATCTTTCCTATTGCATTTTATATGTCTGAAAACTGTTTACGATTTTGAAATCCGAAGTAAGTCTTCAATGCTTCAGGCTGACAGTTACAGTTACATAGTTACATGGCAATTACATCAGGCCTGACCTAGGTTAGCTGACGTCATTAGATCGGACTCAAACTTAAAATTCCCGAGAAAAGAAGAATAATAAATAAATAAATTAAACTGTTGAATGTAAAGGGACTCAGTAGTTGTACCTACCACGGGAATCCTCTGAACACTCACCTCGGCTTTCTACAACCACACCCATCGTTTTATACCTAGTGCGAACCTTGAAGTTGTGCAACGAACTACCTCACGAGGTTTTTTCATTTACACTACGATATGAGCTTCATCAAGAAAGCTGTGAATAGGATTCTTGTAAGGTCGGCAGTGCACTTGCAAAGCGTACCCCTACTGTTGCAGGTGTGCATGGGCAACGGTGACCACTTACTTGTTGGAAGAAATATGCACTAAAATACCATTTTTATAATTATATCTATTTACAAAAAAAGAGCATCAAAATTGTGCAGATAAAATAATCTTTTGCATTGCTATACGAAGTAATTATTTACGTTGTTGTTGTTGTATATCTGGACAGTATGTATTTTATTTCAATTGAAGAATATTTTTTCGAACAGGTTGCCGGTTATAACTTATAAGGTCTGATTACCACTCAATTGACGTCGCGAAATAAACTGCTTTGCAAATTAGAAATGGCAATTACTAATGCCATCCTACTTTCTTAAATAATTATTATTAAATTTCTTGACTATTCATTTTGGTTATTAACTATCACAATTCTTCCATCACTTCTGTAACAAATACGAAAAAACAAGCTGTAAACTTGTAAAGTGACTTGCTTGAGATTTCGACAGCTTTTAAGAGTTCATAGCTTTCATAATACTCCCCGAATATATCGAATTCCAACACGGGCGCTGCAATTAAGATCTGAAATGTCTTTTGACGTCATCGACCGAAAGGTGCGTGAGATTTGGGATTTGTGTATAAACTTCGGTAAACAAGAGGACGCGAGAAGTGCGCGGGTGAAGGGTGTGAGAGGAGGGCGAACGGAGGCATTGCAGTGCGCACCGTGCTGCGCACCCACCAGCAAGTGAGTCCACTCACTAGTGAAGTGTCCATCTCACATGTTCTGTATGACTTCATCTTAGTCATCGATCACGTTCCAAAAATGATGTCTAGAACGTCACTCACTTTTAAAGTATTATAACATGGTTCTCTTTATCTACACAAATACAAAGCGGCTATAGGAACTAAAAGCCATAAAGGATCGTTGTTGTTAACACGACGTAACCCGAGGCTGAATTAAAAGAAATTACTTGAAGTTTTGTGTACAATTGCATCTGATGAAACTGATGGACATTTTGTAGCAAATCTAATAATGCACTTGATTGTATAACATTGAATAGTTACGCTCTACTTATGCGTTAAGCGGTGCAATGAGATTTGATAACAATGACGGGTATCTGATGAGGTGTGATGGAGTGGGTTTGTGTGTGTTATTGCATCGGCGGTCGCACCTTGAGGTGTCCACCTCGCCATACTCCTCGGGGTTGACGAGCGGACGCGCGGCGACGGGCGGCGGTGGCGCTGCCTGAGGCGGGTCCATGGTGGCGGCGCGCGGACTGCCCGCGCCCTCGCCTGGTGCCGACTGGCCGCTCGCTGCGCCGCTCGCTTCGCCGCCCGTTGCCGTCAGCGCGCCGGTCGATAAACCCACGCCTGCGTATCCCTATATAGCCACACCGTGCACCGCCGCGCGCCGCCTTCACATAGACATTCATAAGTCCTGCTCACACAGACACATTTATCAACATCTGCAAGGCCAAAAACTTTAAATTAAGCTATAAAGTACCGTGGGTCGAAGTCGTCCTAATTCATGAAAAAACTGAAATGTTCTTTGGGATCAAATTAAATGAACTGACCGTCTCGGTTTACCTTCTTATGCGTAATATAAGAGGTTTTTGATTGAATTCCAATCGAAAGCTTTTTATATTCAAATGGTTCCAGCTAAAAATTAGCGCTGTCTGCAAACATCTCTCAGTATTATGCTGGATACCTTCGCGGCAACTTTTCATTGTGTATACATACACATATGTATTGTATAGTATTTAAGCGTGTGATGTAACAATACTCTTTCGAGCCATGTTTTTACTTATAAATTCTTCAGAACTGCTAATTTAATGTTGAAAAAGGATTCTGCGATTCCATTGTTTTTCTGATTTTGCGTCTGATTTTCCATTGCGATTCTGATTTTCTGATGCCTGCCGTCAATTGACTAATTTGTTCGTTCATTTGACACTTGAGGAAGTGCCTGTTGTACCCACTCCTCTATAGACTTACCATATAAATCCATACCATAGTACAACCATGGTACATACCATGGTATATTCTTGTACCATAGTACAAGGTGTTTCAAATACCGAGTTGAAGAAGATAGAAAACAGCTCAGCTATTAGTTGTGGATTTTATTGAAAGAAATGTTACCATAATGAATGCGTTCAGGATATCCATGTCGGTCTTTTTTTAAATATTTTATGTACCTACCATATTTTTGTGAAAGAGTTACTAGAGCATCGGCTCAAGTGTGTCAAGATTCGATTCTTGAGAAGGTCGTAAAGCCTTTTAAGAAAACACCCTGTTCCATAACCGAGAATGATCCTTTCAGCAATACTCAGCATCAGGTCATAAGAAACGCTCAACACAGGCGTGGCTAGCAAAGAATATTCCCGACTCATTAGAGCTGAAGACTGGCCGTCATCTGGTCCCGATCTTAATCCGCTCGAATATGTTTAAAATTTATGGGCTGTTGTAGAGAGCATAGCATGCTCTAAACGTCATTACCTATCAGTCATGATAATATCGAATCCCTAAAACAGTCCATAATGGTGGCAGTTGCCAATTTTCACATGGAAGGGGTGCGTGTTTTAATCGAAAACTGGCCACATTTGAAAGATTGTACTCGTATAAAAGCAAATGGTGAGTATATCGAATACACGTTCTATTTTTAAAATGCTTACCTATTTATTTCTAAAACAACACAAATTCTTAAAATTTTAATGTTAAATATCATAATATAAATGTTTTCTTTGTATCAATATACCTATATTGCTAGGTATATGAGATGACACGGAGCAAATTGTAATAGATGGCGTAACTATAAATCTAATGTCTTGTACTATTTTAGTTATAGCAAATTCCCAGAGATGGCGCTATGAGGTATCTATCAAAGAAAAATGCAAACTATTATTTGCAAATTTTATAAGCAGATTGCGTTAGTAATGAGAGGAAGTTAAAACACCAAAATATTATTGTATATTATTATTACCAAAATGTTTACGATTTACGATATTACGATTACATTATTATTTACATTATTTATGATAATTAAGAGTCACTAAAACTGTCACCAACCAGAACTATTCGCTTAAATTGTACCTATTTAAGCGAATAGTTCTGGTTGGTGACATTATCGAGCTTTGATATAGAGGTTATGAAAAAAGCAGTTGGGTAATCATCATAAAAATTACAAACACTGCAAGAATCACGAAGATAACATTCACAGAGTTTAACTGCACAATTAAGAATATGACTATTGTGAAATATTAGGTACCTACACTTCTGTTCACAAATTTGAAAAAAAAAGATTTTTAAAGAACTAATTAATTTACTCTTTTTTAAAAAAATAACTAGATTTTCTGCTACATATTTGGCAAATTTTTATGATAAATTGGGTAAAAACTTGATAAAATGGATTTTTTGCAATAAATATTTGTTTACGTCGATGAACTCAGAATCATTGATGGAATTCATGGTTTCAAGGTTCGGGAATACTACGGACACATCCAGTAGGTACTTTAAAAGCGTCCTGTGCTATGACATTAACAATACTGCATCAATAAATCTGACTAAAGTTAAGAAATTGTGGTAAAGACCTATCGAAGATGTTTTTTTTGTGATGCGGAATACGGGAAATTTATGAGAATGATGACGTATCGTTGTACTAAAATAGATCGAGAATCAGGTCGCGCGATATTTTCAGCGGTGGACCGGAGCCGCGACGACATTATATAGTCGGGTATGGTTTTGTCGTGGCGTGTTGTCAAACAATAGTAAAAGATAGGTGTGTGAAGAAACACGTGCATAAGATGCGGGTGTACGGCCGCCGGCCCCGGCGTGCGGCGGCCATGCGATCAGTTTCAATCATATTGTTCGCGTTCCTAACTCTACTGACGCACTGGCGGTTCACCGTTGCGCAGGATATACAGATAGGTTAGTAAGTAATTATCGCTTCTATAATTAACATAAGTAACTATAATACGAAAAATTTCGCAGATTTGATTAGACCAAACTGAATGACAAGACTGCCAAGTCAAATTCAGTGCGCCAATTCGGACTCGCGCCTTAAGAAAACATGCCGTGCCACTTGACAGTTGATTCTCTTTCGTGCATAATATGAATGTGTTATGGTTATCTGGGTTTGAAGGCTAATCACAAACAATACGAATGGTTCTATATTTATGGGATATCTAAAGGGCCTCCTAGACGATCAACATTGTAGAATTTTAGGGATTGCACAATGTTTTTGATTGTATAGGGAGTGTATTGAAACTAGTTTTGGTGCAAGGCGCGATTCAATAATATTTGGTGATTTATTAATAGATAAACCTACAATGAGCACACTATACATCATATCGCAACATTACTGCAGTGTGATAGTGTGGCACATCACTGACACAGAATTTTCACATTTAGAATTTAGTTTTCAAAATTTAATGGTGATACCAGTACCAGTAGCCTTTTCTTAGTTATCTGGCGTTTTGGACGACGATTCGCCCCAGTCGACCTGGTCGACGGTGTGTGGTGATATTGTTAGTATACTGTGTAAAGAACTGAATCAACAAGAACAAGGTGAATCAAAGACGAACACGACGGAGGGTAGACAGATTTGTATGTCAATAGCAACAACACTTTGACTTGCCTCAGTAGTCTCGCCGCGACCACGGTTTATGTAATTGGACCCAAATATCGGCTATAATAAATAAATCGCGAGTAACCTCTTTACATAACAATTATAAAGTTTAATTAGACTCTAGAAAGAAATACGTATTAAGTATGTGGTTTCTGCATTAGGTGTGGTGGAGCAATCGCCGGGACGCGCGGTGGTGCTTGCGGCGGCCGTAGACGCGGCATTGGGCGCGGAGAGGGCGGTCGTGGCACCTGTAGAGCCCGACGAGCCGCTTGCGCTCGCTGAGCAAGTGTGCGCTCAGGCAGCCAGTGGCAGCGTGGCAGTCGTCAGCGGCGAGGCACCGCGCGGCGCCGCGCTGGCGGGGGCGGCGGCCGCGCGCGCAGGCCTACCGTTACTGCTCGTTGACTCCTCGCATGCAGATGCAGAGTGGGAGGCACTAGTGCTCTACCCACACCCTGATGTTCTCGCTCAGGTACAATGTAACGATCAATATCACTCTATTACAATAGACGCTTACACCATGGTGGTAGTAAGGATTTTCGGTGACTAGAGACATAATATTACTCGCATTAATCGTAACGAAAAATGCTCAAACATTACGTATTCACAGGCTTGTGCGGAACTCTGCGAAGCTAAAGGCTGGCGACAGGCTGTTTTTCTGCATGAAGGCGGTCCACGGGGAGCCGCGCTGATCGCACCAAACGACGACGTACTTACACTGCTGGCGCGACGGTTGCCGCAACCCAAGGATACTGCATTACTAAGGTATTTATTTAATCGCCTCAAACTTATTAATTGTATATTTTCCTACGATTAAATCATTCGGCAGTGCAGTGATAATAATTGAACATAAAGCTCGATTTGCTTTATGTATTGCGATTTGCTCGATATTCTTATTATGTATGGTGTATCAGGACTATACAAAGATTCATTCAAACTCGGCTGATAACGTTGGCCATTGAGTGTGATGTTACAAAATAACATATAATTATAAATCTATATATAAGGTACAAAAATAGTGTAAAATATTTAACTAACTTATTTTATTTTGTAGGACCTTATATTAATCATAAAAGTTTTATTTAATTATTCATCAATATGTTTTTCTTTAGGAACTTACTTCTCGTGCTGAAAAAGTCTGGTGCGACGAATTTCATAGTATGGTGCGATGCGGAGTGCACGGTCCGCGTACTGGACGCGGCGCAGCGCGTGGGGCTGCTCTCGGACCGGCACTCGTACGTGCTGCTCACGCTCGACTTGCATACGCAGCCGCTCGCCGACTACAGCTACGGCGGCGCCAACATCACCGGTCGGTTTCAACACTAGCTAAACTATCAGTACCTCATCAAAACTGTGTTCATCACTCATATGCAATTCTTAAATCGTCGTAGGTTTCCGCCTGTTCAATCCCGAGTCAGAAATAGCAAAGAAGGCGACAGAGGCGTGGCTTGCGGCATACATGAGTCTTCTGGGAGTTGACAATTCAGAGGAGGCCGCTAGCATGGCTGCAGCGCCGCCAACAGCCCTTTTACTGGCATACGATGCGGCCGGTCTCGCTGCAGAAGCTCTACGCCGCATCAACTTCACTACCGCCGCCACCGGCGGCGACTGCACTCAAGGCGTCGGCGACCTGCACGCCGACACCCTACTCAATTATTTACGTTCGGTGCGTGCATTCATCGTTTATGCATTTAGTTACAGTTACATGTACAAAAATATATAGTACTTTTGTATATTTGGTGTACAGGAAGAATGGGGCGGTGTTAGCGGAAGTACGTCATGGGAGGCGGACGGCGCACGGCGCGACGTGCAGTTGCAGGTGGTGGAGATGCAGCGCGGTGGCACGCTCCTTGCGCAAGCGCAGTGGACGCCGAGCGCCGGTCTCGCCTGGCAGCGACACGACCCTCCCCCGCCACCGTTGCCCAGTGATTCCATGACCAACCGCACCTTCACGGTACTTATTGCTGAGGTACACACGACCAACGAGTATACTCTCTCTTATAAATAAAACGTGTACTCCTCTGCCTATTGTTAACGCAACTCTATTGTTGTAATTACAGAACAGTCCGTACGTGATGAAGCAGGAGTCGGTAGATCGTTTATCTGGAAACGATCGTTACGAGGGTAGGTAAAGTGAACTACATATTAATAACCATCAACAATCAAACCGGGCTCAACATCAATTCCCTTGAACTTCCAGTGATATCCAAAAGTTTCTGGCCTGACATATTTCTAATGTCTAAAAAAAATGATATGTCATTGCAATTAAACAACTTTAACGGTTTAAATCGCGTATATTTGACATTATTTATATCCTGACGTTTCGAACACTTTGCAGTGGACGTGGTCACGGGGTGACTAATTGATTTTATTTGTCACTTGAGTTATTAAGAAATTATTTGGACTACCGTCTGAAATTTTTTGAACTACCGTCTGGATTTTTTAATCATAACATTCCCTATGCACGCAGTATTCACTCGCGGTGTCCAGAGGTCTTGCAGTATTGCGTTGGCCTTGGGATTTAATTAATTGAATGACTGGATCCCAAGCCGGTGGTACTTGCCAACCATCTTCTCTATTGAAATTTGGGTGTTTCTTGATTTCAATAGCCTCGCGTAACATTCTTGGCATGAATCGGGTCTCTCTAGCGAGGATTTGTGGATTATGAAATCGAATGTAATGGTTGGGTTTGTCCAGAGCATGTTCGCAAACTGCAGACTTGGTCGAGCGTCTGTTCTTCATGTCAGCTATGTGTTCTTTTATCCGGATACCGATATCGGTATCCGGATATTTATCCGGATCCGGAGCGGATCCACCCAAATCAAGAAATTGAAGATTGAAATTGAAATGAAGATTGAAGACCCAAAGATTGAAATCAAGAAACACCCAAATTTCAATAGAGAAGATGGTTGGCAAGTACCACCGGCTTGGGATCCAGTCATTCAATTAATTAAATCCCAAGGCCAACGCAATACTGCAAGACCTCTGGACACCGCGAGTGAATACTGCGTGCATAGGGAATGTTATGATTAAAAAATCCAGACGGTAGTTCAAAAAATTTCAGACGGTAGTCCAAATAATTTCTTAATAGCTCAAGTGACAAATAAAATCAATTAGTCACCCCGTGACCACGTCCACTGCAAAGTGTTCGAAACGTCGGGATATAAATAATGTCAAATGTACGCGATTTAAACCGTTAAAGTTGTTTAATTGCTATGTATAGTAATCGCGAAAACCTAAGAAAATATTATGATATGTCATTGTTATTGTCGTTTATCCTGCTAATTCGTGTATCATTTTTAGAGCTCAACCTGCGTTAGTTTTTATTCTTCGACTCTTAGAACAACAGGAAGTCGCAAAATCTTTAAAATATTTAAACGGAAATATCGTTCCGTGATTAAGTTCCTTACAAAGGAAGGTGTTAGCCCGACCGATATCAAATAAAGGTTGGATAATGTGTACGGGGATTCTTCTCCATCATTTTCCACCTGGTGTAAAGATTGCTGTAAGCGATTTCGTTAAGGATGAGAGTCCATCGACGACGATCTTCGGTTGACCCGTTGAGGCACTTACTCCAAACAATATAAAATTAGTGGAAGAAGTTCTGAACGACCGGCGGCTAAAGACGTAAGAAATAGAAGCAAGGACAGGGCTTTCGAAAATTACAGTCCTTAGGATTCTACATGAATATCTTCATATGAATAAAGTTAGTGCGAGGTGGACACCAACACTTCTTTCAAGTATGCAGCGAAGTGAACGAGTAGCGTGCTCTGAGGAACTTTTGGAGGCCTTTCAAAGAAACGGATTTTTTTTGAGTCAATTGTTACTGGGGATTAAACTATGGCTCTACAATATGATCCCTTTTCCAAAGGGTGGAGTGGCGTTGTGCACGACAGAATAGTGAATAGTGAAAGTGCGGTGCCTATATACCTATGTGTACATAAGTAAAATCAGTGCGCGAAATATGTACGTGCTAACATCACACATTTCGGAGGAAAAGAGGGCCGTCTAAACAGAGTTTCGCAACAAGGAAACTTTAAGCGGCGGAATTCTGGTCAAGAATGAAATTCACGTGCCCTTCCTCCGAAATAATAAAATGTTAACACATACATAACACGTTATCATAAGATGTCGATATTATATAAAATGATTAGATAAGGTATTGATATAATGTAAAATGTTAAGGATTATGATATACTATTGTTTTTACGTATTTACAACATCTCATTTACTTATGTTTATTGTGTTGTCTTATTTTTTTTTGTATGTCTTATTTTCGCTCTCCAAAGTACTAGGATACCTAGGTTATAAGTCAGGGAATTAGAATAAGGTTTAAAATAAAGACTACCGCCCGCAGTGTGTTTCATTTAGATATAAGTTCTAGAACAAAAGTTGCGGGCTAGGTGGCGTAGTTCCGGTATCGGCGCCACTGGAAAGCAGTGCACCCCCGGTCCTCCCACACCTCTGGCTACTCACAGAGGGGGGGAGGGACAATAAGAGAAAAAGGAAATTAAAAGGAAAATACCTAAACTTCGCCACCGAAAATAGTCTTTATCCTCCGTGCAATAAGAGGACCGACCCAGATAAATAAGACTTGTAACCTAGATATTATGTACAAAAGTGGAGAGCTAATAGCATTAAATTTTCCTCAGGGAACGGGGGGATCGCTGGGGCAGCAAACCCCTATAAAAAGGGAAAGGCCTAACAGCCAGCAAGCCAGTTCGTCCTCAGCACTTGAGTAGTAATTAACATATAGAAGAAGAGTGAGCTTGCTGCCCGTTGCCGCTCCCTCCGCACCCCTGTGTCAATGTAAACCAAAGCGGCGTTTTATTTCCGTATTCACCCCAACACCTGATCTGCCGAGATCCCTGTAACATCAAGACCGGCAAGCCTGAATCCCTACACCCCCCCTGTTAGAGCTAAGACGTGTGGCCTGCAACATTGGCCTTCGATAGCCATCGGCGTGCAACTTTAACATCTGGTTCTCCGAGCCAGATTGCTGAGCCAACACCCGATCGCCAAATCGGCGTACACCCCTAACAGGCGTCGTTCTAGTGAAGCACCGTTTAGAAAGGCAAAGGTGACTCAGTCCACCAAAAAGATTGTGGGTTCGATATTCTGGGACTGTCAAGGAATATTGCTTCACTAATAAAACTACGGTGACTGGAAGTTATTATGCTAACCTTATAGAGTAACTACGAGAAGCAATCAAGTAGAAATATGGTGGACAACTAAGCACAGTTGTGCGGCTTCCCCATGACAGTGCACCGGTCCACGCAGCCGCAGTTGTGAAAGCTGTTGTTTCAAAGTGTGGCTTCACGGTAATTCGCCACCCACCTCTCGCTCTCAGTGATTACTATTGTTCTCAAAACTCAAGGCGGACTTAACAAGTTCGGACCGGGGTGTACCAGCAGTGGAGTACGAACTAGTCGTCCGTTAGGCGGGGTGCGCCATCGGTGGCCACGCTACACTTGACTTTTGATGTTTTAAGAAATTCATGCCGCCTTGAGGGAGAGTGCTAATTACAATGTTCCCGCCCTAAGAAAAGAGTATATTTTCTCAGTATAGTTCAGGAGTTGATAATCGCAAGGGAAAATAAAATTATCCAAATAGAAAAATATACACTTTATTTTAGAAACCACGAGGAGAAGGGGCGATACTATTTACATTATTTCTTATGAATACTGTTGAAACAGTCTAAACACATGAATGGGTTATTTCCACACTCACTGCAGTACATATTTACACGTTTTGCTTTTTTTCTAGCCACAGTTGCTGATTCAGCAGACGTAATGCGATCGTAACAAGGCCTACATCTCTTTCTTGTATTTCTGACCATTCTCTCCATTTTTTGTAGCTGATGTTTTGGTTTTCTTTGCCGAGAATTGGGCGCTCGCACCTCATCAGCATTCGGCTGATTTTCAGGGTTTGCCTTGTTTATCAACCGTTTCATAATTATTTCCCGGTAGGTACTCTAGAATGCTCATCTTTCTCTCTCCTCCAAATTTCTGGTGAATAACACAAGCATAGTGCTACAGATGAGTTCAATAATAAGTTTTTGATACCAGGAACTTTAGGACGGGAATAGTACGAAGTTTGGAATAGTGGAATAGGCTTTGACTGCTCTCAATTCGTCCAGTGTAAACCTCAGTGTTATATGTGTAGGTACACATTGCGTGTGTGTACCATTGGGTATACATAGTTTATTAATTTTTTATTCCATATTTATGGGACTTATTTGGAATAAATTGACAAATTAGGATAATAAACTAATAAGAGAGAGAGTGAGAATAACGTCCACCGGTGGTGCACTTCACCCGACATGAGGTTTGGTTCATCGGGCGGTGGTGTACCACCGGTGGCCACATGGGAATTTTTCCCGTCGGGTAGCAAAAATAGTAATTTTTCATCCCGGTCTGAACGTGTTAAGGGGTAGTAGATTTTTCACTGATGATGGTGTGACCGCTACGGTTTTCGTCCACTTTGAAGACAAAACTTCTGACTATTTTTATGTTGGGACGATCCGATTATTAAACCGATAATTAAACGATTAGAAAAGATGGAGACTATATTGAAAAATAAAAATGGTTTCATGAATTCAAGTGTCCTTTTTCTTTGTCAAGCCGGAAACGTTTGGACCTTGCCTCGTGTCAATCAACTGTTGTTTTCTCAAACTACATTTTTATTCGCAGGTTTCTGTATTGAATTAATCGATAAACTATCGAAGCTATTGAATTTCAATTATACGTTCGTGGAGCAAAAGGATGGTAATTACGGTTCCCTCAACAACGTGACACAGGAGTGGAATGGCATGATGCGACGCCTTATGGATGATCAGGTTATATTTTGTCAACATTCTTCTACCATTCTTTATACTGTACCCTGCAAATTATACCTAATTTTGTTTGTACAGAACATAGACTTCGCCATCACGGACTTGACGATGACAGCGGAGCGCGAGAAAGCCGTGGACTTCACGACGCCGTTCATGAATCTCGGCATCAGCATCCTGTTCCGCACGCCCAAGCCGCCGGAGCCCGCTGTCTTTGCTTTTCTGTTGCCTTTCTCTAATGGAGTAAATATATTTTTGAGCTAAGATTTGGTTCCGTAAATTGTGATCCTGAGCACACTCGGCCAATTATATTATATTGGCGTGTAACTTGTATAAGTGTGTATCGGATACCTACGCATTAAATTGTGATCCTGGGCACACTCAGTCAATTATATTATATTGGCGTGTAACTTGTATAAGTGTGCGTCGGATACCTTGGCATCAAATTATAATTCAGATTGTTGTGGTGATGACGATACTTTTTGGATACTTGACAGGTGTGGCTGTGCCTGGGACTGGCGTACGTGGGAACGTCGTTGTTGCTGTACGTGGTGGGGCGGCTGTGTCCCGAGGAGTGGCAGAATCCGTACCCGTGCGTGGATGATCCTCCCGCGCTTGAGAACCAGTTCACGCTCGCCAACGCACTGTGGTTCAACCTCGGCGCCGTGCTGTTGCAGGGCTCCGAAATCGCGCCCGTGTAAGACATTTTCTTTAGCTGATACTCACCTAGCATCATGAGCATCATGTCGGTGTTTGATAATATCTAAAATTAAAAATGTGATTTCATAAGCTAAATAACTTGCGGTCACCTGCATCGTATACAAGGTGTAAGGGACATACTATCGATAACTTTGTGAAAAGCTTACAAGTAATATCTATTATTAAATCACACGTACCCCTGATGTCGACAATGATGGGTTACCGATGATGTCATTTTAGAGCGCGCAATGTATTGCGAACGATGTGCAGACAACGCGGCTCCACTATCAACATAGGTACGTACGTACAGGTACGGAATGGCACTCACTCACAAACACTCTGTCTTTCACATAATCCCAAAGAAAATAGTCCAACGGATACGTTGATATGTACTAGTTATCACACGACTGTCTGCTGGGTGGCGAGCAGTAGGAAAACGCTCCTGTAAAGGCGGAGGGCTCGTTGTGCGTTCCCACGTGCTTCGCCACAACACATAATCATTTGTAAAATAATAATCATAATCACATAATCATATCTAAAAATTCACGAGCACTAAAATTTAATCCATTTCCACTACGAGACATTTTACATTCAATTTCACTACCTAATAACACTCGAGCACTCTTTTTTTTAGTAAACGTTTGAATTTGTCAACTGACGAATGAGAACTAAAAATGAAAATTAAGAAATTGACTAAATTGCGCTCGAAGCGGCAAATATCAAAGGACTAAGAAATTGTCAAAAACTAGAAAATGTAGATGTGACATGTTAAAAAGTAATACAGACTAAATTCCACCAAATAAATATCGTTGGTGTTTTGAAATTAAATGTGGGTACAATAACAGTTTTTCCTGTAAGTAGAGTGAATAAAAATATTGCAAAAATACTTATTAAGGAAGACTTGAAAATAAAAAAAGATATCATACTTTACTTGTAAATTGTAAACTATTTTATTTTAAACGTTTGGTAGTGTAATTATAATATTTTTTTTGGAATGCGATGGATGTAAAGAAAATAACATTCCTAGTACTTATTAATGAAAGTCTAATAAGTAACTTGTAGTATTCAACAGGTGCACATCTGATTATTTAATTGATCTATTACACGTGCCGTAATACGTACCTACTGTGTGCTACGTCACTAGCACCAGTGCGCGCCCGCCTCCATGTTTATGTTTAGTAACTCCATGTTTAGTAACGTAGGTATTACTAGACTGAGTTTGTTGACCTGATTTTGATGTCGGCCGCAAAACAGATGATCGCGTTAAATCGCGTGTGTATTGTGATATGAATTACCTACATTGCTGATTTATGTTAAATATCGTCATTTTTTTTAATTCGAATTGAGACGACTACATAAGTGATACCATGCTGTAATTAGTAATAAAATGCACAAAAAAATCGTGAATATCATGAAAAGACCGACGAATAATTCCAACGCCAGGGGACTCAGTATCATGTACTGAACTCCTGATTTTAATTTTCGATAGCATGTCACTAACATCCTGTATATTTTATCACAGGGCACGGTTGGCAAAATATTAAATATCTACCGGTACAGGTAATAAGTTTTGGTTTTGTTTGGAACTTGGAACTCAGTGAAAGTCAGCCTTCCTTTATCAATGTATATTTGCAACTAACTTCAATAACAGCTTGTAACCTTAACTACTCGTATACTTATAAATAGTATAGGCCAGTGCTAAGTCACAACGCTACCTTTATCCCGAAAGAGTCTACCAATGACCTGAAGTTCTTATCGAAGTCGATTTTGTAATTTCTGAGATTAACTGCACATCAACGAACAAGCCTTACAACTTTATTATTATACATATTATTCTTTGTCTACGCTTGGAGACACTGCGAGTTTTACTCCTTTGGCGAAATAAAATCCGAAAGGTTTGCTTGATTTCCAGTCAAGGTTTTTATTACTAGATATAATGTTAATGTGTCTCGGCTCAAGATTTTGATAGACTGAATTTTATACGTAAAACAAGTAGGTAAGCACCATAAATGGCAGGTTACCCATACTTGGTGACGGTAATTAAATAATAAAATAAAAAAAATGTTGAAGTGGCGATGTGGAGCCGCGACATCCTTCTTTATCTTTCTATATGGTAGGAAAAAGAGGCCTACATTGAATAGTGAGTAATAGGAACATACATGATTGTATTAGTAAGAGTATAGAAAATACAAGATAATACAATATCAATAACATAGATTACAATATCATAAGAGTAATTAATTAATTTATGTGTCATAATATTGGAAATGTGTTATAGACTGAATTCGGAAGGTTCGATAATGTCAATTCTATGGAAAGAACAGTTTGATTTCTACATAGGACACACTGAAAATTTCCGGAACTGGCCACTTACACTTACATAAAAAATATTTAAAAAATAATTACATTATTTGAAAATGGAACTCTTTGGCTGTAAAATAAAGTTTGTTTCATCTAATGGCCATTTATTTTTTCATTGTGGCGTCATTTTAAAAATTACGTGTCTGCATTACGATGGATTTAACTCGTGAAAATTTTCGCTGTATGATTTTCTATGATTTTAAGGGTAATTTGACGGCTCAGCAGAGCCGGCTCGGCTTCAAACTGCTTTTGGCGATGAAGCACCAAGCAAGACGACAGTTTATAGCTGGTTTGCAGAATTCAAGCGAGGTCGTGTCAATATCAGTGACGAATTTCGTGAAGGTCGCCCGTCCACGGCTGTCAACAACAAAAACATCGATGCTGTGCGCCATATGATCGAAACAGACAGGCAAGTGACCTACCATGAGATTCGGGCATCCTTAGGCATAGGCATGAATCAGATACAATTAATCTTACACAAATATTTGCCTGTGCACAATTTGACTGAAGCTCAAAAAACGGAACGCGTCACTTGGTGCAATGGCATGCATACCAGATTCAACGAAGGGGCGTCAAATTTGGTGTAGAACATAGTAACAGGTGACGAAACATGGATTTACAGCTACGACCTCGAAACAAAACAGCAATCGACCATTTGGGTCTTTCAAGATGAGCCGAACGCCACCAAAGTGGCGCGTGTGCAAAGTGCCGGGAAGCATATGATTTCTTCTTTTTTTTAGAAAAACTGGACACGTGGCTACTGTGTAATTTGGCTTTAGTGGCTACTGTGGCTTTAGAGAATTGTCGAACCGTGAATATTGATTGGTTTGCTTGTTTGCTTGCCGGAAACTATTCATGAACTTCGTAAAAACACCCGTAAATGCCGCATAATCTTGCACCATGACAATGCCAGCTCTCACACGGTCAAACAGACATACGAGTTTTTGAAGGCGAAAAACGTAGAACTCATGAGCTATCCTCCACACAGTCCCGACTTGGCACCTTGTGACTGCTTGTTGTTTCCAAAAAATAAGATTATCATCGCCAGAAGAGGCTGTCGAAGAGTATGAAAAACATGTTTCTGAGGTCACTACGGAGGAGTGGAATAAATGTTATGGAAATTGGTTTATTCGTATGAAAAAGTGTATTGACACTCAAGAACAATATTTTGTGAAATAATAAATTGATTAGCCATTCATTGAATTTTTTCTTATTCATTCCGGAAACTTTCAGTGTGGCCCTCTTATAGCCAGAAAGATAACTGGCTATAAGGATTTTTTGGATTTTTATTGGAGATGATAAAATTCCTAATATTGTAAGTACTGGAATTTAGCTGGTCTTACTTTGAATTAATTCAGTTGGTTATATACGATATATCGATGTGTGTGAATATGGGTCCTCTGCATCTGACGCACATCGTCAACGATAGTGTGAGTGACTTGAGGATGAAGTGTGTGTGTGACAGGGCGTACGGCACACGCGCGGTGGCAAGCGTGTGGTGGCTGTTCGCGCTGGTGATCACGAGCTCGTACACCGCGAACTTGGCCACGCTGCTTGCCAAGAAGACCTCCACCGAACTTATTCACTCTGCCGCAGAACTCGCCAACAACGAACTCGGCATCACTTACGGGGCCAAAGCTACTGGATCCACCTACACCTTCTTCGAGGTGACATTATTTATCTTAACCTCTTATAAATAATTTAATATTTTCTATTACTTACTATAATTAAAACTCGCTTTTGAAACAAATAATTCACATTCAGATTTTACACGAGGTATAATATATGGGCGACAACAATATAGTTTTTTCGTTGCAGCACTCGCAGAATCCGCTCTACCAGAGGATGTTTGAGCATATGAAGCAGCAAAAGATGCCTAAAAACAATACAGAGGGTATTGTTAAGTATGTATCATTTATAATCGTATTTCACCAGTAGACATTCACTGAACACGCAAATATGTTACGAGAAACACTTTATATGGTTACTGACTGTTTTCTAAACTCAGTTAAAGTGCGTAAAGGGCGGTCATAAGTTCGCGGAATGACGGCAAAATTATTGATGCTTGCCGCACACATATTAAGGCAGTATGTGCTCTGCGTTAAAACTCTGTAGGCCATAGCTGTAATTTTCTTTAACGCTTCGGCGTAGGGTGCGATTGAAATAACTAAGGTTTTCATAATGAAAAACTTTCAATTGTTTCTAGAGATTAACTTAATAGAGCACATCAATGAACTACTCGTATTCAACGAACTAATGGTTCAACGCATGTAATATTATGTAATGAATCAACTTTTATTACTTTGTTACGTCTATGTTCTATATTTTCTATATTTGCAGAGTAATGAAAGAGAACTATGCATTTCTAATGGAGTCCACGACTATAGACTACATCACGGAACGCAACTGTGAAGTGACGAAGGTGAATCCCCTGCTGCTGAACGATCTTGTTCCAAACATGGCATCACGTGTCAACTTAATAGATACCTGATCTCTTATATATTTCAGGTGGGAGGACTCTTGGATAGCAAAGGTTACGGCATCGCCATGAAAAAAAGTGTGTATGACTTACGATTATATAGTGTGTGTGACTGTATCCATAGGTCGCTGGTTCACATTCGGCTTGAAGGACCAACATCTATGCGGATCTCTGCTTGATGTGATTCCACAGAGAATGTTCGGTCAGGAATGTCAGATTAATATCATTAATATCATTGACCATAAAACACATGCCACGTGGATGTCGGCTTCTATTGCACTGAAAGGACAGGAAACTGCTTAACGTAGCAAAATGTTGGAGTTGAGTTGAAGCACAACTCTTTATGGAGTAAACTAGTTAACTTTCAAAATGGTTTCATTGGAAACCTTCAAAAGACTTATTTGATTGAAAGGAGGTAGCAGACAAGTAAACAGTAAATTCTGGTGGTACGTGACAACGTCTTCCGTGGACATACGTGCAGTCACGATGGGGTCGGTAGGGTGCCCTTCGGCTTTCTAAATTACAGGAATGGACTTGGAACAGGACTGGGAAAAATGACAAATAGAAATAGGGAGGAAGTACAACGGAATACAGACTTACTCTCATCTTATTACCTACACTCCCCAATTTTCCCTGGGGAATGGGACGGGGAGACTCTTCCCTTATTTTATTATTTATTTTATTTTATTAGGTTCGCCAACGACACATCATACGTTATCATTCTACACAAACATGATAAACATTATAATACACATATATGGTAGCCTCTTACAGCAGAACACAGCATTCATATACATGTTAAGTGATAGAAATACAACCTAATAAGCCGGAATACGTCACGAAATCACTTCAAATGATTAAAATTAACAATTTAATGTCAACATATTTAAAATTTTAACAGTTAAGATATTCAAGTCAAAAAATAAAAGCAGCACAAAAGTAAAATTACAGAAAAAAAATGAATTTCAGAATTTAATCAGCATTTCCTTTCTAAAAATATTAAATGAACCTTGACACACATGTAGCCCAGCTCCAGACCACAATTCATTATTAAGTTAGAAGCAGTATCCTTGCGGGTAATAACTATTTTCTTTGTAGAATATTATCTATTTAATTGTCAGTATATCGACCAACATTCGGGATTACTTTACATATTTCAAATCATCAATGTAGATAATAATAGTAGACTGTTTCTTAAAGTCAAATAGGTACCTATGTTGTATAAACAGATTCAACGTACCGACAATCACTGAACCTCGCGCTACTCAACCTGCAAGAGGCGGGCGTGCTGCGCGAGATGGAACACACCTGGTGGAAGGAGAAGCATGGCGGCGGCGCCTGTAATGTGAGGACATGCATCATTTCTAATTCTTTATGTGAATCATTTCTACTCTACCGTTCCGATGTCACTATATTAATTTTGTTCTGAACAGGTGGCAGAAGATCACGAGAGCGAGGAGTTGTCGCTGCGCAACTTTTTCGGTCTGTTCCTGGTGCTGGTGGTGGGGTGCGCACTCGGCGTTGTAGTGTCCTGCTGTGACCTGGCGTGGCACTCGACGCGGCGCGCGCGCTTACTCGGCGAAACGTTTTGGCGCCGCTTTTGGGCAGAGCTGCGGTTCGTGTTCCGTTTCGAACAGTCGGTGAAACCTCTTCGCGGTTCACTGAGCCCGTCGCCGACGAACAAGTCGCGGCTGCACTCGCCGCAGGAGGCGGTCGACGCCGAGAGCGAAGGTGAAGAGTTGCGCGAGGAGGAGGAGGATAGCGAGATGGCGCGCATGCGCTCTGCGTCGCTGTACTCGGCGGGAGCGTGGGCGCGGCGCCGCTCCATGCACGCGGCCAGCATGCGGCTCGCGCGCGCGCGCTCGCCCGCCGACTCGCCTCCGCCACATAAATGATACACACATAATTATTACGTTTTGTTATTTATTTAGCTGCGCCCGCGACTTCTTTCGCTTGAATTATGTGTGTTAGTTCATTGTAGGCATGAAGGACTTGCTTGGAATGAGGTAGCCGTTCCACGCTGCTCCATCGTATCTCATTCCATTTCACCCAAACCTATTTAACCCTATCCTATCAGATATCATTCCATCTCAATTTCCACATCGCATCCAATTCCATTCCATTCCCTTCCTATTTCATCCACCAATCCCATCCCATCCTATCATCCAATCCCATCCCATGGTCCAAGTATGAGGTATCCAGGTACCCAGGTATGATGAAATAAAAGTAACACCTTACCTCGTGTTTCGTAGTCTTTATGACGTCACTCGCCTGAATTTATAATAGTTGGAATTTATAAGATTTATTTATTTAATTAGTTAGCATAGGTAAAATGATGATACAATAAATAGGCAGTCACTTCTATTCACAATATTTGTAAGCCATTTAGTGATTTAAATGATGTAAGTGACAATAAATTTATAATATAAATCTAAAGCAGAACAATTACAAGTTGTCACGGAGAACTTTACGTAACGAACTGACGTGTTTCCAATGAATTGTCCTTATCGACAGCTAATCGTAAATAATAATAATAACTCAATAACCCCGATTGAAGCAAATTAATAAACAATGTCAATAATAGTAATCGTGTCTATATCATGTAAAGGACAAAGGAAAAGTCGATTCATATAATCATTTTCATGTCATTGTAGAATTCGTCTATTTTGTTGAAACAATAGAATTGTAGAATTAGCTTTGTCTAATAACATTGTTTTCAGTATACGAGTATGTTTAAATGTGGGTATTTCTAAATGTTTACAGCTGTCAGACACAGTATTGTATATTGTATCTATTAGCATTCCCTGTTATGATGTTTCTTAATAAAGTACTACGACCCGCGCTACGTCAGTTTTATTTCTATGACCAAGTTCTTTTATCACAGGAGCTTAAAGTTGATATGAATAGTGATGGATTGTTTTTTACAAACACCGCTACCTCATACATGCGAGTATAGAGGCCTGGGGATCATTATTTTGAATTCATCAAAGTGCGGCGTACATATCGCTCTGATGCATTTTTTCTGTGCTTTAAACACCAAATCTTTACTTGTAGAGTTACCCCAGAAAATTATATAATCCCAGTGTCCATGATAGCACATAGACGCTCTTTTCTTATTTACTATTTTCATTAATCTTTTAAGAGCAAATACATACAAATTGTTTACCTACATTAGCAAATACAAATTGTTTATGGGAGCCAAGAGAGATTTAGTTTATTTTGATTTTCAATTTGTACTCCTAAGAACATAATGACGTCCACCTGCTCTTCAGGTTTATTATTGCAATTTATATTTATTGTTAAAGGTTTAGACTGTGCTCGGTGGAATTGGATTATTTTAGTTTATATTTATTTGTAATTTATTGCTTTCTATCCATTTAGTAATTGAAGATAATGCATTTATTTTTCTCATAATTTTTTTTATATCCTTATATTCTACTAAAACTGTGCTATCACCCTCGAAAAGTATACTGTTGGTCGAATACGACATGACATTTGAGATCATTTATGTATATCAAAAAGAGTAGAGGGCCTAATATGTTCCCTTGGGTATACCAATTGTTATTTCTCTATACATATTTACAATGATAAACCATTTCTCTCTGTGTAATTATTTATTCTCGTAATTTCAGCAGGATTTCATCAGCTGCATTATGCTGCCTCCAATGCCATACGTATTGTAATAGCCTCTTGTGAACAACAGTGATCAAAAATACAATTTATTCAAAATGTTTAGTTTGGAAGCAATCTCTTTAATTTCCATAGGTAATGAATGGTACAGTAATAATTACTGGTAATAATACTGGTAATAATTAGTTTTACTTAATTACAATCTATAATAATGGAAGCGAATATAACTTCAATAGCTACGAGTACCTACAGAGCAGTACTTGCCCTAATAATAAGACGTAGGAGTTCAAATGGCGTCAGATCATGCGCCATACACTGCATTTCATAATTTCATAGTGCACTTTAACAAAAACTAAATAGAAAAGTAATGATGGATCATCATGGATGCCACGAATAGCACTTGGTAATAATGATTATTTTACTAATCACAATATTTAGTGTTTAAATATAGAATACAATAAATATTTTCGCCACTTTTATTTTTATTTTATTTACATACTTTTATAGGATTATGTGCAGCCTAGGTTCAATAAATTGGTCTAACGTCTGTTGCGACAAAGTATCTTAACTTGTTGTAAATTTTGTAATATACCGTATACACCATTGATCGGGAGATAAGGCATAACTTCCTTTTATGACTCTTAGAACCACGACGCATTCAGGTGCGCTGAGGACCTTATGCATCAGCATAAGGTCCTCAGCGCACTCCAATCCCCGGGAGACCTCCAACATCACCCCTTCTAGTCTGCCCTGACCGCCACGCGCACACTTATTAGCTCTCTATATTATCAGCTATGCATTACCATGTTCATTGTTATCTCTCATGTGTAACACGCATCACTCAATACATTAAATAATAATCTAATTAAATTGCCACATTATAACTAATATTTGATTAGTCATCGAATATTAGTTAATCCGCTAGCAACACTTGTCCAACGTCAGTGTAAAACTTGAATATTGACAGCGTCAGGTAGATGTAAAACAAAACATCAAAAAATAGAGGGCGGTCGGCCATTGTCCGTCGAGCGAGTACTAGTGTAAGTAGCTTCTATAATTTAATGTGATAATTTAGGGTAATTATGTAATAAATTATTGTTATGGTACTGATTATGTTTGATTTTGCTCCATTCGCTTCTGAGTTTAACATCTCAGAAGTGGGATCTTTGCAAAATTTAATGTATTTCGTTTTGCATTGCCACGCCTATGTAAAGTTGTATTGCATAATCAGTCCATCCAAAATATCTGAAAATAATTTATTGATAGCCTTGTTAGTAAAGTCCCGACGCATAGATCACTAAATTTTGTAATGGGATTGACCCTATTAAACTGGATCATGTTCAATGCTTGATCTCACATGCGGACATCCTGAAAATTTTAATATTTATAGATTTTTCAAAAATAATTCCGAGGGCTTATTCGAATAATTATGGTGAACCTCCTGATATATGTAAATGTAAATTTTAACAAGTAGTTTGGTGGATGAATTCGCATTAATTAAATTTTTTGTGTACCGGCTATTCTGGCAACTACCGACATTGTTAGAAAATAAAACTTGTACATTAAGTTTATTAATTTGTTCTCGCATTCTTTAGTTTAAAATAATATCTAAACCTGTTGAATCACAGCAATCTGCCAATTAATTTGCCTGAACTGGGTTAGAATTATTTTTTTTTACTAGCTAGTTAGCTCGTGTAAATTAATTTATTAATTGTAATCATTAAGTCATAACTATAAATCATTGTGATATAATACTCACTACTTACATAACTTTATTATTGTGTACTGTTTTACAATATTTTCTCTCTTATATTTATTATGTTCTTGTATTGTGTATTAATAAGAGGGTAGTTTTCACATCCGTGACTGATGGGCCTAGTTGAAAATCAGCGCCAGAAACAAATTTGGCGTAGGCTGAACTAGGTTCCAATTTGGAGGTACTTTGAGACACATATTTGTTTTCATTTTATGGTAGTTATTAACTAGTTCTACTACAATTAATATTATAATATACAAATAATTATTTGTGACTTCTGTTCTATTTCTATTATTTTAGTAATATTCTATTATCTTGGTTTATTATTCTATTATTTTAGTTACATAAATTAATGTTATATGCCACGTGGTAGGATTTGTCTCAGTTATCTGTCAAATAAAGTATCTTTTCTTTCTTTACCTCTTTTTTTTTCTTTTCTAAATATTTTGTTATACCAACAACGTCATTTACAAATTATTATCTCGTGAGTTTCAGACAATGAGTGACAGAGACAGATCGCATAATGTGAGGCAGCTGACCACACCGCGTGGTGACCTGGATCGTCGTAGGCGGAAGGAGAGACTATCTCGGAGCCGCACCAGGCAGAGCCGCAGTGGTAGTCGCGGCACTTCCCGCCACTCCCGACGTCGAGTATTGAGAAGCCGTAGCCGTAGTACCCCTCGTGACCGTCATTGTCGCGATCGACGGAGCTCAAGTCGGAGACTTCGCGACTCCGAACGTGAGTTGTTGGCGACAAGGAAACGGCTGAGGTCACTGGAAGAGGAAGTTCGCCACAAACGCACGCCTGCAGTCGAGGCCCAAGACCTCTCAGCAGATAAGCGAGGTATGTTAACGCCTCATAATACCATTGCTAAAACTCCACCGGTATATTCAGACTGTACTGACAAGAAATCAACGAATGAACAATCACAGCTTATTGAAGAGTTCCTAAATATCCTAAAGAATAGGACAGGGGATCGTGAATTTTTGCCAACCCTCAATAATGTTTTACCTGAGTTTAACCCATTAGCCAAAGAGCAAACGATTAACACGTGGCTCGATAAGGTGGACGAATGTGCAGAAATTTACGGTTGGAATGAAAAACAAATTATTCACTATGCCCTGCCTAAGCTAACGGGTCATGCTAAAATCTGGTACCAAGGCCTCCCTTCTATTAAGCATCCATGGGTTGAGTGGAAGACCTTGCTCAAAGAATCCTTCCCATCTACGGAGAATTATGCAGAGTTATTAATGGAGATGCTTAATGAAAGGGCACGCCTCGGAGAATCTTTGGAAATTTACTATTTTTCTAAGATTAATCTTTTGAATCGTTGTAAGATCTTTGGGAAGCAAGCAGTAGATTGCCTAGTTCACGGTATTGACGATAGGGGCGTTAGGGTAGGTGCTCAAGCCGCGAAATTCGAAAAGCCTGAGGATGTCCATGAATTTTTCAAATCAGTTAAGGTCTATCCCCGAGAACAATTAAATTCTAAGGGACGTAACAGTCGCGATAGCCGTCTACCTACAAATACCTCTACCGGCAGTTTTCAGAATAAAAGCCAAAATAAGCCCAATCAAATAAAGTGCTACAACTGTCAGGAGATCGGGCACCCCAGTTTTAAGTGCCCGAATCCGATCATTAAGTGCACAAAATGCAACCTTATGGGGCATATATTCACGGATTGTCCTAGGACAAAAGAATTTGCTCAGACCCAAAAGGATAAGAATATCCTTAAGGTTTCATTTCGTGACGATTCTAGTGATAAATACAAGATTGCTATAAAAGTCAATGGTAGGATCATCCCATGTTTAGTAGATTTAGGTAGCGAAGCCACGGTTATACGTGAAAGTGATGCTAAACGATTAGGTCTTCAATGGAAACGGGTTGATGGCCCATTTTTAAGAGGGTTGGGGAACGTGCCTTACTTACCCTTAGGGCGTACTAATGTAAGTATTGAAGTACAGGGTATTCTTGAAAGCGACATTGAGGTGTTCGTTGTAGATGATCCCTTAATTAATTACAGTGTGCTACTGGGTCATAGCTTCACAGAACGCCCTAATTTACAAATCACTAAAACTACCACTGAGCTAAAATTCGAACGCACTAGTCAAGTTACGCAGATAAAGCTTCCTCTCCTCTCACTAAAAGAAACAGTCATAGGTGTAGGTAAAATGGAATGCATCCAAGTGAAGTCCTCACACCAGGTGAGCGGAAATATATATGTTCACGGCTTAGTCAGAGGAGTTGTAGGTCAGGAGTATTACCTCATGCCCGGCGAATACGTAATTGTGAACGGTACTAGCTCTCTTTTACTGCAAAACTTAGGTACAAATCCAATAATATTTACCCAAAATGCCCTTGTCACTCGAGCTCGTTACCTTGGAGTCAGTAAATCTATGTATACAGTGTCCCCACTTACATATTCGGAAAAACCCTCAATAGAGCTCGGTCAGCAACTGACTGATTTACAGAAACAGCACTGTATACAATTGCTGGCTAAATATAAAACATGTTTTTCGAGCGGTATGCATGATCTAGGCTTTACGACTGTCACGGAAATGGAAATTTGCCTTAAAGATACGACCCCCGTTGTATACAGACCCTATCGTTTGCCTTACTCCGAGCGAAAGATGGTCCAGGGTATGATAGGAGACATGATGACCCACGGTATAATACGCGAATCAAATTCCCCATACGCTAGTCCAATCGTATTAGTCCAGAAAAAGTCCGGGGAAAAACGCCTCTGCGTCGATTACCGTGCCCTTAACAGCCGAACAAAACGGGACCACTACCCACTTCCTAGGATCGAGGACCTGTTAGACCAGTTATCCGGGCACTCCCTGTTCACGTCACTGGACTTAGCTTCTGGATACCATCAGATCTCTATATCTGAGGAGTCCCGAGAGAAGACGGCATTTGTCACGCCCGACGGGCAATACGAATATAATCGTATGCCTTTCGGGTTGGCAAATGCCCCCGCCGTTTTCCAGCGAACCATGCATAAGGTCTTAGGTAAGTCTCGCGTCGGGTACGTAGTAGTATACATGGACGACATCTTAATCCCCTCTAAAACCTTTGAACAAGGCTTAAAACGTCTAGGAGAAGTCTTAGAACTCCTGAAAGACGCGGGTCTCACGTTGAAAATTGAAAAGTGTAGATTCTTTCAGGAACGAATTGACTTCCTAGGTTTCCAGATAGACAGTGAGGGTATCAGACCAGGGACACAAAAAGTAGAAGCTGTATCTAGATTTCCCGTACCTCAGAACCAGCATGAGGTTAGGAGATTCGTTGGCCCTGCGGGCTTCTTCAGGAGGTTTGTTAGAGGATTTGCGACGATCGCGAAGCCTTTGACAAGCCTCTTGAAGAAGGATGTACCTTGGCAGTGGAGAGATTCGGAGAATAACGCCTTTGAAAGTATTAGGCTTCAACTGATAAGTAGACCAGTTCTAGCACTATATAATCATGGGGCTCAAACTCAAGTCCATACGGACGCTAGTAAGCTTGGCGTCGGGGGAATATTACTGCAGAGGACGGGTACAGAACCCTGGCGGCCGGTGGCCTACTTCAGTCGGCAGACCACAATCGACGAAACGAAGTTTCACTCCTTCGAATTGGAGACACTGGCAGTTGTCAGTGCATTACACAAATTTCGCGTCTATCTCATAGGGATTAAGTTCACTATCGTTACTGACTGTAGTGCGCTACGCTCCACGTTCACCAAAAGAGATTTAGTTCCGCGTATAGCACGGTGGTGGATTCAATTCTTAGAGTTTGACTGTGATATCGAATACCGCCCGGGTGATAGGATGTCCCATGTAGATGCCTTGAGCAGGGGACCCATAAGCGAGACATCCTCTGATGTTGTACACACGCTTGATATTCTGTCAGTGAGCTCTGAGGATTGGATCTCTACCGTACAGTCATCGGATGACGAAGTAAAACGTATCAGGGACGTATTGGAGGACCCTGAAACTCCAAAAATTGCGAACATCTACAAGGAGTACAAGGTTAGGAATGGGCGGGTATTTCGTATTTTAGGTGACGGTACGCTGAAGTGGTTGGTCCCTCGGGGGGTTCGCTGGCAAGTACTCAAAGCCAACCACGACGACGTCGGTCACTTTGGTTTTGTAAAGACTTTGCAAAGGGTCCGTTCCCTGTTCTGGTTCCCAAAAATGCGAAAGTTTATTAAGAAGTACGTGAACGCATGCCTCGAATGTGCCCATCACAAACTACCGTCAGGTGCGAAGGAAGGCTTTCTTCACCCAATACCAAAAATAGAGGTCCCTTTCCACACTTTACATGTCGACCACCTCGGTCCATTTCCCCGCAGCAAACGACGCAATGCCTATATACTAGTAATAGTTGACGCCTTCACCAAATATGTTAGCCTAACCCCTGTGCGCAATACTAAAACTAAAGAGACCATTAAAGCATTCAAAACACTTCTCAGTTACTTCGGGAGTCCGACCCGCATTATTAGTGATAGGGGAACTAGCTTCACTAGTAGAAAATTCAAATCCTTTGTCAACTCAATTGGTGCCAAACATATTCTTAATTCTGTTGCCACTCCCCGAGCCAATGGCCAAGTTGAACGGTATAACCGGACAATATTGGCTGCTCTCGGCTCTATGGTTCACGGAAAGGCTAATAATACTTGGGACGATGCTTTGCCTGACGTACAATTAGGTATAAATACAACTGTGCATGAAGTCACCAAAAGGACTCCAACTGAGTTACTCTTTGGTCGGAAAGTTAATAATCCTGCACAAGGTATACTTAATGACTTAGCTGATGAAATAAGTGGAAAGACGGACGAAACACTAGAGGATATTAGGTCAGAAGCAGGTAGATTAATTAGGACTAATCAAGAAGCAAATAAGAATAGGTTTGATAGTAAAAGAAAAAAGAGTAGAAAATATAACGAGGGTGATTTAGTACGTATAGCTAGAGCGATAGTTACTGGACCAGGTCAGTCAAAGAAACTAGAATCTAAATGCCAAGGGCCTTATAGGATCATGAAGGTCTTACCAAATGATCGTTACCTCGTGGAAGATACCCCCCTAACCAGAAAAGGGCAACGTTATGAAAGCGTTGTTTCAGCAGACAAAATATTTCCGTGGCTAAGTTTCAATGCCGCTGCTTGCTCCTCAAATGAGGTTAGTGAAGTTAGTAGCGAAAGTGATAATAACGAATGAGTTGCAACATGCAATTATTCAATTAATTGTAACAATGATTAGTGACTGAATCATTCAAATTCGCCATATCTGTTATGTGATTTGTGATTAAAATTCCGTTTGTTTAAACTTACGATGTCATTACTTATTAAAGATAGTAAGCGTAAACCATGTATCTTGACGAGAACGCTGCGTAGCGGGCATGAGAGGCATAGGATTTGCCGCCCAGGAGTGTTACGCAGCGCTACAGAGACTTAGTGAGTACAAACTGTGTGTCTTGCCGAGGACGTTGCGTAGCGGGCATGAGAGGCATAGGATTTGCCGCCCAGGAGTGTTACGCAACGTTGCAGTGGGTTGTAGATTAGCGGTGAAGGAAGTAGCCCTACTCTACACCACTATAGAGATAGTTATATTGCTAGTGACGGTCAAAATAGTGCGTTGGGCAGGATTGGCAGTAGATATTGCCGCCCAAATGAGAAGCGCACTATGGAGACTAGGTGTTCCGTAGCGGGCATGAGAGGCATAGGAACTTGCCGCCCAGGACTGTTACGGAACATTGCAGCGAGATATGGTGGCGGTGAAGGAGGCAATCTCACCGCCCACCTATATAATTGCTGTATCTTGATTACAGGATTTTTATAATATTTACCTACGGAGTGTGTTTATGTTCATAATTTACCTAAAGTATACACTGTAATCTGATTGTAGTCAAACGAAGGGACTCGTTTCGCGAAGGATGGCCGATTGTAACACGCATCACTCAATACATTAAATAATAATCTAATTAAATTGCCACATTATAACTAATATTTGATTAGTCATCGAATATTAGTTAATCCGCTAGCAACACTTGTCCAACGTCAGTGTAAAACTTGAATATTGACAGCGTCAGGTAGATGTAAAACAAAACATCAAAAAATAGAGGGCGGTCGGCCATTGTCCGTCGAGCGAGTACTAGTGTAAGTAGCTTCTATAATTTAATGTGATAATTTAGGGTAATTATGTAATAAATTATTGTTATGGTACTGATTATGTTTGATTTTGCTCCATTCGCTTCTGAGTTTAACACATGTAACTATCATTGTGCAATGTCTCATTATTATAATAGAAATGCCTTATTTTTATTTAATTCTGATATTTTATAGCACTAAGTAACAGTTCTTCGACATAAAGAAATCACTCATCAGTTTATCTTCGATATACTACTCTTCCGGCACGAGCATCTTCAGTCCATGCACCTGTCCTACCTTCGCCTCTTATTTTGTTCCTACTCTTTTCACGGAGCCACGTCGTTGACTACACTGTCCTTTTTATCCTGTTGACTACCTCTCTTTATAGCCCCCGAAACAGTACACGTCATTGATTCGTAATGGTGTTGCCATTTAGAGACCCTGAAACAAAGTTTAATAGAGTATTGTGCTAATATTTTTTTTATTATCTTAATTAATTAATCATTAGCTAACCAATTCGCGATACTTCGCGACACAAGTTTAGGAGAATCAAATCTCAAATAATTGATAAAATATCAGAATTAAATTAATAAAATCCCCTCGCATGGGTAGTAATAAACTTGACTTTGTTCGGAGTGAGGCCTAGCTCCACGATTTAAATAGTCGATTTAAATTAAATAGTAATAGTCCACTAAATAGTCCACGATTTTCGAAAACGATTTTCGTCTAAGAGAGGTGAGCCATCCATTTGGAATTATCGTAAATCGAACATTATTATCGTAGGTGAATTAATTTCGTTTTAAGAACATCATGCATATAGAAATTCTATTCACAAGGTTATTGGTATTGAGGTATAAGGTATTGAGGAGACGATCACGCACCTGCTGTACGACTGCCCCGCAAATTCGCTAATAAAACATGAAGGCGAACAAAAGCTGGATGCTACACTGTGCGCAGAGAGTGCAAGCGAACTAATGGCAAATAATAAGAAAAGAGGACTCTATGTAGAATACTGCATACAGGTTGCAACTAGAGCAATAGGTAGAAATAAGTAGTATATAAGCTATATAAATAAAGCAATAAAGAATAGAAATAAGTTATACAAGTATATTATTAAGTTATATTTTGTCTGTAATATTGCATAGTAGTAAGTAATTATATCATCACTTGTAAAAACTGTCTCTGACCTCCATGTCAGAGGTTTCATTAAATAATAATAAAAAAAAAATTTAACCTAACCTAACCCAAACATAACCTAATCCAAACCTAACAAAAGCTTTTTGACATTTATAGTATTTTTCATATAGCATGGTGCGGGTGACGTGTCGATAGAACATAACCATGAACAGAATTTCCACTTTCTGACACTTCCGGTCAGAAAAAAAAAAAACAAAATGTTAGTTTATTAAGCATTGAAATTCGTCGATTAAGTTCTATTTAAGAAGATTTTAAGAAAATCAATAATGCCATTTGTTTTATTAATATATGATTTTATGCAGGGCGGAGTTAATATTAAATATTTGTGAGGACACGTACACAGTTATGTTCTACGTCTACATCTTGTAGTGACGTTGACCAACTCATAATTGAAATCGTAAGTAAAATCGGTTAAGCGCTTTTACATTGAAAACGAATGTTAATGAAAAATGTTTAAATCAAATAATTTTTTTTGTTTTTTTTTTTTATATACAAGAGGGCGGACGACCCACCCATGGACCGCCGCCCATGGACACCTGCAACACCAGGTGTATGCTGGTAATACACCACCAATAAGATGTACCATACAATAATGTACCAGGTAATAAAATAAGGTAAAGGTAATACAAAGGTAATACAATAAGATGTACCAGGTGTATGCGGGGATGCGGGTGCGCCGCCGACCTTGCAAAATCCTATTCACAGCTTTGTTTACCATTTTGCATATTTAGGCCCAAGTAAAATATTAATAAATTTTTTTAGGCTACGCAGTAAGACATCCAGTCTCCCAGTCTCAACTTTTACTGTTTCAAAGATTCAGAACTAATTGGGTTAGGTTAGGTTAGGTTTGGGGTGGCGTGGCCGGGGAACTTCCTCGTGTGCCCGGGCTGTCGCTGGTCTGTTTGTCCCTCTGGATACGTCCGCAGGGAACGATGGCTCAACGACAGATCCGGGACGGTGCACCCTGGGCAACCGTCAGCGACTTTTCCTTTGTTGGGAGATCTCGGTGGCTGTTGGCTAATATCCTGACAAAAGGTGAGGAGGCGGAGGCCAATCTGGTCTGTCGCCTCCGAGGCGTTGGCGTGTCTCCGCGTGTCCCTCTGAATGAGCAGAGGGCACAGTGGAGAACAACGTAGGATTAGGATCAAGGTCAGCACCCTGATCCTAATTAGCGTTAGGTTAGGATTAGGATCGGGATTAGTATCCTGATCCTAATTAGTGATAGGGGCGGATTAGGAATTTATCCTAATCCGCGACAATAGGAGGTTGGGGCCACAGTCGAAAGGCTGTGGGGCGGGTGCTGTTCAACCCCGCGAGCATACCGTAGCCCTTCGGGGGCGGGGGTCTTGCCTTCATCGGCCGGACCGCGAGGAGTCCACCTCTATAAAAAACCCCTAATTCCTGGCGTTGAGGCGCCCCCTTTTGGGGCCTTGCGCGGCGTCAGGATGCTCGATATCGAGCGGCTAAGGGGCATATCAGTCGTGAGTGGCCAACCCTGGGATACTGCCCGACCTCCCAGCGGTATTAGGGTTACCCAGGCACAGAGGGCACTGTCTGGGTGGACTATTATTTCCCCCATACTCGTGGGAACTCTATGGATTTCAACAAAACCAAAACCCAAAACCAAAGCGGACCGGAGGATGCCTCCGGCAGTGGTAGCGAGGCTGGGGACTCCCCAGCGGGACGACGCAGCCAGTTTTGGCAGCGTCGCAAGCGGCCCGGCTCGACGCTGAGTTCGGGCTCAGACTCCAGCCAGGAGTCCGCCCCGAACTCGGCAGGTGGCCAAAAGTTGGTGGCGAAAAGAGGAAGGGGCCGGCCTCCCTCTACGGGGCACTACGTGGGCCTGGCCAAGGCCAAGCAGGAATACTTGGCCGCAAAAAGAGACGAGCTGAGGCTCGCGGACGAGGAGGACGTGGCCGCTATGGCCAGACAGATCCGGCCCAAGAAGGCGACGGCGGGCGTGGCCGGGCCGAGCTCGAGCCCGGACTCGACTGACAAGGCGCTGGACAGTCTGGCCATCATAATGAAGGTGGCCACAACGTCCAAAAATCTTAAGGGCACTTACGTGCGTGCCCTAAAGGACGCTGCGGGGGCGCTGACAGAGGCCCTAAAGGAGCTCGGTGCGCGCACAGCATCCGAGGAGTCGGCTCGACAGCAGGCGAACATTGTCCGCCTCGAAGCCGAGATCTCGGATCTGCGCGCGCAATTGAAGGAGGTGACGGAACGGCAGAGGGCCGTTCTCCCCTCGGTCGAGGCTGTGGAGGTCCTCCCTCCACCGCAGGCGCAGCGGCGGACTCCTTCTCCGCCTAAAGCGGAGGAGCTCCTCCGCACCTTCATGGTCCAAGCGGGGACCATGATGAATGCCAGGTTGGAGGCGCTGGAGGATAGGCTCCTCCCAGCCAAGCGCCTCCGTCCACCGCTAGCTGGCGACAGTGCTAGCGGTGGGCCCAGGCCGGCGTCGACGGCCGGCACTCGCCCCGGCGGCGACACGCAGCCTACGGCGAGCGTTTGAGGTGTGGCGCGAGCGCCTCGCGGAGGAGCGATGCGTGCGCCAACGCGTCGTCGGCGCGATACTGCCGCGCCTCGAGACCTGGTTGCGGAGGGAGGGGCGAGTCACCTACAGACTCACCCAGATACTCACCGGACACGGTTGCTTCGGTGAGTATCTGAACAGAATCGGACGCGAGGCGACGGCGCAATGCCACCACTGTAGAGGGGACCGGGATTCCGCTCAGCACACGCTCGAGCAGTGTCCAGCTTGGGACTCTGAGCGGTGGATCCTGGTCCAGGAGATCGGGCAGGACCTGTCCCTGCCAGCACTAGTGTCGGCTATGCTGGCAGGGGAATCGGCGTGGAGGGCCGTGGCCTTCTTCTGCGAAACCGTCCTGGTTCAGAAGGAGGCCGCCGAGCGGGATCGGGAGAGAGCCGATCCCGCTCGGAGACGGAGGCGCCGGGGCGGCGGCGGCAATCGCCCCGGCCCCTCAGCTCAGTAGTCTAGGGCTTAGAATATAGACACGGTGCACCCCTGCCTGTCGTAAGAGGCGACTAAAAGGGGACAACGGAGCCGCGGCCGCTCGGAGTGAGGGCTCCGCGCGTCCATTGATGCGGCCCCGGGGACAAGGACGGCAGCGCTGCCGTGAACACTGCGAGGGTGTTGGGGGAGACACATACAGTCTCCCCAGAGGATAGAGATTAAGTCGCAGCACTGGAGGGGCACCGGTGCGTTCAGCTGGAGATCCCGGAGCCCCTCTACTTGTGTGTGAGAAGGACCACCGAGGGGGTTTTAGTGGGTAGAAATCCCACATAACCCGGCCTTCCCCTCAGAGGGTCGCGTATCTTGTTACAGAAGATTTCCCCCCCGTGAACAAAAAAAAAAAAAAAAAGGTTAGGTTAGGTTGGGGTCCGTGTCGCTCGACGAGGCGGCGGGAACGCTCGAAGTGCTGAGGCGGCAGGAGCGACGGCGAGCGTTTGAGGTGTGGCGCGAGCGCCTCGCGGAGGAGCGATGCGTGCGCCAACGCGTCGTCGGCGCGATACTGCCGCGCCTCGAGACCTGGTTGCGGAGGGAGGGGCGAGTCACCTACAGACTCACCCAGATACTCACCGGACACGGTTGCTTCGGTGAGTATCTGAACAGAATCGGACGCGAGGCGACGGCGCAATGCCACCACTGTAGAGGGGACCGGGATTCCGCTCAGCACACGCTCGAGCAGTGTCCAGCTTGGGACTCTGAGCGATGGATCCTGGTCCAGGAGATCGGGCAGGACCTGTCCCTGCCAGCACTAGTGTCGGCTATGCTGGCAGGGGAATCGGCGTGGAGGGCCGTGGCCTTCTTCTGCGAAACCGTCCTGGTTCAGAAGGAGGCCGCCGAGCGGGATCGGGAGAGAGCCGATCCCGCTCGGAGACGGAGGCGCCGGGGCGGCGGCGGCAATCGCCCCGGCCCCTCAGCTCAGTAGTCTAGGGCTTAGAATATAGACACGGTGCACCCCTGCCTGTCGTAAGAGGAGACTAAAAGGGGACAACGGGGCCGCGGCCGCTCGGAGTGAGGGCTCCGCGCGTCCATTGATGCGGCCCCGGGGACAAGGACGGCAGCGCTGCCGTGAACACTGCGAGGGTGTTGGGGGAGACACATACAGTCTCCCCAGAGGATAGAGATTAAGTCGCAGCACTGGAGGGGCACCGGTGCGTTCAGCTGGAGATCCCGGAGCCCCTCTACTTGTGTGTGAGAAGGACCACCGAGGGGGTTTTAGTGGGTAAAATCCCACATAACCCGGCCTTCCCCTCAGAGGGTCGCGTATCTTGTTACAGAAGATTTCCCCCCCGTGAACAAAAAAAAAAAAAAAAAAAAGGTTAGGTTAGGTTAGGTTAGGTTGGGGTGGCGTGGCCGGGGAACCTCCTCGTGTGCCCGGTCTGTCGCTGGTCCATTTGTCCCTCTGGATGCGTCTGTGGGGAACGATGGCTCAACGACAGATCAGGGACGGTGCACCCTGGGCAACAGTCAGCAACTTTTCTTTGCTTCGGAGATCTTGGTGGCTGTTGGCTAATATCCTGGCGAGAGGTGGGGAGGCGGAGTCCAATTGATTGGTCTCTCGCCTCCAAGAAGAAGAAGGTGGCGTTTTTCTGTGTGCCCCGGGTGTCGTGGGGCGCATGGAGAGGCAGTGACGGTCTCCGCGTGTCCCTCCGTACGGAGGGCACAGCGGAGGACAGTGTGGTGAACCCTGGGATGCCTCTCGGCATTCCAGCGGTGGAGGGGGGAGGGGGGAGGCGGAGACCAAATTGATGATACATTTGTTCTCACGCCTCCAGGAAAAGCTTTTCTCTATGTGCTCCTGTTTGGGGGGCGCATGGAGAGAAAGGGACGGTCTCCGCGTGTTCCTCGGGCTCATGTTCCGAGGGCACAGCGGAGAACAAGGAGACGATATTACCCGGGTACAGGGGCTCTGCCTGGGTGGACGGTGTTACCCCTTAGGTTTCTCTGCGTATCCCTTTGAAGCTGGGGATATTTGGAGAAACATGGACGGTCTCCGCGTGTCCCTCTATCGAGACGGAGGGCACTGCGGAGAATCAGGGATCGTCTCTGCGTGTCCCTCTGTATGAGCAGAGGGCACGGTGGAGAAAAAGTAGGTGGATGGTCCTGAGATGTCACAGACATCCCAGTGACAAAATAGGGTTACCCAGGTACAGGGGCACTGCCTGGGTGGACGGCGTTTCTTTCCCCATGGGCCGGCGAACATCAGTCCGGGGCCCGCACTGGCAGGCCGCCACCACCGAGGTCGCGGACGAGTGCTGAAGCGTTCCCGTAACCTCGGCACTAGGTGGAGAGATGGTATTCGTGGGGTTTTAGTCGGTAAGAGTCCGGCATACTCTCCCGCCAAGGTGTCGGCGGGGGCGTATCTCATGATGGATTTCCCCACGTTAAAAAAAAAAAAAAAAAGGTTAGGTTAGGTTAGGTTAGGTTAGGTTGGGGTGGGCGAGCGCCCTGAACAGACGCACAGTCGCCCACCTGCGCGCTCCGCAGAGGGCGGTCGCGATCAGGGCGTGCCGAGGATACCGCACGGTGTCCTTCACGGCGGCATGCGCGCTGGCGGCGTCCCCCCCCCGGGACCTGGACGCGGAGCTCCTCGCGTCACTACACTACTGGCGCGAGGAGCAGTCGGAACGGGGTCTAGTTCCGACGCCGAGAGAGGTGGAGGCGGAGCGCGCTGAGCTCCGTCGGTTCGCGGTGGAAGAGTGGCGGCAGAGGCTGGGCAGCCCCAGCGCCGGAGCCAGGACAGTGGAGGCGGTCCGTCCGGTCCTAGATCAGTGGCTGGACAGACGACACGGCGTCCTGACCTTCCGGTCGACGCAGGTGCTCTCGGGACATGGCTGTTTCGGGAAGTACCTGCACAGGATCGGGAGGGAGCCGACCGCGGTGTGTCTACACTGCGACGGCTGCCCGGAGGAGACTGCCCAGCACACGCTGGAAGCGTGCACGGCCTGGGCGGAGCAGCGCGCCTCTCTCGGCGCCGTGATAGGCGGCGACCTCTCCTTGCCGGCCGTAGTGAAAGCTATGGTCGGCGACGAGAGGTCGTGGAAAGCAGTGACGGCCTTCTGCGAGCACGTGATGCTCGAGAAGGAAGCGGCGGAGCGGGCCAGAGAGCGCGAAGCTACTGACCCGCTGCGCCGCAGGCGAACCGGGCGCAGAAGGCGGGATTACGCCCGCCATCTGCCCCCACCCTAAAATGAGCCGGTCGACGAACGCGGGGAAGTTCGTCGACCAAACCGACAAGGCTCATTAAAAGAAGAAATGGGCGTCAGCACGCGTGTTCCCGAGCGACGCCCACCCTCCAGGACCGGTAAATAGACCAGAGACCGGGGCCCGCATGAGCGGGCCGTCACAGTCGGGGTCGCGGACGAATGCGAAAGCGCACCCGTGACCCTGGCGTCAAGTGACCAGACGGAACACCGTGGGGTTTTAGCCGGTAAGAGTCCGGCATAACCCTCCGCCTATCCCCAGCGGAAGGGTATCTCATGCAGGATTTCCCCACGTAAAAAAAAAAAAAAAGGTTAGGTTAGGTTGGGGTGGCGTGGCCGGGGAACCTCCTCGTGTGCCCGGGCTGTCGCTGGTCTGTTTGTCCCTCTGGATACGTCCGCAGGGAACGATGGCTCAACGACAGATCCGGGACGGTGCACCCTGGGCAACAGTCAACGACTTTTCCTTTGTTAGGAGATCTCGGTGGCTGTTGGCTAATATCCTGGCAAAAGGTGAGGAGGCGGAGGCCAATCTGGTCTGTCGCCTCCGAGGCGTTGGCATGTCTCCGCGTGTCCCTCTGAATGAGCAGAGGGCACAGTGGAGAACAACGGGATGGCTTTGGGATCGGGATTGTTATCCTGATCCCAATTAGTGATAGGGGCGGATTAGGAACTGTATCCTAATCCGCAACAATGGGAGGCTGGGGCCACAGTCGAAAGGCTGTGGGGCGGGTGTTGTAAAACCCCGCGATCATACCGTAGCCCTTCGGGGGCGGGGGTCTTGCCTTCATCGGCCGGACCGCGAGGAGTCCACCTCTATAAAAAACCCCTAATTCCTGGCGTTGAGGCGCCCCCTTTTGGGGCCTTGCGCGGCGTCAGGATGCTCGATATCGAGCGGCTGAGGGGCATATCAGTCGTGAGTGGCCAACCCTGGGATACTGCCCGACCTCCCAGCGGTATTAGGGTTACCCAGGCACAGGGGGCACTGTCTGGGTGGACTATTATTTACCCCATACTCGTGGGAACTATATGGACCTTAAAAAAACAATAAACCAAAGTGGACCGGAGGATGCCTCCGGCAGTGGTAGCGAGGCTGGGGACTCCCCAGCGATACGACGCAGCCAGTTTTGGCAGCGTCGCAAGCGGCCCGGCTCGACGCTGAGTTCGGGCTCAGACTCCAGCCAGGAGTCCGCCCCGAACTCGGCAGAGGGACAAAAAAAAAATGGTGGCCAAAAGAGGAAGGGGCCGGCCTCCCTCTACGGGGCAGTACGTGGGCCTGGTCAAGGCCAAACAAGAGTACTTGGCCGCGAGGAGAGACGAGCTGAGGCTCGCGGACGAGGAGGACGTGGCCGCTATGGCCAGACAGATCCGGCCCCAGAAGGCGACGGCGGGCGTGGCCGGGCCGAGCTCGAGCCCGGACTCGACTGACAAGGCGCTGGACAGTCTGGCCATCATAATGAAGGTGGCCACAACGTCCAAAAATCTTAAGGGCACTTACGTGCGTGCCCTGAAGGACGCTGCGGGGGCGCTGACAGAGGCCCTAAAGGAGCTCGGTGCGCGCACAGCATTCGAGGAGTCGGCTCGACAGCAGGCGAACATTGTCCGCCTCGAAGCCGAGATCTCGGATCTGCGCGCGCAATTGAAGGAGGTGACGGAACGGCAGAGGGCCGTTCTCCCCTCGGTCGAGGCTGTGGAGGTCCTCCCTCCACCGCAGGAGCAGCGGCGGACTCCTTCTCCGCCTAAAGCGGAGGAGCTCCTCCGCACCTTCATGGTCCAAGCGGGGACCATGATGAATGCCAGGTTGGAGGCGCTGGAGGATAGGCTCCTCCCAGCCAAGCGCCTCCGTCCACCGCTAGCTGGCGACAGTGCTAGCGGTGGGCCCAGGCCGGCGTCGACGGCCGGCACTCGCCCCGGCGGCGACACGCAGCCTACGGCTGCCCCCGAACCCCGAAAGGGAAAGAAGGGGAAGAAGGGGCAGCGTAAACCTGCCACGAAGGCGTCGGTTGCCGCTAAAAAGGCGGCACAGACCCCGCGACAGCCCCGCGCGCTGCTGCCCGCACCGGAGTCCATGGACCAGGCCTGGACTACGGTGGTAAAGAGGGGCCGAAAGGGCAAGGCGTCCGGGGTGGAACCCGTAAGGACTGCCCCACAAAAGGCGCCACAAAGGAGGCACCCGAGGCAGGTTCGCACACCTCGGTCGACGGCCGTGGTGATCACCCTGCAGCCGGGAGCCGAGGACCGCGGCCTCACGTACGGGAAGGCCCTCGCCGCGGCCAAGGGCAGCATCGACATCGCTGCCCTGGGTATACCGTCACTGCGGTTCAGGCAGGCGGCCACGGGGGCGCGCATGCTCCAGGTGCCGGGCTCTGCGAGCGGCGACAAGGCGGACGCTCTCGCGCAGAAGCTGCGCGAGTTCTTCAAGGCCGAGGACGTCCGGGTCTCCAGGCCTACGAAGTGCGCAGAGCTGCGTATCTCAGACCTGGGCGACTCCGAGTCCGCCGAAGAGGTGAGGGCGGCCGTCGCACGTGTCGCCGGGTGCTCGGAGGATAGCGTTCGGTCCGGCGAACTCCGCCGCGATAGGTCCGGCCTCGCCAGTGTGATGGTGCGTTGCCCGGTTGCGGCGGCGAAGAAGGTCGCCGACGGCGGACGCCTCCTTGTGGGATGGGTCTCGGCCCAGGTTAGGCTGCTCGAGCCGAGACCCTTGCGCTGTTACCGGTGCCTCGAGGTCGGGCACGTGCGGGTGCAGTGCACCGCCGACGTGGACCGCAGCGAGCAGTGCTACCGCTGCGGCCAAGCGGGCCACAAGGCGAGCTGCTGCTCGGCCCTGCCGCACTGTGCTCTGTGCTCCGCAGCCAGTAAGCCCGCGGACCACAGGGTGGGCAGCAAGGCGTGCACGGCCCCCCCGTCTAAAAACAAAGGGGGGGGGGGAGGAAAACTGGGGGGTCCCCCGCAGCCCCCAGTGGCGATGGAGGAAGACGCAAGGCCGCCTGCGTAAATGGCCCTCAGGCTCGTGCAGGCGAATGTCAATCACTGCGCCAGAGCGCAGGACTTGCTCCTGCAGACAATGGCGGAGTGGTTGACCCAGGTGGCCGTGGTCGCGGAGCCGTACTTCGTCCCCGACAGCGACAACTGGGCGGCGGCGAGCGACGGCTCCGTGGCCCTGCTTCGTCAGGGCTCCGCTGGCTCCCCGCCCTTCGGAAACGTAGCCAAGGGTCGGGGATGCGTCGCGGCGCTGTTGGGGGAGATCATGACCATAGGCGTCTACTTCTCCCCCAATAGAAGCCTCTCCGAATTCGAGAGGTTTCTGGACGAGGTCGGAGCCCTGATGGGTCGAAGCCACCACCCCGTCCTGGTGGCGGGCGATCTCAACGCCAAATCCACGGCGTGGGGATCTCCCGCCACCGACGCGCGGGGCGCGGCGCTAGAGCAGTGGGCTGTGGCGGCGGGACTCTGCCTCCTCAACCGGGGGTCGGTAGACACGTGCGTGCGACAACGGGGCGGGTCCATAGTGGACGTGACCTTCGCTGGCCCCGCCCTGGCGCGCCGTGTACACGACTGGGCGGTGTTGGAAGATGTGGAGACGCTGTCCGATCATCGGTACATCAGATTCAGCGTCTCTACACTGTCAACGACGCCGGATCGGTCGCCCGAGACCGGTCCACCCGGAGACGGACCGCGATGGGCGCTAAAGCGCCTCGACAAGGAACTCCTGAAGGAGGCCTCCCTTGTCGAGGCCTGGGTGGGCTCGCCCATCGACGGCCCTCTAAACGTCGCGAATGTGGACGAGGAGGCTGAGTCGCTGCGAGCGGCGTTGACGCGCATCTGCGACGCGTCGATGCCGTGGATGGGGCCTCGGCCGCCGAGAAGGCAGGTGTACTGGTGGTGTACCGAAATCGCCGAGTTGCGCACGTCGTGCGTAGCCGCGAGACGCCAGTACACGAGGCAGCGCCGGAGGAGGCAGAGAAACGAAGCCAGCGAGGCGCTCCTGTACGAGTCGTACAGGAGCGCAAAGCAGGCTTTGAAGGGGGCCATCAGTCGGGCCAAGGCTGCGGCCAGGGAGGAGCTGCTGGGGACGCTGAATCGCGATCCGTGGGGAAGGCCGTACCGCATGGTCAGGGGCAAACTTCGCCCCTGGACCTCCCCGCTGACGCAGATTCTCCAGCCCCAGCTGGTGGATAACGTGGTCGCGGCTCTGTTCCCGAACAGGCCCGAGCACACGCCTCCGACGATGGCGCCGATCGCGGCCGAGGAGGAGGACGAGGACGCCGAGGTGCCGGCAGTGTCCGAGGGGGAGCTGGGCGGGGCTGTGTCGAGGCTCCGCGCCAAGAACACGGCCCCTGGACCCGATGGTGTACCCGGTCGCGTGTGGGTGTACGCCCTCGGGGCCTTGGGCTCCAGATTCAGGAGGCTACTCGACACTTGCCTCGAGCAGGGACGGTTCCCGCGACAGTGGAGAACCGGTCGTTTAGTGCTCCTGAGGAAGGACGGGCGTCCGGCGGACTCGCCCTCCGCGTACCGCCCCATCGTGCTGCTCGACGAGGCCGGCAAGCTCTTCGAGCGCATAATTGCCGCGCGCCTAGTTGGCCCCGACCTGGCCGACAGCCAGTTCGGCTTCAGACGAGGAAGGTCGACCGTCCAGGCGATCCTGCGGGTGAAGGGCCTGGCGGAGGAGGCGGTCTCCCGGGGCGAGATCGTGTTGGCGGTGTCACTCGACATCGCCAACGCGTTCAACAGCCTGCCCTGGAGTTGCATCGAAGAGGCGCTCAAATATCATCGAGCGCCCCGCTACCTCCGCCACACGATCCGGTCCTACCTGTCGGACCGGTACGTGTCGTACCCCGGCCGGGACGAGCGATGCAGGCGCGAGATGTCGTGCGGTGTCCCGCAGGGTTCGGTCCTCGGGCCGCTCCTGTGGAACATCGGCTACGACTGGGTGCTGCGGGGCAGCAACCTTCGTGGCGTCGACGTGACCTGTTACGCCGACGACACGTTGGTGACGGCCCGCGGCAAGACATACAGGGAGTGTCGCCTGCTAGCCACCGCCGGCGTGGCCCACGTCGTGGGCCGTATCCGAAGGCTAGGCCTCGAGGTGGCCCTCGACAAGTCCGAGGCCCTGTGCTTCCACGGGCCTCGCAGAGCGCCACCCGCGGGATCGGGCATCGTGGTGGGCGGTGTTCGCATCGCCATCGAACCGACGATGCGATACCTGGGTCTCGTGCTGGACGGTCGATGGGCCTTCGCGGCGCACTTCCAGCGCTTGGCGCCAAAGCTGCTGGGGGCGGCGGCGGCCCTCGGAAGCCTGCTGCCAAATCTCGGGGGACCGGACGTGTCGTGCCGGCGTCTGTACGTCGGGGTCGTCCGGTCGATGGCCCTGTACGGGGCGCCCGTATGGGCGAGCGCCCTGAACAGACGCACAGTCGCCCACCTGCGCGCTCCGCAGAGGGCGGTCGCGATCAAGGCGTGCCGAGGATACCGCACGGTGTCCTTCACGGCGGCATGCGCGCTGGCGGCGTCCCCCCCCTGGGACCTGGACGCGGAGCTCCTCGCGTCACTACACTACTGGCGCGAGGAGCAGTCGGAACGGGGTCTAGTTCCGACGCCGAGAGAGGTGGAGGCGGAGCGCGCTGAGCTCCGTCGGTTCGCGGTGGAAGAGTGGCGGCAGAGGCTGGGCAGCCCCAGCGCCGGAGCCAGGACAGTGGAGGCGGTCCGTCCGGTCCTAGATCAGTGGCTGGACAGACGACACGGCGTCCTGACCTTCCGGTCGACGCAGGTGCTCTCGGGACATGGCTGTTTCGGGAAGTACCTGCACAGGATCGGGAGGGAGCCGACCGCGGTGTGTCTACACTGCGACGGCTGCCCGGAGGAGACTGCCCAGCACACGCTGGAAGCGTGCACGGCCTGGGCGGAGCAGCGCGCCTCTCTCGGCGCCGTGATAGGCGGCGACCTCTCCTTGCCGGCCGTAGTGAAAGCTATGGTCGGCGACGAGAGGTCGTGGAAAGCAGTGACGGCCTTCTGCGAGCACGTGATGCTCGAGAAGGAAGCGGCGGAGCGGACCAGAGAGCGCGAAGCTACTGACCCGCTGCACCGCAGGCGAACCGGGCGCAGAAGGCGGGATTACGCCCGCCATCTGCCCCCACCCTAAAATGAGCCGGTCGACGAACGCGGGGAAGTTCGTCGACCAAACCGACAAGGCTCATTAAAAAAAGAAATGGGCGTCCGCACGCGTGTTCCCGAGCGACGCCCACCCTCCAGGACCGGTAAATAGACCAGAGACTGGGGCCCGCATGAGCGGGCCGTCACAGTCGGGGTCGCGGACGAATGCGAAAGCGTACCCGTGACCCTGGCGTCAAGTGAGCAGATGGAACACCGTGGGGTTTTAGCCGGTAAGAGTCCGGCATAACCCTCCGCCTGTCCCCAGCGGAAGGGTATCTCATGCAGGTAGGTTAGGTTAGGTTAGGTTAGGTTAGGTTAGGTTAGGTTAGGTTTTTTTTTTTTTTTTTTTTTTTCTCTTCGGGGGGAAATCCTCTTGGATGCCTTCCGCTATAAGGTGTTGTGTATTCCGGCGGAAGGCTATGCCGGATTCGTACCGGCTAAAACCCCCCGATTGCAAGAACCTCTGATGTGGACGTCAGAGTCTGTATATATCTTGTTATTTCTTGCTATTCCATTTATAATTATAAATCGTGAAAGTCAACTGTGAGTCGTTGACTTTCTGTCCCGCCTATTGGCTTCCGACATTAGGTTCGGAAGTCCAGGCCTAATCTTCTTTGTCACTAGTTAGACTCTGATGTATAGGGTCAGAGTCAGTCATACTTTTTAAAACTTATCTTCTAAATCTGTTGTGTGCATTTCAGCCTTCGACTTCTGATGTACAGGTCAGAAGTCTTGGCGTTGTCTTATACTAGTTTTTGGACTCTGATGTATAGGTCAGAGCCCTGGTCATACTTTTAAAATATCTTATCTATTCTTGTACTCCTTCCGTTCTGTCTTGCTATTTTATTTGTTTGTATTAATAGCCCCTTTGGCTACGTGCCGACAGAACTCCAGGAGTACGTGTCGTGTGTCGTCCCCGTCCATGAGCACAGCGAGATTATCTTGTTTTATATTTCTGTTCATAAGCATTTCTGCTTCAAATCTTCTCTTTCCATATACAGGGCAATCAACAATGAGGTGCAATATACCCTCAGCCACGTCTGGGTCACAGATACACGCCGGGCTCTCCTTGCACTTGAAGCGATTCAAGTACTCGGAGAATCCGCCGTGCCCCGTTAACACCTGAGCGATGACTGACTCCATCCGGATCTTCCTGATTATGCTGTGTGCCCTTATGGCGTCCGGTAGGAAGGCTTTGGTTACTGCAGCCGTTTCGCCTTCTTGGTAGCGCCGGTTCCATTCATCAAGCGAGTCCTTGCGGATCTGTCGCTTCATGAATGAAACCGGATAGCTATCATACTCTGCCTTCACTTTCAGGCTTCTGGCAGCGAGTTTGGCCAGCTGGTCGGCGCGCTCATTCCCTTCCAGCCCCGCATGTGCTTTAATCCAAAACAAAGAAACTTCTTTGTTTTGGAGTACACCATGTCGGATGTTGGCCCTCGTTTCTATGGCTAGAGGGTGGGGACTGCAAGGGTTGACGATTGTTTCCAACGCCGAGCGTGAGTCGCTGAAAATGCCAAAGCTCGACTCTCCGCATTGGAGGATATACCGCGAGGCTCTGCATATGGCTAGCAGTTCCGCCTGGTAGACCGTGCAGTACGGCGACAGTCTAAGCTTGAGGGCTCTGGTTTCGGCTTCATTCTTCCATACGGATAATGAAGCTCCCACTTTGCCCTCAATCTTAGAGCCGTCGGTGAAAATTTTTACTGCTGTTGTTATTTCTTCACAGTGTTTTGGATCTACCAGGTTTATGAACTGTATTGCCGGATGCGGAGTGTCTGCAAATGCCACCCTGCGCTCTACCTCCCCGTCTTTCGGCATCATCCGAGGTATTCCTCTCTTGACCTCATATAGGGCGGCTGCCTCCTGGATTCTGAGGTCGAGTGGTAATATCCCGGCTAGTAATAGTGCCGAATTTAGGGAGACAGTGCGGTAGGCTTTGCAGAGCTTTTGGGCGAAGCCTCTTTGAACTACGTTCAGCTGCCGTTTGACGCCCAGTCTGGTGACAGCCGGTGCCCATGCGCTGGCGGCATACAAGATTATGGGCTCCACCGTTGCCGTATATATAATACGTATTATGTCTGGGTGGAGCCCCCAACTGATCCTGGCAGCTCTAGACAATTGCTTATAAACATTCAACGCCTTTTTTGCAGGTGTTCGCAATATGGGCGTTGAAGTTCAGCTTCTTGTCTACTGTGAGCCCCAGGATCTTAATCTCGTCGGACATTCCAATGTCAACCCCGCCCATGCTCAGGAGTGGCACGTCAAACTTTAGCTTTCTAGTTAGCACCATTGCATTTGTTTTATGCGGTGCGAACTTCAGCTTATTTTTGACGCCCCACCCCCCGAACATACTCGAGGGCGGCATTGGCTTGCCCTTGCACTTCCCGCGCAGTGCCACCGGCGAACACCAGGACGACGTCGTCAGCATACGCCTGCACGTAGTCACCTCGCTGTTCCAGGCCCCTCAAAAGTGGGTCGATGAGGAGGTTCCAAAGGAGGGGTCCTGCAATGGACCCCCTGTACGCACCCTTTGTGAGTGTCCTTTATGTATTCCTCTCCGGCATACCTGACCCGTACCTTACGGTCTTCGAGGTAACTGGTCATTATCCGCCGGAGGTTAACCGGACACTCTTCTTCGGCCAGTCTGGTTTTTATAACCGGCCACCAAGCATTGTCGAAGGCTCCCTCTATGTCCCAATGATACAACTACCACTAGCTTCTTCTCGTGAAGCTTTCCGCGTATGTGTTGTATCAGGTCATAGAGGGAGTCCTCGGTGCTTTTTTGTGGCATAAAAACCAGACTGGCGGGTGCACATTTTTGGTGTGAGGTGCCATTTTAGCCTCCCCACAACCATTTTCTCTAGCACCTTCCCCCATGACCGGCAGAAGGCCTATGGGCCTGTAGGATTTTGGGCTGCTGTAATCCTCCTTCCCCGGTTTCCGCAGGGCTATAACTGTTGCCTCCTTCCAGATCTTGGGGAAGTGGTTCAGTTCTAGGCATCTATTAAAGATCCTTAGGAGCAGCTGAGGGTCGGCGGACTGGACTTGTTGGCATATGTCTGCTGTAAACCCATCCACTCCGGGGGCTTTCTTGGGGTTGAGGCCTCCCATCGCCAGTTCCATTTCGGTCAGAGTAAACGGTGGGTCATGTTTTTCATTATGTACCCAGCCGTTTACCTGATCTGCCTGAGCTCTGGTTTGGCGATGGTCTGAGTTTTCCCCCTCCTCGGAGTCCTCCGGGTAGAAGGTTTCAGCCAGCAGCCTCACCGACTCCTTGTCGCTCAGCGTTTTCCCCATCACGGCCAGGGGCACATCCTCGCTTCTTTTATCCGTTTTTACGATCACCCTGTATATACCCTCCCAGACCCCCTCTCTGGTTTGCTTCTGGCAGAAGCCCTTCCAACTTTCTGTTTGGGCTTTCCTGACCTCCTCTTCATATGTTTCTTTCACCGTTAGGTACTCCTCGACGACCTTCGACCTGCGTATTGGCGCAGCACATCTAATGCGGCGTCTCCTGGTGGTGACTTCCTTCTTCATTTTTGCAAGCTCGGGAGTCCACCACGGCATAGCAATTTTTTCTAATTTTTTCTTTTATGGCATTATTTGCGTACATATGTTTGTAACAATGTTATTAAGTTTATTTACCAGATTTTCAAGTTTGTCTCTATTATTAATTTTTTCTATTTCTTCTATTTTGATATTATTTTCTAATTTTAGTTGGGCCAGTTTCTCATGGAACTGGCTCCAATTTGCTTTATTGGTGTTATATATCCTCGTTGTTCTTACTATTTTTATGCCCTTTTCTCTTTGTAATTTTATCTTGAAAGTGATGCCGTTGTGGTCCGAGCTTGTCAGGCCTTCCTTGACCTTCCAGTCTTCCACCAGGTCTAATATGTCGTTAGAGCATGCTGTGATATCCACGTAGCTATGATAACGTTTGCCGCCTCTTATTGTGTCGAAAGTCGGAGTGTCCCCTTGGTTCAGTATCTGGAGGCCAAGATCTCCCAGGAAGCCGGACATTTCTTCCCCCCCTGCCGTCTGTTTTGGCACTCCCCCACCCATACGCTTTTCGCGTTTGCGTCACCTCCGAGGATGAGGCGCTTGAGGCCAATTTGCTCACAGCTTTCTTTTAGGAGCTCCAGGTATGGCCCTATGGGCTGATCTGGTTCGAGATAGAAGGAAACCAGTGTGATCTCCCAGACTCTGGTTCTAATTCCCACCACAACGATGTTATTTGTGGTGAGTTCCGGGTACTGTACGATATCTACGTTTTGGTCAAAGACGGCTATTGCCGCCTTAACAGTCCCCTTCTTCTCGCTCAGAGTTCTGGAAGATCCTGACGCCGCTGTAGTTCTTCAGGCGTCTGTCTCGGCCCACGTACGGCTCCTGGAGCAGCGCTACTGTGGCTCCGTGCTTTGGCTTTGATGCCTCTATTATAAGTTCGTCTGTTGCGAGTTTCTTCCTCTGGAGGTTCGCCTGTAGCACTATGTGGGGGAGGCTCACACCCTGTGCACCCTTAGCAGTAGGCCACCGATGTTCTGGCCAATGCGTCCCACCGTCTTCTAATTGGGCAGTCTGTGCTGAAGGCGTTATGGTCCTTGCGGTCCATTTTCGCCCTCAGGCAGTTTCTGCAAGACGGGGCCTCTCCTTCTGCCTGCCTGGTGCACTTTATTCTCAAGTGCGGGCCTCCGCAATGACTGCACAGGTCCGCACTTTCCTCGCACACTCGCTTCGTATGCCCGTATCCCAGGCATCGGGAACACTGGACCAGAGGCGATTGGTCTTCGACCTTTATCCTCTGTAGGTCGATGTGCAGTGCTCCCGCTTCTATGGCTCTCCTCCAGACAGCAGGGGATGTGCTCAGAACAATGTGTTGTGTATGGGGGTTCCTTGCCTTTCTCGTGTACTTAATCGTCGCCCTGTTGTCCTTATCGTTGAGGCCGCTAAAAATGCTCTTGTTCTGGTTCCTTATGGCTTTCAGGACGTCCTCGTTTGTGTTAATTTTTAGGACGTCCCTGAGAACCAGGAGCGGATCCTTATTTTTAACCTCCTCAACGACGAGGTTGCAACCCGCTTTTTCGATTCTATTTTTGATCTTATTTCTGTCTTCTTTGGTGTTACATCCCATTATAATTTTTCTATCCTTAGCCTTTCTAATTCGTTCTACGCTCACCCATCCCTCCTTCGCATCCACCGCTTTTCTTATTTTGTTAAGGACTTCGTCCCCCGTGTCGCTTTCGTCCCTCGATGTCACCACTACGGAGTGCAGCCCAGATCCCGCCGGGTGTAAAGGTCCGGTGCGTCGGGCCGCCACATCCGCATATGTGGTTCTCCCCAGGGTCTCGCTTTGCCTCTCCAACATCCCCCTCAATCCATCCATTCTTTCAAGCCCGTCTTCTAGTAATTTACTATGTTCCTCTAGTTTCTTTAGTAGCGTGTCTTGTTTTATTCCTTTCTCCTCTTCCCCCCTCGTCGTCATTTCCCCTACCCCTTCTTTTCCATCTCGTTTTTGTATTCTACATTCTTCAGCCTCTTTCACTAAATAATAGAGCCTTTCGGCCATCTCTGTGACTACGTTTTTGATCTCCGTTTTTAGGTTCCTGCTGTTTCCTATTTGGTATTTAATTTTTGCTAGGCAGGCCTTTGCCTCCGTGGTCCGGCTTTTGTAGTCGGGTTCAGGCCTCCCGGCAGCTTTGCCCGTAGATGTTGTTGGGGCCATGGTGGGTGCAATCTTTTGTGATTTTTGCACCGGCCTGGGAGACTTGTTCCTGGCCTCGATCTCCCCCACACTGCGCCTTACGCTGCTATTTGACATATTTTAAGGGGGAGAGAGGTGTTTTGGAGGTTTTATCGGGGCCTAAATATAGGACAAATTTGTGCGGTATCTGCTCAATAAAACGGATACCGCATGCACCAAAAGTGTTGAAGTGTAAAAAGTGCGAAAAGTCAAGTTCTGTGGGGGCCAAAAGACGGCCCTCCTTGTCCTCTTTAAAATGAGCCCAAACTCGGGGGGCTCACGGCTCTTCGTAACAGAGATAATCCTCGGGGGGTAAAAGTGTCAAGGGGTGAGGGGGGGGGAGGAAAAGTGCTCCACATGAAACCCCCGCGGGGGGGGGAGGGGGGGGGGTGGTAAGGGGTGAAGGGGGGAGGGGGTGAAGGGGGGTGCGGGGGTAAGGGGGGGTAGGGGTGCGGAGGGAGTGTGGGCGAAGTGCGTCACCGTATGACGTCACCGTGCGACGCTGTGGAAATTTCTGGAATGTTCGAGATACTTCGAGACTATTCCAGAAACTCGACTGGCCTCTTCAACCAGTGTCTTTTTCGTTTCTTTACCGGCCACATGGGTCTTATTAATTTCGCTTGCGGGTGAGGGGGCGGAGGGAACGGTCCTTTTTATGGAATCAGGTTTGGGATTATTTCCCCCTGACTCCCATTCCCCTATACTACGTCTCACATTTTGTGTCGCCTTGGGCCTTTCTTGGGAGGGGCCCGCTCGCACCAGCTGTTCGGGAGTCCGCTTTTGATTCATGGTCTTTGTTGGAGGAGTGCGGTGGCCGAACATATTTGCGTCAGAGGACGTGTCAAATATGTTGTCAATAACTAAAACTTATAATAACTTATATTATAAAAGAGTGTATAGAAGAACAAGAAGAAAAATGTGTCGCTATCAAATTTACTTGTTTAAAAGACTACTTCTGATGGGGCCAAAAGACGGCCCTCCTCGTCCTCTTCAAAATGATCCCAAACTCGGGGGTCGTATCTGCTCTCGTACCTGAGATATCTTGCGGGGGGGTGAGGTACCCCAAGAGGGGGGGGGGGGGGGGGAAATGCTCCCCGTGAAACCTTGGTAGGGGGGAGGTTTGGGAAGGGTTTAGGAGATTTAGGGGAAGGGGGGGGGGGGGATCTCCCCGACAGTTAGTTTAGGGAATAACACACGAATTTCGCGGTATCTGCTCAATAAAACAGATACCGCAATAAAATATTTAAAAGTTAAAAGATTTTAAATTATTTAAAAATATTATTATTATTATTATCACGGGGCCAAAAAGCCCTCGTCGTCCCCTTCACAATGAGTCCA